>JAPDVU010000003.1:93122649-94372649 GCA_026230045.1 Corynorhinus townsendii
AGTCCCGATTTAGGTCTTAGCATCCTGTTTCTCTTAAATTTCAGCCTTGCCTCCTGAATTACTTTAACTGCTTTTTGAGGTCTCCTCCTCTATTGTGTCTTCCTGAGGCTCCGGTGTGCACAGTGCAAACTGCACTGGGTGAAGTACCACATTTTAAACAAGCATAGGACAATGTCTTCTGCTAGCTTTCCTGTCCAGGATTTGATTGATTTTTACAGTAATTTAGTATATTGTTTTCAGAAAATACATTCTAATGGCTCATAGGTGTCTTTATATCTGTGTTGTAATCAATAGCATGGAGCCATGTTTTGCATTACTTTCTTACTATCATATGTGTGCCTCTGTTGAAACTCAGCTTCCAGCCCTCATCCTCTCCCATCTTTTGAATTAACACTGTCAGCTAGCAGAGCCTAAGGCAATCAGTGGATTTGGAGCTGTTTCTCAGTTTCTTCTTGCAAATCATTTGTAAGAATGATAAGACCAATCCATCCTAGCATTAATTCTGGTGGTCCTCTGCCCTTTGCTCTTTTCTTTCCAGAGCTGTACCCATTTAGTCAGACCCTTTGTTACCAATGCATATACATCTTTCTGAGTCACTTTTTTTTTCTTCTGAAACAGTCCCCCAAATCTAGAGGCCAGTTAGTATTTTAGGCTTTGTGAAGCAAATGATCTCTGTTGCAACTACTCAACTACAGTCTTTTAAATAACAACAACAACAAAACAATAAGTCAATACAACAATTATGGGTTTGTTTGGTTTTTCAATATATTCAACAATGTGCTGGGAATAACATGAAACCTAGCTATGTGCAGAGACTACCACCATCATTTTCTTTTTTGTAAGTACTTATAACTGGTGTCTTGTATCATAGTGAGCTGATAAAGCACCTAAACAAGTCAGTCATCTTTTTATATGTTTAATATTTATAAGGAAACATCTGTCATATAAATCTCTTGCCATTTTTATTTGACTTATCAGTAAAAAGCAAATAAGCCCATATGTTTATGACATCATCCGTATTAGAACATTTAACCATAGGAGAAAAGCAAACATCCTCAGAATCTTAAGTTTTTTTCATTGTGAAACTATTATAGCCTTCATCATCACCTACGTGTTCTACTCTCCCAGTTGAAGATAGTTTCCTAGTAAAAATATGCATCATCTAAACACGTCTTAATTTTAGTAGAAACATGTATTCTTAAGAATGTTGCTTGATCATTTACATTCACTTTGCTTGTACAGAGTTCATACATGATAAACTAGTCGTTTTCTTTTGAAGATTCATTTGCTAAAGGTTACTGTGTGGTCAAGAGAAGGTTTACCCCATTATGTGACATATTCCCAGATGCCCTCTGTTTGTTCCAGTGAAGAATTTAAAGGATGTTGTTTTATCCCCTGATATACATGGGCTGTGGCATCTTTTAACACCCTCCCAGTTCAGTGTTTAGCAAAAGCTGGGGTGCAAAGAGTGAAGCTGGGAACAAATATGTATTTCCTAGGGTGGATCCATAATGGGTCTTATCAACCTGTGTCCACAAAGAGCTTGAAGATCTGCAAAATTATTTTTTTTCTTTATTTTATTATTTTTTTCTTCTTCACCATTTATCCCCCCTATACCTGAAGATCTGTAAAATTCTGATTTGAAATCTCTGTGTACTCAATACGCTATGCTGAAGACTTCTCAGCCCTGCTATGTGCCCTTTACATAATAAATGTGGCATGATTCCTCTATAATGTGCACATTAAGGCTAAGTTTAGCTCTTGACAAGATTCTCATGCTCATTGGTGCAAAATGCTCATGTGAAAGGGGAAAATATGAAGTAAAAGTCAACTCAGTTGCATTGTGCCTAATGGAAAGAGCACTTGTACAGAAATTGAGATCTCACCCTATGACTTCTGCTCTGTGGCCTTAAGTTTTTTAACATCTCTGTCCTTCCTTCTTCCTCTGGCTGCTTGCTTTGTGAAGTTGTTCTTAAATGATAAAATGAGATTATTGAATTGAAAGGAGGTAACAACATGAAACTATATAAAGATGATAATAAGTGCTGTTTCTAAATGGACATTACACCAGCCCAGGAGGTGAATGAAGTGGAGACTCTGGCTGAACACCTTAAAGGAAATTCTAGTCTTTGCTTTTGTGCCTGCATTCACCCCCTTAAACTTTCCTGGAAGTCAGTAATCTCTATCCCTAGTGCATGCAAAACATGTGATTAATACTCCTAGAGACTGGGGCTAGGACTTTCCTACTTATGTCCTCCATCACCAAAACTGTTCCTCAGAAGGGCTGTGTGGCTTAGTTCTCTAGATAATCAGCAAAATGTAATGGAGCTTGTTAAAGAAAAAAGCCATTTGCAGGGTCAGCTGCTTAATTTGGCCTTAGTGTGGGTCCAAATTGCACATTGGTTCTTTTTAAATTGATTGATATGTCAAGGTGGCGTTTTACACTATTTCACTGCTCTAACATTTGCAGAAGGTAAAGTTATCAGATGAGCCTGTAGAAGCAAAAGAAGATTACACTAAGTTTAATACCAAAGATATGAAGACTGAAAAGGTATGTGTGTCCAGACGTAGTGGCATACACTTGGACTCAGTGAGTGATGCTGCGTGGGGACATCTGGGAACAATTGCATGCTATTGTGATTTTACAATCCTTCTGTTTTTTGTTAATCCTCACCCGAGGATATTTTCCATTGATTTTTTTTAGAGAGTGAAAGGGATGGGGAAAGACAGAAACATCATGTGAGAGAGACACATTGATTGGTTGCCTCAGGCACATGCCCTGACCAGAACCAACATACATGCCCTTGTCTGGAATCAAACCCAAGACCCTTCAGTCCACAGGTCAACGTTCTATCCACTAAGCCAAACTGGCTACAGCTGATTTTACAATCTTTTTTTTTCTTTAATATATTTTATTGATTTTTTACAGAGAGGAAGGGAGAGGGATAGAGAGTTAGAAACATCAATGAGAGAGAAACATCAATCAGCTGCCTCCTGCACACCCCCTACTGGGGATGTGCCCACAGCCAATGTACATGCCCTTAACTGGAATTGAACCCGCGACCCGTCCCTCTGCAGGCTGATGCTCTTTATATATATCCACTGAGCTAAACCAGTTAGGGCTGATTTTACAATCTTAACCATGAAGAATTATTAACTTGTGACTTAAATTTATTTTTTTGACTTAAACATCAATTCAAAATTATGAATGACAATGAAAATGTCCAGCAAGGAAGCCTTTAGGAATTTTAAGAAAGCGCAACGTACTTAGGAAAAGTGTGCCTAATCTTTGCATGTATTCAGAGGGATAGGATGGGGTAGAAGGAGGGAGCTGACATAGATAATGTTTTTTCAACTCTACTGTCCAGAAGCTTCCCAGAAATTATGATGACAAAAATTGGTAATAACTCCACCATTTAATAATCACCTAGGCAAATATTTTATAACATTTCTTACTAAGCTTTATCTTAAACATGCATTATAAATTTATATAATGTTTTTAAATTGGCACTGATATATCATTTTGGGTTCTGCCTTTTCATTTATCATTATATTGTGAGAATGTTTACATGTTATATAGCATGCTTTGAAAATTTACTTTTTCATCAAATTCACTTGTGTGTTATTTTACCATATGAAATATAGATTATTCATTCATTCCCTTATTTTTGAGCACATAGTTAACTTCTTTATTTTTTGTTTTTATGAAGTGATACACCTTCTGATTTAGTCTGTATTGGATTATTTCATTAGACATAATTTAGAACTGAGAATAAGAGCTTAGAACACATGAGCTCCTTCCGTAATTATTGAGATACTAGTGGCCTGGTGCATGAAATTTGTGCACAGGGGGTGGGGGACCCTCAGCCCGGACTGCTTCCTCTCCAATCTGGGACCCCTCAGGGGATGTCTGGCCTGCCGGTTTAGGCCCGATTCCACAGGGACATCCCTCTTGCAGTCGGGCATCCCTCTCACAATATGGGACCACTGGCTCTTAACCACTCACCTGCCTGCCTGCCTGATCACCCCTAACCACTTTGCCTGCCTGCCTGCCTGCCTGATCACCCCTAACACCTCTGCCTGCCTGCCTGATCGCCCCTAACCCCTCTGCCTACTGACCTGATTGCCCCTAACCACCCTCCCTACCAGCCTGATCACCCCTAACTGCCCTCCCCTGCTGGGCTGATCACCCCTAACTGCGCTCCCCTGCCAGCCTGATCACCCCTAACTGCTCCCCTGCCAGCCTGATAGCCCCTAACAGCCTCTGCCTCAGCCCCGCCACCAAGTCTTTGTCCAGAAGGAGGACCAGATGACTGGAAGATGTCCAGTTGACCCAGTCTAATTAGCATATTACCCTTTTATTAGTATAGATATATATAAAATGCTTTCCAAAAATGTGGTAGAAATTTGTACTCCTTAACCATTATCATTATTCCTGATGAGTATTCATCTTCTATTCTTGACAACACTAAGTATTATTTTTATTCTTGAAAATGTTTGCCTGTGTAGTTAAGCTACTTTTCTGTAACTAGAAAGTTAGTTGTATTTTTCAAATGCTTACTGGCCATTTGCATTTATGCCTGTTTTTATATTAGGATAGTAATGTTTTCCTCGTTGATTTATAAGAGCCTGTTCTAAGTTGAGGCTGTTCATACTTTTCATGACATATAAGGAAGATACAAAAAATTTCCAAATTTGTGTTTAGCCTTTTCATTTTTAAATAGTTTTAAGTTTTTCTCAGGATTGAATATAGAAATTGCTCTTCTTTATGATTTTTCTCATTATTTTTATGCTTAAAAGACCTTGCCTATCCCAAAATGGAGTTAGCTTCCACTTAGATTTTCACATTTTCTCCCCTTATAATTTAGTTTTTAAATAAATTTTATTCTTTATATATAATTTATCTGGGCATGTGATATCAGGGGATAATCCAGTTTGAGATATGGCTAAATACCTGGTTATCTCCATGGTTTCTGTAAGCAGGGGTAGTTTTGAGTTTCTCTGTGAGAAGTATTTCTGCCCCAAACTTTTAACTGCCCATTGTATCTCCTAGGGCAGCAGTTGCCAACCGGTGGGTGGTCCGTGAGGTCCCAATGGCTGGCGACCGCTGCTCTAGGGCAATGGTCAGCAAACTCATTCGTCAACAGAGCTGCGAGCCGCAAGTGGCTCGTGAGCTGCGGTTTGCTGACCACTGCTCTAGTGCATAGCACCAGTGAGATAACAGGATGTCAGTTAAATGCAGGGGATGACTTATCTCAGAGACTGTCACTAACACTACTAAATTATAAGTGACAGAATGTAAGAAGCAAAATTTCAGGGATCATGTATTGTGTCCTAAAAGATACTTTGGCAATAACTTTGTCTCACAGTTCCCAGAGAGGCAGCTGATTTTTTTTCTTTGCTGATTCCCATTATTTATGCTTCTGTTGAACAAGTTGTGATGCATCAAAACAAAATCAGCTGCTATTTACCTTTTGCTAGGTAGGACGTGTCAAAAACGAAAACAAAACTAAACAAACAAACAAACAAAAACAGTGACCAGGAAGAGAGAGCAATTTACAAAGCAGAGATATTTGGAGTCAGCTTTTTGGAAAGTATTTTGTTGTTAGAGGGGAAAATAGCTAGCTGGTGTCTTTTGAATATGGTAACGTTTTCTTAAATTTATTTTTATTGAATTTATTGGGGTGATATTGGTTAATGAGATTATATAGGTTTCAGGTATGCAGTTCTACAATATATCATTTGTATATTGTACTGTGTGTTTACCATCCCAAATCAAGTCTCCTTCTATCACCATACATGTTCTTGGTTTCTCTAGAGCCTCTGAATAAAGTCAGATGGTAAATTGGTGTGAATTATTCATCATGTAGTAATACAAGGCTGTAATTCCTTCCTCTGGCAATTGCTGCCTGTGTCAGTTCCATTGTTTGTGTTATTGCACTTAATGCACCCTCCAGAATTATTCCCCTATAGTAAACGGCTGGTTGTGACATTCCACTTCAGGGAAGGCAGCAGTTTGTCTCCTGCCTCTTTTAACATACTTTGTCTCTTAGGTTTGAATTCTGAATTGAAATCAGAACTTTTTAAAATCAACACTCCCTTATGAAGCATGTTAGCAAATGCTTACCCCCCTTAATGAACCTTGAGCCATGCATGGTCTGGTTTGATTTACATGTGTGATTTATAAATGTTGCATTTGAAACAATTTTTCTCTTATTTCATGAACAGAAAAATAGCAAAATGACTGCAGCTCAAAAGGCGTTGGCTAAAGTTGACAAGTCTGGAATGAAAAGTATTGATTCCTTTTTTGGTGCAAAAAGTAAAAAAAAAAGTTGAAAAGATTTGAAACTTTGAAAATGAAAAATGAAATCCAGCAAAAATGTTTTATCTTTTACATGTTCGAATTTTGTCCTTCCTCCATGTCACTGTACTTCCTGACCCTTAATCACCTTCCTTTGAAATAAAAAAAAGAGCAGTTTTTAGATTCACTTGAACATTTCTTTGTATTTGAATTTTATGTTCCTGAACAAAATATGGGAAAGTAATTGTGTAACAAAATGGCTGTGGACTTTGGAGTCTTCTTTCACATACTGAAAAGTAATTAAGTGACTAGAGTCAACCTCTAGCATCTCAATTTTCTCAATAAACTGACATGTGACAATATCTGAGAGTGTTATTTTATGCAACTTTGCCAAATGGTAGCTATAGCAATACTGTTTTCAGTATACTGAGAGAAATCAGATAGTAAAGCTATCTGAAAAACTACTTTTTAAGAGCCTTTAGTTTTTGGCTTTGTTTAATGGCATTTTCTGTTTTATAATGAAAATATGTTCTTTGTAGAAAATAGAAAAAAGTAGGATGGTGACCGGCAAGAAGGTAGGGAGGGAGAATGAGTGAGAGAGTGAGGGAGCAATAGAGGAGTGTGTGGATGTGTGTGTGTGTGTGTGTGTGTGTGTGTGTGTGTGTGTGTGTGTGTGTCAGAGAGAGAGATAGGGACAGTCAGATCCTGTGGGTCTTCCAGGGGGCTGCCAAACCAGGCAGTCTTGGACGGCAAAACCCCACTGTCTCTGCAAACAATCCAGGGAGGACACCACCGGCACAGAAACCACACCATCTTGAAGAACAGAGCTGCTTGAGACTAGGAACCTAGCCTCACAACCACCCAAACTGGTCTCAGATGCAAACCGGGACCCTGCAGCCACTCGGGTAAAAGACCTGCAACCACAACTGCAGACCCAGGGACACCAAGACTCCAGGCAACCGACTGTGGATTTCTGTGAGTCCAGAGCCCATCCCCCTCCCTGCTGGCCTGCTGTAGCAGCATAGGAACTGCTAGACCCTCTCCGTGTAGGCAGGCCTCCTGCCCACACAGGGAGGCTGAATTTGAGCCTGGGTGTGTAGACACGGGGGGGTTGTTTCCCAAAGCTCTCCTGTGAACAGACCCCACACCCACACAGGGAGGCTGCGCTGGGTTTGAGACTGGGTGCACAGACACAGGGAGTTTGTTTCCTGCAGTGCTCACTCCTGCGACCAGACCCCAGGCACACTCAGGGCAGCTGTGCCACCTAACTTTGATTCTGGGTGAGGGTACATGGAAGTCTGTCTCCCACAGTGTACGGCAGCTGTGCAACCCGGTCCCCTAAGCAGATTGGGGACCTTCTCCACATGAGAGGCAGCACTGAGCACCAGTGACTTAACACTGTTTCTCATCGCCCGTGCACAGGATCCCTGATTCTGAGTACACGCACACTAAGACCCAGTGACTCCAATACTCAGTGCATGCGCACACAGGGGCCTGATTCTCAGCGTGAGGCCACACCAAGCGACAGAGACTCAAATACTCGATTCTCGGCATGGGCACAGGGGGACACTGACTTCTGGCACGCGCTAGGGGACTCTGATTTTCAGCACACAACAGCGGGGTCTCTTTCAGCACAGTGCAGGCTGAGTCCCTAATTCTAGGTGTACGCATGAGGCCGCACTGAGCGCAAGTGACTGATCCTGGGCAAGCAGAGCTCCCACAGACCTACAGCAGCCATATATCTGGGTGTCAGAGCTCTTCAGTGACACTTAGGTGGCATGAAGCTCCCATAGCACACAGCCCAGGCCATCACATCTCAGTCATTGGACCCTATGCTGATTGTTAGAATGGGGAGACAATGAAACAATCCTCAGAGGCAAGAAAAAGAGGAATCGCTAAGAAAGGAAATAAGTGAAACTGAGGCATGCAACATGACAGAAAATAATTCAGCGTAATGGTCATACAGTTCATGAACCCAGATGGACAAGAAAATCAACAACCTATGCAAAAACCAGGAGGAAATCAAAAGTGATATAGCTATAATAAAAAATGCCAGAGGAGGTTCAACAGTAGACTAGAAGAAGCAGAGGACCAAATTAGTGAGTTAGAATGGAGTCTTTGGGGTTTTCTATGTATACTATCATGTCATCTGCAAATAAAGACAGTTTAACTTCTTTCCCAATTTGGATGGCCTTTTATTTCTTCATCTTATCTGATCCCTATGGCTAGCATTTCCAGTACTATATTGAACAGGAGTGGTGAAATTGGGCATCCCAAACTTGTTCCCTTTCTTAGGGGAAATGAGTTTAGTTTTTGCCCATTGAGTATGATGTTGGTTGTAAGTTTGTCATATAATGCTTTTATTATGTTGAGGTGTAATCCCTCTATTCCAACTTTGCTGAAAGTTTTTATGGGTGTTGGATTTTGTCAAATGCTTTTTCTGCACCAATTGATAGGATTATGTGATTTTTGTCTCTCAGTTTATGTGATGTATCACATTTATTGATTTGCAGACATTGTACCATCCTTGCATCCCCAGAATAAATCCCACTTGGTCATGATGTGTGATCTTTCTAATGTATTGCTGAATCTGATTTGCTAGAATTTTGTTGAGCATTTTAGCATCTATGTTCATCAAGGATATTGGCCTGTGGTTCTCTTTTTTTTGTGGTGTCTTTACCTGGTTTTGGAATTAGGGTAATGCTGGCTTCATAGAAAGAGCATGGAAGTGTTCCTTACTCTTGAATTTTTTGGAATAGTCTGAGGAGGATAGGTTTTAGTTCTTCTTTGAATGCTTGGTGGAACTCCCCTGTAAAACCGTCTGGACCGGGGCTTTTGTTTGCTGGAAGATTTTTGATCAATGCTTCAATTTGTTCGGTAGTTATCAGCCTATTCAGATGTTTTTATTCTTCCTGATTGAGTTTTGGGAACTTGTATTTTTCTAAGAATATGTCCATTTTGTCTACTTGTCCATTTTGTTGAAATAGAATTGTTCATAGTATTTTTTCATAATCCTTTGTATTTATGTGGGGTTGATTGTTATTTCACCGCTTTCATTTCTAATTTTGTTTATTTGGGTCCTCTCACCTTGCTTCTTGGTGAGCCTGGCTAGAGGTTCATCAATCTTGTTTATCCTTTCAAAGAACCAGCTCTTGGTTTTGTTGATCTTTTGTATTTTTTGTTTGTTTGTATTTTGTCTCTATGTCGTTTATTTCTGTGCTTTCCTTCCTTCTGCTTACTCTGGGCTTTTCTTGTTGCTCTCTTTCTAACTCTTTGAGATGTAGGGTTAGATAATTTATTGCCATTTTTTTCTTGTTTTTTTGAGGTAGGCCCGTAGAGCTTTGAACTTCCCTCTCAAGACTGCTTTCACTGTGTCCCATAGATTTTGGATTTTTGTGTTTTCATTGTCATTTGTTGCCATGATGCTTTTTATTTCTTCTTTGATCTCTTTAGTACCCCAATCATCATTTAATAGCATGCTATTTAGCCTCCAGGTGTTGTTGTTTTTTTCAATTGTTTTTATTGTAGTTGATTTATAATTTTATGCCATTGTGATATGAGAATATGCTTGATATGATTTTGGTCTTCTTGAATTTGAAGAGACTTTGCTTGTGTCCCAATATGTGGTCTATCTTTGAAAATGACCTGTGTGCACTTGAGAAAAACATATTCTGTGGCTTTGGAGTGGAATGTTCTGAAGGTGTCAATTACATCTGATCTAGTGAGTCATTTAGGCTTGATGTTTCTCTGTTTATTTTTGCTTAGAGGATTTGCCCCTTGGTGTTATTG
Source organism: Corynorhinus townsendii (assembly GCA_026230045.1). Classification (NCBI taxonomy): domain Eukaryota; kingdom Metazoa; phylum Chordata; class Mammalia; order Chiroptera; family Vespertilionidae; genus Corynorhinus; species Corynorhinus townsendii. Next base: position 93,132,740 of record JAPDVU010000003.1, read on the forward strand.
GGGTATTAAAGTCCCCTACTATGACTGTATTGCAGTCTATCTCTCCTTTGATATCTTCCAGATGTTGTTTTGTGTGTGTGTGTGTGTGTGTGTGTGTGTGTGTGTTTAATGTGTTTGGTTGCTCCTGTATTGGGTGCATACATGTTTACCAGAGTTATATATTCTTGTTGAATTGCTCCCTTTAGTATTATGAAGTGGCCTTCCTTATCTCTTGTTATGACCTTCACTTCGAGGTCTAATTTGTCATATTTAAATATTGCTACCCCAGCTTTCTTTTCCTTCCCATTTGCCTGTAAAACCTTTTTCCATCCCTTCACCATCAGTCTGTGTGAGTCCTTTGTTCTGAGGTGGGTTTCCTATAGACACCAGATATGTGGGGCATGTTTTCTTCTCCACTCTGCTACCCTATGTCTTCTGAATGGGGCATTTAAACCATTTCATTTAAGGTTATTACTGATAAATACTTGTTTATCTCCATTTTTATTTTTTATGCTTGTGTTCCTGCTTCCCTTCCTATTTCTTCTTTTTACAGCAGACTCTTTAACATTTCTTGCATTGCTGGTTTGGTAGTGATAAACTCCCTTAGTCCTTTTTTGTCTTTGAAGCTCCTGATTTCACCCTCAATTTTGATTGATAGCCTTGCTGGATAGAGTATTCTTGGATTCAGACCCTTGCTTTGCATGACTTTGTATATTTCATTCCATTCCCTTTTGGCCTGATGTGTTTCTGTTGAGAAATCAGTCAATAATCTGATGGGAGATCCCTTGTAGGTAACTTTCTGTCTCTCTCTGGCAGCCTTTAAGATTCTTGTTTTGTCATTGGTGTTTGCCAATTTAATTTTGATGTGTCTTGGTGTCAGCTTTTTTGGGTTCATCTTGTTTGGGTCTCTGTGAGCTTCTTGGACTTGTGTGACTTTTTTCTTCCCAATATCAGGGATGTTTTCTGTCATTATTTCTTCAAACAGTTTTTCTATTCCTTGCTCAGTTTCCTCTCCTTATGGCACCCCTATTTTGCAGATGTTGTTTCGTTTCATGTTCTCCCAAAGTTCCCTTAGGCTATCCTCCTGTTTTCTAATTTTTTTTCTGGTCGCTGCTCTGTTGGGAATTTTTTTCTACCTTGTCTTCTAGCTCACTGATGCATTCCTCTGCTTCTTCTAGTCTACTGTTGATGCTTTCTATTCTTTATTGCAGCTACATCACTCTTCATTTCTTTTAGGTTCTTCATTTCCTCTTGGTTCTTATGCATATTGTTGAATTTGTCTTCCATCCTTTTCAGTGTCCTTATGTACATTGCTCTGAATTCTTTCTCTGATATATTGCTTGCTTCCATTTCATTTATTTCCTTTTCTGTTGATGCCTCCTTTTCTTTCCTATGGGGGCTGTTTCTTTGCCTCCCCGTGTTTGCTCCTCTCAGTATGTCTGGTTATGTGTATCTCTCTCTCTCTGGCATTGACTTAAAGGCAGAAAATACAACACAAGACACAATACACAGGGCACCAAACACAAATGTATTCATAATACCAATAACCCCAAACAAAGTTGACAGAGAAAGGAGAATTATGAAAGAGAAAGGAGTGCAAAAATGATATTGAGAAAAGGAAAAAATGTGAGAGAGAAAAGAAAGAAGAAAAAAGAAGGTGGAAAAATGTATGTATGTGGGGAGAAAACTCCAAAAAACAATCAACTAATCCAAAAAACGCAAACAACAAACGCCCAGAGAAGAACAATCTAAACAGCAAACAACAACTAATCCAAAATAGCAAACAACAAACATCCAAACAACAAAAACTCAGATGAATCTGAAGAGGCAGAGCTTAGTTCCAGAAGGTAAGGTTAAGGAATTGAATAAATGGGGAAATAGTCACAATTCAGTATAGAGGAGGTAGAAAGAGAATGTGTGTATAAGAAGAAAAGTAAACAACAAAATAAAAAGAGAAAAATTATATATACACTGAGTGCCCAGATTATTATGATCTCTGAACGTGTAATAATCTGGCTACTCAGTGTGTGTGTGTGTGTGTGTGTGTGTGTGTGTGTGTGTGTATTAGAGGCCCGGTGCATGAATTCATGCATGTGTGGGGTCTGGCCAGCCTGGCCAGGGTGAGGGGACATGGGCGGTTGGCTGGCCTACCTGCTGGTCGAACTCCTGGTTGAGGGGACAATTTGCATATTAGCCTTTTATTATATAGGCTATACACTGAGTGGCCAGATTATTATGTGTTCAGAGATCATGTGTGTGTGTGTATAGATAGGTAGGTAGGTAGGTAGGTAGATAGATATAACAAAATTTATAGAGAATAGATAGGCCTGAGTTGGTGATTGAAACTAATTAAGCTAGTAGTAGAAGAGAACAAGTGAGTGGAGGAAAAACAGAAGCAAAAAAAGAAAAATCAGAAAAACAAACAACAATAAGAAGTCAGAAAGAAAAAGGAAAAAAGAAAAGGAAAAAGAAAAAATATTTTGGCTAGTGAAGAAAGAGAAGAGAGACGTGTGCATGGACTTGGAGCTGGGGAGAGGAAATTAGATATATGAGTAAGATCAATTTTTAACAGGGAGTAAAAAGAAAGGATAGAGAAAAACTAAAGCATGAACTGGGTAAGAGAAACAGGACAAAAAAAGGGGAAAAGTGAGGAAGAGAGTGTTGGCATAAAAGAAAAATTGAGATAGAGTAAAATAATGCTAAAAGAAAAGTAAAATAAAAATAGAATGTAGAGCACTAATCCAAAAATAAAATAAAGAAAAAATAAAATAAAACTTAATAAAGTAAAATAAAAGTAAAAAATATAATAAAAAAGTAAAATCAATTGAGAAAAAAAAATTTTAGTTTCTTAAGTAAAAGATAAAAAACAAAAAAATGAAATAGTGAAGGTTGTTCACTTCAGTGGAGCTTCAATGACCTATGGAGGCTGGTTTAAGACCCCTCTCTAATGTTCTGTGTGGCACTTCTGTTTCCTGCCAGGCAGTCTGCACAGTGTTGAAATTCTCTGCGATCCATTGCTCCTCTGTGCCATAAGCCACAACCTTGTTTTCAAGCAGGTGTGATCTCTCTGCTCACTTTGTTTCTCTGCCTTCAGTTGTATTTACACAAGTGTCAATTTCTAACACAACCCCTGGGTGGCGGTATTTTTATATTAGTTTCTGGGATCAAATGGCCCCTCAACCCAGTGTTTAGATTCTTCTTTCCCTGCTGCACTTAATACTGAGTTGGAGGGATGGATTGACCCAAAGCTGGTTTCCTGCATGCCTCTCCTTATTCTGATCCCAAATTTCCACAGAAATAACTTTCCCCTACAGTCTCGGTGAGTTTGTAATTGAAAGATCCTATGCACTGGGTTTAGTGAGTAAAAGCAAGGAAAATATAAGTCAGAACACCTGCGCTACTGCACATCTCTCCCCCCGCCCCCCCCCTCCTCCAGGCACTGCATGGCTGATGCAGAACTTCAGGCTGCCTTTCTGAGTGTAGCCTCCCATGGCTGTGGACTTAAATCTAGAGTTCCCAGCTGCCAGCAGCCCTGTGGACCCCTTCTAGAGTCAAGTGCTACACTGTCCTCAAGGGACATGGACTTGGTGCATCACAGTCTCCCTCTTAGACTCTAGTCCCAGTTGCGTGTGTCTCTCCCTCCAGCCCAGAACCCCGATCCCACCCCTTTCAGGAGACCTCTGACCTTTCTATCCACAGATTGTCTCACCAGCTATGTTTAATTCACCAATTCCATGTGGATGTTATTTGATTCAGCTGTTTCTTCTATCTGCTTCGTGAGAAGGTGCCAGACCCATCCGCCTATTCAGCCGCCATTTTGTCTCCCCCCTGGACAAACTTTTTAGGTGCCCATGGCTAGGGAGGCTAGAGTCTCAGTATTCGTGGGTTCGCAGCTTAGGCAGCTGGTCCCTGGGTGTTGTGGTTGTAGGGTCCCAGGATGTATCCGAGGTCTCCCCAGTTGAAGGTAAGGCTGGGCTTCCAATCACAGCCGCTCTCCCTTTAAAGATGGCGCAGTCTCTGCGGCAGATCTGGCTGCTCTAGGAGAGATTTCAGCAGTATTAGAGGCTACCCAGACAGGGGAGCCTTTCTGCCAGTCCCCAACAGTCCTGTGCAATATAACTGTCCCTCACTCACAAATATAGACACTCCCTGCATATCCATGCACTCTCCTTTTACTCTCTCACTCTCACACACTATGTTGCAGCCTGCTGCCCCATCGGCCACCATCTTGGATCTCCCCCACTGGTTCTTTTTTTTATGTCTTCTAATTTCTTTCCTCATTATACTTGTTTTCTTTTAAATACTTCAGTATAACTGTAATAGCTGCTTAAATGTCCTTGCTTAGTAGTTTCATCATGTCTCTCATTTCTGGGCCTATTTCTCTCTACTTTTTTATTTTGAAATATTTTTAGACTTATAGAAAAGTTGCAAAAACAACATAGAGTTTATGTATACTCTTCATCTAGCTTCCTGTAACATTAACACCTTACATAAGCATAGTACAACTATCAAAACCAGGAAATTTACAATAATACAATACTATTAATTAATTTACCACCTTATTTGAGTTTTGCTTGTTTTTATGCTAATGTTTTTCTGTTGCATAATCTAATCCATTGACCCATATTGCATTTATTTGTCATAGCTCCTCTCTTTTATCTAATGTGTCAGAGTCTCTTAATCTTTCTTTGCCTTTCAGTGACCTTGGCATTTTGAAAATACAGGTCAGTTATTTTGTAAAATGCCCCTCAGTTTTTTGAGATACTTTGAAACTATGCTAATTTCCCATTTTTCATGTGATGATTTCATAATATCAATAACTAATAATACTGACACTATATAGCATTTATGAGTTTGGCACTATTATGAGCACTTTACATATAATAACTTATTTAATTCCCAAAACAGCTATAGTTGTAGGACAGTGTGCCATAAACTAAGGATAGTGACACCCAATATTTATATGCACAAACATCTATATTATAAAAGGCCCATGGCCGTAACACTGTAACGACCAAACCACCAATCACCAAGAGGTTCATTGGGCAACTCTCCGGTCCTCTTCCCAACCCCCCACTTTCCCCCCGGGGTGCCAGCAGTGTTGGTGAAGTGTTGCAGGGCGCCAGCAGTGTCTGCGGAGTGTGCGAGGCATTGCGGGGCAGTAGACATGGCCCTGATGGCAGGCTAGACCTAGGGGACCCCACACGTGCATGATTTAATTGTGCGCTGGACCTCTAGTGTGTGTGTGTGTGTGTGTGTTTATATATAAACGCACATATACACAGGCACATATATATCCATGTTTTCAAACTCTTTAAGGAATTTCAAACTAGAGCCTTTTTAGACTTTATCAGACCAAACATAAGGATTCTTGAGCTTATTCAGATCTTTCAGCCCTTTGCTTCTCTTTCATTATTTTTTTATTATTAAGTTTTGAGTTTGGGGAAAGCTTCAAAAACTATCTATAAATTATAAAACTACTGTACACACACGAGCCCCCATATCTTTCATCAAACAGTATATATTTCTGAAATTAATCTCAGATTACCAACATTCTTTCCTTTTTCAGTCTGGATTATCTTCAATTTAAGTTTTCCTTGTACTGTGGCTCAGGCTCTTTCATCTTCAAAGATTTATACTTCCACATTCCCAAGGACATGCTCCTCCATCAGGTTTAATGTGAATGTTAAGTGGAATTAATGTTTTGTTGATCAGGGTCTATTTTTAGTATGCTGCAGTCCATTCCTGGGATCATATTTCTCTTACTTGGGGCCTTAGCAAAGCACAAAGGCAATTTGGAATGAGAAACTAAAATGTACCTGTTTACATACTAAATGTACAATGCTGTCTATATTGTATGCTCCATACATCGAAAAGTTTTGGGTTTGATTCCCGGTCAGAGCACATACCCGTATGGCAGGTTCAACTCCCAGTCAGGTTTTGTGTGTGAGGTAGCCAATCTATGTTTCTCACATTGATGTTTCTCTCCCTCTCTCTCTCAAATCAATTTTTTGAAAAATCAAGTGAGGATTAACTTGAATGGGAGGGAGGGAGGGAAGAAGTAACTGGTCTAAAAAGGCCAATTTAAATTAGCTGTATTATACCTGGCAGTAGTCCCAGGCCCACCTTAATTCCGTGCTCCATGAACAAGTGATCAGCATTGCTGGCCAGCAGTCATCTGGGTGAGATGAGACCTGACCATTGAGTTGTTTATGTCCTTCCCCTTGGGGGAGCATCATCTCCTTTGTACCTGTGAGCAAAATGCTTTTAGAGTTAGTACCCATCAGTGCTTACTGTGTACCAGGTCCCCCTCTAACTCTAGATGGGTTAACTCATATGTTTCTCTGGAAGGAAATACACTAACATGCCCATACCAGCTGTTGTGTTTTTCAGGGTATATATTTCTTTTCTTTATTTCCCATAGATTATATTACTTTGCAGTGGAAAGAAATGCAAAGAGCACAATTATTGAAAGTAATAGACTGACAAAGTGCTTCACAATTTTTAAGCATTTTCCACATGACCTTATGTGTTTAATACTTCCAGAAACCATATGACACACTTGGTTTATTTTACAGTTGAATTATTTCAGTTGAAAATGTAAAGTCAGCTTATTTGCCTGAGGTCACACAGCTACTAAAGAACTGAGCCAGAACTTAAAATTCAGGACCTCAGACTCCCAGACACTCTGCACCAAATTCCCCTTCTCTCTAACTTGGGCTACATCCTGGGAAGCCACCCCTCACCAGATTTGAAAGATAGCCTCTTCACATAGGTGAGGGTTAACTTTCTCTGATCTTAAAGTGGATCTTGCTTGACTAGCCGCCATGTATCACATATTTTCTCCCAAACAGCTCTTTCTCCAGGATTAATAAAAAATGTGGCGATTTCCAGAGTGAGCTGCATCGAACCTCTCCATCGAAGACAGAGAGCTCCCTGTCTAGGAAGGCAGAGTGCAGGGCTGTTTCCTTGGTGTCCTGGGAAGATGCCTACAGGCTTTGACCTTGTCTGAATAATGGGGAAATGATTAGATTTATACAGAGATTTATATAGTCCTCTGGGCCCTTTGGCTTATAACTAGGTTTCCTACCTTACGTTTAATAGTACTTTACAGTGTTTGCCGCTGCTCCATATCAGCAGCTAGATTAATCTTCACAACAACCCTCTAAGGCAGACCACAAAGGGGTTTTCTGTTTGAGAGATGGTCAAAGTGAGGTCGCACACACTGGTGGTGGCAAGTGCTGTGCTGCCCATCCTCCTCAGGCCCAGGCCCCTTCCCTTTTTGCCTCCTTAAGATTTTTATCCATGCCATTGATTATGTGGCTCTATGGCCTTTACTCTTCAGTAGTCTGATTTAATTGTGAATTTTATTTTAAGAAAGAAAACTCGGATTTCTTCTGCTTCATCTTCTTGCTCTATTCATAATGAATTCTGCAGGTCAGTTTATCCTCAGCAGTGGTGAGCCTGAATTTCAGTAAAGCTTCTACTTAGCTGGTGCATTCACATGTCAAATATTTAATTCAGCTGTCAGCTTCTTTGCATTTACTGTGCTTTCATTAATACATGTATTTTGATGGCCTCACATTAAACCAGCCTGTTTGAGAAGGGAAAAAAACCAAATGTGATTTACAGAGGAGTCAGCTTCTTCACAGACACTACATGAATTATCTTACACTTGTTTTAATCAGAATATGTGAAAATTAAAGTTATTAGTTCTTTCAAAAGAAAAAAGAAGCCAAAGAATAGGCTTAGATCCATTAGTTGCTTTAAGAAAACCTGCTATGTGCCAAATGTTCTAGGCACTAGGAACGTAGCTGTCAACATGGCTGGTAATATATTTGCCTTCAGGAAGTTTCTGTTCTAGAGAGCAGATAGATGGACATGTCGGGTAGTCCTGGGGCTATGGGAAAGGCTGGGCGGGGAAGTGGACATAGCCCTGGGGATGTGGGTGGTCAGAAAGGTCTAACCTCTGTCACATCTTATCTACACTATGGGATAGAAATCTGATTTCCATCAACTTTTTTTTCCTGGTAACTTTTAGCTTCAGAATAAAGTATCCTTGACTTTGTACTCAGTGAGAAACTGGCTTATAGTGACTAACCTTGTTTGGTGGCATTCTTCAGCAAGTCTATATTTATACTTTTTATACATGGGAAGTCTCCATAAGGCTTCCTACTATTAAAAAAAAAAGAAGTATCCACTTTTAAAAAGAAAACAAAAGGAAACGAGAACAATGGTTTAAGAATTATTTGATAGAATCTTGTTTTTATGTGTTGCATGTATTTTCTTTTTTTTTTCTAAAATGATTGTATTTGCTCCCTAAGTTTGGGGCAACCTTGACATTATTTTGTATTTCGCTCCTTTAAACACTGGAAAGAAAATATGTTTCTTACCAACCCACTCCCAGGAGCCCTAGAAAATCACCAAGGCTGGCCACCACCAAAACCCCTCCCTCACTTGAGGTCTTCTCTCAGGAGCAAAAATGCATGGCTGATTCTCAGAAGCCTAAAGCAGCCAGCATTGCTTTTCTGTTCTAGAAGGTGCAGATGGTGCTTGGGACTTCAGGGGACTCCTTCGGGATACAAATGTTTTCCTTTTCTCTATAGGTGGCAGCAGAAAGACAGAAAAGGGACAGGTGACAGCAAAACCACTCAAGACTCCGCTGCTTCTCCTGTAATTTAAGACTCTCTCAAAGGGCTACAGCTTTTACTTCTGCACTTCCTAGAAAATCACCAGATGCCAAACATGTACATTAAAGACCTAACCACAAATGCTCTATTTCTTTGATCAACTGCATGGTGAGGTGGGCAGTGGCACTCCCATAGAGTGAGCCTGTCTGTAATCTGTGAAATTTAAACCACATCACCCCTCCGCTCCAGACCTGTCCCATAAAGGTGTGGATTTTTACAGTAGAGTGCTTCAGACTACAAAATATTGGGAGAAGAAGGCTCATTGTGAAATTCAGGTAATTTCTTAAGCCTGACCACCTTGGCCTGTTCTGCTTTCTTGGGCTTAGGCAAGCATGTGGTGGATGTGTGGTGACCATGTGTGACCATGCATCCATAGTGATTGTAAGTGCTAGATTCTATACTAAAGGCTTTGATGAACTGATTTTCTACCCTTATTTTTTTTAAATGGCTGCTTCTAATTCATAACAATACCTGAACATGTGCATTTTATTATCTGCTGGAGTTATAAACATTGCTTCATTTCTAAAAGATTTATCCAGTATGTGTATTATTACTTTTTAGAGTGAGGGCATAAGATATGGGGGAAAGTTGGAAGTAGATGCCAAAAAGTAATTTAGTGTGGGGAGTTCTGACATATAGTGAACATGTGTTAGGGGGTAGAGGGGGGTGGGGGTTGTGCAAAAATGTTCAGGGGTTTGAGCTGGCTTATCCACTTGACATGCAAGAGGAATGGAGTAGAAGCCACACCAGTGATCCCAAACAAGTGTAAGAGGTGATCCCAAACCTCTTCTTCAGGAAATAATTTTTGTTTCTGATCATTTAACACCATCAAGTGGTAGAACCTGGCTGGTTCTGGAAAGTACTCTGTAGTTTTTTTACACACCTCCTTTCACACGTAGAATTTTTTAATCTGGAGCGACTTTTACCATTCCATGCTTCTGTAGTTGATAAGTGAATTCTCTCCAAAAAACCAATTCTAGGAAGTCATTTGTGGAATTCAGGCTATATTACAGGCTTTCAAGAGGGAGCGCTCCCCAGAAATTACCTGTTTCAAATCCAGGCCATTTGGGTAATCAAAAGCCTGACACATAGTTCTATATACAGTTGTGGAGTTAAAATTTGGCTGCTTCTGTCTTCACCTTGCGCAGTCCCAAACACTGCCCTTGCAGGTCTCTGGATATTTTGGCCCAAAGCAACTGCCAACACTGGCATTTTCCTGCTCAGTATGTTGTGAATCCGTAAACGAATTGGTCAGCCTCTGAGGACCACATCTCAGGCAGGAGAGCTGGTAGTGTGATAACTGTCCCTTATCTCCCTCCTCCAGAAGGACTTAACTCTGGGAAACCTCGGTGTGGCACCATGCTCCCACATGTTTGAGGCCCCCAGTTTGAGAAGGCTTGCTGGGACAATTCTGCATCTTCTACAGGCTCCATTTGTCAACAATGTCAGCCCTCTACCTGCCTCTCTCTGATGTTAGGACTCTTCCATGATAAATACGTACTATTATGTTAATACAGAAAAATAGTTAATTTATGTCATTAGTTTTGCTCAAAATTATAATTTTAAAAAATCTTACATATCATTTAGTAAGTTTCTTGGGGTAAGAATCTATGTTTTACTGTTCTGTGCTTGGTATTCAAGTGGATGCTGACCAAGTACTACCAGTAATCAAGTAATTGTTCTTCTATCCTCAGACACTTAAAGGTTCTAGACCCCTGCTATTGATTCCTTGACTCCCCTTTCCTGGTCAAAAATATGTGTTTTGCTTTAAATTGTGTGTGTTTGACATGAGTATAGATGGTGAAGTTAATTAATTTTGCTTTGAAGATTTACTAAGAGCCTTGAAGATCATTGCAAATGCTCTGGGGTATTTCACCACCATAGCTGAGAAGTACTGTTCCTGTCTATAAGATTCAGGTGAGACAAACAGCAAGACTGAAGGAAGAGAGCAGGAAATAAGGTTTCACATTTGTTACTATGCAGCCTTTGCTGTTTTATTTTTCTTGTAGCTGATAGTGACCAAATTGTTCAACTTTACAACAATAACTGAATCGCCATGCACACGTGCACACACACACCCAGCTTCCCGTGAAACCTGTCGGCTGAAGCTTCCTCCTCCCCATGATCTCTGTGCCATGCCACACAGAGCTCCAGCCCTCCTCTGTACTTTTTAGGTCCTCGCTACACCCTGCCTACTCTGGCTACATGTTCTTTTATTTACTTTTTTTTTTTTTATAACAAGCCTTTTTATATTTTATTTTATTTATATACTAGTAGCCCAGTGCATGAAATTCGTGCATGGGGTGGACGGGGTGTCCCTCAGCCTGGCCTGCACCCTCTCCAATCTGGGACCCCTCAGGGGGTATCCAAATGCCGGTTTAGGCCCAATCCTGGCAGTCAGACCTCCCTCTTGCAATCTGGGACCTTTGGCTCCTAACCGCTCACTTGCCTGCCTGCCTGATGGCCCCTTAACCACTCTGCCTGCTTGCTGGCCCCCAACTGCCCCCCCCCCCACAGGCCTGCTCGCCCCCAACTGCCCTCCCCTCTTGGCCTGATCACCTCTTACCGCCTCTGCCTCAGCCCCGCCACCATGGCTTTTTTTGGAAAGACATCCAGAAGGTCTCCTGGTCTGATTAGCATATTACCCTTTTATTAGTATAGATATTTTTTTTATTGATTTTTTTACAGAGAGGAAGGGAGAGGGATAGAGAGTTAGAAACATCGATGAGAGAGAAACATTGATCAGCTGCCTACTGCACATCCCCAGTAGGTACATGCCCTTGACCGGAATCAAACCTGGGACCCTTCAGTCCACAGGCCGATGCTCTATCCACTGAGCCAAACTGGTTAGGGCTAAGCCTTTTTATTTTGTAATAGTTTTAGTTGTACAGAAAATTGGGAACACAGAGTTCCCATATACTCTGTAACAGTTTCCCCTATTATTAACATCTTACATTAGTGTGGTACTTTTGTTGCCATTAATGAACTAATACTAATACATTAAAATTAACCAAAGTCTGTACTTTATTCAGATTTCCTTCATTTTTATCCAGTGTCATTTTTCCCAGCATCACATTCAGGATATCTTACACTTAATCCTCATGTCTCCTTAGGCTCCTCTTGGCTGTGACAGTTTCTAGCACTTGCCCTTTTTTTTAAAAAAAAAAAATCTTTATTGTTGAAAGTATTACATAAATATGTACTACTATTTGTAATACTTCAAACAATTTTTAAAAAAGAAAAAAAAGGAAGCATTACATAAGTCTCCCTTTTCCCTACATTGACTTCTACCCCACCCCCAACCTTCACCCCAGACATTCACCACCCTGCTGAGTGTGTGGATGGGTTGTGCATATATGCATACAAGTTCATTAGTTGATCTCTTCCCACTGACCCTCCCCTGCCTTCCCTCTGAGAGTCCACACTCCGTTCCATGCTTCTATGTCTCTGGATCTATTTTGTTCATCAGTTTATTTTGTTCATTAGATTCCACATATGAGTGAGATCATGTGATACTTGTCTTTCTCTAACTGGCTCATGACTGTTAAACTGTGCTGTTCATCAAGCCTCACTGATTCGCTACGCCCTGCTCTTCCCTCACCTCTCATCTTCCCTGGTCCACCATCTGGAAGCCTTAGGGAGACTCCCCTGAAATCCATGTCCATGGCCGACCTTCCTGTGTGAGCTGTCTTGGCACCCTGCACCTCTCTTCCTGAAACTGTCACAGAGACATGTTTATGTCTGCAGGGATAGTGATTGGATGAAAGTTTCTCTCCCCAGTTTCACAGCAGAGCTTCCAAAAGGCAGAGACTATTTCAGCTTACCATTCATGCAGAAGAGGTAACATAGTGGGGCTGAGACGGCTGTCATGCCTGCTTGCAAGGTTGGCCCTTGGCCCTGAGAACTTGGCTGGTAAACAGCTCTTTACACTGATGTGATCAGAGTGGCCCACTGTGTCGAAACTGCTTATACAAACAATGTGGTTTATGCTGAACACCTGCTTTCCTTCTGGGATCTGGACATTTGGAACGTGCTAGGCAGAGGGTGCTAGTGTGACCAGGCCCCAGGGAAAACCTTAGGCTGGTGTCTCTAAAGGGCCCTGGGCAGAAACACTTCATGCATGTCGCTGCATTTTGCTGCTGGGGTGCACTCTGCAACCCTCACAGGAGGGAGAGAGCATAAAGAAGCTTGCACATGATTTCTCCAGACTCCACTGGTGTCTTTTTCTCTTATGATTTGACTGTGTATCCTTATTACATACACCACTGTAGTAAATCTTAGCTGTTAATACTACTACGTGCCGACTCCCACAGACTCCTTATAGCAGACATTCAAGCATGGGAGTGGTTTGGGGACCCTCAATGCACCATCATATCCCCAGAACCTTGTACAGTATTTGACCTTTAATAAGTGGTTCATTACCTATCTGTTGATATGTCCTGTGGAAATTCTCAACAGAACTAAGAAATACTATCATTTATCAACTACATCCTAATGACCCAAATAAAGAATGTACATACTTCTGAAAAAGGCAGAATTAAAAAAAAAAAAAATCAGGAAATCTAGTAGGTCAAAGCCTATCAGAATTTTTTTCACGAAGATAAACCTGTATCTGGGCTGGGGAGGGGTGGGGGAGAGACGGCAGGACCTTCACTCTGTCCCACGGAGGTTGCCCTGGCTTTCCTGCCCTCCCCTCCCACACCCTCACCACCTTGCAGTGTTGGCCAGTTCCATGTGTAGTGACACCGAGTATCAGAGCTGTGAGTGCTTTTCCACTTTGGTGGCACATTGGGAATCACCTGGAAGGTTGTGGTTTTTTTAAAATATTGTTGAAAGCATTACAGATTTCCACCTTTCCCCCACTCCCCATTGGTCCCCTCCCCTTGACTCCCCTCCCGCTAGGCCTTCACCACACTATTGTGATGCCAGGCCTCAGCCCTAGAGATTCTGATATAATTAGTCTGGGCACAGGGATTTCATTGTGCAGCCCCTGCTGACACCCCCACCCACCATCCCTCCGGCACCGTCATGTTTCACAATCAAATTTCACAGGCTTCCACTCTGGTTTCCTGGCTCACAGCTAGTAGGCAGGCACACTAATAAGAGTAGGAAATAACACCGTTTATCTGAACAGTATAAGAAGGGGGCAGCTGGGACAAGCAGGCCAATTTCAGAAAGGTCACTGGTAAGAACATCCCTGTAGTGCAGAACAAAGTCATTCTTGAGAATGTTGTTTTTAATAATGACTAGCAGTCTACACCACCACTCAGCCCCACCCCTTCCCCACCCCCAATATACACTTCACATTACACAGTATATATGATGAAGTTCATTAATTTTATTTTGAATATTTGTTAAGAGCTGATTAGCAGTGATGAAGATGCGTATGTTACCTACTGTCTTAGGGATGCTTCCCCCTCCAGTAAATGTGAGCACACCCGTTTCCATTTTAACTCTTCTCTAGGGAAGACAGGACTCTGAGATGCATCAGCTGTTAATTGGCAGAGCTGTAATCTATCTTCTTTGTAGCACCTGCATGGCTGCTCAGGGAATCCAGGAGCAGTGGCTAATAATTGGGTGAGGTAAGGTTATCTGGGTCTTGAAAGCGAGGCAGAGGAGTTAGACTTTGACATGGATGGAAATGTTTTGTTCTCAAACAGAATAGGGAGGGGAGAGAGAGAGAGAGAGAGAGAGAATAAAGGTTGCCAGGTATAGAAGGGTGGGCTCCATGGAGAAAGTTGGCCTGAGCTGGGATGACTGGGATTTAGACAGGTGTGACCCAAGGGGGTGAAGGGAGTTACCAGCGCATGCACTTCCCGTGCACCCCATCTGCCTTACTCAGACCTAGAAGGGAGTAGAACTCAGGAGGAGGCTGGAGAATCTCTTTAGGATATAATTGTACTTTTTCTCTGCCTGATGCTGTGGCCTAAAGGTTGCAGTAGAATCCCAAGGTAAACTGTGATTAGAACCTCAGCTCCAAGGAGACTGACTCCACAAAAGCTGACTAAATAGGCCTGCAAGGACTTGGCCTTTCCCGGGGCCCTGCGGTTGGCAGGCCCAAGCAGGGAGGAACAAAGTCAGGAGACCTCCTTTACCCACGTGTGAAGAAAGGCAACAACTTTCAAAGGCCATCATCTCAGTTTTTCAATGTTAACAAGCCAACCAGGGTAATTAATCACTAAGTGGACACTAATCATTTGCTGCTCGTTTATCTTCCCAGTGAATGCTTTTCAACACAAGTGTTTACACTTCCAAAGACTGGAGACTTTTAAAAAGAGTGGTGGGGTTTATGGCTGCAGGAAATGAGCTCCTAGTTTGCTCTGCTGACTCGTCCATAAGGCCAAGGAAATTCAGAAAGTAAAAGAATTTCTAAGCAAATGTACTTTTAGGAAATGAATTGTTTACCTTTTTTTTCTTTTAACACATATGAAAGATTATCTATATTGATTTCATTGGAACAATGGAAAATGGTCAAAAGACAGTATCTTTTTTTTTTTAAGATTTTTTAAATTGATTTTGAGAGAGAGAGGAAGAAGGAGAGAAAAAAACATTGATGTGAGAGTGAAACATTGATTGGCTGCCTCTTACATGCCCCCCCCCTCCCCACCAGGGATTGAGCCCAAAATTCGGGCATGTGCCTTGACCAGCAATTGAACTAGGTACCTCTCTGCGCATGGGACAACACCCAACTAACCAAGCCACACCAGCCAATTTTTTGTTTTGTTTTGTTTTTTAATGTGAACAAAACCCCAGTGTGTTTTTATAGGGTTTTGTCTTGTTTTTAAGAAATGATCTGGGTAAAAGATACTTTGGATCTTTAAATATATCCATTTGGTCAATTTTTTAAATGGATGATTTGCTTAAAATTATTGTATCTAAGTTTTAGTAAATGAATATCCTGTCGTTTAGAGTGTAGTTTCCAGAACACTAACCTGAACAGGCAGAAAATGGTTACCTAATTTACACAGCCTGGATTTGGTCATCAGGAGACTAATAGCAGAATGCATACAATTATTTTGGTTGCCTTCATAATTAGAGACTAAGTCAATAATAGTCAATATTGTAATAACTACCTATGGTGCCAGAGGGCACCTGAAATATCTGGGGGAGGAGGGTCACTTTGTAAGAATATGATTGCTAACCACTGTGCTGTACACCAGAAACTAATACAGCATAATATTGAATGTAAACTGTAATTGAAAAATAAACATTTTTTAAAGCCTGGTTTTTAATTAACTGCCAAGGAGATAAGGAAGGCAGGGAAGTGTGGGCCATGGGAACCGGAAGTGTTACCACAGCCCTTACATTTGGCCACCTAGGAGAGTTGCTCTGGGAAAGAACACTGGGCTCCCAAACTAGGAAGGCTAGGATTCCCATCCTGACTGTAAACTTGAGTAAGTTATCTAACCTCTTAGGACCTCATTTTCCATGGCTGAAATGGAGCTTACGATAATACCTGTCTTTCAGATGTATTAAAGTATGTAAAGTTTCTAGCACAGGACCAGCTATAAGGTAATTCTCTACAGGTTGAGTCTCCTCTTTCCACTTCAGGGTCTCATACATCTTCCCCACAAAGATACTTCCCCACAAGTACCTTTGAGCTAAATTCCACCACCACTGATTTATTTCTTGGAGTTACCACTCTGCCTTAAGGCTTTAGAGATCCTTTCCCCTCTTTGGAAAAATGAGGTCCAGAGAGATAAAATAACTTTCCCAAAGGACAAGCTAAGAAAAGACCTTGAGTACCTAACTTCACTTGGAAGCTTCAAAATATATGCTCTGGAGAGTGAGCCCCATACTGGTTTTCTTTAAAATATTTCCAGCATTAGCTACTTCAATCCTTTAGACCCATGGTGGGCAAACTGCGACTCGCGAGCCACATGCAGCTCTTTGGTCCCTTGAGTGTGGCTCTTCCACAAAATACCACGGCCTGGGCGAGTCTATTTTGAAGAAGTGGCATTAGAAGAAGTTTAAGTTTAAAAAATTTGGCTCTCAAAAGAAATTTCAATCGTTGTACTGTTGATATTTGGCTCTGTTGACTAATGAGTTTGCCGACCACTGCTTTAGACTATTCACATTAAAATATGAAATATTGGTGCCCATGTACTTTCTTTATTTTGAAGAGGAAGGTGGGAAATCAGTCTTTCCCCTCCTCTTCTTGGAAGTGGTGGAAAGCAAAAGGAAAATAAGAAATGAAAACAAAATGTTCATTTTCAGCAAAACTAGGAGGGAGTTAAAACCACAAAGAACAAAGTAGATGAAAGGTCTATGGAAAGCAAGGGAGCATGGAGGAAGAGGAGAGATGATTGTAGAAATCAGAATGAGTCAGTAAAACATTTATAAAGGGGAGAGATGGGGTGAGGAACAAAATCTAAGTCTCATGCTTCTACAGAAGGAACAACATAAAAATAGGGAAGCAGGAATCTCTTGAATCTAATTTAGTTGTGAAAAGTAGAGGTTCTGGGGTTAAAAAAAAAAATCACACACTTATTGGGAATGCCCCTTGGTAAGCAACAGGAAAAAAGAAAGATGGGTTTTGAAAAATCTCATAGTTGCCTTCCTTTACTGGCTGGAGAAAATGGATCTAAAACCCTGGCCCATAAAAAGGATTCCTACTAGTCTGGGATATGGACCTGTAAATATTTGGTCCAAGATAAACTTACTTGTCTCAAGGTGAGACATCAAAAAGAACCAACCCAAGTCATTTGAAAGATTCAAGAAGTAAAACAATTTATTTAATGAATCCGTTACCTCGATGAAGCCTGGGCACAAAGCAAAGAGGCCATTGGCAGTGATAGTGAGACAAGAGACAATGTGTGAGCTGGCGAGATTCAGGGTAGAACTGGGAGAAAATATAAAATATCAAAGAAACAGGAGAAATTGGAAGGGAAATAGACCATAATAAAAGCACAGGAAGGAGCTTAGAGGATCAAAATGAGAAAACCAAGCAAAATGAAATGGATATAAGAAAGATTTATTAAACAGGAAAGACTCAAAAAGAGCATAATATTGATAGAAAAACCTAGTAATAATTGTGCTATTAAAAAACCAAAGTTACTTTAAAAATACTGATTCAAAAATACAAAACAAAACATAAAATACCAATGAACACAAATGGGGGTGGGGAGTGGAGGGATGTGCTGGGGGGATTGGGGGTGGCCAGGGAGAGGTCATTGGGGGGAAAAAGGAGACTTATGTAATACTATAAACAATAAAAAATTTAAATTAAAACAAATAAACATATATATATATAATAGACTCAAGCAACTCAATAAAAGAATAATAAAATGTAACAATTTGAGATTTATTCAATGCAAAGGTGGTTCAATGTTAGGAAGTCTATATGAATTCACCATATTAATGGCTACAAAAATATGTATTTATCTTTTTAGATGCTTAAAAATGCTTAGTAAAATGCAACTTTCATTTTTGATCTTTAAAAAAATGTAATGAAAAAGCAGTAGATGTTTACTTTCCTAACATAAACCTAATTGAAAATCAACATTATGTTTAAAGGAGAAATTCCAATAGCATTTCTACTAACTCAGGGATAAAATATAAATGTATAAACAGGAAAGAGAGAAATTGGGCATGCAAACATTGAAAAGAAGCAAAATTATCATTATCTGTAAATTACCTATTTCTATACTTAAATAACCCAAAAATCATCTGAAAAAGGTTATAAAATAAGAATTCAGTAAGGTGGCTTAATATTAAATTAATATATAATTTTCAAAAGCTTTCATACATTTAAACAAATAATTAGAAGAAATAAAAAATGAAAAGATATTTTTACACTTATAATAACAACAACAGAAAAGCTAAAATAACCAAGAATAAGTTTAGTAATTATTCCAGATCTACTGGTATATGAGAAATGCTTTAAATTGATCCTGAAAGACAAAAAACAGTCTTAAACAGCCCTGGCCGGTGTGGCTAGTTGGATGCAGTGTCATCCCATGCACCAAAGGATCATGGGTTTAATTCCCGGCCAGTACACCCAGGTTATGGGTTTGGTCCCCAGTCAGGGCACATGTGGGAGGCAGCCAATCAATGTTTGTCTCTCACATTCTTTCACATCGATGTTTGTTTTTTTCTCCCTCTCTCCCACTCTCTCTCTAAAATCAATAAAAAACATATCTGAGGTGAGGATTACAAAAAAAAAAAAGCAGTCTTAAATGCAAAAGTATACCATAGTTTTGGATAAAAGGAGTGAATATCATAATGATGTTAAATCTCCTTGTGTGTAATTTCAATGAATGCACTACCAGGATATTCTTGTAACTCAACAAGTTGATTCTAAAATTCATATAAGAAATTTAGGAAAAATATTCAGAAGACCTCTTTAAAACAAGAATAACAAGCATATACTAGCCATCTCACATGTTAAAATACATTTTTAACTTACAAAAATTAAGATAGATAATCAGTAGAAATACGCATAGACCCATACGCATACTAAAAGTATGTGGTAAAAGTAGCATTTGAAATCAGTATAAAAAATATAGATTAACTAAATAAATGATTTAAAGACAATTAAATAGCACTTTAGAAAAAAAATAAAGTTAGATGCATTCATCAGGACAAATTCCAAATGGATCAAAGATTAAATGTTAAAAGGTAGAGGTAATGAAGAAAATATAGAGGAGTCTTAAAAATAGAATTCTTCATGGAAAAAATCAACATAAACAAATTCCAAAGACAAGATAACTGGGAAAAAATATTTGTACCTCATGTCACAAAGAATTAATTTTCTAGAAACTGAGAAGTAAAAGAATAAGCCAATAGAAAAATAAGCAAGGAAATTGACACTAACTGAATGGAAGTACACCAAAATGCAAATGCATTTTTCTTTTGACTAACATGGTTCTGGAAATGTATATACCTGCAACTGTGCAAAACAATTTATACTCAAGATTATTCATTAAATCATTGGTTGAAATAACAAAAGATTGGAAACAAGTTGAATGTTTATCTATAAAGGGCTAATTAAACAAACTATATGTATCTTCATAATGTATTCAGGTTATCAATTTCTATGTAACAAGTGACCTCAAAATATAGTGGTTAGAACAGCAGTGGGTTATTCTCTCTCAAAGTTCTGTGGGTTAGCTAGGTGGTTCTCACTTAGGAATTCTCATGGAATTGCAGTCAGATGTTGGCTTGCTGAAATCATCTGAAGCCTCCTCTGTCTTCATTGCCATTCCTGGTGCAAAGGCCAACATGGCTGAAATAGCTGGGGGCTGGCCAAGCATCTCTCTGCCCAAGGTCTCTCAACATGGATAGCTTGGACTTCCTCACAGCATGGTGGTCTCAGGGGAGTCAGAATTTTCTCCAAGCATCCATCCTCCTTGCCCCGGGAGTGTCCTAAGTGGCAGGAAGTGCAAGTAGCCAGCCTCTTCATGCCTGACCTACTGACATAGCCTCCCTTGCACTATTTTCTGCTGGTCAAACAAGTCACTGAGGCCAGCACATACTCAAGGGGAAGGAATTGGAATCTACCTCTCAATGGAACAGGAGCAAAGAATTTGGGGCCATCTTTAATGTGCTACATAATGAAAACATATGCAGTTGTAAAAAAAAAAAATGAGGTTGTTCTCTATATACTGACATGGAAAACCTAAGTTTATTGTTAAGTGAAAAAAGCTAAGTATGGAACAATGTGAACAATATCTTTTGTGCAAAACGGTAGTGGGGCATAAAAATACCTATGTGTGTTTGCTTCTATTTTCATAAAGAATGTACATAAGAAATCAAACAAATTATTATCAATAATGAGAGTATGGGTGGATAGGTTCAGAGGTAGGAGAGAGACATCTTAATGTATGCCTTTTAAAATTATTTTGATTTTCAAAATGAATTGAAAGAGAAAATACTTGGATCTTAATTCTAAAAATGCTCAATCTTGTTCATTTCCTTGGGGTGCTGGAGCTATTTGGGAAAGTAATAATGGATCCTATTTTTGCAGTTTCATCAGTTTCCAAGGAATCTAACATTTTACCACCACTGTAATAAAAATCAACCCAGAACATGGTCCACTTGGTTATAAGTTTAGTTACAGCTAACAGCCTCCACTGATGATACTGCCTACAAATGAATTGTCATATTTGTGCTGGCTTGAGAATATGGGGTAGAGGGTTATTTTCCTTCATTGTCAAAGCCATTTAAAATGTTGACATTGTCAGAGTAGATTAGCTGGTGGTATACTGGCTCATGAGAGCCAATTTTTATATATTCAGGAGTTTTGCAAGCCATTTGTTAAACCATTCAGAGTTTAAAATCAACCATGGTGACTGATTCCAGAATATAAACAAATAAACTAATTTCAGGTTGCAATGAGTGTTATAAATAAAAAAACACAGGGAAGTGTGGCAGAGAAGGAACTGGAGGGTGTTTGTTTACACCAGGTGATCAATCCAGCAATGTGGCATATGAAAATTATATTGACTTTATCAATAAGACTTAGGATTTCCACTTTTTCTGTTACTGTAAGAAAAAGTACCAACATGGGCTGTATAAGGATTTTCCTTAAGTAGTTAACATTTATTGCAGTTACATGTGCAAGGCACTACATACTTTGTGAGTATTATCTCACTAAGCATCATAACGCCTTTGTGAAGTAGGCACTATAATGGTTTCCATTCTGTGGAGAGGAAATTGAGAGTTCAAGGTGGAAAGTGATTTGCATGAGACAATGAGCCGCAGAGCCAGGCTCCCAATCTGGTGGCTTGGCTCCGCTGCCCACTCATTTAAGCATCATGCTGGAGATCCATTACATATTATTGGAAAACTCAGAAACACATGAAGAAGAAAAATAAAGTCACCCATAATTCCAGCTCCTAAAGAAGATCTGTGTTTTTTATATAGTCTGCCCACAATCTCATTTTCTTTCTTCTAATAAACGGCATGGTTTTTCCAAGTTCACACTGTCCATGATCAAGTGTAAGAAAGTTTGAGAGATTTGTATTGTAATGACTAATGGAAAGCTTTTCTGCACTGTTGCATCCCTACTGATTTATCTGTACACTTGTTGGCCAGCAATTTGCTTTACTTTTCTTAAGTATTATGGTGATATGCATACACAGTCACAATACATATGTTACCTGAAAGCTTGGTTAATATTACATACACACACACACTATTTTTTTGAAAGAGCTAGGTCAAAATCAATTCTAATTTTCCCAATCACAATCACAAGATTATTACAATAATATTTTCAAATAAGTGTGTTGAAAAAGAGAAGGAAAAAGCAAACCTAATTTCTCTTTAATCAGAAGGTTTTAATTTTTTTCTATAAGATAATTTAATGGCCCAAAAGATTTTCTATATTTGGGAAGCTGGAATAACAAGTGTGTGTGTGTGTGTGTGTGTGTGTGTGTTTCTGATGCTCATTAATCATGGACACCAGGTTTAGTTAGTAAATTTTCTCTGCAAATTGGGGCATCTTGAACTTTCAAAATGGCACTTCTTAAATCTGGGAAAGTGTTAGAAATGTCTCTGTTAATTGATTATTTTTTGTCAAATGCTTAGTTTGAAATACTTTTTGATGGGTAAAGAATTTATAATGAAGTTAAAATTTGTTGTGGGAAAGATATATGTTAATAACTGATCATGAACATTAAGTGAATGACATTAGCCATGACATATATTTTGAGGTTGTTAACCTCCATTGTAGCTCTTAATTTTTAAAATTTTTATTTTTAGTTGGTTTTCACTTTTTTTTTTTTCCACTCTGATTTTTTCTTCTTAGAGCATCAGTCCTTGGTTTGTGTGGAACAAGGCCTTACTGTGTCAATGGGTGATTGGGTCTGGCTGGCCCCGCCCATGGGATGATGCTCTGATTGCTCTGTTGAGCTCCTGAGTGATCCATTCTTGAGTGACTTGTGACTTTGGTCTCTTTTGTGCTCATCACTAGTGTTTTCAACCCTTTTTAATTAACATCTTTAATGAAGAGTATGATATTATTTCTGCAATGTGAGCTTATTATTCTAATATTTTCAAACAAATGTGTTCAGTAGAGCTGAAACCAGAAAAACTAATTTTCCATAAGCAGAAATCTAATTTGTCCCAACATAAGACAAAGCTAATGGTTTAAATGTTTTTCTACCCTTGGATAAGGTAAAACAAGTCATGATCAGAGGGTGCTGTGTGTGTGATCTATGTTTATTAGTTAGTAGCAAATTAGTAGACATTTTTTCTCTTGAAACTTCCAGTTTTATTTGATGCATTCTAACTACAGTGGGCCTCATGGACTTTCAAAGGGAACATACTGATCTGAGGAATCATTGGAGATTCCCATGTAAACCTGTTTTATTTAGTTTGTCATATGCTTAGTTTAAAAGTACTTTTTCTGAGAGATAAAATGTCTTCCCTATCTCTGGTCTAATTGGCATCAGCTGTAGTTAGTCTACAGCAGCGGCATATAAAGAAATTCAGGGACTGCTGAAGTTCAAAGCCATGGACCAAAGCTTCTTCTGAGTTGCTTCCTCTGTTACAGAAGAGAAAAATGGCCAGGATTTGGGAGCATTCTACTTTTTGTAAGTGTAATGTAAGTTCATATAAGTCCAGTTTTGGACACATTGAGTACTGAATCTTACCTCACGTTTCAGGCTCCAGATTAACCATTTGTTTAAACAGTGGGGTATTTTAGGGGAAAACTTAAGTTTTAAGTTTTATTGAAGTCTCTCCTATTTAGTAATTCACTCCAACTGGATGTGTCTGACATAGGGTGCTTATGAAGGGTGCATGAGTGAGTGTGTATCTTTCTATTCTCTGTTGAAACATTGGAGAGGGGGCCACTCAGTGGCTGAGAGCTAAGACCAAAGACCAACAAGGCGAGATCTGAAACCCAGCTCTCCCACCTACCGCTGGTGCCAGTGCCCTGTCTGTAAAACATGGGTAATAGCGTACCTACCTCACACTCACAGAACTAAAGCACTTGGCTGGGGCTTGGCACATAACAAGTACTCAAGTACGAACTGGTAGCCATGATCCTGTTACCATATTTTTCTGTGTAAGCGCCTATGAATCTACACTAAATGTTGACAGGAAGCTGCTCCGTGAGGTAGACATCAGGCTGCTATCAGCCCCTCTTCTCCTTAAGCCAACTGGAGCCCTTCCCCCTCACCCCCACCCCCATTGTGGTGGAAGCGAAACAAGTTAAAAAGGTTTGCATTTGGAAACTGGAAAGCAGATGCATAGAGCAGCGGCTGCCTCTGTTTGAATGCACATTGAAATCAGTTTTCTAATGCTGCCTTTATAAAGATGAGTTAAGCGATCCATTGACATATCATTATCACATTCTGAAGTTAAACAGCCACAGGACCTATGAACTCTCATCATGCAGTTAATTACTCCTGGATTTTTCTGTGCTCTTAAAACATATTTTATTTGTTTAACCATCCCCTGGGAGCGCTGGCTGCCTTTGTCCCCGTGACAGGACCAGTGGTGTAAAACCTCTGCATCTGTCAGATTTCCCCATGTGCAGCATAATTGCCTGATTTCCATTTGAAAGTACAGCCCTGGCGTTACAACTACATAGACCCACCGATGATAACAATGACGTGCTGACACCCACAAGGCGGTCCGGGGGGCATAATGCCAAATGCACCCTCGCCTTCAGATGGACCAGGCCTGAATTTACAGCTGCAGTGAAGTGGTCCTTGGGAACAACACCACCAACAAAAAAGAATAATGTAAAGGAAATCAACAGATTAGCATCTGTGTGAGTCTGGTGAAGCCAGATGGCTCTCTGTGGAAATGGAGTGGCCGGCCCTGCTTTCTCCCAGTAACCCCGACCAGCAGACAGCAAGCTGCTAAGAAGGGAGAGCAATGATCTCATTCCTCAGCCAGGCACATACACGATTTGCCTTCTTTCTCTCACACACAACTCAAGCTGAAGGAAAGTTGGAAAAGAAGAAAGGGTGAAAAAGAAGGGGTGGGGGAGGTCGGGTTGTTACAAAGAATGAGCCAGTCCAAGCCCAGCGGAGGGGTGAGATGCCAGGCCCTGGCCAGGCCCAAACATTTGAAAACAAGACTCAGATGTCCACAAAGGAAGGAGAAAGGGGAGGCACAGGGCCCCTGACAGATCCTTACCCCTCTGCTCTCAGCCATGAACTCCACCTCCAGAGGCTTGATGTGTGAGAGGATGTGAGGTGGGGCAGCACCAGCTGAAGGCACCATGGGATGAAGCTCTGGACTCCCTTGGGGAAGGATGGTGGACAGTTTTTAAGTCTTACTAATGAAAATCTCCATCTCTCTTCACGGGCTGGAGGCCTGTGAGTTTGTAATAGTCTGGCCTGCTGGACCAGGTCAGAAGCTAGACCAGCCATCTGCTTGGATCAGAGTCTGCCCTGCCCCTGGGCTATGCCCTAGGTTGGAGTGAGCTAAGGGGCTTAGAACCAGATAGGGTTCCAGGTAAAATGAATTAACAGGTTTTCGGTAGAGGGAGAAGCCTTGCCTGGAAGGTCCTAAGGCTGGAGCAGGGCTCAGCCTGGAGTCATCCTGCCTTCCCTGCTGAGCAAGGCATTCAATTCTCATAAACAAGTCTGTTCTCTGGAAATACAGCCAGAGGCCCGGCTGATGGACACCAAGCAGACACCAGAGGCTGGAGTTAGAGCACTTGCAGAGGGGCAGACGTCCTAAGAGCTACTCTGCACACTCAGTGGATGTTCACACACACAGGGGCTCCAGAGGGCTCCAACCTAGAGAGTTGCATCCAAAAGAGAATGCTCCCCTGGAAGCCACAGAGCACACCAGCAGCCTGGCTGGATTCCCTGGGCACCTGAAGTTGGTCTCTACAGTGTTTGTTCCAGAGTGAATAGTAGGCTCCAGGGGACACCAAATGCAGGAGATAGCCATGCATTTACGGTGGGAAATAATTATTTCAATCATAATAAACATTGAACAAAATCCTCTCCATTTTCAACCAGGGCCAGGGCACCTGCTTCCCAAGGTCTGGCAGTCTCCGTACAGCTGCCAGCTGAGAGCCGAGGCCTCAGGTCCCTGCTCTTCTCTTTCCAAAAACAAAACAAAGAGCTGCCACGTCACCAAACAACTGCTCTGCTCTTCATCTCATGGGCAATGCTGCCGCCTTTCAGAGCTTGTAGTCCTGGGTTGGGTTCTTGCTCATCACTGAGCTGAAGGACTTGGAAGGAAAGCATGCAGGGAAAGTAAGTAATAATCATCATCTTTTCTTGCCCCTACTTTAGCAGGAAGACCACTTGATAGCAACATTTAAAAAAAATGAAAAGTACTAGCATTTAAAGATGCTTACTAAGTGTGGGTAATTCTTTTAGTGCTTTGTATATATTTCATATAATCCTTATGACACCACTATGAGGCCGGTCCTCTGATCATTCCCATTTTGCAAAGGAGACATTGAGGCACAGAGATGTTAAGCATCTGTTCCAAACTCACACATCTGGTAGATGGTAGAGCCAGGATTCAAACCTGGTTCCACCTGGCTCCAGGGTCCATACCCTTCAGGCTATCCTGCCGTTTTTGATGTTGTAATAACATAAACAGCACATGTTCTGCCTAAGCTATTCACCAGTACCAGTGGCCTGTTCTCAGGCCACCAACTCTCCGAGTTTCTGTTTCCTCATCTGTCAAGTACCTAGAAGAGCTGTCTTATTACTGGGTTGTTGCCAGGAACAGAAATAACGTGTAACATGTGTGCAAGGCCAGTGCCTAGCATGTGGTGGATGGTCAATAAATGTTAGTTGTTACTATTATTGTATCACATTCATCTTTGGGCTCTTGTATTTTAATGACTACACACACACACACACAAACCCCTCCCCCCCAACACACACACAGACAAAAACAGAAAACAAACAAAAAAACCACCTGAGGGTTGGTGGGGCAGCTGCCACTACCCATTTTATAGCTGCCGAAACTAAGATACCAAGCCATCAGGTGGTGCAATTTGGACAAGAACCATATCTCTTCACTTAGCACTTTGCACTCAGTCTAATCTGGAAGCTGTAGCTCTGTGCAACTATGGGCCACACCTGCCTATTTCTAGAGACAAGACATAGGCGCTATCTAGAAGAATCAATCAAGTTATTCAACTCCTAGTTATTCAGGTCCTAGCAAGCATGAATCACAAAATTTTGTGTATCCTTAAGATTTTCTTTATTACCTAGGTACAAATATATATACATGCATATATTTTTCACAGACACCAAGTACAGCTGCATAGTCTATAGATCACCGCACTGCAGCCCTCTCCCCACGCTGTACACCTCAGAGAACATTTCCAACCCTCTCCATGGTAGGTGATCCCACGCCTGCCGTGGGAAGCAGTGCAGGAGCGTTCTGTGCCGTCAAGGAAGCCTGCGAAGGGCCCTGGGCATCCGGCTGCCCTCTGCCTTGATTCCCTCTCTATCCTAACTCTGCCCTTCCTGTGATTTTCACATTTTCTCTTCCTTTATACTTTCAGGTTTTCTCTGGAGAATGCAGTTTTTGTTCTCTTGCTTCATGCAACTTCCAAGGCTGGGAATTAAAATTATTTCCTGGCTGAGTGCCTTTCACATCCAGGTTGTGTTGTGGGGTGATTCATAAACTGGGGGTCTGGGTCTCCTTCCTCCCTGCCCTCTAATCCCATCATCTTTTAAAACAAGGCACTGCATGGAATGAGCTCCAAGGCCCAAGGTCAGGATGTCCTCTGAAGGTGGCCACTGGGGCTTTTGCTCAGAGGCAGAGATTCAGTGGAGCTATAGTGATGGGAGCAAAGGCATTCATTCTTGTTGGAAGAAAACAGAAACAGTCCCTCACCCAAACTTGGGACCTATGAGAACAATCAAGACCCAAAGTCTCAAAGTGTAAGGGTTGGCTTTGAATGGAGACTATAAAAGCACATTTTCCAAACTTGTCATGATTGTGTTTCATTTGTAGACTTCTGTTCTCAAAGGGACAGTGAGGAAGAGATGCAGCTTAAGAAGTTTTGAGCTGAGGAATGAAAGTAAGTTACTTTGTTACCATAAAACTAAGTAAGGGGAAATTAAATCAAGGGGTCCCCTTCCCCTCTGTTACAACAGAGCACAGAAACCAGAGGGCAGAGTGTCATTAACAAAGGGATGTGTCTTTGTCTGATCTGAAGACTGTTCTCTGTCAGCTCCCTCCACAGAGTCCTGTCCAGACACTGGACTCCCTTCAGACTTCCATTCCTCAGAATCTGAAACAAGACAGACAGGTGAGTGAATCAGTCAAGACTTAGACCGGTCTTTGCAGTCAGGGGTGTCTGTCTAAGCCAGGCCCCAGAACACACAGTGTGGGCACGGTGGGCTTTCTTTCCCACCTCCTGGGCAGGAGCTCATCTTCACAGCCCAGGCCAAAAAGGTGCATACAGACCTCAGCTGTGTAGCCACATTATTTTTTCTCATTCCACACTGTGACATCTTGTTGGTCACATACCAAATCTTTCCCTGATCATAACTCACATAAGAACACCAAGCATCCAGATTTGCTGCTCTGCGACTGCCCACAGGGGTGGGGAACCATTTTTCTGCCAAAGGCTATTTGGATATTTATACCATCATTCCCAGGCCATACAAAATAATCAACTTAAAAATTACCCTGCTGTATTTGGCCAAACATTTAAGTAACCACCTTTATTGCCTTGGCAGGGCCAGACTAAATGATTTTGTGGGCCTTATACCACCCTCCAGCTGGAAGTTCCCCACCCCTGAAGAGGTCTGCGCATTAACAGCACAGAGGCAAATGCTCATATCCAGGATGGCCACTGCTCCTTTTACCAGCTCTGGGCCTCATTTGTCCTCATCTGAAAAGTGGGGAAATAATGATTACACCTGCCTCCCAGGGTCATTGGGATAATTAAATTAGATGATGTATGTAAAGTGATTAGCACAGTGCCCCACATAAAGTACAGACTCAAAGATGACTATTCTTAATTCTAAGTATGGAAAGGCGTCCCGGGAGAAAGCAGGGGGAAAGCCCCTGGCTCTGTGAGAGGCAGAGGACTCAGAGAAGGAGTGAAACAAGCCTGGCTGGAAGACACTTTCTCCACCTCCTGCTCTCCCTGCAGTTTCATTTGGAAAGGTCAGCATCTAAGATTTTAAAATCATGTAGCATTCCTTTTTTTTTTTCTTTTTTTTTACACTAACCATTGTTCCAGAGACATTCAAGTTCAGAGAGGCTCACATTATATTTGAGGCTCTAGTGTCCTAGAAATCAGGAAATACAGGAGGGGCTTCTATCTTTAGCCTCTATTCCCAAATGAATGAATGAATGACTTATTTCACCATTAGGGCCTGTGAGCACCTCAGACACCTTCCTGAACCTGGGTCAGTGATTAACTTTGTCTTAAGATAAAAAAGCAATTCCATCACAATTAGACTGAGACAGAGCTCAATGTGCTAATGTACTCGGCACTAATGAGCATAAGTGATGCTGTACATGTAGAAAGGTTGGGCCACTGGACCTCTCCCCAGTCTCTTTCCAGTCTCAGGCCCAGGGTGAGGTGAAAATTTGGGAAAGGACCCTCTAGAAAAGAAGGGGGGAGTTCCTGGGACACCTAGAACCATGTCACTGGTGCAACTCCAGGAAATGATTCATATGGGATATTTAGCTCATGAATAAATTGGGGCTAATCTGATAGGGAGTCAAGGTTCAAGTGTGACATTTTTATAGGATATGACCAAACTACAACTGGCCAAGTGGAGATGTCCTTAGCTACACATTCACTATTCCACATCCTCCCTGCACCTCTGTCATCCAAAGACGGAATCATGTTCAGCAATGTCTTTGAAAATTGTTAATTTTTCAGGTATGGGGCTTTATTTTTGTTTTTTTGCTAATTGTCTACTAGTTTTATTACTTCAAGCACTCTTTATTCCTTTCACTTGAAATTACAGGGTTTATTATAGTACTGTTTTTCTTTGAAATGTAAACAATACTATATTTTTAAAAGGAATTAAATTTTCAAACGTGGAAACAGGCAGGATAAATGATAAGGACAGAATGCTTGAAAAGTTTGAGATCAGTTTTGTTTTGGTATCATTGCAAATAAAGAAAAAAGGAGTTCATTGCAGATAGAAATGTATTTTTTTTTAATTAAGAAGATATAGCTGTCTGCCTCCAGATCTATAAATGTTCATCAATACTCCATCCAACATCTCTCTGTGCCTCGGTTTCTCTAGATATAAAAGGAGACTAAATAATACATCTATCTCCCACTCAACTCACAAGAAATGTTAAAAGGACATATGAGAGAAAATATCCACAAAATAATACTGTGATCACAGAATTTATTTGTTTTGTGTCTTTGTAATTTTACCAAATGTTGAGGGTTACCCTAATGAAAATAAAAACAACCAGAAGGGGTTGGAGTTCTTAAGAAAAAAAAGGAGTAAATATAGCAAAGAAAACTTTGCCTTCACCAACCAACACTCAGGGTCTGATTACAATGTGTGCCCACTGCCAGACAGCACCAGGATTTCTTTGTAACCAAGATGAATAATCTATTTTCTGGCTTAACCTCTCACAAAGAATTCTAGAAGTAAACTCAACACTAGAAAATAAAATTTTTCATATCTCTTAGTCTCCCCTTTATTCAACACTTTCTGTTTTGTTTTTTTCCCTTCTAATTTGTCTTCTCAAAAATTTTCCACTTAGCTTTCCATTACTGGTTTATTTCTCTCACTTGCACAGCATATTTTTCTCTCTTCTAACCTGGCCATTTTTAATTTTCTTATTTGTACCTTATCTGTGGTCCTTCTTCTCCATTTCTACTCCCATTTTTCTTACATTTCTATTAAACTAATTTTCCTCTTTCCTTTTCACTCCTTGAGGAAAATGTTCTGGTCAACAGGGAGAAAAAGATGACGTGCTAGGTTTGTGTTGGGAAGAGAACTGAGATGACATGTTGAAAGCTGGACAGGCCAACTATGACTCCATCAATGCGAGTCGATGCCACCTGACAATTCAAAGCAGACTTGGTCAGTCCAGATTTGCAAGACTCTCCTGAAATTTCCACCCTTATATATTTGACATTATAATCCCAATCTAATTCCACAATCCAGATGGTGGAAGAATGTCCTTGTTTACTTGAAATGAATTCTCATATGTCATCAATTGCTCCCACAAGACCAGTGTAAGAAAAAAGTATATATGTATACACATTGATCACCACCCTCTAAGATTGCCTATTATTGCCATCAGTTTCCTATTCTAAATGCTCATTGTGCACATTGGGAAATGTTGCCTTCTGGTTAATTAAGTTTTACGATTCATTGAGAATTGAAATGTACATCATCCATAGATTACTGATATCTAGACACCTGAAATAATCTAAATACCAAAGCTAAATTGAACAAGATAAACCATTCTTTGAAAATTCAGAGGAAACAGCAGGACTCATGGGATAGCAGGGTCATTGCAGGTATGTTGTAAATGTGCAGAAGTGAAACATAATAGGGTTTCCATTTGTTATGATGTCACTGTGGCTTTTGATATGTGATAGCACAAGTTGCATGGGAAATGAGTATACCACGTGAAGCACATATGTCTTTTTAAAATGTCTCTCCTCTGTTTTGAAATATGTTTATATGTTCAAAAGAAAGTCATGACCTGCCAAGTTACAAAACACTGTATGTGTGACAATCCCAATTTTGTAGGAAAAAAGTATATATGTACACATACACATGCATTGTCACACACACAAGTCTGAGAAGATAGGCACCAAAATTTTGATAGTAGTCTTTCTGATGGAATTACTGATGCTTTTGCTGTCTTCTTTTGGTTTACCTGTATTTTCTGGCTTAAAAAAATAATATTGAAATACTCCTATAATATAAATGAACAAATAAGCCTTCTTTAGTTGAACAAACTAACACAGCCTAGTAAAGAATTAAAAGCACCACAGAAACCCATTTCAATATAAAATAAAATAGATTAAATTAAAAGAATGGTTGCAGAAAAAATCTTTTTCTCTATGGAAAACAACCATCACATGAGTCATATTCTCCTATAGAAACTTGGGGTGCAAGAGCAATGTGAAGTTTCAGGAAATGCTATTATTTTTTTTAGGAATGTTGGTGGAATTTGGGTCATTGCCCAGTTGTTACAGGCAGGGCTCTGTGGGTTGTAAAGTATCTGATTTGGGGTTATAATAAGGGATTCTTACATTGGCAATTAAAATAATTTCTTATGAATTCTGCACCTTTTTTTAAACTCTAGAGAGAATAAGATATGGGAAACCACCTTTTGGTTTTAATATGACTCTCCATCTTATTGGGTGGGGGGTTGGCTTGAGCCTGAAGTCAGACCTTCAATTGAGTTGTCTCAGTTGTCTAGGCTTCACCCCTCCCGCTACTTCCTAGCACGGGGCATGTGGTTGGGCGTCATGTCCCTCTCAGCCTGCCCCCCTCCTGGACTTTATTCTGTTTGCTCTCCATGTGTTCTGAACACCTTCTATCCTTTCACTTGGTTCTGTCTGGGTTAATTTTACAATAAATCCACCTGCTCTGGGGAAAGGGCAAAGTTGACCGTACAAGAGCTGTGAACAGAGAAAGGAGCCATGAATGCCAGAAGTGATATTTTTGGAGGAAAACTCCACCAGCAGGAGAATTTTATCCTAGTAATAAAAAGGGTGCAATGGATTCCCCAGCTTTCAGGAGGGGTTGCCATTCTAGAATCACCTACCCCCTGGCCTCCTATGTCTACCCACAGGCAAAAGAGGCCACACCCTGGAGGCGTAGTTCTCCAGCATCCAGAAGCCCCTGCATTCTCTAGAGATCAGAGAGGCCACATCCTTGTTCTTACCATCACCTGCACCTTCTCCTAAAGGTTTTCCATGTCCTCGGGGTCTATCCAGCGTCACCTGGGCTTGAAGGTGGCCCTGTAGCACCTTGCACTAAGCTGAAGTCCTGACTTCCATGTGCATCGCCTTCTGCCTGCTGATCTAAAGCCCCTTTGTGTAGCAGACCATTCTTATTTTTTTAAATCCTCACCCGAGGGTACTTTTTAATTGATTATTAGAGAGAGGGGAAGGGAGAAAAAGAGAGAGAGCCTCCCATATGAGCCCTGACTGTGGATCAAACCTGCAACCTAGGTATGGCCCTGACCAGAAATCTAACCACATTTTGGTGTATGGGATGACGCTTAACCAACTGAGCCACTCAGGCAGGGCTCATTCTTATTATTTTAAACCCCTGTAGCACCTCTTACAGTTTTGTGCCAAGACTCATGGATTTATTAAGTGAACGAATTCTCAACAATAGGGTCCCTAAGTGATTAAGCAGCTGTCATTCCTGACATGTCTTCTGCACTTTACAGTTTTCAGATGATATGTAATATCTCATCCAGTCCTCAAAGTTACCCCAGAAAGCAGGCTGTTGAAAAGCTGAGACTAGGGGCCCAGCCCTAGTCTATGACCTCAGCCCTCAGAATGAGAGAAATAAAGCATCTATAGAACATTGCTGTGTTAACAGCTCAACTCCTAGAAAGACTGGGGTTAAAAACAGCTATGCCATTCATCAGCCCCAAGTAGAAAAGGTCAGGAGGAGTTAACAGCCACACTTATAAAGGCCTCAGAAAGGCTGTTGAAATGCTGAGACTAGGGGCCCAGGCTCCTTAACCTGGCTCCAAGCCAGCTGGACCCAGGTCATTGGACACATCTGGGAAAAGGGCTTGTATTGTCAAGACCCTGCAAAGTGAGGGGCAAGGACCTGGCAATAAGTGACCACAAGCGCATCCAAGAATCATCCATGAGCGAGACCACAAATAGTGGGGAACTTCTTCCTGTTGAGAAAATGGAGTCAAATTTGGAGGAATCGGCAACCCCCTCTCCCTCAGCAGGCAGACTGCTAACCCCTAATCTCAGTCAGGAGAGGGACCCTCCCTACTAATGTCCACCAGAAGAACAATTAGAAGTTCGTGAAGAAGTCCTCCAAACTGACTTAACCTGCCGTGCACCCAGCAAGAGGACACCCTAGGCCTATGATTTATAAGGAGGGGTCACTAACAGAGATGGGCCAGGGCAGCTTGCCTAAGTGCTCCACGAAGGTCAGGGTGGAACCCATTACTATAAACATTGGGAAAATCAGTTAGGAGACAAGTGGAAACAAGCTGAAACTTGAAAAAGACACTAACAGGGGTCTGGCAGATGCCGGTAGAGCCTGCCAGCAGGGACAGCTGGAAGGCCAATTTTTTTAGTCACTGCTGAAAGGTGGTTGCTTAAATATCCAAGTCAACACACTGATTTCACTCTGGCTCAATACTCCCCTCTAATTGCATTGGGGAGTCTCTCCACAGAGACAATCTAACACCCAAATACAAAGTGTAATGAAAGGAAAGCGTGTTATTGAAGTGCAAATGAGGCCCTGGGTGCAGCCTGCAGGCCTGGGTCCCACTGGAGCTTTTCCTATTGCCCCAGCTGATGGGCAGATATTTCCTATTGCCCCAGCTGATGGGCCCCCTCTTTAGAGAAAGCTGAAGGAAGGGGTGAGCATCCCATCTCAGCTGGTCCTCGAGAGGGGTCCAGGTGGTGTGCTCCTGCCACCACCACAGCTGTGTATGCTGCCAAGACCCTGAGACATTTTTCAGGAGCAAGAGTCCTCACAGAGGAGCAAGGCTGGGCAGAGCCTGCTTCCCACACCAGGGAGCCAAGTCAGATGGAAATGACCCTGGAGAGCGGTCATACGTTTGTCAACCAGGTAATATAACCTCTGAGGTTTGTGGCAGACGTGATCAATGAGTTGAACCTGGAATGTTTTCCTGACTGCCTAGTGCCTGGGAAGCAGGCAGATCTCTGAGGTAGCAAGATCTAACAGCCATTTAATTTGGGAGTCCTGACAGGTTTGGGCTACTGGTGGAAACACTTTCCCATAATGACAGCCACGTGGGGGCCAGGCAGAATGGCCCTGGGGCTGCGGGTGAGAGTGGGGGCTTCTGCAGTGACCCTGGCAGCCTTCACCTACTTCATAGCTAAGTGTGACATTATCAGATATAGCTCAAACCCCATGAGAACTGGGACCTAAACCTCGATGAAAGGCCAGGTGCGGAGAGCAGGTGGCACAAAACCTTCAAGGCTAAATTCTATGTCTGCTGTCAACCATTAGAAATGAGGAAGAAGCCTGTGTCATGTTAATTTAAACTCAAATTAGCTGGGAAAGTTGTTAAAAGCAATTCTGACTTGGTAGGTCTGGGTTTGGGTAACTAAAGTGAGGCCCAATGGCCCACTGGCTTGGGTCTCATTTCTCCAAGCCTCTGGCTCATGTTGCATTTTATATCAGTCCCTACAGTGTGTCAGCAATTCCATATTCATGCATCTGCCAGCCCCACCCAATAATCAGAAACCTGTTCAAATGGGGCCCAGAGGATCTGAGAGAAGCATGGCTAGACCATTGTGAAGCCAAACAGTCCAAGTGCAGCAACCTCCCATTTGGGGTAAATGAAATCATTTTGGTCTGTTACTCGGAGGGCTCACATGGACATGGTCTGCCCCAGACAAACAAGCCTGAAGATCAAGTCTTATTTCTCCCACTTAGGAGTTGTGGGCTGGTATATAAATTATGTGACCTTTCTGAACTTCTAGTTTCTTACCTGTGTTATGAGACTAGCCATGGGACTAATTCCATACTTAATAGCACTGACAGCTATTGGGGGCTTGAGCATTCTCAGAAGCATGCGACTGTAGGAAATGCCTCTGGATAAGGGCAGAAAGTCCACTTTGAGCTTTCCAGAATCCAAGATTCCACCTGACTCTAGGCCAGGAGGAGGAAAGCTGTGCTCAGTCTCCTCTCACCAGAATTGAACAGAAAGTGCTGATCATTCCCTCAACCTCAGACACGGATCAAACTAGAGAGAAGTCTTCAGGCATCTTGGGCAATGCCCAATGCCAAGGGCTCAAGTGACACTCACTCTAAGAGACACTGTCTAATAAAATAACAATAGCTAACTCTTTATAGGAATTATTAAACTGTTCTAACTCTTCACATGAATTATGCCATTGTCTTACGAAACTTTCTCAGTGACCACGGATGGTTTTTGAAAAATCCCTGGGATGTTGTACTCGGTAACAGACATAACACTGCTGCCTTGTCTCAAAGCTTCACTCCATTTGGGTCATTTAAGGTGGGGTTTCCAGAAAGGGAGAGGGTGGCAGGGGCTGCACAACCCAGAAAGGAGATGTGTAGGGGGTGCTGCTGCTACAGGGACTCATTCTGCAGGCCCTCCCTGGCCCTTCATCATTTCCTGTGACCCACCCTCAAAACCCAGCTGTGCCTGAGCACGGCTCCCTCAGGAGCCGAATGGCTCACCAGGGCAGCTAACAGCAGCATGAATTGAGAGAAACCTCCCCTCCCTCCCAACTTCAAGGACAAAGTAGAGAAGGGGGTCATGGGGCCAACTCTGTGGCAGTGCCAGGGATCTGAATTCTCTATGAAGCACCATATGGTGGCAAGGGCGAGCGGGTCGAACACACTTCTCATTAGGAGGCTCACAGTGAGGGCAGTGTGCAGAGTAACTCATTTAGTGGGGATGTAGAGACTATTAGTTTTTCTGAGCATTAGAGGTACTCAGAGGACAGTTGGGGTGGGGAGGTGAGTGGGTTGGGAAAGCATAAAAAAACTTATTCAAAATACAGTAAGCAGCTAGTCAAAGGCTTCCGGCCAGGACCCTAAACTCCACACGAGCTGTGCCGCTCGCTCTTTCCTGTCTCCCACAAGCCACACTCTGAACCCGCAGCCTCCTCCACTGGGGCTTTGCCGCTGCTCTCACGCACTCACCGTGGGTTGCGTCTCTCTGGGGGAGCAGCTGCCGGCTGTCTGCGTACCTCATGACCCTTGTGACAGCAACAGTTTTGCTGTCTTGACTTTCTTGAGCACTAGCTTCTGCCAAAAAGCACGAGGAGAAGGAAAAGTAAGAACACAGGTGCAAGCAGCCTTCGTTACGGTGCCTCTGACTTGAGCAGCCCCTGGGATTCGCTCAGGTGCCCACTGTGAAGGACTGGACAGACAGGCCTTCCCACTGGGAAACGTCACTGCTGGGGAGGCTACAGGACACTTAGTATGTTTAACCCATTCACCACCTGGAAGAAGAAGGAGCAAATCCCCTGCTTTTGACAGCAAAATGGGAAAAGGAAAAAGGTTTGAGGAAGAGCTCTCCTGGGCACCACCCTTTCTTGTTCCTGTTACCTCTCCCTGTCAGGTGCTCAGGGGGTTGAGAGGGGCCGTTCACCCATGAGGACACAGGCAGGGCACTGCTGAGGCACCTGCCACCGCACTGCTGCGGTCACCTCCTAATCCTCAGCTGGGTGCTCATGCAAATCTCCTCAAGTTCATCTTGTTGGTCTCCCTCCCACGCCTCCCTGAATCACCTGAAAAGCCAGTGTGTGTGCTGTGGCAGCTCACCTGAAAGAGGCCCCCCTGGGAAACGCATTAGCATGCATCTTAGTGTTTCTGGGTCCCCTCCTCCGTCACTGGTTTTGAGAAACTCAACCGCCGCTGGTTAGTGCGGTTACATTCTGGAGCTTCTGAGACATTTAGGAAGCAGTGTTAGCCAGGATCTCCTGGCCTTCTAGCTCCTGCTGGAACCTCCCATGCTGCACTCCAGTGGGGACAGGAGGGCAGGCACAGAGAGGCCGGCGCACCTGCCCCAGAGCCTGGAGGCTGAGGCTGCCCACAGAAATCCTAACGTGATGAGGAAAGGGTGAGGGAAATGCACAAAAAGAAAGGCTGAGATTTCCACTCTGGGCTCCGCACACTAGGCTGTGCCATTTCTCTTTGGAGATACCTGACCAAGGGGATCAGGCTGTGGGGTGGGGGGGAGGGGGGAGGAGGGGGAGAGCTGGTGTCAGCCCAGAGGAAGGGGTGACTCTCTATTATAAGCCGTGCCTGGGGGCTACCTACTTCCCAGTTTGCACAGAGACACTGTTTGCCTCTGAGAGAGCTACCTCTCCCTCTCTGCACACCCTTCCTCCCCTCCACCACCCCCACCCCCCATTTCTCAGGGTCCAGGCTGAGATCTTCAGTTGAGGTGCCATTACAAGTTTTCTACTTGGTTATTTTTATTTTCTTTGGTTTTTCCAGCTCAGAACTGAAAGCAGGTTAGATTCTACTGACCCAGACCTAGAATCTTATTTTTCAAACTGGAAAGTTTAGGAACCCCTGCAGTGGGAATGGGAGAAAGTAGTATCAGGTTGAGTGAGGCACGCCTTCTGAGCAAGGTTCCTCCAGGTCCTGGTGCTAAAGCCTTCAGCTGTCTTCTTCTCTCCCACTAGGAGGGGGCAAAGCACCCCACCCCCTTTACTTTGTCTGTTTCTGATAACAAAGAATAAAATAGACAAAATGGTTGTTTATCCTCCTCTAGCAACCCTTTGTATTGCGAGGAGGATGTGGGAGGAGGAAGAAGATGAAGTTGGTGGGCAAGGCACCCAAAGCCTAGAAATCGGAGACCAAAAGCTCACATAACAGTCAGGGTGGCTCCTGACTTTTATTAGCCAGCTATTTCTATTTTTTAGTTTAGATCTTTCTATCTCAGTGTCTCCATCAGTAAAATGTGGCCAAAACCAATAGCACCTCACAGGGACACTGAAGTGAGCTGGTATTAGAATAAAAGCACTATGAAAACAATTTTAAAATTTCTTCAAATACCCATCTGTTTGTTGGTATTACCCCAATTATAAGAATAGTAGCCATATTTCATGTCCCAAAGACACATCCTGCATACATTAACTATGTAAATGAGAAACCGCTGGATTTAGACATTTTTCTTTGCAGGACCCTGGAGCAGCTAAAGATTAGTTTCTGTCCAGATAAATCCATGTTGTTCTCCAGTTTGGTTCAGCGGTTCATGATGGTCTGCCTCCTGCTACTGGGTTTCCCTTCCTGTCAGTATTTCCCAGCATTAACCTGGATCCTTGTTAAGGGGACCTGACCGCCTGGGGTGGATGGGATCCACCATGCAGCTGAAGGAGCCCTCCTTGTTGAATTCCATATGCTGCTTTTTTGAGCACAATGAGCCAAACAGTGACTCTGGTCCAGCTTAGCACTAGGTGGTTTTAACCTAAACTCATCCTTTTGTCATTCCTGGAGCTGGGTGAGTCACAGATTTTGTCCTTCCTCCCAGTTTTGGAAGCCAGCAGAAAATGAGGAAGGTGAAAGGTTCCAGTGTGTGAGGAAAGCCTTTCCAGAGTCCCTGAGGCTGAAGAGCAGAGGAAGACTCTGGAACCCTCTCCAGTCACAGGAGAGGCTCATGGATAAAGCTCATTTCTAGAACAGGGAAGAACCTTGAAAACAAATGCATGAGAGACCCTTAGACTGTCCACCAGCTTGGCTCAAGGAATAGTATAACATCCAGGATGCAAGAGAAGAGCATTCAGGGCAAAATGGCTGCATTGATTCTCGGGAGCTGTTACCGAATGGAAGGTAACAGCTTGGTTGTGGTGAGGGATGATATCCACGCTGACCCTGCAAACCAAAGGGCCACACTAAACATGCCTCACATGGTCAGTGGGAAAAATATCCACACTCATAATGAGGCTTCTCTTCTTGGCTTACCTTTGTGATCAAGCAGAGTTTGAGGTCTCCCCATGATCTCATCCTCTGAGGCATTCAAGTTCTGGATCAGAAAGTATGTGGTCATTTTCCCTTTTCCTTTCACTTGGATTTCACCTCTCTCAATTATTTCAAATCCTTTGTTTTCCAGGGCTCTGCACAGAGGGAAAATAAATGCACCAGATTTCAAAGATCACAGTTCTATAACGGGAGAGTTGGCTACAATAGGATGGATAATGAGAGAGGAGAAGTCTGAGGCTCAGGGCACACAATGGAGGAGTGGGACTCTGAGACATCAGTAGGGCCTGCTAAAGGGGGCAAAGAGGCAGGAGGGGAGAGGAGGGAAGCTTGAGTTCAGACATCTGAACAGGGTGCCGAAAGGAGAGGGAGAGTACAGGGGTCCCCCCAAAACACTGTGACCTGATCACCACTTCCCTCCCTCTAGCACACGGCTCATACCCTCAGCCCTCACACCTCTACAACCACACCCCAATGCCTGTGCGTGCACCATATCTGCATGGTTCTGAAACAAGGGGCTCCTAGGAGATCATCCCACTTCTCTCCATCTTCTCCAAGTCCCCGATACACCCCAGGGTGTCATCATGCTCATCCTAAGTACCCAAGCTACTCCTTGATTTCTGACTGCCAAGGAACCCAGGAAGAGGATAAAAAGGGACCATGAAAAGAGACATAGTAATGGAAAAACTATAAAATTTTTATTTATTAACTGGCCACTGAGAGTTGTTGGAGAAGAACCACAGAACAGTGCAAACTAGAAAAGTTTCCGATTCTAGGTCAGCTGCCTCAGCCAGGTCTCAGCACTCATCAACCTTCCCTTGTCCTGGACCAGTTTCATGGAGGTTTTAGACATTCACCATGCTCCTCAATTTCCCCTCATTTGGCACCTTCTCTCCTCACTCTCAAGCAGCTGACTGTGCCTCCTAATTTGTGATCTGATTCATCTATGAAATTTTAACCATTATAGGTGAGACCCAGCAACTTCTCATCTCATTGACCACATCCACCCTTTTCCCCAATCCCAGAGGATGAGGTGTCTTGTTCAAGGGCACCCCATCCATGCTTCCTTACCACCTCCTCAGGTCCAGGCCCCATCAGCCAACTCACCCCTCATTTTCAGCTCCCTCTCCCCCTGCATCCTCCCCTCAGCCTATAAGCATGCTAAGATCTCTTTCATCCTAAATAGAAACAAAAAAAAATTTCTCACTTGATTCTATCCTGCTTCAATCCCATAAAAAATGCTCTCTTCTTTTTATCCTTCAACCCATAATCCAATGTCTATCTACCACAACTTCTGAAAATGCCTCCCAAAACCTCTGGTGAATATTTTTCAGTCCTGTTACTATATTTGTCATGTTTGTTCAATTTCTCTCCCCCCGCCCCCTAAAAATATCCGTAAGGGAACTTCTCTCCCTGAACTTCCATGCCTGGTTCTTTTCTGTTTCTTCCACCTCATACACAGGCTCCTGTTTCTCCACCTGCCACTGTTCTTTTCACACTGCATCCTTCCCCAGGTGATCTTCCCAACTCTCACGGCTTAATTACTACCTATGTGTTGCTTACCCCAAGTCTGGACCCCCAAACAGCTATTCCACTTCAAATTTTATTCATCCATTTCATTGCACCTTTATTTAAATGTTCCACAATTCCTTTGAATTCAACACTCCCACACCTGAACTCACCATCTGCCGTGATGACTGGCACTCCCTCTCACTTGTCCTGTTTAAGATGGTGAGATTCAGGCCCTAGTTACCCAAGGTGGAGACCTGGGAGACATTTGAGGCATCTCCCTCTTTTCATTCTCCATTTGTAGTAATTACCAAGTTTAGCTGATTTTACCTCCCCCTATATTCCCACTGCCAATGTCTGATTCAAATCAAACTCCTAACAGGTCTTCTCTTTCCCATTTCTTTTTTTTTTTTTTAATAAATCTTTATTGTTCAGATTATTACAGGTGTTCCTCTTTTTTTTTTTCCCCCATAGCTCCCCTCCACCTGATTCCCCACCCCACCCCATGCCCTTACCCCCCGCCACTGTCTTCATCCATAGGAGTAAGATTTTTGTCCAATCTCTTCCCGCACCCCTCACACCTGCTTCCCCTGAGAGTCGTCAGTCCACTCCCTTTCTATGTCCCTGATTCTATTATATTCACCAGTCCATTCTGTTCTTCAGATTTTTTATTCACTTGATTTTTAGATTTACTTGTTGGTAGGTATGTATTTGATGTCATTTTGTTGTTCATAATTTTTATCTTTACCTTTTTCTTCTTCTTCCTCTTCTTAAAGAATACCCTTCAGCATTTCATGTAATCTTGGTTTGGTGGCGATGAACTCCTTTAGCTTTTTCTTGTCTGTGAAGCTCTTTATCTGACCTTCAACTCTGAATGATAGCTTTGCTGGGTAGAGTAATCTTGGTTGTAGGTTCTTGCTGTTCATCACTTTGAATATTTCTTGCTACTCCCTTCTGGCCTGCATAGTTTCTGTTGAGAAATCAGCTGACAGTCGTATGGGTACTCCCTTGTAGGTAACTAACCGTTTTTCTCTTGCTGCTTTCAAGATTCTCTCTTTGTCTTTTGCCCTTGGCATTTTAATTATGATGTGTCTTGGTGTGGTCCTCTTTGGATTCCTTTTGTTTGGGGTTCTGTGCGCTTCCTGGACTTGTAAGTCTATTTCTTTCACCAGGTAGGGAAAGTTTTCTGTCATTATTTCTTCTAATAGGTTTTCAGTATTTTGCTCTCTCTCTTCTTCTGGCACCCCAAAAATTCGGATGTTGGTACGCTTGAAGTTGTCCCAGAGGCTCCTTACACTATCTTCATATTTTTGGATTCTTTTCTCTTTTTGTTTTTCTGGTTGGGTGTTTTTTGTTTCCTCATATGTCAGATCTTCGGTTTGATTCTTGGGGTACGTTGATCTACAGTTGAGTTTCTGTATATTCTTTATTTCAGACAGTGTATGCTTCATTTCTGACTGGTCCTTTTCCATTTTTTTGGCATTCTCATTAAGGTCCTTGAAGGTCTCACTAAGCTCCTCAGAAGTGTCATCAAGTTTCTCGGCAGTTTTTAGAAGATTCTTGAGTAACCTTATAAATGTGGTTCTGAACTCTATGTCGTCCAGTAGTTTGCTTTCCTCCGTTTCTTTCATTCGTGACATGTTTCTTTGTTTCCACATTTTGGCTGCTTCCCTGTGTTGATGGAGTGGCTTTGTGTGGTAGGTGACCTATAGGGGGCAGTAGCTCAGCCTCCCCAATCACCTGATGTGGACTCTCCTGGTACACCCCTTTGTGGGCTGAGTGCAAAGTCTTGGTGTAGTTAAGCCTTAATTGTTGTTGGTACGTTGGGAGGAATTGACCTCCAGGCC
This sequence comes from Corynorhinus townsendii, assembly GCA_026230045.1. Lineage (NCBI taxonomy): Eukaryota > Metazoa > Chordata > Mammalia > Chiroptera > Vespertilionidae > Corynorhinus > Corynorhinus townsendii. The sequence goes on from JAPDVU010000003.1 coordinate 93,175,304, forward strand.
AATCGGCTGTGAGGACTCACTGTGTCTATAAGAACTGCTGTGCTGGAGACACGCTTATGGTGCAGGACTTGTTTCAGTGGGGCTTTGGTGCTCGCTGAGTCTGCCTCTTGGATGTGCCACTTATGGATGTGAGGAGTTGAAATCTGGTTTCTCACACTGACCACTAGGTATACTGGCTTCTGGATCTCCAATGGGGTGCAGGTCAGCTATTGTCGGAGTCCACCCAGCAGGAGCTACAGCGAGAGCTACAGTTTTCTCCTCTTTGCTTGGGGTTTGGAGGTTTTGGAGCTGTCTGACCCGGGCTGCAAGTTTGCTAGGTCAAGCTGCTGCGATAGGGCAGGCCTTCCTTATGCTAAAGCTGCTGCTTGGAGCTTGGGTGGGTTTGTAGGTTGTGTGGGGCGGGGTCTCAGGGTTCACTAGGCTAGGGCATGGCAAACAGCAATGGCTGCTAGTTAGCCGGCTCTGCATCTCCGACTGAGTCCCATGCCCCAGCGCAGATAAACAATTATTCCTGTGCGCAGCTCTACAAGCAGGCCCCCCTCACTTTCCGACCCGGTAGTAGACAATCCAGCTTCTCCCCGTAGGAGTTTGGGTCCCCCGCGTCTCCCCAGAAACTGTATTTCAGAGTAATCGGGGGCTTGTCTCCCTTTTGGGTTGAAAAAAGCAACGCCTGCCGCCAGCCCAGATCCCGCACCTCCGTACCTCAGCTTTTCAGCGCTTGTGCATATCTCGGTGCTCTTTTCTCTTTCCTTCTAGTTGTAGAACTTCCACTCAGCCAGCTTTCCCGTGGTTCTGGGTGATAGACGTTTTGTCTTTTAGTTGCAGTTTAAATTGTTGTGCGAGGCAGCAGTTTAGGTGTTTACCTATGCCACCATCTTGGATTCCTCTCTCTCTTTCCCATTTCTTGATGCTCATATCTGTGTTACTTGGTTTTGAGTGGAGAGCTCAAATAGGACCCTGGCCTTGCCACTGTCTGTGCTCTCACCTTCCTTAAGGGCTCTTCCTTACCTACTGTGTAAGCCAAAGCCCCTCAATAAGCTAAATTGTTTATAAATCTCTGTATTGATTCTACCTCAGTGTTTATCCTGCTGGTTTTTCACTCCTAATACCCCAATTTGAGCTAAATCCGACTCTGGAATTCTTTGCTCAAGATTCCACTCAGGAATATCCTCCTCCACAAAGAATTTCTTTATTGGGTTAGGCACCCTTGCCCCATGACACACACTGTAATTCCCTCCAGGCCTGATCCCCTGGGTTGTATCCAGGCTCTACTTCTTCCTAGCCTACCTGTGACCTGAGGCAACTAGTTACTAACCTTTTAGTGCCTGATTTTTTCTCATCTGTAGATAAGAATAATAATAATATTTTTTCATAGAATTGTTGTAACAATAAATGAACTAACATATGTAAAAAATCTTGGGGCAGAATGTGACCTCTTGTAAGTTCTCAAAAAACCATAAGTATCTTTTTATGTATATCTTTATCATTTATCACACTTTTAAAATAATGATCTGTGAATATTTATTTCTTCTTCCACAATTCTCGATTCCAATAATTACAGGCTGTTGTTGTTCCTTGTGATTAAGCCATTAGATTGAGGGTCGGCAAACTTTTTTTGTAAAAGAACGGATAGCAGCCCAGCTCATATGTCTCAGTGGTTGAGTGTCAACCCATGAATCACCGTTCAATTCCGGTCACCGTTCAATAGCCACTTAGGGCACATGCCCTGGTTGTTGGCTCCATCCCCAGTAAGAGGCATGCAGGAGGCAGATGATTAATGATTCTCTCTCATCATTGATGTGTCTAACTCTCCCTCTCCCTTCTTCTCTCTGAAATCAATAAAATGTATTTTAAACAAACAAACAAATAAACAGATAGTAAATATTTTTGGCTTTGTGGGCCATACAGTCTTTCACAATTACTCAACTCTACTGTTGTAACATGAAAACAGCCATAGACAGTATGTAAATAAGAGCATAGCTGTGTTCTAGTAATACTTTATTTATAAAAATAAACATAAAGTGGCAGACTAGATTTGGCCTCTGGGCTATTTTTTTTTTTTTTGTAATATTAAATATACATATAGACTTTATGCTCCTTGAGAGCAAAACTCTCTTATAGCAGAGGCTCAACAATGTCTATTGTCTGACACAATGTCTTCTGTAAGCTAGTGTGGTGTGGAAGAAAAAGCACGGGTTTCCTCCACTACCCCATCTCCTGGCTGCTAGGCCCTCTGTAAGTTCTGGAAGGAGAAGGGACAAAGGAAAGCATGAGTAAGTGAGTGGTTACCTGTAGGCTGTAGGGCTGAGGTGCACTTTGTCGGGAAGCCCATGACTTTCCATCCTAGAAGCTGTGTTCACAGTGTCACCAAACAAGCAGTACCGTGGCATCTTGTCCCCCACAACACCTGCTAAGACCGGTCCAGTATGAATCCCTACTCTGATCTGTAAAGAAAGAACCTCACTGAAAAGAGACCATCAATATTCTTGCTCTTATTTTTAAACTTTGGAATAATTTACATAAAATAAAAGATCTTAAGTGTTTCAAGAAATGCATATATCCTATAGCCACCATCCAAAATAAATTATAGATTAGCTAATATAGATCTCATAAATATGTTGGGCCCCTTCCAGTTCAGTTCTATCCTCTCTGCAGAGGCAATCACCTTCTTATTTCATTGACCATAGATTAATTTGCCTGTTCTACAACTTCACATAAATGGTATTATATAGTACTAGAGGTTGGGTGCACGAATTCATGCACCAGTGGGGTCCCTCAGCCTGGCCTGCAGGATAGGGCTGAAACCGGCTCTCCAACATCCCCTGAGGGGTCAGATTGCGAGAGGGTACAGGCCAGGCCGAGGGACCCCACTGGTGCACAATTGGGGCCGAGGAGGGATGTGGGAGGTTGGCCAGCTGGGGAGGGACCGTGGGAAGGCTCCAGGGCATGTCTGACCCATCTTGTTTAGTCCCAATTGGCCAGACCGCAGCAGCAAGCTAACCTACTGGTTGGAGCATCTGCCCCTGGTGGTCAGTGTATGTCATAGCAAACGATTGAGCAGCCTTAGCATATCATTAGCATATTGTGCTTTGATTAGTTGAACCGGCGACTAGTCGACTGGACCCTTAGCATATTTGGCTTTTATTATATAGGATAGCCTATTTTGAATCTGGCTTCATTTATGCAACATAATGTCTTTGAGATTCACCATACTGTTGTATGTACCGGTTGTTCATTCCTTTTTTGCTCAATACTATTCTAATGTAAGAATATATCACAATTTATTTACTCAGTCTCCTATTCCCAAACATAAACATTAGGCTATTTCCAGTTTGAAGCTGTTAGGGATATTCTTGTACTGATCCTTTTATGGACATACATTTTCATTTTTCTCAGGTAAATACCCAGAAGTGGAATTTCTGGGTCACAAGGTAGATGTATATTTAATGTTTCCAAAGGAAAAAGAAAGAAAAGAGAAAGAAACCTTGCCCAACAACTCTCCTAAGTCTAAATCATTCTACATTCCTATTAGCAATGTGACACTTCCAGTTGTCCTCAGTCTCACCACCATTTGGTCTTATAGTGGGTGTAAAAGGATATCTCATTGTGATTTTAATTTGCATTTCTCTGATGGCTAATGATGCTAAAGACATTTTCATGTATGTATTGTCCATTCATATATCTTTTGTGAAAAGTCTTTTTAAGGTTTTTTTACTTTAAAAAAATTGAGTTGTTTTATTTTTTTATTGTTAATATATAGGAGTTCTATATATATTTACATACATAATATATATATTATAAATATTTGTCCTATTTTGTGATTTTGTATATTCAATTTCTTTAATATACAGAAATGTAAAAATTCTAAGAATATATTGGTTCACTAGGGCTGCCATAACCAAATACCACAAACTGAGTGACTTGAACAACAGAAATTTGCTTTCTCACAGTTCTAGAGGCTGGAAGTCCAAGATCAAGATGTCAACAGGTTTGGTTTCTCTGCAGCCTTTCTCCTTGGCTGGCAGGTGGCCACTGCTTACTGTATCCTTGCATGGTCTTCTCCCTTGTGCCTGTATCCCTGGTATCTGTTCATGTATCCAAATTTTCTCTTCCTGATTAAAGCCTACCCTAACTGCCTCATCTCAACTTAATCACCCCTTTAAAAGCCCTGCCTCCAAATAATGATCTATGAACATTTCTTTCTTCTTCCACTATCCTTCTTATCCTTAGCCTTTGGCTGAATAACCCTATGTACTTTGTTACATGTGGATATATAAATTTCAGGGGGGGACACAATTGGTCCATAGCATTAAAGTTTATCTCTTATTTTTCTTTTACTGTTAGTGCTTTTTGTGTCCTATCTAGAAATAAATGCTTACCCCAAAGATACGAAGCTATTCTCCTATATTTGCTTTGAAGAAGCTTTATAGTTCTAGAATTTATGTTAGGTCTGTGATACATATTAAATTAATTTTTATCTATAAAGTGAGGGAGGTTTGAGGTACACTTTTCTTTCTGTGTGTATATTAAATTGTAACAGAAACATTTCTCAAGAAGGGTTCCTTCCCACACTGAATTGATTTGATCCTTGGTCAAAAATTAATTGACCTTAAATATGTGTACTCTATACTGCTAGGCACTCTATACTGCTCCAACGACTTATTTTTCAATCCTTCTGCCAATTCTACCCTGTCACTATTACTCTAGCATTAGAATAAGTCTTGAAATTCGGTATTCTAAGTCTTCCAATTTTATTCTTTTCTAAGATTTAAGACTAGATATAGTTTATTTTTATTTAATTTTCCAACTTTTTGTTCTTAGAATATAAAAATTCAAATATTTTTTATGTATATTCATTTTATAGTGAGATCTTGGTAGACTTACTATTTAGATCTGGTAATTTACTATAGCTTTTTAAGGTTTATTAGATGCACTATTATTTGGGCTGTGAATAATGATCATTCTACTTCTCTCCAGTTTTTATGTCTTATATTTATTTTTCTTGCCTTAATGCACTGGTAGGACTTTTGATATATTTTGATATATTATATGTATTGTACTTATCCCATTTTAGCTTGCTAAGCTCTTAGAAATGTGGGGTGATATCTTTCATAAATATTGAAAAATTTCAACCATTGTGTCTTCAAATATTTTTTCTGTCATTCATTCTATTTTCCTTCTAGGACTCCAGTTCCACATATGGTGATCCATTTCATATTGTCCTACAGATGTAGGATGCCCTCTTCCTTTCTTTTCTTTTCTTTTTTTTTGCCATTTTCTTCTTTGTGTTTCAGTTTGGATTATTTCTATTGCTTTGTTTTTAGAATCTCTGATCCTTTCTTCTACTTTGTCTAGTCTCTTTTAACCCCATAAAATGAATTATTTACTTCTGATTTCTGATATAATGGTTTTTATTTCCATGGGCCAGATAGAGAGACTGATTAATAGATAGGTTGATAGAGAATAAATAGAGAGAGAATAGAGAGAGCAGATAAAGTGTGTGTGTGTGTGTGTTTCCAATCTATTCAAACTTCTTCCCCCTTTCCAGTAGATCCTTCAAAATATTTATCATAGTTATTTTCAAGACTCTGTTTAACAATTCCAATATCTAAGCCATCTCTGGACCTGCTTTTATTAACTATTTTCTCTCTTGGCTATACACGACATCACCATTTTCTTGCATATCATATTTTAAATTATTTAATTATATGTCCCATATTGTGTGTGAAAACAATAGAGACTGAGGTAGGTAATATTTACCCACCAGAAAAGTTTATACTCATTCTTCGTCAGACTGCTAGAGTAGAGGCTGAATGAACTTATCTGTATCTGAGTGGGATCTTGGCTTTTTCCAGATATATTGCTGGTTTCTATAGAGCACTGATTTCAAATGTTACAAAGACTGGATGGGGACTTTCACTCAGCAGAGCTTAGGATCTGAACACCAGCAAAGTTCTGAGAACCTCATCAGTCCTACCATGGCTCTCCCTACCTGAGGAGATTTCTCTCTGCCTCCAAACTTCAAAGGGTCATTGTAATATACTTGGTGAACTCCAAGAGTACCTCAGAGGGATTTCTCTTAGTTCTTCTACTCTAACACCATCCCTCAATAGGCCACTGCCTTGCTTTTGGGGAAGGCCCTATATACCTCAGGAACCGAATTCTCTCTTAACTTTCCTTCCTTATCCCTCGCCTGTGGCTGACTAACCCTATGTACTTGGTGAAGGCCTATGGAGAAGAGTTGGTAGATGGGTACAGCCTCTGTGGCCAGGACATATCAAAGACAAGATTTGGGAGATTCTAACCTGTCTTTTCAGCCCCAGTGTGGCCATAACATGTTCACTAAAATTTTGACTGGTTTCTCCTTACCCTCGATTCTGGTGGATTACTTCTGCTGCTCTACTAGTGGTGAATGTAATTATGGGTGTCTTCTCCTTGAAAGGGCTTGACATTTTCTAAAATTTAGCTCGTTTATATTTCTTTGCTTTTTTTTTTTTTAAGTTCTAGTATGGAAATAGAAATCTCTTGAAGCATTCTACATCTTAATGAGATTTACTTTTCTTTTTGTTTTCATTATAGATTTTCTCCTGAACTATGATTATAAATTCCTGTAGGAAAAGGAGCCTGTCATATATTTCTCTGAATCCTTCAAAGCACCTAGTAATACTGTCTCATGCATCTTACGACCTCTGCAAATGTATATTAAAGGCTATATGAATTAAATAATAGACCTCAAAGAGTACTAATTTTAAAACTGTAGAAATGAAGTATGAAATAAACTGAATATGACAACAAAAGAAGCTAAAGGTGGATTGTAAATTTGATTAGAAATACAAAACTGGATGCCAAGATTGATTCTAAATTATTCATGTGGTTATGGTAACAATGCAGTCTCACCCTATCAGCGAGTGATTAAAAAGACCAAAAGCCTTTCATTTAGAAGCCAGATGTTGGCCATGAATATTGAGAAGATACTAGTCAGAATAGTATCTTCTATTCTATAGCCAGAGGATGCTAACTGGTCAATTTAAGACTCTGGCTTCTACTGAAGGACTATAAAGAAAAGCCAAAAAATAAAAATAAAAACCATCCCACAAACAACAACAGCTATAAAGGAAAGAGAAAATAATAAAAATCATTACATAATGGATGACATACATTTTAGAAACAGCACATTGAGTATAAGTTTTTGAGGATTTGAATAAAATTGTCTTTGTTTCATTATCTTGTAAAAAAATAAAAGAGATGCAGCACAATTATATTATGAGAGAAAATGTTTCTAGTCCTTTTCCTACTGCCTTAAATAAACCCACATGACATGCTGTTCTGATGGATATTTAAAGATGCTCCTAATTATGTCCCTATTCTTACCTTAGAAATGATAATACCTTTTTCTGTCCCCCTCCCCCTACCATGAGAGTTTCCAGTAATTTACTGTTTAATTTAATTCTTACAGTTGTAGCATGATTTATACCTCTGTTGCTATGCTTCTTTCACACACACACACACACACACACACACACACACACACACACTATTTACATAACAGTGTATTTTCAATTAATTATTTTTTCTTTGATAGCTTCCATTAGTCCTTTAAACATATCTCTTATCTCTACTCTCTCATTACCTCCCATCTTAATTTATTATTTCTTATATTGGGGGTTTTATTTAACAGGTGTATCTGTGTGCATACAACAAGCCAAGTATTGTGGACATAATGTTCTTGCAATTACATAAAGCCAACTTTTACTCAGAAGACTACAGTGGACATAATGACCGGTATCTGCAGCATTTCTCAGCTTTGAAATTAGTGTGGTGAGGGTGAGTGGAGCACATTTTCAGAGTCTCCTGCATAAGGTTTTATTCCATCCTATTATTGGTTTTATTCCTTTTTAGTTGGCTACTTGAATGATTAGAGCAGGGAAGTGATTAAATTTTAAAAGGCAAAAGCACTGTTCTAAGCCATCTCAGGCCAATTAGGATCTGCTGAGCAGACAGAAGGGGGCACTTACTTTTCATTTCCTAAATTGCCCAACTTTTATAGAGCAAACTAGCTCCAGGAGCAGCTTCCTGCGAGAAAGGAGAGCAGATGCCTCACTAATGGCCATGTGGGGGAAGGAAAGCTGTTCTGAACATCTTACGGCACCATGGTGTCTGGCCTGCTGGCTGGACAGTTTCACACCTCAGCCCGGGTCTGAACCTGTCAAACAGCAAGTTGGATTCACAATTTTTCTGAGCAGGAAAAGTTGGCTAGTTAGTAAACCTGACCACTTGTTGAAATGTGTGAACAAAACAGTGGAATTATAAATGAGCTGGCTTCCAACATGGATGGAAGCCTACAAAGTAAATGAGGAGGCATGCTCAGCACTGTCCTAAATTATGGACAGAGAAACTTGCAGGGAATCATGTGAAAATCCTGAGTTCCAAAGCCTCTTCTGAAATTTGAGAGAAGTTGGAACAATAATATCCTGACTAATATCTCTGTTACTTAGAAACATATACAAGAGAAGAGAAGAGCTGGGAGAAATCATTCATTTGAATCAGAGAAGTAACATACCCAGGAAGCATCTAAACAGACAAATAAGAAGAATTCTACTTTTTTGTGTGAGATGGCTGGTATTAAGCAATCACCCAGTTGCTCTCTACCTGGATGGACTCTCCAGTAACAGGATTCATTACTTCTTTTGCAGAAATTTTCATCCCCAAAGCAAAATTGGCCACTCTTTGAGCATGGCTTCCAATAGGTACTGGAACACCCCCTACCACCATATAAGCATCTCCTATTGTTTCCACCTGTAATGGAAAAGAGGGCATTCAGAGGTTTTCCTGGATGCTCCAAACATATCAGTAGATATTTCTGTCATTTTTCACATGTTGGTAGAAGGACCATATCAAAGGTGGTAATTATTTGCTAGGGGTATGAAGAGTGTGAAGAAGGAGGTGGGAAGGAAAATGACTCAGAAAACAATCCAGAGAGCCAAAAGGCCTCTCTGCTTCTGGTGGAAACAAATCCCAAGGAAGATGAAGCTGCTGGGGTAGGTGTAAGATGCTGTGTATTCAATATGCATTATTTGGGTTTGGATTTGATGCTGAATTTAAGGAGTAGGAGAATTCCTCTCTGGGAAAACAGTGTGCCCACCCCCACCCCACCCCCGCAAGCATCTTAGTATTGGGTATCATAAGGGATTCCTAAGAAACTAAAATTTATAAAATATTTCCAACTCCCTTTGAGCTCTTCCTCCTCACCCTGTTCTCATCCACATCAAACACCAGATCAGTAAAGAGAAAGGCCTGCAACGGAGGACCTGCCTGCTGAGAGCACGGACGCACACTGCGCAGGACACAAACACTTACTTTGTAGACTTCGTGGACACTAGTTAACCTGTCAAACTTGGAGTACATTGAATTCAGCATATTCACGATTTGGATAGGTTCACAGGCAGCACAGATGTTCGTAAATGTCACCACATCGCTAAAGAGGATTGTGCAGGTTTTAAATTCTCCTGCGACAGAAACCAGGTTATTAGTAATAGCCAAGGATATAGAATAATAATTTCATGAATTCTAAATTCAGGTGCCCCTTGTGAACCAAATTTGACTATGCCTTGAGGAAAAGAAGCCAGATGCCACTGACCATTCACCATTCACCCAGCTGACGTTTATTGAGTGTCCGCTATGAGCTAGTCATCCTGCTGGGAAAATCATATAACGTGACACAGACATATTCAGCCTCATCGCCCAACTCAAGTGCCACACACTTTATATAAGCCTTCACAACACCACGTATTTATTCTTAATTTCCCTGTTATCTGTGTTTCCACAGCACCTTATGTGGTAGAAAGAGCATGAATTTTTGAATTAGATAAATTTATTGGTTTACTCATAAGCTGGGGTGAATGTAAATTAGCTCAGCTGTACAGTATGGATAAATAACACCTCCCTCCTAGAAATATTCAGAAAATTAAATGAAATAGCAAACATAAAATGTCTAACAGATTCTGGCACAATTCTTGCTTCTAAATGAATGTTCATTTCCTTTCCTTTGGCCATGCCCATGCCCTCCCCAACTAATTTATTCTGTGTATATCTCCCAAACCCACAAAACTGCAAACTATTTTGTGTTCCCAGGACCTGGAATAGCACCCTGGCACTAAGTAAGTTCACCTTGCATGTTGGTGAATGAACACATGCCTACTACAAATGGAAAGTTCAGAGTAAACAAAAGATCCTTCCTTCCAGAAATAGCTTGCTCTCCCAGAAGGGCCCCAAGAGGCACCCCTTGATTTAATGCTTAGGTGTCTCATTTCCAGTCATAGTGAAGAACTCTATTCATGGCCACTGGGCAAAGGCCAATCTTAGGATGCAGCTTTAAATTTCTGGGGAACATTATATATGCTGGTGTAGCTGACAGGCATTTTTATTTAATCCCTATTTAACTTCTGTGTTATTTTTATTATTCTCAAAGTAGACAGAAGAAAACCGAGGATATGTTACCCAAGATCACATTGCTCAGAAGTGATGGAGCCAGAATTCAAATCCAGATCTGCCTGGTTTCAGATCCTATGCCCTTAACCACTAAGGCAGACTGTCTCACACTCCTAGGTCCTATGACAGGAAGGGAGGGCCTTACCTGCAGCCACCTTTTTGCCTTCTTTCAGCTGGTTGGCCACATGTTCGGGCAGCATGGCATAAAGCAAGGTCTCTGTTTTCTTCTTTTCTATGGACAAGTTTTTAGAGAGGACCCGCAGCTCTTCCTTCTTCCTCTCCAACTGGGTGGACAGCTCCATCTCAGCCAGTCGCTGCTGGTTCAGCAGGATGAGATCCCTGGTGGTGTCGTGGGGGGCGAGGTCAGAAAGATGCATTTGGCGCTCCTCCAGCTCCTGCAGGCTGCGGAGCTTCGGGGAGCACAGGTATATCATGCACCGCACGGACTCCATCCAGATCATCTGGCCTTGCCATCATGGAGAGAAATGTGATAAGAAAGCCAGTCACCAACAGGAGAGGACCTGGCTCTCAGACCATCACCACATAGTGAGCCTTTCTAGCCAGGGCACAGTCTCACTCCTTCCATTTTAGCCAAATTTTGTGAAAGTTATCTATACTTCCTGCCTCCACTTCTTCATCTCCCCTCTCTACATGGCCTCCAAACACCTGCTCCTGCACAAGGCTGCCAGTCTTTCCCTTCCTCAGCCAATATGCTGCTTGCTGGCATGAAGCAGGCCATCCGCCCTGACACTGCTTTCTCCCTGAGATTTCCCTACTTCTTTCAATTATTCCTTTAGGTTTGTTGTTGTTCATTCGTTAAATGTTGGTGTTCCCCAGGGTTCTGTCTCTTTTTTTTAAATATATATTTTATTGATTTTTTTTCACAGAGAGGAAGGGAGAGGGATAGAGAGTTAGAAACATCAATCAGCTGCCTCCTGCACACCCCCCACTGGGGATGTGCCCGCAACCAAGGTACATGCCCTTGACTGGAATCAAACCTGGGACCCTTCAGTCTGCAGGCCATCACTCTATCAACTGAGCCAAACTGGTTAGGGTCAGGGTTCTGTCTTGGTAGTCTTCTCTTTTAGCATTCCACACTTCATCCTACACCATGCTGACAATGAGTCTGTATTTCCAGAGGAAACCTTACTTCCCAGACTCAAGATACACATTTCTTTAAATATATATATATATGCTTATTATTATAAAAGTAATATGCATCCACTGCAAAGAAGGAAAATGTGGAAAAAAAATTTGCTCATAATTTCACCACATAATTACTGTTAATATTTTGCAGTATATGTCTGCTTTTATTTCTTTTATTGTGTACTTATTTTTACTTTTATTATTATTATTTTATTTTTTTGTTAATCCTCACCCAAGGATCCTTTTCCCCATTGATTTTTAGAGAGTGAAAGGGAGGGAGACACAGAGAGAAACATCAATATGAGAGAGATACATCAATTGATTGCCTCCCACATGCACCCCGAACAGGACCAGGGATGGAGCCTGCAACCCAGATACATGCCCTTGACCCTTCAGTCCAAGGGCCGAAGCTGTAACCACTGAGCAAAACAGGCTAGGGCTATTATTCTTTAAATTTTGATTCTTTATTGTTGAAGGTACTATAGATGTCCCCTTTTTTTCTCCCATTGACCCTCTCTACTTCTCACCTGTCCACCCCCCTTCCAACCTCCTGCTCAGGCCTTCACCACACTATTATCTGTGTCTATGGGTTATGCATATATGTATATAAGTTCTTTGGTTAATGTATCCCCACCTCCCCCACCACCCACTTTCCTCTGAGATTCATCAATCTGCTCCATGCTTCTATGTCTCTGCATCTATTTTGTTCACCAGGTTATCTTGTTCATTAGATTCCACATATGAGCGAGATCATGTGATACTTCTCTTTCTCTAACTGGCTTATTTTGCTTAGCATAATACCCTCCATGCTGTCTCAAAGGGTAAGAACTCCTTCTTTTTTATAGCTGCATAGTACTCTATGTAGTATATATTTTATAGCCCCCTTCACCCCCCAAAAAAGAGTTATCTGGCACCTTCTTTTTGTAATCTGCATTTTTCACTTAAAATATATAATAGATATTCTTCCATATTATTAAATGTAGATATGCATCATTTTTGCTGGCTACACTTATATTGTATTTAAGCAATAAGCTAGAATTGATTATATTCCATCTTGTTTACTAATCTAAACAACATTCAATGAGCAAGCTTAAAGTAACTCATTGTGTATAATTATGGCTATTATGTTAAAGGATATATTTTTATACATGAAATTCCTGAAACAAAGAATATGTTCATTTTAAGGCTTTGATACCTATTGCTAAATTGCCCTTTAAAGAGATTGTGACAATTTACACACCCATTAACAGTGATTTTTAAAATACCTATTAAGTATTTATATACACAGATATCACTGAACTCACCTTTTATCCCCTCTGCCAATCTTCTCTTTCTTTATTAATTCTTTCATAACATAGGCACTTAGTCCCTGCTTGAGCTAGGTGTGTGGTCTTAGACATTGAGGATGTAGCAGTGACTCAAACTGATGCAAGTTTCTGCTCTCAAGGAGTTTACATCATATCTTTTCTCAGTTAATCACCTTCATCACCCAGTTACCCAAGCAAGAAAGTTAATAATTAGCCTAAGTACTTGTTTTCAACTCCTACATTCAGTCACCAATTTCTGCCTTAATTATGTTGTGCCTCTGTTCCCTGATCACCACCCAGTGCCACTGCCTGAGTGCACTCAGCGCTTTAGAGCTCCCCACCTGCTCTCCAGGGGCAGCCTCCACCTGGCCTCCAGGGCTCCATTTCTCTACTCTCTGGTCCATCCTTCACACGCCTCCTAAACCTCAAATCTGGACATGGCAGACACTTAAAAATGTTCCTAACTGCACAATAGAGCTCAGGTCCTCATCTTGCAGCCTCCTCTCCCATCACTCTACTCTACTACTCACTTGGGATTCCCAGAGCACATCATTTTCCTCCCAGATATCTGTACTGTTTATATGTAGAACACCTAATTACAAGTCTAATAAAAAAGAGAGCTCAAAATGTGTCCCCTCTCACACCATATATAAAAATTAACTCAGAATAGATAAAAGACCTAAATATAAGAGATAAAACTATAAAACTTTTAGAAGAAAGCACAGAAGAAGACCTGAATGACATTGTATTTGGCAATGATTTCTTCTATGTGACACCAAAAACACAGTCAATAAAAGAAAAAACTAGATAAGTTGGATTTCATCAAAATGTAAAACTTCTGAGCATCAAAGGACTCAATCAACAAAGTGAAATGACCCCCACCCCAAGAAAAAGAAGAGAATATTTGCAAATCATATTACTGATATATGGGGTTAATATCCAGACTATTTAGTGAACTCCTACAACTCAACAACAGAAAAACAAAGTAATTAAAAAATGAGCAAAGGATTTGAATAGACATTTCTCTAAAAAATATATACAAATGGCCAATATGCACATTAAAAATGCTCAATCAGCCTGGGTGGTGTGGCTCAGTGGTTGAGCATCGACCTATGAACCAGGAGGTCACAGTTCGATTCCTGGTCAAGGCACATGCCTAGGTTGTGGACTCAATCCCCAGTAGGGGGTGTGCAGGAGGCAGCTGATCAATGATTCTCTCTCATCATTGATGTTTCTATCTCACTCTCCTTCTCCCTTCCTTTGTGAAATCAATTAAAAATTATTTTAAAACATGCTCAATCATTAGGGAGATGAAAATCAAAACCATAATGAGATACCAGTTAAAATCCATTAGAATAGCAATTATAAAAAACAAACAAACAGAAAACAAAAAAGCAGGAGATAACAAGTGGTCATGAGGATGTGGAGTAATTGGGATTCTTGTGCACTCCTTATGACAATTTAAAATGTACAGCAGCTTTGGAAAACAACATGGCAATTCCTCAATAAATTAGAAACAGAATTATCATAAGACCTAGCAATTCCACTTTTGACTTAAAGTCTATTATGTCTCATGTAAGTATTGCTACTCCAGCTTTCTTTTTGTTTCTATTTGCATGGAATATATTTTTCTATTTGTTCACTCTCAGTCTGTATGTGTCTTTTGATTTGAAGTGAGTCTCTTGTAGGCAATACATGATGGGTCATGTTTCTTAATCCATTCAGCCACCTTAACTATGCCATTTTATTGAAGCATTTAATCCCTTTACATTTAAAGTAATTATTGACAAGCATGTACTTATTGCCATTTTGTTAATTGTCTTGAATGTTTTTATAGTTCTCCTCTGTCCCTTTTTTCCCCCTTGATCTCTTCCTTTATGTTCTTTTTGTTTGTTTTCAATAGAGCCTTTTTGTGCATATCCTTTTTTTTATTCTTGTATATCTTTTATAATTTATATTTAATATTTTAAATTCTGATTTACTTTTAAAAATCCATTTATTTTTAAGTTTTGGGAATAGAATAACAGAAAATTTAATAATGCTAATTCATAAAGTTAGGTTGATTTCTATAGCCTCCTAAAGTCCCCATGGTTGTAAAGCTAAGTATGCTTGGCCAGCGGGTACTAGCAGTGGGCATTTCCTGTAAAGGGTGTTCACTTTGCTCCTCCTTTCTGTGTGTTCCCTGGCCCCAGCTTGTTTCTATCTCACTCTCCTCCCTTCCTCTGTGAAATCAATTAAAAAATATTTTAATAGATTCCAATAAGGTTTATGTGTACCATTCTTTACCTATAGCAATTTATTTGTTGATATATTTTTACCCCCCCCCATATTTTATGTCATTGTTGCTATATTTTAGAACTTTTTTGTTTTTTGTGTCTTTATTTACTATAGTTTGAATTGAATTTGATACTTTCTTTCATCTTTGTAGTAGCTTTTTAAATATCTGATTTGCTGTATTTATGTTATGTTAAATTTACCACAAAGAAACTAAAATGAAAGCAAAATGTGTGCCCTATTAACTGTAGGTCAAGTGATCAGGTTATTATACAAAATATAGATGTTAAATTAGTACCAACAGTACCATGTACACTCTAAAATTTTGGTAACAGAGGCCACAATTTTATTTTATATAAAATAAAATATATTTTAATATTTTACAAAACATGCCATATAATGCACATGGTACTACTGATACTAATTTAATGTCTATCTTTTGTATAGTAGGATGATATATAATTAGAGTCCATTTGTGTCTAAACCAGAATTACTTGAGGAAATAAAATATATTGCTTACAGATCAAGCCAAATAGAAATGTAAGAAAAATAACTGTTCTGAATGCTATCCCTGCCCCACTTTTTATCCAGCTTTTTTGAGGAAATTGGAAGGCTCTGCCTCTTTCATTTCTAACCAGTCTCCCAAACAGCAGAGAGCAGGGGGAAAGGGTTGAGTTATTACCTCGGAGTTTGAGCATGGGTTGACGTTTCCATGCTTCAGGCATCATTTCTCTCCGTGCCTTCAGGACAAATTGACTGTTGATAAATTTGCAGATGCTGGAAATGTTGAAGGTAACTTGAGGATGAATGATGAAGAAATATTCATCTAATCGAATCTTCTGGGTTTGAAGTCCTGGAACATACTTCTGAATATTCACTCCCATTTGCTTGACCCTCAGCTATGCACAGAGGACAGATGTAAGACTAAGGAACAGAAAGCAACCTACACCATTAACGTTCCCTTAGAACAGTGGCCGGCAAACTGCGGCTCGCGAGCCACATGAGGCTCTTTGGCCCCTTGAGTGTGGCTCTTCCACAAAATACCACGTGCGGCGCGCACATGCAGTGCGATTGAAACTTTGTGGCCCATGCGCAGAAGTCAGTTTTCGGCTCTCAAAAGAAATTTCAATCGTTGTACTGTTGATATTTGACTCTGTCGACTAATGAGTTTGCCGACCACTGCCTTAGAAATATCTTTCTGGCCATAATGTGTGACTCACTGGGGGGTCCGGGGGGGGGGGGTCAATAATGGAATAGACACCAGGGGAGTAACAAATGTTATTTTAGACTCAAATCTGCAGCTAATCTCTGAAAGAGAAAAACAATAGTATTGAAGTACTCAAAAGCATATCTCTGACTAACAAGAAACAGAAGTTAAAGCTCTCAATTGGGCTAATAGTGCTTCCCTAGCTCTGTGAGACTTCTCTCTCTCTTCCTCTGTTTAGAATTAATTAATAAAGAAACTAGAAAGTTATATCGCATTGGACCTGATATGCAAGCTGGGTCCAGGGAACACACAGAAAGAAGGAGCAAAGTGAGCACCCTTTACAGGAAATGCCCACTGCTAGTACCCGCTGGCCAAGCATACTTAGCTTTACAACCATGGGGACTTTGGGAGGCTATAGAAATCAACCTAACTTTATGAATTAGCATTATTAAATTTTCTGTTATTCTATTCCCAAAACTTAAAAATAAATGGATTTTTAAAAGTAAATCAGAATTTAAAATATTAACAGTAGCAATAATAATATCCTCGGAACATTAGGGAAAACCGAGGTATATTGCATTATAATTTCCTAGTTAGTTCTATGGGGTGTTTGATTTCCTCAATTAGATAAATTCTTTGCAAGCTTAGATGATCCTCAAATGAGTAAATGTCATAGACTCTGTAACCAGAAGTTCACTCATAAGTGATGATTTAGCATATTTATGCATTCAAATAAATAACAGAGAAAATCACAATGGCTGATAGCATTTTAACTAATCTTTTGGGCCAAATTTACTCTGCCTAATTGGCCTTTTAATGAGTTCATAATCAATTTAGTTGACATATATTTTTTCCAAGGAAATTGAAAATGAACAAACATTACTTGTTAATGGTCATTCTCACAACACCCACAGAGCAGTGGCATAAGTTGGCACTGACCTCTTGCCACCGTCAAGATGCAGAAAGTAAAGCTTAGTGGGATTGGCACACCCATGGTGGCATAAGGTTGATGAGTGGTCACATTTAGAATTCCTCTGCCATTGCTAATGACAGTGTTCCCTTATTTCTTGGGATTGTGAATTTTAGTGTCACTTCCTTTTTCTCTAGTGGCAAACCTCCTTGTGCACTCACTGATTCAGACCTCTCGGCGCGCCTTCTTCCCATATTTACCAAGAAGATTCTGCCTTCTGGTCTCTGGAGGCTGCCACAATGAAAAGGAAGTCAACGGTCCTATGAAGCTAAGTCCTGGTCTCCCAAACCCTGGCACACTTCAAGAACTTGAAAGTCACTACCAGCCATAATGACTACACAACATGCTCAGGTCCCCAGAGCATCCCTAATCGCAGCTACAGAGAAAAAGGACCCCTTACTGAGTCATCAAATACGACGTGGAAAGGAAAAGCATTGCAGAATGTCTTAACTTCAATCCAGAGCTGCTCGGGATAAATCGGCACAATGGTGTTCTGGAGATGCCCTGGATGTAAAAAAAAAAGAGAGTCCTGTTCACAGACAACTCGCGCCACCAACCTGGCACAGAGTGGCACTCAGGGTAGTATCCTAAATGTTTCCCAGGCAAAGTGCAGTCCCCACTCTTCTACACAGCTCCCTCCGCATCTCCAGATGGCCGTGGCAATTCCTCTTCCAAATTAAAACAAATGGAAAACTTGCTACCAGGTTGAGAAGTGCCCCTGCCCCCGCCAAATTTCTGCCTGCCATTGAAGAGTTCCTAGGCCAATTATGTCTCGCCATGAAAACAGAGACTGCATTGAAACAGTGACAGCCAGACAATGAGCTCACAGAGTGGAGTGTGTGTGCCCGGCCCAGCGTCAGGGACATTTGCCATGGAGCTTTTGAGACTGACAGTTTTGGGTGGCACATTAAAATTTAACCAACAGCCCTATTTGGCAGAGGGTAGAGATTCTAAATGGAGCCTTTTTGATATGAAAATGTCCTAGACAAAGGATGTCAATTGTGTGTTTGAGTAGCTTGCCATGGCTTGAGGGACTTAAAATGCAGCCCTTTGAGCTCCGCAGACCTTCTCCCAGATGCATGTCATCATGATCCAGGGGGACATGATGAGGACATGCAAGCTCCCTTCTCCTGGCGGGTCAGAGCCCTTAGTCTGATTCAGGCATCAGATGCTGATCCTGAGACCAGCCAGCAGAGAGACTACTGCCTTCACTTTTCAGATGGAAGATGCAGGACCTCGTTCAAGGTTACACAGCTCCCCAAGGGCAGAGCCAGAAATCTGCTCTCTTGCCTCTTGATCCAGTGTCCTTTGCATTACTGGACACCATGCTTATTAATCACAGACTTCTAGGCCAGAAACGCATACCAGTGCAGAAGGCCCGAGGAGCCATGGACAATTCATTGTTCTTGTTACTGTGTCAGTACTCATCTTCCTTCTCTTCAGCACAGTCACCCAGTGGGACTGATTCCAATCCTCTCTCCAATGGTTTCCCTGGTTACAGGGGAGACTGTATCTCCATGTCACCCAGCACAAGTCAAAGGGGCAAAGGGAGGCAAGTTAGAATCTGACATTTTAAATTTAAAAACCATACCAGCCAAATCCAAATTCTGCAGCATCAGTGACATGGCAATAATTGAGGACTTTGCCCTTTTGTGTGCAATCACTCTTAGGAGCCAAGGTTGAGAGAGTAGCCCACTCACCTTTTCCAAACATGACTATACTTCTCACAACTTCCCAGCGAGATTTCTTCACAGGGCAAACAGAGATTCTCAAATATTTCTCCTTCATCCTCAGGAAAGCTGCCTTGAGGGCCTGCAGATGACAGGGAGAGAAGCATGTGTGTCTGGTCACATGACTGGTCATGGAACTGGAGATGCACAAGCCCCATTTGCTGTGATTGGGGCCAGGGGAACAGCAAGAGCTGCAAGGTCCGTCCTACCAAGACTTTGTAAGCCCCAAGATTTTTATATAATTAATCGTCAGGCTGGTTCTGTCTCAAAGGCAGCAAGAACTTTTTATAAGAGTGGGCAGACAGGAAAATCACACATGGTCATCTTCTCTTCCCATGGTGGTAGATTCTGCAGTGAACAGACTTGAGGTGGGCTTGGATTGCTGTAAGATAGAGACACTGTGTGCTCTAAGAATCACAGGCTTATCAGGTTATTTGTACAAGCCATGTGGATGGAGTGCTGTGCATCTAATATATGTGGTGCCTAAACAGATAATAGAACATCTATAAATCACAACTGAGACAGCCAACCACGGGATCAGGAGCTCACTCCAGACCCCTGACTGGTCCCAGCTGCATAAACGGGCACCAAGGACTTGAAAGGTCAATTTACTTCAGAATAGATTGCAAAATAAGCCACAGGGTCAAATTTCAAAACCTTTATATAAGCATTTTTATAGGTGAAAATTTTCCCAGCTAAGGTACACCCCAGAAAGCTTCCCAACATATATTTAGGTTACCTTAAACAAGTGGTTGTCAACTAGGAGTAATTTTGTTCCATACCCCTACCTGGGGACATTTGGCAATGCTTGAAGATATTTTTGATTGCTCAATTGGGGTGGGGGTGGGGCAGGGTGCTGCTAGCATCTAATTGGTAGAGACCAGAGGTGTGGCTAAACATCCTATAATGCACAGGAGAGCCCATCACAACAAAGAATTATTTAGTCCAGAATGTCAAAAGCTAATGAGAATGAGAAACCCTGCTTAATCCACTAGTAGAAGGAGTAGAAGGTCCAGTTGACTTTCCCACTAGGAGGGACTATGCTTTCTGAAGACACAGCAAACCCAGTACCTCTTGGTCTCTCTGGATGTCCTGACCATCTTGTAACCTATTTGGCTTTGCCTTTCTCATCTGTCTATGAGGCTTCTGCGCAATCAAAAACACAACGTGCTCCTTCTTCCCTGTCCTCTCCGCTTCCTTATTCATGTCCAGGATATCCATGGACACATCAATGTTGAAGAAGTCTTTGGCCACAGCCTCAATGATACCTGTAGCCAGCAGAAGAACACCTATTAGTGAGGGATGGCAGAAGGGAGTTGTTTCAGAAAAAAAAAAAATAATCAAGTTATACAACTTCTGATGAATATTCCAGAGTTCACCAGGTCCATGCCCTGCCTCAAGACAAGCAGCATATGAGATATTAATAAAATTTAAAAATAAAATAACTTTAGAGAGTTAAGCTACACATGGCTTAAGCTATACATGGCTATACAAGTATATCCCTGCCACTCTAATTTCCAGTTAAGCATCTTTTGTGTGTTGGTTTATTTCAGGAAAGTATTTAACTTATTAAATGAACTATGTAAATAATGTAATCAAAATTCACTGTAAGAGCATTAAGGATCATGTTTTTAAAGTGTTCCTTTGGGAATCTAACCCAGGGTTATATAAAACAGGTAAAAGCATGCCTGAAGATGTTCATCACAGTACTGTTTACAATAGCAACAATGATGTCAACTAAGATATCAACAATAGGGGACTGGCTAATTACAATGTTGAATATTATTCAGCCACTAAAGATGGTGGTTTTGCAGACTATATGAACTATGAACATGGGACGATGATTTGTCTATAATGCTGAATACAAAAATGTTGATACAAAAGAATATATGCAGAATTATCACAACTATGTAAAAACCAGCATAATTTTCAGTGTTGAAATAAAAGTGAAAATTATTCCTTTTTTGGCACTTTGAAAACTTATTTTAAAGATTCAGAACTTGGGAATAATGTCAAGGTGGTAAAGAGTCAGACATTGGAAGAGATGGAATTTAACTTCCTGTCCACAGCTGGCTCTGAGCCATCTGGAGAATTTGTGGGGAAAGCCACTGAGACCTCATAGCTGTGGGAATGGTTAAGCTGTCCCCATACCTGGTACAATGTGGCACAGACCACTTCTATCAGAGTAGTAATGGAGAAGCATTTTCTGATCTGCTCCTTTCTCCAAACGAAACGATGGTGCATTCATCTCCTAAGTAAAAGACACAGCATGTTTTTCCCAGTGGATGCAAGTTGTTTAAATTATGCTTCTTCAGGCTTTGTGAGACAAAGTACTTATCCATTACAGCACACAGAACTATATTCCACCCCCACACACACACACTCATACAAAATAAAATCTACCATGGCCCCTATATGTCAGGAATTTATATTATAGCTAACCCCCTAACCAACTTTATATGCAAGTATGACCTTCATTTTATTATTTTTTAAAATATATTTTATTGATTTTTTTACAGAGAGAAAGGGAGAGGGATAGAGAGTTAGAAACATCGATGAGAGAGAAACATCGATCAGCTGCCTCCTGCACACTCCCTACTGGGTATGTGCCTGCAACCAAGGTACATGCCCTTGAACAGAATCGAACCTGGGACACTTGAGTCTGCAGGCTGACGCTCTGTCCACTGAGCCAAACTGGTTATGGCTGACCTTCATTTTAAAGAGGAGAAAACTGAGGCTTAGGGCAACTAAAGCTAAATTAAATGTGGGACAAAATTTTGGCCCTCACGAAGCCTTTCCACCTATCATGCTGCTGTTCCCCTCACTCCAAGGGTTGCCATGCTTGGTTTATGACCAAGTTACCATGGACATCTTCACTCTCAGAAAGATCCGGGGCTCAGAGGATTTTCAAGTGGAGAAGAGTTTATTTTTTGTTCTGGAAGGATAATGTCCTGTGTAGTGAAAATTTTCACATTTGAAAAATCAAGGATACATCAGCAGAGATCATCTTTCCCCAGGAATAAGTGTTGCCATCCAAGAATGCACCATGTCATGCTAGATGAATGTCAGGGGTCCCTGCTTGATCAGCAGGCAGCTCAGCGCCCTGGCTCACAGCTTTTGGTCTGAGTGAAGAAACAGAATGAGGTGCTTTCTTTCTGAGATCTTTGCTTTCTCTCATGGTGGAGTGGATGTGTGTGAGGGGTGTGTGTGTGTGTGTGTGTGTGTGTGTGTGTGTGTGTATTGGGAGAGTTGCCAGTTAAAATGAGAAGTTTTCCCCCAAGTAAGTATTTTATCTTTCCAAAAGTATATACATAGAGATAGTATGTGCTTGTATATATGTATGTATATTTGTATCTTGACAGAATATAAAAAAAAATTGGAAGTATCACATATAAAATTATGTGATAAAACAGGAAATTAAAAGTTATTTTAAAAATTATATCCAAACCCTGCACAGTGGGAAAAATAAAGGAGTATAGAAGGACTAAATTAAAAATAGACAAACTCCTGTGACTATTTCCCCCCTCATGTCTCATTCCCAGCCTAGGCCACTTCCCAGAGATACTTCTCAAAGTTTGTGCTTTTAATTCTTCTGATCAGTGGCTCCAACTCTCTGAATAACATAATTCTACTGTTATTTCTTGATTAAAATAGGGCTTTATGGAAGTGGAGAATCAGAGAAAAGAGAAAGTAATGAGAAGCAAACCAGAGCATGGTTTTTGGGGTCAGGCACACCTGGATTTGGGTACTAACTCAGCTACCATAACCTGGGCTATTTAGAACAGTTACTTGACCATTATGGACGTCAGTTTTCTCATCTGTGTAGTGGGAAAAGTAAAGGGGGTTAAGGGGATAATTCAATGTTTATAAATTAGCCCAATACCTGCCTCATAATTAGCACTCAGTAAAAGTTAACTACAAAACAAGATTAAAAGCACAGTTATAACCAGAAATGAATGCCTGCAAGGGACTGCCAAATTATTAGAGACAGACATAAAGAAAAGCTAACATTATTTTATTTTTACCTAAAAAGATAACCTATAATATTTTGCCGAGTATAAAGCAGCACTATATAGCTATCAGTTATCATTGTGATGTATTTTATTTCAACTTGCATATGGCAACATTTATGTATTTTATTTCTCTTATGCAAAATATCCTCACTTACCCCTAGAGAAATTCTATTAACTGCTTCTTTAGCATTGGTTTTGACATATGAAGGAATAACTACCAGAGGAAGGGTAGCAGAAATGGGTATAGAAACAGTAGACTTAGGGATTTCAGAACCTCGATGTCTTTCCCTCTTATCATAATAGTGACAGTAACATGCTGAGATCAATATATGGAACATAAAATATATTCCATAATGTTTTTCATGTAATGAATAAATGGAAGAACATATTACTATGTTCTCCAGGAATGTGGCATAAAGTATTAGCCAAATTTTCAGATGAAAGATATGATATTAAAAAGTATTATGAAAGATTATTGAAAGGGTCTAACTATATTTCTTTATATTCTAATTGTAGAACTTTAACAGTAAGTTACCATATAAATTATCAGAATTTTAAAACTAGCCATATTGACTGGAGCAAAAAAGAAGGGGAAGGAAGAAAGTCATTAAAAATGGAATGCTCCTTCTGGCCTGCTTACAATGCTGGGGACTTCCACATGTTATCTCTTTAATCAAGACATCACTATGAGGTAGTATTCTCGCCCCTATTTATTCCATTTTTTCTCTGTATCTAAAGCCTAAGAAAGTGCTTGGCACAAAGTAGGTGCTGAATACATATTTATTCAATAAATATGTGAAAAAATTGAGGTCCAGAGAGGGCAAATAACTTGTCTGGAATCACCAGCCAGGAAGTGGCAGTGTCTGACCTCCTAGCCAGGGATCCTTTCACTCTCTCTAATATACTGTATATGTATATACTAGAGGCCCAGTGCATGGGAATTGTGCACTGGTTGGGGGGGGGGGGGTGTGGCCTGTGGGGAACTGCCTGCTCATCCAGGCCAGCTGAGCAGCTATGGACCCGCCCTCTGAGTGGCTGCTCCCTGGTCCAGCATCTTCCTTCAAGCCGGAGCACTTGCCTCTCCAGGGGACCTGGTCAGGGCAGGTCCAGGGACAATAGCACTGAGAGGCGGTGGAGTAGGCCTCAGTCCCACGGTGGCCAGGCCATGAACCTGCCTCCCAGCCTCCGGGGTCAGCTCTGTGAGCCCTATGGCAGCACTGCACGGCCTGTGGGTGTCCGAAGGAGGCAGCAGAGAGCCAGGAGGAGGAGCCTGGGGTGAGGAGGCGAAGATCGCAGCCTGGGTTCCTGCCCATGGGTCTGGGGTTCGCAGCAGGAGCAGCCACTCATCCCGATCAGCTGAGTGGCACTCCCACTGTGGGAGTGCACTGACCACCAGGGGGCAGCTCCTGCATTGAGCATCTGGCCCCTGGTGGTCAGTGAAAGTCATAGCGACTGGTCGACTGGTCATTCTCGGCACTCCACGGTTCAGTCGCTGGGCTTTTATTATATAGGATATTTATTTATTTCAGAGAGGAAAGGAGAGAGAAAGACAGAAACATCAATGATGAGAGAGAATCATTGATCAGCTGCCTCCTGCATGCCCCCCACTGGGGATTGAGGCTGCAACCAGGCATGTACCCTGACCGGGAATTGAACCATGACCTCCTGGTTCATAGGTCAATGCTCAACCACTGAGCCACACTGGCTGGGCACTGTCTCCATTCTTGAGTTGTTCACATTGTAACAACAGGACAGACCCAGCTACTCATCCTACTAGAAGTCAATTAAGGTTTCTAAGCCTCTTATTCCCTCTCTGGGAACTGGAGGAAATAATAATTTTCCCTTTTAACATCTGTAAGGGTGCACTATGATTATGAGACATTTTAGCATACATTACCTCATTTCATCCTCACAACAGTTCTTTAAGGTGGTGATAAGCATTAAATACAAAAATGGTAAACTATAACAGGCCCTAAGGTAAATATAAACTAATATAAAATAATGAACTATTATTATAATATGTGTAAATGTCGCTTCATGTTTTCACTAAAGCATTTTATTTTTTAACACTGAAAAGGGAGTCTAAGTGTTTGAATTTTCGATGATCTCTACAAACAAGAAAACCAAGGCATGAACTCCAGAAGGACACTCCCCAATAGGGAAATTCGTTTGCTAAAACCTCAGGCAGTCACTCTCCATAGGTTAATTGGAGTTGGATGGTGTCCGATTCTGGCTCTTGACCCTGTCAAGTCTTTCCTTCTGATACATGAATAAATGAATCTAACTACAGAAGCTTTTTATCAGCTCCAATCAGTGCCAGGAAACCTGAGGAGAAATTTTGCAAATCTACTGAAACCTGGCTGTTTCCCAGCCTTAGTTCCTGTTGTGATCAATCTTCTAGATCAGTGGTCAGCAACCTGCAGCTCGTGAACCACATGTGGCTCACAATCCATGGTTTGCCGCTCTGTTCACTAATGAGTTTGCCGACCACTGAACTTTCGATTCCAATAATTACAGGCTATTGTTGTTCCTTGTGATTAAGCCCCTAATCTAGACTTAATTCCACACCAGCCCCATTAAACAGGCCCTCTTCCACCACAAAGCTGACCTCTCTAGCTTGCCCTTCTTTTAGGGTTGACTGATTTATAAAAGTGGTCAGCAGCTATACATTTTCCATTTCTTTCACAAGAAAACTCCTCAGACCGAAATCGGTTTGGCTCAGTGGATAGAGCATCGGCCTGCAGACTGAAGGATCCCGGGTTCAATTCTGGTCAAGGGCATGTACCTTGGTTGCGGGCACATCTCCGGTGGGGGGTGTGCAGGAGGCGGCTGATCGATGTTTCTCTCTCATTGATGATTCTAGCTCTCTATCCCTCTTCCTTCCTCTTTGTAAAAAATCAATAAAATATATTTAAAAAATAAATTAAAAAAAATAATAAAAATAAGAAAACTCCTCAGTCCCCTGACACCAGGTACCAAGGATTCTGCAGGCCCCTTGCAACTGCCCACTTTTGGGGGAGGCAGGGAGATGGCCCCGAATGACCCAGAATGCCTACAGGCACTTCTTCTCAGGACCACCAAGACCAGTCTCAGATCACCTTACCTGGTAAGAGAGTGCAAGGTAACTGTGGAGGGCATCTAGATTTTCAATAAACTCCGTGAGATTTCCTCCCAGTGTCCGTAACATCTGGTCATAGCCAGACTTCTTACAGAATTTAAAGAAGTGTTCTCCAAACAGTTTCAGAATGGCTCCCATGGAGACACCTGAGGAATGCAAAGCAGACCCCCAAAATAAAGCACCTGCAAGTGTTTGTTCTCATTTATTTCCAAAGAGTTAAACTCGTGGCTCTGTATATGTTGCTGAACTTCTCTCTAGGGCTTTACTTTCCTCACCAGTAAAATGCCAATGATAACACAAAGTCTGGAGGAACTCAGTTCATCCCTGGCACCTGGTAGGTGCTCATTAAACACGAGTCCCCTCTAACTCTACTTGGATCTTTGCCATTGCCCCCATGGCAGAAATTTCTCTGCAGGCCAGAGGGGTTACAGAGCTACAAAGCCTTGTGATGGCTGAATCCAGGATGAGGTTCACAATGGCTGGGCAGTGTGTGGCCTCTGCAATTTCTCTACCACCTCCAGACATCATTAAACACAATAGCCTTTCACTGGGATAAAAAGCTACTTTGGAGGCCCTGACCGGTTTTGCTCAGTGGATAGAGCATTGGCCTGTGGACTGAAAGGTCCCAGGTTCAATTCCAGTAAAGGGCATGCACCTTGGTTGTGGGCACATCTCCAGTAGAAGGTGTGCAGGAGGCAGCTGATCAATGTTTCTCTCTCATCAATGTTTCTAACTCTCTATCCTTCTCCCTTCTTCTCTGTAAAAATTCAATAAAATATATAATTTTTTAAAAAGCTACTTCTGAGAAATAATTAATACTCCAACTGAAAATACTGACACAGGTGGACAAAATGGTGGTGGAATAGAAGGACGTGTCCTGAGCCTTGTCCCGGAGCAAATAGAGGGAGCAGCTGAAATGAGTGCAATCCAGCCCAAACTGGTGAAGGAGGCACAGCTGGTGAGACAATTTGCAGCTGGGAAGGGCAGGGATTCCCTGGATAAAGGTAAAATCAAAGATCTAGGCAGTAGAATCTGCCAGACCTCTGTGCCCAGAAGGCCAGGGAGAAACTACACAGCGCCAAGCCGTGTCCCTGAGGACAGGCAAAGCGTCTGAATAAAAAAAAAAAAAGGGGGTCAATGGGACTGTGGGAGGTAGTGGATTTTAGACCTTGGAGTCTGGATTTGGGATCTGAGCTCAAAGGCAGCCCTAAAGAGCTGCCGGACTGCGCAGTGCCGGCAAGAGAGGAACTTGCAGAGACACGGTCCTTCCTTGCGCTGGGGCCTGCGCCTTTCCCCACTGAACCTAGTTCATGGGACCTTTAGGAGACAGACACTTACCTGTGGCTGAAGTGCTAGAGAAGGGGTGGAGTTGTGGAATCTGGGGAGAGTAGGCAGAGGATGGTCCAGGAGAGGTGGTAGTGAGTCTGGTGCTGAGTCATATCTAAGCCCACAGAATTCATTTTCTCCTGAGAGATAGCCCCTCCCTCCAGTCTCCAGGCAACCAATATAGCCACACCCAGATTCCACCCTGATTAACACCATGGAATCTGAATACTCCCTGAGGCCATAGGATCTACTCTAAAGAGAAAACTTTAGAAGCTAAGCACCTCAATTAGGCAGCTACACTGCCAGGGCCCTCCAGAGTGCTTCAGTGTACCTCGCTGGCAAACTTACCGCCAGTGCTCCTGTGAACCGCCACTGGGAGAAAGCGCCTATCCACCATAGATACAACAGCAAAAGTTGAGTCTGCCCACGCCACAACTACAGAACTCTGGGCAACACAGTTACCCCTTTCCAAAGTGTAGCCCCCTGAACCATATCACACTGACAGACGGTTCCTTGGTGCCACTGTGAGCCCCCACTGGGCACACGTGATTTCAATTAAGGGTGCAAGACAGCAAAAATTGGGACACTCCCCTCCACAGCTGCTGACTTCTAGACACCACAGTTGTGCCTCTCAAGCTCAGAGGCCTACATCAAGAGAACCCAAATAGCTCAAGTAGGGAGCTACACTAGATTACCAAGCCCAGGAGAACTGAGAGATTTCACCAGTAGCATCATCACCAAAAGAACCTGGGTAGCAAAGCACTTGGATCTACAATTAAAACATTACAGGAAAACATGAGGAGACAAAAAAGCAATACCCAAAGGAAAGAAAAAGAGGAATCACCAGAAAGGGAGTTAAATGAAATTGAGGCTAGCAGCTTAACAGAGAGAGAATTCAGAGTAATGGTTATAAGGATGTTTAAATGGATGGATGACAAATACACACAACTCAATGACAAATACACACAACTCAATGAGAACTATAAGGAGCTGAATGAAAATGTCACCAACATGAAAAGAAACCAAGTGGAGATGAAGAACGACATAGCTGCAATAAAGAACACATTGGAAGGCTTAAACAGTGGACTAGAAGAGGCTGAGGACCGCATCAGTGAATTAGGAAATAAGGTAGGAAAAAACACACAAACACAGCAGCAACTGGAAAGAAGACTTAAAAAGCAAGAGGAGAGCCTAAGGGAGCTTTAGGACAACACAAAATGAAACAATATTCGAATAATAGGGATACCAGAAGGAGAGGAAGAGAATCAAGGAATAGAAAACCTGTTTGAAGAAATAATGACAGAAAACTTCCCTGATATTGGCAAGAAAAAAACTATGCAAGTCCAAGAAGTACATAGAGTCCCAAACAAGTTGAACCCCAAGAGACCGACACCAAGACACATCATAATTAAATTGGCGAACACCAATGACAAAGTAAGAATCTTAAAGACTGCCAGAGAGAGACAGAAAGTTACCTACAAGGGATCTCCTATTAGAATATCAACTGATTTCTCAACAGAAATACACCAGGCCAGAAGGGAATGGAATGAAATATACAAAGTGATGCAAAGCAAGGGACTGAATCCAAGAATACTATACCCAACAAAGCTATCATTCAAGATTGAAGGTAGAATCAGGAGCTTCACAGACAAAAAAGGGCTAAGAGAGTTTATCACTACCAAGTCAGCATTGCAAGAAATGCTAAAGGGACTGCTATAAAAAGAAGAAAGAGAAAGGCAAAAAGAAACACAAACACTAAGGAAAAATATGACAATAAACATGTACTTGTCAATAATAACATTAAATGTAAATGGATTAAATGTACCAATCAAAAGGCATAGGGTAGCTGAATGGAAAATAAAACATGACCCATATATTTGCTGTCTACAAGAGACCCACCTCAGAGCAAAGGATTCACACAGACTGAGAGTGAAGGGATGGAAAAATATTTTTCAGGCAAATGGAAATGAGAAAAAAGCTGGGGTAGCAATACTTATATCTGACAAAAGAGACCTCAAAGTAAAGGCCATTACAAGAGATAAGGAAGGCTACTTCATAATACTAAAGGGAGCAATTCAACAAGAAGATATAACTCTGGTAAACATATATGCACCCAATGCAGGAGCACCCAAATACATATAAAAACTCCTGGAAGATATCAATGGAGAGATCAACAACAATAAAATCATAGTAGGGGACTTTAATACACCACTGACATCACTGGATAAATTCTCTAGACAAAAAATCAGCAAAGAAACAGCAATTCTAAATCATGCGCTAGATCAGATGGACCTAATTGACATCTTCACAGCATTTCACCCCAAAGCCATGGAATATACGTTCTTCTCAAGTGCACATGGGGCATTTTCAAAAATAGACCACATATTGGGTCACAAAAAAAGCCTCCCTAAAATCAAAAAGATTGAAATCATATCAAACATATTCTCAGACCACAATGGCATAATATTAGAAATAAACTATAATAAAAACATTCGAAGAAATTCAAACACTTGGAAACTGAATAGCATGCTATTAAACAATGATTGGGTGATCAATGAGATCAAAGAAGAAATTAAAAACATCCTGGAGAATAATGACAATAAAAACACAACAATGCAAATGCTATGGGACACAATGAAAGCAGTCCTGAGAGGGAAGTTTATAGCTCCACAAGCCTACCTCAAAAAAAAAAAAAAAAAAAAAAAAAAAACAAGAAAAAATGGTAATAAAACTTCTAACTCAAAAACTCAAAGAATTAGAAAGAGAGCAACAAGAAAAGCCCAGAGTGAGCAGAAGGAAGGACATAATAAAGATCAGAGCAGAAATGAATGACATAGAGACCAAAAAAAAAACAATACAAAGAATCAACAAAACCAAGAGCTGGTTCTTTGAAAGGTTAAACAAGATTGACGAACCTCTAGCCAGGCTCACCAAGAAGCAAAGAGAGAGGACCCAAATAAACAAAATCAGAAATGAAAGAGGTTAAATAACAACAGACCCCAAAGTAATACAAAGGATTGTTAAAAAATACTATGAACAACTCTATTCTAACAAACTACACAATGTGGAGGAAATGGACACATTCCTAGAAAAATACAACCTTTCAAAACTCACTCAGGAAGATTCTAAAAATCTCAATAGGCTGATAACTATGGAAGAAATTGAAGCAGTCATCAAAAAGCTTCCAGCAAACAAAAGCCTGGGGCCAGATGGCTTCACAGGGGAGTTTTACCAAACATTCAAGGAAGAAATAAAACCTATCCTCCTCAGACTATTCCAGAAAATTCAAGAAGGAACACTTCCAAGCTCCTTCTATGAGGCCAGTATTACCCTAATACCAAAACCAGATAAAGATAACACAGTGAAAGAGAATTACAGGCCAATATCCGTCATGAACATAGATGCCAAAATCCTCAACAAAATTCTAGCAAATCAAATCCAGCAGTACATCAGAAAGATCATATACCATGACCAAGTAAGATTTATCCCAGGGATGCAAGGATGGCACAATATTCGCAAATCAATAAACACGATATATTACATAAACAAACTGAAAGATAAAAATCACATAGTCATATCAATTGATGCAGAAAAACATTTGACAAAACCCAACACCCTTTCTTGATAAAAACTCTAAGCAAGGTGGGAATAGAAGGATCATACCTGAACATAATAAAAGCCATATATGACAAACCCACAGCCAACATCATACTCAATGGACAAAAACTAAAACCATTTCCCCTAAGAACAGGAATGAGACAGGGATGCCCACTCTCACCACTCCTGTTCAATATAGTGCTGGAAGTACTAGCCATTGCAATCAGACAAGAAGAAGAAATAAAATGCATCCAAACTGGAAAAGAGGAATTAAAACTGTCCTTATTCACAGATGACATGATACTGTACATAGGGAACCCTAAAGACTCCATAAAAAAATTATTAGATTTAATAACTGAATTCGGTAATGTAGCAGGATACAAAATTAATGCCGAGAAATCTATGGCATTTCTATACACCAATAATGAACTTACAGAAAGAGAGACTAAAAAAGCAATCCCTTTTACCATTGCACCAAAAAAATTAAGATACCTAGGAATAAACTTAACCAAAGAGGTAAAAGACCTATCCATGGAAAACTACATGATACTGAAAAAAGAGATAGAGGAAGACATAAACAGATGGAAGAACATACCATGTTCATGGATTGGTAGAATCAACATAATCAAAATGTCCATACTACCCAAAGCAATCTATAAATTCAATGCACTTCCTATTAAAATACCAATGACATATTTTACAGACCTAGAACGAACTTTCTAAAAATTTATGTGGAATACAAAGAGAACCTGAATAACTACAGCAATCCTGAGAAAGAAGAACAAAGTAGGTGGGGTCTCAATACCAGATATCAAGCTGTATTACAAAGCCACTGTTCTTAAAACAGCCTGGTACTGGCTCAAAAACAGACATATAGATCAATGGAATAGAATAGAGAACCCAGAAATTGACCCAAATCAATATGCTCAATTAATATTTGACAAAGGAGGCACGAATATACAATATACAATTCTCTTCAACAAATGGTGTTGGGAAAATTGGACAGATACATGCAAAAAAATGAAGCTAGATCACCAACTTACACCATACACAAAAATAAACTCAAAATGGATAAAGGACTTAAACATATGACGGGAAACCATGAAAATACTAGAGGAATCTACAGGCAGCAAAATCTCGGACATATGCCGAGAGAACTTCTTCACTGATACTACTCCTAGGGCAATGGAAGCTAAAGAGAAAATAAACAAATGGGACTACACTAAAATAAAAAGCTTTTGCACAGCAAAGAAAAGCATCAATAAAACAACAAGAAAGCCCACTGCATGGGAGAACATACTTGCCAATGATATCAAATGATAAGCATTTAATCTCCAACACATACAGAGAACTCATACAACTTAACAAAAAGAAGATAAACAACCCAATCAAAAATTGGGCAACTGATCTAAATAGACACTTTTTGAAAGATGACAGAAGGCAGTCCAAGAGACATATGAAAACCTGATCACAGTCACTAATCATCAGAGAGATGCAAATCAAAACAACAATGAGGTACCATCTCACACCGGTCAGAATGGCTATTATCAACAAATCAACAAACAACAAGAGTTGGTGAGGATGTGGAGAAAAAGGAACTCTTTTGCACTGCTGGTGGGAATGCAGACTGGTGCAGCCACTGTGGAGAACAGTATGGAGTTTCCTCAAAAAACTAAAAATGGAACTGCCATTTGACCCAGTGATCCCACTTCTAGGAATATATCCCAAGAAACTAGAAACACAAATCTGAAAGGATATATGCACCCCTATGTTCATAGCAGCACAATTCACCATAGCTAAGATTTGGAAATAGCCTAAATGCCCATAAGCAGATGAGTGGATTAAAAAACTGTAGTATATCTACACAATGGAATACTACACTGCGGTAAAAAAGAAGGAGTTCCTACCATTTGCAACAATATGGATAGAGATGGAGAATATTATGTTAAGTGAAATAAGCCAGGCAGAGAAAGATAAATATCACATGATCTCACTCATCTGTGGAATACAATGAACGGCATAGACTGATGAACAAGAACAGATCTAGAGGCTGAGAAACGTCGATCAGAACATCATACCTCAGGTAAGCTAGGGGAGGGTGGGGTAAGGTGGAGAGATCAACGAAGGGACTTGTATGCAAGCATATGAACCTAATCAATGGACACAGACAAAAGGGGGCGGGGCATAAGTGAGGAGTGGGGGGTTATGGGGTAATAAGGATACATATATAAAAAATAAATATTAAAAAAATTAATTAAAAAATTATAAAATAAAAATAAAATACTAAATCTAATCCATACTAGTGGTCACCATAACCTTAAGAGAAATTGTTTCATGTGACAAAGATTTTTAAATGAAACTCTCTGTAGCCTGAAAATTATTTTGGAAGGAAACAAAGAGAAGTTTCCTTCAAAAGTCCTAAGGATTGTAATTGAAAGTCAATATATTTGGCCTCTTGAACTAGTTAGTAATTTGTGTTTTTGCCTCCCTGACAAAGTTTATATAAAGCTACAAAAAGAAATTGACAGCCAGTTTGAAATGGAATTGCCAGGGCCTAGGGCAAAGTATATCCTTACATTATATTATTCTACAATGTCATTATAATTTTAGATATTTTAAAACAGCATATTGTACAATTATCCCAAACAAACTTACAAACTAATTCTTTGAATGGTTGGCAGCAATTAAAAAAAAAAAAAAGGACATGAAAGGATTTAATCCCTTTCAGAAGGAATTAAGGCACTGGGAAGGCACTTGAGCATCCTATATTGGCCCCTCTTAACTTTTGTGCCAAGAGGGACCCTCTTGTCACAATCCAATTGCCCTCAGTTGTTGCTTGAGCTTTCTGTTTATGCTGAGCTTGAAGCCTCGTGGTGGCTGGTACCATGGATCTGTCTCACGCCCAATTGTGTGAGCTGGGCCCTCACTGGAGAAGAAACCCGAGTTACCCGAGATATGTGATCAGCACTGGGACCCCGCCAGCAGGCCAGGGGTTCCCAAGGCAGGTGCTGATCGTGGAGGCCATGGGAGCATAGGCTACCAAGGAGACAGAACTGAACCTCACATCACCCTGCTTGGCCCCAGAGGATGGCTGGTTAGCCAGAGACGGGTAAGATTCCTCAAGGAAGGAACAACCTAAAACAGGCACAATCACAGAGGGGCCATCAGGAGAGAACTTAGGGGTCAACAGAGGTGGGGCGCAGACCCTCACCCCCCCCAACCCTGAAGGGGCCTGAACCCTCACCCCTTCTGAGGGAGGTCTCCTGCCCCCATGGCTGCTTTGCTTCCCACGCCCAGCTCAGATCAGGATCCAGGTAACAGACAAGAGACTTGGCCAACAGCAGCTGCCCTGTATCTAAATTCAGCCTAGCATCAGAAATGCTCAGGGCCTACTCAAGAATGCAAATAATCCTTCCCACTAATATTTACAGGGTAAGCTATGATTGTTGGTAGAGTATTAAATTTGGCAGTAAAATAGTAATCAAGTTTTCAGATTAATTTAAATAGGCTAATTGAAATAAGTGAATATTCAAGTAAATTTAATTGTACTGGACAAAAAGCTGTTCTTAAAGTAATAACTAAAATTTCTATTGGTAGTTCATCTTATGCTAAAATTCCTGAACATGCAATGAACCTAAAGCAGTCATATTTTTGGGCAAAAAAAAAAAAATTTAAATTTAAAGTTATCAAGACTGCATTATAAAATTTACAAAAACCTCCATTAATAAAAAAAAAGGGGGGGTGGATAGTAGGGTAATATCATCTAAGGAAAAATATCCTATAAGTAAATTATATCTAGAAAATTTTTACTTTACAAAATTAATTTACATTTGTAATGCTAACAGCAAGACACCCATGAAAAACACACATGGTGTCTAAATAAGACAAAGGAAAATCATTTGGGCAAAAATAAAAAGGATCCCAATCAATTATATAGAAAAGATTCCTTTATTAACTTTTGGTCCAGAATATGTTTGTATATTTTCAGAAAACAACTCCAAGACCATGTGGATTCCTGCAACAGAGAGGAATTGACAGGTCTGCTCCAACCACGAAGACAAGAGGAAAAACAGTCCAGAGATGGAAGACGCTGACAACACCTTGCCACGCGAGCAGTCAGCAGCTGTACACTGCTGCAGGTTGCCTAGGACCAAACCAGAGAGGGTCGGACTTGCATTGCCACCATGTGCCCACCATCCAGATATCATTGCTGACATGTACACATAAGGAACTGTTAGACATTGAAATGGGGACTCAGAACTGTTGGACATTGAAATTGGGACTCAAACATTTTTTGTTATTATATGTTTATTTCTAGTCTGCAGAGGCAAAATTTTTTAAAGGAAAGAAATGGGGGGAAAATAGATACAGAGGCAAAGAAGCATTGAACAGACTGTCAAACTACATCAGGAAGGCAGGGGAGGTTGGGCGAGGGGATCTGTAAGAGATGAACCGAAGGACTTGTACGCATGCATATAAGCATAACCAATGGATACAAGACACTGGGGGGTGGGGGGAGGGCAGGCAGGTGAAGGCATGTACTGGGGGGTAGGGGAGGCCGGGGGGAGGTCAATGGGGGGGGGGAAAAAGGAGACATATGTACTACTATTTGTAATACTTCAAACAATAAAAAAAAAAGTTAAAAAAAAAGAAGAGCAGAAAGTCTTCCCATGTTAAAAAAAAAAAAAATACTGACACACTTACAGTATCCTGATGTACCCAAAAGATGATACCAAATGTATGTAATGGCTTCCCTTTTCTCTCTCTTCCTGTCCACACCTGGTCTCCCTTCAAGGTGCAGTTTGCACGCCACATCCTCACTAAAGATTTCTCTCAATATCCCAGGTCACACTGAATTCTCTCTTCCTGAGTATTGTATTTTTCTTTCCTTCCCATCTGGATGACAACTCGGAAGGGCAGTTACCTCTTTCTAAACCTTTCTGTGCTGACACGCAGTCGGTGCTTGATAAACTCCTGGGGGTGGGTTTGCAGCATTCTTGGGGCTGCTTCCCCTGCCTGCACTTTTGGAATAAACAGTCTGCCATCATTTGCTTTGTGGAGAGGTAGTCAGTGTTTTTTAAGAACATTTTTAAATTTCTAAAACACATATTAATCACTGTTATTTTACTAAATGTTTGCCAAAACTTTGCAAGAGAGAAACCTCTATTATCAGGTCCCCTGTTTTACAGGCAAGCCTGTTGATGATGAGAGTCATCTTTGTGAATTGACCCAAATCAACAGAGTTGCAGGGACTCTAACCCTAAATTTGGTTCCTTTTGTACCTATCCCACAGCCTCTGAGCAGCAGTCAGAGAAATAAGGGGTTTCCCCTAAGGTGGAGACTGCTGGTGGGTTTTCACCATTGGCACAGGAGACAGGGCACCCATCCATGCTGGTGGCCTATGCATCTGTGGGAGAACAAGCTCTTCTTTACAGCGATGACTACTGGGTGCTGGGAAAGGTCCAAGAAGCTCAGGTTGATGGGAGACCTGCCGTTCACAATGACCAGCTCCTTGGCTGAACCCTTGAAGGGCCCTAGGACAGTGGTTGGCAAACTGTGACTCACGATCCACATGTGGCTCTTTGGCCCCTTGAGTGTGGCTCTTCCACAAAATACCACGTGCGGGCGCACACATACAGTGCAATCGAAACTGATCGAAACTTCGTGGCCCATGCGCAGAAGTCAGTTTTCGGCTCTCAAAAGAAATTTCAATCATTGTACTGTTGATATTTAACTCTGTTGACTAATGAGTTTGCTGACCACTGCCCTAGGATGCTGTGACCCGGTCTGGAATTCACAGCCAGGAGCTTTCGGGCCTCTTTAACTATCCACAACCAATTTCTACAGAGATGGCTGGGGGTCAGAGGAGGTCTTTCTAGCCTCTATTTGCTTCCAAAGATTTTGAGCACAGAATCCCTGTAAGTGCATTGTCCACAGCCAGATGAATGGGCAAACAGTCATTCTGTATCTGAACAGGATCGACCCCACTAAGTTGGTCTGGTCTTGTCAGAAATGAGTTATACATATGTCCCAAAAATGTATTAGCTAAGTCTTCTGGATCTAGATAAAGGCCAGGACAGTAGGTGGGAAGTGGTAATGGCCTGTGTTAATAAGGGAACTGAAATTAATTCCACTCAAGTCTTTTCCAATACTTATGAGTTCTTGGAAGGAGAATTCCTGAAAAGTAAATGGACATGCGTGGAACTGTTTCTTCGTGTTTCCTCCTTCCCTGCTAAATCTAACGTGTTCAAGCCGAGGAAAAACAGCTGTGCTGTGTGTGCTATAGGCTCTGAGCAGGTGCATCCTGTTACCTGCCAGGAAAGTGCAGACCCCAGAGGCCCTTCTCCCAGGGACTCCTTCGGAGCACTGGGCTGTCTGCAAGCCAAGCGAGTTTGTAGGAAATGACAGCGGTGGCCCTGTGTAGAGAGTGCCTGCTTGACTTTTCTTTTAAATCTGTACACCTACACAAATCCATGAGGCTGCTTGTTTCAGACCCTGGTTATTTTGCCTCTGGGTGTCTAGCTCCAGTAATAGGAAAGGACATCTGGCTGACTGACTGTTCCTGAATGAGGACCTTGGGTTTGGGTGTGGTGTTTTCCATCGGCACTGACTTGAGGCTTCTTCTGGGATTCTTGGGCAAGAATGCTTGCCTAGCAGAGGACAGAAGTCACTTTTTAAACCACACCTGTATTGTGTTTATACAGTTTTACGTCAGTGAACTTAGGATTCCATTAGCTCTCTAGTCACGGGGAGTCAGGAATATACAGGAAATGGCAAGAAAATGCAAAAGGGAACACAAGTCATAGGTGTCTTACATATATTTGACAGTGCAAAGGAGGATCTATTGCATGCTTAGTGTTCTATCTTTTGTGTAATAAATAAGGGGCAATAAAGAAATATGCATCTATCTGCTTATTTGTGCAGAATGAAACACCAGAAGGATAAACCAGGGACTATTGAGGTTGGCTAGCTCCAAGGCATTGATGGGGATGAGATGGAAACGTTAGAAAAAGTGTGGACTGGGTGGGGGAACTGACATTACTCTGAGCACAGCGTTTGAACAGTTCTGGTTTAGTATATTGTGTTAATGACTCATATACTTAGAGAAAATAAATAAGATCAATAGGAATAGGGAAAACCCTAAGATGGAATACAAACAGAAACAGATGAACAGAACAATATTTCCACAGAACAGTTTTGAATAACCTAATTATGCAGGAAAGAAATCAATGCTATAACATTTGAACACAGTATTTTGACTGCTTTGTCCTCATGATAAAGACAAAAAGAACTTTAAATAAATATTTAACTGTAGTTAGCAGGATTTCTTTTCATGTGGTGTGGGTTAGCAATTTTGAAACGACTTTCTGATAATCAAGTATTAGATAATGGGAACCAGGTTTTTCACTGTGTGAGAATAAAGTTAGTTATGGAAAAGAGAAAACCAGAATGAAACTTGGTGCAGTGTAGATTAGGAAATCTACCTTGTAAGACCAAGAGACTGATCTAGACTGATCTAGTTTTACACAGATAAATGGATGGACAGATGATAGATAAGTACGTGATAGATAGATGGATGGATGGATAGATAGATAGATAGATAGATAGATAGATAGATAGATAGATAGGGAAGGAAGGAAGGTAGGAGAGTGTGTGAAGAATGTGTGTGTGTATGTGTGTGTTTTCAAGGTTCCTTGGGAAAATGTCAAATTTCAGGATTAGGACAGGGAAAGATAACATCTTGTCATTCCAGAAAGTTTAAAAAAAAATGACCAGAAAATAATGAGAACATGTTAAAAGGGCCCAAGAAGCAGCTTAAAGGGGCTCCCACTCGCTAAATCTTGGAGAACTTGAATACCTAAATCAATACTGTAAAGTAAAGGATTTCAACCTATTTAAAAAATAAGAATGAAGAGTTCACATTGATACAAATAAATAAATGGAGAAGAGGGGAAATTCTTCCTTATAGTAGAAAATCAACTAATAAATGTAAAAGCCATTATATACTTAGAAAATCCCCATTTGAACACCATCAGACACATTGATTCAGATAATAATCACCAATGAATAATAAAACTAGGGAAGGAGGAGCTTGAGAAGGAGGAGCTTGAGAAGCAACAAGATATTTACACAGTCTGAAAGTATCTTTTCAGAAGATACTAAATACAAAGGAGAAAAGCGTAACTTTACAGTGGAGAACCCTGGCAGATTCCATGCTAACCAAACTATCAAATTTAACACCAATAATGAGGCAAAATGACATAAAATGCCTCTGATATGTGAAATGAAAAGGACAAAACATCACATCTGTGGTCTTTCTGTCAAGAAAGCATAACCTGAATTGAATCAGAAGGAAATGTCAAATAATCCTGAACTGAGGGGCATTCTGCAAAATAGTTTACCAGAACTTTCCCAAGTATCAATATTATAAGACACAAAGAAAGGCTCCATCCGAGGCTGTCCCGGACTGCAGAAGGCTGAAGAAACGTGACAACTGACATGCTCCAGGTTTCTTTTACTCTAAAGAATATCGTTGGGATTAAGAATTGGCTGGAAGATGGCAACCGGCAGGAAGGTAGGGAGGGAGAAAGTGTGAGAGAGTGAGGGAGCCATAGAGGAGAGTGTAGACATGTGTGGTGTGTTGGTGTATGAGCTAGGGACAGTTAGATTCTGCAGGTCTTCCACAAGACTGCCAAACCAGGCAGCCTGAGACGGCGGAGCCCTGCGCACAAAGTGGACACTTCTGGGTGGCCAGTGCGGGCACAGAGACCATGCCATCTTGAGAAACAGAGCTGCTTGAGACTAGGATCCTGGCCTCAGCACCACCCAGTCACGTCTCAGATGTAAACCAGGACCCTGCAGCCACTGGGGACAGAGAACTGCGACCACAGCTTCAGACCAATAGACAACAAGATTCCAGACTTCCCGGTCGCAGCTTTCTGTGAGTCAAAGAGCCTATCCCCCTCCCTACAGTCTCACGGATAGTGCCATAGTAACTGATAGACCCACCCCTCGCTCTTTCCACAGCGCCCCTACGGAAATTTGAGCTTGGGAGCGTGTGAGCACTGGCCGCAGCACTGCTACACTGGAATCTGCTCCCTGCAATGCAATTGGGCAACCAAACCCAAAGCCCATGCAGGGCGGCAGTGCCACCTGACTTTGATTCTGGGCAACCACACGCGGAAGTCTGTTTTCCGCAGCGCAGGCACATCACAGAGCTATTGTGCAACCCAGTCCCCCATGGTGACGGGGACCCAGATTCTCCTGGCAAGAAGCAGCACTGAGCACCACTGACTTGACTCTGTTTTTTCCGTGTGCACCTGGGATCCCTGACTCACAGCGCATTCACACTAAGAGCCAGTGACTCCAATTCTTGGTGCATGTGCACACGGGGACCCTGATTCTCAGCGAGAAGCCACATGAGGCAACAGAGACTCTGATACTTGAATCTGGGTGCAGGCACAGGGAAACTTTGACTCCTGGCATGCGCTAGGGGACTCATTTTTGGCACATGCCAACAGTGAGGTGCAGGTGGGGTCCTTGATTCTAGGTGCTCATACTAGACCACACTGATCGCTGGTAACACTGACGATGGGCAAGCCTGGTTCCCACCAACCCATGGCAGCCACACGTCCTAGTGTCAGAGCACTTCAGTGACACTCAGGTAGTGCAAAGCTCCCACAGCACACGGCCTAGGTCCATGCAACTTGAAGTTTGAACCTCCTGGTGATAGTCAAATGGGGAGACAACACAATCCCCAGAGGAAAGAAAATGAGGAGTTGCCAAGAAAGGAAATTAGTGAAATTGAAGCATGCAACATGACCGAAAAAGAATTCAGAGTAATGGTCATGGAATTTGTACATTGGATGGATGAGAAAATCGACAACCTATGCAAGAATCAGGAAGAAATGAAAAGTGATATAGCTACAATCAAAAACACCATGGAAAGTTTCAAAAGTAGACTAGAAGAAGCAGAGGACCGAATTAGTGAGTTAGAAGATCAAGTACAGAAACAAGCTCAATGTGAACAACAACTGGAGAAAAAAACTAAAAATCAAGAGGAAAACCTGAGGGAGCTTTGGGACAACATGAAATGAAGTAACATACATATAATAGGGCTGCCAGAAGGACAAGAAGAGCAGCAAGGATTAGAAAATCTATTTGAAGAATAATGACAGAAAACTTCCTGGATATGGGGAAGAAAAGAGTTACACAAGTATAGAGACTCTTAAGCAGGATCAATCCCAAAAGACCCACATCACAACACATCATAATTTCAATGGCAAATATTAATGACAAAGAGAGAATCTTAAAGGCAGCAAGAGAGAGACAGAGGGTTACCTACAAAGGATCTCCATCAGACTATCAAATGATTTCTCAACAGAAACACATCAAGCTAGAAGGGAATGGAAGGAGGTATACAAAGTGTTGCAAAGCAAAGGACTGAATTCAAGAACACTCTATCCAGCAAGACTATCAATCAAAATTGAAGGGGAAATCAGGAGCTTTGTAGACAAAAAAAGGCTAAGGGAGTTTATCACTACCAAGAAAGCAATGCAAGAAATGCTAAAGGGAATACTGTAAAAAGAAGAAATAAAAAGTTAAGGAACACAGACACAAAAATAGATATGATTACAAACAAGTACCTTTCAGTAATAACTTTAAACGTAAGTGGACTAAATGCTCCAATCAAAAGACATTGAGTGGCTGAATGGATAAAAAAAAAAAAACATGACCCATATATATATGCTGTCTACAAGAGACCCACCTCAGAACAAGGGACTCATACAGATTGAAAGTGAAGGGAGGAAAAAATATCTTTCAGGCAAATGGAAATGAAAAAAAACCTGGGGTAGCAATACTTTTATCTGACAAAAGCGACCTCAAAGTAAAGGCCATTACAAGAGAT
Source organism: Corynorhinus townsendii (assembly GCA_026230045.1). Taxonomy (NCBI): domain Eukaryota; kingdom Metazoa; phylum Chordata; class Mammalia; order Chiroptera; family Vespertilionidae; genus Corynorhinus; species Corynorhinus townsendii. The sequence continues at coordinate 93,217,389 of JAPDVU010000003.1, forward strand.
AAGGAAGGTTACTTCATAATACTAAAGGGATTGATACAACAAGAGGAAATAACCCTGATAAACATATATGCACCCAATGGAGGAGCACCCAAATACATAACAAAACTCCTGGAAGATATCAAGGGAGAGATAGACAACAATACAATCATAGTAGGGGACTTTAATACACCACTGACATCAATGGATAAATCCTCTAGACAAAAAATCAGCAAAGACACAGCAATCCTAAATGACTCACAAGTTCAGATGGACTTAACTGACATCTTCAGAACATTTCACCCCAAAGCCACAGAATATATGTTCTTCTCAAGTGCACATGGAACATTTTCAAAAATAGACCACATATTGGGTCACAAGCAAAGTCTCCCCAAATTCAAGAAGACTGAAATCATACCAAACATCTTCTCAAACCACAATGCCATAAAATTAGAAATAAACTACAATAAAAACAATCCAAAAATCTCAAACACTTGGAAGCTGAATAGCATGCTATTAAATAATAACTGGGTTACTAATGAGATCAAAGAAGAAATTAAAAGCATCCTAGAAACTAATAACAACAAAAACACAACAATCCAAAACCTATGGGACACAATGAAAGCAGTCCTGAGAGGGAAGTTTATAGCTATACAGGCCTACCTCAAAAAACAAGAAAAAATGGCAGTAAGTCATCTAACTCAAGAACTCAAAGAATTAGAAAGAGAGCAACAAGAAAAGCCCAGAGTAAGCAGAAGGAAGGAGATAATAAAGATCAGAGCAGAAATAAATGACATAGAGACCAAAAAAAAAAAAAAAAAAAAAAAAAAAACCAATACAAAAGATCAATGAAACCAAGAGCTGGTTCTTTGAAAGGATAAACAAGATTGATGAACCTCTAGCAGGGCTCACCAAGAAGCAAAGAGAGAGGACCCAAATAAACAAAATCAGAAATGAGAAAGGCAAAATAACAACAGACCCCAGAGAAATACAAAGGATTGTTAAAAAATATTATGAACAACTCTACCCCAACAAACTAGACAACCTGAAGGAAATGGACATATTCCTAGAAAACTACAACCTTCCAAAACTCACTCAGGAAGACTCTAAAAATCTCAATAGGCTGATAACTATGGAAGAAATTGAAGCAGTCATCAAAAAGCTCCCAGCAAACAAAAGCCTGGGGCCAGATGGCTTCACAGGGGAGCTTTACCAAACATTCAAGGAAGAACTATAACCTATCCTCCTCAGACTATTTCAGGAAATTCAAGAGGAAGGAACACTTCCAAGCTCATTCAATGAAGCCAGCATCACCCTAATACCAAAACCAGATAAAGACAACAGAATGAAAGAGAATTACAGGCCAATATCCTTCATGAACATAGATACCAAAATCCTCAACAAAATTCTAGCAAGTTGGATCCAGCAATACATCAGAAAGATCATACACCATGACCAAGTAAGATTTATCCCAGGGATGCAAGGATGGTACAATATCCGCAAATCAATAAACGTGATACATCACATAAACAAACTGAGAGATAAAAATCACATAGTCATATCAGTTGATGCAGAAAAAGCATTTGACAAAATCCAACACCCTTTCTTGATAAAAACTCTCAACAAGGTGGGAATAGAAGGATCATACTCAACATAATAAAAGTCATATATGACAAACCCACAGCCAACATCATACTCAATGGACAAAAACTAAAACCATTTCCCCTAAGAACAGGAGCGAGACAAGGATGCCCACTCTCACCACTCCTGTTCAACATAGTACTGGAAGTACTAGACATTGCAATCAGACAAGAAGAAGAAATAAAAGGCATCCAAATTGGAAAAGAAGAAGTGAAACTGTCCTTATTTGCAGATGACATGATATTGTACATAGAAAACCTTAAAGACTCCATCAAAAAATTATTAGACTTAATAAATTAATTTGGCAATGCAACAGGATACAAAATTAATGCCAAGAAATCTATGGCATTTCTATACACCAATAGTGAACTTATAGAAAGAGAAACTAAAAAAGCAATCCCATTTACCATTGCACAAAAAAATTAAGATAGCTAGGAATAAACTTAACTAAGGAGGTAAAAGACCTATATGTGAAAAACTACAGGACACTGAAAAAAAAGATAGAGGAAGACATAAACAGATGGAAGAACATACCATGTTCATGGATTGGTAGAATCAACATAATCAAAATTCCATACTATCCAAAGCAATCTACAGATTCAATGCAATCCCCATTAAAATACCAATGGCATATTTCACACATCTACAACGAACTTTCCAAAAATTCATCTGGAATAAAAAAAGACCCCGAATAGTTGCAGCAATCCTGAGAAAGAAGAACAAAGTAGGTGGGATCTCAATACCAGATATCAAGCTGTATTACAAAGTCACTGTTCTTAAAACAGCCTGGTATTGGCACAAGAACATACATATAGATCAATGGAATAGAATAGAGAATCCAGAAATCGACCCAAATCAATATGCTCAATTAATATTTGACAAAGGATGCATGAACATACAGTGGAGTCAGGACAGTCTCTTCAACAAATGGTGTTGGGAAAATTGGACAGATACATGTAAAAAGATGAAACTAGACCACCAACTTACACCATACACAAAAATAAACTCAAAATGGATACAAGACTTAAACATAAGACAGGAAATCATAAAAATACTAGAGGAATCCACAGGCAGCAAAATCTCAGACATATGCGGAAGAAACTTCTTCACTGATACTATACCTAGGGCAATGGAAACTGAAGAGAAAATAAACAAATGGGACTACATCAAAATAAAAAGCTTTTGCATAGCAAAAGAAACCATCAACAAAACAACAAGAAAGCCCACTGCATGGGAGAACATATTTGACAACATCATCACCAATTAGGGTTTAATCTCTAACATTTACAGGGAACTCATACAACTTAACAAAAGGAAGATAAACAATCCAATCAAAAAATGGGCAACTGACCTAAATAGACACTTTTCAAAGTAGGACAGAAGGAACGCCAAGAGACATATGAAAACCTGCTCAAAGTCACTATCGAAGAGATGCAAATCAAAACAACAATGCAGTATCATCTCACACCTGTCAGAATGGCTATCATCAACAAATCAACAAACAACAAGTGTTAGCGAGGATGCGGAGAAAAAGAAACTCTTTTGCACTGCTGGTGGAAATGCAGACTGGTGCAGCCACTGTGGAAACAGTATGGAGTTTCCTCAAAAACCTAAAAATGGAACTGCCATTTGACCCAGTGATCCCACTTCTAGGAATATATCCCAAGAAACTAGAAACACCAATCAGAAAGGATGTATGCACCCCTATGTTCATAGCAGCACAATTCACCATAGTTAAGATTTGGAAACAGCCTAAGTGCCCATCAGCAGATGAGTGGATTAAAAAACTGTGGTACATCTACACAATGAAATACTACACTGCAGTAAAAAGGGAGTTCTTACCATTTGCAACAGCATGAATGGAACTGGAGAACATTATGCTAAGTGAAATAAGCCAGTCAGAGAAAGATAAATACCACATGATCTCACTCATTTGTGGAATATAATGAACAACATAAACTGATGAACAAAAATAGATCCAGAGACAGAGAAGCATCAATCAGACTGCCAAACCTCAGAGGGAAGGTAGGGGAGGATGGGGGAAAGAAGGAGAGATCAACCAGAGGACTTGTATGCATGCATATAAGCCTAACCAATGGACACGAACACCAGGGGGGTGAGAGCTTGAGTGGGGGAGGGGGGGTTGGGAGGTTATTGGAGGGGTGAGGACACATATGTAATACCTTAATCAATAAAGAAATTTAAAAAAAAGCACATCATTGGGACAATTAGAAAATCTCAGTAAAGTCTGTGATGACATAGTGGCACTATATCAATGTTTATTTCCCAAGTTGGATGGTTGTACTGTAGTTATGCAAGAGAATTTTTAGGCATAAAGAGACATCATATCAGTATCATACTGCCAATTCAGAAAAAAATTTATTATAGGTGTAGATAGAGATAGAAGGATAGAACCAATATGGTGAAATGTTAACATTTGGGGAATATAGATGAAGACTATATGGGAATTCTTTGGATTATTCTTGCAAACCTTCTGTGAGTTTGAAATTCTGTCAAAGTGAAACGTTTTTGCTGATTGTTCTGAAGAGACCTTAGGAAATCGAATACAATAAGACCATGAGACCACATTTATCTACAGCCAGCTGAGACAGAGCTGGATGTGGGCCTCTGGAATACTATGAATTCTTTTAGATATAAGCAGGACATTATGAGTATGTTTTAAAATGTCTTTATCTAGATAGAAACTCATGCTGAAATATTTATAAGTAAAATTAAGGGAAACCTGAGTTCATTCCAGAAAAAAACAAAACCAGAAAAAGGGTTGGGGGACCAGAGAGATAAAACAAGATTGGAAAATATTAATTTTTGGGTGAAGCCATGGGCTTCAATACACAATTCTCTCTACTTTTGTATACGTGTGAAACATTCTATTAAAAAGTGTTTGTGTGTGTTTTAATAGAAGACTTCTTTGTTGGCAAAAAAATAATTGCCACAAGTATCTACACTTGGCTTCCAGGAAAGGTACGGAAACTTCTAAAAAACTTTTCAATTACAATGATGTGTAAACTTGAACTTTCTGACTTAGCAGGCTTGGCTCTTGTGTATCATCAGGAGGTGTTTACTTTTTGTTGGGTGACAGCTCAAGGGACTGGAAACAGCAGGGTGGGCTGTCCAGGGCAGGAGGAGAAGATACTGTTAAACCCTGAATGAGGGTGAGCAGGCAGAGGACTTCCACTGAGCTGCAGCTGCCTACGCATGGCCTCCTGGGCAAAAGATCCTGTTACCTGCTTGGGCTGGACTTCCCAAGACCTCTGCCCACCCTCCCTCACCCAGATACAACAACATCCCTCATGGTGCCCCACCTCTGGCACCCAGAAAAGCACGTGCTCTCCCACAAGGCAGGGAAGTGTATGCTGTGCACTTTGGAAAGTTTTCCATTGGAAGTAATTTTTTTTCAAAGTTTTAGTATCCAAGGGAATAAGCTTCAGATATCTGAAGAAAGCCATTCATCTGGCGTACTCTCCTCCTCAAATGCTGTCACTTAAGCCAGGCATGAGGTAATAAATGGGGAGATCTTTGTGAGTAGGAGAAAGAGGAGTTTAAGGAAAGGAGAGGAATAGCAACCATATTGATGCCAGAGGTTGCAAGGAGGAAACAGACTCTACATTGGGAGCATTGGATTTCAGGTGTAGCAATAAGTTTATCAGGCACAGAGAAAAGCAGCTGGGAAATGAGTAAGGCAGCTCAGGCGGGAGGAGTCCCACTTATGCCTAGAAGATAAGCTGTCTGCTTCCCGGCAAACTCGGGAACAGAGAAGTCAGCCTACCAAGGACCAGAGCACAGGGACAGGAGTCCACGGGAGCGTGGGGAGGGGGACAGGGTGAGGGACTACTTCGTTGAGCACCCACTCTGTGTTAAGCAGTTTACTCACATTATTGCATTCAATCTTTACAACCACCCTCTAAGGTAGGTGCTGTGGGTATCACTGCTGTTTGACCAGTGGGGAACTTGCCCATGTGACATTACTAGGAGACCTTACAGTCAGGGGGCTCATGCAGGTCTGTCTGATTCCAGAGCCATTTCTAGAGACCTCATCTCTCCCCCCTCTCCCTCTCCAGTCATTTTTCAGTTGATCACGTGGCCTGGGTTACTTGTTCCACTCTGAGGGTCTAGGAAAGATCAAATATTTTAATGCCTGATCTCAGGACTGGGTAAGGTTTATGTTTTTCCTCTTATTTTTAAAGAGGTAGTTGTAGAGGTGCTTGTTGGCCTTTGCTGGTAGCTGACTGTTGAAATGCGTTTTGCTATGGGTTTCTTAGCAGGCAAAGTGGAGACTGACACCACTGTGCCAAAAGGCTGCTGTGTGTTGTCACTTCAGATCGCTAATAACCCACTTATACAATAAGTAGGCACTTACTCACATACAGAACAATTCGTTATGCAGTGTGCAAGCTCCATCTGGTCCCAGCCTGAGCTATGCCAATTAGGAAGCACAGCTGTGCAGGGGGCGTCTGGAGAACTCGCAGCAATGGCTGTAGGTAAGTAGCCACTTGGAGCCCACTTGGAAGGCATGACACCAACTGGTCTGAACTAAGCATGCTTTTATATACATATAAAAATTACCTAGCTTTTAATTTGAAAAACGCAGTCACCATACTTATGTACCCTTTCAGGTACAGGCCAACCCATGTTATTGAGATAAACAACAAGAAGAAAATACCCTTCTAATTTTCAACTAGACAGAGAGAAATCATAGTGATATAATTTGGCTTTTGGTAGGAAGGTAATATGGGTCAGCCCAACATTGGTCTACAAACTCGCTGCCTCTAAATGTATCGGCTGGTTTGGAACTGGGAATGTAGCAGGGCAGGTGTGATGGCATCCCTCTGCTGAAGGTCCTGCACATGCCACACAGTGTTCGCCATCACACAGCCACAAAAATGGCCTGGGCATGATGTTAGGCATACGTATGTAGCAGTTCTTTCTGGAGATCCAAAAACTTAGAGCTTCCGTACATGTCTGCTCAGGCTACTATAACAAAACTGCAGACTGGTGGCTTAAGAACAGAAATTTATTTCCTCATAATTCCTCACAGGAGGCTGAAGTCCAAAATTAAGGTGTCAGCAGGGCAGGTTCTAGTGAGAGCCCTCTTCCTGGCTTGACTGTGTCCTCACACGGGTGGGGGATGGAGAGCTAGATGGGGTTAACTCTGGTGTGTCTTCTTCTAAGGGCAATAATGCTATCATAAGGGCCCCACCCTCATCACCACATCTAAACCTAATTATTTCCCAAAGGCCCTATTGCCAAATACCATCACATTGGGGGTTAGAGTTTCTACATAGGAATTTTTTCAGAAGTGGAGGGATGGAGGTGGAGCACACATAATTCAGTCCAGAATAGTTCTTAATAAAATGAGATTTTAAAAATGTTTTTTATTGATTTTTTTTAGAGAAAGAGTGAGGGTGAAGGGGAGAGAGAGACAGAAAGACATTTGCCTCCCACATGCACCCTTACTGGGGAATGAGCCCACACAATCTGGGTGTGTGCCCTGACAGGGAATTGAACTGGAGACCTTTTGGTGCATGGGACGATGCTCAGCCAACTGAGCTGCACTGGCCAAGGCTAAGTGAATTTTTTTAAATCTTGAAAAAGATTTGGGCCTTAAAGATCCATTCTCTAGAGCATAAGATGACAAAACATTTTCAGTAAAGGCCAGACAATAAAATTTTTCAGTTCTGCAGTCATATGCTCTCTGCAACAACTACTCAGCGCTGCCGTTATAGTGCAAAGCAGCCACAGACAATATGCATACCTGAGTTCCAATAAAACTTGATGTACAAAACAGACAGGGGGCCAGGATTGGCCCATGGATTGTATGTAGTTTGCTGACTAGTGTTCCGAGGACTGGGAACATTATTTCATAGTACTGTCATGCAAGGTGAACAGCAAAACGTGTCTCTACTTTTAAGGGACAACAGCTGGAAGTTCAAAATATGTCTCCCCTTCAGAGCCACTATTCGGTTCACACTTGCTGAGCACCTGCTGTGTGTCCTGCATGTTGCTAAATGACTTTTACTTGCTACCTGATTTACTCCACTCCTTCCTGTGACCCTTTGAGGTTAAGTATTATTTCTTTTTGAGAAGGAGATCAACTCTCAGTGAAATTTGTTCACTGGCCAAGGTCACCCAGCTGGCATGACAGGGCAGGATTCAAGTCCTCGTGCTCATTCTAGTTGTAGCAAGAGGCCCTTCAGCAGAGGCTCGGAACCAAAATGAGACGTGATGCTGTTAGGACTCTTTGAAATAAAATCAGGAAAAGACTAAATTGGGTTTGTTTCCACCACCCGGTCCAAGTTTCATTACTCTTTTATTTTCTAAACTCTGAAAACTCTAGCTTTTCTGGTCAAGCCTCAAAAGTTGCCTCTCGGCACAGAATTCCCACCTAAGGGTTTGTATTCTTCCTGTGGAAGGAAAGGAACCAGGTGCTCCTCCCACTTTGCTGGAAGAAAGGAGTCAATTGTCAGCATTCAGACGTCCCTTCGGGCCAGCAGCTCTCCCTCCTGCCCATCCCTGCAGGACTGCCAGCAGAAGGGCCAGTGCCTAGGCCTTGTGCAGGTGGGGTAGTACAGATCAGCATAAAGGAGAGATCAAGTGGTCTTCCTGTTGGATTATCAAAAGCATATTTGACATCATAGCCTGTTTTAAAGGTTTTAAAAAGTGATGTTTAAGAAAATAAACCACAGACTCTCTGGCAGATGCGTTAAAACCGGAGGGCTGAGAGGTAACGCTCTGGTGAAGGCTGCTACTTTAGAAGCTGAGCTAAGCCGAGAGCTGGGGCAGCACAGCGCTACAAAGAGCGAGCACACACCTGGGGTGTGACTCCTGCATGAAACCCTGACTCCACCTGCTACTTGGTAGCGGCGGTTCCACACAAGCCTACCCTCTACCCTTAGCATCAGCAGAATGGGTAATAAAGGGGTCTGGGAGCCCCCCAAATAGTCTGGCCAGGGAAGGGATGGGATTTGCAGGTACCATGGACACTACCTGGGTCCTGGCCCACTTTTTCCTGGAAACTCTCCCTGTGAGGCTCTTCAAAAGGAGGAGTGGGCAGAGGATGCCAACCTGTGACTGTTGGCAGGCCATAGGAGCCCTGACCGCAAACTGCCTGTGTCCTCCCTCAAAGGGTCACACTGGCTCTCGAAGGCGTTGAGAGACATTGCCGTTCACGGAGCATGAGTTTCACAGCTGAAGGAACAAATGAATGTTTCACTCCCTGTGCTTTATTTCCGGCCTCAGACTCGGCCTTGTCTCTGTCTATTAGGAGTGTAGGAGCTAAATGACAAGGGGCTAATGCACATCTGGTCAGAAGTTAATCACCAGCTGGTACCCCAGGTTTCTCATAACTCCAGGCACCTCTGGCCCCTGCTTGGCTCTGTGGCTCCAAGACAGATCGGAATGACCTAATGATCCTGGCGCAGCAGGGGACCTCGCCCCTTGCTGAAGAGGATCTCTGATCGCACACATCCAGTTTCTTAAGACTCAATGACTTCCCACTGCAGGTCACCTGGCCCCCATGGCTTAGCATTGGCTAGCTGCTTTTAAGCACACCTAGTGGGCTGCCTTTACCCTGCAACCCCTCAGGAACTGCTCCTGAGGATAGCAGACCAATATGCTGGCCCTCAGAGTCACCATAAAAACCAGCGGGAAACCACAGCTCCTACTGCCTAACCCTGAGCTGCACAGGAACCAGCTTGAAGGCTCGCCTCTCCCGGCCGCCCCCAAACTTCCAACGATTCTCCCCACGGTCCCAGGTGCTAGGCAAGGGTGCTGATGCAGTGCTCACCTGCAATAACCCCTAAAAGTTATCTCCCTATGACCCAAAGCCACACTGCCTTGAGGAATGGGCAAGAGAATTTCAACCAGGACTGAAAGTGGCATGTTGTCAAGGAGACTGGAAGTGGCAGGAGGCTTCCTCTGCTCTCTGCACGCAGATCCCTAGAGCCTCGGACAGCAAGGCCGCCCTCCCCTCCTCCTTCGCCAGGCCCCGTTCAGGTGTGCTCAGGGCTGGTGAGAAGGAAGGATAAAGGAAAGAGGGTGTACAGGCTGAATAATGTTCTCCCAAAACCCATGTCCATCTGGAACCTCCAAATGTCTCCTTATTTGGAATTGGGGTCTTTGCAGCTCTAACTAGTTAAATGAAGATAAGCTCATAGTGGACTATAGTGAGCCCTAAATCCAACGATATGTTCTTAGAAGAAAGCTGTGTGAAGACACAGAAAAGAGGGTGATATGAAGATGAGGCAGAGATGGGAGCAGTGCAACTGTCACCTAGGACTGCCAGCAGCCACCTGAAGCCAGGTGAGTCCTTGGCAGAGAGTCATCTCCCTCAGAGTCTCCAGAAGGAATCAACCCTGATGATACCTTGATTTTGTACTTCTGCCCCCACAACTGTGAGAGAATAAATTTCTGTTGTTTGAAGCCACCTAACTTGTGCTACTTTGTTGTGGCAGCCCTAGGAAATTAATACAAAGGGAAGAAAGAAAATATTTTTTTCACAGCTTATTATATGCCAGATGCCACATTTGACATATTCACATGCATTACCTCATTTAATCCTCAAAACAACTCTGAAGGATAAATATTATCCTTACTATTCTCATTTGACCAATGAAAAACTTTCACTGAGTAAATAATTTGTCTTGGGTCATTAAACTAGAAAGAGGCAGAGCTAAATTCTCACACTTTGTCCTGTTCCTCTTCCCCTCAGTGCCTAGAAAGGGAGCAAGTTAGTGTAATAAGCCATCTTTTGCTAATACATCTTTGGGAGAAATCATTCTGGTATTACATATGCATTGTAAATAGGGCCATCCACACATGGTCCTCCCATTATGGCCCTGTCAGTGGCATTTTAGTTTCTATGCAGATGACCTGTTCCATGGGTGAGCAGATGGGGAGAAGGGCCCTCCACCCCTGCAATGCACACTATGTCCATTTCCGAATAAACATGAGTGGGGTTGGCATAACAAGATTCTCAGTGCTGTTCCTCTTGACACCCAGAGATAATCATGACTAGTCATTGCAAAGGTATTGCAACACCTGTCAAAGTCAACATCAAGGTCAAATAAGATGGTGGTGGTGCAGATGATGAAACTCAGGACGTTCACAATTTTTGTCCGTAAGGAACCTCAGGCTGTTCAAGTGGAAAGGATAATATATAAGCCCTGTAATGGGTTAAATAGTGTCCCTCCAAAATTCATGACCACCCAGAACCTATGACTGTGACCTTATTTGGAAATTGGGTCTTTGTAGATCTAATCAAATTAAGACAAGGTCATACTTGAATAGCATGGGCCCAGAATCCAATATAACTGGAGTCTTTATAAGAAGAGGGAAGTTTGGACATACAAACATGAACACCCAGGGAGAAGATGGCCATGTGAAGATGGAAGCAGAGGTTGGAGTTGTGCTGCACAAGGAACACCTGGGAACACCAGGACCTGGCAGAGGAAAGGCCCTTCCCTAGAGCCTTCAGAGGTAGCACAGTCCTGGCAGCAACCTGATTTTGGACTTCCGGTGCCCTGAACTATGAGATAATAAATTTCCATTGTTTTAAGCCACCCAGTTTGTGGTACAGTCGATCCTCATTATTTTCAGATTCTGTATTTGCAAACTTATCTACTTGCTAAAATGTATTTGTAACCCCAAAATCAGTACTCTCAGAGGTTTCATAGTCATTCTTGGACATGTACATGAACGAGAAAAATTTGAGTTGCCCAACACATGTTTCTAGCTAAGGTCAAACAAGGTGATTCATTACATTCTTGTTTCAGTTCTCATACTATAAACAACTGACCCTTTTTTACAATCTATTTAGTGCTACATTTATATCCTTTTTGTTGGTGATTCTGTTGTTTTAAATGCCCCCCAAGTATAGTACTGAAGTGCTGTCTAATGTTCTTCAGTGCAAGCAGGCTGTGAAGTGTCTTACAAAGAAAATATGGAGAGCAGATAAACTTCATTCAGGCATGAGTTACAGTACTGTTGGCTGTGAGTGAGTCCAGTGTTAATGAATAACAATATATATTAAATAAGGGGTCTTTAAATGGAAACACACAAAAAACAAGGTTATATATTTATCAGTTGATGAAAATGTTGTGAGATAAGGGGTCTTTAAACAGAAACACACAAAAAACAAGGTTATATATTTATCAGTTGATGAAAATGTTGTGAGCAGAGGTTCCTAGTATTTGCTAATTCAGTATTCTGAAGACTTTATAGAACAGAACTACTTGAAATAATGAGAACTGATTGTACTTTCTTACAGCAACCTAGAAACCAAAACAGGTCCATTTCATACTCACCCAGAATCTTGCAGGCCTCTTGGATGAGATTAACGGTGATGATGTCATCGTACACTGTGTACGTCATGAAGGCATCTTGCACTGCAGCAGAAGCTCTGAAAGATAAGTTACTGTGCAATAAAAACCCAGCAGCTGGAGCTTTGCCCTAGTAATATATCTACTGACCCAGCAAGATATAACATAGCAAGAGCGCTCCTGTTCATAAGGAATGTAAGACAGTGGGGTGATTGGCTATAAATTTCTCCAAGAAGCCTTCCCTGGGCCCCAATTGGGCCAAGAGCTCCCTTCTCAAATACCCACAGGAGGCTATGTGTTTACCAACTTAAGTCAAGAGTCTTGATCTTACCCCCTAGGCGGAGCTCCTTGAGCATGGGCACTGGGACTTATTTTTATCTTTGAACCTCCAGCAAGTGGTGGTGTGCTTGGCACGTGTAAGAACCTAATACATGGTAGTGAACTTGGAACTCAGTGGTCTTGGAGCCTTGTTCTCTGAAGCAGGCAGAGCCACTGCTTGAGAATCTTGCTATTTTAACCATGTGGTTGTCTAGTTAGTAGAAGTTACTTTGGTCTTGCAACAGCTAACCAAACCTGGTGAAAAGAGGCTTAATCTGGTAGTCAGAAATCTTGCACACTTGGCTTGGTCCTTGTATGAACCATTAAACTATAAATAACAATTTAGTTAATCCCAGGGGAAGGAGGCTGCGCAGGCAATGCTTTCCTGAGAAAGGGAGGTTTGACTGACACTGATAGATGGGTAAGCAAAGAACTTTCTGCACTGAAAGAATAGGCTCCAAAGCAGCCGAGAGAATGAAGACTAGAAAACAGTACAGAACATTTGAGTTCATGCCAGAAGAACACATCATGGAATCCCAGAAATGGGAGAGTTGTAGAATTTCCTAATTATCCAACTTCCACCCTATACTACCTCTGGCTGCTGGTCTTGCAGTTGACTCTTGAATGTTTCCAGTGACAAGAAGTTCATGCCTCTGCAAGTCAGCACATCCCATTTCTAAACTGTTCTCTTTGATAGAAAGTTCCTTCTTATGGAACCTACTTCTGGGCCCTAAAAATACCTTCTATTTGTTGAGCATCTCCTTTGGCCAAGAGATGACAGATTATTTCTGATTGTCCTTTTTACTATTGAGGAAACTAATGCCCAGAAAGTTTAAGCATCTTACCAGGACCACCCAGTGGACAAAAGAAAGATCTGGACTCTGAGCTCCATAGTTGCCACTGCAATTTCACTGATTGGCCCCAGTCTGCCCTCCAGGGAAATGTAGACCCACCTCCAGATATTAAGCCCTCTAATATTTAAAGATACTTATTCATTTTTAAGTCTTTATTTTTTCCCCCCAGGCTAAACACTCCTTTATCACTCTGGAATTCATCTTCCTCACTGTAAAGTGGATAAATAATACCTGTCCCACACTTCTGACAGGAGTATTGATGAGGATAGAATATGTTAACTGACATGAAAGAGTTCAGAGAAAGTGAGGAGCACACACACATAGGCAAGGAGGAGCCGCAATGATGACGAGGACATCACAGAACCAGAAGCTCTCTGGGTTTGCCTCCACCTCAAGAATTCCTGTTTTGGTCCAAGTCTCTACAGAGAGTCTCTAAGCATCGTCAGGTGCAGCTGTTCAGAGAAGCTGACTATGGCCCAGGGAAGATGGGGGGTGCAGTTAACAACCATCACTCACTTAAGTGGGGTGCTCTCGCCATGTTGGTATCACCCTCCACTCACATCCCCAGGGTCTGCAGGCCTGTGTGACAACACATGCCCTCCTTCTGGGCCTAGGAGCAAAATAGAAACATAATGGGCAAGACCCAAGTTTAAACTTGACATGTCATAATGTGCTCTGAAGTACCCAGAAGGAGTGTTTCATCTCCAGGACCCTTGGAAACGTAACAAACTCTGTGGCACTCCCCAGGCCTCTGGTGGGAGCATACTTTCATCCTTGCCTGCGGCTGGTGGTCTCTTCTTCCCTGTAAGCTGCACTGATGATACTTTAATGTCAAATATTTCATTGGTTTGTATATAGGTTGCACGTTTCTGGAATGCCAGACAAGCCCAGACTGTTATAATTATACAGGCCTTGTATATTTATTGATCTTCATGATCTTGCATATGACACTTCACAGAGTCTGTGCACACTTTCATATACAGTCATTCAAACTGTTTCTTGGAACAATGTGTTCACAAAGATTTAAAAAAATAAACCAATTGGTATCTTTCTAAGGAGATAGCCATGCCTGTGATAAGAAGAAGGGAAGAAAAAAAAATGACCATCAGAAAACATTTTGAAGAGATTAGGGGTTGGAAAAAGCAACAAATGTGGGAAATAAAGAAAGAGTTAGATGTTTCCAGCTCACACAAAGAGGAGTGCATTTCATGTAACATGAAAAATGTCAACACATAGGTGGTCATATATACACATAATTAGGAGATGTAACGAATCAATATTTAACTGAAATCGTCAGCAATTAAATGTATGTTCTCCTTTAGTTAGTTCCAACTAGTAAGACCCAAAATATCTGGGCAGGAAACTAATGCCAGATGCCTGTTCCAGAATAACTTGGGAAACAAAATAAACATACAGGTTCCTGGGCCCTGGGCTGGTGTCTGGAAATTGATATATCTTTAACCTTTGTCTCAGATGACTCCCCAGGTCTGCAGAACACTTCTAAGATTTAATCTGACAAAGCAACAAATTAAAAATTATAGATCTTATTACATTGTTCAACATTACCAAACTGATGTAATGGTTTCTAAGAGTCTGGAGTGTGCCATAAAATCCACAGGAAAATAAACAGCACTTTGTAGCAGGCCAAGAAAATGGATCAATTCCAAGCTATGGGCAGTTGTTCCTTCAAGAGCTCCTTCTGGTAGGTAGGCAATTCATGTAACACACTTGTGTGTCACCGTGTGACTCAAAGTGTAGCTGGTGAGGTCCTGACTATTGAAGGCTTGGCCTGCATGACCATCTGGTATTTAGAAGCCCTGGTGGTCATTCTAGGCAGTCCTCCCATGGGCTCCTCCAGCTCCCCAAGACTTTCATCCAGCCATCTCCCCTATCCATTCTACCTAAAGTGCCTGAGATGGGCCATGCCATTTCCTTCCTCCCAACCTTCCCACAACTCTCCTTCCCATGGAGAAGTCCTCACTCCCTCTTATCTGGCTAACTTCTGTTCCTCCTTCCCAACTCAACCTAAGAATTACCAACTTGAGCAGTTGTTCAGAGCCACAGTCAGATTCAGGCACCTCCCTTCTGAGCACCTGAGCCTTCCCAAATGTATCTGTCTTAGTTATGAATGCACATGTATCCTTTGATTTACCTGTCCACATGCTTCTTAGACAACAGAGTCCCAAGGGGGAGGAAAATGTTATCTGCTTTTACATCGTTAATACCTCGTATTTTAACTGGAACACAAGAGGAGCCTGATAGATATTTATAAGAGAATTTAGAAGCTGTGAGAGACATAAATAGTTTTTATTGATTTCAGGGAGGAAAGAAGAGGGGATAGAGAGAAACATCAATGATGAGAGAGAATTATTGATTGGCTGACTCCTGCAGGGGACTGAGCCCGAAAACTAGGCATGTGCCCTGACCGGGAATCGAACCATGACTTCCTGGTTCATAGGTTGACACTCAACAAACTGAGCCACACTGGCCAGTGCATGGGACCTAACTAGACAGAGGCTTACATGTTCACTGTGTGTGGGTTAAAAGATCTGGGAGTGTAGCCGGGCTCTACCGCAATTGAGATAAAGGACTTAAAACAAATCTCACTGTACTTCCATTTCTTCATCTTTAAAATAATAGTATTAGGTTAGGTCATTGTTTCCATGGAAATGTTTATGTACTATCTCCCCTTAAGCTCCCCTTCATTCTCCCCAGACAACACAATGTGATTTGCTGAGAAAAACACTGGCACTTAAACCAGCATTTCTCAAGGTGTGTTCCACGGAACCTCTGGAAGTCCCAAAGATGCTTTTAGATGTCCATGAGGTCAAACGATTTTCATAATAAATTAAGACATTTGTCTTTTTTACTGATTAATATTGCACTAGTTCTGCAAAAAAGCATTGGTGGGTAAAACAGTTGGTGCCTCAGCATAAATCAAGGCAGTGGCGCTGCTCTGTACTAAGTAGGCTTTGTAATCTTCACTGCCCCACCCTCGCAGTAAAAAATAAAATAAAAATGGTAGTTTCACTTCAGATTGTCTTTAATGAAGCGGTAACAATTGCCAACTTTATTAACGCTGGCCCTGAGTACAATCTTTTGAATAATCCGTGTAATGAAACGAGAAGTCTGCATCCAGCACTTCTGCTGTGCAGGCCGTGGGGGTGGGCCACCTCAAGGAAAAGCACCCCCACGAGTGATTTTCTGAGCTGATTTAGCCCCTTTTTCCATGGAACATCACTTTTTATTTGAAAGAATCACTGACAGATGAACAACGGTTATTCAGACTTTGATATTTGATAGATATTTTCCTTAAAAAAAAACACAAACTTAGCTGGTCATTCAAAGAAAATAACTGGCAGAATTTGTTGCCAATGAGAAAAATCAAGCTTCTGAGTGAAAACTAGAATTTTGTAAAATTTGCATCAGCTACTGTGAGCTCATTAGCTTCTCAATTCTTAGAGGCTTTGATGAGATCGTGGTTTGATATTGTATAATGTATTATGTTAAAATTCATAAGATCTGCAAAACTCAGTGAGTCAATAGTTTCCAAATGACTAATACATGATACTAACAAATGACAGTAAAAAGTTTATTTCAGAGTGTAACAAGGCCGCAGGCTTTTCGCGTAAGAGTGTATGAAAAAGGTCATTGCTGTAGTTCCACACTCAACATTGTAACTGATCTTTGAGAAACTACCACAGGTGGAGCTTTCATGAGATTTAAAAGAATTTCCACAATTATCTGAAAACAGTATTAAGTACTTCCTCCTACTATATATTATTCACATAGTTCAACGAAAAACCACAGATCACAACAGGGCACAGAAAATAAAACGTTGATATCTTCTAGTAAGTCAAGCATTGACGAGATTTGCAAAATGTAAAACAGTGTCACTCTCCTCACTAATTTTTTAATTTGAATAATAGTTATTTTTCAAAAAAGTATGTTACTTATGCTGACATGCAATGGGTTTGTTATTGTTATTTTTAGATGAATTAATAAATAACCACTTAAAAATTTCTCAGTTTTAATTTCTAATATAGTGGATTTCAATAGCTAAAAGCTCTTTGGGTTCTTCAATAATCTTTAAGAGCGGAAAGGCTTCCCAAATCCAAAATGTCTTAAGAACTTCTCATTTAAACCCAGCGTGAATCAGATTTACTTTGGAAGCTAATGAAGCTAAGGCTTTGGGGCAAGAAGCAGCTCTGCCCAGCCCCCTCTCCTTTGGAGCCATCTGAAGCCTGGGGGCTCACCCTGAATGCCCTGATGGTGTCCTGGGTGCCTGTGGGAGGGCCTGCAGGCCACCCTGCCCCCAAAGCCACAAGCATCCAGATCTTAATACGAGCTCCCCAAAAGCCATCCAAAGGAGAGGCTGTAATTCTCTGATTCCCAGAGAACTTGCCCAAATGTAGCAGCAGGAGGGGGCACAGGTGTGAGACGTGCAGAGGGAGATTAGGGCTGGTGTTCTAGGATTTTCCAGCTGGAGAGAAGCATACCTCTGGGAACTGCTGGGAACATTGTAGATGTGCTGAAAGAAATGTGTCTACGCTATCAATAAAAATACAACACAATAAAAACAAATTTTAGCCAACCATGTTAGAGGAATATTCATTCTATTCTCTTTGTGAAAAAAATGATCTTATTAAATCATTGTCATCAGAATGAGTAAACCAAAAGCAGCCAAATATGCAGAAAAAATATCATAAAAGTGAGTCAGATAGCTAAATAATGATAGAAATAGTAAATAAATGTTACCTTTAGGGCTTTTGGTGTTTATGCTATCTGTCAGGTTTTAAAATTTTTTTCTCATTCTAAATAAGTACTCACTTTTGTAGCTAAATTTTTACTTGTACTTTAGTACTCTTTTTAAAACTAGACTCTCCAAATTATATAATGGCAGTCCTTATAATGTCTGTTTCTACTCCTGCTAAATTTATCTACCATATATTCCCACTAAACAAAATTATTTCTCAGCTTTACTTTCAATGGCCTTTGTTAGAAAAATAATTAATATTTTGTATGCATAATAATATAATGTTAAATACATTCCTTAAATTTCCTAAGCCATTGGATATTCTGATATGAGCTTTTAGGGAGTAAATCTCCCAGTTGAAGTATTCTAACCAAGTGGATTTCTCCAGGCCTTCTAGTTCTAATGACCTATGACCTTAGGCAGCCAGAAAATCAACAAACATTAATGGCCAGGGGTAGACTAGGAGGGGGGAGACAGGCAGCATTCCTGGGTAAAAGTTAAACAGTAGTAACTCTCTGATTTCAGGTACTTTTTATCTAGGCTTTATTAATGGAAAAAAGTAGAGAAATTAAAGGGAGTAGGTGCTTTCAGTATCTAAGGAAACAATGAATCGATGGAACAGAGGAGGTATAGAAGTAGGAGAAGGAATGGGAACTATCCTTTTCTGTCTCAAATAGTTTTTCAGTGTATTTGAAGGGAATTTTTTTTTCAAAATTCAGAATGTTAGGAGCATCTTATTCAGTAAGAACAAAATCCCAAGACTGTATAGGGAGGGAGCCTTGAACTTTTTAGGTCATAGAGTTCTTGGGTAGTCTGATGAATACCACAGACCATCTCCCCAGAAAATACATGTAGACACTTGTATACATTTTCATAGATGATTTCAGAGGTTCTCAGACACTCTCAGGTCCATCTATAAACCTCTGGTTAAGACCTTGACAGAGAGAAGGCGTTTAATACTCCCCACTTCCCTAATAAAAGGATTGGTTTGAGCTTGGTGGTTATCATCCATCAAACATTTATTGATTCACCTTACATTGGTACACACATAGATTCATTCCATCTTCCTGAACTTGTTTATACATGGAGAAGACATGTCAGACATGGTGAATCTACTCATAACCTCTTTTTAGAGACCCTGCCCTCCCAAGTCCACCTGTTTGGGCTACAGGTACTTGACCAAAGTTGGACCATCCAAGCCTCTGTCTCAGGCTTCTGGAATTGAGACCCTGATAAATTGAGCCAATCAGATGATGGTGATCTCTAAGAATTAAGAGAGAGCCAAGAAAATAGAGTAAATATGAAGACAGGCACAGAAATGGAAACTGGCCTATTGAGCTTCCATTTCCTCTAGGTCTCTCTGTACTTGCCACAAGCAAGCTCTGTGAGTCCCCTGAATCATTCTAGTAACTCCTGGAAACTCATTCATATAGAGAATTGCTGATCCTTTCAAACAAAATTCTGGAGTAAGTTCCACAACCAAAGTGCCAGCTGCTTCACCTATGCCAGTCACCTAGTCCTCACAAGTAGAGGAGGTGAGCACCATTATTATTCCCATTTACAAGTGAGGACACCAAGGCTCAGAGACCTCAGCAACCCACTGTGATTAGACTATCATTTCAACTCCTTTCCTTCTTCCACATAACTATGTATTCTGATCCTTAGCGACTTCTCCGCTTTCATCTCTTACCAGACTCTGGCTCATGGTACTCCAGTCACAATGAATTTTCTTCTCAAATTCACCAAAGTCCTACCTCAGGACCTTTGTACTTGCTGTTCTCTGCCAGGAACACACATACTTCCCTGACTCAAAACTGGCTAGTTCCTCCTGCCTTTCAGCTCAACTATCACCTTTGCAAAGAGGTCTTTTTCTAGCACTGCAGGGAAAGTGGCATCTTTGTGCTCTGGTCACTATCAAGTACCCTATATTTTTATAGCATGCAGCACAATCTGATAAATTTTTATTTATTTTTAAAATTCACTTGTTTATTGTCTGCCACCCACATTAGAATACACATTCCCAGTGCCCTTGTCAGTTCCCTTCACCACTATTCCCAGTGCTGAGAATTCTGTTTGGCACATACTAGGAGCTAACTACATATTTGTTGAATAAATAAACTTTCCTCAAGTCAAACAGCTAGTAAATGAGCTAGGAAAAAGGTAAAGGTGTATCCTACTCCAGGAGCCTCATTCTTCCCAGTCTATTAGTTGCACCTCATTGTTAAGTCTTGATAAAGTTTTTAGCCAGGAGATTATAAAAGAGTAGTTCACATAACTAGAAATCTATGTCCAGGTTATATGATGGCAATAAACAACGCAGGCAAAGGAAGAGAAATATCTGTTACTGATTATTTCATATAAAGTAAGATTTATGTCATAAAGTTTAGAGCCATACTTCATTTTACCTAATTATTTCTTCTTCAAATTTGTGTAGGAATTAATGGGTTTCTCTTTTTTAGCTAAAATTCTATTATAAAAGCACCAGGAAATTTGTTATTAAATGTGGCTTGAAACAAATCCTTTTACACAGCAAATAATCCTGTGTTAATTTGCATTTTATAAGATAAGTGTTTTGCACTATAGGTATGTTGTTGTTTGTTTAACAAGTTCTAAAATGATGCAATTTTCATAATTTATTACCTAGGCTTTGATTTTGGTTTAACGATGCATTATTCATGCAATCACAAAGGTGTCTATATACAAACATATATTTTGAGACTCAATGAGGCAAAGGATTGGTACTTCAAGATTAAAGAGGTGAAACCTAACGACAGACTCAGGATACATCCCTGCTGGGTGTTCTGTTCCCGGACATATTCTCTGATTTCCTTACATGATTTTGCACCCCTCGTACAAATGTCTTTATGTCCTTGGTGTTCCTGTGGATTCCGGGGCTTCCTGTCTGTTTGGGAATGCTGTGAGAACTGCCCCTCTAAGAGCAGGAAGAGAAAATGTATCATTCCTCCCAGTGCAGTCACACCAAGGATCCAAACTGGAAAAAGCCTCTTCCATCCACTTCTCATGGAGAGCTATTTTTTCCCCCTGAATTTGCAAAGATATGTTGACTATCGCAACCAATCAGGGTCCTGGTGGCTGGTATGCTACCTAAGCTCTATAAGTAGGCGAGGGCAGGAGGCCTTCTTTAAATAGTGTATCTCAGCCTCCTGAACAGCTTGTTGTTTCACCTCCTCTCATGACTCAGTGCTCCAGCTACATCTGGTTATTTCCAGGTATTTTCAGAGCCCTGACTCTTCTGGGCCATCAGCCTACCTGACACCAAAGGTCCTAACTGGAAGATCAGATGGTACAAAGATCATGAGTCAAAAATGAATCAACAAAAGTTTATAGTCCTTCTAATGGGCACTAGTGTTTATGGGGGTCCTCAAAGCAGGGCTGGATTATGGCCCACACTGAGTGTCTGGAAGATCAGTCCAAAAAGAGGAGTAGAGGCACCAAATTTTGCTAATTTTAGGAAGCCAGATTTACTCTGGGCAAAGAGGACACCTTAGAGCAAGCATGTCAAACTCTCATGCAGCCCACAATGAATATATTGGCATACCAGCCAATATAATGGTATGTAAGAAACGTTTTAATAAAAATTTCAAAACTTAATTTTTCAATATCCTGTTATACATAATTATTAAGAACTAACTACAATTTTCGCTAATGACTGATTACTATAATCATGTTGCATTCATTTCCCTTGGGCGCCTTACACAGAGGCCCATCCTTTCTCTCCACTAATACTAGCAGAGAATATTTTAACAGCTAGTTGCCATGCCATTAGTATTGGACTGACTTATTTGGTGTGCACAACAGGAAATAATTTCTCTTTCAGAGAACAAGAAAAATAGGTTTATTTGTGTTACGTTCACTAATTTGTGCAGTTATTCAGTGTCTGGTAAGTTAATGTTTAAGGAAAATACTAATTTTTATTAAAATGTTCTATTATTTTATGTTAATGATTACTCATTTATTTCAGCCCTTTGTATTCAGCATGTCTCTATGAAACTAAACCTACGACATTTCTATGAAAAGAAGCTTTTGTTTTGTTTAACCCTTGTTTATTTGGCCCGTGTTAGCCTTTGAGTTTGACATGCTTGCCTTAGAGGAACACCTGCCTCAACAAGATGAAAGGCACAGTAATCTGACCAGCAACAAAGAGGAGCTTATTAATGTCAAACACAGTATCATGCTAATGGCGCCCCTCACTGAGAGGGAGCAACACTTACTGAGCACCTGCTGTGTTCTGTGGGTGAAAAGGGGCCACATGCTAACCTGATAAGCTCAGGGAAGGCCTGCATGGTGGCCTTGCATACTCAGAGACCTAAAGTAACCACAAAGGATGGTCTGAAACAAAAACTTTTAGTATTAAAAAGCAGTTTATGGAGGGTAGTCATGTCCTAGGCTTGTATCTTCCCTGACAAAGATCACCTTTGAACCTAACTGAGCCTATTGTCTTTTTTCATCTACCATAACATACCTTTGCGATGTCAGGGTAACTTGTAACTTCCCTTTTTCTGGACCCCTGATGGCACAACCAATGCACCAGGGTGAAACCACAAATCCCCTCATTGTTATTGTTGTCATGTGAATTGTTGACTCTTAACTATCCTGTATCCCCCTATGTAAAAGAAGCAGGTGTCTATCATTCTACTTTTTATCCAATCCCAGAGGTGTCCCTGCTTTTCTTTCTCCTGCCTCCCTAATCTGTCACCAGTGGATTTCATGTAACCCACTTGTACCTCCTCCTTTGATGCTAATGTATAAAAAAACTAGGTGAAAAACCGCCATTCTCTGGCACATTATCTCAATACATTGAGATTCTGCTCCCTAGCATTTGTCGACAGTTTGGCTCAGATAAACTCACAAAAATTGTTTACAGGTTTGAACGTTTCTTACATTAACAGCTCTATGAGGCATATTTTTGCATCATTTCCCTTTTTTCAATGAGAAAACAGCTCTAGAGAGGCAAAGCAACCCACTCAAGAACACACAGTTCCAAGCAGCAGAGCTGGGACTCAAATCCAGTCCAGTGGGACGCACACACTACTGCCCTTCCACTTCTCCCCAACCCTCCCGAGGACTAACACCTGGCAAACAGGCAAACAGCGAGCATCAACTTTCATTTGTTCAGTGCTGACCACTGACCA
The DNA here is from genome assembly GCA_026230045.1 of Corynorhinus townsendii. Classification (NCBI taxonomy): domain Eukaryota; kingdom Metazoa; phylum Chordata; class Mammalia; order Chiroptera; family Vespertilionidae; genus Corynorhinus; species Corynorhinus townsendii. The sequence goes on from JAPDVU010000003.1 coordinate 93,240,424, forward strand.
AGAATTTTTTCTAAGTGTCTTGTTTGAATTATCTCATTTAACACTTGCAACAACCCCTATGAGTTTATTCATTTTATCATCATTATTTTATGCTGAAGCCTCGGCCACAGAGTGTTTAAGTTAGAGATAGTGTTTAACCAGGGGAAGGAGTTAGAGATCGTTAGGGTAAGGGCCCATGGGAAAGGAATGTATATGTGACTTAAGGAGACAGCTCCAAACCACTAGAATGTTTATCTTACAAGAGGAGGGGGGAGCACCGGGTGAGCTTTGAAACTGAATCTAATACTAATGCAGGGAAGGAGGAGACCAACCAATTAGGACAAACACAGGGGACATAAAATGAGGCAGGGTCCAATTAGAAAGAAGCATAAATGATAAAGAAGCTTCCAGCATTTATAAACCCATTGACAAAGAGACTCACTGGAAAAGGTTTTTCCCATTTGGGGGACCCTTCCCCAGGGGGAGTTTGATTATGCTTGCAATAAACTTCCACACTTTTGCTTAAATCTTTTAGTCTACGAATTTTATTCTCCCAACTTCGTAGGACAAGAATCTGGAATCCAGCTTGCCGTTCGGGGTATCAATACAAATGGTAAGCAATGAAATTGGGCTTCAACCCCAAGCTCCAGGACCCCTGCCAAAACCAACTACAACTCCCTAGGCCCTTGCAACCATATCCAGTGACTTCTGAGAGTACAGGTATTTTATTTCTCAAGTTGGTGCCCAGCCCATGTCCCCCCAAATGTCCAGACTGCACTCACCACCTCTCCCTTCCTCCTTCTCCTAAGGCTGACCACACATTCTGGCAGCTGACCTTCTCCTGTCCGGTTTGTGACAGAGCACATGACCCCAGTTTCCCATCTGACTGGGCCTCTGGCATCTAGCTCCTTCCTATGTCCCAGCTATATAGATGGTGCTCCTACTTGCCTCGTCAATCCCCCGTGATTGTGTTTCATCTGTCCCAGACATACTATAAAAGCTCAGTGGACGTGGGTTTAAAGAGATGTGCCTCTCTTTCCCCCCAGACACTCGGTGAGAATAGAAGTCCGTTTGGCTGCCAGTCTCTCTCTCTTCCCCCAGGCAGTGTGCCCGTTTGAAAAAGAAGCCTTCACACTCACAGGCCTGGGTTCCAGGCACAGCCCAGTTACCCAACCGACGGCCCTCAGCAAGGTCCTCCCTGTGTCTCAGTTTCCTCCTGGGTGAAAGGAGACCATACCTGCCCTGCAGTGTCCTCAATTGTAGATCACTACTGAAGGGGCTGGCCCAAAGTAAGCCCTTAATATGACCTTTTGGTCTTTCCCTTTTGTACTGAGTTTACCCTTGACAACATAACAGCCGTTTTTAGGTGTGTTTTTTCAAGTCTCAGAGTCTTCAAATGTTTCTCTCACTGAGGTAGCTTAGGGAGTTGAAAAGGTCTCCAGGCCTCATTTTCCCCACCTGTAAAATGAGGAGGCCTTGGCTGGGTGATCTCTCAAGCTCCCACCAGTCCATGCTTTCTCTGATCATAATTGCTCAATGTTCCTCCTTGAAATATTGGGAAATAAGGATTATTTGCCTTATGAGACCAGAGTGTCTTTTTCCCACCCAACCTGTGGCGCTCCAAGTGCATTAGCCCAGGGATGCCACGAAAATGGTCTGAGGCTGCCCTTCCTTAGAATATGGGGGCCAGGGCACATGTGTGAGCAACTGGCTGCTGTGGCCTGGGGCAGAGTGGGGCTGAGGTTGCAGAGACTGCCTGGCTCCCCCTCAGTTTAGCCTTGTGTGTGCAAGTCTGCTGCACACTCAACTCTGATTGTTTTATTTGTAAAATGGAGGTAGGATGGGGTGAGGAAAATTTTGCACTGATGTTTTTAAGTTGTCTTTACAATACAAAAGCAATGAAAACATATAAAACTAGAAAAATAGATATTAGGCTAAAAGTCATCCAGCATTTTTGTTTCTAATTCAATTATTATTATTATTATTTTGGTCCTTTTTTTTTTTTTCCATTCGCATACCCATACCCAGTGGCTATGTAATTTGCTTTTGTTTTGGGAGGTTTTGTTTTGTTTCTTTTTGCTGTTGTTGTTGTTGTTTTGTCATAAGGCTGCTTCATAATCTTTGCAATCACTACATATAATGCCCATTGCTTTTGCCATTTCATTGTCTTTTGGGTTTGTTTATTTATTTATTTATTCATATATTTTTATTGATTTCAGAGAGGAAGGGAGAGGGAAAGAGAGACACATCAATGATAAGAGAGAATCATTGATTGGCTGCCTCCTGCATGCCCCCTATGGGGATTGAGCCCACAACCCAGGCATGTGCCATTGACCAGAATCAAACCCAGGACCCTTCAGTCCACAAGCCAATGCTCTATCCACTGAGCCAAACTGGCTAGGGCTTGGTTTGTTTTGAACATTAAAGACAATTTTTCATTTCATTATTTATAAATATAAGGCTACATTACATTGCATATATATATATGTGTGTGTGTGTGTGTGTGTGTTGTATATAGGTATATAGGTATGTGTGTTTCCATGGGAATAGATTCTCAAGAATAAACTCTCAAGAATGAAATTGTTACCTCAAAAGATTTCATCATTTTCAAAGCTTTTGGTGCATGTTGTTGAATTGCTGTCCAAACAGGCTGCACTGATTTACAATGTCATCAGCAGTTACCCATTTTAACCAGAATTAATTATTATAATTTGAAGTTTTTAGAGATTTAATAGGCAAAGCAGTGCCTAATTGTTTTCATGTGCATGCCATTGATTGACTGAGGAAACTAATCATTTTTCTATAATTTTTTATTCCTCCTTCTCCATAGGCCCACATGATTTCTGAGACCCTTTCAGCCTCATCCTCTAACATTTTAAGACTGACAGCTTCCAAGAAAGCAGAGGAAAAGCACAAGATTGCAGGAATGAGACAGGCAACTAGATGGAGATGTAAATAACAGTGTGAAGAGTTTACCAGAGGGAGGCAGAGAGGAAAACCTGTAGTGTTAACTAAAGAATACCTAAGGAGGAATTCTGGCTACACTTAAAAGGGATGTATTCCCTCTTCTGTGGGATTTCAGCAGCTTTGTTTATTTGCAATGGAAATAGTGCAGTTGCTGCTTCTTTCGTGGAATAAAAGGTAGAGTAATGTTGGCATTATTCACATTGGGACGCTGTTCTAAGGCTGGCCTTAGAGACGGAGACTGATACCTTCCTTAACAGATAGGGTATAGCAGTTTTTTCTGCATCTCATAGGTATGTTTAAGGTACTTGAATTGATCTCCTTAGGAACAAGCAACTGGCTTAATCAAAAGGTTCATAAAAACCCATAACTCTCAAAAACTGGCAGTTTATCAGCTGTACCAGGAATTCATCTTTCCTTTAATATACTTACTTCAATTTTTCCCATGACTCTTCACCAAATTTCTCTATTATAAGAGATTGCAGACAGGTGTTGATAAATCCATACTAGAACACAAAATGAGAGGAAAAGCGTGGATAACGAAGCATAAAATCCTCAGTCCCTGACATCGGAGTGGCCCCTTTAGCACAAGGGCAATGGTGTCCTCTTCGGAAAAAAATTATACCTTTTCCCTATTTCTCATGAGTTTTCTCCTTTAATAGCTGTGCTCATTTCTGACTTGGACCAAAGTCATTTCCATAGAGAAAAGATAGCAACTAAATTTGAAATCAGGTTAGCATTAGAAGTGGTTCATTGTGATCACCTCTGAAATAGGAAATTATGTGGCCAGAACAAGTTAAAAACACAACAGGGCACAAGGGGTGCTCTGGTGGGGACAACAAGGTCACTTGCCTCCTTTCAACTCAAAAAGGCAGTGGAAGGACAATTTTCTTTATTTTCTTCATGGTTGTGTGAATGGAGGACGACATAAAAAGTGAAGGAAAATAAAGAAGAGAAAACAACAATAAAGAGCACTGGGATTCACAGGAAGCATTTTCTGTTAGGACTGTTCATTAATCTGTGAGCCTCCTCTCTCCCTCCAGATTAAAACAAAATTGTTAAGAGGGTCCATAAATGCCTCTGCTTAGTGAAGGGCGGGCCCACCCCCACCCATGCAGGCCACCCCTCTTTCCACAACACAGGAACCCCTAACCTAGGGGCTTGTGGGTGATTGGGTTATATTTGGAAGTACCAAGGGAGCTCAGTTATCTTCAGAAAGTGAAGAATCCTCCTATCTCACAAATATCAGGCTCAAGATGTTCATATATAAGGATTTCTTAAAGGGAAAGAGGCCAATGCCAACAGGAAGGAGAGGGGCCTAAACTCTAGCAGCTCTTTCCTGGAAACAGAATATATGCCCCCCTTGGAGGGGAGATGACTTGTGGATGTAAGTCTTCTCCCCTCCCCCCATCTTTTCTTGGCACCACCTGCCCCCATGTGTGACCCAGTCACAAAATCACACCTTTGCCTGAGATTCTCAAAGCACTCTCTAGAACTGTCTAGGACTCTCTGTCTGTGCCCTCATCACCCCAGGATTGTTCTGTTAAAATACCATATGAACACTCTTTCCTTCCTTTCTCTCTTTCTACTTATTTATCTATCTACACATGAACCAATACACACACATATGTAAAAATAGTATATATAAATAATATTATATATAATATATATAAGTAATATTAGATATAATATATATTGGTTTTACATATAAATTGTTTCCCTCCCCTTTGCTAAATTACAAGTTTCTTGGGGTCAGAAAGTGGATGCAATTTACCTATTATTTTGACTACTAGGCCAAGACAGTGCCTGGGACATAGTAGGTATTTAATAAATGAATCAGTATTACATTGAAGCCTCAAATCTAAACTTATGAAAACCTTTAAATACCTCCAGGCATTGAAAATTAATACAATGTTTACAAAGATATAAATTGTTTAACCTAGCGATCTTTGCAAAAGAGCTCTGAGTCAGAGAAAAACACCAGGGCCACTGCCTAAGCCCTGAGTGCTAGTGACACCCGCCCTTCTAGTGCTCGACAAAGGAAACTGAGGCACAGGGGAGTCTGCGGTCTGCCACTGGGTCATAATCACATGGGATAATGTTTCTCAACTTGATGAATTTGGGGTCAGTGAGACATGGGACAGCACTAGGTCTTTCCTGAAGCCAGTGGCACAGCTAGCCTTTGGGAAACCTGAGCATATAGGTTAGAGAGCAGCTTCTCACTGTGGCCAATTATAAATATGCCCTTCTCCTGGGTGCTGTTCCTGGAGAGAGCAAAAAGGCAACTGACAGGCTGGTCCTACACAATCTGTTGTGTATGCCCCTGACCTTTTTGAATTTGCCTCTCACACACCAGGCTGCAGGGACTCTCCGTAGACACAGCCCTTACACATTCGAGGGCCTAGTTGGAATGGGCAAGAATGATGAACAGTACTCAAGTTCTCCAACACTCAGGAACTAGCACTGTTACGCTAGTTAGATCATCCACAAGGTAGGGACTCATATTGGCTAGTGGCACCCACATCTTCTGGGGGCTACTTGAGTAGTCGTGACATCCCTGAGAATCATCAGTGTTCAAAAGAAGCAATTTTTTAAGCCCCAAACTGTTAAGGTTTACCTAAATATTTCTCTTATAAAGACGACTTTGCACATTCCATACCTAATCCCCTTTACTCTGCCTGCCAAGAGGCACTTGTTTCATGGTGAGGGTATCAGCTGTTCTCCCAGGTGACCAGGGTGAGGCACTTGGCCCCGAGCACTCCTTGATGTCATACAGCTTCAGTGAGTCCAGAGTGGGATGTGACTTAGAAGGCATAGCTTGGGCTCTGGAGCTAGATGGGTTTCTGTCTCTGTGCCTTATAGCTGTGTGGCTTTGGGTAAATTACTTAACCTCTCTGAACACAGTGGATTCATGAGCTAAACTGAAAATAATAGTGCTTATTCTTTGGAAGGATTGTTGCCGTGGTTATGGCATAATGGTCTGGAGTCAGACTACACAGGTTGATTGCAGATCCCACATCTCACCAGCTGTTTGACCCTGGCCCTTCACCAAATCTCATTTGTCTTCAGTTGTTTCATCTGGAAAATGGGGATAGGCATAGTCCCTTCCTCACATGGTCGTAGTAAGGGTTCAATGAGATAATGGGTGTGAGGCACTTGTTACATAGCAAATGCTCAAAAAATGACAACTATTTTTAGACAGTATGCATTTTGAGCAATAGAGGCTCAACAGATGCAGGCTGAGAGGAAGTCAGGACAGAGGATGCTGAGAACTGCTTACCATGTTGCCGCAGCAGCTATCTTCAGGCCCAGGCAATCCTGGAGGCGTGTCGGGCCCCTGAACGTCCTGTCAGCCCGTTGTTCAGGAAAATCCCCCAGTATCTCTGGAAGCCTGTCTTATAGAGGTTCGGGTGTCCACAGGGAAATCAGGAGCTTATCACTGGCCCCCAGGCGAGGAGCTAGCTGTTGGTCCCTTCACCGCAGAGGGAATAAAAAGTAAGGCTGTCCTGTGGGTGAGAGTGTGGACCTGCCATCAGGCTCCCCAGTGGTGCACATCATTAATGCTAAACCCTGGGGGCAGTTCAGTCTGAAACCCTGAGGTGCCAACACAACAAGCACCATTCTGCCAGTGTGGAGCCCCTGGCCTGCAGGGCACTGGGGAAGCAGCCCTCTGCAGTTTGCTGCCCTCCTGTGGGAAAAGGCTTAGAGGACAAGCATGTCTGATCATGCTGGACCCTGGGGCTTATTGTCACTTCCTTCTGAATCTTGCTGCAAATTCAGAAACTCTTGGCTCCCTCTCCCACTAAGTCCTCCTCAGTGAGGCTGGCATCTGACTTTCCATGAGGCATTCTTTCCTAGGTTGGCTTAAGTGGAGGCCAGGATTCCTGAAACCTGGGAGGCTTTTGAAAGTCATTTATCCTTTCATTTGACATTTCACTGTGGATCCTCTTCCTATGTGATGGCACCATGATGAGCATGGGGAACTACAAAGGCTGAGGGTATCAGCTGTTCTCCCAGGTGACCAGGGTGAGGCACTTGGCCCCGAGCACTCCTTGAGCCCTGAACTTGTCTTTGAGGATGCCTCTGGGATCCTGCTGGAAGACTGCCTTTTAGATGAGATTGCCTAGTGAGCGGTCTTTTTAGTTCTTTAATTGAACTTCCTTGGATATGATCCAAGAATGACCTGCCTTGACCAGAACTTGACTCTATAGTGTGAAATTCCCTGGTGCCTTAAAGCCTCACCTTCCTCCCCATCCCAGCTCCATTTCAGGCTCAAGTAGCTATTTGATAGAGGTTTATACTCTGAGCAGTGTGTAGAGAAGTGAGAAATCCAGCCACTACCAGGTCCAACAAATATTGCCTACAGCAATTCTAACAGACATGTCAGGTTTAGTGTAAAAACAAGAATAAAAATAAATAAATACAATAAAATCAAGGGTTAGGTGAGCCCTTTAGGCTCAGTGCTCTGCAGAGACAAGACCTATGAAAGTGATTCATGGTCAAGGCAGCATCTCATGAGCCCAATAATGCCAGAGACTGGGGCAGTCCCCTGAAATGAATGCCCTCCTTAAAGTCCAAAGCATCTTGATCTTTAGATCTGCAATACCCAGCACATACAGTAAAAGTCCACACAGTTTGCTGAAAGGCTTCTCCCTTCCCAACAGACACTCCCGCACTGCGCCCGGGCCCCACTCGGATCCATCTCCAATCTTGCTTCCACCTCTTTCTGCAGCTCCCCTTAGAAAGCTCTACTTGCTTCTCCATCTATTAAGCTTTTTTTGGTTGTCTTCTCTGTTCCCTCCCAAATTACCTGCACCACCCCTCCGTGGAGAGACCTATAACTTGAAGATACTGTAAAGGCCCCTCCCCCTGCCCCCCATCTTCCTCTCTGAAATCAAGGCTTTGCTTATTCTCAAAAGCTGGCCTCCCTATGTGCTGCTCCTATGTGGAAGAAACATGTGGTCAGGAGGGGAAAAAAGATCTCTGGGATAGGTGATTTCCATAATTATGCTTCCCAACACTTTGCCACCATTCAGCTGACAGTCTTCTTTCTCCCTGCCAACTGGGCTTGCTCTGGCTCTCATGGACCCCCCTCCACTCAGCCCCCAGCCCTGCTTTTTCAAACCCATCAGCACTCTCACATTTCACAATAAGTAAACGGTTTTTTAAAAAAATCTCCATTTTCTTTCTCATGCAGCAGATGGCAGGGCTCAGGAACTTGGTGGAAATTAGGCTTTCTGATTTTCTAATAAATTTCAGCGTCTCACACAAAAAGCAGGAGCTCATTTTGATTCTGATGTTCAGTACCATATGGCGTATCACTTTGGGCTATGGCAGCTCCATCCTCAGGGTAACAAGGCAGAGGGATCTTTCATAGAACAACAAGACTGAGCTGGTATGGACCAATTGGATTCCTTGGTGAATACCACTTGATAATAATATTGTCTATGGCAATGGAGTAATTATCCCTCTTTTATGGTACGTGTTAATTTTCGCTGCCAGTTTCCCTAATTACAACTGCCCCAAAGGACTACTTTTTATAAATACTCTGTAAACATTTGAGAATACATAGGCAGTGCATGCGTGAAGAAGAATGTCCCTGGATTTTAAAACTGCCTGGAAAATTGGCTGAGGTTTTATGTTTGTCAATTGCATAGACAGCCTAGTAAGTAACTTGCAGTGTATGGAACATCTAGTTTCTTCTCTCTTCCATGACGTAGGCCTTCCTTCCTCGCTGGGAGTGCTGTTCTGAGGGGCATTTGTCCATGCACTTTGATAAATGTCACACCTGTGTAACTCACACCCTAATAAAGAGGTAGAACATGTCCATCACCACAGAGTTCCCTGGTGCCCCTATTCAGTCAGTCCACTTCCCCCCAATCCTCCCTCCCTCAACTACCACTGTTCTCATTACTATCTCTATAGGTTAGTTTTGCTTGCTCTTGAAATCCACATAAATTGAATCATTCAATCTCTTCTCATCTGTGTCTGGCTTCTTAACTTTTAACCCATGTTTGTTGCAGAATTCAAACCTCATTCTCCAAATTAGATGCATCTCTGTAAATACACAGCCTCATTTGATACCTATCCTATGATAACTGATGAGATCCTAAAGATACCTCTCATCTCCCATGACCTAGGTCTGATGTGCAGTGAGAAACACAGGCCTTTCACTTTGCAGATGACAAGGGGAGAAGGGGGATACTCTAGGGAGGTTGCTAGATAAATCTCTACAGTTTGAGGGAAGTCATGAGAGGGAGAGTGAAAGGAAATAGTATCTGGGGAAAATTAACCTGATAAAATTAACCACCATATAATTTTTGTTTGTTTATTTTTGCATGCCTATGACTATAGCTGCCTTACTCTTGGTGGGACTCCTACAGTCCATTTGTTGCTCCCAGTCTACCTCTGGCTTCCTGGCTTCGGAGCTGCCACAGGCTTCCTACCAGGGCCTAAAGCAGAGGGACCTCAAGGAGGAATGAGGCTGAGCTGCTGGGCTACCAGCAGCCCTTCTGACAAAAATATCCCCATGTGGGCCTGCCAGGTGTCTGAAATGGTCATTGATTTTGGTTACAACTTTGTAAACTTCTAACAAAATAAAAATAGTACTGATTCCTTTGGCTAATGAGATTAGCTAGTATGCACCTGGCTTGCTAAGAGGGACTGAGAGAAGAGATAACCGGTAATGTGCATGCATTAGACTGAGAGAGATAAGAGTTCAGTCCAAGGCATAGAGTGTTCTCAGAAAGGCGAGTTCTGCATGAGACAGCAATGGGAGGCCCTGGATGGAGGCGGAAAGGGGATGAAAGTGAGTTCAACATTACTCACATCACAGATGGCACTGGTTGGCCTTGATTTTCTCCCTTGAAGGGACTATTGTCTCATTGAAAGATGGCTTGATGTGGGGATGACTTGGCTAAAGGTGGAGCTGTGATACAGAGCCAGATTTCTTTCAGGCATATTTTCCTATTTGGAACTTTAGCACACGGAAACAAGAGTCACCTGTCAGTAAGAATCTTCAGGGGGGAAATTTCCAGAACACAGGCAGTTTATTTTCTAAATGTTCATAGTAAGTGCTGTATGCTCATTGTGATAACAGCTCATTTCTACCAAGCCTCCCCGATGTGCCAGGAAGAAAGCACTATAGGATGAACCTCATGAAACTGCCTCTATTCTAGGTCAAAGATCATTGAATGTTGGCAATTTCATTCGATTCAACTTGACATGAACTGATCCTTACCACAAACATATATGAAGGTCCTATTATCATTAATCCTCTCTAAATATGACAACATTGAGGTCAGAGAAATTAAGTTAATCTTCCCTAAGGACCCAAAACTAGTTAGTGTCAGAGCTGGTATTCAAACTCAAGCCCATTTCCTAAACAGCCTCCAATAAAAGAATGAAAACGGTGGGTAATGACCTCTCTCTCTCTCTCTCTCTCTCTCTCTCTCTCTCTCTCTCTCTCTTTCTGAAAGAAGCTGAGGCCTCCTTTGGATTCAGGTGGTATCCTCAGAAAAATCTTTTCCAGGGAAGTCAAACTCTAGCTCATGTGGGCCACCTTTCTGTCACCTGCAATGCTGGTGGGTTACATTTACTTTGTACACGAAAGTTCGTCAATGTTGTGGGAAAACTCTGAAAAATGGGCTCTTCCGGTGGAACTTGGATCCTATGATTTCAAACCAGAGCCTTCCCCTTAGGACTGAAGAAACAGCAAGCGCTGAGGCTTTTCCTCAGTTAGTGAACCCAGCCACCGCCACCGCACCAATCCTAAGAGCCCCATGCTCTCTGACACTGGCGTCTGTGGCATTCCAAGCAAGGGCAGGCCACTTTCCTTTCCATTTGAATTTCACACCCTTAATGGTACATAGCAAAGACCAGCGGAATAGCTAGGCATGAAGCGCCACCGTGTGTCCAAATGACCAAATATCAACAGGATAATCCCTCCACCAGAGGGAGGCCAGGCAGGTGGCTTTGATCAGCCTACAAATCCCGACCAGATGGATGAGGCTCAGAGCTTGGGATGCAGGTTTGAGTCCTTGCTCTGGGGTGGGTACCCAAGGTCAGGATTAGTCATGAAAAGTCATTCATCTTCCCTGATTGGCGGTTCTTTCCAGTGTAAAATGGGACTGTGATCTTCGGGCAGGGTGGGGCCGCAGTCCAGAAACTGCAAAGTGAATACATATTTGCCTCTGCACTGTTACAGACAGAAATGAGGAGTCAAACAGTGGCTGTGCACTGTCTGTCGTTAAGGCCCATTTAAGACCAAATTCAGCAATCTTTAAATGTAACCTTAACTATACTTCCATTGAATTTTCAGAAAAACTGTATATGAATCACATGATCTGGGGTCCATGTAGAAGAGGCATGACGATAAAGGATTGTCACATGGTAATAAACATATCATAAATTATATTTGATCCTTTTCCAGAGCCCATATTAATATTGATAGCAGTATTTACTGTGTGCTTGCTATGTGCCAGGCACTGTGCTGAGTACACACATTATTGTATCAGGTGTTCATAAAACCCCGTATAGACAACACTGGTGCTGTGCCATTTTATATTTGGCAAACTGAGGCTGAGAATGGTTTAGTATCATGTCCAAGGCCATCCAGCAGTGGGTGAAGAAGCTGAGATTTGAGCCAGACCTCTAACGGCAGTGCCCATTCTTAACCTTATGCTGGTTCAGTGCTAACTTCTTCCAAACAGTTTTTTCAGGAAGCAATATATTTTCCAATCATGTCCAAAACATTTTAGAATTTCTCTTTTACAGCTATTTTTTATTCTTCATCCTTTCATATGAAAATAGTTAACACAATGGGACCAGGCACTGTAACAGGTATAAATCATTTAATCCTCACCTGTATAGCACTGCAAGTTAAGAACTATTATTATCATGCCCAGCTTCATATTTGAGAAACAGGAGGCATAGATAGCTTAAGTCACCTGCCCACCCTTACGCACCCCAGGCTCCTGGGTCCACAGAGGGCCACTAAGTGATATTGAGTTGTTTGCTCATTTGATGAGGAGGTGAGAGGGTCCTGAACCCACCTCACCACACCCACACCTAGTACAGGCCAGAGTTCCCTTGGGGGAAGAGGTGTCTAAGTCACTGCAGCTGTCAGGGGGTGCCCTGTGGGGCTGGTCCATTACTCAGCTTTGTTTCAGGAGGGCTTGAGGTTTAGAAGCAGTCAAAAGAGATCTGGAGCTGGGTCTCTTGGGCAGGGTCTGTGGGCATTCTGGACATGGACAACACCATTTTGCATAAAAATCAAGACCACTTTTCTCAACTGGCTTTGCTAAGAATGCCCTGCAGGCCCTGAACCACCCCCTACACTACCTGTGCTCCTTCTGCTCCCATCCTCTGCATGACAGGGAACTCCAGCCGCGTCCACCTCACTGCCCTCCTTGGTCTCCACTCAGTGTGTAGTGATCGCATCTCCTGGCTTCAGATTCCGTCTCTATACTGGCAGCTCCCAGTTTTATACTCTAGACCCAATCTGCTCTCTACATACAGGTGTCTCATTTCCCACTTGGAAGTCTACACAGAAAGCTCTAAGTTAATATATCCAAAATGGAACTTTTGATTTTTCCCCTCACCATCCCCCGTGCCCCACAAAAACCACCCCCACCACAAACAACAAAAAGCCCCTGCTAACCATCTCTCTCTTACTCAGCTCAATAAAAGGTACCTCCAGTCACTAATTCCTAGGCTAAAACCCCATTCATTACCTCCGTATCTAACTCTTGGCAAGCTTGAACACCTTGCACAAGTCCCCCATCACACCTCAGACTGCCCTCCCACCACTCCACAATTCAAAGTCATGTGTTTTGGTAAAATCTTTATTGTCTTTCTCTCCCACCAGACTGAAAGCACTGTGAGAACTCTTAATATTATATCCCCAGACACAGGGCTGGGCATAACACTGTAAGCGTGAAGTGCTCGGCCTTTCTGACTGCATCTTGTTCAAGCCTGCTTGGTTCCCATGTCCTGCAGTCTAATAGCTTCGTGCTTAGTCTTACATACAGACGTGCTAATCATTAGAGGAATCCTGGTTGTGGCCTGAGTTGTAGAAAAAAAGCCCCTCACTAGAAGGTGCCACTCCTGAGGAGATAAGGGAAGTATGTAGAAAATACAGTGATTATTTAGCTGAGATTTGCAGAAACCCATCCAAAATCTTCCTTGGACCCCTGCTGGCACCCAGATGTCTATGGTCATCAATCACCTCTGGCCTCTCCCACTTCCCCTTCCCTTGACATAAAAGAAGCCTGAACTCTGTACTTAAGGTGGATTTGAGTAACCACTCGGTCTCCCATCTTCTCAGCTGGTGTCTTCTCACTTAATAAATCTTTCCTTACTCTAAACTCTGACATTTTGAGTTTTGGCCTTTTGAAGCATCAGACACATGGACTTTGTACTGGTAACAGTGCATGCTCAACATTCTGGGTCAAATAACAAATAAATGAATAAACAAACATGGTCAGTTCCAGGAAGAGAATGTCCAGGGGGCTTTAGCATCCTCTGTGGCTTGTGAAGTCAATCAAAATGGCCACATGAATCGATTTACAAAGTGTGTCTGCCAAAATCCTCCCCTACCATACCACAGACCTCCTGCCCCTTTCAAGAATTGCTGCCAAGCCCTGGCCAGGTGGCTGTGTTGGTTGGAGTGTCATCCCATACCCCAAATGTTGCTGGTTCAATTCCTAGTCAGGGCACATATATAGGTTTGGGGTTTGATCCCTGATCATGTATGCGAGGTAACAGATTGATCGATATTTCTCTCTCTGTAAAATCAGTTTTTTAAAAAATACTACAAGTGAGGGTAAAAAAAAAAAAGACTTGCTGCCAAGACCCAAGATGTTGATAAAGAACTGGGGGTCCTGGGCATCCCCTGTTCGATCTTTCTAGTTCAAGACCAGCAACATTTGATTCTTGATACCCATCTGATCATCTCTATTCTTTTGACTTCCCCCAAACTATACAATCTAGCTTTCCATGGTTGCTAATAAAAACCCTGCCTTTCCGTCAAAGGCATCGCCTTCTCCCCTCCCCTTTCTGTGACTGTCCTGATGACTGCTTTTTGCATACTGTTTCCCCTCGTGGAATAGCAGCCTTTAGCAACCCTCTGCTCAAGTCTACATCTACCTCTCAGGGCTCCACCTCTGCCATGAAGTTCTTCCTGACACCTCGAGCTAAGTATGTGGGCTCTCTCCCTTCATAGAACTCCTTTTGAGGGTAAACAGAGGTGCTTAGCACACTTATTTATGTGGGTCCTATCTTGCCCCTTTTGGATTGCCAATTGCCAAAGGGAAAAGGTGTATCTAATACTATTTGTTTGGCACATAGCAGTTTCTTAATAAGAACTTGATGGCTTGACTGAAGAAAAACTTCACTCTGGACAAGCAGCAATGTTTATGTAGAACTGCTGTCCATTCCTCGTCCTTACAGGGTTGAAGGGCTATGTTTTCCACTTGGGAATTCTGCATAATTGAAAAGTCTTTCTGAAATAGAAACCTGTCAGACAAAATGGCATTTCACTTGAATAAAATTACAGGGTGGCAGCTAGGAGCAGAAGAATTTTGAAATGACAGCTAAGTCAGGATATTGGGCTGTTATAATCAAGCCTAAAAAGCAGCTGGGCTGGGTTGATAAGAAGGACTAGAACACCTTGTGGTACTATGTGTAGTAGGCTGAATAATGGCCTGTCAAAAACGCCCACACTCTAGTCCCCAGAATCAGTGAATGTCACCGTATATCACAAAAAAGACTTTGTAGATTTTATTAAATAAATGATTAGCTAGGTGGAGCTGATGAAATCACAAAGGTTCTTATCAGAGGGAGGCAGGAAATCAGAGTGAGTAGTTAAAGATGTGACAGCAGAAGCTAACGATTGGGATGATGCAAGGAAGGAGTCACAAGCCAAGGAATGCAGGCAGCCTCTGGAAGCTGGAAAAAGAAAGAAAATGGGGAAAGGCAAGAAAGTGAATTCTCTTCTTAAAGCCCCCAGAAGAAGCCAACACTGCCCACACCTTGACTTATTCTAGTGAGACTGATTTTGGTTCTTCTGACCTTTGGACTGTAAAATAATAAGATTGTGTTGTTTTAAGCCCCTAAATTTGTGATAATTTGTTACAATAGCAACGGGAAATTATTCCACCATGTAAAAGCCATTGATGAAGGCAATGCAGTCTCCTGTTAGAACCACTCTAGGATCTTGCATCTAAGAGAAGGCACCATGTTCTCAAATGCTTAGCAACCAGGTAAAGGGCTGAGTATCTGTGGTTCAAACTAGAGATCTTCATGTATCTTTTTCCATGAAGGAGAGGACATTTTGTGGTGGAAGCTAGAAACCAAGGGCTAAAGAACAAGCCAGATGCCAGGGACTGACATCTTCTTTTTGAATATTCTGTCTAGATATATCAAACTAGTCCTGGGAAAACTAGAGCCACTAACACTGTGCCCCAAAGACCAGCTGATCAGATCACTGGTCATTTCAAAAGGGAACACAAATCAATCAAATAATTTATTTTTATTCATTCACTCATTTATCTCAAAACCCCAACAAATACCATTTCATGATGCCCCAGGCAGAGCCCAGATCCTGGGGTTTATTATCAATTTCAAAGACCTAAAATCATCCTAGTGACAAACCAGCCTTACGTTTCTGAATCACGGAATTTTCAGGCAGTCTGTGTAGTCCCATTAAAGATAAAATATACAAAATATGAAGGACAAGAGAAAAACACGGCTTCATGCCCCATAGCAATAAATGCTTTAAAAAAAAATCAAGACTCCAAACATCCTCAGTCATGTTTATTTCTTTCTTAATTGTAAAAGTAAAATGTGTATAGTGTCTTCACCACATAATGTCAGGGTCCATCCATGATAAACTGTAGTTTGATAAGCGGCAGAGTAAAGAGACCTTCATTCTGAGTTTACCTTCAGCAGTGAACTTTCATTTGTGGGGCTTCAAAACAAGCCACATTCCAGGGAAAGAAAGATACATGCTGATGTTAACTTGGTGTGCATTAATGTAGTTTATATAGCATCTCCCAAACATTTATTGTGCAATTAAGCTTCTGGCTATAGTGGGTTTAGTATAAGCAACAAAATGAAAGAAACCTCCCAAACATTGACATTGGCACTCAAAAAAATAATAAAGACAAGTATTTAAACATTTCCAGTATATTTTCATTCTGCAAATGTGTTGATATAAAATTTCTAAGAAAGCTGCATAATTATTAGGGTTATTTCCTACAGCAGTTACAAGTACTTAGACTCAGGTAATCAGGTTCACATAAATAGAAGGTTCCTTCTTAAAACACTTAACAATAAGAATATCATCACATGGGACTGTCAGAAAGGAAGCTGTATTTAATGCCCAGAGTAACCTTAATATAGAGTATCCTTGGCTTAATTTGGATTACTGGTTTTTCCTAGTCTGTCTATCTCCCTTATGCCAACTAGCACTCTTGCATTCATGGGCATGCACCCCTCTACCACTGACTTCTTTTTTTAATTGAATTTTTTTGGGTTACATTGGTTAATAAAATTACATAGGTTTTGAGTGTACAATTCTGTAACACATTATCTGTATATTGTGCTCACCACCCAAAAAGTCAAGTCTCATTCTATCACCATTTATTCCCCCATTACCCTTCTACCACCCCCAACCCCCTTTCCCTTTAGTAATCACCATACTATTGTCTATGTTTACAAGGTTTTTTTTCTTAATCCCTTCACCTAATTCAACCAGGCCCCCAAATTCCCCCCACCCCCAACAGCTATCAGTCTGTTCTTTGTATCTATGTGTCTGTTTCTATTTTGCTTCTTTCTTTATTTTGTTCATTAGATTCCACATATAAATGAAATCACATGGTATTCATCTTTCTCTGAATGGCTTATTTCACTTAGCATAGTACTTTCCAGGTCCATCCATGCTGTCACAAAAGGTAAGTTTTCCTTATTTTTCATGCTGAGTAATTCTGTGTTACTTTTCAAAATAAGAAAACGTCAGGACTTTTTTTAGTGAGAGAGATCCAGGATGGCATCACAATAGGTAGATGTGGCACTCACCTCCTCCAAGGACCAGGCTGGAATTGCAATGAAAATATAGAACAATCAACTTTAATAACCAACTGAAGACTAGCTGAACAGAAGTCTTATAACCAAGGATTTATAGAAGAAGCCACATCTAGACTGGTAGGAAGCATGGCTGAGATTCAGAGGGATATCTCAGCTGCCAAGGTTCCCCCTGAGGAGTGTGGGGTCTTAACATCTCAGAGCACCAGAGCTAGGAAAAGGTGCCCACATAACATCTGGTAGTGAAAATCAGTGTGTGTGAGGGGGTACCCTCTTAAAGAGCCAATGCACAAAATCTGGTTTGCAGCTACTCACCATGGGCTCCAGCAGAGGGATGGCAGAACAGACTGGAGTCATGTGAGGGGAGACTGAGGTGTATGGCTCTGGGAAGACAGCTGAAGGGACAGCCTCCTAGACCCTTGTGCTGAGTGACTCTCCTGCACTGCAGACACCATCTTTCTTGGGTGGAGTACTCCCTTCCTTACAGCATCAGCTGGGGGAATGCAATAGCCAAATCTTCTGAATTTCTTGTTGCTTCACACTGTTGCCCTGCTGAGGAGTCAGTTGCCTGGGCTGGGTTATAGAGGTCTGGACAGACTAAGGGGATGTCAGTGACTGAGTTGTGTCACTTTGGAGTAAAGGCCATTCCTTCCACTTTCCCATGAACCTACCTGGCACCTCCCCATCACAGGAGATCCTTTAGCCCCACCCTTGGAGCTCCAGGTGGCCCCATCCTCTCAAATTCTGGTGACCCCACCCTGCCAAGGTCTGGGCAGAATCCAGGACACACTGAGTGGTGTGGCTCTGAGGTGTGAACCACTCTTCTCACCTTCACCCAAGCCTGACTGGCACCTCCCCCTCACAGGAGATCCACTAGCCCCACCCACATGACTCCAGTGATTCCTCCCTGTTGAGCTCAGGCTCCTGGCAGAATCTTGGACAAACTGAGTTGTTTGGCTCTAAGACGGGGCATTTTTCTGTCGCATGCTCAAGCACTCTCTACACATGGCAAAATCTTGGTCTGTTTGGGCCTGAGAAAATCTGCCAGCCGCACCCTGACAACTCCCTGAGGCCCTGTCCTACCACAAATGTCTTCAACCACCCAGTGGGTAGAAGCTAGACTTGGTATAACCTGGAAATTTTGCAGAATAGCCTCAGATGCAGCACTGGCACCAAGTTTGAAACTGTATCAATATGGTGGGCACCACTCCCTCCTACCTGGTGACTGCTGAGAACCTACCCTGTACCACTTGAGGCTCTTTCAGTGACTGAACCTATCAGGCAAAGGGCAGGCAAAGGTAGGCAAAGAAGAATCTCAGGGTGACTTGGGACTTTTGCTGACCTGCTGGCAAAAAGGGGCCGTGGTGTGCAGCTTAGTCCTTCCTGTGCACACCCAGACCCATCACAGGCAGACACAAACTGTGGGTCACTTTGTAGCTCCAAACAGGTTGCCCAGGGCCAATGACAGGCAGCATCTAACATTGGCCTGCACTAGAGACCCTCACAAGAAGTCCTAGAACCAACACACCTAGTAGCCAGCTTCAGACAATATCAGAACAGGATCCAATTAGCTTCACAAGCAACATATCCAAAGGAAGACCTCTGCAAGCACCAGACCCTGCTGAGGCTAATTCTGCTTCATGTGGTGAGCATCTGCACAGCAGCTTATACACTGTGGTCAGGGTCAATCCCCACAGCCAGACAGACTGAGGGCCAATCCCACACATAAACAGGCCAATAACAATCAAGACTCAATTACAATAGGAGGCCCACAAAGCCCACACAAAGGACATTCCTTGATCAGGTGATCAAGGAGAGTGCAACACTGGGTCCCACAGGACACCTACTAGCTAACGACTTCCTACCAAGGCTTGAACTCATAGCAGATATAGCTAATACATACAAACAAACACAAAGAGGCAGCAAAAATGGGGAGACTTACCCCAAATAAAATAACAGGAGAAATCTTTTAAAAAAAAACCTCAGCTAAATGAAATGAAGGCAAGCAATTTACCAAAGATAGAGTTGGAAAAAAAATGGTTATAAGGATGCTCAATAAATGTAGTGAGAACTTCAACAAAGGTAGCAAGCATAAAAAAGGATATAGAAACCATGAAAAAGAACCAGTAAGAAATAAAGAGTACAATATCTGAAATGAATATACTAGAAGTAATAAACAATAGATTGGATGAAGCAGAGGATCGAATCAGCAATTTGGAAGACAAGGTAGTAGAAAACACCTATTTGGAGCAGCAAAATAAAAAAGAATTAAAAAAAATGAGTATAATGTAAAAAGCCCCTGGGACAACTTTAAGTGTACCAACATTAACATAATGAGGATGCCAGAAGGAGAAGAGAGAGAGCAAGAAATGGAAAACCTCTGAAAAAATGACAGAAAATTTCCCTAACTTGGTGAAAACAAAAAAAACAAACAAACAAAAACACAAGTCAAGAAATCACAGAGAGTCTCAAACAAGATGAACTCAAAGGGCCCTACATTAAGACACATCATAATTAAAATGGCATAGGTTAAAGACAAATAGAGAATCTTAAACGTAGCAAGAGAAAAACAGTTAGTTACCTACAAGGGAGCTCCCATAAGATTGTGACTGGTTTCTCACAAAAATATTTCAGGCCAGAAGGGATTGGCATTAAATATTCAAAGTGATGAAAAGTAAGGACCTAAAACTAAGACTGCTTTACTCAGCAAGGCTATCATTTAAAATTAAAAGAGAGATAAAGGGTTTCCCAGGACAGAAAAGATAAGGGAGTTTCTTACAACCAAACCAATATTATGAGAAATGTTAAAGGGTGTTCTTGAAGAAGATGAAGAAGGAGAAGGAGGAGGAAAAGGAGGAGGAGGAGGAGGAGGAGGAGGAGGAGGAGGAGGAGGAGGAGGAGGAGGAGAAAGAGGAACATAGTTATAAAGAATAAAATAGCAATAAATACGTACCTATCAATAATCACTTATATATAAATGGCTTAAATGCTCCAATAAAAAGACATAGGGTAGCTGAATGGATAAGAAAACAAAACCCATATATATGCTGTCTACAAGAGACCAACTTCAGAATGAAAAAGATATACAGACTAAAAGTAAAGGGATGGAAAAATATATTTCATGCAAATGGGAAAAAAATTTAAAAGTTGGGGTAGCAATACATACATCTGGCAAAGTATTTACTATAGACTTTAAAATAAAGAGACAAAGAAGGACACTACATAATGATAAAGGAGAAATCCAACAAGAGAATATAATCCTTGTAAACAATTATGCACCCAACATAGGAGTACCTAAATATATAAAGCAAATCTTAATGGACATAAGGGGAGAGAACAACAGTAATACAATCATAGTAGGGGATATTAACACACCACTGACATCAGTGAAGAGACCTTCCAGACATAAAGTCAGTAAGAAAATAGCAGCCTTAGATGACAAACTAGATCAGATAGATTAAATGATATCTTCAGAGCATTTTACCCCAAAGAAGCAGAATATATATTCTTTTCAAGTACACATGGAACATTTTCTAGGATAGAGCGCATATTAGGGCACAAAACAAGTCTCAGTAAATTTAAGAAGATTGAAATCATCTCTTCTCTGACCTCAGTGGTATAAAATCAAAAAACCAATTGCAAGATAAAAAAACCGAAAAACACATAAAGACATGTAAGCTAAAAAACATGTTACTAAAAAATG
Organism: Corynorhinus townsendii; assembly: GCA_026230045.1. Lineage (NCBI taxonomy): Eukaryota > Metazoa > Chordata > Mammalia > Chiroptera > Vespertilionidae > Corynorhinus > Corynorhinus townsendii. The sequence continues at coordinate 93,261,155 of JAPDVU010000003.1, forward strand.
AATGGGTTAACCATGAGATCAAGGAAGAAATCAAAAGATACCTTGAAACAAACAAAAAGAGGACACAGCAATCCAAAATCAATGGGACACAATGAAAGCAGTCCTAAGAGGGAAGTTCATAGCATTACAGGCTTACCTCAAGAAACAAGAAAAATCTCAAATAAACAATCTAACTTTACACATAAAGGAATGAGAAAAATAACAACAAACAAAACTCAAAGTGAGTAGGAGGAAATAAAGATCACAGCAAAAACAAATGAAATGGATTCAAAAAATTACAAAAGATCAATAAAACCAAGAGCTGATTCTTTGAAAAGATAAACAAGACAGACAAACCTTTAACAAAACTCATCAAGAAAAAAAGAGAGAGGACCCAAATAAATTAAATCAGAAATGAAAGAGGACATGTAGCAACTGACCCCATGGAAACACAAGAGATTGTAAGAAAATATTACAAACAACTATATGCCAACAAATTGGACAATCTTGATGAAATTGTTAAATTCCTAGAAACATACAATCTTTCAAAAATGAATCAGGAAGAATCAAAGAATCTGAATAGACCAATTACAACTAATGAAAGCAAAGCAGTAATAAAAATAATTTCTCAACAAACCAAAGTCTTGAGCTGGATGGCTTCACAGGTAAATCTACCAAACATTCAAAGAAGAACCAACACATACTCTTCTCAAATTATTCCAAAAAAAAATTCAAAAGGATAGAAGACTCCCAAGGTCATTGTACAAAGCCAGAATTACCCTAATTTCAAAACCAGATAGGACACTAGAAAGAAAGAAAATTATGGGCCAATATCCTTGATGAACATAGATGCTAAAATCCTCAACAAAATATTAGCATACCAGATCTAGCAATATATTTAAAATGTCATACACCATGATCAAGTGGGCTTTATTCTGGGGATGCAAGGTGGGTACAATATCTGCAAATCAATAAATGTGATACACCACATAAACAAAATTAAGGATAAAAAATCTCATGATCATATCAATAGATGCAAAAAAAAAAGCATTTGTTAAAATCCAGTACTCATTTATGATAAAAATTCTCAGCAAAGTTGGAATAAAGGGAACATACCTCAACATAATAAAGGCCATATCTGACAAACCCAAAGCTACATCATATTCAAGGGGCAAAAAATAAAAGCATTTTACTTAAGATCAGGAACAAGACAGGGATGTCTGCTTTCACCACTCTTATTCAACATAGTATTAGAAGTCCTGGCCACAGAAATCAGACAAGAAAAAATAAAAGGCATCCAAATTGGAGAGGAAGAAATAAAACTGTCATTATTTGCAGATAACATAATACTGCATATAGAGAACCCTAAAGATTCCACCAAAAAACTACTAGAACAGATTAATGAATTCAGTAAAGTAGCAGGATACAAAATAAGTATCCAAAAATCAGTTGCATTTTTATACACCAATAATGAACTGTCTCAAAGAGAAACTAAGAAAACACTTCCATTTACAATTACATTAAAAAATATCTTTGAATAAATGTAACCAAGGAGGGAAAAGACCCGTACTTGGAAAATTATAAGACACCGAAGAAGGAAATTGAAGAAGATAAAAATAAGTGGGAGCATATGCTGTGTTCATAGATAGGAAGAATTAACTTCATTAAAATGTCCATACTACCTAACGCAATCTATAGACTCAATGCAATCCCTATCAAGATACCAATGGCACATTTCACAGAACTAGAACAAATATTCTAAAAATTAAATGGAACCACAAAAGACCCTGAATAGTCACAGCCACGTTCAGAAAGAAGAACAAAGTTGGAGTAATCATGCTACCTGATATCAAATTATACTACAAAGCCATAACAATCAAAACAGCATGGTATTGACATAAAAACAGACACAAAGATCAATGGAACAGAATAGAGAATAGAGAAATAAAGCCTTTGTGGTCAATTAATATTTGACAAAGAAGACAAGAATATACAATGGAGTAAAGGTAGTCTATTCAATAAATGGTGCTGGGAAAATTGGACAGATACATGCAAAAAAATGAAAGTAGACCACTTTCTTACACCATACATAGAATTAACTAAAATTGATTAAGGACTTAAATGTTAGACTCAAAACCATAAAAATTCTAGAGGAAAACATAGGCAGTAAAATCTCAGACATTTCTCCCAGCAATATTTTTTTTTATGATAATGTCTCCTCGGGCAAGGGAAACAAATGAAAAAATAAATAAATGGAACTATATCAAACTAAAAAGGTTTTGCACAGCAAAAGAAACTATCAACAAACTAAAAGGACAACCCATTGAATAGGAGAACATATTTGTCAATGATACATTGATAAGGGGTTAATATACAAAATTTTAAAGAATTTATAAAACTCAATACCAAAAAAAGAAAACAATGCAATTAAAAAGTGGGCAGAAGACCTAAATAGACACTTCCCCAAAGAGGACATAAAGATGACCTCAGTGTCACTAATCATCAAAGAAATGCAAATTAAAACCATAATTAGATATCACCTCACACAGAACAACTTCAGTAATAAATCAATAAACAACAAGTGTTGGCAAGGATGTGGAGAAAAGGGAACCCTCATACACTGTTGGTGGGAATGCAGATTGTGTAGCCACTGTGAAAAATAACATGGAATTTTCTCAAAAAATTAAAAATGGAACTCCTCATGGCCCAGCAAATTCCACTTCTGGGAATATATCCAAAAAAACTCAAAACATTGATTCCAAACAATACATACACTCCTATATTCATTGCAGCACAATTTACAATAGCCAAGATTTGGAAGGCACCCAAGTGCCCATCAGTACGGTATATTTACACAATGGAATATTACTCAGCCATAAAAAATAAGGAAATCTTACTGTTTGGGACAGTGTGGATGGACCTAGAGAGTATTATGCTAAGTGAAATAAGCCAGTCAGAGAAAGACAAGTGCCATCTGATTTCATTCATGTGTGGACTCTAATGAACAAAATAAACAAAATAGAAATAGACGCATAGATACAGAAAACAGAATGAAGGGAAGGGAGGAGGTTTAGGGGGTTGGGTGAAAAAAGTGAAAGGATTAAGCAAAAAACAAAACAAAATCTCATCGGCAATGAGTTGTCATGGCAACTAGACAACAGCATAGTTATTACCAGAGGGAAAGGGCAGGTTGGGGAGGTAGAAGAGCTTAGAGGGGGAATAAATGGTGATAGAAGGAGACTTGACTTTGGATAGTAAACACACAATACAATATACAAATAAAATATTATAGAATTGTACACTGAAACCTATATAATTTTATTAACCAAATAAATTCAGTAAAAATTTTTTTAAACTGTAAAAAAAAAAAAAAAAGTGAGGGTGGACAAAGTGTGGTATTATCTCCAAATCAGCCTTTCTCAAACTTGGGCATGCATAAGTATATGCAAAAAGTATATGAGGAATGCAAAGAATACATTTAAATTGTAATTCTGATTCAGGTAGTTTCTGAAATACAGAGAGCTTTTCTAGTCCAAAGAAACTGAATGATTTGATTGTCCTCTTAATTGGGGAAAGAGAGAAACATAACCTGTCATAACCTGGTTGCATGGGTTATGCAAAACCTTTTATCTAGGGAAAAAAAGCACCACTTCATTTCTCTCCTTCCCTTCCCCAGCCAACTGCCTACAAAAAGTGGAGCTGTGTTTTGGGTCTAGGGGAGATAGCATGGCCTCAAAACAGTGCCCAACACATTCTTTCTCCCATTCCACTGCCAGGGCACTGAACTCATCTTTAGCCTAATTTAGTAGAAATTTCCAGAACATTGTGAAAAGTGTTGGAGTGAAAGGAACTGCTTCTTGAACTGCATTCTGCACCAAAAAAGGCAATCTCAGTGCATACCCAGAGTGTATCTGAGCCTCGGAGAGAAACTTGCTCTTTGAAAACGTTGGCCCAGAAATCCCTGGGTGAGATTAATTCCTGTACAAAGCATGACACTAGCAGCCACTTGGACAGATGCATGACACTAGCAGCCACTTGGACAGATGGAAAGCTAGAACAGGCCAGGGGAGCCCAGGGAGTTAGCCTGGACACTCCCACTCAAGGCCTTCCATGCCTTCTGCTGTTAAAGACCAGCCAGGCTGTCACCACCAGCTAACCTGCCTGTGAAGGGAAAGACCAGCTCCCAAAGTCTGCAAAGCAAGTCCTCTGGGAGTCTGTGGTACAATTGGCACTGACTGGGCACCAGCAGTGTGCTCATGGACTTGACTTTGTTACAGTTCCTATTTTTAACTCTACCAATCACCCCATTCTGTGCTGAAAGCAGACAGCTTCTCACAGACCCAACCTGAGCCAGGCTGAAGGGCCTAGGGAGTCAGGGCACTGTCCGTTCCCAGAGTCGCTCTCGAAGCAGCCACTGTCCTTTGGGGTTTTCTGTCTCGAAGTAGTCCTCCCCGGGAGATGCCAGCGTCTCCAACTCAAAGAGCTCCGCATCCCATTCCATGTCTTCTCTGGAGAAGTTGAAGAGGATCTGTCTGGAGCTCCCCAGGCTGGAGGGAGGAAGGCAGCAAGGAGGTTACGTTGGGCTTGGCCAGCTGCACAGAGAAGGGATGCTCTGATTTAGCCCTCCAGTGGAGGCCATTAGATATTCCCCCAGTGCTGGGCCTTGTGGAGGACAAAGCAGTGTCATTACGGGGACTGTGGATGAACCTCAGCTGGACCTTGAGCTGGGTTTGAAGGAGGAAGGTGGGTGATGAGGGCTGGGCCTTGGTTTTGATATGTTCTGTACATGGTTCATTATTATGGAAGGAAAATGCTATTTAGAAACCCCTGAATCCACCAGAGTTGAATGGCTCTTGTAAAAACAAAGAAAAACAGATGGATGAGTATAGATGGAACCCCAAGGTGGGGTTCCCCAGTGTGGCCTGGGTTGGCCAGAACAAGAGAGCACTTACTGCTCTGAATGAGTAGGTCACAGGAATTTGGGGCTAGAGATAGTCACTGGTCTTGGGAGAGAAGGACCTGGAGAGAGGAAAGTTGAGAAATGTTGGTAAGAGGGGTCCATCCAGCAATCAGTTCTCCACCTGAGCCTGGCCAATGCCTTTCTAAGGCAGGGGCATCTAATCGGTTTGATGTTGGTTCCAGCTTGGTGCTATGCCCTCTTCAAACCCAAACTCCCATTGAAAATGTGCAGTACACAGTGTGTCTGTGGCATTTAGTGGAAACAAGGAAAGAGGATGGCACAGAGCAGGAGGACTAAGTAGGCCAGAAGGAAAGGGAGGCAGACCCAGAGCTGAAGCAACAGTTTGGAGTGGTGACAACAGTGAACCAGGCTAGTGTATATAATAGAAAACATTTTTAAACTAAGACTTTCATCCCAAAAAAATACACAAGAATGACTTTTAGCATATAGGATGGAGGCTCAAGGCACCTTAAAAACAATCCCAAAAGTTTGGAGGACATGAAAACATTTTGGTTATACTCTGTGGCCCAAGCACTTACTCTTTTTTGCAGGCTTTGGGCTTAAATTTCAAAGTGCTGAATGCCCCTTCCACAGCCTTGGGCAAGTAAATGGGGTGCCTCTCAAGTCTCCTCTGAGTGCCAATGGTCCTGCGCTCCGTGCTTTTTCGAAACTGGCCGTCTGTCGTGTGTATGGTGTGTACAGCCATGTCCTCAGAGTGCCGGCGCGGCACCCGCAGGATCCAGTTGGAGTGCAAGCTGTGTTCCCGGGAGCTGGTGGCCACTGGAAGAGAGAAACAGGGGCCCTGGAAAGGAGGACTCACCATTGGGAGGAGCAGAGGCAACAGAGAGCGTGAACAGGGTTGAGAACGTAAAACAAATGCATATACACAGCAGTGAATTCCTAGGAAGGACTGGAGAACCAAGCAAAGGGGCTAATTTGACTCTGCAATTATGGTGTAGGAATACAATGGAAAATTGTGCGTCAATCAAAAATAAGAACATAAAGTCCTGGCGGGTGCGGCTCAGTTGATTGAACCAAGAGGTCGCTGGTTTGATTCCCAAACAGGGCACATGCCTGGGTTGAGGGCTCAATCCTCAGCATGGGACACGCAGGAGGCAGCTGACTGAAATTTCTCATCAATGTTTCTCTCTCCCTCCCTCCCTCCCTTTTTCTTTCCTCCTCTCTCTAAAATCAATTTTAAAAAGACATATAAAAATAAGAACATAGGTTTATATTTACTAACTTGGAAAGATGCTAATGTTGTATTGTAAATTCTTAGGTGAAAAGAGCAGATGACAAAATAGCGAGGAGATCCTATTTTTGTTTAAAAAAAATAAAGTGAGTCTGTATTTTAGTTTAAAACCTTTTTGAAAAGACATACACCAAAATCTCTGGATGATAGCATTACAGATCATATTCTTTACTTTCTTCTTTATGCTTTGATGTGTTGTTTACTAGTACTCATTTGATTCACAATATGTTATTGTTGTTATCAGAGAAAAACCATAAAGCCATTTTCAAAACAACTATGAAGATGACACTTGTATCCTCAGTGGGTTTTGTTGTCCTCTCTCCAATGTCCTGGATTCCTAGGTTTGACTCCTGGGGAGTGGGCTGGTCTTTGTCAGGGACTGAAGGGGCTTGTGAGAGAGGAAGGCAGACAGCTGCCCTGCAGGGTACAGTGAGCTTGGAGAGCAGGAGTAACCTGGGAAATTCCATAGAACTCAGTGAGAACAGAAACCTCACAGATAAAGGTCAGTCAAGGCCAGAACAACAAGAATGTAATATTTTGATCATTAAATAATTAAGAACAATTTAGTATCAGTGCCAAAAGTTGATATCTCAGTGAGTCCTAAATAAAACCATCATTAATTACCTGATGGGAGTCAAGTCAAAGATTAAAAAACTGACAGTGGAGTAATGGAATTTAAAAGTGGGCTCAACTCATATACATAGCTGAATTCTTTGCTCTCCGCCAGCAGAGAGCCATGACATACCTAGATAGGGAGAAAAGTGTCACCCTCAGTCCTCACCTCGCTCCCTCTCCAGGCTCCATGCTAATCCTGGACAAGCACCCTGGCCCTCTCTTGCCTTACACATCCTCGCAGCATGGTGGCTCATGCGGGCCACAGAGGTAGTGCTGGGGGAGGGGTGCAGAGGGATGACAAAGTGGGTGAAGGGTCAGAGTTGTGTCTAACAGCTGGTGCTGCCCCATGGCCATGCTAGGATCAGAAGCTGAATTTTCAAATATAATTTGTTTGCCCTCTTTTCTTTCTTTTTTAAAAAATCGTAGTAAAATAGAAATAACGTAAAATTTACCACTTTAACCATGTTTTAGTGTACAGTTTAGTAGTGTTGAGTATATTTGCATTGTTAAGTGACAGGTCTCCAGAATTTTTTCATCTTGCAAAACTGAAACCCTATACCCATTTAACAGCAACTCCCCATCTAATGCCTTCATTTAATCACTTTTCTATTACTTTAGCTCATGGGCTAAAGTGTCACCCTGTCTCAGCTGTGGCAATGGACCACAGGAAAGGAGTTTTTGCCCAAATATGGCCTCAAGTGTTAAGGGGGCAGGCTGAGGCAGTGGCAGCAGAGACAACTAAAGCAAGGCATGCTCAAGAGAAGTACAAGCTCAGGGCTAGGCTCTGGCTCGAAGATCTGAGTTTCCCTGTAATGAGGAGGTAGGATTCGTGATAGCCCATCTTATAAGTCCTCTTCAGAGACTACAACCCTCCCACCTTCTGCCCCCAGGGATGGCACTCACCATCAAAGTCCACATCTTCATTTGGGGGGTCTGTCTCGGCAGTCCGTGGCCGTTTCTCTGTATCCAGCTCTGCAATGATGGAGTCAAAGAAGGCGATGGCCTCTGCCACATCTGCGCTGAACTGTGAGTATTTCTTGGGGGTTGCTTTCTGCTACAGGTGAAGGGGAGGAGAGAGAGTTGCTTGAGCCAATCTCACAGCGCCCTCACACAAGTCAGTCATCACTGCCAAATAGAATTAAATATTGCTGAAACTAAATGTATGTGAAGTTATAAATCTGCAGGGTTTAAAAGGGAAATTTGGATAAGTACTCTGTGGAAGGAAGGTAGATACTCCACACCTGAATTGCTATAAGTCGATGGATTTCCAATTACCTCAACGAGGGAGAGAAGAAGGATGAAAAGAACTGCCTTTCTTGGTCACAGATGGTTATTAACCATTGTTAGACGAAACATTTAGTTTTTCTTTGGCCTTCCTTGCTGATAAACACCCAATTAGGCAATGATACAGTTCCTTAAGTAGGTGATGAGATGCTCACAGCAGGAAAGAGAGGACAAGATATGTTGGAACTATTCCCTAAAAATTGTCAGTGCCTAAAGTGAACAAAATTGGGCCCAATTCATGGAATAAATTGAAGAAAAATTAGTAACATTGTTCAAAAAGCATAAGAAATAAAATATATAGTTAATAAAAATACTCTGAGTGCCTAACTGGGTTCTGGACTCTGTCCTGCTTCCTTCTCCTCCAGGATCTTATTCATCATCCCAACAGCCCACCAAGGGTCACAAGTGACTAACATCATGGAAGTTCAAGCACCACAGTAAACTTCAATGGAGAGCTGACAGCACAAGAATCAACGCATGAACCAAAGAAAAGTTCCCTGAGGAATTTAGGAAATAAAGAGTTCTAAAGGGGCAATATGTGTTAACCTGGGCTATTTTGACCATGTGTAGAGGTGTAGAGTTCTTTTGTTTTATATGGGCATTTTGGAAGTGGGATGGTATTAAAAATACATATGATTTAATTACAGACTAGCATGTTGGGAAATGTATGTACAAGATTTTGGTGAAATGTATGTATTTTGTACTATTAGAAAACATTTTTAAATCAAGAATTTGTTTCTTAACAGAAAATATTGAAAAACTGCAATATATACCTAAATCATTTTTGTTAAAATTGGAAAGCCATTCAAATGAAGTCATCCTTCCCTCTTCAAAGAGCCCACTAAAATGAAAGCAAGGAGGGGAGAAAGTAGAAACTCCAATGACAAAGAGAACAGCGAGGGGCAATCAGCGAAAGACAGATTTCCAAAAGCGTCTGGCAGTTGGCAAGCAGTGGAAGGAGGGTCATTGATGTAATAGAGTAGAGTACCTGGCCTTCCAGAGCTTCCTGGGTGGGGAAGCAGCTGAGGGGGGCAGGCATTTTGAACCTTGGGAAATGAAAATGCTCCAGGCTTGACAACACCAGATACAACAAGGGCTGGGAGGCGGGTATAGGACTGATGACGGACTGTTAGAAAGTCTCTATGCACACAGCAGGCCAGGCCTCCAGGCATCCTCCCTGCAGTCAGATGACAGGAGGGCTCGTCAATATAGGCAATCAAAATTCTTTTATCCTCCCTGTGTTTTTTTCTTGCTGGTCCCTCTGCCTTGGTTGTCTCATCTGGCTGACTCCCATTCATCTACCAAAACTTGGCTGATATGACCCAGCAATTCCACTTCCGTGTATACATCTGAAGAAACCCAAATCACTAATTTGAAAGAATAAGTACACCCCGAGGTTCATCATAACATTATTTACTATAGCCAAGATATGGAAACAACCCAAGTGCCCATCAATTGGCAAGTGAATTAAAAAGTGGTGGTACATATACACAATGGAATATTACTCAGCCATAAAAAAAAATGAAACCTCATAATTTGCAACAGCATGGATGGACCTATAAAGTATTATGCTACGTGAAATAAGTCAGTCAGAGAAAGACAAATACCATATGATTTCACTTATATGGGGCATCTAAAGAATAATATAAATGAACAAACAAAACAGAAACAGGCTCATAGATACAAAAAACAGACTGATCATTACCAGACTGGGTGAAAAAGGTGAAGGGATTAAGTACAAGTTACAAAATAGTCATAAGGATGTAAAATAAAGTAACAGCATAGAGAATAGTCAATAATATTGTATTAAGTATGTATGGTGTCAGGTGGGTACTGAGAATATCAGAGGGAACACTTTGTAAAGAATATGATTGTCTAACCACTATGCTGCGCACCTGAAATTAATAAAAATAATACGGAATGTTAAAAAAAAAAAGACTTGGTTGAGACAGCTTCTTCTCCATGGCGACCACTTTCCTAATTCTACCATCACACATAACATTTCAGAGACTGTTTTTGTGAAGTGGAAGAGAGAGAAACAAATATTGAAGAAAGCCACACATCTGGACTGGGCCACAAAGAAAGAATGAATATTACTTAGGAGGAATGCCAGGTGCATAGGTTTTTGCATCTCAGAATCCATCTCTGCACGAAGAAGATGTCTCAAAGTCTCCAGTAGCAACTACCATCAGTGTTTGGCTTAATACAAGGGTCTCAGTCCTGCATGTGGGCATCACATCCTTTTTCATCTGGGTCAACCTACAATTGATGTAAGCTGCTCATTCCTCAACATCTCCAGGAAGGAGACTCTGGCAATCAGCTAAGAGCAGCTCAGAGCAGTTACTTTCACTTAGAAGGGTTTAGAAGAGCCTCTTTGGTGTTTTAACTATCAAAGGCCTAGAAAACAACAAGCACACTACCATTAGTTAATTTAACATAAACCCTTTATTGTGGCCTCTTATGAATCTCCTGAACATCCTCACAAATTAAAAAATAAACCACTTTAGCCACTGAACTCTCTATCAACACTGATGGACAAGGCCCTTTCAGCTACACACTTGTTAGTTATTGCAAATATTCAAACACGTTGGTTGTTTCCAAAACTTCAAGATTTAGGATTCAAGACTCAGGTCTCTCTCCCATGCCTTGCCCTTTCTGTATGCTTAGTAGAGATTGCCTTCCTGGGCACAGATGGAGACACTGACAAGCTCCTTAAACAACACTGAAGAGTCCCATTATCTAGGTCCCACTTCTGGGGTCTCTGTTGAGTCATGCAGCACATTAGCATTATAAAATTTGTTTCTATTAAGAGGTTTTGGATCCTGGTCTGGCTGGAGAGGGAGACATTGGGACACTCTGGTTACATTATTTGTGGCTGACCCATACATACTTGTGTAAGCAGTTCCCTCCATGAAAGGAGGTAGGGACATACATAAATGTAAATGAATAAATAATTGCTTCCCTTCCTTACTTAGTCCTGCCTTCCTTCCCTGTAAATGAAAGCACCAGCCCTTGACCAGTTCTAAGTGCATGGCCTGGGAGGCAGTGAAGGAATGCTTCCCTCTTAACCCTGTCAGGGTGACTCTGTGACAATCCAGCCCAATCCCAGCTGGACATCAGGATCTCCTAGGAGCTCTTAAAGAAAACTATACCTAGCCCTTTCCCAGACCAATTACTTTAAATAATCAAGTTATTCCAATGCACAGCAGTTAAGAACCACCACTCAATAGAGATCCGGGCATGGAGGAGCAACGAGGCATGGGGGAGGGACCCAGGAAGGGGGAGGGACCTATGGCTGAATCTAGCTTCTTCCACCTTCCCATAGCTTCCACGGCCTTTTCTCACCTCTACAAGGACATTCTCTTGGTCAACACTCACAGATACCACCAGCACAATGACTGCGTCAACTGAGGCTCAAGGTTCAGGGTTCAGGCTAATATGACAGGAAAATCTACTTTACAAAGAGGTTGTGATATAAAAATGGGAGTTCAGTGATCAAGACCCCTGGTGAGATCCAACATAGTCCTCCCTTGCTGAACTCAGAACTTCAGATAAAAGTGTATTGCTTCCCTTCAAACTTGACATTATCTAGCCTGAACCTTTTAAAGACTCCTTTGGAAAGGCTGCATGTAATGCAGCCTGCAGCCTGTTGCCCCTGGTGAGGCCTGAGTTTCACAGAGCTCATGTTGCTTCATCAGCCCCACAGCAGCCCTACGGGGAAGGAACTTTCTCTGAAAGCATCTGTATTGCATTGCCAACTCCCGCTCCAGTTTGCCTTTCACATTTCACCTTCAGTGGCCTTAGGGTTATCTTTTTCCAAGCCTCCCTGTCCCACCCCCTCACTCTAGGCCTGCGTCTCAAATTACTTTGCCCAGATGGAAATCTTTGCACTTTTCCAAACCAAACTCCACTTACTTCTCATGTTAACTTCTGAGCCCCTCAAAGCAGTTTATGATATTTGTCTGCATTTCCTATCGGCTGCTATCCTGCTGGTTTCACTTGACCTCTGGGTACCTGGCCTTCTCCAATCTGTTTTCTTCTGGGATCTGTCAGTATTTGTTTGCAAGAGATTTGCTTTTTACAAAACAAACTTCCAGTTGTAAACAACAATATTTTTTTCAGAGAGTAGGGTAGGGGGACATTCTAAACCCACCCAAAGCCAAGAGGAACACCACTGAACACCAAGCCTCCTTCCCACCTCTCCTACTTGGCAACCTTTCTCACCTTTTCAGAGGACCAACTTACTCGTTGCAGCAAACAGTCCCAGGCAACTTTCCTCTATGCTCGTGTCCTGCTCCGTGTGAACAGATACCTTCATAACCACAAGAAGACCAGTGGTACTTAACCTCTTCTTTGAGATAGCTTTGGCAAATAACATGCACAGAAAATACTCTGCTGATAAATGCTCACTGCCAGCCCTTATATGCATGAAACAAGTTGTCCAGCACACATACTCCCAACATTCTTGGTTGCACTTCTACCTCTTTCTCTTCCAAGGAACCCCAACACACCAGTGTGGTTCAGAAAGTGATGCTGAGAATTGCAGCTTCAGATTATAGTATGGGCCGTGTCAGGCAGATGAATTATCTTTGCATCTATGAATGTCAAGCACCTATTTTGATGGCTGGTATGGAGTAATAAATATTTATTGAGTGAAAGAATGTATGTTGTATACATTCCATTACCTAATGTTTACATTTTCCAACCATGTTGTTAATGTATACTTTTGGATTTAACTTGGCAAATTTTGAGAACTCTGTATTGCTTATATTTCTTTAAAAATATGTTTTTATTGATTTTTAGAGAGAGAAGGAGAGGAAGAAAGAAATAGAAAACATCAATGAGAGAGAAACATAATTAATGGACTGACCCCCTACCCCCACATGGTCCTACTGGGGATTGAGCCTTCAACCGGGGAATGTGCCCTGACAGGAATCAAATTGGCAACTTCTTGGTGCGTGGGACCACACCCAACCAATTGAACCAAACTGGCTGTGCTGCACTCCTTATCTTTATGGAATACTGATAATACTCTCTTGAACTAATAATACCTGGAAATCTGAATGTCAATATGCACTGAGTGGCCAGATTATCATGATCTCTGAACACATAATAATCTGGCCACTCAGTGTATATATTTATATATTAGAGGCCCGGTACATGAATTCGTGCATGGGTGGGGTCCAGCCAGCCTGACCAGGGGGAGGGGACATGGGCGGTTGGCTGGCCTGCCTGCTGGTCGAACTCCTGGTTGAGGGGACAATTTGCATATTAGCCTATTATTATATAGGATATACAGTGAGTGGCCAGATTATTATGTGTTCAGAGATCATAATAATCTGGCCACTCAGTGTAATTGAGATAGCCTGGATTGAAGAGATCATTTTCTCTTGGATCAGCTGGGTGAAATGAAAGGCAAAACAGCTTAAATTTATTCACAAGCAATTTAATATAATTAAAAGAAGCTTTTAAGGACAAACCTTGAAAGCTCTGACTAATTCATTCATTTTGCCTTCTACCATCCTTTTGATAGACTTTCAAGTCCAAGTACAAATAGATATTTACTAGTACCTTATCCCTTTTATTTAGACCACCTAAGAAAATATATATCCATAGTTGAATAAGAGTTTGTGGAAAAAAATGTTAGTTATTAAAACAAGAATTGTAGATATGAGAAATAACTTGGGAAAAGATACAATCACTGAAACTTAAATATACACATACACATACCCACATACAAAGTTTCAATGGATAGGCTAAGTTGTAGGCCACAGCTGAGGGGGTTGGAAATCAGTGAAGCAGATAATGGATCTGAAAAAATCAGCTCAAAAAGATTAAAAAGAAGGGAGAAGTTTGTCACAAACTCTAGTATAACTAAGCCTGGGTATTACCTGTCATAACCAAACCTTACAATCATTTTGGAAGCATAGCTGCACACTTTCAGTCTTTGATATTAGAGGTTCTCAACTCACAGGCTAATAGGCTTAGTCTTTTATCTCCCAGCTTTATAATCTTCAGGTCATTTTGTTGTTAGCACTGGTAACTCCACTTCTTAAATATCATCTAAACGGTCATTTCACTTCAACAAAACACTGAGTGAAAATTTTTATCATTTATCAAACCATTAGAAGCAAAACTGATAAAATCGAATTAACATTCTTGAAACATAGTATAAAATCTTTACATCCAATAAGTGAAACATCACAATCCAATAAGAGAAAGGATAGATTTGTCAGTATAATGGTGTTGGAAAACTTTGCTACTTGGGAAAAATTCAATTTGAATTCTCACTTCCCACTTCATGTCAAAATAAATTGCTGATAGACAAAAGAATTGGGATGTTTTATTTTCATGGAACTACTAAAAATGGAGAAATATGGCAAATATGCAATTGACTTTGAGGCATAGAAGGACTTTCTAAGCATGAGAGTAATGGAATAACTATCAAAGACAAAAATTGATAATTTGATTACATAAACATCAGTAGTATTTGTACTTCAGATATGTCAAATTAAATTAAAAGATACATAATAACTTAGAGTATTTTGAACATATATGGCAGACAATGTAGTCATATACTTAGCATAAAAACATAAGTAAATAATAAATCCTTAATAGAGCCGAAAGAAAATTTCCAAAGACATAAATGGGCAATCCATTTATAAGAAATTGGTTTAATAAAATAAAAGGGTCATTCTTTGCTCAAGCAATAATCAAAGAAAAGCACATAAAATAATGCAGTTATATCAGTAAACTTTTTAAATTAATGACAATACTTGGTGTTGATAAAGAGCAATATGAAGGGCTTTCTCATTTGTGATAAATGGATGGATCTTGAGAATATCATGCTAAGCAAAATAAGTCAAATGGAAAAAGTCAAGAACCATATAATTTCACTCATATGTGGAATGTAAAATTGAAATCAACTAATGAAGAAATAATACAAATAAAAACAAATTCGGACACAGACAATCGTATGATGGTTACCAGAGGAAAGGAAGGTGGAGGGGGTTGAAAGTGTAAAGGGGGTCGAATATATGGGGACAGAGGAAAATGTGACTTCTGTGATGGTGGGCACACAATGCAATAAACAGATGATATAGCATAGAATTGTACACTTGAAGCCTATATAATTTTATGCCACCCCAATAAATATAATTTTTTAAAATTAAAAAGAGGACTTGCTAACACACTGTTGAAAGTACAAATTTTAAAATACTTATGAAAGCAATATGAAGAAGAATCTTTAAAAATAATTGACCTTTTATTCTTTATCTCTTAATCACACTTCCAGGAATCACTGCTAAAAACGCCTTATAGACATAGAGTAAGATGTATGTACTTATAATTTTTAACAACTGTTTAAAGACTTAAAACTGTTACAATTTTTGCCATTAAAATTTGAGTTTTCAAAAACTAGTTAATGAGATGGGAAAGAACCGACAATATAAAATACTAACTGAAAAAGGGATTATAAAAAGTATATGGTAACTACCATTTGTCCACCATCCAGAAATGAGATATCATTGCTGACATGTACACATAAGGAACTGTTTGACATTGAAATTGGGACTCAAAAGAACTGTTGGCCCAGAAAGAAACTCACTACAGACTGATTCATTTGCCTCTCAGCATAACCATTAATTGCTTGTCTCATTTTTGGTTCTTTTAAGTGTATTTCTAGTATCACATGATCTCACTCATCTAGGGGAAATAATGAACATAAACTGATGAACAAAAACAGACTCAGAGACAGGGAAGCATCAATCAGACTGTAAAACCTCAGAGGGAAGGCAGGGGAGGGTGGAGTTAAGGGGGAGAGATCAACCAAAGGACTTGTATGCATGCATATAAGCCTAACCAGTGGACATGGACAACAGGGGGGTGGGGGCATGCGTGGGGAGGGGTTAGGGGTGGGAATGGGGGATGAGGATAAATATGTGAAACCTTAATCAATAAAGAAATTTTTTAAAAAGTATATGGTATGGACCAAATTTAGTCAATTCATACATATACATACATTAGGATGGCCAAAATTAGCAAATAAAAATATAAAATGGCAATTAAATTTCAATTTCACATAAACAATGAATAATTTTTTAGTATAAATATATACCAAATATTGCATAGACATAATTATACTTAAAAAATCTATTGTTTATCTGAAATTCAAATTTAAATAGCCATCCTTTATTTTATCTGACAATCCTAATATACATATATACAAAAATACAGAAAATAAATGAATGAAATAAAATATACCTGTATATTTTATAGTCATTATCTCTGGATGATAGGTTTCTAAGTTATTTTTATTTTCTTCTGTATATTTTTCTGTATTTTACAAATTTTACCTAATGAGGAAATGCAACTTTATCATTAGGAAAAAAAATGTTTACCTAAAAAAGTGTCCTTTGAATGGTGAGCTCTGATCCATTACAGACTGGATGTTTTAATTATCAGGATCTGATTGCATATGAATATACTCAAACTGTATTTTACTCCATTAAAAACGAAAGATAATTTTCCACTCACTGGAAACCACAGACCTAATATTTTTCCAGATCTTCCATCAAACTTTGTAAGTTTCCTTCTTAAATTATAGTTGGAGCTTTTCAGATTATTGGTTTATTGAACATCTACTATGTGCCCGGAGCCTTGCTAGAGGTTGGAGATAAAATAAATAAATAAGACAAGGTGCCTCCACACAGTAAACTGATGACCAGTAGCAGAAATAGCAAATGAACTGACCATTACAGTGCTGTGTGCTGAGTACTGAGTGCTGAGAGCTGAGTGCTGAGTTGGGGCTCAGACACAGGGAGAAGGGAAATCCACTGAATTAGAGTGTGACCGTGAGAAATGACTTCCTGGGGAAGTACTTTCCTGCTGCCTAAAAAGACAGGAAGTCAGCCAGGTGACCAGAATGTGATGGCGAGGAATAAGGGAGGAGGAAATATTGCTTCCAGCAGGTGCCTGGAAGATAGATTTGAAAATATAATCACCCACCCAGTGGTCTGAGAGGGGCTACAGGAATTCAATACTCTGCTATCAATCACTCTTACACTGTCCGTCATCTTGTGAAAAGCTCTGCCAAGCATAATGAAATATTCTTTGCAGCTCATATTGAATTTTTACTGCCTTTCAGTTCTGCAAACCATAGACCATGGGATAGAGATTCACCCCTCACCCAGTAACTGATGCTCAAGAAAGCCTTCATTTTAATATCACTGTGTTTGCATAAAGTCTCCCCATCAGATCTGAAAAAATATTTCTCAGCCATGTAAACAGATCCAGAACCTGCTTCCCTTCCCATATGCAATTATATATGGCTAATTAGATTGAATTTAGACTCTCCTGCCATAGAGTAGAAGAATCTTCTATTTGCTGTTGACATGGTCTTATTTCGTGAAATAAGATTGAGTGGCTTCTATAAAAAATTTATTTTGAAAGCTAACTATTGCAGAATAAAACTACTTTAAATAAAAATCCATCGCTTTTGTCAGGCATTTTCCAGAATTCCACTGGTTCTTTTAAAACGTAGCAGGTAAGCCCTAGCTGGTTTGGCTCAGTAGATAGAGTGTCGACTCTATCTACTGAGCCAGTAGACTGAAGGGTCCCAGGTTTGATTCCAGCCAAGGGCACATGCCTGGGTTGTGAGCTTGTTCCCCAGCAGGGGACATGCAGGAGGCAGACATTCAATGATTCTCTCTCATCATTGATGTTTCTATCCCTCTCTCCCTCTCCCTTCCTCTCTAAAATCAATAAAATATATATATATATATATTAAAATAAATAAAAAGTAAAACGTAGCAGATGAATTTCTTTAGTTGGAGCAGCGGGAGGTTGAGGTGGTGGTGCAGCGGGGGGTATACATTTTGCAGCTAGTTTATCCAGGCAGACAAATTAGGAATCCAACCTGCTCAGAACCAGATGATCCACAGGAGACTGGTAACCTGGCCTCGAAAAATGTCCAGGCAAAACCATCTGGGCAATGTTCCATGGGGCACTGCAGCCAATCTCAGACTGTCTCCCTGGGCCAGCCCTTGTTCCATGGCCAGCCTCCTTGAGGCTCTTCTCTTATGTGGTCCGGTTCTTGCAGGAGGATGCTGGCTGTTGACCGGTTCACCTGGTCTTAAAATAGGAGGAGCTGTCCTCCGTGAGGGAGCATTGGTCAGTCAGAGCACAATCTGGAATGTGTCCTCTTTACCTCCAATCAATACCCAAACTGGTCAGTCATACAGAGGAAGGAAGTTCTGACACATGCTACAACATGGATGAACCTTGAAAATATTACTTTAGGTGAGAAAAGCCAGTCACAGTATGACTCCACTTATATGAGGTTCCTAGAATCAGCAAATCATAGAGACAGAATGTAGACTAGAGCTTACCTGTTAGGGATGGGGGTAGGGGAAGTGGGGAGTTACTATTTAATGGATATGGAATTTCTCTTTGGGATGATGAAAAGTTCTGGAAATAGGGGTGGGCTACACCACATTGTGTATGTACTGAATGCCACTGAAGTGTACACTTTGAAATCATTTAAATGGTTAATCTACACTAATAAAATAGAAGCATGCAAATTAACCATCACTCTGTTACACCAAGCCATGCCCACCAGCCAATCAGGAGCAAGTATGCAAATTAACCCAACCAAGATGTCAGCCGGCCATGGAGCTGGAGCAAGCAGGATGCTTGGGTTGCCCCCGGCAATAGAAGAAGCCAAGCTTCCTGGCTGGCCCTGGCCTCCACTCAAGGCTACAAAGTTTCAATTATAGAAGATAAATAAATCCCAACAAAAGTGGTGGCGGCCACAGAGCTGGAGCAACCCCTAATTGCTCTCCCCTGCTGGCCTGATCACCACTAACTGCCTCTGCCTGCCTGATCACCCCTAACTGCCCTCCCCTGCCTGCCTGATCTCACCCCCAATTGCACTCCTCTGCTGGACATTTGGTTCTGACTGGTCAGTTTCCATGCCAGTCAGCGTCAAAAGCTCTGCCTCGTAGGCAGCCATTGGCTCCTCACAGTTGACCCAGATTTGGTTATGATTGGTTTGGTTTCTATGCTAGTCAGCATCTCTGGGCCTATCAATGAGGCCTGATCAGAAAAGCGGGGCTGATCAGCATCACCCAGTGGATGCCTAGAGAGAAATGGAGGCATGGCTGTTGGCCAGGCCAGGAAAGAAAGAGAGGCAAGTTCTGATCTACCACTGCCACAGAGGCTACTGATCAGACCCTGTCTCTCTCTCTGCAGGCCTCTCTCCAGGCCTGATCTGTAGCCCCCTAGGTAGTCAGTGCTGGGTCAGGGCACCAGCAGCGGCCCCAGTCAGTTTGAGCTTTCGGTCCTAAAGGTCGTTATGACCCTGGCTCTTTATTATATAGATTCTCCTAATTCCTAAATGAATTATTTTTAGAGCATCCATGACCTTTTAAGGAACTCATTTTCTAGTTTACTACCAATATATTATGTAAAGTTCTAAAAATATATATTTATATAATATTCTAAAATATATTAATTACTAGAGGCCCGGTGCATGAAATTCATGCACTCAAAGAGTGAGGGGGTCCCTCAGCCCGGATTGTGAGAGGGCACAGGCCAGGCCAAGGGGCCCCACTGGTGCACAATCAGGGCTGGGGAGGGTTGCAGGAGGTTGGCCAGTGGAGAGGGACCATGGGAGGGTTCCAGGGTGTGTCTGGCCCATCTTGCTCAGTCCCGATCGGCAGGACCCCAGCAGCAAGCTAACCTACTGATCAGAGCGTCTCTCTCCTGTGGTCAGTGCATGTCCTAGTGACAAGTTGACTGGTCAACTGTCTGCCCCCTGGTGGTTAGTGCATGTCATAGCAAGCGGTTGAGCAGCCTTAGTATATCATTAGCATATTACGCTTTGATTGGTTGATTGACCGATCGGATGACCAGACACTTAGCATATTAGGCTTTTATTACATAGGATGGTTTAATAGTCTTTTGGATGAATTATTCTGGGTTTATATAAGTGGTAATTTGGAAAAGTTCAAGGAAGTCTAGTATGAAGAATTCTGGTTATTATCTGATAATTAACAATCTGAAAAGCTATACATTTATATTTAAAATAAATTTATATAAAATCATTAAAAGAAAAGCACCTATTTTCTTAAGAATTCATTAACTGTGATGAACTTAATTGCCCATAATCTGGAGACACTAAAAAGAACTCATTTAAGAAATCACGAAGTGCTATGTTCAAAGTGGTAAATCTTATATTATGTTTATTTTTCTACAACAAGAAAAAGCTAAAATGGGTGATGAAAATGTCTGGAATTAGATAGTAGTGATGTTGCACAACACTGAATATACTTAAAATCGCTTAATTATACACTTTAACAAGTAAGTTTTATGGCATGTGAATTAAAGCTGTTATTTAAAAAGAAAAGAAAAGAAAGCCTAGCTAAGAGAAGTGATGCTCATGAGGAAAAGTGAAAAGAAAAAAGTGAGGTAGCCCACAGACCCTTCCAGCATCATGAAAAAATTACCACAGGAACCAGAGGTGAGGGAGAAACATGCAGAGGCCAATGCCAGTCAGGTCCCAGTCATGTCTTTTCAAGATGCTGGAATGAGGGGAGAGGGGAATTGCAAAAAACACCCTAGGACAACTTTTTAATGTTTACAGGCATTTTTCTTTCATAGAATAAGCTACATAAAGGACTTTGATTAAATCTTGGAAGGGTATGTGGTCCATCCATGCCTCTGGCATCTGAATTCTCTGCTGGGTCCAGAAGGTACCAGCAGAAGCCTCGTACCTCCCTAGGCCCCACTAAGACCTGTGCAATGTGCACCCTTGGTTGTCCCAGCAGGGCCCTGAGACAATGCCACCAAAACTCTGTGCACTGGTGCCTTGCCTCGCTCTCCCCAAGAGGGATCACCCATGAGGACAGGGACTTTGACTTGCTCACTAGTATCTAGGATAGTCCCTGACACATAGTATATGCTCAATAAATATGTGTTGATGAATGAAGAATGAATTAATGATATATGTATTGATAAAATTGTTTCTAAAATATTATTGAAGGAATTACCAGCCACATCACACATGGTTCCCTATATCAAGTTTCATATGAGAATTTTGAAATTTAAATCTGGGGAAAATCTCACTTTCCTTAAGTAATGGGTATGGTTCTTCCTCTCAGATCGTCAGAGTTTTGAAACAAGTTCAGCTCTCTTTTTATTGTAACTTCCAGAAAGCGTGGAGTTAAATCCAAAGCTCATCTATAGCAGCTGAATTAGCTGCATGATCTGCATATTATTTTGATTTTCTGTTGATGATTTTTTTCTCCTGATTTTCCAACTTCTGTTGCTACCTAATTCTGCTGGTGTGTGGCTCACTCAGATACTTCGAAGAATGAGTTGGGAAGTGTGGACGTATTTCTGTTGAAATTATTTGAGGACACAGTATCAACCCATTACCAAGTTCCTGTGTGGCAGTGCTCACGCTGTCCCCCAGCTTTCTTCCTAGTGCAACAGTAAGTAGTACAAACTCAACATTTCAGTGCTACGGAGACCAAGAGTAAAAGTGGAATCAGAGTTAGCCATGTGAAGAGAAGGTGTCAAGAGAGTGGGATTTTTACTCATGGATTGTGGAGAGAAGAGGCCTAAAGCGTGCCTTCCTGTGGTGCTTCTGGTCCAGGTCTCTCCGCACAAAGACACCCAGGCCATGCTGCCTCATGGGGGAGCTTCACCGGAGCATGGAATCTGTGCAGGGGGAGGACTCTGCTGGCCCAGATGTGCGGGATGAAGCAGCCTCATCTCATCCTGAGGTGCCGGCTTCCACACCTGACATCTTACACAAACTCAAATATGTTTTCCAATGGAAAGGTGCCATGGATACATGAACAGGAGTGTGAGTTCTGGCACGACAGATCCTGGCTCCCTCCTCATCAGGTCACAGCCTTACAGAAAGCACCTGATGTCTCTGAGCCCCAGTTATTTCATTGGCAGTGTGGGGCTAGTACTCAACACATCGGGTTTGGAGGATGATTCAAAGTCAGGAATAACTGCTGATTGTTCCTAATTGTGCCTGGGTTTCAGCACAGGAGCAGGGGAGGTGGGTGTGAAGGAGACCCCACTATTCCTCCTCGATGGCAGAAATACCCCAGGCGCCCAGGGCAGGGGATCTGGTGGCCTTGCCCTATAGGTTCAGAAGTTCCAGGACTGTTTCGACTATGCCATCCTTCCTCCACATGAATTTTGCTCTGTGTTGGAAATGCTAACATTTGGTCATTTAAACAATGAGTCCCAAGTTGAACCCCATGCCCAATATTGACACATAACTCCTCAGATATGAGATGTTTGTTTGGTTTGATTTAAAATGTTGCAAAAAGTGTGATTTATTCATTTTTGTAATTCCCTCTTATTCTGACGGAGGAGCAGATTGTCCAGGGCCTGGCCAGGACCCATCATGGTCATGCAAACCCAGGGATCTTCCCACCCCCACTTCAGGCTTACTTCACTTCCTCCTTCCATCACCCCATGTAGGTGCCCTTCCAGGCTCTCAGAATTTCCTGGGAATGAGGCTAACAGACGCCTTGGCACCCCAGTGCAGTGGTCGGCAAACCCATTAGTCAACAGAGCCAAATATCAACAGTACAACGATTGAAATTTCTTTTGAGAGCCAAATTTTTTAAACTTAAACTATATAGGTAGGTACATTGTTATTAACTTAATTAGGGTACTCCTAAGCTGGCCTTTGCTAAAAACTCAAGGGGCCAAAGAGCCGCATGTGGCTCGCGAGCCGCAGTTTGCCGACCACTGCCCTAGTGCATCATGCTTTCCTTAGATATGTGTCACCATTTTAACGGGACCTGTTGGAATGCCTCACTCCAGGCTGTGAGAAACTCTGAGTCTTATAAACCCAGTAGTGGCTTGTAAAATCAATTTAGTGTGTCATGACCAATATTTAAAAATTAGTACAGAATATTTTTAAAAAATCAGAGTACCAAACAGAGAACTTTTGTTTTGGTTGCATGTTTGGTAAACTGGATCAACATCTAAAATTTACTTCTTACTGAGAGTTTTAAACAAAATCATTTAAAAGCCATTATTTTCCCCCCCAAAGAGAGACAGGGGAACTTATGTTCTGTGGATGGTATTTATGGGGAAGGAGGGAGGGAGAGAGGGAGGGAGGGAAGGAAGGTTCACCATGGTGTCCAGAACCACAGGGAACACTGCTCACTCGCTACATGAAGGCCAGCTCGCCCATGATCTACAGCATGAAAGACAGCAGGCTTTTCATCTATAAAGTATGCATAAGTGACCAGTAAGTACTCACCACTATGCTCTGGGTTAGAAAAATGACAGAGATACTGTTTTAGCTTCATCATGCTCACTGCAGTTCACCAAGGGAGATACACAAGCTAACAACCACAGTTGGACATGATAAATGCTAAAACAGAGATGTGTTTAGGCTAATGTTTGAGAAGAGAAAAGGCTGATTCTATAGAGGGGTGTATTCATTTTCTAGGGCTGCTATTTCAGAGTACCACAAACTGGGCAGCTTAGACCAACAGAAATGTATTCTCTCACAGTTCTGGAGGCCAGAAGTCTGAGACCAGGGTGTCAACAGAGCTGTGCTCTCTGAAAGTGCTGGGGAGGGAGGCCCTGGCCCCTCTCCCAGCTTCTGGCATTCCCTTGACGTGTGATAGCATAAGTACGGTCTTCACACAGCATTCTCCCTGCTGTGTGCATGTGTCCCAATTTTCCCTTCTTATAAGGACACCAGTGATGTTGGATTAGGGACCCACCCTAATAATGCGCCATCACCTTAATTAACTAATTACATCTGTAAACACCCTTTTCCCCAAAAAGTTCACCTTCTGAGGTGTTAGGATTGAAACATGATTTGGGGGAGACAAGTCACATAACTGAGGGTCAAGAAAAAATACGTTGTTTTCCCTAAACCTTGAACACCATTTCCTACCAATGCAGAAAGGTGATGACATTCCGGAAGGAAGGCGCTCTCCTGGACCCCTGTCCCTGCTGTGCAGAGAGCCATGCAGGCACAAGCCCCCTTGCTTGCCTGCCCTCCGAGGACAGGCAGCCTGCACCCGCTGTTTCTCAAGACGCCAGCGTACAGCTCTTGCTTTAGGAGCGATGAGGAGAGCCATTGTCTACAGGCTGCGCCTTACATTCCTGAGTCAGTAAACACTGAGCTACTGAATATGTGCCAGGTCCTATCACAGGTAGGATCTTGCTTCCCCTTCACGAGATGGACTCTTACTTCCATGCGCGCACTACCGAAACAGAAGCTCGGAGACGGAAACGCAACTGGACAAAGGCACACAGCTTTCACTTGTAGGTACAGAGTTAAAATTCAGGCCTTGTTTTGACTGACTTTGAAGTCCTTTTTAAAACTCTTTCTGGTCACACCATGGCAAGAGGCAGCTCCCGAGGAAATCATACACTGCACTGTACCTGTCCACAGCTGCGTGCTCTGCCTCTAACCCTCTCTCTGTCTTCAGACAGCCGGACCAGGAAGGGAGCAGGGAGGGGAGGGGAGCTCCATTCTTCAAAGAAAGGACTCCATTCTGCAGAAAAGAGTAGTGCCCAGAGGGACCCTAACCAGAGCCTAGAACCCCAGGACATTCAAGCTGAAAGGGAGTCCAGAAGTCACTGCAATCCCCTCTGTCATCAGAAGTGGCCCCCCAAACGGGTAACTGGCCCCACAAACCTACAGCTAGCTGGCACAGCCTCAGTACCGGGACCTAAGAGTAGGACCTTTGTATGGGCCCCAACATGCCATACTTTGAGAGTTACATTGATTATTTAAACTGCTCCCACCTGGGATAAAGTGCAGACAGTTAAAACCAGTTGAATGACCAGGCCTGAAGGTTTGATAGTGGGCCAGTCACTCAACTTTAATGGGCTTGCATGGCCCGCAGGGCACGTTGGGAGCCAGCCAGGATGCAGGAAAGAGAGGCCTGCTGTAAACCACCAGAGCCCACCTGCAGGAAAACGATTGATAGAAATAGGTAACAAAACAGCCTCAAACCTCACGCATTAAACAAATATTTGAGGAAATACAGAAATGGGGGTCCTGTCAGACTCAGGAGCCACTACCCCCTTGCCTTTCGGTATCATTGAAATGCTCAAAGAAAGGTCCTGCATACAAAGGCTGGGACCGGTAAAAATGACCAGATAAATGCACGTTATTTCTTCCACTGAGTTCCTGCTCAGTCTGTGTGGCCTGCGGCCTCCAATGCCCAGTAAAGCCGTCTCTCTGTGGCTGTGCCCAAGTCCCACAATGCCTGGGTGCTGGTCCTGAGGGAGCAACGCCTCCAGTTATTTGATTCATATGGGGCTGAACAGCTAGAGATTCGAAACATCTTGTTCATACCATTTCACGGGGACTCTTAGATGTGATTGTAGTAACAATCACAGCAATCATTTGCTGAGAAATGATTTGCTGTCACTCAATCACCATGCAAGTATGATCTCATCCACGAAATGGGCGGCAAATGACAGGCGTCCCCCGCCACGCAGTGCTGCCTGCCGCCACAGCCCAGCCCTCCTGCAAGGCACCCCGCGCCACGCGAGCTGCGTGTCCCCTGCCTCCGCGCGGGAAATCAACCCGGGACTCGCCGCTCTCCCCAGGCGGCCCTGGAGAGCTCCGAGGACAGCTGAGCCGCCGCTGGGAATGTGCGCGTTAACTAGGCTGTGCCTGGGCAAGCCAGCTTCCAAACTGCGTTGGCGGCTCTTGGAACCACTCTCGTCTCAGTTGCACTTCTCAGCGGCACTCAGGCACTCACCTTTATTTCTTTGGAGGCGAGCTGGCCGAGGGCCTTTTTTCCTCCCTTGGAGGATTTGGACGAGGTGGAGGAGCAGCCCTGGGCGAGCTTGGGCTTCAGGTCGTTGAGGCTGCTCAGGTATTTTTTCCGCAGGGCCAGCAGCTCCTGCAGGTACTGCAGACAGTCCTGGGTGCGAGAGTACATCCACGCCCGGTCGCCCTCCTGCTGCAAGTAGTACAGGCTGGTGTCCATGCTGCTGGTGCTTTTGTATTTCTTCAAAGACTCGCTGAATTTCTCCCCGTGGTCCCCAACCACGTACATGGAGCTGCTGCGGATCAGCCGCACCGGAGGGCCTCCCTCGTAGTAGGAACTCTCGGCCACCTCCGTCTTCCGTTGCGGCCTGGAGTTAAAGACGGAGTGCAGCTTTCTGAGCATGGTGCTCGGTTTCTCCCCGTGGGCGCCTTCCAGCTGCCTGCGCCGCCACTTGATCTAGCTGGGGGTGGGCGAGCCAGCATGCAGGCCTCCTGTCCTCTCCTTCCAGGAGGCCTCTGGTCGCTGGAAGCCAAGGAGCGAGTGTGGGCTCAGTTAGGCAGGCAACCAGGGTCTCTCTCATGGGAGTGGGCGTTATACCCAATAACCCAGATGCCTTAAACCGCCCAGGAGAGGAGGTAATGAGTGCCCTCTGAGCTTAAAAGCAAGTGCCCGGCTGGTTCTAAGCACCATTTGGGGCAAATACCCTCTGTGCTCCTCCATCGAGGGCCCCAGCTGGATGGGGAACAGGTGACATTGCTTTGCCTGCTTAACTATTTTCTTTCCTTTTCATTTTCCGTTTCTGGATGTGGTCTCAATTTGACTTGATCTTGGTATAAATTTGCACGTTTCCACCTTGGCTGAGCTAGCCCTGGTCCTGAACTCTTGTATCCAAAACGAAATCCTGCTTTGCAAGGACACCACTCAGCGAAAGCAGTGTGTTGCTTGAGGTAAAATCCAGTCCCCTGAGCTGGGCCAGGGCGCACACAGCCAGGGCCATTGGCAGTTGGCTTGCAGATCTCCGATAAGCTGGGGTCTGAGCAGGCATCAGAGCGCCCTGCAGGCGCCTCACCTGCCGTAACAAAATCTCTCAGCCGTCACAGGATAGCAGCCCTTTGTGGAGATGGGAGGATTCAGGTATCCGGAACACAACTTTCTGCATAAAAGCCTCAGTCAGCTGAGGGTAGCACATGTTCAGGGCAGACCTGCTGTTTTCAGCTTGAGCTAAATAGACTAGTTATGATCAGACACAAACTATTTTTTCAAGAGCATCATTTGAATACATTAGTCTCCTGGATGGTCTCTCTAGAATTTTTTTCAGGCAAATGCTAAGCATCATTGTTGCACTCATTTTCTTACACAGTCTATTTCTTTGCTCAGAGAGCAGAAGCCTGTAAGTCTCTCACACAGGCATTCTCTTAAGCTGAGATGGATGTAGCGGAGGCTATGAGGCCCCAGAAATTGTATGTGAAATGTTATTGGATGTATGTATTAGCATGGTTTATTTTTGCTCTTTTTTTTTTAAAGAGGAAGAGAAAAAGAGAGAGAGAGTTCGTGGTTTTATCAGATATTCAAAGAGGTCTGTGATTAAAAAAATTAATTAAAAAATGTTTATATCCTGTTCTGGAACAACAATCTTTCTTTTAGAATATAGCTATAAGAGGATATTATAAATACCTCTGTACTGAGTGCACTGTGTCTGTGGCATTCTCCCAGACACCGTGGTGAGATGACCCAAATATGTGGAAGCAGTTACACCTTATATTTGCAGAGTGCTTTGGGGCTAATGAAGCATCCCCACATGCATTAACTCACTGAATTGTTATGGCTTTCTTGGGAGAGAAACCCAAGGTTATTGAACTTCAATTCACAGATGAAGAAGGTGAGCCTGCAGAGATTAAGAGACTTTTCCAAATTCTAGATCAGCTGAGTGAGAAACTAGTCCTCAGACCAATGGTCCAGCTTCAAGGGAAGCTAGCCCCACTGCCCCCTGGGTGCTTTGGACATGCAAAGCCACCTGCGCAAGCTCTCCTTGAAGGGTCTCCATCCAGCCCACTTCTCTGGCTTCACGTGGGCACAGTACTTAAGCACCCAGAAGGACAAGTGCTGGCAGAATTTCTCCCTGAGGAACCCTGGAACTGTGACCACACAGCTTTCTCAGTAGCATTGCCAGTGGGCTTCTAATGAATATCACTACTTCTATTTTATAGCTCCCTGCATATGGTTGTCTAGTTACTGTCCCAGTCAAATGTTTTGCACCCAGGCCTCTCATCCTGGGTATTTGTAGAGATCACAGGCAGGGATGTGCCGCCCTTAATAATGACCAGCTTGAAAATGGCTCCGTGAGCCCACTGCCCTAATAATACCGAGTTTCCTGAGATCCTGGTTGTCCTGAATGGCCCCGCTGCTGAGAGGGCACAGGGCCAGGCATTCCAACCCCTTCCCACAGGAAGTCAGGCGAGCACCTCATGGTCACTTCTCTCCCGCCCGGTGGCATGTTGACTATTACTATGCTATAACCTGGGGTAAGGGCAGGGAGACACCATTCTCAAGGCAATCCCACCAGGCTGCACCTTCACTTCTCATAAAGAATCCTGAGTCAAAGAAAACAATATGTACACTCGCCCAGGTCTAGAAATCCCCTTGGCTGTGTCTCTGACAGGAAAGCAGGGGCATAGCAATGAGTTGACATTAAGATGGAGAAGAGGCATGAAGGAGGAGGGAATGCAGAGGAAGAAGGGAAGCTGAGAAAAGGAAGAGATCTAATCATCAGTGTTGAATATTTAATGAAGAGTAAGATTACAACGTTCAACAACGTGTATCCCATGTCATGTTGGTCCATTTGCATAGCATATTGCAACATTTTGCTCTATGGTTGTGCTATGAATTGTGAGGAAAAGAATCTCCCCTGGAGACCAGCTTCCTGGTCTAAGACGCAGTGTCCTGTGCCTTTGGACCCTTTCCAACAAAGCACAGCCTCCCTGGGGCAGAGTAACCCACGTCCCCCGGGCTTTGCCCTCCACATCTGGAGAATGAAAATGGACTGACAGGTGGTTTCACTGCCCCTGCTTACTTAAACATGCTTGGAACCCCACATACCATGTGCCTGTGAGCAAACAAATCCTCTGAGGTTTGCAAGGCTAAAAATGTCCTGGCACCTGAGTACAGAGAGGCTTGGTGTTCTGCACTTGCATCCTCCCTTAGAAGGCACAACCCAGTTTGGGAACTGCTGCTGAATAGAAGGCAAAATGGGCACATCTGAGGGTGGAGGTAGGTTAACCCCTCTGGGCGAAGACTGGAGATGAATAATGAGAGACTGGGTTGGACAAAGTTGGAGGGAGACAAAGATGTCATCAGG
The DNA here is from genome assembly GCA_026230045.1 of Corynorhinus townsendii. Lineage (NCBI taxonomy): Eukaryota > Metazoa > Chordata > Mammalia > Chiroptera > Vespertilionidae > Corynorhinus > Corynorhinus townsendii. Next base: position 93,290,386 of record JAPDVU010000003.1, read on the forward strand.
CAGTTAGTTAAAGGAGGCTTCGAGGCCAGGTCAACAAATTAGGATTTGATTCAACTGAACTTTTGTCAGAATTCTGGGAGCCAGCAAGGCAGAATCATGTAACTTACAAAAAGTGTCCCCTATGGTGAAGGACAGGTAAGCAGTCCCTTTGGGCCCCCTTGGCAGGTGCCCTGATATAGTGCACAACCCATACAACCACATATGACAACCCTGACTGGCTAAGAATTTAGAGCAGAAGATGGTGTGACAAATGGAATTTTAAAAAATTCCACTTGGAAACCTTAAATGGGAGCTCTGTAAGATTTAAGAAAAGTTAGGGCTTCATTTATCAATTACTATGTACAAACCATCTCAAGACTTAATGGCTTAAAACAACGGTCATTTTATTTGCTCGCAATTCTACAGTTTAGCTGGGCTTTTGATGGGCATGTAAGTGGTACTGCTGTCCTGCATTCAACTGGTGAGTAGGCTGGGGCTAGGCTTAGCTGGGGAGCGGAGGCAACAGGACGCCCCTCCCCACGTGGTCTTTCCAGCCAGGTAGCCAGAATTCTTACATGGCTACTCAGTGCTTCAACTGTCCAAAGGCAGAAACTGCCAAGCCTTGAGGCTTAAGCTGGGAATGAGTGCCATGTTTGTCTACTGCTTTCTATTGATTAAGTCACAAGGGAGTGAGTCCCAGTCGAGGCCACCAGTGTAAGGGGCTGCAGTCTGTTCAGGAGCTCTGGGGTCCAGCAGAGGGAGTGGTGAGGACTAGTTTTCTTTTTAAGGATGATCTCCACATTATTTACTTTTGACTTGGGTTATACCCTATCAGTTTCTCTTTCTAAGTACATTCTAATAAGATTAATGGAAAAATAGAGTACATTACCCCAAAACAAGTGTCATAAATCACTATAATTGTTATAAGAATAAGTCTCGTTTTTTTCCAAAATATAAAAGAAATATGGATAATTAGGAGTGAATTATATAATTCTTGGAAAGATAAACTTAGGGACACAATCTTATTTTGAATTTTTTTCATAACAACATACTGCAACATGTATCAGGACTCAAAAAATATATAAAGTCTTTCCATGAACACTAATGTTTCTTTTTTTTCATTCTGGAATGTAAAGCTCTTTTAAATTAAAGTATAGTGGACATACAATAGTATATTAGTTTCAGGTATACAGCATAGTGATTTGACAGTTATATACCTTATGAAGTTTTCATCATGAGAAATCTAGTGTCCATCTGTCACTGTGCAAAGTTATTGCCATGTTACTAACTGTATTCCCTATGCTGTTGATTACATCCCTATGACTTATTTATATTATAACTATAAGTTTGTACCTCTTAATCTCTTTCATCTGTTTTGCCCACATCCCCACCACTCAACCCTCTGGAAACTATTGGTTTGTTCTCTGTATCATAAGTGGTTAATCTACTACATTCATTATATGTTTGCTTTACTAGTGAAAATTTTTCTTTTATATATTCTCATATTCCTAGTTTTAGCTTTTTCATTTCCACTTAAAGAATTCCCTTTAATGCTGGTTTAGTGGTGATGAATTTATTTAGCTTTTACTATCTGAGAAGCTATCGCCTTTATTTTATTTGTTTATTTATTTTATGGTTTGGCTTGTTATTTTCTTTCTTTCTTTTTAATTTACCTCTATTGTGGAAAGTATCTCCTTTAATTCTGACTAACCTTGCTGGGTAGAGAATGTAGGTTGTCAGCTTTTTCCTTTCATCACATTGAATATATCATGTCACTTCTTTCTGGCCTGCCAAATTTCTGCTGAAAAACCAGCTAATTGTCTCATGGGGGGGTTCCCTTGTACATAACTAGTTATTATTCTCTTGTTGCTTTTTAGATTCTCTCTTAATCTTTAACTTTTGACATTTTAATTATGATGTGTCTTGGTGTGTGTCTGTTTGGGTTAATCTTTCTGAACCTGGAATTTTGTTTCCTTCACCAGGTTAGGGAAGTTTTCAGGCATTACTTCTTCAAATAGGTTTTCTGTCTTTTTTCCTCTCTCTCCCCTTCTGGAACTTCTATGAAGCAAATGTTAGCATGCTTGATGTTGTCCCAGAGGTCTCTTATGCTATCCTCATTCTTTCTAATTTTTTTCCTCTTTGCTTTTCCAATTGGGTGATTTTCACTATCCTGTCTTCTGATCACGGATTCAGTCTTCTGCATCATCTGATCTGCTATTTATTCCCTCTAGTGTACTCTTTTCGTTTCAGTTCTTAGATTATCTTCAGTTCTAATGAGCTCTTTTTGAAGTTCTTGCGGAGTTGATTGACCCACTTTTCTATAGAGTTTGATAAGCATCTTTATGATTATACTTTGAAAACTTTATCTAGTAGAAAGCTTACCTCCATTTGTTTACTTCTCTTTCTGGGGTTTTGTCTTGCTGTGTGGTTTGGAAATATTCTCTTGTCTCCTCATTTTATCTGTTTCTATGTATTAAGTATATCAGCTACATCTCCTGGTCTTGAAAAAGTAGCCTCATGCAGAAAATGTCCTTTGGGGCCCAGGGATGTGATTTTCCTGGTCACCACAACCAGGTGCTCCAGAGGTGTTCTCTGTTTGGACTAGTGTGGCTTCCTGTTGTGGTTCGGCCACAACTGCTATGGACACACCAGTGGCAGGGTTTTTTTGGTGCCTAGCCCAGCTGACTGTGAAGTATGGCCACAACAGTTGAAGGCACTCTGGTGTGCAGGGGAGCCCCTGATACAGTTGGCTAATGGGTGTGACTACAACTGCTGCTGGCACACTGTTGTGCAGGACAGGCCTCTGGTATGGCTGCTGTGAGGCACAGACTAGACTGTTGCAGACCACTGCTCTGCACTGGTGCCAACTGAGGCTGCTCACTGGGTGTGGTGAGGTAGGAGCTGCTTTTGGGGCGGGGGAGGGGGTGGCACCCATGCTAGCTAAGGCCATCCACTAGGTGTGGTAAGGCAGGTGAGTACTCAGAGAAACTCCAGAATGGGGTGAATAGTGTTATTAAGGTTAATGGAGAGTGTCAGAAATGGTGCCTGACAGTGTCAGACCAGCTAGGTGGAAGGCAAGTAAAGAAGTGGCGGGGCGGGGGGGAGAGAAGGCATCTGCCAGCACTTCTGTCCTTAGAGAAAGTCCAACAGATCCCTGCCCCTCCATCACACACCTTAAAATTAACAAAGGTATCACCTTCATGTGTAACCCAGTGTTTTTCAAACTGCTGCCTCTGCGCTGGGACTTGGAATGAGCACAACCTTGGTTTTCTTCAGCCCTTTGGCTCTCCCAGATATTAAGTCCCACTGGTTTGCAAAGTCAAGTGTTATGGGGCCTCCTCTTCCCAGTGTAGGTCCCCCAGGCTGGGGATTGAACCTCTTGCTGTTTAGAGGGTGACCTCCACAGTTGTGGTATCCCTCCTGCTTGTGAGTCACTACACAGGGAATGAGAGGAGAGATAGGGTGAATCCTGACTACACTGAGCCTCTGCCCCTCCTACCCATCTCGATATGGTTTTCTTTATATCCTTGGTTGTGGAAAATCTGTTCTGATAGTCCTCAGGTTGTTCTCACAGATAACTGTTCTATATGTAGTTGTAGTTTTGATGTCAATAAGAGGAGGTGAGTTCAAGGTCTTCATACTTAGCCATCTTGTTCTCAAAGCCAGGAGTCTTGCCCTTGAATGCCACTTCAGCTTGTTTGGGAAGTGTCGTTTCTTGTGATTGGTGCACTGTTCCTGCAACAATCATGTCTCCAGCTCATCTGGCACTGCCCCCAAAACTATGTGTGAGTCTCACAACTGCCCTCCCCACTCCATGTGACCATGAACCTCAAACATTTATATGACTTACGTTTTGTTTTCAAACATTTGCATAATCAGCAACAGAAATATTTGGTGTGATTTTCCACAGTCCCAGGGGAAGGCAAGACCTGACAGAGCTATGGGGGTTGGGATGAGATGAACTGTGTGCCTCTCCGTTTGTTTCTTGTTGTTTTCATCTTATCCTGTACCACCTCTCCTTCTACCTTCTTCCTCTCCCTACCATTTCTCTCCTTCCCCTTTCTCTCCAATTGGAGGGTATTATTTTAGTCAAAGTTTCCATTTGGCTTCCATAACTGAAATAGTGTGCTTTTTGTTACTCTCTTGTGTAGAGTGTGGAGGAAGATGCTCCATGTGACCTTCCAGGGCCCAGGCCCCTCTCACTTTGTTGGTCTTCATTTCCAAGGGTTGTTGCTCTTGTCTGCATCAGCAAAGGTGGCTCAAGGCAAGGCAACCTTATTTTAGCCGACGGGAAAGCGGGAAAGAAGAGAGTGTGCGACTCCTTTCATGTTTATTCAGCTCCACTGACCACAATCTACTCACATGGCTACCATCGCTACACAGGAAGCTGAGAAATGCAGTTCTTCACTCAGTGGACTTGTGTCCAGCTCCAGCTTCTGTTGCCATAGCGGCTGTGGGGAACAACCAGCAACCTCTGTGTGGATGGCTTGGCTTCGTTCATGGTGTTAGGAAAGGAGCAGAGAAAATGAAATGAAGAAAATCTCTTCTTTTGGCACTGGAGTAAAGATGTGGAGGGGGAAAACTGCTTTCTAGGTTTTTGCAAAAATATAAGAGCATTTCTGACTTTCCCTCCCAGACAAGGAGCTCTCTGGGCAGTGAAGGATCCACTTAAAATGGCTTAAATGTTAAATTATGTTTGTCTATTTTACTTTAAAAAATTTATATTCTCAAGGATATTGACTCAGAGAAACTGAGGAATCTGTTTGTTTTTAAAGTGATAAATCAGAAGGATATTACTAAGAAAGTCTAGGACAGTGGTCGGCAAACTCATTAGTCAACAGAGCCAAATATCAACAGTACAATTGAAATTTCTTTTGAGAGCCGAAAACCGACTTCTGCACATGGGCCATGGTTTCAATCGCACTGTACGTGCACGCCAGCACATGGTATTTTGTAGAAGAGCCACACTCAATGGGCCAAAGATCCGCACGTGGCTCGCGAGCCACAGTTTTCCGACCGCTGGTCTAGGAGACACTGCTACTTCATAATGAAATAAAATGTAAGTACCGAAGTCCACACTTGATTTATAAGCACTCAATAAATGGCCACTAATATTAGTAGCTATTGTTATTAATCATGTAAATATTGCTTTTTTTCTGTACAACTTTCGTGTGAGAATTACAATAATTATCATAGTTAACATTTGCAAGCAACAACTAGGCATCCTAGGCTTTTACCTGTGTTCTGTCATTTAATCCTCACAACATTACCAATTAGGGGTGAACATGATGCCCATTGTAGAGGAGAGGACATTCTGGAACAGACAGCTTAAGGAATGTGCCCAGCATCCTGTATCCATTGAGTGATGGAGCTGAGATTTGGACCCAAGAAGCCACACTGCTGGAAATCGGCATATTCGCCAGCTCATAATGAGCTCCGGGAGGACAGGCACAGTGGCCTCTCTTACTCACGGCTGTTTCCACACTGTTTCACAATACATGCTCAATAAATATGTGTTGAATGAATGATTTAACCATTTTGTGGTCATCAGAAATTGTTATCTGACTATTTGTTAAAGGAGAAATACCTGAAGGGCAGTGGAGTGTTCTCTTTTCATTTGGGGTGAAATGCCGTGCCCCTATGTCAGATACTCCATTTCCACCACTGCAAAGGCCCTTTTATTTCTCTCTGACCTGAGAGGTCCTGAAAAAGCTCCAGATGTGGATGGAGGTTGAAAACCTGGGGTCTGTCTCCATATTTCTCAATTCTTGCTGTGTGATCTTGGGAAAGTCTTTGCTTTCTCTTCAGCAAAACAGCAATCATAACAAACCCTGTCGTACCCTACACCTTCCAGGCAGGGTTTTAAGATTCCTGCACCTCCCAGACTGAGCTTCCAATGAAGGGTTGAGGGCAGGATGAGGAGTCAGCCCCTCCCACTCAGGAGGGACTGGAGTTGTCCTGAGGAACTAGGTGAAGGATTTAACAAGCAGACCGAGTCCAGAGACCTAGAACCGTGCAATGGAAAGAATGGAATTACTCCTAATTGCATACCTCACTGGGGATCAAGCACATTTAACCTAAAATAACATTTATCACTTGCAAGACTTTGAGAACAATAATACCAGGGTACTGGGCACATTCCTTAATACTCAAGGGTGGGAAAGTTGAAGGGGAAAAAAGATACTCTTGTGCCCTATCAGTAGGAGTACACATTGGGATAACTTTTATGGGGATAGTTCGGAAATTCGTATCAAAATCCTTAAAATTGGCATTCATTTTGACCCAGCTATTCTACTTATAGCAATTTATCTTTTAAAAAATCATGGATGTGTACAAACATTTGGCCATAAATTTCTTATAAATGAGAATTACCTAAATAAATTAGCTTACATGGACCACAGCACAGTCATTAAAGATGATACACTAGAACAATAGTAACAATATGAAAAGATGTTCACAATGTAACAAATGACAAAACTCCAATGTAAAAGTTTGTGCAGTGAATACACTCACTTTTGTGTCTATCTGTACAATAAATAGCCCATGTGTTGTTTTTGTTGTAAGTACAAATGCGTTATTTTTAAATCATGTAGAGAAAGCATGTTTATAATATACACAGAGAAAAAAGAGGGCTAGAAAATAGCAGGCATTGAAATAAGTGAATATTCAAGTAAATTTAATTGTACTGGACAAAAAACTGTTCTTAAAGTAATAACTAAAATTTCTATTGGTAGTTCATCTCATGGTAAAATTCCTGAATATGCAATGAACCTAAAGCAGTCATATGTGTGGGGAAAAAAAATTAAATTGAAAGTTATCAAGACTGCATTATAAAATTTACAAAAACCTCCATTAATAAAAAAAAAAGGGGGGATAGTAGGGCAATATCATGTAAGGAAAAATATCCTATAAGTAAATTATATCTAGAAAATTTTTACTTTACCAAATTAAGTTTCATTTGCAATGCTAACAGCAAGACACCCATGAAAAACACACATGGTGTCTAAATAAGACAAAGGAAAATCGTTTGAACAAAAATAAAAAGGATCCCAAATCAATTATATAGAAAAGATTCCTTTATTAACTTGTGGTCGAGAATATATTTGTATATTTTCAGAAAACAACCCCAAGACCAGATGGATTTCTGCAACAGAGAGGAATTGACAGGAGTGCTCCAACCACGAAGACAAGAGGAAAAAACAGTCCAGAGATGGAAGACGCTGACAACGCCTTGCCATGGGAGCAGTCAGCAGCTGTGCACCACTGCAGGTTACCTAGGACCAAACCAGAGAGGGTCGGACCTGCATTGCCACCATGTGCCCACCATCCAGATATCATTGCTGACATGTACACATAAGGAACTGTTGGACATTGAAATTGGGACTCAAACATTTTTTTGTTTTGTCTTGTTTTGTTATTATATGTTTATTTCTAGTCTGCAAAGGCAAAACTTTTTAAAGGAAAGAAATGGTGGGAAAAAGATACAGGGACAAAGAAGCATTGAACAGACTGTCAAACTACATTGGGAAGACAGGGGAGGTTGGGGGAGGGGGGCTGTAAGAGACCAACCGAAGGACTTGTACGCATGCATATAAGCACAACCAATGGATATAAGACACTGGGGCGGGGGGAGGGCGGGCAGGTGAAGGCATGTCCTGGGGGGTAGGGGAGGTCGGGGGGAGATCAATGGGGGAAAAAAAAGGAGACATATGTACTACTATTTGTAATACTTAAAACAATAAAAAAAATGGGGATAATAAAAAAAAATAAAATAGCCATCTTAAAATTCAAAAAAAAAAAAGAAAATAGCAGTATACTACAAATGTTGAATACATATTTATTTAAATATATATATAAATAATATATATCAGAAATATATATGACTGGATTATCTAATAAAATAAATGCATTTATAAAATTTAAAACCATTTATTGAACTGTCATCATCTTGTTATAAAGTTCCAACTATTCAGTTTTATCCTTTAATTAATTCATGCCCACAGCAAATAGGTTTTATGGATTCACCGAGCTAGAGGCTTATCAACTCCCCAGAATAACCTGTGATGCATCCGGCTTCCTTACCAGTCTTAAAATTGGACGACTATCCTTGGGACCTTGTGGATCCCTTTGTTTCAATTCTGCTCTTGTTTCTGAGAGTCATTTTCAAAATAAATTTTAAAAGAATGCTTTCTCATTTGCTCCTCAGCAATCTTGTATCAGTGAGCTCATCATCATCTAAAGTCGAACCAGGGGAGGCAGCTGTGCTGCTGAATACACTGGGGAGGAAGAGAGGCTTGTTCTGAGGTCCCTTTTGTTCACTGTGCATCTCCTTCATTAATCAGTTCTCTTTGATGTTCTGCAGAGATCAGCTCAATCAAAGCCACACGTGGTGAATGATCACTCGGAGTATTAGACAAACCAGACCCACAATCCTTCCCTTTCCTTAGCAATCCTCGCGCTGCGTGTTCCTGTGTTTTATCTCCGTCAGCAGGGAATACTTTTGCCCTGGTAATAAGTAATCCAAAACTCTTGTTGGCTTGTTACATATATTTCACTTGCCATCACACTGCAAATCCATTGCAAGTTGGCTGCGGGCTCTACTCAGGGACTTGGGCTGACAGAAGCTCCATCCGAATAAGCTCACCATGGCAGGGGGAAGAGAGTACCGTGCAAGGTTGTCCCAAGGTTGTTCACACTTCAAAGTGTCTCACAGCTCTTCCAACTCCCAAGCAGGTGGGCAGTACAATCCTAGCACACACCTGGGGAGACCTAGACTACTTATGAACATCCCTACTAACTTCTGTGCTTCTACTAGTTTGCTTATTTGAGCAGTGTGAGCTCCTGCAGGGCAGGAAATAGTTCTCCTCAGTTAAATCTGCCTCCATCACCTAACCCAGCACCTGGCAATTAGAAAGTACTTAATATTTATTGAATGAATGAATGGTACCTTGTCTCATATAATGAGGAAGTAAATCAAGGAATTTAGGAGCTTTAAGGTTGTGTTGTCAGGTGTCAACTTTGACATACTACTGTCCACTTCTTCGTGGACCTTCCTTGCCCAGAATCCCCTTCCTTGAACAGTTTGTGCTTAGTTTTCCAATGAGAAGAACTTGCCTGCGCTTCGGAGAGTGGAATTGAGGAGAGGCAGTTACCCTCAGGACATTACTGGAGCTGAACCAGACACAAGGCTCATTTGGTTTCTAGGTTTCTTGGCAAGCACCAGGTTGGGTAAAATATTTCCCAGAGATTCTTGGAAATTGTAGCAGTTTCCTACCAAACTTGAGCAAAATACCTGCTTAGGTGTTTTGCAGCTGCCCTTCCAGCTGTTTCCATAACTTTCCAGCTGCTTTCACTCTCCCAGCTCATTCCGTGTGTGGCCTAATTCTGATATTAATATAACACGCAGAGTGGCTTTAATACTGGGTCTTCCTTTATTTTTCCCAAGAGTTGAATGGAATTTTTATTGTAGGGATTGGGAGGGGTCATATTCCAAAGAAATCTGTTAATTTACTCTGCAGGAAAAGCCTCTATATAAGATTTGCTGTTCTTTCCCTCCTCAAGTCTTAGCTGTAAAGGCGGCCTGAAGAACTATTTCAGACTCTGAAGGGGACCCACTAGCAGCCTGCCTCACCTCTCTCATTTAGTGACAGCCTCTCTCCTGGGCAGAGGTGCACTCTTGTTTGTGACAAGTAAATTAGGAAGAGGTGTAGCTAGAGGCAGTAAAACTTTCAAGGTACGCAGGAAGATTGGCAGACGGGTCAATCTGACCAATAATTACACTAACTTCTGGCTAAATCCTGAGCTCCCTGCTTGCCCCTTCCAGCAAAGCATGTCATTTCCCTCTTGGATTCTGAGTAAAATTGCTACTGTGCATCAAATATTGATGCCTGGTTGAATTGAGGTTTCATGACATAGGTTGCACTGTTGAAGAATGCACATTTTATCTCTAAATTCTTTAACTCCCTTTGAGAAGAAAACGGTTGTCTATTCTAACTCTGATTGATGGAGAGACACCTCAACCTCATACTGTGTAACAGTGCTGGCTGGATTAAGCAATTACTGGGAGTGAATATTGAAAGTTTTCAAGATTCGGCAGGATTCTCAGTGTTGGTGCAGAATTAGTGAGCTCACCTCAGTTGCCAGCACTGAGTCCCACACCTGTCTATGAATCAACATCATCTAAAGCCCAGGCTTATCTTTTTAATCAATCAACAAATGTTCACTGGAGGCTACTCTGTGCCCGTCACTGTCTCAGGATCTCTGGGATTTCCCCCTCTGACTGCTCCTTCTCTGTATCCTTCATAGTTTTCTCTTCCTTTGTCAGTCATTAAATAAATACAACCCCAACACGATTAGCTAATATTTACTGAGCTCTTTGGGTGTTGACTGCAATTTCTTGAATTTGGCTGAGCATGCAAATCTTATAATTTCCACCAGAGGGCAGCACGTTCACACGATCACCCCTGTTCCGGTCAGCGTGTTTAGAAAAGCAAGAACAACCTTTGCCATTGTAACGAAGGTGAGGGTCGGTGGGTGGTAAGGAAAGTACTTAATATTTATTGAATGAATGAATGGTAACTTGCCTCACAAAATTAGTAAATCCAAATTCCATGTGTGTGCCTGCATGAGTATGTGTCTGAGTAGATTGGAGGTACAAGTATATATTCACATCTTAGAAGTTGCAGCAAAGGCATGGTCACTACTGGGCACCTACCATATATCAGAAATTGTGCTTCTTGTTTTAATTTTTTCTTTTAATAAGGAATTATTTATAACTAGTACTTTACATGGAGAGAAGTGCCAATAAAATTCACTTGTCTCAACACTTAAATAAACATTTCCCTCTAATCTTGTTGACTGCTACTTAATTGGCTTACAAAGTATCTTTGCTGCTAATAATAACATAAAAAGAATAGAGTGATTGCATTCAGGCAAACTACTTTAATGATCTGGTGATGAGAGATGGCTGCAAGAGAGAATATTCAAATTACTTGCTTGGAGTTAAGATATTCCTGAATTGAGCTACTACTTTAAAAAGCATTAGCTTCTGATCCATTTGTAAAATTGATTCTGTGGTGCTTCACTTGCAAGCAATAATGTACTTGCAAATAAAGTAATGATAGCGAAGGGAGAGGGAGCGAGGGCAGGTGGGAAGCAGATGTCTCAGAAATGCTCTGCACGGGCCACCGCTCCCAGCAAAACACAGGGAGGTGCTGTGCAGAAAGGGCGCCCTTCACATGCTCCAAAGTATAAACTGGGGACAGTGTTGACGTCAGTGTCCTGGCCCGGATAGCGGCCTCCCAGGGTACAGAGGGCCAGGGAGGACCAGAGGGGATTGCACAAGGGGTTCCCTCCCAACACTAGGGTTGGTAGTTGCTAAGTTTTGTTTGTTTGTTTTTAGTTTTTGTGTGTTTTTTTTATAGACAAAGACCAAGACCAGATCTGACTTTTGTGGCAAATGAGGAATTCAGCAGCAGTCAAGTTACAAGTGTCTGAGGAATTTAAAAAATGAAAGGGGGAGGAACAGAAAAGGCTGTGGGGAAATTGTACATACATCTTGAAGGAATAACAATCAACAGAGTTCTAATCATGTGTCAGGCATCGCTCTAGGCAATTTATTGACTCATTCAATCTGGACAATAGCCATTTTGAGGTCTCCCGGATTTGGTCCCCACCTGCTTTTCCGACTTCAGCCGGCCCGGTTGCTCACGCAGGAAACCCTGGACCCTTCATCTCGGCCTAGGCCTCCAGGCAAAGACAGCGAAGGAAGAGAAGGGAACAAGGGCAGGTGGGAAGCAGATGTCTGAGACGTGTTCCACGCTGGCCACCGCTCCGCAGCAAAGCACAGGGCCAGTCCTTCTGTGTCCTCGAGGGGGGACGAGTGAAGGCGCTGCTAGTTCTCCCATGTCTTGCCTCCGCTGGTCAAAGTTAGCCCAGTGGCCCCTGATGGCTTTCATGGAGCCTGGAGAGAGGCGAGGAGACGGCCAGGAGCCAGCGGACCCTCCCTCAGCAGCCTTAGCCTCCGCGTCATTTGCACACCTTTGGGCTGGTCTTCCCAGAGCACTTCCTCTGCTCTGTGGGTGCGGTCCTGTGAGGCCCTCCGCAGCGAGCCCGGTCAGTTCCTCTCACTCCTTTCATTCTGTAGCCCTTTTCCTCTCTGTGTTCACCAGGATAACCTATGTTCACAAAAACATAGGAACTGCTTGTATATTTAAAACAGAGGGGCTTTAATACAGGTGATTGGTTGCCAGGTAATGGGAGAGTTCAGAAGGCCACACATGACTAGGGTGAGCCAGAGGTTAGCACTGTGGAGGAGCCACCGCCTCTCCTAGCTGGAGGGACAGAGAGGACCTGTGCTACTGGAGCCCCTGCCAGGGTCACCTTGGAGGCGCTCGAGTAGATGCCCACTAGCAAACGTTACCTTCCCCTCACCATCCCTTAGTCCCCCACAGGCTGGTGTTGGCTGAGCCCAGCCAGCAGGGTGCTCCCCCAGCCTAGCAACTGCTGGCTTCCAGTGTGTGCTGGACACTTCTCTTGTTAGCTGGTGGAATCCTCACAGCCACCCTAGGGTGTGTTGTTTTCATTCTACTGATGGGGACACTTAGTTTAACTCCACCCACTCCCAAATAAGAGACAAGGTGAACCCAGGTCAGTTTGGACCCAAAACCCAAGCTGGATGCATCCTCCAGATACATCTTTGTCTTTCTGGACCCAGAACCGTGGGCTCAAGAAATAATCAGACTCTGAGTCATTTAGTCCTGGGAGTGAAGGATTGGTCAGATCCCTTCACAAGATCTGTCAAAGGAAGTGAAACAGTGAAACTCTGCTTCTGAAAGGCTAGCTGCTGCAGAAGAATCACCTGGCTGCAGAGCAGGTGCCCGGGTCTCGGCCTTGGGGGTCTGACAGGCTCCCCAAATGATGCTTCGGCATCCTAGAGTTGGCACCCTCTGAGGGAAAGGACCATCTTCTGGGAAAGGGCTCACAGAGACAGAGATGGACCTCTTCCCCAGCCCTGGGGCAGGAAATGACACCAGGAGGACTGTGAGCCAGACCCCTGGGGCCACAAGTGAACCAGGGGTGCAGAGAATGCATTCATGCAGAAGTTTGTTCACCCAGAACGCATACAACAAGCACCCAATATGCTGGTACTGGGAGGACAGTGCTGAGTGAGACCATGTGGCCTTAGGCCTTGGAAAACTGGATGTCAGTTCCTTGCTACTCCTAATCCTCCTGAAATGTGGAGTTTGGGGATGTAGACTTTTCTTCCCATGGATTCTTGTCCTCATGAAGTTTGAAGAATAAATGCGTGAAGAAAAGGCTTCTTTAATGAAAAAAAATGTGTAAATTTATTGGAAGCATATACAAACTCTATCTGGGCAGGGGTGTCCCCAAAAGGGACCCTCTGGGGAGGGGCCCCCAAATGGGAAAAGCCTGATATCTATCTATCTATCTATCTAGAAAAATAAAAAAGTCCTACCTCGTGACCCTTTGTCTCCCACTGCAGTTCTTTGTCTGAACCTAACCCTTTCTAATTAGACCCTTCCTTGATTTAGGACCCCCATGTGTTCCTCATTGGTCATTCTGCTACATAGAATTGGTTTCAAAGCTCAAAGCCCATGTGGTGACCCTTTCTTCCTCTCCCCCTTATCTTGCTACTTGGTGTTGTCTTTGATCTCCCACCTGCTCTGGACAGAGATATCTCTGTCCTTGGTTTATGGCTATGTTAATTGCTCAGGCCAGAAAAGTTCCTATCTGCCTGGAGCATTTATCTATCCTCTGTATAAGTAAGATAACAAATAAATGTTTGTTGTTTAAGCCACCCAGTCAATGTTGTTTTGTTACAGCAGCCCAAGCTGACAAAGACACCCAGTCATAGAGCTACACCTACAAACCTGAAAGATGCTCACTATACCACTTTACACTGTGGCCCTTGATCAGACCTCTCCACTTATAGTGCATTATAATCTCACTAGAGGCCCAGTGCACGAAATTCGTGCATGGAGGAGAGGGGTGTCCCTCAGCCCAGCCTGCACCCTCTCCAATCTGGGACCCCTCAAGGGATGTCCAACTGCCCATTTAGGCCCGATCCTGCCTAAATGGGCAGTCAGACATCCCTCTCACAATCCAGGACTGCTGGCTCCCAACTGCTCACCTGCCTGCCTTTCTGATTGCCCCTAACTGCTTCTGCCTGCCAGCCTGATCACGCCCTAACCACTCCTCTGACAGCCTGTTTTCCCCTAACTGCTCCCCTGCCAGCCTGTTTGCCCCTAACTGCTCCCCTGCCAGCCTATTTGCCCCTAACTGCTCCCCTGCCAGCCTGTTTGCCCCTAACTGCTCCCCTGCCAGCCTATTTGCCCCTAACTGCTCCCCTGCCAGCCTGTTTGCCCCTAACTGCTCCCCTGCCAGCCTGTTTGCCCCTAACTGCTCCCCTGCCAGCCTGTTTGCCCCTAACTGCCTTCTCCTGCTGGCCTGGTCACCCCTAAATGCCCTCCCCTGCAGGCCTGATTGCCCACAACTGCCCTCCCTTGCAGGCCTGGTCCCTCCCAATTGCCCTCCCCTGCTGGCCATCTTGTGGCAGCCATCTTGTGTCCACATGGGGGCAGCCATCTTTGACCACATGAGGGCAGCCATCTTGTGTGTTGGAGTGATGGTCAATTTTCATATTACTCTTTTATTAGATAGGATATTTCATAAATCCTATGATTATCTTGTAAACATTACAAAGATCTTACATTGCACACTTGAGTATGTTTTAAAAGCATTTGTTTGTTAAATGTAAACATAAAATGCACCAATTTGTTCATCTGTTTAGGAATTTATCAATGTGTATAGAGTAGGTGTTTCAAAAAATAGCAGTGGCCTGTTCTTCCTATATACCTCAGAGCCTCTGATTAGTGGGAGTCTTTGAGAACCCTGCTGTGAGCTGCAGTGACACAGGACAATGGCTTGTGCTTCAAAGGTGTCCATGTAAGAAACATCAAACCTGTAGAAAATTTTCATGAGTTTTCTTTGAGCCAAACTAACAATTGTCAGGAAGCAAAATCTCAACAGATTGAGAAAATGCTCTGGAAAATGGCAGTTTTGCCACTTATTTTATACATCAAAATCAAAGGGGGTTACATGGAATCCACTGGTGATAGATTAGGGAGGTGGGAGAAAGAAAATTGGAGAAATCTGAGAATGGATAAAGTGTAAAATGAAAAGACACATACTTCTTTTACATTGGTGGGCATAGGATAATTAACAATTAACATTTACAGCATATAGAGAGGGAATAAGGGAGGACAAAATAGCAATGAGTGCTCTGTTGGGAGATTGTGCCCTGAAGGGGTCTGGAAAAAAAGAGGATTACTCTGACATTCCAAAGGTATGTCATCATAGATGTAAAAAGACAAGCTCGGTTAAGGTAAAGATTGACCATTGTCATGACTACTCACCACGACTAGCTTTTCATTAGGAAGTTTTCATTTCACACCATCCTGTGTGGCTACTTTCTGTCTCTGGGTTTGTAAGGCCCGCTGTGCAGGTCTGCCCTGAGTTTGTCAGGTTTAGTATGTGGCCCTTTTTTGCCCACAAAGGTTTTCACACCCCTTTCTAGATTCCGGAGCTGTATTCCATCTGGAACAAAACAAGCTTCCTGCGTCCTCTTAAATGTAAACTAAATCCCCCCTTGCCAAGAGCTCTGGGTTTCTCCTTAATCCCAGTGTCTGTCTGGCCTGTACCCATCACCTGTCCGGGTTTCTGCTTTGACCTTCTGCCCAGTGTGAAAGCTCACAGCATCTCCCTGGCTGATGCCAATCTTAGATGCCCCGCTGGAAGCAGTGAAATAGCTGTAGCTGCAACAGCTGGGGCTCTAAGGATGTGGGCAACAGGCCCAGAGCCCATGAAAGCGCTCCATCCAGGTCGTCCCACTTTCCCCATCCCAGGTGCTCTGCCCAGATCTGGATGCTGCACTAGTTCCTGCCCCACAGCTTGTGGTGTCCACAAACCATTCTTGCACCTTTGATGGAGTATGGTGTGGATGCAGTCTTACCTGCAAGACTGTCCCTCACCCTAAAGGCAAGAAACTGGCCTCTGTCAGACTCAGTCCTGCTGTGGGACAAACCCTGCCTGGGGTCTGTGCTGGGCTCCCTCCCTGTGCACAGTGCCCAAGGGAAACTACTACTGCTATCCTCCCGGTTGTGGCTTACTCGTCTGTAAACCAAGGGTGGGTTCCATCAGGGTCCGCAGCCTTGGGTATAAGTGAGAATCACCTAGAGAGCTGTTTCCTACTGGTGTCTCCCCCTCCTTCCAGATCAATTAAATCAGAACCTCTGGGGTGAGACCTGGGCCTGTGACTACAAACCCCTTAGTTGATTCTAACAGCTCTCCAAGGCTCTCTGGGTCTCCAATGGCCCCGGTCACATTTGTGATTCCCTGTGAGGTCCTTGGCTCTGGGGATAGTGGGCCCGCCTCATGCCTCTTCTCTCCTAGTAAAAGGTTTGGGAAAGGAGAGGCACTTTCAGTAAATGGAACAAAGCAAATGGAACTGAAGGAGACCTTTATAAGTCTTTACATTAGCAGAGTACCTTGGACCATATGATTTCTTTAACAACCCTGGTTATTATCTCTAGTGGAGAGGCAGGAATTGTACCTGAGCCAGCAGAGAGGCATCTTTGCAGGCTTTTTTATTATTTACTAGAGGCCTGGTGCATGAAATTCATGCACGGGGGGGTGGGGGGGAGAATGGTGTCCCTCAGCCAAGCCTGCACCCTCTCCAATCTGGGACCCCACTGGGATTGGGCCTAAACGGGCAGTTGGACATCCCTCTCACAATCCAGGACTGCTGGCTCCCAACCGCTCGCCTATCTGCCTGCTTGGTTGCCCCTAACCACTTCTTCCTGCCAGCCTGATCACCCCCTAATCACTCCCCTGTCAGCCTCATCGATGCCTAACTGCTACCCTGCTGGCCCAATTGCCCTTAACTGCCCTCCCCTGCTGGCCTGGTCACCCCTAACTGCCCTCCCCTGCAGGCCTGGTACCCCCCAACTGCCCTCCCCTGCAGGCCTGGTTGCCCCTAATTTCCCTCCCCTGCAGGCCATGTGCCCCCCAATTGCTCTCCCCTGCAGGCCTGGTCCTCCCCAACTGCCCTCTCCTGCTGGCCTGGTCCCTCCCAACTGCCCTCCCTTGCTGGCCTGATTGCCCACAACTGCCCTCCCCTGCAGGCCATCTTGTGTGTTCGAGTGATGGTCAATTTGCATATTACCTCTTTATTATATAGGATTTATTATTATTATTTTAATTTCTTTTTATTATTGAAAGTATTTCAGCTGTCCCCTCCCCCCACCCTAACCCCCACTGACCCCTTCCTCCATCGGCTCACCTCCCAGCCCTTCATACAAACATGGAGAACCTACAGATAGCAGGCCCTGCACCAGGTTCCAGCCACATGGGACACAGTGTGGCATTAACCTCAGTGCCATTCAGGGAGCAGTGGTGAGGTGGGAGGTAAAGGCTGCTTCAGGGGCCTGCAAAGCCCCTGCAAGGGAGTTAAACTACCTAACAGGGAGGCAGCCTGTGAAGAGCCAGGAACTCAGGGCCAGCAGGCTGCCTGGGCCTCTGGGTGTGAGGTGTGGCCCAGGGATCAGGTCTGTGGTAGATAAGAAGAAAAGACAGGATTTCCCTCCAAGGCTTTGTGGGGCCTCTGACTTGACAGGAATCCACTCCCAGGGGCAGAGCCTACCTTAGGGAACTGAAGAGTGAACCCCTGCATGTGTAGAAGACACAAATGCCCCTCTGGCATCAGCCCCCCGGTTCCCAGCAGGCACATGAGCTGCCCAACGCTGAGGCCCCCAGGTTTCCTGAACCTTCCGATCGCCCAGGCTCCCTGCAGGCCAACTGCTCTGGACTCTGGGTCCGGCTCCCTTGACTCCAGAGAGGGGCACAGGGTGCATATTCCTGCTCCGCAGAGGAAGACTCTTCCTTCCCTCTGCAAAGTGCGTCCCAACCGCCCTCTCCACCAGGTGCTCTCAGAGAACAGCGATTCCTTTGAGATCTGCAGCAGTATCTGCAGAGGTCTCCTGGGACTCATGGCAAGAGTTGGGCTGGAATGTTAACCATCCTGCTAATTTCCCTCAGTAACTGCAGTGGCAGCTTCCGACTTTCCCACTAGATAGGTCCTTGGTGTCTACAGCTCGTAGTTCCAATCACTGAATTTGGCTTTGAACGCTGCTCAGAGATGTGTGGGGTTTTTTTTTAACAGAGAGGGTTCTTTAATAGGATTCAGCCATAAGCTGGAATTGGAGAAGCCTTTGAATTCTAGTTCTAACTGTATTTCCCTTCACTTGTAAATGTGATAAGGGTGAAGATGTTTGCAAAGGAAACCTAGCAAATCTGAAATATGGGTACAAATGGAATCAGCTGGAAAATGGTTCCACAGAGAGCCATTTTGGGAAGCGTTCCCATGGGCTCTGCCCCTTGAGGCAGGCTGGAGGTGGTGACTCGGGACAAGCCCGCTGAAAATCCCTTCAACATGGTCATTGCTATCCTTCTGCGTGATCAGTGGCAGCCTGGGTCTGTTAGGTCAACCCCAGCCCCGGACCCACAAATCAAAAACACGGGGGTAAGAATGAGGAAGTTGATGCCTGCTTTGATATATCTGGGCAGAGTTGAAATAGTGCAAAACATAAGAACAAAAAGATGCCAAGAAGCAGAACTCTCCAGAAAACAAAAACAAAAAAGATGTACATTTTAATATCACTTTAAAACTTTGCAAATAGAAACAGATTCTTTCTTAAAATATATATATATTATTGATTTTTTTACAGAGAGGAAGGGAGAGGGATAGAGAGTTAGAAACATCCATGAGATAGAAACATTGATCAGCTGCCTCCTGCACACTCCCCAATGGGTATGTGCCCAAAACCAAGGTACATGCCCTTGACCGGAATCAAACCTGGGACCCTTCAGTTGGCAGGCCTACGCTCTATCCACTGAGCCAAACTGGTTAGGGCTAGAAACAGATTCTTGACAAGCATACTCAAACTTTTGAAGTGTGAAATTTTCATAGATACAAAACCAGCTTTAAAGAAACATTCTTTTTTAAATGCTTTTCACTGGACTCCACAAAAGGCATCACCAGCATGCTTTGAAGATGATTGGCAGACAAAAAGGCATGATGAACTTTAACTGTTTACATGTTAGTTTACTGGAAACTGGTTTTCATGGACCCCTCCCCCATCTCTCCATGATTAAGGATATTTTTGACAGTGGTCTTTGGAAGCTTGGTCATTGTGTAAACAAGCATCTTTGGGTACTTGGTCATTGTACTTCATTCCTTATCCCACCAGAAAGATACTCACAGTGAGCCCTGTGACAGTAATCATCTTTCATCCCCCGTTCTTGTCTCAGAACGGAAACAAAAACACAATTAATACTTACTGAAGTGAAATGAATTTTTTTGGTCTTGTGTAGACTATATACATATATTTATACTAATAAAAGCCTAGGTGGCCCTCACAGGACACCCTCGTGTCATCACAAGATGGCCGCCCCCACGTCATCACAAGATGGCTGCCACAAGATGGCCAGCAGGGGAGGGCAGTTGTGGGAGATCAGGCTATCAGGGGAGCACATTTGGGGGCAACCAGGCCTGCAGGGGAGGGCAGTTGGGGGTTATTGGGGCTGCAAGGGAGGGCAGTTGGGAGCGATCAGGCTGGCAGGGTAGCCGTTAGGCATCAATCAGGCCAGCAGGGGAGCAGTTAGGAGGCAATTAGGATAGCAGGCAGAAGTGGTTAGGGCAATCAGGCAGGCAGGCAGGCAAGTGGTTAGGAGCCAGCAGTTCCAGATTGTGAGAGGGATGTCTGACTGCCGGTTTAGGCCCAATCTCACAGGGACTGGGCCTAAACCAGCAGTTGGACATCCCCTGAGGGGTCCCAGATTGGAGAGGGTGCAATGTGGGACATCCCCCTCCATACACAAATTTTTCATGCACCAGGCCATTAGTGTGTGTGTGTGTGTGTGTGTGTGTGTGTGTGTGTGTGTGTGTGTATGTGTGTGTGTGTGTGTGTGTGTATGGTTTCCAATGTCTTCTGTGATGTCAGGAGTCAAACATAATTCTGGCTAAATGAAAAATACCACAAATGCTACAAAAGGGGCCAGGGAAGTTTAGAGCTGTAGAATCCTCAGTTCTTCAGAATCACTCTGCTCTGAGCTGCCCAAAGATCAAGCATTGCGGTAAACAGACTAATGATGCCCCCCTCCCCCACAAAAAAAGTGTCCATGACCTAATCTCCAGAATCGGTGAATATGTTGCTATACCTGGCAAAGGAAAATTAAATTTGTCAATGGAATTAAGATTGCAAATCCATATAAATAGGGAGATTATTATTCTGGATTTCTCCATGGGTCCAATATAATGATAAGGACTTTTAAAATGGAATCGGGAGACTGACTTGTGCCCAAGAGGAGAAAGGTAGGGGTGACTGGATAAAAAAGATGAAAGGATTAGCTAAGAATATATATGCATTCAACAAGAAGATATAATTCTAGTAAACATATGTGCACCCAATACACGAGACCCAAATACATTAAGAAACTTCTGGAAGATATCAAGGGAGAGATTGATAGCAATATAGTCATAGTAGGGGACTTTAATACCCCACTAACACCACTGGAAAAATCCTCTAAACAAAAAAATCAGCAAAGAAACATCAAGCTTAAATGACTCACTAAAACCGATGGAATTAATTGACATCTTCAGAATATTTCACCCCAAAGCCACAGAATATACATTCTTCTCAAGTGCACCTGGGTCATTTTCAAAGATAGACCACATATTGGGACACAAGCAAAGTCTCTTCAAATTCAAGAAGATAGAAATCATATCAAGCATCTTCTCAGACCACAATGGCATAAAACTAGAAATCAACTACAATAAAAACAATGGGGGAAAAAAATCAAACACCTAGAGGCTAAATAGCATGCTATTAAACAATGATTCGGTTACTAAAGAGATCAAGGAAGAAATAAAAAGCATTCTGGCAACAAATGACAATGAAAACACAACAATCCAAAATCTATGGACACAGTGAAAGCAGTCTTGAGAGGAAAGTTCATAGCTTTACAGGCTTACCTCAAAAAACAAGAAAAATGGTAATAAATTATCTAACCCTACAACTCAAAGAGTTAGAAAGAGAGCAACAAGAAAAGCCCAGAGTAAGCAGAAGGAAGGAAATAATAAAGATCAGAGCAGAAATAAATGACATAGAGACCAAATAAAACAATACAAAAGATCAATAAAACCAAGAGCTGGTTCTTTGAAAGGATAAACAAGATTTGATGAACCTCTAGCCAGGCTCACCAAGAAGCAAAGTGAGAGGACCCAAATAAACAAAATCAGAAATGAAAGGGGTGAAGTAACAACTGATCCCACAGGAATACAAAGTATCATGAATAAATACTATGAACAACTCTATTGCAACAAAATGGAAAACTAGATGAAATGGACATATTCTTAGAAAAATACAAGCTCCCAAAACTCAATCAGGAAGAATAAAAAAAGCCTGAATAGGCCAATAACTACCGAAGAAACTGAAGCAGTGATAAAAAATCTTCCAGCAACCAAAAGCCCTGGTCCAGACAGCTTTACAGGGGAGTTCTACCAGACATTCAAAGAAGAACTAAAACGTATCCTCCGCAGACTATTCCAAAAACTTCAAGAGAAAGGCACACTTCCAAGCTCTTTCTATAAAGCCAGCATTACCCCAATCCCAAAACCAGATAAAGACACTACAAAAAAAAAGAGAACTACAGGCCAATATTCTTGATGAACATAGATGCTAAAATCCTCAACAAAATTCTTGCAAATTGGATCCAGCATTACATTAGAAAGATCATACACCATGACTAACTGGGATTTATTCCAGGGATGCAGGGATGGTACAATACCTGCAAATCAATAAATGTGATACATCATATACTAGTAAACAAATTGAGAGACAAAAATCACATAATCATATCAATTGGTGCAGAAAAAGCATTTGACAAAATACAACACCCTTTCTTGATAAAAACTCTCAGCAAAGTGGGAATAGAGGGATCTTACCTCAACATAATAAAAGCCTTATATGACAAACCTACAGACAACATCATACCCTAAGGGCAAAAACTAAACTCATTTCCTCTAAGAACAGGAACAAGACTGGTGCCAGAGGCTAAAGAAAACAGCAGTTAGCATATTAATGCAAAAAGACCTGTTGGAAGGCCAATGGACTTTGATATTCAGCAGGGTTGAAAATCAGCATAATACTGTCCTGCTGTGGGCTCAATGTCACAAGGCAATTTCCTAGCCTGATCATCTTTATGCTGTTTGCCAAACTTTACCTTTGATTTGCCTGTATGCATTGCTAAAGGGCAAATGTGTATTCAAGTGTATGAAAAGCTGACTGGCCAGAATTTGGTGTGTCTCTTCAAGAAAGAGGTTCCACGTGGCCCCCATGCCTTCTAAATTCATATTTCTTGTATAGCATTTTCATTTGTGCATCGGCCTCTCCTTCATATCCTGAACCCCGCCTTGAAGGTCGCGGCAACAGGGATGCCCACTTTCACCACTCCTGTTTGATACAGTACTGGAAGTGTTAGCCATAGTGATCAGACAAGAAGAATATATTTAAGGCAGCCACATTGGAAAAGAAGAAGTAAAACTGTCCTTATTCACAGATGACATGATACTATACATAGAAAACCCCAAAGACTCCATCAAAAACTACTAAACCTAATAAATGAATTCAGCAATGTAGCAGGATACAAAATTAACACCCAGAAATCTATGGCCTTTTTATACACTAATAATGAACTCACAGAAAAGGAAACTAAAAAAAAAAATCCCATTTATCATTGCACCAAAAAAATTAAGATACCTAGGAATAAACTTAACTAAGGATGTAAAAGACCTGTACTCAGAAAACTACAGGGCATTGAAAAAAAGAGATAGAGGAAGACATAAACAAATGGAAGAACATACCATGTTCATGGATTGGTAGAATCAACATCATTAAAATGTTCATAATTACCCAAAGCAATCTACAGATTCAATGTACTCCCCATTAAAATACCAAAGGCATATTTCAAAGATATAGAACAAACCCTCCAAAAATTAATCTGGAATAAAAAAAGACCCCGAATAGCCACAGCAATCCTGAGAAAGAAGAACAAAGTTGGAGGGATCACAATATCAGATATCAAGCTATATTATCAAGCCATAATTCTCAAAACTACCTGGTACTGGCATAAGAACAGACATATAGCCCAATGGAACAGAACAGAGAACCCAGAAATTGATCCAATCCATTATGCTCAATTAATATTTGACAAAGGAGGCAAGAGCATACAATGGAGTCAAGACAGTCTCTTCAAAAAATGGTACTGGGAGAGAATCCAAGATGGCGGCATAGGTAAACACCTAAACTGCTGCCTCCCGCAACAATTTCAAAAATACAACTAAAAGAAAAAACGTCTATCACCCAGAACCACGGGAAAGCTGGCTGAGTGGAAGTTCTACAACTAGAAGGAAAGAGAAAAGAGCATTGAGACGTGCACGAGCACTGAAAAGCTGAGGTACGGAGGCGCGTGATCCGGGCTGGCGGCGGGCGTTGCTCCTTTCAACCCGAAGGGAGACAAGCCCCCGATTACTCTGAAATACAGTTTCTGGGGAGACGCGGGGGACCCAAACTCCTACAGGGAGAAGCTGGACTGTCTGCCAGTGAGGGTGGCTTGCTTGCAGAGCTGAGCGCAGGAACAATTGTTTACAGCACTGGGGCACGGGACTGCCGACAGGGACTCAGAGCCGGCTAACTAGCAGCCATTGCTGTTTGCCACGCCCTAACCTAGTGACACCCTGAGGCCCCACCCTGAACCTACAAACCCACCCAAGCTCCAAGCAGTGGCTTTTGTATAAGAAAGCCCTGCCCTATCGCAGCTCAACCTAGCAAACTTGCAGCCCGGGTCAGACAGCTCCAAAACCTCCAAACCACAAGCAAAGAGGAGAAAACTGTAGCTCTCACTGTAGCTCCTGCTGGGTGGCCTCAGACAGTAGCTGACCTACACCCCATTGGAGATCCAGAAGCCAGTGTACCTAGTGGTCAGTGTGAGACACCAGCTTTCAACTCCTCACATCCATAAGTGACACATTCAAGAGGCAGACTCAGCGAGCACCAAAGCTCCACTGAAACAAGTCCTGCCCCATAAGCCTGTCTTCAGCGCAGCAGTTCTTCCATTATAGACACAAGGAGTGCTCACACCTAATTGGCCTGGAGGTAAATTCCTCCCAGTGTACCAACGGCAATTAAGGCTTAACTACACCAAGACTTTGCACTCAGCCCACAAAGAGGTGTACCAAGAGCATCCACCGCATGTAATTGAAGAGGCTGAGCTACTGCCCCCTATAGATCACCTACCACACAAAGCCACTCCATCAACACAGGGAAGCAACCAAAATGTGGAGACAAAGAAACATGTCACGAATGAAAGAAACAGAGGAAAGCAAACTACTGGATGACATAGAGTTCAGAACCACATGTATAAGGTTACTCAAGAATCTTCTAAAAACCGCTGAGAAACTTGATGAGACCTTTAAGGAGCTTAATGAGAATGCCAAAAAAATGGAAAAGAATCAGTCAGAAATGAAGCATACACTGTCTGAAATAAAGAATATACAGAAACTCAACTGTAGATCAACGTACCCCAAGAATCAAACCAAAGATCTGAAATATGTGGAAACAAAAAACATCCAACCAGAAAAACAAAAAGAAAAAAGAATCCAAAAATATGAAGATAGTGTAAGGAGCCTCTGGGACAACTTCAAGCGAACCAACATCCGAATTTTTGGGGTGCCAGAAGAAGGGAGAGAGCAAAATATTGAAAACCTATTAGAAGAAATAATGACAGAAAACTTTCCCTACCTGGTGAAAGAAATAGACTTACAAGTTCAGGAAGCGCACAGAACCCCATACAAAAGGAATCCAAAGAGGACCACACCAAGACACATCATAATTAAAATGCCAAGGGCAAAAGACAAAGAGAGAATATTAAAAGCAGCAAGAGAAAAACAGTTAATTACCTACAAGGGAGTACCCATATGACTGTCAGCTGATTTCTCAACAGAAACTATGCAGGCCAGAAGGGAGTGGCAAGAAATATTCAAAGTGATGAACAACAAGAACCTACAACCAAGATTACTCTACCCAGCAAAGCTATCATTCAGAGTTGAAGGTCAGATACAGAGCTTCACAGACAAGAAAAAGCTAAAGGAGTTCATCGCCACCAAACCAGGATTACATGAAATGCTGAAGGGTATTCTTTAAGAAGAAGAAGAAGAAAAAGGTAAAGATAAAAATTATGAACAACAAAATGACATCAAATACATACCTACCAACAAGTGAATCTAAAAATCAAGTGAATAAAAAATCTGAAGAACAGAATGGACTGGTGAATATAATAGAATCAGGGACATAGAAAGGGAGTGGACTGACGATTCTCAGGGGAAGCAAGTGTGAGGGGTGCGGGAAGAGATTGGACAAAAATCTTACTCCTATGGATGAAGACAGTGGCGGGGGGTAAGGGCATGGGGTGGGGTGGGGAATCAGGTGGAGGGGAGCTATGGGGGGCAAAAAGGAGGAACACCTGTAATAATCTGAACAATAAAGATTTATTTTAAAAAAAATGGTACTGGGAAATTTGGTCAGATACATGCAAAAAAATGAAACTAGATCACCAACTTACACCATACACAAAGATAAACTCCAAATGGCTAAAGGACTTAAATATAAGATGGGAAACCATAAAAAACCCTGTAAAACTCCATATGCAGCAAAATAGCAGACATATGTCATAGTAATATCTTTACTGACACAGCTCCTAGGACAATGGAGACTAAGGAGAAAATAAACAAATGGGACTACATCAAAATAAAAAACTCTGCACAGCAAAGAAACCATCAACAAAACAATAAGAAAGCCCACTGAATGGGAGAACATATTTGCCAATGCTATTTCAGATAAGGGTTTAATGTCCAAAATTTACAGAGAACTCATACAACTTTACAAAAGGAAGATAAACAATCCAATAAAAAAATGGGCAAAGGACCTAAATAGGCACTTTTTGAAAGAACACATACAGAAGACTGAGAGACATGTGAAAACATGCTCAAAGTCACTAATCATCCGAGCGATGCAAATCAAAACACCAATAAGATACCATCTCACACCTGTCAGAATGGCTATCATCAACAAATCAACAAACGACACATGCTGGTGAGGATGTGGAGAAAAAGGAACCCTTGTGCACTGCTGGTGGGAATGCAGACTGGTGCAGCCATTGTGGAAGACAGTATGAAGTTTCCTCAAAAAGTTAAAAATGGAACTCCCATTTGACCCTGTAATCCCACTTCTAGGACTATATCCCATGAAACCAGAAACACCAATCAGAAAGGATATATGCACCTCTATGTTCACAGCAGCACAATAATTTACAACAGCTAAGATTTGGAAACAACCTAAGTGCCCATCAGCAGATGAGTGGATTAAAAAAAACTGTGGTACATCTACACAATGGAATACTATGCTGCTATAAAAAAGAAGGAACTTTTACCATTTGCAACAGCATTGATGGAACTGGAGAGCATTATGCTAAGTGAAATAAGCCAGTTGGAGAAAGATCAGTATCACATGATCTCACTCATATGTGGGAGATAATGATCAACATAATTTGATGAACAAGAATAGATCCAGAGACAAATGGCAGGGGGGGGTGGTGGCGGGGGTTAGAGAGCAACCAAAGGATTTGTATGCATGCATATTAGCATAACCAATGGACACGGACACCTGGAGCAGTGAGGGCTTGCCCAGGGTAGGAGTGGCTGGGGGTGGGGGGGTGTCAATCATGGAAAAAGGAGACATATGTAAAACTTCAGATAATAAATTAAAAAAAGAGAATATATATGCATAACCCATGGACCTGGACAATAGTTTGGTGAAGGCCAAGAGATGGGGAGGCAGAGGTGGGCAGAGATGGGCAAAGGTCGGGGGGAGACACCTGCAATAATGTCAACATTTAAAAAGTTTTAATAAAAAATAAATTCGTAAATAGGAAGTCAGATGATGCAACATGAAAAGGACACAAAACAGGTAGAGGAAGAGGCCACAAGTCAAGGAATGTAGGCAGCCTCTAGAAGGTGGAGAAGGAAACAGATGCTTAGACCCAGGTTAGACTTCTAACCTACAGAACTATAAGGTCATTTATTTGTGTTGTTTTAAGCCACTAACTTTGTGGTAATTTGATCCAGCAACAATAGGAAACTAACATCTTTATGACACAGTCATTGAGCCAGTCAATAGGATTGCAAAGAAGTCCCAGCATTCTAGGGACACATAGTCCAGGAGAGAGAGAAAAATGCATGCATGTAGTTAAAGCAGCATACTATGCTCTAAAGTCCTGCAGCAAGCCCTGAGGGCTCACTGAGCAGAAAGTGCTCTCTCTGCTTTGGCTAGTCAAGGAAGGCTTCCTGGAGGAGGGGAGACACTCCAAATAAGTCTTGAAGGCCCCAAAAGGAGTCTGCACAGATCCATGTTCACATAGTCTCAGAGCCTTTCATTTAGCTATCTTCAGGGACACAGATGGTAAACAGAGAAACCATTTTTTTTATTGTTCACACTGATCTAGACCCTTGATCCTCAAAGTATGATCTAGGGACCAGAAGCATCAGCATCACCTGGAAGCTTGTCAGAAATGCAGAATCTTGGTCCCAGCCCAACCCTACTGAGTCAGAACCTTCATTCTAAGAAGATTCCCCAGATGATTCATGTGTGTCTGAGAAATCACTGCCCTCAATAACAACATTCTCATAATCACCATACAGCATGGAGAGGACAGAGTCCGGCTCCAGAAGTTGCTTACATGTGTAGACCTGATGGGATGGACAAAACACCTCAGATTGCATGTAACAGTGCTCATAAAGGTGCATCCCCACCCTACGCCTTTCTCAGCTTTTGCATAGATACCACACACAATCAGGCTATACAGCTCTGACCTGAACATTAGGCAGATTCATTTAAAAAAAACTTGGTTACAAACATCACCTGTTTATCTCTTAGAATATGTGACTTCAACATTAGCCTTCCTCTTCTTCTTCTTCTTCTTCTTTTTCTTCTTCTTCTTCTTCTTCTTCTTCTTCTTCTTCTTCTTCTTCTTCTTCTTCTTCATCTTCTTCTTCTTCTTCTTCTTCTCTCTCTCTCTCTCTCTCTCTCTCTCTCTCTCTCTCTCTCTCTCATACATCATCTGTATATTATATTATCTAATAGGGAAATTTTTAATTTCGTTCAAAACCTCAGTTCTATAATTTACTCTTATTTTCAAATCATTGAGTTTCAATTTGTTTCTCCTGCCACCAATAAACCCAGGTCAGGGTGGCTCTGGCAAATCCCAGTCCTTGGAAATCCTTGGCTGAAACCATTTTGTTCCTGCACTCCACCTCCAACCTGTGCAGGAGCAGAGCATGACAGTATGAGGAAGCAACCTAATAGCATTTTTAAAATGTGGAATGAGTCCTAGCTGGTTTGGCTCAGTGGATAGAGCATCAGCCTGTGGACTGAAGGGTCTCTGGTCGATTCTGGTTAAGGGCACGTGCCTCTGTTTCAGGCTCAATCACCGGCCATTGTCAGGGCTCGCTTGGGAGGCAACCAATCGATGACACATTGACGTTTCTCTCTCTGTCTCTTGTCCTCCCTTCCACTCTCTCTGAGAATCAATGAAAAAATATCCTCGAGTGAGGATTAACAAAAAATAAAATAAAATAAAAGTCAAATTAATAAAGTGAGCTTAGTAGAAGCCTCATGCATCATGAACTAATAAATGTTCACTAAAATTTAGAGATAGGCAATTAAATATTGACACCTGTGTTATAGTTCTCAAAGACTTGCCAAGGATTTGTAAGTGGTAAGGACAAGGAAAAAGAAAGGTTTGTAACTATAATATGAGTTTAAAACAATCTCAAGTCACTATTCTTACTGATATTATTAAGAATAATGCTTACAGAAAAAAACAAAAACAAAAATAGCCTTTTCCACATTTATAATGCCCCAGGCTTTAGACAATTGATTTTGTATTCATTGGTCCCATGAATTCATTTTGTAGATAGGAAAACTGAAATTCAGAAAGGTTAAGTAAATTGCCCAAGGTCCCATGGTCCGTAGAGGTGCCAGGATTTGAGCCTATCTTTGTCAGGTTCCAGAACCTATGCTCTCAGCCACCACATTACGCCTGGATGAGGGACAGATGGTATCCCAAAGAGAACTTTGACTTTGGCAATGGACAGAGGTGGATTCAAATTCTGCCTCTGCCTCTCCCTGCTGGTTAGTAGAATAAATGACTTCTCTAAAATCCTTAGTTAAGAGAAGAGCAGAGAGGGACCACAACTCCTACCTTGCTGATTTGTTATAAAATAAGTAATAACATTTGTAAAGCACCTTTCTCACAAAAGGCACTCAGCTATGGTGACCGTTGAGGGTATGTACCACTGTGCAAACTAGAGGCAGGCTGCCTCTGATGAGAATAATGGCTGCCCCTTGCAGCAAGGTCCTTCCCAGCCAAAGAAGCACCTGTTGGCCATGGTGAGCCTCATTCTCTGTCACCTGGCACGTCGTGGGCCGCCTCCCAGCAGGGTCCGCCTCCACCTACAGTTTTCACACATCACACTTCACAGACTTGGCAGCAACTGAGCACAGAAGCCAAGGATGGATCTGGATGACTGGAAGTAACCGTCAATTCACGAAACAACTGTTACTGACATCTGGGTTTCTTCCTCCCGCTGGTTGTTGAACTGAAGGGTGTTCTGTGAACTGACTGCACCAGCGGTTGTTTTAGTGCCTTAGAGACAAGATGATGGTGTGCGCCCCCGAAATTAAAGAACTTGCTCGGCAAAGAGTGCATTGAGGCAAATCATTTTCTTCCTCTGGCAGCAGCTTTACTTCCCAGCTCCTTTTGCACAGGGAACTGAGAGGTATTTAAGGGAGCTTTCACTGTGTATCAATGTGCTGATAAGCTAGCTCCCTTTCCATTTTCTTACCATTCTGAGGGACTGTTTAGGTACAAAGGTAACTCTACCAAGCGCTCTCGCTCACCCCACACACTTTAGCAGTTCTGAGTCACTGAAACCATTGTCTTTTTGTCCTCCTTCCCACACATTCTCTCCTCTCCCCCCACCAATCATTCACATAAAGGCTAATTTTCAGCAATAAATGAAAACACAGACTCTCAGGCAAGTCAACTGTATGTCAACTCTTGGGTGTAATGATTGGTATCACACTTGTTTTCACTGACACTGAGGAAAAAAACACATGTCAGGGTGAGGACTGGAAGGGTAAAGGGGTGGAGTGGGGGGTGGAGAATGACAAGAAATGAAAGAGAGCTGAGTCCAGAGAATTCTGAAACCTTCAGAGTTGCTGAACTCTTAAGCTTCCTCCAGCCATTAGGAGAGACCAGCTTGGTGACCCCCTTTCAAGAACTAAATTACAGTTGAATTTTTATTCAAAAAAATCAATCTCTTTCTCTGAGTCTTTGCGGCTGTCACCGTTATGTCATTGTGCTGAGACCTCAGGATTACTGTCATTAGTGTGCAAATGAAATTCTCACATACAAGAGAAAAAGATCCTAAGGACCTGGGGTCTCACCAGAAAGCCCCATAAGTCAGCTGACTTGGAATATGCAATGTATATTTCACATTTTAATGCATTATATATAGCATGGAATGTCTTATTCCTGGCAATTCACATGTAATGCAGTGTGACATTAAGATTGGGTGACACAATGCCAGTTAAAAAAATTGATTTGCTTCTCCATATTGGCATACTTTATGGTGCACAAAATACAAAAGAGGACATGAGCCTCCCTCATTGAAAATTAATAAGGATTTGTGAATTAGACTGTGAGGCACTGGAAAGCAGATAATTTCTCAATGGTGTGAGAAGAATATCCCTCAAAATAGTAGGTGTAAAATGAGTGGGAACACCCATAAATGATTATTTTTAAAAACTCTTAGAAAACTAGAAATAGAAAGGAAATGCCTTAAACTGATTTTTTAAATATCTGCTAAAATCCCACAGAGTGCTATTCCTGATGGTAATCAGAAAAAGCTTTCTCTCTGAAAAAAGGAACAAGGCAATAAAGCCTGAGACCAGCACTTCCAGTCAACATTGTACTGGAGACACTGCCGGCACAGTAAGAAAAATAAAATCTGCAAAGATTGGGAACAAAGATGCAAACTGTCATTTTTCACAGTTGATATAATCATCCAAAAAGAAAACTCAAGGGATAATTTATAACTAAGTAGAATTAATAAGTGAGTTACACATTACTATTCTATATAATAAAAGCCCAGAAAGAAACCAAGATGGCGGCATAGGTAAACACCTAAACTACTGCCTCACACAACAATTTCAAAACTACAACTAAAAGACAAAACGGACATCATCCAGAACCACAGGAAGGCTGGCTGAGTGGAAATTCTACAACTAGAAGGGAAGAGAAAAGCACACTGAGACTCACAGGAGCTGTGGAAGGCAGAGGTACGGAAGCACACGCAGAGAGGGCTGGCAACTGAGTATGTGGCAGGCTTTCTCAATCAGGAGGGAGACAAAAGCTCCCAACTGCTCTGAACTCCAGTTCTGGGCAAGATTCTGGGGACTCAGACTCATTCGAGGAGAAATTGGACTGTCTGGCAGCAGGCAAAACTCGAGGGTGGCTTTCTCTCAGAGGTGCTTGCAGTGATTACCACAGGACACTGAGAACTAAGGGCCTCTTAGGGCAGGGCTGATGGGAAACCATCACTGTTTGCCCTGCCCTGTGATCCTGCCCCACAAAACCATTGCTGTTTGCTCCACCCTGAGACTCTGCCCCATCCAAGCTGAGCACAGAGGCTTTTGCATATGAATGGCCTGGTCCTTTGAATTTTAAACTTACCTACAGCTGAGTCAGTGAGACCCAGAACATCCAAAAGAAGGCCCAAGGCTCCACAGCAGCTTGCTTTGCTTCATAGCTGGGCCTCATCTGGGCACCTCCAAAACCCAAACAAAGAAGAGGAATCTGCAGATCTCTCTGAGGCCTGCTGGGTGGCCTCAGGCAGAGGCTATATTAGCACCTCCATGGAGATCCAAGAGCCATTGTACCTAGGGATCAGAGTGGAACCATCCAGATTACAACTCCTCAGATCCATAAGGGACACATTTAGGGGGCAGACTCAGTAGCACCAAAGCACCACTGAAGCAAGTCTTGTCTCATAAGGGTGTCTCCAGCACAGAAGTTCTCCCAGTGTAGACACAGCTGATCCTCACATCCAATTGCCTGGAGGTCAATTCCCCCCAGTGATACCAACAACAATGAAGGCTTAACTACAACAAGACTGTGCACTCAGCCCACAAAGGGGTGCACCAAGAGTGTCCACCTCAGGTAACTGGGGAGGCTGAGCCACTGAGCCCTATAGGACATCTAGCACACAAAGCCACTCTATCAACTCAGGGAAGCAGCCAAAATGTGGAGACAAAGAAACAGGCCACAAATGAAAGAAATGGAGGAAAGCAAATGACTGGATATAGAGTTTAAAACCACGGTTATAAGGTTTTTCAAGAATTTTCTAGAAAAGGACAATAAATTTAGCAAGACCTTCGAGGATATGAAAAAGGACCAACTAGAAATTAAACATACACTGACTGAAATAAAGAATAATATACAGAGATCCAACAGCAGACTAGAGAATCCCAAGAATCACATCAAAGATTTGAAATACAAAGAAGCAAAAAACACCCAACCAGAAAAGAAAAAAGAATCCAAAAATATGAAGACAATGTAAGGAGCCTCTGGGAACAACCTCAAGCATACCAACATCCAAATTATGGGGGTGCCAGAAGAAGAGAGAGAGCAAGATACTGAAAACTATTTGAAGAAATAATGACTGAAAACTTCCCCCACCTGGTGAAAGAAATAGACTTACAAGTCCAGGAAGTGCACAGAACCCCAAACAAAAGGAATCCAAAGAGGACCACACCAAGGCACATCATAATTAAAATGCCAAGAGCAAAAGACAAAGAGAGAATATTAAAAGCAGCAAGAGAAAAACAGTTAGTTACCTACAAGGGAGCACCCATATGATTGTCAGCTGATTTCTCAACAGAAACTATGCAGGCCAGAAGGGAGTGGCAAGAAATATTCAAAGTGATGAATAGCAGGAACCTACAACCAAAAGTACTCTACTCAGCAAAGCTATCATTCAGAATTAAAGGGCAGATAAAGAGCTTCACAGATAAGAAAAAGCTAAAGGAGTTCATCACCGCCAAACCAGTATTATATGAAATGCTGAAAGGTATTATTTAAGAAGAGGAAAAAGAAGAAAAAGGTAAAGATAAAAATTATGAACAACAAATACATGTCTATCAACAAGTGAATCTAAAAATCAAATGAATAAAAAATCTGATGAGCAGAATAAACTGGTGAATATAATAGAATCAGGGGCATAGAAAGGGAATGGACTGACAATACTCAGGGGGAAAGGGGTGTGTTGGGTGCGGGAAGAGACTGGACAAAAATTGTACACCTATGGATGAGGACAGTGGGGGCAGGGGTAAGCGCAGAGTGTGGGGTGGGAACCAAATGGAGGGGAGCTATGGGGGGAAAAAAGAGGAACAATTGTAATAATCTGAACAACAAAGATTTATTAAAAAAATAAAAAATAAAGGCCCAGCGACCAAATGGCGGAACAACCAGAGTGACCAGTTGACCAGTTGCTGTGATGCACGCTGGCCACCGAGGGCAAACGCGCAATGCAGGAACTTCCCCCTGGTGGTCAGTGCACTCCCACAGTGGGAGCAGCCTCTCAGAGGCAAGTTCCATAGCCACTCGGCTGACCGGGATGAGTGGTGCTCCCACAGCGGGCTGATCCCCACAGGCCATGCCCCCCACCAGTGCACGAATCCCATGCAGGGGGCCTCTAGTTTAATATAAACATCAATAAGCCATTATCACTTGGGTTCCTATATCCAATGCACTTAGCCAGCAGATATTTATTTAACACTTACTATGTGTCACTCTTCTAAGTGCTTGTAGTATATCAATAAAGACAACAGGCAAAGAGCCCAGCCTTCTTGATCTTACCAGCCAGAGCTACCTAAACAATGTAACTGACATGAGTGGTAACAGAAATATTAGATGGTCAGCGAAGGGAGGGAGCCTTGTAATCACTGGGTTCTGATTCCTGGTGGTTTGCTGCAGCAGAGGTATTATTTACCAAGATGTGCATCTGCTCTTGGGCCATCAGTGACAAGTGGGGCAGAGAGAACTCAGACCAGCTCAACAAGAGCCAACTTTGGCCTTTGTTTAGCAGACAACACCTTTAAAATTTAATATTCTTTCAATAATATCTATTATTTAGCAATCCATATTCAAATATCCATAGTTGTCCTAATACAAGTTTTTTATAGCTGACTTTTAAAAATATAGGACCTCATTAATGCTCACACATTCACTTGTTATATTGTCTAAGTCTCGTTCAATCTAGAACAATCCTCCACTGTCCTCTCACCCTATGTCAAAGGCCACAGCTCCCATCAGTCAGCCCACACCCTCAGTTACCCTTGCCAGGTTCTAGGAACCACTCCTGCTTCTACTCCCCCCAACTCCCCTCTGTTTGTAATTCCAGAATACTGGATTATTAATTGTTGATGTTCCTAAACTGTGTTCACATCTTTATAAAAAGTCCCATTATTAAACTTACCTCAGATTACCTAGATTTTTCCATCATGTCTCTGACCAATGCAGGGAGAAAATACAGATAAAGGAGAGGCCCAAGGACTTGGGGCAGCTTAATAGGTTGGGAAGAAAATAGGAACAAGCAAAGAGGATCAACAATGAGCAATCAATGAGATTGAACAAAACTCAAGAAAGTGTGGGTGTCCTGACACCAAGTGAAGAAAGCAGCTTGGGAAGAGTGACCAACTGATGGTGTTGATAAGTCATGTGAGGTGAGGACTGACTGAAATGTGCCATGGGTTTAGCAACATGGAAGTTACTGATCACCTCGGCAAGAACAATAACAGTGGAATGCTGATGTGTAGAGGTCCCAGATAAAAATGAGTGCAGATTCTGCTAATCTCTTCCCAATGGCAATAAGTAATCATAGTCTCTGAAAAATTAGATATAAAACTACATTTAAGCCATGTGGTTTTTTTGAAATTGATTTCAGAGAGGAAGGGAGAAGGAGAAAGAGATAGAAACATCAATGATGAGAGAGAATCACTGATCGAACCTGCAACGTTTGCATGTGCCCTGACCAGGAATTGAACCATGACCTCCTGGTTCATAGGTTGATGTTCAACCACTGAGCCACACCAGCTGGGCCATTTAAGCCATGTTTTTAACCAGCACAACAGCATGCAAATATAGAAACCCCAAAGCACTAACTAAGAACGATACTTTGGGTCAGGTGCTTTGCATATATTATCTTATTTAGTCTTCATAACAATCCCATGAGACAGAATTATTATTCCCATTTAACTGATTCATCTAATATATATTAATATGGGCCAAGTAATGTTCTAAATATAAGGGATACATCAATAATCAAAAGAGGAAAAAGTGTCTGCTTTAATGGACTTCTGTTCTGGTGGCAGGTTCAGAGGAGCGATGCTGACACAGAGAAGTCACTCATTTCCCCAGAAAGTGAAGAGGTAGAGGAGCTGGAATTGGAATAAAACTGTATCCTTTCCAGCATATTTTTTTTTACTTCATTATGCAAACAAATAAGTTTACATTTAAAAAGTTGTTTAATAAAAACAATCATGATTTTAAACTTCCTATATGATTAACATGATTGCCACAGCAAATCTCCATTCTATATTCAAATATGAAACGTGTGAATGTCCAATATTTTTCCAAGACTAAAATAAAAACCTCAAATACCAAGTAATCCTACCCCAGACACCCATCTGGAGTTTGCTGCATTTGCTCCAAAGGTAATCAACACATACTTATACTCAAACACTCTCTTACACATGCACAGGCCTTCACATACACCTCTGGGGGAGTGTTGGGGATGGTGGCCTGGGCATTGTGTGTCTTTAGGCAAGTCAGAGGAAGGAGTGGGGTTCTAGAAGAAAGTATATAAAACACCTTTTAAAACTGAAAAGCCCTGTTTAGATATCTGTATAGTGTCAGTAGTTATAAAACTCTTGACTCTAGGATTCCCCAAACCCCTCCCTAGAACAGAGCCTAACGAGTTAGCCACTGGAGACCTGGGCCTTCCCTTCCAGCCATGGCAGAGGAGGTCTGCCTGCTGCTCAGGATGGCAGCTCCTGGGGACTGCAAGTTTCTCTCTCTCTCTCATCTTTATTGTTGAAAGTATTACAGATACCCCTCCTTATTTTTCCCCATTGACTGCCTCCACCCCACTCTCACCCCTCCCAGGCCCTCACCACACTATTGTATTTCTTCATGGGTTATGCATATATGCATATAAGTTCCCTGGTTAATCTCTCCCCATCCACCCCACCTTCCCTCTGAGATTCCTCAGTCTGTTCATGCTTCTATGTCTCTAGATCTATTTTGTTCACCAGTTTATTTTGTTCATTAGATTTCACATATGAGTGAGATCATGTGATACTTACCTTTCTCTGATTGGCTTATTTCACTTAGCATAATACTTTGTAAGTTCTTTATGAGGCAAAATGACAGGAAAGTGACAAATGGGCTTTAAATTCCATTTTCATGGTTAGAAAAGTTTCAGCACTCCATTTATTTCTTTATAATCTTCTGGGTGGATGTCTCTTATACAGGCATAAATGCTTAATTGGTCTTCAACTAATAAACTCTAGGGGTTTCTGACTCCAGCCAGGTACGTAGGTATGTGGGAGGATAACCGCTTTTCTAACTTGATCACCAGGCTTTGGGTATACCACACATCCTGCTGCCTTATGGGTTTTAGTTTTAATCTCTGTAAGCTCTGTATGCTCAGGGGAAAGTATTCAAGTCATTTATCGTAAACTCCCCAGATGCTTCCTCTACGTGTGTGTTTCCCTCCAGGAGATGAAATTCCCACCAACACATCTGGGTTCTAAGCCTTCAGGGAGCTATACAATACAGCCTTCCTGATAGAATTGCCAGTTTCATACTTTCAGTAAAGGGGAGAAGAAAGGGCCTCTTTACCAGTATTGTTGAACACTTACTATGTACCAGGTACTCTAACAGACACCTTATAGACATTAATCCCCATTTCTTGTCTCTGTTTTATAGACAAGAAAACATACCTGTGTGAGGTCCAGTTAGTAAGAGACTGGTAAGATTTGTTAAGATTACCTGTTACCTAGATGAAATAAGCAGTTTCCCATTGTCTTGTAAAGTCTTATGTGCCAGAGATTGTTAGTTACCTCCCAGTAAACATTCTCACTTCTCTGTCAATTTTAGCCAAACAAATGGTTTATCAAAGTCTAGGTTGTTTCCCAGCCTTTCTTGTAACATGATATGGTTATGTAATGAAGTTTAACAAATGGAAAGTAAGTGAAAGTGGTGTGAGCTCCTTCTAGGTTACCACATTACCATGCAATTTTGATTACTGTCACTTCATGATATATTTTGAAGTCATGAAATGTGTTGCCTCCATCTTTGTTCTTTCTTAGCATCCACTTAACTATTCATGGTCTTTTGTGTTTCTATATGAACTATAGAATTGTTTTTTCTGTTTATATAAAAAATTCTTGGGAATTTTGATAGGGATTGCATCGAATTATTTGCAGATAGTTTTAGATATTACAGACATTTTAACAATACAGTACTAAGTCTTCCAATCCACAAATACAATATGTTTGTCCATTGGTTTCTGTCTTGTTTAATTCCTTTCATCAAAGTTTTATAATTTTTAATATAAAATTCTTTTACCTTCTTAGTTAATTTTATTCCTATGGAACAGAATATAAAACTGAGAAATAAAGCCATGCATATATGGTCAACTAATTTTCAATAAGAGAGCCACAAATACACAATGGGGAAAGCACAGTCTCTTCAAAATATGGTGTTGGAAAAACTGGTCCTCAGCACCTAACAGAATTAAATTAGACCAGTATCTTACACATACCAAAAAGTCAACTGGAAATGGGTTAAAGACTTAAACCTGAGACCCAAAACTGTAAAACTCCTAGAAGAAAACCTTTTGGGAAAAAGCTTCATGACATTGATTTTGGCAATGATTTCATGGATATGACACTGGCAACTAAAACTAAAATATGTAAGTGGGACTACATCAAACCAAAGAGCTTCTGCAAATCAAAGAAAACAATCAGTAGAATGAAAAGGCAACCTATATATGGAATGAGAGAATGTATTTACAAATGACATATCTGGTTAAGGGTTAATAGTCAAAATATATAAAGAATTCATATAACTCAGTAGCCAAAAAACACTCAATCCAATTTTAAAATTACATCACTAGTCCATATATCTTTTCTGCTCTTTTCCTGAACTTTGACCAGGGGCTACCCCAGTGGTACCCTTATCACTAAGTCTGATGGAACTTTTAAATATTTATCTTGACTGAACTCTCAACAAAATTTGATACTCTCTGGGAAAACTCTCTCCACGGGGCTATTTTTTTTTGTACTTGCTCTCCTGTGTCTTACTTCCTCTTGGGCCAAATCTTTCAGTCTCCTTTGCCGGCTTCTACACTACTCAGTCGTTGAGTGTTGATGTTTCTTAAAGATGGTCTTGCTCCAGAAACTTTCTCTGAACATTGCCATATCTTTAATTACTATGTATATGCCACAGACCTCCATAGATACATCTTCAGTTTTAGTAGTACTCTCTTTTGAGCTCCTGGCATACAGTAATTAAATGCCCATTAAATTAATGAATGAGTAAATGATAAACATTTACAAAATGTTTAACTGCTTTAACTTTTATTGCATTTTTGATAGGTAACTTCTTGGACACATGGAAATCATCTTTATCTCATAATCAATATCTTCAATACATTTTTCCTAGCTTTACTGAGATATAACTGACAAACAACTTTGTGTGAATTCAAGGTGTACAATGTGATCATTTGATGCATTTATGTATGGTAAAATGTTTACTACGTTAAGTTTAGTTGACACATCCTTTACCTCACATAGTTACCGTTTTGTCGTTGTTTTGGTAAGAACATTAAAGCTCTACTTTCGAAGCAACTTTTAAGTATGTGACTTCCATTTAATTCTTTATATACTCAGTTAATCACACACAGACCTTGGAAATTTGCTATAAACTTTAGTACAAAATGTTTCTCTTAGGTCAGTGGTCAGCAAACCGTGGCTTGCGAGCCGCGGTTTGCCGCTCTGTTGCCTAATGAGTTTGCCAACCACTGGACTAGACTAAATGTTACCGTGTAGTTGGAAGCTGTGAGGATTAGGCAATTGTGTCATATTGTGTGCAAAGAGGTAAAGGGTAATATATGACAGTGGTCGGCAAACTCATTAGTCAACAGAGTGGCAAACCGCGGCTCCTGAGCCTCATGTGGCTCACGAGCCGCAGTTTGCCGACCAATGTCTTAGGTGATAGCTTTACTTGGACTTGTGATTTAGTCATCTCACACATCATTGTTTATCCCACACTACCTAGTATAGTCATTTACAGATAAAGTGTTCAGTGAAGATTTGTTTATTGTGCATTTGATTTTGTTTATTCCCCAATTGCTCTAGAAGAGGCCAAAAATGAAACTTGAGGTGTTTCCATTTAATATAATCTGCTGTCATACTGTATGGATTGATTCCCACATAACCATATTTATATTTTTACCTTTTTGCTTTGGGCTATTAAAGTTTTGACCATATTCTTTGTAGAATTTTAAGAATATCACAAGTGAATTTTGTAGAGAGAAGCAAATGTGTGGAAGCAAGTGACATCTTGATGTGGTTTGAAACTGTCATAATTGCACAGAAATTGTATAAAAAATTAACGTAAGAATATCTGCATAATTAGTGTTTTTGAATGAATATTTAAATACAAAATTTGTTTGTTTAATTATGTATCTTATTCTCTTCCTTATCCTTAGCTCATCTCATTTCTCCCAGTGATTATACTCTCTTCATATTTCTTAGAGAATATCTCAGAAAAAGATATCCTTTCTTTCAATATTTTGAACGGTAAAGATCTCCTCAAAATTACTTCCACTCCACAACCACTCCTACCACTATTATTTTTTACCCACATCAGGAGAAGCATAATTTCAACTAACAGCTTAAAAATTAGATTTACTAGCATAATAAAAATGAACCCAAACTATTTCAGAATTTTACTTTCTATCTTTTGCTTTCAGTGCAAATGTTTGAACTGACATGACATATAGATCCCTTCTTTACTTTTTTCTAGACTAGGGACTGCATTAATTAGTGAGATCAAAATTTTACAGAAAATTAATCAGATGTCTAAAGGAAATAGCTTCTCTTTCTTATATAATTGGTTTACTTCCTACTCAGTGGGGGAAGATGAGATGGGTAAACAACATAGGGACTTAAATTTACCAGTTAAAGTAATATGCTCTCATCTGTTTTAAATAAGCCTCTTCCACTACTTTTTTTTTCTTTGAGGTAAATTTCTTTCCAACTGTCCTTTCCAAGTGACATCTTGATGTGGTTTGCTTTTATCTAATTGGGCCAACAGTATATCTTCACCTCATAAACGAGGTTATAGGACTCAGGAAAGAAGTAAAAAAAAATCATTTTAGAAATTAAGACTAAACTGGAAGAAACACAAAGCAAATAAACACAACAGTGATAGCTTAAGAGGAAAGACAGTGAAAGGAGGGAATTCTTTAATTAAAAAGAAATCAATTTTTTAAAAAGACTCAAGAAAATGTGACAAATATTGAAAATAGGCAAAGAAAATTCATTATATATATAATAGGAGTCATAGAAGAAGAAACATAAAACATAGGAATAGACTAAATACTAAAAAATAAAATTTGAGAAAGCTCTTAAAATTAAAAACATTTTTTTGAAAGTGCATTTCAAAATGCACCATGAGCCTGAGAATAGTAACTCAGAATGATCACAGTAAGTCATGTTGGATAAACTATTAAATTTTAAAGAAAAAGGAAAAACCTTATGGTCATCTAGGCAAAACTAGTAAATAATACATAAGGAAAATAACAGTCAATTGTCACCAGAATTTTGAACATCAATGGTTATGGCAAAAGAAAATGGAGTAACATATTTTAGATACTCAAAGAAAACTATAAACAATCCTATCTAATAAAAGAGTAATATGCAAATTGACCATCACTCCAAGACACAAGATGGCTGTCCCCATGTGGTCAAAGATGGCTGCCCCCATGTGGACACAAGATAGCTGGGAGAGGGCTGTTGTGGGCAGTTGGGGGTGACCAGGCTGGCAGAGGAAGGCAGTTGGAGGGGACCAGGCCAGCAGGGGGGACCAGACCAGCAGGGGAGGGCAGTTAGGCATCAATCAGGCTGGCAGGGGAGCAGTTAGGCATCAATCAGGCTGGCAGGGGAGTGGTTAGGGGTGATCAGGCTGGCAGACAGAAGCGGTTAGAGGCAAACAGGCAGAGGCAGGTGAGCGGTTGGGAGCCAGCAGTCCTGGATTGTGAGAGGGATGTCCAACTGCCCATTCTGGGATCGGGCCTAAATGGGTGGTCGGACATCCCTCAAGCAGTCCCAGATTGAAAAGAGTGCAGGCTGGGCTGAGGGACAGCCCCCCCATGCACAAATTTCGTGCACTGGGCCTCTAGTTGTTAAATAATCAGCTAAACTGACTTTCCAATATAGAGACAACAGGTAAACTAACATGGCAAGAACTTAGGATATATGGTTTCCATAAGCCTTTACTGAAGAATATGCAAAATAATGAACTTCCAATTGATTAGAGAGAAATCAAATATATACTAAAGAATGAACTTCAAATAATTAGACATCAAAATAAGGAGTGGTAAATATTAAATACACATTTACTTGTGGAATTAAATGAAGCTGAAGATAATATAGAGAGTAATATACAATCTGTATATATAAAACCCTAATATGCAAATAGACCAAACAGCAGAACAACTGAACAACCGAATAACAGAACAATTGGTTGCTATGACGTGCACAGACCACCAGGGGGCACACATGGAACACGGCGAGAATCGGCGGCAGGCAGCAGAGCGTGAAACATGGTGGGCGTCGGCTGTGGTGGGATGGTGGAGCAGGTGAACAGGGGCACCAGACCAAGGCAGGGTGCCAGTCGCTGTCATCGGGGCAAGCCTCTGGTGGTTACTGAAAATTCTTCGCTCCCGCGCACCATGGTCCCACTCAGCTCTCTCACCTGCTGCCGGTGCTGGCCCCACTCACACCTGCAGCCAGCAGCCAGGGCCGGATTGCTTGGTACCGTCAGCGGGTGTGAAAGGCAGCTGCTGGCCCCTATTTCCCCTGAGGGTTACTCCACCTCCCCCTGCTCCTGAGGGGTGATTGGGGCTGGCAGCCACCTGTCACATCCGCAGCTGGCGCCAGGGCCACCACTCGCACCCACTGCCAGTGCCCAGCGCTGACCCCAATCACTTGGCACTGACAGCGGGTGCAAGTGGTGGCTGCTGGCCCCAATCTCCCCTGAGGGCTTCTCCACCTCCCCCTGCTCCTGAGGGGCAATTGGGGCCAGCAGCCGCCGCTTGTACCTGCTGATGACACTGGTCTTCAAGATCAGCACGTGCGAGTGGGGCCAGTGCTATCAGCGCATGGGAGTGGCAATGGCAGGAGTGGATCTGCCGGCAGACAGGGGACCAGGGGTTGGCAGCAGGAGGGGCCAGATGGGGGTGCGGAGGATGGGCTGAGACCTGTCCCTGTGCCCCCCCACAGCCTCACAGCCCAGAGTTCCTTTCAAGGTGCATGAATTCGTGCACTAGGCCCCTAGTACCTATATAATCAGACAGTGTAAAAGTGATAAAATTGCAAAAATGGGGTCCGAATGGGGAGCACATACAAAAAATGTAACTGGTGATAGTATTACTAAAAATACTAGTGGCCTAGTGCATGAAATTCGTGCATGGGGGGGGGGGCGGTTTCCTCAGCCCAGCCTCCACCTCTCCAATTGGGGACCCCTTGAGGGATCTCCGACTGCCAGTTTAGGCCCAATCAGGATCGGGCTTAAACTGGCAGTTGGACATCCCTCTCGCAATCTGGGACCACTGGCTCCTAACCACTCACCTGCCTGCCTGCCTGATCACCCCTAACTGCCCTCCTTGTTGGCCTGATCTCACCCCCAATTGCCCTCTCCTGCCAGCCTGATCTCGTCCCTAACTGCTGTCCCCATGCCGGCCTGATCTTGCCCCCAACTGCCCTCCTCTGATGGCAAAATTTGGTTCTAATTGATCAGTTTCTATGCCAGTCAGTGTCAAAGCTCCACCTCTTAGGCAGTTATTGGCTCCTCACAGTTGACCCAGATTTGGTTCTTTTTTTTTATGTATTTTTTTTATTGATTTTTTACAGAGAGGAAGGAAGAGGGATAGAGAGCTAGAAACATTGATGAGAGAGAAACATCAATCAGCTGCCCCTGCACACTCCCTACTGGGGATGTGCCCGCAACCAAGGTACATGCCCTTGACCAGAATCGAACCCAGGATCCTTCAGTCCGCAGGCCAATGCTCTATCCCAGGGTTTCCTCAAACTTTTTAAACAGGGGGCCAGTTCACTGTCCCTCAGAGCATTGGAGGGCCGGACTATAGTTTTAAAAAAACAAACTATGAACAAATTCCTATGCGCACTGCGAGCCCAGGACCAGTCGGCTGCTAAGCAGGACAGGCAGCAGCACCCGGCAGGCCGGATAAATGTCCTCGGCAGGCCGCAGTTTGAGGACCCCTGCACTATCCACTAAGCCAAACCGGTTTCGCCAAACTTGGTTCTAATTGGTCAGTTTCTATGCCAGTCAGCATCTCTGGGCCTATCAACAGGGCCTGATCAGAAAGGCAGGGCTGATCAGCAACCCTGATGGATAGAAGAGAAATGGAGGCAGGGCTGCTGGCCAGGCTCGGAGGGAAAGAGAGAGGCAAGTGCTGATCAAAAGCTGCCTCAGACGCTACAGATCAGCCCCTGTTTCTCTCTTCAGGTCTCTTTCTGGGCCTGATTCAAAGCCCCCTCAGCAGTCACTGCTGGGTCACCCGGCCTGCAGCCGCAGTAGTCAGCACTGGTCTCCATGGCAACTTCTGGATGGTCAGCCTTTAGTCATGATTGGTGGTTACACCCTGGCTCTTTATTATAGAGATGGTTAGACTGTTATGTGTGTAATGTGGAAAAAAGAAAATGAGTACTTATGAAATTTTTAATTCTATCATTCCTTGAGTCCTTGAGAACCAGGATTTTCAGATTCTCAGTGTGGAAAAATAAGATATAGAAATAATATAAAATCTTAAGGAAAGAAAAAAAAAAAACCTCTACATCTGAATTGAATTTGAATTAAAAGTCCATATGAACGCATGAGATTATATAGCATATAGTATACAGAGGTACATATTAACTCCATCTACTAAGCCTAGAAACAATTAATACCCAGATCATGGTCTTAAAAATACCCTAACCTTAACCCTTTTCACCAAAAAGCCAGAATTTCTTGGGCAAAATGACTGATTCCAGGTCTAAGGTAAGAAATGAACAAAATGAGCCTAGAATACCAGATATCAAGAAAGCTATCAAAGACTAAG
Source organism: Corynorhinus townsendii (assembly GCA_026230045.1). Taxonomy (NCBI): domain Eukaryota; kingdom Metazoa; phylum Chordata; class Mammalia; order Chiroptera; family Vespertilionidae; genus Corynorhinus; species Corynorhinus townsendii. The sequence goes on from JAPDVU010000003.1 coordinate 93,335,093, forward strand.
ATATTTATGTCAAAAATACTCAGAAAACAACTTGAAGAGGCTCCCCTTGGCCAGAGGAACAATTTGAGCTTCAAAGGGAAAATTGGAATTGACTAAGTCCATTAAATCAATGGATTCATAATGATATTTTGAAAATCTAATTGTTCACCTTCAAAGAATGATAGGAAAGCAATTTATTGTCTTGGAAACTAGTAAGTAAGGGGAAACAAAAAAATATTCATCCTGACTTTCTATGTAAATTATGCCACTCAATAACAAAATTATAGATGAGTAAAATGTTTCTTTATAAAGAGTTCTACAATAACTAAATTGTGAGAAGTGATAGAATTAAAATAGCACTATTTCCAAATTCCAATGAATTAATAGATCTAGAAGCATTGAGCATCATCAGCTGCTAACATCACAGAAAGAAATGTCCAGACAAGATGTGCCTCCTCATTGAAGAACACAGCACTAAGCAAAGAGTACAGACTTCCAGTTATAAGATGATTAAGGTCTGGGGATCAAATGCACAGCATAATGATTATCCTATATAATAAAAGCCTAATATGCAAATTGTCCCCTCAACCAGGAGTTCTCCCAGGAGTTTGACCACTTGCTATGATGTGTGCTGACCACCAGAGGGTGGCATGGAACATGGCAGGTGTTGGCATGAGGCACTGGCAGCGGGCAGCAGTGGAGGCACTGCAGGCTCTGATGGCTCCCGACAAGAGTGAGACCAGGGCAGGATTGTGGAGCAGGTGAATGGGCAGTGCCAGTCCAAGGCAGGTGTGAGTCACTGGTCGCCAGGTGGGGGCCAATTGCTCCACCGATCCCCCTGCCACTGCCAGCCTCCCAGGCACTGAGGGAGCCAGGAGGGGGCCTGATGTTCTGCCGATCTGATTGCAGGGCAATTAGCGGTGGCAGTGGGGGTCAGGGGGCCAGGGCTGCCAACAGGTTCCCTCAGCACCTGGGAGCCAGGTGGCGGTGGGGCGATCAGGGGGTGAGCGATCGGGCCCCCCAGGCAGTGACCAGTGCCAGTGGCGGGGGCCGGCAGCCAGGGGAAGGGAGGGAGTACCCGGTTGGCAGCTGGCAGCTGCTAGGGACCCTACCAGTGCACGAATTTCATGCACTGGGCCTCTAGTCCTATCTAATAAAAGAGTAATATGCAAATTGACCATACCTCTGCTACATGCACAACCCACACCCACCAGCCACGCCCACCAGCCAATCAGGAGGGAATATGCAAATAAACTCAACCAAGATGGCTGGAGCCACAGAGAGCAGGAGGGAGGCTTGGGTTTCCCTGGTAGTGGAGGAAGCCAAGCTTTCTGCCTGTCCTTGCCCGCCCAGGCCTCCACTCAATGCTACAACGTTTCAATTATAGAAGATACATAAATCCCAACAGAAATAGCTGCCGCCACAGAGCGAGCAGAAGGCTTGGCTCCACTCCAGGCTACAAAGTTTTAATTGTACAAGATAAATAAATCCCAGATCCCAGGGCCTCTGCTTGGGTCACGGGGGGGGGGGGGGGGGGGGGGCATGGCCAGCCTGCAAACCACCACAGGCCCCTCACCCAGGCCGCCCCACGCCCCAAGGGAACCCCCACCCTGATCCAGGACACCCTTCAGAGCAAACCAGCTCGCCCCCACCCATGCACCAGGCCTCTATCCTATCTAATAAAAGAGTAATATGCAGATTGACCATCACTCCAACACACAAGATGGCTGCCCCCATGTGGTCAAAGATCCTGCCCCCATGTGGACACAAGATGGCCACCATAAGATGGCCAGCAGGGGAGGGCTGTTGGGAGGGATCAGGCCTGCAAGGGAGAGCAGTTGGGGGTGATCAAGCCTGCTGGAGAGGGCAGTTAGGGGTGACGCGGCTGGCAGAGGAGGGAAGTTGGGGGTGACTGGATCTGCAGGGAAGGGCAGTTGGGGGGGGGAGGGTACCAGGCCTGCAGGGGAGGGCAGTTAGGGATGACCAGGCCTGCAGGGGAAGGCAGTTAGGGACAAACAGGCTGGCAGGGGAGTGGTTAGGGGGTCATCAGGCTGGCAGGCAGAAGCGGTTAGGGGCAATCTGGAAGGCAAGCAGTTGGGAGACAGCAGTCCTGGATTGTGAGAGGGGTCCCAGATTGGAGAATGTGCAGGCTGGGCTGAGGGACAACCCCCCCCATGCACAAATTTCATGCACCAGGCCTCTAGTCTATATTATAAAGAGGTAATATGCAAATTAGGCTGGGACTCCATAACAGGTCATGACTAGATAGGAGGAGGTTGCACACGCAGGTGAGGCCAGAGCAGAGATGGAGACAGAGGCAGGTGTGATGGCTTGGGGAGGCCCGGAGCAGACACAGGCAGGGGGACCAGGGGACGCTGCGAGTCAGGCACAGGTCCCAGCCCCCCACAGCGCCAGTCGGCCTTCTGCAGTGCCAATCTGGCCTGACTCCCATGGCAGCCAGTGCTGTGTGAATTAGGCGCGGGTCCTGGCCCTCCGCCATGTGCCTCCTCGCACGGCAGGAGGTGGGGTGCCTCCTCACGTGATTTCAATCTTGCGCTGGGCCTCTAGTCTACACTAATAAAAGAGTAAGATGCAAATTGATTGTATCTTCACAATGCCCACCAGCCAATCAGGAGTGAGTATGCAAATTAACTCAACAAAGATGGTGGATTAATTTGTATACACAGGCGTCAAGTGGCCAGGGGCAGGGCAGGATGCAAGCATTCCACACCGCCCCAGCCGCTCCAGGCCTCTGGGCAGCATGGGAAGGCGGAAAGGCGGCTCTGGGTCAGAACGAAAAGGTGGCTCCAGCAGGAGTGAAGGCAGTGCCGGCAGTCAGGGGAAGGAAGGCCCATTCTTGCACGAATCTTCATGCATTGGGCCTCTAGTAGTTAATAATAGACTTGAAAGTTGCTTAGAGGGCAGATCTTAAATGTTCTCACTACAGAAAAAGAAATGGTATGTGGTGTGATGCTAGCTAAGGCTATGATGGAAATTGTTTTGCAATATATAAATGTATCTAATCAACACATTAAGTGTATCAAATCAACACATTGTACACCTTAAACTTACACAGTGTTATGTCAATGGTATCTCAATAAAGCTTAGGGGTAAGGGAAATAACTTAGCATCATCTATAGTTTTGCCAAAAGGATTAAACATGAGTCTGATTGAGACTTTGGATTCAACCATCAATTTGCAAGAAATACGAAGGACAAAGGATCATACTGAATTGCACCATGATTATACAATAAAAATTTCCATGCTATACATAATTCTTCAGGTCAAATGCAACAAATCAACTTTAAGATAAGTGAAGAGATAAAGGGGAAATTAGCGATTGAAAAAGACAGTCATATTTTTTTTAATGAGAAAGATGTGTTTAGGATGTATCTGGATAATAAAGATATTTGAACAAAATAAATAATTGATTACTAGATTAGTTTATATTTATCATATTAACATAGTAGTGTCCTATGGGCCACGTGGAAGGACTTTTTTTTACTTCTCCCACAAGATGTCTTGTGGAAATTTTATTAGCTAGAATGAAAAATGAATTGTCAGTCAAATAAAAAGAACACTTTAAAAAAAACAACAACATGCATAACATTTTCCAACAGCCTTTTTAAATAGTCAGACATTTCAAGTATTATAAGGAAAATAAGGAGAAAAACCCTGAAACTGTAACTTCAGGAATTTCAAACATAATGTCCCCCAGGTCAATGAAAAAGAAAAGAAAAAATAGCTTCAATTCAATTTTTCTTTCCTTTAAAAATACATGTTATCTGTACAAGATACACTACAGTAAACATTGAAAATCATATTATCCCTTTTATTAAATCAAAATTACTTAATTCACATTGTGGTTAATACTAGATTTATGTATTCAGCTAGTTTACTTGACAAATATTAAAAAATACTTAAAAGAAAAAAGCAAAGAATGCCTTGGAATTGAAAAATAGTTACTACATTGTTATGTGGTTTAGTATTCCACAGTGTTTATTAAAAGTTATATCAAATTTCTTTTTAATATTAAAAATAACAGTATTTATATTTCTGAGAGAATAAAGAAAGGTTGTTTTGTTTTTAAAACAAGTGTGAAGGTCTTAGATACACAATTGCAACTGGTAATGGAGATATGAAAATAACATGCTAACCACTGAACACATTTTTATTACCCATTAGCACTCTAGAAATTATACAAACCCTATAAAATGCATCCTCCTAACCCCTGTTGGACAGCAATACAATTCTCTATTCAGAATTCACATAATTACAATACATAATAGTTCAGGTCTTTTTTTTAATGCAATAAAACCAGACAGTCAAGATATAAAAAATTAGAAGTAAGACATTTAATGAATTTACACATTTAGGAAATTTAAATACTGTTTAAAATTTTTTAAAAAATAATGTTACATCTCACCTAAGACTTCCAAGACACTTTGCAACAGAAACAACTGTAAATAAAAAGATACACACACAAACCAACAAAACAACAAAAACACAAATTAAGATATCACTGCTATGAGGCACATTCTAGTGCCTGAATTTGCAGATATTGCTCCAAAAAGAATCTTAGAGCTTCCACATTTGAAATAACAAAAACTATGAGCAAATTTTAGTAACTAATTTCCTGGTTTTTAGAAAAAATCTGTTAATCTAAATATAGTGTTTCACAGAACAAAACAAAGATTATTCATTAAAAGATTTGCAAATCTAAAAACCTCTGTTAAAAATACGTTTCCTCACAATGACTTGGGGAGGAGGGTCACTGTGCTACTATTCCGGGCTGTGGGCCTGAGCGTGCCCTAATGTCTGGCGGCAGAAAGTGACCCGCGGTCTGTAGTACTCCGCCCAGGCCATAGCATAGTCCGGTGGACTGCCTGAGGGAGGCGCTGGCAGCGAGACCCGGGACTTGCTGTGTGGGCTGCTGCCACGCCTGGCGGGTGCGGCCCCAGCCTCGGGTCAGAAAGCCGGAAGACCACTCGCAGGGGTGCTCTGAGCGTTTTCGTTCACTGTGGCAGCAATGCCTGGGAAGCACCCTGAGCTCCTTGGAGGAGAGGTGTTTTCACTAGGCACGGCAGGTGGCTGGCTAACGGAGCTCAGACCAAAGCTCCAGGTGCTCCAAGACTGGAACCGCCAACTTTCTCATCTAGGAGATGTGTGGCCCCCTGGATCTGCTGAGGAACCTCCCTGACGAACATTCGCAGGTTGGTTCAGTGTTGGGAGGGGGCGCCGATGCAGCTCCATGTGTGCTCCTGACTGCTGGCTTATGCTTCTGATGTTCTCAACTCCTTTGCTGATGACTGTGTTATCTCTTGGATGCCTCCAGGGATGCCCATGCTCCCGGGCACAGCCACGGCCATGGACTCCTCGTCTAGCAACTGCAGGGCCTCAAAGTCATCTCTCTGCTGGGCTGTAAGAATAAGCTCGTTGAGGACGAGCGCTGTGTGCTGACATCGGTGGAGGTCCCGTGACCTGTGCAGTTCTCTCTGGGCTAATACTACACCTCTGGTTTGAACTGAATGCTCACACCAGCGTCATTCTGGCTCTTCCTGATCATTTCTCCGTTTCTTCCTTGTGCCATCCCAATAGCAAGCCTTGGCAAGACACTCTGTACTGCCTCCTCCCGTTTGGGATGTGACGCCACCGCGTACACCGTGAGCATCAGCTTGGTCTTTTCCTCGGATGCTCTCTAATACCACTTCTGTTGCTTGTTCTTCAAAGGGTCTCCATGATGCAAGGAGGTTTGTCCGCTCCCGTAGGCAATGGGCATCCTGGATTATGACCATTTCACATCCATCCGCTCCTGTAACTGCTTTGTTGTTCCCCTCCTTTGCCGAAGGCCAGACCCACCTTGGACGCAGGGACAAGCATCTCCTGGGTTGTGCTGCTGCTATGTCATTATGAAAGCCAGGTCCATTCCCACAGCAGTCCACAATCTGACCCAGGAGCCATGTGGCTTGCTCAGTACGTTCTGGGGTTTGGTTAAATACACAGGACCCCTCTGAAATCCCAGAACGCTCTGAAGCAATCTGAATTGAGTAACCAGATTGTGCTTGAATCTGAGAAATCTGCCTGCTCACCTCCCCTGCCAATAATAAATCCAACCATTTTATCAGGCACTTTGATTTCTTCTGTTATTAGTACCCTCTGATGTACGAAGGCCCCAAAAACCATTCTTGTACTCCATATTCATACCCTGAAGGGTCCACAAGAGGTGTGGGATTATTCAAGTGAGAAGTTGAATCAATTTTAGCAGCAATCTGCCAGACCTGGTGCAGGGCATCCAGGCAGCCCCTGCACAGCTCCACAATTGCACACCTCCTTTGCTCTCTGGCCTGCCTGCCCCTCTGCTTTGCAAGGACTTCTGGAGTGACTGGCCAAGTCTATTTCCTGACCTGATTGTTAGCTTATAGCTTTTTAAGCAAACATTTGTTCTGCAGCTTCTTTTGCATCAGGCTTGTTTTAAAATGTAAAGTTGTTTTTTTAAGTCTGCGTTTAATTACAATTGTTTATTGATTCCCTGTAGTGCTATTAAGATAGATATGGGGACCTTATGAAAAATGTCAGATATAAAGAAGGTTGCATTTTTAAAAAATTTAAAATATATTTTTATTGATTTCAGAGAAAGGAAGGGAGAAGGAGAGCGAGATAGAAACATCAATGATGAGAGAATCGTGGATATGCTGCCTTCTGCATGACCCCTACTGGGGATCCAGTGAAACCTGGGCATGTGCCCTGACCAGGGATGTGACCTCCTGGCTCATAGGTCCTTGCCCAACTACAGAGCCACACCCACCAGGTGAGGCTTCATTTTTTTTTCACACTAAAATTCTGAGTTCAAAACCGACTGAAGAAACGGAAATAAAGATGTAAGATTCGCATGAAAAGAACTTGGGAGTTTTCTTTTATAGTAAGCTCAGTATGCGTTAACACTATACTAAAACAATTCCTAAGAGCTAACCTGGTCTTTAGCCATGGTGATAAAGATACAAAATCTAAACAACAGAGATGATGGTTGCTCTCCACACTGAATGGTTGTGGGCTCCATACTGATAACTGCCTGACAGGCAAGGTTGCTCAGAGGAGATGGACTACAGAGTGAAGGTTCTCAAAAACTTAGTATAAAAGGAATAATGAAGCAACTAAAGACATTTACTCTGGAAAGACTAGACTGAAAGACATGTGACTATTAACTTAAACATTCGAAAAACAGCCTATTGTAAGAGAGAATATAGTTGTTCTAAATGATCCCAAAATCAGTGGGTGAAGAGACAGGAAGACAAATTTTGCCTCATAAAGAATTTTTTGACCATCAGAGTCTGAGAAAATGTGATGAATTACTTTAGAAAGTATAAGGTTCTTGTTACTGGAATTCAGTCATAGGTAGGAAGAACACTTGGGGGTGGGTAATATATAAATACTAGAGGCCCGCACAGGAAATTTGTGCGCAGGTATGGTCCCTAGGCTTGCGGTCAGGGCCATTTTCCCTGGCTGCCTGCAGCCAGGCCTGCCCCCAGCCGCCACCCACCCCTGGTACCCCATTCACCATTGGATGATCGGTGCCTGACGGCCAGGGGGAGGGACTGAGAGGTCAGCTGTTCCCACCCACTCACCAGCCCCGCCCCTGACACGGGTCACCCTCTGTGTGTGGGGAGACCTGCGGGGCAGGGGCCTTGGCCTGGCACCACCCGCATCCCCCGCCACCCATCCCCAATTCCCCGTTCACCATCAGTCAATCAGAGCCTGCTGGCTAGGGAAAGAGACCAAGAGGTGGTCAGTGCGCCTCATAGTAACTGGCCCAGCAGTCGTTCTGGTCATTCTGCCATTAAGGTCAATATGCATATTACCCTTTTATTATATAAGATAGAGGCCTGGTGGGGGCCAGCTGGCCTGCCCTGCTGGAGCCCTGGATTGGGGTGAGGGGTCCCCTCTGGGCGTGGGGCTGGCCTGGACAAGGGGTCACAGCAGTTTGCAAGCTGGCTATGCCCCCAATCTAGGTGGGGGTCCCCACTGGGGGGGGGCTGGCCAGGGTGAGGGGCCATGGGTGGTTTTCAGGCTGGCCACGCCCCCGATCAGGGTGGGGAGGTCCCTGTTGGGGGGCTGGGCCAGCCTGGGCAAGGGGCTGCAGTCGTTTTGGTCTCTAGTCATTCTGGTCATTCCACTGTTTCAGTTGCTGGGCTTTTATTATATAAGATTAAAAAGTTTGGGTAAATGAAATCTATAGGTTCTTTTAACTTTGAGGGTTTTAGAATTCTTATTATTCTGCTTAAATGAGAATCCTTGGGACCAGGAGTTATAGAAATAACTCATTTATTATCAGCTCTTAACTTCCTCACCATGATAAGAGTGATCTGTGAGAAAATCATCTTTTTTTTGTATTTTAAAATGCTGGCATTTAAACATTTCTATTAAAATGTTTAATAAAGACAAATTTGAGGAGTTTTGCTTCTACCTAAAACCCTTTGTGCAAATTTTCAACCATAAGCAGTCACAAAGGCTTTACCTGGGAGTCTCGTGGAGGAAGGCTGCCCTGCCCACACAACACTTAGCACAAAGCCAGGGCATGGCAGGCTCTGAAGAAAGTTGTCATCAAAGACTCCCTACTTTTACGCATAACTGCATTTCTAGTCCAAGCACCTTGATTTGAGGTCTTTTTATGGGAACACTTTGAAGACACTTTCCCCCACACTGACTTGGTATTCAGTACTTTTCCACTTATAGCACCCCCTCTCCTCCCTCCTTCCAGCCCCCAGATTAAACATAAGTCTAATCATGTTGATATATGATCCATAAAACCGCAGGAGCCATTAAGCTGCAGGAGTGCTGTGTTCAGGGCTACCTCAATATGAAGCAACCCGCAAGTCTGCGTGGATCCACTTGCACTCGCCAGGCGCAGTATTCTGTTAGGAAAAGTGGACCAGAGGGGAGTGGGTGGGTGTTTTCTCCGGTGTTAGCCTCTTGCTTACACTATCACAGTAAGTGATTAGAAGCTTCATTGTTACTTTCATTTTGGCTTGTTGCTTTAGTCAGCTACTCTGACACCTGAGAGCTCAGCTGAACTAGCACAACACATAATCATGTAAATTATGCTTCAAAAATATTTGAGGTTAATTTTATAGCTAAGATCACACATCATTATGAACTGTTCTTTGCACTTAATAATAAGTGTTTTCATGCTTGTTAATCGCCTATGAGAACCCACTGAAGGCAGCCCATTTTACTGTCCATTACAGGTTACTATACCCTTGACAGCTTGTCTGAAGTCCACTACCAATAGATATAAATCTTAGCGCACACACATTCACATACATGCTAATTTGAGACTCCTTTATTATTTACATGTCTTATCCATTAAACTTCCCTGAGCCCCTTCCACATACTTCTCTTCCTGTCTTTGGTAGCACCTCTGTGAGTCTCATCTTACCTACCATTCAAGCTAGGCCTGTAATGGAGTGGAGATACAAGAGCAGATTGCCTATCACCCCTTCCTTCAGGGCTGTCAAGGCAGGGACAATACTGACCTGACTTCAGTACCAGAGGTGGGTATGTGACCCAAGTGAGAGGACGGCAGCCCAATGGCTATGCGATGGTTACGGAGAAGGGCACTGAGCTGGGCTGAAATCACATCTTCCCAAGGATCCTTCTGCCATGGGTATGGGGAAAGTGCTTTTGTTTTCTTCTGCCATCTTGAGCCCTAGCGTCCGTCAGTGCATGCCACTTGGAACACCTTCCCCAATGGGAAAAGGCTGTCTAGTATAGGAATGAATAAAGCCAACACTCATAAAGGAAACAGAAAATAGAGAAAGAAAGTGAAAAATAGGCTCTTTGGGTCTAATGCTACTAATGTGTACTTCAATTTCATAGTTACATAGGCAATTACTTCATTTTCCTTTGGTTTAAATCTGTGTGAGTAGAGTTTGTCACTTGCAAACCCAAGAATTCTGATTAATATAGACCGTATATCACAGTTGTTTGTTCAACATAATGCTTTCCTGAATAATTGTGTTAATGAGACAAGATCTGAAATTAAAACTATAAAGATAATAGCGTTCAATTAATTCTGTCCCATAGTCATTTATTCAATTGTTATGGAAGAAAAGATTTGAAAGACAGATAAGAAATCAATTGTAGCATAAAATTCTAATATCTGGATTGCAAAATTCTAATCTCTATAAGATGAATATAATATAGCTATTTCTGCTTGAGAAATAAGTGGTTTCTGCCTAATTTTGAATTTTTGCCTTATTGTGTGCTCTGAATCAGCCCTTCTATGAGTGGAAAATATTAATTCTCATCAAAACTCATTTGAATTCTGACAATAGTTGTGATGTGCATTTGCATCTAATTACATTCCACTAAAAGGTACAAAATTGGATGCAGCACCAACTGAATTGTGTTGAGTCCTGAAGAAATAAGGGAGTCTAGAAAAATCAGAAGAGTCTGGTGAATTGAAAGAGCATCGTATTTTCACCATCTGAATGTTATGGAAGGCATGGCACTCACGCAGGATGTCAGCATCTCTGGGCCCTGGGTTCTTGAAGGTAGGGCTTCTCTGGGTAAACACACATACACAGTTACACAGTCATGCACTCAGATTATCTTTCGCATTCTCTCTCTCTTTCCCTCTCTCTTCTCCTCCATCCCTCCTATCCTCACTCTGTCTGTGTTGCTGGCTCCTTAAATGCCTAAAAGTCACTAGCCACATGTATTATCCAAACAATTAAAATAGTAACAAAGAAGCCACAAAAGTGTTCACGTGTCTACAGATTTACCCATTTGCTCTATTCTCTTTTATCCACCCCAGGCTGTCAACACTTTTTAAACAAATGCTCTACAGTTTATTAAAAACCTATCACCCCATCCAAAATCTCTTGATGGCTACTTTAGGTATTTTATACAAATATCTACAATATTTTTTCCACATTCTGCTTAGGAAAAAAAGTTTTATTTGATAAAGCTTCATGAATGTCCTGATTTCTCTGTTTCTTGCATTAATTAATCTACAACAAGTTTTTCAATAATTTTGGTTCCAAAATCCTGCTGCATATCAGTATTCCCTGCAGAATTTCCTTGGGAATCCAGATGTGGAAGCCTCTGCTCTACAATCTTGTCACTAACAGTATGCTCCAAAGACAAGCAGCATTGGCATCACTTTCTCTGAGCTCCTTAAAAATGCAAAATCTCTGGCTCCACTACGACATAATGAATCAAAATCTGCAGTAAAGAACCTGGGTGAGTCTCTGCACATTAGCATTTAAGAAACATCTACAGAGGATGGTCATTCTTTTCTCTATTCTTATTATTCAAAATTTTGACATCTTCTACTTAGTTAAGAAAACTATGTAGTGCACTTAAATTTTATTTATTTTTCATCTGTACCTTGCACCAATAAAATTTAGATACTATCTTAGACCACAGGTAAAAATAAGGTTTCAAACTTTGTAAAGTCCCCCTTTGATGTCTCATTGCATTTTATTTTCAGAACATTCCCTTTAGGCCTGTATCACTAAAGTATTTTGAACTTTATCTTCCTATATTTCTTGACTTTTGCTTCTTATGTAGGTTTCATTTCCAAGGCTGTTTCATCTTAGCTGTGACATTGTCATTCATCTCCTGCTAAATTTTCAAAATCATTCCTTTGACAGACTTCTGAGGCTCTTATCTGCCTTTCATCTTTTTGACCAGCTTTAATTTTGTCTAATATGAAGATCCCATTTTCTGTAGGCTAGATGTAACTTCGAAATTTCATTTCTAGGACATTGTCTGCCAATATCTGATTTCTGGCTGTTCCTACTTCATTTCGAAATGTCTGGATAAAGGTGATTGATTCATCAATCACCTTGACACTTTATTTTCCCACTGCTGGATGCTTGGTGTTACTCTAACCATCTTCTTGAGGATCCTCAATTTTTCGCTCTTCATCTGGATATTTTAATGTTACATAGATGCAGTAGATTAAAAACATACAAGCACAGTGATTGGCTTATTATAGTGATAGCAGTAAGGAGTAAGCAATGATCAGAGTATGAGGGTTGTTATGAATGAATTCTGCCTCAGTGTCTTCACTTTCTCACTTCCAACGACCTTTCTACTATTTCCTTTCAGTCACTTCTCCCATAATCAGACCCTGGGCCTGGCCATCATCAGGAAGTACCCACCTCTGGCACTGTGAATGCCAATTCCCCACCAATGATAAAAAATCTTTTATCTGTCAGAGTTCAATTCTCTCATCCATGCCTTTTGACACTGATTCAGGTTAAATCAACTGGAACATGAATTCAGCCTTTCAGCATCTTCCACAAAATATGAGATTACCAAAGAATGTGATCATTATTGAGGTCATTAATAAAGACTTTGTGTAATCACACAGCAAGGTTGCATCACATATAGTTCAATATTATTGTTCTCCATAGTCCAGACCTATCCAAATAGAGCTCTGCCCTCCTCACTCACGGTACTTAACCCACAGACTCCTCTCTCTGATGCCATCTTCTCTCTTACTCAAGACTTCAGTCAAGTTTTTCCATCCCTTATTCAGGGAAAGTCCATTCTCCTCTAGCTCCCACTCCCCAAAAGCCTGTGTACCCATTGAAACTAATATTAGTTTCTATTGTGCTACAGAATTTCAGGAATGCAAGACAGAAAAACATATTGTAAGGGATAAGATGAAATTGCAAAGAATATGGAATAATGAAAGAGCACAAAGGAAAAGGGTTTGAGAATAAATCCACTTAAAAGCAAGGTGTATTTGCACTCTCTATGCCTCATATTGACCAAGGTTTTCACTGGTTCTCAGTGTACAAAAACTATGTGAAATTCCCTACTAATGAAGTATTACTGTGGGCACATGTCCATCCATTAGGTCTTTGCTTGGGTTGACCAGCAGACCTTGAGCAATGGATGACTGATTACTCTGACACATGTTTCTGTGAGAGGGCTAAAGGACTGCTTGGCTTAAGAAACCAGACAGCTCTGTTCACCTGCCTTCTCAGGTTTTTATTGTAGCAACAGCTTGAACTAAAATTAACTTCTAGATACTATCAGCAGGGTAAGTATCCTTGAGAAGACACATGCACCTGCAATGTCCTTTAAGCAAGGACGTCTGAAGACTAAGCATAAAGATTCCAATAAACACCCGGATGCTAGCACATACACAGACTTGCTTCCTTATAGGCCTCACCACACAGAAATTAGATTCAGGGCCTCTGAAGTTCAACTGCCTCCTTATAGCTCTCAAAAAGCTACTTAAGTCCTCTGTACCTCATCTTTAAAATGGGAATAATAAATGTATCTGCCCCTGAGGTAATGATAAGGTTTATATGAAATCATCAATGTATGGTGCTTAGCACAGAGCCTGGCCCGAAGCAAGTACTAAATGCATGTCAGTTACAGTAAGGATTAGTATTGATCATAAACCTTTTTCTGAAGGGCTCCCATTAAAACAGCATTTTATTTTGATTACTTATCTGTCATTTTAACATGGCTTCTGTGTGGACTGAAAGATGAAAGAAATAAAGATATAGAGTAAGGTAAAGGTAGGGTAGAGCACTGGACTTGTAAAATAAAAGTAATAAAAATAAATATAACTCCTCTGCTCCAATTAATTGTTGCAGAAATGGACTCCGAAATTAAATGAATATGGTCAAGGAAAATGAAAGCTCTTCCACTGTACTCTCCTGCCTTTACTCATGTCCACATCCAACTCATATCTGGAAGACAAGAATAAATTTTCTTTTCAAAGGGCCTCTTAGAAGAGATTTGACATTCTTTCTGAGTAACCAACTCCTTTCCTTCTGAGTGTCGGATTGGAACACATAGGTCCTCTTATTCTAGAAACGGATGTATGTATAGGACAAAAACTGAGTGGTAAGTGGGCATAGAATTGACAAAAAATTCTGTCTTTTATTTACAGTTCTGTTTCCTAATTACCACACATGATTGGAAATGAATAGAAAATAATTTCCCAAAATGCTACACTTTTATGCATATATTCTTGGAAAAACTTTACATTGTTTTCTTAGTTTGTAACACCCTTGTCATTGCGATAGTCTTGTTGATCTAGATTTGTAAAAATGATGTTAATAAATATTAAACTGTGACTGCTGCTTCAAGAGAGGGCCTTTAGCAATCACCCTTGGGTTGCTGGCCCTGGCGTGCAGGAAACATAAGTAAGTGTGGGCAGAAGCAGGAAGACCAGCTCTTAGGTTGTGTGGTAAACAGCTGAGAGATGTTGAAAGCCCAGAGTAGGCAGTGAAGTGGGGTTGGGGAAACAAGGAAGGACAGACCAATAGTAAGGAAGTAGGGTGATGGGATATGGTGACAAATTCCTTCTGCTTAATTTTTTTTACTTATTATTATTAGTCTTCATTGAAAAAAACTTCCCATCCTATATCTGGCAATACATTATATTTATTAAGTGCATCAGGAGAAGAGGAGAGAATTAATACTTCCAGAATGTCTGTTAGGTCTTTGGACCCCTTCTCTATCTGTACCAACTCCCTTGGTGACTCAACCAATATCTATACAATGAGGGTTCCAAATTATCTATGTTTAGGTTCAACTTCTTCCCTGGATTTCAGGCTTATATATTCAGCTTCCTACTCAACTTCTCCACCTGCATCTCTATTAGCCATCTTACACTTAACATACACATAAATAAACTTGGACCTTCCTCCAGCCTGGTCCCTCCTCTATCTTTTTCATCTCAGTATTGGCTACTCCATTCTTAAATGGTCAGGTAAAAAAATTTCCAGTAATCCTTGACTTTTCTTTCAGTTAGATACCTCTTCCAGTCAATCAGAAAGTCCTATTAGATTTACCTTCAAAATATATCCAAGAAGGCCCTTTCTTTCCAGTAAAAATGAGCTGTATTATTCAGGAAACCTTAAGAACAAAAATTTTTTAAATTTATTTATTGATTTCAGAGGGACAGGGAGAGGGAGAAAGAGAGAGATTTGTTGTTCCACTTATTTAGGCATTCATTAGTTGATTCTTGTATGTAACCTGACCAGGGATCGAACCTGCAATGTTGGAGTACCGGGACAATGCTCTAGCCAAATGAGCTACCTGTCAAGGGCCAAACAAAATATTTGCAACAAAATATTCTTTAAACACCTAAGAGCTGAGGGGGAGGAACCAAGATGGTGGCATAGGTAAACACCTGAACTTGCTGTCTCACACAACCACATCAAAACTACAACTAAAAGCAAAAACAGATTTCATCCAGAACCACGGGAAGGCTGGCTGAGAGGAAGTTCTATAACAAGAAGAAAAGAGAAAAGCGCATCTAGACTGGTAGGAGGTGCAGAAGTACAGAAGAGCGAAGGTATGGAGGCATGCACGGAAACGGGCTGGCAACCGAGTATGCTGTGGTCTTTTTCAATCAGGAGAGAGATACAAACTCCCAAGTGCTCTGAATTCCAGTACTGGGCGAGACTCTGGGGACCCAGACTCATACGGGGAGAAACTGGACTGTCTATCATCAGGCCGGAACATGAGGGTGGCTTTCTCTCAGAAGTAGTTGCAGCGTTCATTGCTCCTGCACAGCGCCACAGGACACAGAGACCCAGGGACCTATCCGAGGTATAGCAGACTGGCAGCCATTGCAGTTTGCTCCACCCAGTGATTCCCTGAGACCACGCCCCACCCAATTTACAACCCCACCCAAGCTGTGCACAGAGGCGTTTGCATGTGAATGGCCTGGCCTTTTGCAACCTAACCTTACAAACTGCAGCTAGGTCAAAGAACCCCAGAGCTTCCAAAAGAGGGCCTAAGGCTCAGCAGCAGCCTGCATTGTTTCACAGCTGCTCCTCATCTGGGCACCTCCAAACCCCAAACTAAGAGGAGGAAACTGCAGATCTCTCTGTAGCTCCTGCTGGGTGGCCTCAGACAGGGGTTGACTTAGCACCTCCTTGGAGATCCAAGAGCCAGTGCACTCAGTGGTCAAAGTGAGACCACACCAGATTACAACTCTTCAGATCCATAAGAGACACACTCAGGGGACAGACTCAGTGAGCGACAAAGTCCCACTGAAGCAAGTCCTGCCCCATATGGGTGTCTCCAGCACAGAAGCTCTCCCATTGTAGATACAACTGGTCCTCACAGCCAATTGGTCTGGAGGTCAATTCCGCCCAGTGTAGTTAAGCAATCAAGGCTTAACTACAACAAGACTGTGCACACAGCCCATAAAGGGGTGCACTGAGAGCGTTCACCTCAGGTGACTGGGAAGGCTGAGCCACTGAGCCCTATAGGACATATAGCATACAAAGCCACCCTATCAACACAGGGAAGCAGCCAAAATGTGGAGACAAAGAAACATGTCACAAATGAAAGAAATGGAGGAAAGCAAACTACAGGATATAGAGTTCAAAACCACAGTTATAAGGTTACTCAAGAATCTTCTAGAAACCTCCGAGAAATTTAGTGAGATCCTCAAGGATATGAAAAAGGACCAACTAGAAATTAAGCAAACACTGACTGAAATAAAGAATAATATACAGAGATCCAACAGCAGACTAGAGAATCCCAAGAATCAAGTCAAAGATTTGAAATATGAAGAATCAAAAAACACCCAACTAGAAAAGAAAAAAGAATCCAAAAATATGAAGATAGTGTAAGGAGCCTCTGGGACAACTTCAAGCGTACCAACATCTGACTTATAGGGGTACCAGAAGAAGAGAGAGAGCAAGATCCTGAAAACCTATTTGAAGAAATAATGACAGAAAACTTCCCCCACCTGGTGAAAGAAATAGACTTACAAGTCCAGGAAGTGCGGAGAACCCCAAACAAGAGGAATCCAAAGAGGACCATACCAAGACACATCATAATTAAAATGCCAAGGGAAAAACACAAAGGGAGAATCTTAAAAGCAGCAAGAGAAAAACAGTTAGTTACCTACAATGGAGTACCCATACGACTATCAGCTGATTTCTCAACAGAAACTATGCAGGCCAGATGTGAGTGGCAAGAAATATTCAAAGTGATGAATAGCAAGAACCTACAGCCAAAAGTACTCTACTCAGCGAAGCTATCATTTAGAATTGAAGTTCAGATAAAGAGCTTCACAGATAAGAATAAGCTAAAGAAGTTCATCACCGCCAAACGAGTATTATATGAAATTCTGAAGGTTATTCTTTAAGAAGAGGAAGAAGAAGAAAAGGTAAAGATAAAAATTATGTACAACAAAGTGACAACAAATACATATCTATCAACAAGTGAATCTAAAAATTGAGTGAAAAAAATATGATGAACAGAATAAACTGGTGAATATAATAGAATCAGGGGCATAGAAAGGGAATGGACTGACAATTCTCAGGGGGGAAGGGAGTGTGGGGGGTGCGGGGAGAGACTGTACAAAAATCGAACACTGTGGATGAGGACAATGCAGGGAAGGTGGGGAAGGGCATGGGGTGGGGTGGGAACTGGGTGGAGGGGGGCTATGGGGAGAGAAAAAGAGGAACAACTGTAATAATCTGAACAATAAAGACATATTTTAAAAAAATAAAATAAAACAGGAAAATAAAAAACAAGAGCCGCACAATAATCAGGAATTATAAAAACTGAAGAAGAAAGGATAATTCAGGAATGAAAAAAAGAGATATCTTTGCTCTGATGGCATGTGTCTATCCCAAAACATTTTCCTTGTGGATGTAAACATTATGGGAATATAGCAAGAAACTTTTCTCAAACTTAGTTGGGACCTTAAGGGCCTATGGTTCTAGGATGGTCCAGAAATTGTTCAGTCCTCACATGGAGTTCCACCTCATCTTTTTTTCTGGGTCACCTAGTGAATCTCAAGCTTTGAACTTGATTAAGTTTATCCACAACTGGTTGCATCCCCATGCCTGGCAGAAGCAATGACAAATCCTTTCTGGATGCAGTTTCCTTAATTAATTATAGGTCCCAAATTATACCAACAATTTTTTTTTTTCAAATAAAACTTCCAGTATCTAGTCATACATTAAAAACTAAGCATATAATGAAGCTAGAAATAACCAGCAGAAGCAACAGGGAACACAGGCTTTGGTAGATAACTCATCCACCAGAGTCTATAAAGTAATCATGCTCACTATATTTGAATAAAAAAAAGACAAACTTGAGGATCTCTTCATCATTTTATAAAATGATAAAGCAGGAAAAAATTTTAATTTTATAGAAATTAAAGCAGAATAAAATTTAAAATTACATGGATGGGTTCAATAGAAAATTAGACACAATTGAAGGGAATTAGTGAACTGGAGTGCCAACTTGGAGTCTCTTATTGAGAGGTATGGGCATGCTAAGTCCAGCTGCTGCTTATTTGAGAGATTTTAGAAAAATCTGAAACCTGAACCATGACAGAGTATTCATATGGAAAGACAACTGCAAACAGCTTGGGTGGGGCTGCAAATTATGTGGAACAGGGTCTCAGGGAATCACCAGGGCCAGGCAAACAGGTTGATGGAACTCAGATATGGCACTTGCCAGTTGGCTCTGCGGTGGGGGAGGTCTCAGCATAGGAACAATGATTTCCACCAACACTTTCGTCTGGGCGAAAGCTGCCCCCAGTTCTTGCCCTGATGCCAGACAATTTGGTTTCTCTCCATGTGTCTCTGGATTCTTTCAAGCTGCTGCCCTAGCACTGGAGCTCAGAGGGAGTGAGTCTGAGTAAGTCCGTGCACAGGCCCTTTAAGAGGAGCACCTGGTACTCCTGCAACCTTTGTGTCACTCAGCCACAATTCCTGCTGGGTTTTACAGCCCGTAGTTATGGGGACTTCTCTTTCTGGCACTGGAACCCTGGGCCAAGGGGTCAAGTGTGGGGCTGGGACCTCTGCATCCAAGCTATCCCTCCCAATTAAAAGAAGAAACACCACACATGAGTATTGGACCAGCTTCTTCCATGTCTCTGCTTTCTCCTACTAGTCTCAATGTGGCTTCTTCTTTAATTCTCTAGTTGTAGGAATTCAGTTCAGCCAGATTTCAGGTGGTTCTGAATGATGGTTGCTCTGTGGTTTAGTTGTAATTTGGATGTGGTTGTGGGAGGACGTGAGTGCCACTGCTATACCATACTTTTTAATCATTTTGTTTCTCCATGCTATATTTTGTATAATTTCTTATGAGTTGTCCTCCAGTATAGAGCAGAGGTAGCCAGCTGTGATAGCTGAAGGTGTGAAGGGGTAGGGGCAGGTGTTGCCTCTTTGTGTCATTGTTTGCTAGCACTGCCTACCCATCCAGATCATTACCACCATGAAGATCTGGATTTCAGAGAATGTCTTTTACATCCATAGGAAATTTTTAGCAAAAGCTGTGATGCAGACGTACTCAAATCCTATGAACCCAAGTATCATTGGAGTTAATGTATTGGATAGACACATAAATATCTCTGGAAAGTTGCATAGCCATAGATTTTCTAGCACAGAGTGGGAACTGCCTTCCATGGTGAAATCTTTATTTGTGCAACAAGAACATTCTGTAGGACTTCTGGTCAAGATGGCTGTGTAGATAAACGTGGCACTCACATCCTACCACAATCACATCTAAATTACAACTAAACCACAGAGCAACCATCATTCAGAACCACCTGAAATATGGCAGAACTGAAGTCCTACTACTAGAGAATTAAAGAAGAAGCCACATTGAGACTAGTAGGAGAAAGCAGAGACATGGAAGAAGCTGGTCCGATACCCATGTGTGGTGTGTTTTGTTTTTTGTTTTGTTTTTTTAATTGATACCTTGGATGCAGAGGTCCCAGCCCCACATTTGTCCCCTTGGCCCAGGGTTCCAGTGCCAGAAAGAGAAGTCCCCATAACTACAGGCTGTAAAACCCAGCAGGAATTGTGGCTGAGTGACACAAAGGTTGCTGGAGTCCCAGGTGCTCCTCTTAAAGGGCCTGTGCATGGACTTACTCAGACTCACTCCCTCTGAGCTCCAGTGCTGGGGCAGCAGCTTCAAAGGATCCAGAGACACAAATTGTCTGGCATCAGGGCAAGAACTGGGGGCAGCTTTCACCCAGACGAAAGTGCTGGTGGAAATCATTGTTCCTATGCTGAAACCTCCCTCACCGCAGAGCCAACTGGCAAGTGCCATATCTGAGTTTCCATCAACCTGGTTCACATTGTTTGCCTGGCCCTGGTGATTCCCTGAGACCCTGTTCCACATAATTTGCAGCCCCACCCAAGCTGTTTGCAGTTGTTTTTCCATATGAATACTCTGTCATGGTTCAGGTTTCAGATTTTTCTAAAATCTCTCAAATAAGCAGCAGCTGGACTTAGCATGCCCATACCTCTCAATAAGAGATCCTAGGTCTGGCACTAGCAGCAGCCTGCCTTGGTTGACAGCTTGGCCACTCCTGGACACTTCCAAGCCCAACACAAGTAGCAGCCATCTGCCGATCACTCTGTAGCTCATGCCAAGTGACCCATGCAGTCCATAGGCAGTAGCTGACTTTGAACCTCCTGGGAGGCCCCAGAGTCAGTGGACCCAGTGGTCAGCTTCAGACCATGCCAGATTACAATGGTAGTACATCCACAAGTGACACACTCAAAAGGCAGACTCAGAGAGCACTAAAGCCCCACTGAAGCAAGTCCTGCTCCATAAGGATGTCTCCTGCACAAGCAGTTCTTCCACTGTAGTCACAGCTGGTCCTCACAGCCAACTGGCCTGGGGGTCAATCCCTCCCAGTGATGCCAATAGTAAGCAAGGCTCAACTACAACAGGACAGTGCACACAGCCCACACAGGGGCACACCTAGAATGCCCAGCTCAGGTGACTGGGGAGGCTGAGCCACTGAGCCCTAGAGGACACCTACTACACAGGCCTCTCTACCAATCCCAGGACACATAGCAGTTCTACCTAATACATAACAGCCAAAATGCAGAGACAAAAAAACATGTCACAAATGAAAGAACAGAAGAAATCTCCAGAAAAAGAACTAAATGAAATGGAAGCAAGCAAACTACCATTAACAGGGTTCAAAACAATAGTTATAACTGCTCAAGGAACTTAGGGACAATTTCAAGGAACTTAGAGAGAGAACACCAATAAAATTTAAAAAGAATCATTCAGAAATGAAGGATACACTCGCTGAAGTGAAGAATAATTTACAGAAAATCAATAGTAGACTAGAGGATGCCAAGAATCAAATCAATGATTTGGAATATGAGGAAGCAAAAAATACCCAATCAGAACAGCAAAAAGAAAAAAGAATCCAAAAATATGAACATAGTGTAAAGAGCCTTTGAGACAACTTCAAGTGTACCAATATTCACATCATAGGGGTGCATGAAGGAGAAGAGAGGGAACAAGAAATTGAAAACCTATTTGAAAACTTCCCCTACCTGGTAAAAGAAGTAGACATACAAGTCCAGGAAATGCAGAGAGTCCCAAGCAAGATAAACATAAAAAAGCCCACACCAAGACACATCATAGTTAAAATGCCAAAGATTAAAGACGAAGAGAAAATCTTAAAAGCAGCAAGAGAAAAGCAGTTAGTTACCTACAAGGGAGCACCCATACGATTGTCAGCTGATTTCTCAACAGAAACATTGCAGGCCAGAAGGGAGTGACAAGAAATATTCAAAGTGATGAATAGCAAGTACCTACAACCAAGACTACTCTACCCAGCAAAGTTATCATTTAGAATTGAAGATCAGATAAAGAGCTTCACAGACAAGAAGAAGCTGAAGGAGTTCATCACCACCAAACCAGTATTACATGAAACGTTAAAGGGTTTTCTTGAAAAAGAAAGAGGAGGAGGAAGAAAAGGAGGAGGAGGAGGAGAAATATATAAAAATACTAGTGCCCTGATGCATGGATTCATGCACATTGAAAGGAAATCAATTAGAAGGTAGCCTGTGAGGCAGGACTGGGCTAGAAGGCCGGTCACACCCTGGAGCCAACCTCCTATGGTCCCTCCCTGGCTGGACACTCCTGGGGCGGCACCACAGCTTGAAGGTCGTCTGGCGAGTGAGTGGGTTCCCTCCGGCAGGTGGGGTCCCTTGGCCTGGCCTGCAGGGATCAGGCTGAAACCAGTTCTCCAACATCCCCCAAGGGGTCCCAGATTGCAACAAGGTGGTTCTCGGGTGATGCACCTTGGAATCAGGCTTCCTCCTCTCTGGTTCTGAGTGCGTCACCTGAGAACTGCCACTACCAAGTCACTGCAGCTCAGCAGCTCCTGCGTTGAGCATCTGCCCTGTCATTGCACAGCATAGCTACTGGTCAGACAGTCAGGCGGTTGCTTAGCCTTTTATATATGTAGATATGAACAATAAAATGGCAATAAATATATATCTATCAACAATTGAATCTAAAAATCAAAATAAATGAACAAGGAACAAAATGAACAAAATAAACCAGTGAGTAAAATAGAATCAGAGGCATGGAATCATGGAACAGACTGAAGAAACTCAGAAGGAAGGGGGGGTGGGCAAAGAGGTGGGAAGAGATCAACCAAAGAACTTATATGCATATATGCATGACCCATGGACACAGACAATAGGGTGGTGAAGGTCTGGGGTGGGGCAGGATCCAGGTGAAAGGGGGAAATAAGGGAGGAAAACCAGGGGACATCTGTAATACTCAATAAAGTGTTTTTTTTTTGTTTGTTTGTTTGTTTGTTTTAAAGAACACTCTGTGGTTAATCCTGAAGAGAGAATAATGGAACTTATATCCAGTAATATTTTATTTACAAATATGGCTTCAGTAGGTGGGAGACAAATGCAAACCACATCCTCAAAACCCGGAAACAAATTTTGACTCAAGAATTCATAATGACTTTGCAAGGAATCAGTCTCATCAGTTACCTAGAAGGACTAATGACAAGTACTATATGTTCAAACGCTAATAAAGGCTGAGAAGCAATGGAATGAGCAGTACAGAAATTAAATGCCAAAAATGAAGACCTGGCAGTTTTATTTATTTTTTATTTTTTTAAAATAAATCTTTATTCAGATTATTACAATTGTTTCTCCTTTTTCCCCCCATAGCTCCCCTCCACCTGGTTCCCACCCTACCTTCTGACCTTACCTCCCCCCCCCGCCCGTCCTCATCCACAGGTGTACGATTTTTGTTCAGTCTCTTCCTGCACCGCCCCCCCCCCCCCCAAATCCCTTTCTCCCTGAGAATTATCAGTCCACTCCCTTTCTATGCCCCTGATTCTATTATATTCACCAGTTTATTCTCTTCCTCAGGTTTTTAATTCACTTGATTTTTAGATTCATTTGTTGATAGGTATGTATTTGTTGTTCATAATTTTTATCTTTACCTTCTTCTTCTTCTTCTTTCTCCTTCTTCTTCTTCTTCTTCTTCTTCTTCTTCTTCTTCTTCTTCTTCTTCTTCTTCTTCTTCTTCTTCTTCTTCAAGAATACCTTTCAGCATTTCACATAATACTGGTTTGGTGGTGATGAACTCCTTTAGCTTTTTCTTATCTGTGAAGCTCTTTATCTGCCCCTCAGTTCTGAATGATAGCTTTGCTGGGTAATCTTGGTTGTAGGTTCTTGCTATTCATCACTTTGAATATTTCTTGCCACTCCCATCTGGCCTGCATAGTTTCTGTTGAGAAATCAGCTGACAATCGTATGGGTGCTCCCTTGTAGGTAACTAACTGTTTTTCTCTTGCTGCTTTTAATATTCTCTCTTTGTCTTTTGCTCTTGGAATTTTAATTATGATGTGCCTTGGTGTGGTCCTGTTTAGATTCCTTTTGTTTGGGGTTCTGTGCACTTCCTGGACTTGTAAGTCTATTTCTTTCACCAGGTGGGGGAAGTTTTCAGTCATTATTTCTTCAAATAGGTTTTCAGTATCTTGCTCTCTCTCTTCTTCTGGCACCCCCACAATTCTGATGTTGGTACACTTGAAGTTGTCCCAGAGGCTTCTTACACTATCTTCAACTTTTTGGATTATTTTTTGCTTTTTGCTTTTTTGGTTGAGTGTTTTTTGCTTCTTTGTATTTCAATTCTTTGACTTGAATCTTCCGTTCCTCTAGTCTGTTGTTGGGTCTCTGTATAATATTTTTTATTTCAGTCAGTGTATGTTTAATTTCTAGTTGGTCCTTTTTCATATCTTCGAGGTTCTCGTTATATTTATCAGCCTTTTCTAGGATATTCTTGAAAAGCCTTATAACCGTGGTTTTGAATTCTATAGCCAGTCATTTGTTTTCCTCCATTTCTTTCGTTCGTGATCTGTTTCTTTGTCGTCACATTTTTGCTGCTTCTCTGAGTTGGTAGGGTAGCTTTGTGTGCTAGGTTTCCTATATGGCCCAGTGGGTTGGCCTCCCAGTTACCTGAGGGGGACACTCTTGGTACACCCCTTTGTGGACTGTGTGTACAGCCTTGTTATAGTTAAGTCTTGATTGTTGTTGGTATCACTGGGAGGAATTGACCTCCAGGCCAGTTGGCTGTGAGGATCAGCTGTGTCTACGCTGGGAGAAGTTTGGTGCTAGAGACAGCCTTATAAGATCAGACTTGCAAAATTGCAAAAGCCTCTGTGTTCAGCTTGGATGGGGTGGAGTCTCAGGGCAGAGCAGACAGTCTGGGCTTCCCATCAGCCCTGCCCTTGTGCACATGCACCTCCAGACCTCTGCCTCCCCCGCCTCCTGAGCCTCCGCCCGAGAGTCCGGATTCCCCTTGCAAGAGAGTGGGTCCCCAGGGGCTCACCTGGAACTGGGGTTTAGTGCAGTTAGAACTGCAGTTCAATGCAGTCAGGACCTTCCGACTCCCTTCTGCTAGGGAAAGCCTGTGGCAACCTCTGCAGTCTTTGTGCACACTCGCACAGGTGCGCCTCCAGACCCCGGCCCACTGGGGCTCCCCGGGGTCTCCCCCGGGTCTCCAAGTCTCCGAATGCATTTCTCTCTACCTGACAGTCCAGACTCCCCCTGTATGAGCCTGGGTCCACAGGGTTTCACCCGGAACTGGGGTTCAGTGCAGTCGGAACTGGGGTTCAGTGCAGTCGGGGTCTTCCTTCCCCCTCCCGCCAGAGAAAGTCAGCCACGCTCTCAGCCGCCCTTCCTCTGCGCGCACAAAAACCCTTTGCCGTACCTCAACCCTTTGCAGTTCCTCCAATTCTCTGTGAGCTTTTCTCTTTCCTTCTAGTTGTAGAATTTCCACTCAGCCAGCTTTCCTGTGGTTCTGGATGGTGTCCGTTCTGTCTTTTAGTTTTAGTTTTGAAATTGTTGTGTGAGGCAGCAGTTTAGGTGCTTACCTATGCCTCCATCTTGGTTTCCTCAAGACCTGGCAGTTTTAATAAGAGAAATATAATAACTCCCATAGCAAAGGCAGCATTTGTAGAGAATAATGAAAATTTGGATACAATATTGGGTCTCCCAGGTTTCTCTAAACTGGCAATATATTTATTTGTTATTTTAAAAACACAACTACATTGTAGGTAAAATTGTTGTTGTTTTTTGTTTGTTTGTTTGTTTGTTTTTTGTAACCACAAGAAAAGCTATTTGACTTCTGATCAAATCCAAGAGGTGCCAGCTTTTACATAAAAGAGGTCATCTGAAATCAGTGTTGTTCAAAATGTTCACCTAATTTTGAGGGTTCCTGTACTTATGTAAAAATTTAGCAAATTTTTAAAAAGTACTTTGAAATGTGGATTGGCATATTCAATCTCCTTAAGGTAGAATTTTAAAACTTTTCACACACTGGGGTTCTACGTGGCTTTGGATAAGCTATCTCTTTTGTATACATAATTGCCCTCTATAGTAAACTTCAACTGCTTGTTTGAAGAAACTCATTTTCAAAAAAGAAATTGTATAGTTTTAAAGGCATATTAATTTGTTTAAAATAACCTCTTTGGTTATAAACAACCACAAAGAACCATGGTGTTTGAATTTGATACTTAAATGATATTTTGGAGTAAAAATTATCACTAAATATGTTTTCACTAGAAGCCTGGTGCACAAGATTCGTGCACTGAGGCGGGGGTGGTCCCTCAGCCTGGCCTTCACCCTTTCACAGTCTGGGAGCCCTCAGGAGATGTCCGACTGATGGCTTAGGCCAGCTCCCCGAGGCGGGGTGTGTCCTAAGCACGGAGGCGAGCTGCTGCAGTCGCCAGCATTCAGCCCAACTTGTGGCTAAGCAGCACTGCCCCATGGAAGCGCACTAACCACCAGGGGGCAGCTCCGGCATTGAGCATCTGCCCCCTGGTGGTCAGTGCACATCATAGCGACTGGTCGTTCCGCCTTCCAGCAAATTTGCATATTACCCTTTTATTATGTAGTATTGTATTAATGTGTACTGTATTCATTTGCCAACATGGTGTAACTTTGTAAAGTCATTACCTTTCTTCAGTTTGTGCTTCCAAAAGCTTTTATAATTTAGTGTGTTGTACCATGGGCTGATTATGTTAACTGAAACCACATACATACCTGGTGGAAAGAAGTGTAGAATATAAAGTAGTAGAAAATGTCCATAGTGAGAAAGTCTCACATACATTAAATCAGAGTCCCCCTAAAAAGCAGAAAGAATGAGGGAGAAATAATACTTTATGAGATAGTGACAGTTTTTTAGAACTACAGAAGGGCACCAATCACATATTCAAGGAGCTTTATGAATCCCAAGCAGAAATATAAGAACCAAATCATATCTAGATACATCAGGGTGTGTTTCTGAAAATTAAGAACAAAGAGGATATCTGTAAAACTATTTAAAAAACAAGACATATTATCTTTAAGAATTGTCAGACAGCAATAATCCTCAGGATCAATAAAAGAAGTCAGAATGCAGTAAAATTACTGTCCTGATTATTTTTTAAAAATCTGAGTCTAAATTTGCTAAAATATCCATAAATAAAGAAATCCAATAAAGATATTTTCAAATAAACAAAAATTGAGATATCCGCTAGCAGACTTGCACTGAACAAAATTCTGAAGAATGTATTTCAGGAAGAAAGAAAATTATCCATATATATATATAAAAAGCCAGGGGCCATGACGACTGAAATGACCAAATGACCAGTCTGGCTCTCACTGTGTGGCAGGGTGGGGCCGTGGAGGCTGAGGAGCCTCACGGGGCAGGGGCTGTTGGCATGGAGCTTCCCGGGGTGGCTGAGACAGAGGAGCATCACAGGGCAGGGGTGGCGGAAGTGAGGTGAAGGAGCGGGGCAGGGGCTGTGAGCATGGAGCTTCACGGGGCTGCTGAGACAGAAGAGCATCACGGGGTGTGGGCAGCAGAGGCCAAGGAGCCTCTTGGGGCAGGGGCTGTTAGTGTGCAGCTTCATGGGGTGGGGGCCATGGAGGTGGAGGAGTGACACTGGGTAGTGGACATGGCCCTGATTGCAGCTAGGCCTAGGGACCCTAACTGGCAGGGGAGGGCAATTGGGGGTGAGATCCGGCCAGCAGGGGAGGGCAGTTGGGAGCG
This sequence comes from Corynorhinus townsendii, assembly GCA_026230045.1. NCBI lineage: Eukaryota > Metazoa > Chordata > Mammalia > Chiroptera > Vespertilionidae > Corynorhinus > Corynorhinus townsendii. The sequence goes on from JAPDVU010000003.1 coordinate 93,362,414, forward strand.
AGATCAAGTTGGCAGGGGGGGCAGTTGGGGGCGATTGGGCTAGCAGGGGAGAGCAGTTGGGAGTGATCAGGCCAGCAGGGGAGCAGTTAGGTGTCAATCAGACTGGCAGGGGAGCGGTTAGGGGACAATCAGGCTGGCAAGCAGAAGCGGTTAGGGGTAATCAGGCAGGCAGGCAGGCAAGCGGTTAGGAGCCAGCAGTCCCAGATTGTGAGAGATATGTCCCCCAAGGGGTCCCAGATTGGAGAGGGTGCAGGCCGGGCTGAGGGACAACCCCCCTCCCCTGCTCCGTGCACAAATTTCCTTTCATGCACCAGGCCTCTAGTCTATGTATATAAAAGCCTAAGCAACCAAAGGACTGGTTGCTATGATGCACACTGACCACCAGGGGGCAGATGCTCAATGCAGGACCTTCCCCCTGGTGGTCAGTGGGCTCCCACAGCTAACCTCCCACGGCCAGCCAACCTCCATGGCAGGCCGACCCCCCTGATCAGCCCTGATCGGGTTGGGGGGCTGGCTAGCCAACCTCCCACAGTCCCTCTTCTAGGCCAACCAACCTCCCACGCTCTCTCCCCACAACAGTTGGCTCCCCCCGATCAGCCCCGATCACTGGCCAGGCCAGGGAACCTCACCCATGCACAGATTTCAATCTTTCTCACCCAGCAGATAATAGATAAGGAACTCAACTTATGAGGTTAGCATGTTCTTTAAACAAAAATTTTCCTGAGACATATTTGAAAGGTAAATATTTGTAATAAATACAGATGCAAAAATCCTAATCAAAACATTATCAAATAAAGTTCAGAGACAGATAAAAATGTAATACATCACAATCAAATATGGCTTATTCCCAAAATGCAAGGTTGGTTTTACATTAGACAGTCAATATAATGTGCCACAGATCTAGTATAAAGGAGAAAAACTACATACATGGTTATCTCAAGAGCTTCAGAAAGGGTTTTGATAAAATTGAACATCCCTTATTACAAAAACTCAGTAAAATAAAGTAGAAGAAAATAACCTTAATCTGCTGAAAAGCATCCACCAGCATCATACCCAACCTGAAACACTGAAATTTTACTTTGAAACGAAGAATAAAACAGAAATGCCTACAAGTACCACTTCTATTTAATATTTTATTGGCGATTCTAGCAAGTGCAGGAAAGCAAATAAATAACATTCTACAGATTAAATGGGAAGAATTGGAATTATCATTAATTGAAAATAATGTGATTGCATAGCAAGTCCCAAATCAATTACATTTGTATATCTTGACATGTCAGAAAGCAAAGAAGCACTTACAGACTAATAGGAGTGATGGAAAGGGCACAGGAGCCAGCTTGAAGAGGCTCCCACTGACTAAAAATTGAGACAACATGAACATTGAAAAGAATAATGACTGTAATTAACTACATAGTATTTAATAAATAAAATTTCATGAGGAGAAAGAGAAAGAAGGGGCACTGGTGGAACTTGTTAGGGAGCCCCTGTCATGGTACTAATCCACTGGGACATTGTCCTCAGGGGTGCAGTTGAAACTTACTGGGATATGAAGCCAACCAGGTGTCCTGCATGCAGGCAAGCACCACAGAAGCAAGAAGAGAAGGAAGCACCCTCCACTGACAAAGCCTAACATCATGCCACCAGGCAATGGAAAAATATTTATGGGATCTGACTATAGAACCATAAAGCAGAGCAAGGAAAGGTGAATTTGGAGTTGAGAGGCAATAAATATATATACATATGCATGCATACATATGTTTATAACACATACACACACATATAAAACAGTTTCATGCTGATAAAGTTAGCTATATTTAAAACTGAAGTTGAAAGCTTTAAAATTAAATATGTGTATGTATTTTGAAACACTGACATATAAATGTATATTAAGATTAGTTTATAAGTTTAATAATAAAATTTTTCAGTGGGTCAGAAAAAGATAGATCTTTAAGTGTACATTCTTTCTTCCAGCTTTATTATTTAAGTTTTAAGGAGTATAATGTGTTGATTTGATCCACTTATATTTTGCAAAATGAATCACCATAGCACCATGTCACATAATTAGCATTTCTTTTTTGGGGGTGAGAATATTTAAGATTTACTCTCTAATCAACTTTCAAATATTATTAAATATACTCAAAATGCTATATATTAGATCCCCAAAATTTATTAATCTTATAACTGGAAGTTAATACTCTTTAACCAATATCTCCCCATTTTCCACACCAAACCCCATCCCCTAGACCCTAGTAACCACCATTCTAGCCTGTTTCTATGAGTTTGACTTTTATATATTTTTAATTTATCTTTATTGTTGAAAGTATTACAGATGTCCCCATTGTGGTTTTTCTTTCCCATTGGCCCCCACAACCAAGCACCCACGCCCCATCCCAGGCTTTCACCACACTATTGTCTATGTCTATGGGCTATGCATATCTATATATATAAAACCCTATATGCAAATAGACCAAACAGTGGAACAAACGGACAAACAAACAATTGGTTGCTATGATGTGCGCTGGCCACCAGGGGGTATGTGCAGAACAGGCAGGTGTCAGCAGCAGGTGGCACTGCACGGAACATGGCAGATATTGGCTGCAGCGGGGTAGTGGAGCAGATGAGCAGAGGTGCCAGACCAAGGTGGGGTGTTGGTCACTGTCATCGGGGCAAGCCTCTGGTGGTTACTGAACATTCTTTGCTCCCACACAGCACTGTCCCGCCAGGTGCTCGCACCTGCTGCCAGCACCAGCCCTGCTCACACCTGCTGCTGGCACCAGAGCCGCCACTTGCACCTACTGCCAGCTCCAATCTCTCGGCGCTGTCAGCAGGTGCGAGCGGTGGCTGCTGGCCCTGATCACCTCTCAGGGCTTCTCCACCTCCCTCTGCTCCTGAGGGGTGATCGGAGCCAGCAGCCCCCTCTCACATCTGCTGCCGGCATTGGCCCTGCTTGCACCCACTGCCGGCGCCAGACCCAACGGCTCCATGCCGTCAGTGGGTGCGAGAGGGGCTGGTGCCATCATCCTGTGGAAGCCGCAGCAGTGGGAGCAGGGCTGCCAGCAGACAGGGGACCAGGGGCTGCAGTGGGAAGGGCAAGATGGGGACGCGGAGGATGGGTTGAGACCTGCCCCTGTGCTCACTGCAAACCTCAAGCAAAGAGGAGAAAACTGCAGCTCTCACTGTAGCTCCTGCTGAGTGGCCTCAGACAGTAGCTGACCTGCACCCCATTGGAGATCCAGAAGCCAGTGTACCTAGTGGTCAGTGTGAGACACCAGATTTCAACTCCTCACATCCATAAGTGACACATTCAAGAGGCAGACTCAGTGAGCACCAAAGCCCCACTGAAACAAGTCCTGCCCCATAAGCATGTCTTCAGTGCAGCAGTTCTTCCATTATAGACACAGCAAGTGCTCACACCTAATTGGCCTGGAGGTAAATTCCTCCCAGTGTACCAACAGAAATTAAGGCTTAACTACACGAAGACTTTGCACTCAGCCCACAAAGGGGTGTACCAAGAGCATCCACCTCATGTGATTGAGGAGGCTGAGCTACTGCCCCCTATAGATCACCTACCACACAAAGCTACTCCATCAACACAGGGAAGCAGCCAAAATGTGGAGACAAAGAAACATGTCACGAATGAAAGAAACGGAGGAAAGCAAACTACTGGATGACATAGAGTTCAGAACCACATTTATAAGGTTACTCAAGAATCTTCTTAAAACCGCTGAGAAACTTGATGAGACCTTCAAGGAGCTTAATGAGAATGCCAAAAAAATGGAAAAGGATCAGTCAGAAATGAAGCATACACTGTCTGAAATAAAGAATATGCAGAAACTCAACTGTAGATCAACGTACCCCAAGAATCAAACCAAAGATCTGAAATATGTGGAAACAAAAAACATCCAACCAGAAAAACAAAAAGAAAAAAGAATCCAAAAATATGAAGATAGTGTAAGGAGCCTCTGGGACAACTTCAAGCGAACCAACATCCGAATTTTTGGGGTGCCAGAAGAAGGGAGAGAGCAAAATATTGAAAACCTATTAGAAGAAATAATGACAGAAAACTTTCCCTACCTGGTGAAAGAAATAGACTTACAAGTTCAGGAAACGCACAGAACCCCATACAAAAGGAATCCAAAGAGGACCACACCAAGACACATCATAATTAAAATGCCAAGGGCAAAAGACAAAGAGAGAATATTAAAAGCAGCAAGAGAAAAACAGTTAATTACCTACAAGGGAGTACCCATATGACTGTCAGCTGATTTCTCGGCAGAAACTATGCAGGCCAGAAGGGAGTGGCAAGAAATATTCAAAGTGATGAACAGCAAGAACCTACAACCAAGATTACTCTACCCAGCAAAGCTATCATTCAGAGTTGAAGGTCAGATAAAGAGCTTCACAGACAAGAAAAAGCTAAAGGAGTTCATCACCACCAAACCAGGATTACACAAAATGCTGAAGGGTATTCTTTAAGAAGAGGAAGAAGAAGAAAAAGGTAAAGATAAAAATTATGAACAACAAAATGACATCAAATACATACCTACCAACAAGTGAATCTAAAAATCAAGTGAATGAAAAATCTGAAGAACAGAATGGACTGGTGAATATAATAGAATCAGGGACATAGAAAGGGAGTGGACTGACGATTCTCAGGGGAAGCAGGTGTGAGGGGTGCGGGAAGAGATTGGACAAAAATCTTACTCCTATGGATGAAGACAGTGGCGGGGGGTAAGGGCATGGGGTGGGGTGGGGAATCAGGTGGAGGGGAGCAATGGGGAAAAATAAAAGAGGAACACCTGTAATAATCTGAATAATAAAGATTTATTTTAAAAAAAACAATCAGAAAAAAAGTAATTTAAAGAGAGGCTAGTAGATGTTATCAGGCAACTGGGATAAATTGGTTACTGTAGTTAAGGACAAGATCTACTACCAAGACTCCTGGCAGCTGAGTGTGGTGACAGGAACATCTAGCCATTCCCCACAGGGCAGTGACCAGATGACTGGGCTGAGAGGAGGGGGCCTGCTGCTAAGGAGCCCAGAGCATCTGCAGGTTCTCTAACATCTCTGGGCCCACGTCTCCTCTGCAAAAGTAATGGGATTGACTACATTACCTTAAGTTTATTTTAGCTCTGGAATGTTGTGAATCATTTCTGATTCACTGACCAATATTTTTAAAGTCCCAGTTCATTTGGAAAAGTAATTTATTTTTCCTGGTATTGATTTGTAGGTGGAATTTGTCACAAAGTTTTTTTTTTATATAATATGCATTGACTAACTCAATTGGTAGTGTGCTTACTACTGTTTTGAAAAAAAAAAAAAACACAGAAATGCACATTTAGTAAGGAGTTCCTGTATATTCCCTCTATAAAACTTAAGAACAAAAAATTAAGGTAAATTTAGTATTTCCTAAAGTTTGTTCCATTTGTTTCATAAAACACAACTTGAAAAATTTTTTCAAAAGCCAAGATGACAGAGTAAGTGCTATGCTCACCTCCTCCCACGATCACATCAAAATTACAACTAAATTAAGAACAGCCACCTTTGAGAGCCACCTGAAGACTAGCTGAGCAGAACTTGTATAACTAAGGACACAAAAGAGAAGCCACATTGAAACTGGTAGGAGGGCAGAGTTGTGAAACAGGCTGGTCCCAGACCCACATATGGCAGTTAAGAATTAAGAGGGAGCTCTATCCAGTTTCACTCAGTGGATAGAACTGCAGACTGAAGGGTCTCAGGTTTGATTTCAGTAAAGGGCACATGCCCAGGTTGTGGGCTTGGTCCCCAATAGGGGGCATGCAGGAGACAGCCAATCAATGATTCTTTCTCACCCTTTCCCTTCCTCTCTGAAATCAATAAAAATATAATTTAAAAAAATAATTAAGATAGGCAAGATGGCAGCTGACAGAACAGCAGTGAGGGAGAGGGTGTGAGTGAGTGAGTGAGGGAATGAAAGGGGTATGTGTGGACATGTGTGGTGTGTGTGTGTGTGTGTGTGTGTGTGTGTGTGTGTGTGTGAGTGAGGGACAGTTAGATCCTGCAGGAGTATCAGGGGCTGTCAGACCAGGATATCCTGAATGGAGAGCTCCTGCCGCCACTGTGGGCATTCCCTGGGCTGCGGGGCTCAGGCACAGAGCCCACACCATCAGGAAGGGGAGAGCAGCCTCCACTAGGAACCCAGCCTCACCACCACCCAGACTGGCCTTGGACACTGCCCAGGATCTTGCAGCCACTCCAGCCAAAGTCGTGCTGCCTTGCCCTCAGAAAAGCAGACCCCAGGATGTCCACTTCTAAGGGTGCACGGCTCCCCCAGTAGAAACCACCACTCCCCACTCCCCAGCAACTGGCGTCTGGACACTGCGGTTGCGCCACTCCAGTGTGCGTGAGCTTAGGAGCCCACTGCCCGGTGGCGGGCAGCTCCTGAGACCTTCTGTAAGCCTCCCATGGGTGCACACCCTCCAACCAAGGGTGCACAGCTCCCCCAACAGAAACTGTGACTCCTCGCTCCCTGGTGGTTGGCATCTAGACACCATGGTGAGCTACTGAGGGATCGTCTACCTAGACAAGATTGCGCTGTTTCAGCCAAGACCCACATCCGCCCTCGCTGTCGCCTAGCGTGGGCGGCGCCAATCCCTCTTGCGGCGCAGCCCCGCGTGCGTTTCCCGGCCCCCTCCCCCCTCGTTAGAGGCTGGAGCTGCAGGCGCGCAGGGCCGGAGACGCCGGAGAAGCCGCAGACTTGGGACGCGGAGCTACACGGAGGCGGTGAAGTCGGTGTCTTTCTTTCTCTCTAGCGATCACACGGAGTAATAGCTCTTCGAGTCTGCAATAAAAAATGGCCTCCAATAAAACTACATTGCAAAAAATGGGAGAAAGAAACAGAATGGAAAGAGTAAAAAAGTTGAAGAGGCAGAGCCTGAAGAATCTGTAGTGGAAAAAGTATTGGACCGACGTGTAGTGAATGGGAAGGTGGAGGATTTCCTGAAGTGGAAAGGAAGAAAATTTAGATTGTCCAGAGTTAATTGAAGCATTTCTTAATTCTCAAAAAGCTGGTAAAGAAAAAGATGGCACAAAAAGAAAGTCTTTATCTGACAGTGAATCTGATGATAGCAAATCAAAGAAGAAAAGAGATGCTGCTGATAAACCAAGAGGCTTTGCCAGAGGTCTTGATCCTGGACGAATAATTGGTGCCACAGACAGCAGTGGAGAGTTAATGTTTCTTATGAAATGGAAAGATTCCGACGAGGCAGATTTAGTGCTGGCAAAAGAGGCAAATATGAAGTGTCCTCATATTGTAATTGCTTTCTATGAAGAAAGACTAACTTGGCATTCTTGTCCAGAAGACGAAGCCCAATAATTGTTTGCATTGCTTTATATATATATTTATACATATATATAAAATCTGGGTCTTGGTGTTTTTTTTTATTATTGTGAAGAAAGAACTACATTATAATGAAAATCAAGTTTGATATGTTTGTTTTGAGGTAGTGCTGGGGAGTTGTTTGGGGGTTGCATCTATAGCAATGGTTACTTTGAACAAAAGCTTTCTGTAGTTGCTTCCTTTATCAGAAAAGAACATTTGATACCATGTTGTTGTATTTTTTCCTCTGCATTAGAGAAGTTTCTCTAAATGTTGGGAAATCTGCATAGTCATTACTCAGTCAGAATTTGTATGTGCCTAAGGATCATTGTAGGGGTTTTGTTTATTTGGGGGAGGAGGGGCAAGTAGGTGTGTATATATATGTAAATGGTTTTCTTTTTTCTTTTTTACCAAAACAAAACCATTTCACAACCATAGATAAACTCATGTTTCTGAGCTGCCATCATTTTCAGCAACCTAAGAAAAAAATCATTTGAAGTTAAATTGAAATTTTTCCTGAAGCTTTGAACCTTTGAAATTAGATAATCTGTAATTAATTGGGCAGTTATATATATAATGTAAGCAGTTTAAATTAGACAACTTAAAGTAAACATATCAGAATCTATATGTACAATCATAAATGCAAGTTTATTTGCAAAACCCCTGAAAGGAAAATTTTATCACTGCCAATAACCTCCTCATCCAAATGAGAAAACTAGGCAAACCCTGATGGGTTTTAATTAGGTAAGCAACACTTATTTAAAGGTTTTACCTTGTAAAATGTTCCTTTACAAGAAGTTGAAATCCCTGTGCTATATTGCTAAAAATTAGGGTCATGGAAAGTGTAAGACTTTATTCATGGATACCTAATCAGATTGTTAGAGACCTTGGCAATTTAGGTCCTGCTGGAATAAATGGGTGAACAAACTTTTTGTAATCTAAACTCTTGGTCTGCATGTTTTCTCCTTACTCCAACTCAGTCTTTACATGTAGGCTCAGTCTCAGTATTGGGGGTACTGCTTCAACAAAAGCCAGGAAATACAATAGCTTTGTAGTAAACAGAATGTTACCCAACTGTATATTGTTTACTTTATTGCAAATACTGATAAACAGTGGTTAATAAATAGTTTTATATTTAAAAAAAAAAAGACTCCCACATCCCCAGCTGCTGGCTCCTGGACTCCCTTGTGATTCACAGAGTGAAATCACTCTGGCCAGAGCCCCACTGCCTCATCCGCAGATTACAGGACAGCTGCCTCCCACTGTCATGGGCTTTGGGATCTTTGCAGTGATTTTCAGAGAGACACTACCCCAGCAAGAGTCACACAAAACCATCCAGAGACACATTACCTGAGTCTCAGGGCCCAAGACCACTTCTTCCCAGGCCGTGGACTCCAGGATCTCACAGTGAGCGCATGCTAGTGAGACCTCAGGCAACCCTTTCCACAAGAGCCAGAACCATGAGACATCCACAACAGCTTGCATGACAAGGCGGGGATAAGTCACATTGTCAGACTACCTGTGATGAGACTTCCTCCATGAACAAGAAACTAACATTTAAGACACAACTACATCAGGAGAACCTAAATGGCTCAAGTAGGGGGCTCCACTAGAATACCAAGCTCAGGAGATCTGGGTCCCACAAATCACCAACTACATAGGACCACCTGAAAAAGAACCTGGGTAACAAAGAGTTGGATCTAAGACATAGAAACAATTAAAACATTACAGCAAAAATGGGGAGACAGAGAAACAATCCCCAAAGGAAAGAAAAGGAGGAATCACCAGAAAAGGAATTAAATGAAATGAAGGCAAGTAATTTGTCAGAGAAAGAATTCAGAGTAATGGTTATAAGGATGCTCAAACTCTGGATGGCAAATACACACAACTCAATGAGAATTATAAGGATTTCAACAACATGAAAAGGAATAAAGAGGAAATAATGACATAGCTGCAATAAAGAACATAATGGAAGACCTCAACAATAGACTAGAAGAAGCTGAGGACTGCATTAGTGAATTAGAAGACAAGGTAGAAAACACCCAAGCACAGCATCAACTGGAAAAAAAAACTTAAAAAGCAGGAGGAGAGCCTAAGGGAGATTTGGGACAACATGAAACAAAACAATATTCACATAATAGGGGAGCCAGAAGGAGAGGGAATGAAGCAAGGACTAGAAAACCTGTTTGAAGAAATAATGACAGAAAATTTCTCTGATTTGGGGAATAAAAAAGCCACACAAGCCCAAGAAGTACACAGAGTCCCAAACAAGATGAAACCAAAAAGACCAATACCAAGACACATCATAATTAAATTGGCAAACATCAACAACAAAGTAAGAATCTTAAAGGCTGCCAGAGAGAGATATATAGAAAGTCAACTACAAGGGATCTCCCATTAGACTATCAACTGATTTCTCAACAGAAACACATCAGGCCAGAAGGCAATGGAATGAAGTATACAAAGTGATGCAAAGCAAGAGACTGAATCCATGAATACTATACCAGCAAGGGTATCATTCAAAATTGAAGGGGAAATCAGGAGCTTCACAGACAAAAAAGAAAAGAAAAAGAAAAAGGCTAAGGGAGTTTATTAGCACCAAGCCAGCAATGCAAGAAATGCTAAAGGGACTGCTGTAAAAAGCAGAAGTAGAAAGGGAAGAAGGAACACAGGCATCTATCTATAATAATAAAAGTGTAATATGCTAATTAGACCAAACAGCCGAATGACCTTCCAGACATCCTTCTGGATGAAGCTGCAGCAGCGGGGGCTGAGGCAGAGGCAGTTAGGTGCGATCAGGCAGGTGGGCAAGCAGTTAGGGGCAATCAGGCAGGCAGGCGAGTGGTTAGGGGTGACCAGGCAGGCAGGATGAATGGTTAGAGGCCATCAGGCATGAAGGCAGAGGCAGTTAGGGGCAATCAGGCAGGCAGGCGAGCAGAGCCTAGGGGTGATCAGGCAGGCAGGCAAACAGTTAGGGGAAATCAGCCAGGCAGACAGAGGGGTTAGGGGTGATCAGGCAGGCAGGCAGAGTTGGTGAGGAATGATCAGGCAGGCAGGTAAGCATTTAGTGTCTATCAGGCAGGCAGAGGGATTAGGGGTGATCAGGCAGGCAGGCAGGCAAGTGGCTAGGGGCAATCAGGCAGGCAGGCAGGCCAGCGGTTAGGAACCAGTGGTCCTGGAATGAGAGAGGGATGTCTGACTGCCAGTTTAGGCCCAATCCCTGCAGGCAGTTTTACATCCCCCAAGGGTCCCAGGTTGCGAAAGGGTGCAGGCTGGGCTGAGGGCTTCTGCACCCACCCATGCACAAATTTTGTGCACCGGACCTCTAGTCCTATATAATAAAAGCCTAATATGCAAATCAACCAAATGGCAGAATGACCAGCAGAACAACTGGTTGCTATGACGTGCACCGACCACCAGGGGGCAGATGCAGGAGCTTCCCCCAGCCTGCTGGCCCCAGGCCAGGCCAGGTGGGTGCCAGTGGGGACCCCTCAATAACCCCTCCAATTGCCTCACAGATTGGCCCTGATCACCGATCAGCCAGGCCTAGGGACCCTACCTGTGCATGAATTTCATGCACTGGGCCTCTAGTCTATAATAATAAAAGCATAATATGCTAATTACACTGGACAGCCAAATGACCTTCCAGATGTCATTCTGGATGTCCTTCCAGATGATCTTCCTGATGAAGCTGCAGCGGCGGGGTCCAAGGCAGAGGCCGTTATGGGCAATCAGGCAGACAGGCAAGCAGTTAGGGGCAATCAGGTAGGCATACAGAGGGGTTAGGGGTTATCAGACAGGCAGGCAAGAGGTTAGGGGTGATCAGGCAGGCAGGCAGAGGGGTTAGGGTCAATCAGGCAGGCAGGTGAGCGGTAAGGGTGATCAAACAGGTAGAAGTGGTTAGGGGTGATCAGGCAGACAGACGAGAAGTTAGGGTGATCAGGCAGGCAGGAGAGTGGTTAGGGGCAATCAGGCAGGCAGGCAGAGGCGCTTACAGGTGATCAGGCAGGCAGTCGAGTGGTTAGGGGCGATCAGGCAGGCAGGCAGGCAGAGGGGTCAGGGTTGATCAGGCAGGCAGGCAGGAGAGTGGTTAGGAGCCAGCGGTCCCGGATTGTGAGAGGGATGTCCGACTGCTGGTTTAGGCCCAATCCCACAGGGGTCCCGGATATCCCCCAAGGGGTCCTGGATTGAGAGAGGGTGCAGGCTGGGCTGAGGGACCCTCTCCCTACATGCACTAATTTAGTGCACCGGGCTTCTAGTATATATATAAAAGCCCAGCAACCATTACAGAGGAATGACGAGAACTACAGTTGCTATGACACACACTGACCACCAGGGGGCAGATGCTCAACACAGGAGCTGCCCCCTGATGGTCAGTGCACTCCCACAGCAGGAGTGCTGCTCAGCCAGAAGCTGGGCTCACAGCTGACCAGCACAGCTGGGCATGAGTTTCACCCACCGCTGGCAGGCATAATCTCCAGTCAGCAGAATGCAGTCCCAACACCCAGTGGTGGGTGTGTAGCCAGAATGACCACAGATCAGCTGCTGCCATCTCCTGAAACTCTCTCTCCTGACCCTGTGGCTGCATCACACCCCTTACCAATTGCCCTCTAGGTCTCCAGATACAGGCTTGGGAAAAACCCACAGAGGTGCTTCATGCACATACTAACTGGCCCGATCTTGAGAGTGAGCACTGGTGAAATCCAGCTCAATGACCAACACCCACGCATGTCCACGAACAAGTCCTTCACAACTTCCACCTACCATCTGGCTCCGGGCCCCATCTCCTGGAAAGGTTGGCATCCTGGCTCTGAATACCCACTCTTGGATCCCTGCAGAGTGCTGATCTGCTCTGGTGGGCAGAGGGGCACCAGCAGGTGCTGGCCTGACCTGTTCAATTCAGGCAGCCCCACACTTGGGCCAGGATTTGTGTGGAAAATCACCCCCAAACCCTGCAGGTACTATCTACTGCAAACAAATACAGTGTGGAATGCTTGAGTGTGACCAAGATGACCTTGATACCTATGCCAGCCCCCTGGAACTCCCCCTCGGGCATCAGGGCCACCCTTAGCTATTGCCATGTTCCTTTGGATGTGGAACTGAAATACTAAGAATGCATCTTACCCAGGACCGTGATCGGCCTCTCCCTCCCTCCTTCCTACCACCCCCAGCTGCCAGGTCCAAGTTGACCAGTCCCCACCTCCAGAGAGAGTCCTGGAAAAAGTGATAAAATTCCAATGCAACTAGCGGGTCTCCCACGCGTATCCACGCAGAGCCCATCACGCCCTTCCTGGACCTGGCTGGCATCTGGGCTCCCACAGTCCCCATGGATCCGGATCCCCAGCGACTCCCGCTGGTGGGTGGGCCCACGGACCATGGCTTCTGCAGATAGACCCGGTAATGCTGGTACCTGGCCCCGAGGATGCCCACAGCTCAGCCAGAAGTTGCTGCAAGGCACATACCACATAAGCCTGCAGGTTCAATCTCCAGGGAGCAGATGAAGCATGGACACTCAGAGTAACTGGGATGAGTCTGATACTGACAGCGGGCTCCTAGAACTCTGCCTTGGGCATCGAGATGAGATCAAATCTCATCCCTTCCCAATTGCCCTGGAACTACAGAGGAAGGCAGCAACATAAAAGTGGCCACAAGGTGGCAACTGACAATCAGGGTAAAAGTCAGAGAGATGGATCTGAAGTGTGGGGGAGTTGGCAAGACAGCACCCCCAAATTCCAAGCTCCCCAACTTTGTATTATTCACCTCGGAGCATCTCTTATCCAGCTCCAAGCAGTGGAAAGCGTCCAGCATGGACCAAGGACACTGGGGACCTCCTGGCCAGCAAGGCGTGACCCTGGCTGCAGAAGAGACATTTGTAAATATTTTTTCAGGAAGCTGCTGGGAGGAGGACAGACTGCCCATGCTACTTCCCTGCGGCTCACAGGGACCTGGAAAGTCCCAGGGCACATGGGCGTGGGCTCCTGATTTCCTTTCAATGGGCACAAATCCCTGCACCAGGCCACTAGTAAAGAATAAAAATGGCTACAAACAAGTACCTATCAATAATAACCTTAAACGTAAATGGATGAAGTGCTCCAATCAAAAGACATAGGGTAGCTGAATGGATAAGAAAACATGACCCATATATTTGCAGTCTATAAGAGACCCCACCTCAGAACAAAGGACTCACACAGACTGATAGTGAAGGGTTGGAAAAGAATTTTAGGCAAATGAAAAGGAATAAAAAGCTGGGGTAGCAATACTTATATCTGACAAAATAGACTTAAAAGTGAAGGCCGTAATAAGAGATAAGGAGGGCCACTTCATAATACTAAAGGGAGCAATTCAACAAGAGAATATAAATCTGGTAAACATATATGCACCAAATACAGGAGCACCCAAATACATAAAAAAAAAAAAAAACTTCTGGAAGATATCAAGGGAGGGATCGATAGAAATACAATCATAGTAGGGGACCTTAATATTCCATTAACATCACTGGATAAATCCTCCAAACAAAAAGTCAACAAAGAAACACCAATACTAAATGACTCACTGGATCAGATGGAATTTAATGACATTTTCAGAACATTTCATCCCAAAGCAACAGATTATACATTCTTCTTAAGCGCACATGGGACATTTTCAAAGATAGACCACATATTGTGACACAGGCAAAGCCTCTTCAAATTCAAGAAGATAAAAATCATATGAAGCATCCTCTCTGATCACAATGGAATAATATTAGAAATTAACTACAATAAAAACAATGGAAAAAAATCAAGCACTTGGAGGCTAAATGGAATGCTATTTAACAATGTTTTGGGTTACCAAATAGATCAAAGAAGAAATAAAAAGCATCCTGAAAACAAATGACAATGAAAACACAATCATCCAAAATCTATGGAACACAGTGAAAGCAGTCCTGAGAGGGAAGTTCATAGGTCTACAAGCCTACAGGAAAAAAAAAAAACACAAGAAACAATGGTAATAAATTACCTAACCCGACAACTCAAAGAGTTAGAAAGAGAGCAACAAGAGAGCATAAGCAGAAGGAAGGAAATAATAGAGATCAGAGTGGAGATAAATGAAATAGAGACAAAAAAAAAAAAGAAAGAAAGAAAACAATAGAAAAGAGCAACAAAACCAAGAGCTGGTTCTCTGAAAGGATAAACAAGATTGATGAAACTCTAGCCAGGCTCACCAAGAAGCAAAGAGAGGACCCAAATAAACAAAATCAGAAATAAAAGAGGTGGAGTAACAACTGACCCCACAGACATGCAAAGGATTATTTAAAAAAAAAATACTATGAACAACTCTATTCCAACAAACTGGTCAACCTAGAAGAAATGGACGTATTCCTAAAAAAATTACAATCTTCCAAAACTCAATCAGGAAGAACCAAAAAACCTGGATAGGCCAATAACTACTGATAAAATTGAAGCAGTAATAAAAAAGTTCCAACAAATAAAAACCCTGGTCTGGATGGCTTCACAGGGGAATTATACCAACCATTCAAAGAAGAACTAAAACCTATCCTCCTCAGGCTATTCCAAAAAGTTCAAGAGGAAGGAACACTTGCAAGCTCTTTCTATGAAACCAGCATTACCCTAATCCCAAAACCAGATAAAAACACTACAAAGAAATAGAATACAGGCCAATATCCCTGATGAACATAGATGCTAAAATCCTCAACAAAATTCTAGCAAATTGGATCCGGCATTATATTAGAAAGATCATATACCATGACCTAGTGGAATTTACTCCGGGGATGCAAGGATGGTACAATATTCACAAATTGATGAACATGATACATCACATAAACAAACTGAGAGACAAAAATCACATAATCATAACCATTGATGCAGAAAAAGCATTTGACAACATCCATCACCATCATATCTATTAAAGAGGGAATATGCTAATTGACCAGCACTCTGTCACAAAGAAGGCTGCACCCACAGCTGAGGCCAAGTTCCCTTAAGGAGCCTTAACGAGCAATCAGCAGGGACCTGAGGCTACACCCTCCCCTGCCACTGTGGGGCTTGACAGGGGACCTCAGGCCGTGCCCCCTGCCCAGGTGTCAGGCTGGGGGACCTCAGGCCACACCTCCTGCCTTGGCACCAGGCAGGGGGGTCTCAGGCTGTGACTCCTGCCTGGCAGGGCTTGACAGGGAACCTCAGGCTGTGCTCCCCACCCAGCAGGGCTTGACAGGGGACCTCAAGGTGCACCCCCAGTGCTAGGTTGGGGGAACTCAGGCCGTGGCCCCTGTCCTGCAGGGCTTGATGGGGGACCTGAGGCTGCAACCCCTGCCAGTGGGGCTTGATGGGGAACCTGAGGCTGCACCCCCTCGCCTGGCGGGGCTTGATGGCGGACCTCAGGCTATGCCCCCTGTCCCTTGACAAGGGTGGGACTGGCCAGGTCTGGATCTAGCCCAATGGGGGGGGGTGGCGGCTGCTGGGTCTGGGTATCACGTGATTTTGAGGTGCATGTGGGTGGGTGGGGACTTAATTCTGGGTCCCCCTTTTAATGTGCACGAATTTTGTGCACCGGGCCACTAGTTTCTTGATAAAAACTCTCAGCAAAGTGGGAATAGAGGGATCATTCCCCAACATAATAAAAGCCTTATATGACAAACCTACAGCCAACATCATACTCAATGGGCAAAACTAAATTCATTTCCCCTAAGAACAGGAACAAGACAGGGATGGCCACTTTCACCATTCTTGTTCGACAGTACTGGAAGTGCTAGCCATAATGAAGAAATAAAAGGAATCCAAATTGGAAAAAAAGTATAACTGTCATTATTTGCAGATGACATGATATTGTACATAGAAAACCCTAAAGACTCCATCAAAAACTATTAGACTTAATAAATGAATTTGGCAATGTAGCAGGATATAAAATTAACACCCAGAAATCCATAGCTTTTTTTATACACCAACTATATACTCACAGAAAGAGAAACTAAAAAAATAATCCCACTTACCATTTCAACAAAAAAATTAAGATGCCTAGGAATAAACTTAACTAAGGAGGTAAAAGACTTGTACTCAGAAAACTACAGGATGTTGAAAAAAACTGACATAAACAAATGAAACAATATACCACGCTCATGGATTAGTAGAATCAACATCATTAAAATGTCCATACTACTCAAAGAAATCTATAGATTCAATGCAAATCCCCATTGAAATACCAATGGCATACTTCACAGACCTAGAACAATCTCTCCAAAAATTCATATGGAATAAAAAAACGACCCTAAATAGCTGCAGAAATCCTGAGAAAAAAGACCAAGGTTGGAGTGATCACAATACCAGATATCAAGCTATATTACAAAGCCACTGTTCTCAAAACTGCCTGGTACTGGCACAAGAACAGACATATAGACCAATGTAACAGAACAGAGAACTCAGAAAAAGACTCAAGCCATTATGCTCAATTAATATTTGACAAAGGAGGCAAGAGCATACAGTGGAGTCAAGACAGTCTCTTCAATAAATGGTGTTGGGAAAATTGGGCAGATACTTGCAAAAAAATGAAACTACACCACCAACTTACAACCATACACAAAAATAAACTTAAAATGGATAAAGAACTTAAATGTAAGACCAGAACCCATAAAAATATTAGAGGAATTCACAGGCAGCAAAATATCAGACATATATTGTTAGCAATATCTTTACTGATACAGATCTTAGGATAATGGAATCTAAGGAGAAATAAACAAATGGGACTACATCAAAATAAAAAGCTTCTGCACAGCAAAAGAAACCATCAACAAAATGACAAGAAAGTCCAAATGCCTGGGAGAACATATTTGCCAATGATTTTTTCTGCTAAGGGTTTAATCTCCAAAATTTACAGGGAATTCATACAACTTAACAAAAGGAAGATAAACAATCCAATCCAAAAAATGGGCAAAGGACTTAAATAGAAACTTTTTAAAAGAGGACATACAGAAGGCAAAGAGACATATGAAAACATGCCCAAAGTCACTAATCATCTGAGAGATGCAAATCAAAATGACAATCACACTTGTCATAATGGCTTTCATCAACAAATCAACAAACGACACATGCTGGTGAGGATGTAGAGAAAAAGGAACCCTGTGCACTGCTGGTGGGAATGCAGACTGGTGCAGCCACTGTGGAGAACAGTATGGAGTTTCCTCAAAACATTAAAAATGGAACTCCCTTTTGACCCAGTAATCCCACTTCTAGGGATATATCCCAAGAAATCAGAAACACCAATCAGAAAGGATATATACACCCCTATGTTCATAGCAGCATAATTTACCATAGCTAAGATTTGGAAACAGCCTAAGTGCCCATCAGCAGATGAGTGGATTAAAAAACTGTGGTACAACTACACAATGGAATACTATGCTACTATAAAAAAGAAGGAACTCTTACCATTTGCAACAGCATGGATGCAACTGGAGAGCATTATGCTAAGTGAAATAAGCCAGTTGGAGAAAGATAAATATCACATGATCTCACTCATTTGTGGAACATAATGTACAACATAAACTGATGAACAAAATAGATCCAGAGACAGAGAAGAATCAAACCAACCATCAAATCTCAGAAGGAAGGTAGGGAAGGGGGGAGAGTAAGAGATCAACCAAAGGACTTGCATGCATACATATAAGCATAACCAATGGACATAGACACTAGGGGGGTGAGGGCATGTGCTTGGGGGTGGAGTGGGAGTGTCCTGGGAGATGTCAAAAGGGAAATAAGAGACATATATAATACTTTAAGCAATCATATATAATAAAGAGGTAATATGCAAATTGACCATCACTCTAACACACAAGATGGCTGCCCCCATGTGGTCAAAGATGGCCGCCCCCATGTGGACATAAGATGGCCACCACAAGATGGCTGGGAAGGGAGGGCAGTTGGGAGGAAGCCAGGCCTGCAGGGGAGGGCAGTTAGGGGCAACCAGGCTGGCAGGGGAGGGCAGTTGGGGGGGGGACCAGGCTTGCAGGGGAGGGCAGTTGGGGGCGACCAGGACAGCAGGGGAGCGCAGTTAGGCGTGACCAGGCCTGCAGGGGAGGGCAGTTGGAGGTGACCAGGTCTCCAAGGGAGGGCAGTTAGGGGTAACCAGGACAGCAGAGGAGGGTAGTTAGGGGTTACCAGTCTGTCAGGGGACATCAGTTGGGGGCAATAGGGTTGGCAGGGGAGCAGTTAGGCATCAGTCAGGCTGTCAGGGGAGTGGTTAGGAGGTGATCAGGCTGGCAGGGGAGTGGTTAGGAGGTGATCAGGCTGGCAGGCAGAAGTGGTTAGGGGCAATCAGGCAGGCAGGCAGACATGCAGTTGGGAGCCAGCAGTCCTGGATTGTGAGAGGGATCCCAGATTGAAGAGGGTTCAGGCTGGGTTGAGGGACACCCTCCCCCCCCATGCATGAATTTCATGTACTGGGCCTCTAGTAAAGAATAAATAAATAAAATAGTTCAATATCTACACTAATAAAAGAGAAATATGTAAATTGACTGTACCTCCATGATGCCCACCAGCCAATCAGGGGGAATATGCAAATTAGCAGGACGCCAAGGGGAAGCAGGACGCCTGCTATAAGGGGGAAGGCGGGGCGTGGAGGGAGCTACAGGAGCAGCGCTCTGGCCTGAGCGAAGCGAAGACTCTGGCCAGCGTTAGCAAAGACTGTGAGGACTCTGGCTGAAGTGAAGACTCTGGCCAGAGTAAAGGCAGAAGGCAGCAGCCAGAGCGAAGGCCTAGAGCCTGGGTGCCGGAGGAAAACCAGTGCCAGCAGCCAGGTGAAGGAAGGCCTATCGCATGAATCTTTGTGCAATGGGCCTCTAGTTGTTTTATAAAAGTGCAACCAATTTCTGAATATTAATTTGTATCCTGCTACTTGACTGAATTCATCTATCAGTCCTACTATATTTTTGGTAGAATCTTTAGGGTTCTCTATATCATTTCATCTACAAATAATAATTGTTTTACTTATTTTTTCCAATATGGGTGCCTTTTTCTAGTCTGATTTCTGTAGCTAGCCTTACAATACTATCCTATATAATAAAAGCCTAATACGCAAATTGACCAAACGGCAGAATGACTGGCAGAATCACGGGTCACTATGATGTGCGACCACCAGAGGTCAGATGCTCAATGCAGGAGCTGCCCACAGCCCACAGGCCCCAGGCCAGCCAAGGCGGGTGCCAGCGGGGGGGGGCCTCCAATCACACCACCAGTCACCCCACATATCGGCCCTGATCACTGGCCAGGCCTAGTGACCCTACTGTGCAAGAATTTCGTGCACCAGTCCTCTATCTATATATATAAAAGCCTAAGTGACTGTTGCAGCAGAAAAACCAGAATGACCAGCCAGTAGCTATGATGCGGAGTGACCACCAGGGGGCATATACACAATGCAGGAGCTGCCCCATTGTGGTCAGTGCACTCCCACAGCCAACCTCCTGCAGCCAGCCAAACTCCCATGGTCCCTCACTCCAGTCAGCCAGCCCCGATTGGCCCCAATTGGCCCTGATCTCCGGCCAGGCCAAGGGACCCCACCCATGTATGAATTCGTGCACTGGGCCTCTAGTGTTGAATAAAATGATGAAAGTGGACAACCTTGTCTTGTTCCTGATCTTAAGGATAATGCTTTCAGCTTTTCCCTCTTGAGTATGATGTTAGCTGTGAGTTTGTCATATATGGGCTTTATTATATTGAGTTATGGTTCCCTATATTCCGACTTTGCTGAGAGTTTTTATAATTAACTAGAGACCTGGTGCACGAATTCATGCACCAGTGGGGTCCCTCAGCCTGGCCTGTGGGATTGGGCTAAAACTGGCTCTCCAACATCCCCTAAGGGGTCTTGGATTGTGAGAGGGCACAGGCCAGGCCAGGGGAGCCCACCAGTGCACGATCAGGGCCAGGGAGGGACATAGGAGGTTGGCCAGCTGGGGAGGGACTGTGGGAGGGCTCCAGGGTGTGTCTGATCTGTCTTGCTCAGTCCCGATCAGCCAGATCCCAGCAGCAAGCTAACTTACCGTCAGAGTGTCTGTCCCCTGATGATCAGTGCACATCATAGCAACTGGTCAATCAGTTGATTGTCTGCCCCTTTGTGGTCAGTTCATGTCAGTGTGAGCAGTTGAGTTGCCTTAGCATATCATTAGTATATTATTCTTTGGTTGAACTGATGGAACACTTAGCATATTAGGCTTTTATTATACAGGATGTTTGCTGAATTTTGTCAATTGTACTTTTTCATTTATTGATATGATCATATAATTTTCATCCTTCCTTTTTAATTAGATTAAATTTTATATACAACTAGTAATTGTTCATTTTCAAGCAAGAATAAAGTGTTCAATATGACTAAACAGCTTATGATACATTCTTGATACATGTAGGTGGAAATGGGATAGAAAGCTATCAGTCACACCAAGGAAGACTGTGCCCCTGCAGAATCCAAGCTGAGTGGGAGGGAGGCAAAGACATCAAACCCAACCTGTCCTGCAAACAGCCCCAGGAGAGGCGGTTATCATTCTCGTTCACAGGCACAAGTCCATGAGGCAGGGTCTTCTCTTTAAAGTGGAGCAGGTAATCCTCTGATTCACCTCCCCATGAAGTCCATGCTGTCTCAATAGCTTGTTATGTCTTTTAATTCCTTGATTCTTCTCAGATCAGCTGAATCAAGGTGCTGGATCTTGGTAGCCAATTGTGTATTTGTCTATTTTAACAGTTGTCGTTCTGAGCATGTCTTAACCAAGATAACTATCCCATTGATTATCCAGGCCACCTGCCACAGCCACAGCAGAATCAGCAGGCCAAGAGCCTCAAACTCAGAACAGGAGGATAACTTTGAGGAGGAATGAAACCACGATGATGATGGAGCCTAGGGTTTCAAACTTGCAGTGGAAAAACTCCAAGCAGAAAACAAATATTTTAAAGAAAACCACCATCATAAAGGTCAAGATGGCAATGCTCTTGTAGTGGCATACTGTGGGGACTTGTCAGGCTGAATGATCTTCTGGTACAGAATGAGCTGGGCCAGCACCAGGAGGGCATCCAGAATGACCAGGCAAGTGGTGAGGAGCTGAAACCTGTGGGAGCTGAAGAGCTTCCTCAATGTGGTCCTGAAGCCTAGGGGACCCCTGGGTGCAGAGACAAGAGCCAAAGTTGGGTCAGCAGCTGTGCCTTCCTTGCCCAAGGCCAGTATTGGTGATGGCTGCTCCTCCTGCTCCTCCTCCTCTTCTTCATTCTCCCATTTCTTGTGGTTGACATTCCAGGAATGGTAGTCATTCCCATCGACAATGAAATGCTTCAGGGACTTGCTAGCCCCACCTTGACCCTGCGGCTGACTGTCTTTTCATCCCAAGTAGCCATTTTCCTGTCTCCAGATCTGGTATAACTTCTGGCTCTGCTCCTTTGTGATCCAAGGCAAGTGGGTTGGCCTCTTTGAGTCTTGGTTTCTTCACCTATAAGAGGGAAACAAGGATGGTACTTCCTAATCTGTTGCTGCTGCCTGGCCTGTCTTTTCTTTCTTTTTTAATAAAGTCACAGAAACTTTTATTGGAAATAAACAAGCTGCAGCAAAGTGACACGTGGTGCACACTGCCCAATGGGCAAGACAGAAGGTACAGGTGGGTGCCAGGAGCCCACCCAGTCCAGGGCTGATGATCAGTGGGGCCTGCTGGGTCTTGGGCCCTTTGGGCTGGAATGTGCAGGCCCAGGTCTGATTTCAAACAAAATAAAATATGTGATCCATCTGTCTCTGCCTAAGTCAGTTAGTGGGCAGGGCAGTGGCTCTTCTCGCCAGGCCTGTGCTGTCTGTCCAGTCCAGCCACAATGTGGCAGCAGAGCCTGTGGGGATGAGTGACCATCGATAGGCTGGAACCAAAAGGTGGGCAGTGCTGGAACTGTGGAAGCACCAGAGTCTGGCCAGCAGAATTGCATCCTAGAAATAAATCCCACTTAATCATGGTGTATAATACTTTTAATGTATTGCTGAATTCAGTTTGCTAATATTTTGTTAAGGATTTTTGCATCTCTGTGTATCGGGATATTGGCCTATAACTTTTATTTTGTAATGTCTTTGCCTGGTTTTGAATCAGAGTAATGCTGGACTCCTAAAATGATCTTGGGAATCTTCCCTCTTCTTGAATTTTTTGAAATAGTTTGAGAAAGAGAGATGCTAATTCTTCTTTGAATGTTGGTAAAATTCAGCTGTGAAGCCATTCATCCATCTGGGACTTTTGTTAGGAATTTTTTGATTACTGATTCAATTTTCTTGGTAGTAATCAATCTTTTCAGGTTTTCTGTTTCTTCTTGATTCAGTTTTGGAAGATTGTGTGTATCTAGGATTTATCCAGTTCTTCCAGATTATCCAATTTATTGGCCTGTAGTTGTTCATAGTATTTTCTTATAATTCTTTGTATTTATGTGCTGTCAGTTGACACTTCTTTCTTATTTCTGATTTCATATATTTGTGTCCTCTTTTTTTCTTGATGAAACTGGTTAAGGATTTATCAATTTTGTTTATCTTTTCAAAGAACCAGCTCTTGGTTTCATTGATCTTTTGTATTTTTTTTACTCTATTTCATTTATTTCTGCTCTGATCTTTATTTTTTCCTTCCTTCTACCCACTCTGAGCTTTGTTTGCTGTTCTTTTTCTAGTTCTTTTACGTATAAGGTTAGATTGTTTATTTAAGGTTTTTCTTGTGTATTGAGATAAACTTACATTGCTGTGAATTTTCCTCTTAGGTCTGCTTTTGTTGTGATTCATAAATTTGGGATTATTGTGTTTTCATTTTCATTTGTCTCAGCTACCTTTTAACTTCTTCCTTGATCTCATTGTTTACCCAGTAATTGTTTAGTATCGTATTATTTAGTAATGGGACTTGTTTTGTGGTCTAACAGGTGGTCTATTCTGGAAAATGTTCAATGTGCTCTTGAAAAGAATGTATATTCTGATGCTTTGGGGTTAAATGTTCTAGTAATATGAATTATATCCATATAATCTAGTGTGTCATTTAAGGCTACTGTTTCCTTCTTGATTTTCTATCTGGAAGATCTATCCATTAATGTCAATGAGGTGTTATGACTGTATTACTGTCAGTCTCTCTCTTTATGTCTATCAGTATTTGCTTTATATACAGGGTGAGGCAAAATTAGGTTTACAATTGTGAGTATACCAAACACAGAGTTTATTCTTGCATTATTAATCATTGCCATTATTTTCCATACAAACAACTGTAAACTTACTTTTGCCCTAAACTGTATTTAGGTACTCCTATGTTGGGTGCATAAATGTTTACAGGAGATACATCATCTTTTGGATTGATTCCCTTATAATTGTATAATGTTCTTCTTTGTCGCTTATAGCCAAGGTTATAAATTCTATTTTTTTCTAATATAAATATTGCTACCCCAGCTTTTTAAAATTTTTGCATTTGCATAAAATATCTTTTTCTATTCTTTTACTTTCATTCTGTGTGTGTCTTAAGCTGAAGTGGGTCTCTTGTTTGACCCACTTCATATGTATGAGTCTTGTTTTCTTATCATGTTATTAAGCTACTCTATGACTTTTGATTGGGGGATTTAAGTCATTTACAATTAAAGTGATTCTTAATAGGTAAGCAGTAATTGCCACGTATTTATTATTCATATTTATGTTTCCTTTCCTCCCCTTCTTCTTCTTAAAGAAGTCATTTTAACATTTCTTATAATACTGGTTTGGTGGTCTTGAACTCCTTACTTTTTTCTTGTCTGGAAAGCTCTTTCTTTATTTTTCCTTTAATTTTAAATTATAGCTTTGCTGAATAGAATAGTCTTGGTTGTATGTCTTTGCTTTCCATCACTTTGAATATTTCATGCCAATTCCTTCAGGCCTAAAATGTTTCTGTTGAAAAATCAGCTGACAGCCTTATGGGAGCTCATTTTTAGATAACTAACTGCTTTTCTCTTGCTACTTTTCATATTCTTTGTCTTTAACTTTGGCATTTTAATTATGATGTGTCTTGGTGTGGGCCTCTTTGGGTTCATCTTGTTTGGGATTCTTGGCACTTCCTAGACTATTTTCTTCACCAGGTTAGGGAAATTTTCAATCATTATTTCTTCAAATATTTTCTCAATCCCTTGCTCTCTGTCTTCTTCTTGTACCCTTATAATGAGAATGTTATTATGCTTGGTGTTGTCCCAGATGTCCTTAAACTATCCTCATTTTTTGGAAGTTTTTTCTTTTTGCTGTTCTGAATGGGTGTTTTCTGCTACCTTCTCTTCTAAATTACTCATTCAGTCCTCTGCTTCATCTAATCTGCTGTTGATTCCATCTAATGTATTCTTCATTTCAGTTACTATATTCTTTATTGGTTCTTTTTATGGTTTCTATGTCCCTTTTTATACTTACTATCTCTTTATTGATCTTTTCACTAAGCTCCTTGAGCATCCTTATAATCAGTGTTTTGAACTTTGTTTGGTAGCTTGCTTGACTTTATTTCATTTAGATCTTTTGATGGGTATTTCTTTTGTTCTTTCATTTAGGACATGTTTCTTTGTCACCCCATTTTGACTGCCTCTCTGTGTTTGTTTTTATGCATTAGGTAGATCTGCTACACTTCCTAGTCTTGGCATTTTGGCTTTATGTAGTAGGTGTCCTGTGGGGCCCAGCTGCAGAGTCTTCCTCATCACCTGACCTGTTGCTCCAGGAGTGTCTCTTGGCTATGCCACAGGAGAGTTCAACACAGAGACAATGATGGCCATCCCTTTAGCCCTTACACCAAAACCACACGACTCATTTTCTCTCTGTATGTCTCTGGCACTCCTCAAGCCACAGACCCGCCACCAGAGCCCGTGGTGCGTGCCTACAAACAAGTGTTTGTGTGCTGACCATTTAAAAGGGTGCCTGGTAGCCTTTCTTCTCACTGAGATGGAGGAAACTTTGCTGATTTTTACAGCCAGATGTTATATGGGCTTCTCTTCCTGGAACTGCTGTTCTGGGTTAGGGAGCCCAATCTGAGCCTGAGACCCTTCATTCTTCAATGAGACCCCTGCAGCTAAGATATCCCTCTGGAATCTCAACTGCCACACATGGATGTGGGGCCAGTCTGTTTTGTGTCTCCACCCTTCATAGCAGTCTCAATGTGGCTTCTTCTTTATATCTTTAGCTATAGGACATCTGTTCACCTAGCTTTCAGGTGGTTCTACAGCTTGATAGTTCTATAATTTAGTTGTAATTTTGGTGTGTTCATGAGAGGAGGTGAATACAGTGTCCACATACTCTGCCATCTTGACCAGAACCCTGAATATATATATATTTAAGATTAAGATATCTTATCATTAAGTAAACTTTTATTAACTTAATATAAATTAATAAAATAATTTGTGCTAAGATGCTTGAAATCCTTTTGGACAATTTTGTACTCTTCATTTCTATCAGGACTGAGATCTTTCAGCTATTTTTTGTTACTCAACTGTACACTTATAGGTTTATTCCAACCCCAAACAGCTCATAGAGGCATTTTCTCCCCAAAAAGCAAGTCTGTTTTATTTACTACTATATCTCCAGCACCTAGAATAGTACTCGGTGATACAGTCAGTGGGGCCAAATCAACAATTAGAATAAAGAGTATGTCAAATGGTGGCTAGTGCTGTGAAGAAAATAAAGCAGATTGTGGAGGGATGAAGTATAACATTTTTAGAAAGTGACCAAAGGAAGTTTTATTGATATGTTTATATTTGAGTAAAGACTTGAGTATTTAGTAAAGCAAGGCATGAGGCTCTTGAGACTAAGAGATTTTCAGGCAAAGGAGTAGCAAGTGCAAAGATCCTGGGGGTAGAAGTACAGTTGATTAAATAATATGGAGAATTTGTTTTAAATTTTACACTTCAAATATACACAGATTGTTCCTGAACTTAACACAGGAATATGAATACAATAGATTTTATCTATTTCATCATTTCTTTATTTCCTAGGATTAAAGACAATAAAACAATTTTATTATCTCAACTAAATGGGGGTTATTGATCTAAGGGACCTGGAGCTGAGGTTACTAGCCCAAAGAAGTGGTATGACTCTCCCAAGAAAGAATGGGTGATTCCTCTGAGAACCAAAGTTATTTATTAACAATTTGAAGATATGCAGGGCAGTTTTGCAAATGACTCTGAGCCATAAAGTTTGAGCTCCCTTTAATGGAGATTGTCCCAATTAGGACATCCAGTCCACACCTGCCTAATGGAATAATCTCTCAGCCCACACACCTGAATTCAGGTCGGCAGGCCTAGGCATTATCCACTGAGCCAAACCAGCTAGGGCAGGATATGACATTTCTTAGCCCCTCCAGCAATGGACCTTTGTTTTTTTTCTCCAGGAGTGTGGCAGAAAAGCCCTAGATCACCTTTTTGGATTCTTATACCCAAGTTACTAAGAATATTACCAGTGGCCTACAGGGAGCTTAGCCAATGAAGAGTCATAAAAAGTGTTTCCTCTGTAATTCACACCAATTGCCACTCACCTCCAATCACCAGCCCCACCCCTGCCAAGGCCTAAAGCCTTGGGGCCTGGGCAGGAGCCCCCAAGCTCCCTCAGATCACCAGCTCTGCCCCTGCCCAGGCCCCAAGCCTCTGGCCAAGGCTTTAGGCCTGGGCAGGGGCCCCCTCAGCTCCAATAACAGGCTCGGCCCTCCCCAGGAGCCCCCTGGCTCAGGCCCTTCCCAGGTTGCTCAGGGCCCATGCAGGGCCTACCTCAGAGTGACCTGGGTGCTGAGAAAGTTCCCGGGACCCAGGCTGCTGGGTGCCTATGTATGCAAATTAAGCTCCATCTTTGTTGGGTTAATTTGCATACTCACTCTGATTGGCTCTGGGCATAGCAGAGGTACGGTCAATTTACATGTTTGTCTATTATTAGGTAAGACTAGAGGCCCAGGGCACAAAAATTCGTGCACTAGGGTGGTCCAGCCTCCTCTCCAGGAGCCCTCAGGGGATGTCCTACTGATGGCATGGGGAGCAGGCTTAAGCCGCAGTATGGCCTTCCTCTGCAGGAGGCAACTGGGCTGATCAGGGTAAGGCACTGCCACCATCACACCACTGCTACTGTGCAGCCACCGGGCCTCAAGGCTGCCATGAGTCCTGGGCCTCGCAGCCTCTGTGGCTTTGTCCTAATGAAGGTCCAGATGGAAGTCAAGAAGACATCCACCCTAATTAGCATATTACCCTTTTTTTAATTTAATAAATCTTTATTGTTCAGATTATTAGAATTGTTCCTCTTTTTCCCCCCATAGCTCCCCTCCACCCTCTGCCCTTACCGCCACCCCACTGTCCTTACTGCCCCCCCACTGTCCTCATCCATAGGTGTACGATTTTTGTCCAGTCTCTTCCCACACCCCCCACACCCTTTTCCCCCCGAAAATTGTCAGTCCACTCCTTTTTTATGCCCCTGATTCTATTATATTCACCAGTTTATTCTGTTCATCAGATTTTTTATTCACTTGATTTTTAGATTCACTTGTTGATAGATATGTATTTGTTGTTCATAATTTTTATCTTTACCTTTTTCTTTTTCTTCCTCTTCTTAAAGAATACCTTTCAGCATTTCATATAATGCTGGTTTGGTGGTGATGAACTCCTTTAGCTTTTTCTTATCTGTGAAGCTCTTTATCTGACCTTCAATTCTGAATGATAGCTTTGCTGGGTAGAGTAATCTTGGTTGTAGGTTCTTGCTATTCATTGCTTTGAATATTTCTTGCCACTCCCATCTGGCCTGCATAGTTTCTGTTGAGAAATCAGCTGTAAATCGTATGGGTGCTCCCTTGTAGGTAACTAACTGTTTTTCTCTTGCTGCTTTTAATATTCTCTCTTAGTCTTTTGCTCTTGGCATTTTAATTATGATGTGTCTTGGCGTGGTCCTCTTTGGATTCCTTTTGTTTGGGGTTCTGTGTGCTTCCTGGACTTGTAAGTCTATTTCTTTCACCAGGTGGGGGAAGTTTTCAGTCATTATTTCTTCAAATAGGTTTTCAGTATCTTGCTCTCTCTCTTCTTCTGGCACCCCCATAATTCGGATGTTGGTACACTTGAAGTTGTCCCAGAGGCTTCTTACACTATATTCATATTTTTTTATTCTTTTTTCTTTTCTGGTTGAGTGTTTTTTGCTTCTGTGTATTTCAAATCTTTGACTTGATTCTTGTGATCCTCTAGTCTGCTGTTAGATCTCTGTATAATATTTTTTATTTCAGTCAGTGTATGCTTAATTTCTAGTTGGTCCTTTTTCATATCCTCAAGGGTCTTGCTAAATTTATCAGCCTCTTTAAGAAAATTCTTGAAAACCCTTATAACCGTGGTTTTGAACTCTATATCCAGTCATTTGCTTTCCTCCATTTCTTTCATTTGTGACCTGTTTCTTTGTCTCTGCATTTTGGCTGCTTCTCTGAATTGAAAGAGTGGTTTTGTGTGCTAGGTGTCCTATAGGGCCCAGTGGCTCAGCCTCCTCAGTTACCTGAGGTGGACACTCTTGGTGCACCCCTTTGTGGGCTGTGTGCACAGTCTTGTTGTAGTTAAGACTTGATTGTTGTTTGTATCACTGGGAGGAATTGACCTCAAGACCAATTGGCTGTGAGGATCAGCTGTGTCTACACTGGGAGAACTTCTATGCTGGAGATACACTTATGGGAGAAGATTTGCAAAAGCCTCTGTGCTCAGCTTGGATGGGGCGGAGTCTCTGGGCAGAGCAGACAGCATTGGTTTGCCGTCAGCCCTGCCCTAATAGGCCCCTGTGTCTCAGTGTCCTGTGGTAATTGCTGTAAGCACCTCTGAGAGAAAGCCATCCTCAAGTTTCGCCCATTGCCAGACAGTCCAGTTTCTCCCCGAATGAGTCTGGGTCCCCAGAGTCTTACCCGGAACTGGAGTTCAGTGCAGTCAGGAGCTTTTGTCTCCCTCCCGCTTGAGAAAGTCAGCCGCGTACTCAGTTACCTTCCCTCTCCGCGCACGCCTCCGTACCTCTGCATTCTGCAGTTCCTCTGAGTCTCAGTGTGCTTTTCTCTTTCCTGACAGTCCAGTTTTACCCCATAAGAGTCTGGGTCCCCAGAGTCTCGCCCAGAACTGGAGTTAAGTGCAGTTGGGAGCTTTTGTCTCCCTCCTGCTTGAGAAAGCCACCGTGCACTCAATTGCCAGTCCTCTCCGCATGCGCATCTTAGTACCTCTGTCTCCTTCAGCTCCTCTGAGTATCAGTGTGCTTTTCTCTTTCCTTCTAGTTGTAGAATTCCCACTCAGCCAGCCTTCCTGTGGTTCTGGATGATGTCCGTCTTGTCTTTTAGTTGTAGTTTTGAAATTGTGTGCGAGGCAGCAATTTAGGTGTTTAC
This sequence comes from Corynorhinus townsendii, assembly GCA_026230045.1. NCBI lineage: Eukaryota > Metazoa > Chordata > Mammalia > Chiroptera > Vespertilionidae > Corynorhinus > Corynorhinus townsendii. The sequence goes on from JAPDVU010000003.1 coordinate 93,392,095, forward strand.
CTATGCCACCATCTCGGTTTCTCAGCATATTACCCTTTTATTAGTAGATTACCCTCATTTTCTGGACCCCTCATTCCTCTATTCCTCTCTGTAATAGTGATGTTCTCAGAGTCTGCTCTGACTCTTTTCTCTCCCCCTGGCCCTAACTCGCACTTAATGCTCATAACTTTCTCTCTAAGTTAGTCCTCCCTACTTTAGTTCATAGGGAAAGGTGAGGCAATTTACATGCCCATCACCATTGTTCCCTGATAAGTAATGTCACTTGCTGAGTGTTAAAAAGAAAAAACAATAGCACAGTGATAATGTTATCCATATATAGAAAATAAAGGGATTGTATACAAATACAAAACTGATGTTATTTGTGTCTACCCAATATCGGTCAAGTTGGCTTGGGAGTACCTTCATCTCAGAGGCACAATTGGAGTGGGATTTTTAACCAGGAAAGCTGAAATGTGAACACTTATATTTTGCTCTTCCTGAAGAAACTGGAATAGAAGAATGTGGTTGGTAAGTGGCCTAGAGAAAGAACAAGACCATGTGGCTTTGCCTATGTGTTCAATGCACAGACCCGAGGAGGGGGAACCTGTGTGGTCTGTCTTGAGAGCTCAACGTGTGGTTCACACTCTGTTCTCCCCACTCTGACAAAAGGTTTGCCTGAAGTAAACAGTCTGTAGCCAGGCTACTTAAGAAAATAATCTCATGTTTTGGCATGAGGTTAAGAAAGAAAAATATAGAAAAGGCACTGACATCCCAGCCCTCACCTCAGCCCCTTCCCCTACCCTGGTCCTGAGCAGGAAACCTCCATGGCTGTAGGCATATGTCTCTTCAAGCTGATCATGGCCTATCGCAGTCACGATGCTATTGGCTCTTCAGGGACCATGAGGCACCAGCTTGGGACTTTATCTCTCTCATATATTTCTAGCGAGAGCAATAGGAAGAGGGTGGGGTCTTGAGACTGTGAATTTAGGAATCTAACCACCTGGGTTCAAATCCCAGGACAGCCACTTACTGGCTATGCACCTTTAGCAACCTACCTGCCTCACTATTCTCCTCTGAAAAGTAGAGATAGAGCACCTATCTCATAGAGGTTAAGCATTCAGTGAGTTAATATACTTCAAGGGTGCAGAAGAATGCCTGGCTGTAAGTTAAATTCTCATTATCATCCTAATGGGCAGAGAGAGTAGGAGGAAGACTACAAATCTTAGCATTTCTTAGCTCAGGACACTCAGCTCGCCTCTCCCAATTTCTCTTCATTAGAGTCAAGATTGCTTCTCGCTGATCCCTTCCCCCCAAAGGCAATTACACCAGAAGAATGGTGCTTATCACTCTATAGTTGTTGTTTTTTCTAAGACCGAAGCAGAAGAGAGGAATCAAATGACTATTCTCTCAACTACTTTATCTTCTTCAAAGTAAAGTTTAATAAAGTAGAACATTCTTCCAGCTGGTCCCTGTTGAAAGTACAAAGTTAACTTCCGAATTATGATACATTTTGAGCAAAATATTTCTAACTAAATGGTGAACATTTCCATAGCTTTGTGGGGGTTTTGTGTTTTTTGTTCTGTTGTGTGTGTGTGTGTGTATGTGTGTGTGTGTGTTTGTGTTTTCCAGCTGTTTGCTGTTTGTTTTAATAAAGGGAGCAAAAACCATTTGTAGAAAAATTCTCATATATAACTAAAAGCTGCTTCATTGTTTGTTATCCCAATTTCAAGTTTAGCTAAGCAAAAACAGAACTTTAAGGCACAGCATCAACAGTGCCTAGAAAATTGTATGTGAATAATCTGGACCAACAATTCAATAAGAATCATTCATCTCACTTCCCTAGCTTGGATATTATGTTCACTGAGCAGTCTCCTGATTACTGGTATAATTTGTCTTACAGTAATTTGTCTTTAGGGGGGAAAATGTATTAAGTAGTGAATTCAATACATTCTTTGGGAGAAATTGATACTTATATTTCTCACTTTAAGTTAATCAATTTGAGATGGCAAGCCCTCTCCCTGCTTGCACTACCATAACCACGCCTCAGCTTCTGTAATCTCGCTTGCTTTTTCTGCTTCTGCTTTAGCGGGGCCACAGCTGGTCAAGCTTCTGTTGTCTCAGGTTGTCTAAAGCATTGTAGGGAATCTAGTCGGAATGCGGCTTGGAAGTCATGTCTGTCGGGGGCGGCTCCGGAGGACAGGGTCCAGAGTGTCAGCACGAGGGCCTTGCTCAGCTCCTTGGCGGCATCCTCCGGAGCGGCTGCGGGTGCGATGCAGCGGGAGAAACCTGAGAGCAAGGGCAACCGCGGGAGGGCGGTGTGCGCATAGAAGTAGGAGAGGCGGTCCACCCGCTGGCGCCTCTAGAGGGGCTTGGCCTGCAGGGAGGTTCTGAGCTCTGCTTGGTTGTGGCGCCCGCCCCCCCCCCCCCCAAACTGCAACAGATACCTGGAAGCTTAGCATGTAACGTAGAAAGAATGCCTGGAATGTGTAGTATGCATGCCATATATAGGAGACAAAGAACCTAGGGATATATATATATATATATATATATATATATATATATATGGCAAAAACCCCGCCACGGAACTCAGCCCCTGGAGGGGACTCCGCTGAGCCAGCACTGGTGCGAATAAACACTCCTTTTCTGAACCTCCAAGTGCTTTTGGTTTGTCGCTTCCTGCAGGCCTGATTTCTGCCATAACAAATCGACATGATTGTATATCAATGATCAAAACTGCCCCCCCAAATACTGGGTGCTTCAGTAAATTAGACTTACCCAGCCTCTAAAACCTCTAGAATGCTGTGGCCACACCTGGTGTGATTGCCATTCTGTGAGCCCTGTCTGAGGGAACATCCAGTTAACCTTTATAACATCTCCATAGATTCTTAGTTACAACAGCTACTACTCTAGTTACATCTCCTATTGCGACCTCTGTGTGCATCTGCCCCATAGACCCTAACTGAACGTCCCACGGGCATTTCAAGCTCAACATTTCTGAGACACAATTCATAGTCTTACTCTGCAAGCCCATTCTTGCTACTCCTCCTAAGATGTTAGGAGATCACAAAAAGGCTTTAAGCAGAGACGTAACAGGACTGGATTTGCATTTCTATAACATTTCTTTACCTGGTGTAGAGAAGCGATTGTTAGGAGGCAGGAGTGGATACAGGGGTGTCGGTTAGGATGCCAGTGCAGTCATCTGGGTCTGCAATGATGTTGGCCTGGACTGAGGGGGTGATAGTGGAGATGGAAAGAAGAGAACAATTGGATGATTGGGTATAAAAGGTGGGACAGATAGAGATAGGGTGGATAGTAGGGTCATTTACTAAGAAACATGGAGGAAGAGCAGCATGTTTGGGAGGAAGATGATCATTTCTGTGCCGGACATGTTGAATTTGACACATCTCTGAAACATCTAAGTGAGTTGCCATGTAGGAAACAACTTAGGGGTGGAGCTCATCTGGGAGAAATGTTCAAAGACACAAATTTAGAAGTCATCAGCATAATGACTGTACTCATATTCATGAGCATGCATAGAATCACCAAGGAAATGAGAATGAGTAGGAGTTAGGGGGTGAGGGCAGCGGGTTGAACTAATGTAACAGGCAGACTCCAATACAAGAAGTCAGATTGATCTGTACGATCTGGCAAAGGAATCTCCAGAGATGTGGGAGGAAACAAGGGGTGATATCAAGGGAAGGGAGTGCTCTAGGGAGAAGGGTGTGGCTGTCTGTGTGGGCTGTTGCTGGAAGGTCAAGTTAAAACATCTATAATCTTTCTCTTGGGGAAAACTGCATGATAAAATCAGAAAACGTCATGAAGACAGAAGAGAAACAGTCCAGAGATGGAAGACGCTGATGACGCCTTGCCATACTAGCAGTCAGCAGCTGTGCGTCAGGGCAGGTTGCCCAGGACCAAACCAGAGAGGGTCGGACCTGCATTACCACCATTTGTCCACCATCCAGAACCGAAATATCATTGCTGACATGTACACATAAGGAACTATTTGACATTGAAATTGGGATTCAAAAGAACTGTTGGCCCAGAAAGAAACTCACTACAGACTGATTCAGTTGCCTCTCAGCATAACCATTATTGCTTATCTCATTTTCGGTTCTTATAAGTGTATTTCTAGTATCACATGATCTCACTCATCTAAGGGAAATAATGAACAACATAAACTGATGAACAAAAACATACCTGGAGACAGGGAAGCATTGATCAGACTGTCAAACCTCAGAGGGAAGGTAGGGGAGGTAGGAGTAAGGGGGAGAGATCTACCAAAGGACTTGTATGCATGCATATAAGCCTAACCAGTGGTCAGGGACAACAGGGGGGTGGGGCATGCGTGGGGAGGGGTTTGGGATGGGAATGGGGGGATGAGGACAAATAAGTGATACCTTAATCAATAAAGAAATAAATAAAAAGCAAAACAAAAAACAAAATAAAACAGCTCTCCGGATAGCCACAGGTTATATTTTGAAATGTAATGTCAATCCTAGTTACATATAATAAAGAAACTTTTCAAAATGATTTTTTGCAACACCATAATAAGGAATTGAAGAGAAAAAAAAACACCCGCATAATTCTTTATCCAAAACATTTGTTATTGTAATGCCAGACATTTGAATGTTTTCAAATATCTTAATGTTTGGCATCAATGTAAACCAAATGTGCAGACGTTTTCAGTCTTTTTTTTTTCTAAAATTATTCTGCTATCTAGCATAATTTGCAAAACAGCCCAAAGCTCTCCACAGCTCACTGACCCACATTCCACCTTTTTAACATAAAGCCAGCATTTGCATCTTGATCTTTTTGGTTTATGCACTGTTGGTCTCTTAAATCACTTAGAACACCATTTGTCAGTGTTCCAAGGCTCACAGATAAAATATCACATGTGCTTCCAACATGAAGCCAAATCCAGATAAATTTTGAGTCAGTAGCATAAGCTCTCCAACATCCTCACATGGGGCTTTGCTTGTTTCCTAGGTGACCAAGCTGTGCAGCTAGTTACTATTCCAAAGCACACAGCCAGATTCTCATCACTACAATATATTCCATTTTCTATTCAATTTCATCCCCAGGAGAAAACTCAGGGGTTATGTGGAATTGCACATTTAGACTTGCCATTCTGTCAAACATTAATAGGATCACGGGATCATCATGCAGTGGGAGACCTGTGGATTGGTGGAATCAACCCATTTCCCCTCAGCAGGAACACGTTTAACCTAACCCTGAGGAACTAAGGAATCTTTATGTTTAAAAGGCAGCGTCTTTCCCCTCCAGGAGAGAAGATTCTAGTCTACAACAAAACATTATCAGTGCTTAGAACCTCTACCCCATGAGAGCCCTGGGGTGACACAGAATCAACATTATCACAGTAGGACATTGCTAGTCAGACAGACTGAGAAGAAAATGATCTAATTCACCTAGAGATGATTCAGAAATAATACTTTGAATTTTGGCAAATATTATGGAAAAGTGAAAGCATCAAAGCACAGCCAGTTCACAGTACAATGTTTTTCACATTAGACTACTCATGCCTGGAAGAGTCCATGGGTCATTGGGGTCAATTCTTGAGGGGTTATGGGAATTAACCACTGTCACTCAGTGTGCCCTTTTTTCATGCTTCTTCTAGTAAGGAAATTTCCCAGTGGGGTGAAACAATTATTTGAACTGTGTCTGTTTTGTTACATATTGTGTCTTGCCCATGAAAAATGCTTTAATAAAATTGTAAGTCTTTTTTTTTTTTTTTTTTTAAGAGTGAACATTTTGAGAATTTTTCTAGTTTCCTCCAAGGGATTAGAAAAGGCATCAGAACATCATAGTGCATGTGCTCAGTCACCCTTTCAGAAACATTTGAAGGACTCCTTCTGTGTGCTAGGCTCAGTATTAAGTGCTAAGCATAGACGCATCTGTTGTAATAAGCATATGTCAAGCTCTATGTTAGACAGTGAAGGTACAGTGGTGCACGGAATCATCTGGTCTTCATGATGCATAGAGATGAAAAGAGATAATGATTAAAGGAACACAAAAATATGAAATGACCACTTTGTTAAGGTCCTCTGAATGCATAAATAGGGGATACATCTAGTCAAGCAGTCAACAATGATTGAGTGGTGATATGACAACCAAGCATCAGTCTACCAGGTCACAATGAGCCAGGAAGAGTATTCCAGAGAGAGAAACTGGCAAATGCAAAAGTCTGTACCTGAAGAGAAAGCACAGTTGGTTATTGAAGAACTAAAGAACGCTAGTATAGTTGAAGCAAGACAATGCCTGCAGAAAGGGGGGATTGTGATGACACATGGCTTGTTATAATTCTGGTCTCCATTCTAAGAACAACAGGAAGTTATTTTGATTGTTTAGGTTGCTGAGGGGATGACATGGCCAGATTTCCCTTTCACAAAGAGCACTCCAGCTAGAGTATGGTGACTGGATAAGAGGGCATGAATGGGTGTGGGAAGCCATTTGAAAGACTAGTGTAATAAGCTAGCCTAGAGAGATGGAAAGAATGGACTAAGATGAAAGTGGGGTAGGAGGCAAGAGAAATATTTCAGGGCACATCTAGCAAGCTGAAATGACAGAACCTGGTGATGCACTGATAAGTAGTTAAGGGACAGAGAGTATTTAAGGATGACATCTAATTTCTGGCTTGATACTAAGACAAATGATGGTACAACTCAGTGAGATGAGAAATAGAGGGAAGAGAATCATGGCAGAGTGGGAGTGGTGATCATAAGTTTAGTTTGTATAATTTTAATTGCACGTACCTTTGAGACAGCCAAGAAAATCTGTCAAGGAGATAGTAAGATAGACAGGCCTGATCAACAGAGAAGATGTGAGAACTGGATTCTCATTGGGAGTCATATGTTCATCAGCTGAAATCACAGGCCAAGGGAGAGGGTGCAAAGAAGAGAAGAGAGCTTAAGAGCAAACTTTGAGAACTCCATTCCATAAAGACACAGAGTAAGCTGCATGGGAGACAGGACCAGAGGGGTGGGAAGAAAACCTGGAGCATCATAATATGGAAGTCAGGGTAGAGACTATTCCAAGAACAAGGGAAGAGTCAACAATGTCTAAGGAAACTGAGCCCTATCTGCATTGAAAGGAAAAGGAGATTACAAGTATGGACAATACTCTCAGGAAATGTGCTGTGTAAAGGAGTGGCAGTTGATGAAAGAGGATGTGGGGTTACAACAATTTTTTTTCTTTTCCAACATGAGAGAGATGAGTGTATTTAAAGGTTGATGAGAAGAGACCCCAGGAGAGGTAGATAGAACAGAGAGAAGGGGTGGGCAATAGGCTACTTTTTGAATAGGCTAGAAGGGAGAGGAGCCTTATGTGGAGAGATTTTATTTTGAAAGTACTCACTGTGGGTGTTACAAGCTCAGGTTCTCAGACTATATATTAAAAACAACCACATTGCCAGGGCAAGCAGCATCGTGGCCAGCATCAGGGAACCCCAAAGGTTCTGTCAGTTGTTCCTCTTCTTGCCACCCTGAGGACAACCGTCTAGTCAGGACACTGCTTGCTGGTTGACCCAGCAGAGAGGATGTCTGAGCCAGAGGCTTTGCTTAACAACCCCAGCCAGCCCACCTAATAGAACTTCTCAATCAGTGGCCCACAATACTTGTAAACCCACAACACAGCAAAAGGGCTCATAGACATAGCTCTGGTTTAAAAAAGAAAACAAACAAACAAACAAAAACTAGCAAACAAGGTGAGTACACCAATAGGTATTACATGAAAGGTCAAAGGGTTATGTGGGAAAACAGAACCCCCTCAGCCTGACTTTGGGCTTGAGAAAAATTATCACATTGTTTTCAAACTGTCATCTTACTTTTAAAATCAAATATAGCTGGCAGCAATTTAAAGGCAAGAATTGTGTCCTTTTTATCTGAGTTTCCCCAGTGCCTAGAGCTGTCCCAGATACAGAGCAGTTGATGGACAGGATCCATCACAGAGAGTGGAAAGAGGGTAGAGAGATAATTGAGGCTGGGAAGAGCATCAAGATGGGAGGTAAGTGCAGGTTGTGGTGCTTGCCTGTATTCTGTGAGTAGATGGTAGAAATGAAAGCTCTCAAGGCTGTGCTGTAGGCCAGTAGCTCCTGAAGCAGCAGACCTATCTGGAGACCTTTTAGGGCGGTTCAACTTTGAGATACATAAAAAGAAGTCTTTATGAGGTGAGTAATGGGTGGGGAGACAGAAATGAGAGTAGAAAAGACTTGAATGGGTAGTCATAAATTTGTATCTTAGTTTTAAAATTGCAGTTGGAATAACTGCAAAATGAAGGCAGAAATTGAGTGAGGATTGTTAGCAAATTCCCAGATCCTCACTGGAGGAATTAGGATGTCTATAATATCAACACTACAGAAGCTGGAGTAGATGGTGGAGTGGGATGAGTTGGGAGTGGGGAGGAGAAAGGGATGCCGAATGGCCTAGACCTCAAAAAAAGAAAGATTTCTGACCTGCCCCTTGCTGTCTGTTTGGTGAACTCTATTTGCTCTTTATGCCTCAACCTTTGTTTTCTCTTTGTTAAATCAATTCCAATCAATTCCTCCTTCCCCCGCCCTCCCCTCTCATCCTACTCAAGATCTATTGTTTCCTCCCTTACACTGTCTCTAACAGCATCTTGTACATGTTTCTAAACTGAATCACAAACACATCTATCATAACATTAATGACAATGTATTGAGGTTTGGGGTTTACTTGTCTGGATCTTTCACTAATGACTGTTAGCATTCAAAGGTAAAGTGTCTTATTTGGACCAGATCCAGCCGGATACCCAATATCATATTGAGGATTGAGGAGTTTATGTACAAAGGGTCAAGAGCATTTAGATCGTAGATACAGACTTGTGAGAGCACATGAAGAGAGGTATAGATTTGGAAGCTGACTGCAGAGTGAAATGATAATATCCAACACTTCTCACATGCCAAAAACACTATCTCAGCACTCTATGTATTAACTTCTCAGTCCTCACAAAACCCTTAGAATGCCAATGATACAACCAAGGAAAATGACTCTCAGAGAGGTTGAATAACTTGTCCCAAAGTTTACAAACCTAGTGATGGAAAAAGCGTTTGAATTCAGACAGTCTGTCCAGCATTAAAAAATCAGTCTTATCCATGATACATACTATCCTTCCACTTATGTGAGACTTCTTCAAAGACATTGTTGTGGGCTAAATTGTATGGCTCAAATTCATATATTGAAGTCCTAACCCCCAGTACCTAAAAATGTGATTGTATTTGAAAGTTATTTCAGGAGGTAATTAAGTTAAAATAAGGCACTTAGGATGGGCCCTAATCCATTATTGGTATCTTTATACAAAGAGGAAATTTAGACACACACAGAGACACCAGAGATGTGTTCTCACAGAGGAAAGACAAGCAGAGAGTCCTCAGGAGCAACCAAACCTACTAACACCTTGATCTTGGACTTCCAGCTTCCAGAACTGTAAGAAAATGAAGTTCTGTTGTTGAAGCCACCAGGTGTGTGATGCTTTGTTATGGCAGCTCTAGCAAACTAGTACTGGTAATTAGAACTGTAGAAGACTTGTCCCTGAAGTCACTGAAGGGAAGTGTGAGAATGAGAGGACAGAGGGTAAGCCCCAGTCTAGAGGAATAATATGATAAGAAGGTGACCCGGCCACAGTTCCAAGAAGGCATGAGCATCCTCACAGGAGCCTAGATGGGAGTGGTGTGGGTCTAGGATTTCACTGTATTCTTAAATTTCCACAGCACTTTTCCAGAGTTCTTTCTTATTCCGTCTCATCTTACTCCCACCACCCTGCAGTTGGGGAGGTAACCATAGGCACATGGTCAAATGTCTGGTCCTGGTCTCCAGATCTCATCCCATAAACTGCAGGCTGAGAGTTCTTGGATAGGCTCCAAGGCAGGACCACTATCTCTGCTCTTCCTTATCAAAGCAGAGTCATTTATATTTTAATGAGATTATTTTCCAACTCAACAGTTAATCTTTAGTTTCATTTTCCCTTTGCCATCTGGTCCCCTTATGCTTGCATGTAAGGCTAGTGGCTTTCTTTGTCTAAGTAGATTTGTCAATAGTTTATAATTTTTTCTTGTCATGATCATAATATTTATTTTTCACATCAGACAAACTCTTCTGGAGACTTGGAAGAAAAAGGGTTTTTGTTGTTGTTGTTTTATTATGCCTCTCTTTAACCTGAAATTTTTCTTTCTAGGAAACATGTTTTTTAAAACAAAGTATTAAATAAAAATGAATGAATAAAACTTCCCAAGCCAACGTGTCTTTGAGTTCGAACTGCTGCTAAATACCCTAAACATTTAAAGAACTGTAACAGAGCAGGTGGCCTTACAGCAAATGGTTCAGAAAGGTTAAACTCAGGCAGAGGAAGTGGCCTGCCTTCTTCCAACTTTAAACTCAAATCCAGGAAAATCCCATGCCAAGGAGATTTTTATTTTTATCTGTTGTGTTGTTTTTTTAATCTCTAGGCCTTTAAATTCTTATAAAGCTGCTTATCTTTTGTTATTCAAAACTCTTGGCCCCTTCCCTATTACTTTTGGCCTTCTTGTTTACTGATCTTTTCCATCATCAAAATTGATGCTCTTATTTACCATCATATTATCTTGAGATTTGTTTTTTCTTCAGTAAAGGGCTTTGATATTCCAGGTTTACCCTAATGGCTGTGCACCTGGCAGGTGCCTGGTGGGCCTTAAGGAGCCCTCCCGGGAAGGTTAGGCCTAGTGTTGGGGGGGGTTGGGGAGGGAGACAGGCCTGTCCGTGAGACCTAGAACATGATAAACTGACCTCAAAAGGTCCATTTGGGCCCTAAGCAATGTGGCTCAGTTGGTTGGAGCATCATCCCTTACACCAGAAGGTGGCCAGTTTGATTCCTGGTCAGGGCACATTCCTAGGTTGTGGATTCAATCTCTGATTCCAGGTGGTCATGTGGGAGGCAACCCATTAATGTTTCTCACTCATATGAATCTCTCTTCTTCTTCTCCTCCTTCTTCTTCTTCTTCTTCTTCTTCTTCTTCTTCTTCTTCTTCTTCTTCTTCTTCTTCTTCTTCTTCTCCTTCTTCTTCTCCTCCTCCTGCCCCTCCTCCTCCTCCTCCTCTCTGAAATCAATAATAATAATAAAAAAGGCCAGTCACTGCCTGTGACCTGTTCCCCAATGTGCCCTGGCACCCAGCCACTGCCTGGCACACTGAGTGCTCAATAAGTAAGTGGATGAATGGTCTTATATTTGTAATACCAACACATGCAATAGCACCAACAAAGACTGAAAATAGTACTGTGGTGAAATAAAATGAAAGGGGAGACCTGGTTGAGAAAAAGTGATTAAAAAGTCAGTGACATCTTATATTCATACTAGATGCTTGGTGCACGAATTCATGCATGGGTGGGGTCCCTCAGGGTGGCCTGCGGAGATCAGTCCCCAGTTCGCACCCCCAGCCTCGCAGCCTCGTAGCCCCGTCTGGCAACCCACCTTGGCCTGGCACCGCCCCTTCACCTGCTCCATCATTCCACCTATGGGGCAATTGGTTGGGGCTGGGCCCCCCACAGGGCTCCCTCAGCTCCTGGGAGCCCAGCAGCGGCCCCACCCCCTGCCGCCGCCACAGCTGGTCACCGTCTGTAGAGCAATTGGCGGGGCGATTGGGCCCCTGCCCGCACCCACCTTGGCCTGGCTCTGCCCGCTCACCTGCTCCACCATCCCACCATGGTCCCGCTCTCATCGGGGCCCATCAGGGCTGCCAGCGCCTCCACTGCTGTCCGCTGCCAATGCTGTGTTGCCAATGCTTGCCATGTTCTGTGCCACCCCCTGGTGGTCAACGCATGTCATAGCAAGCGGTCGAAGTCCTGGTCTCCCAGTCTAACCATTCGTCAAACAACTGTCCTAGGGGACAATTTGCATATTAGGCTTTTATTATATAGAATGTTTCATAGTTTCTAGACAGATTTGAAGACTCCATTTTAAGGATGATGGGAGCCTCAAAGGTATTTTTGATGATTAAAGAGATTGTGTATGTAAAGCCCCTACCACATGCCTGACATGTAGTAAGAACTTTGAAAACAGCTGATGGTCTTCTAGTGACGTGACAAATTCAGGTCCAGAGGTCAGGTTTCCCATTTTCTGGCCTATCACACTTCCCCGCTTCCTCAGTGTTCCTCCCACACTGTTCTCAGACTCTGATGGGATCATCTTTAGGACAGCAGGCTGGGCACCCTAAGCAGACCCGTGACACTCCTCTGCTGCCATCTTACAGAGGGTGTGGGGAGAGGGCACCGCAACCTCCACCGTTAAAGTGATTGATGCTAAATAGCCGGAAGTAGAGCCTGGGAACCACGCAAAGTTTGGACAAGATATCCTACTGTGATCATTACAAAATCCCTGGACCGATTCCCTGCCAACAGCTCTATTTCTGAAAAAATAACAAATGAAGTGAGGCTTCTAAGACTCAATGACTGAAGTGGGAACCCACACAGATCCACGATATGTCTGCTCAGAGGAACAGTGATTACCCTTCAAACTTTTCATCCAAATAATAAATGCATTATGGAGTTGCCGTTAGATGCTGTGCCAATGATAAACAACCCTGTGTCCCTGTGGTCCAGGGGATCTGAATCAAATGCATCATTCTGAGATGTGGCCCAGGCTTTTTGTCTGAATATTTAAAAAAGAGTGAAATAACTTAAGTAGCATCTCATTTTCTACTGTCCTCCTTCTAAGGGCCATGCTAATTTCATTCTTTTCTTCTCTGACCTTTGTCTTAATGCCATCTTGCTGAGGGTGCAGCTGGCCCATCCATAAGCCATCCAGGTAGATGACATGAGCTCCATTGCATTTAAGGGCCACCTGGCTCCTCCTCTCACTCACTGGGGCAGGCCCTTGAATTCAGTGGGGTTTAGTTTCCTCTACAGAAAAATGGAAAAATATACCTACTTCACAGACCTTTCTTTGACAAATATGAATTACCTATACAGAATAGACAGAGGTAGTTTTTTTCGTGGCTATAAGGATAATAAGATGGTAGAATGTTCAATATACTTACCCATTTTCCCACTTTTATCCCTCCCATTCATCTGGTTTCATTGACACTGTATTTGTCCTTCTGTTTTACAAATAGGCTATAATGTCTATTGATTTCCTGGAGATGTCACCTTTATGTACTAGTAGCCATGTCTCACTATCATCTTTGCCATTTTGGGTTCTTCTGGTCACCTGGCTTTCCTCCACGCCCCCTCTAGTCAAATGCTCAGTGCCCTCTACCTCTTGCTGATCTCCACCTGGAACACTCTCCTCATGTCCCCCCTTCACCTGGGGGCTGCTTCCCTTTCATTCACTTTTTCAGAAGAGAAGAATAGAAATGCAAACTCATAATTGAGAATTAAAAAACAGGTAAATGTGCCAACCCCAAATCTTAACTGAATTGTCCTTGCTGAGTATTAAATCCCTTTTATACAATACAGAAATTGATATATTATATTTATTTATTGCTCCAGGTTTGGGTATATAACAGTGAACAAAACAAAGTCCCCGCTCTCATGGAGTTGGCATTTTTGGGGTAGAGTTGGGGATGGAAGAGCAGGTAACTAAAGAAATCTATCATATGCCAGATGCTGGCAGAGTTACAAGAAGGAGTCGAGAGGGGTAAGAGGATTCTGTGGTGTGGGATTAATTGGGACAGGCTCTCTGGTGTCAGAAGTCTTGCAGGAAATCTGGAAGACAATATCCCAGGGAGAAGGAACAGCTCAAGTGCAAAGGCCCTGATGCAGCAGAAGGCTAAAATACCCTATTCTGAGAGCGCTCAAATTTAAATTGTGTTCTCTTTTTCTCAGGGCACACTATTCTTTTCCTTCAAAGATTTATCTCCATTAAATATATATATATATATATATATATATATATATATATATATATTTAATGGAGATAAATCTTTGAAGGAAAAGAATTTTCCTTCATATAATTTACTTACTTAGTCTGGATTATAAGGTCTCTAAGGGTAGGCATCATATCTGTTGCTGTTTTCTCTCATTTGTACATTCAGAATTCACTCTCCTGTCTGGTTAAATAGTTTTTGAATCAATTGATACCTTTAAAATGGTCATTAATGGCATTGTGTAGTAAATCACTCACCGAGTTTCTTTTGCCTCCTGTGAGAATTTTCTTTTAGAAATCAGTACATGGGGGGTGGGAGGAAATCCCTCTTGACTAGCTCCATTCTTTCCGCTAATGAGCACAAATTGAGTAGAATATATTCATTTCTGTTTTGTGTAAAAGGAAATTCAGTTAAGATTTGGAGTTGGCATATTTACCTGATTTTTCCTGATGATAAGATTGCTCTCTATTCTTCCGCTAATTGGTTTCTCTTTTGTGTAATTTAAGTAAGAGTCAGAAAGGAGTGATCTTTAGGTAGGTACATGGTATGGAAAAAATAAAGAGAAAGGAGAGGGAAAGAAAATATATTCCTCTTCACCCATATCACTTGTCATCCAGAGTGACACTGCTTTGCAAGTTGAGATTGGGATGTAATGACAGCTGCCTCTGACTAGTGCTTGGCATGTATTAGGGCCAATGCTAAGTATTTTACATATATGAATTCATTAAATTCACAACACACTATAGGGTACATATAACTAGCTCTACCTTATAAATAAGTAAATTAAGTCTTAAAGAAGTTAAATAACTTGCCTCCAAATAGAAGAAAGTAGGAATGAGTGCCTTTTAATGGCTAGGTCAGAACTGTCAGAATTAAATCCCAGTTGTTCTGATCTTCCCTCTCCCCAAGCTTCCATCTGGCCTCACCCTCCAATAGTGATCATTGACTCACCTTGAGTCCTTAAAGTGGTACTTTACAAACATCCATTACTCCCCTACTACAACAATTCCTGACTGAAGTGCAGCCCTGTTTAAAAAAAAAAAAAAAAAAAGCAAAAGAATGCAAGATGCCAATTGTAAACCGACAAGCTGGATGGTGGGAAGCCACTCAGACCTGTGCTAAGAGAGGTGATAATGAATTCAGTGTAGGCAATTCTGAGGAAAATATAAGAAAACACCTAGATGTTCTGGCTGATCACAGAAGTGAAATAGATCCCTCCTTGCTTTCATGGTGCGACCGGGTATTTCTCCATGCTGCTCGCACCAGCGCAGGGCTCAGGAACCGTGAGGCTGGGGAACCGAGGGGGCAATGCCTGGGTGTCTGACTCACGGACTGTGGACCCAGGGGAGAGGGCAGTCCAATGCGCACGCATACACACGCGCACGCATACTTACACTCACACACCACACACGGTTACAAGCGGGCACAAGAGCAAACGCGTTTGACACATACACAGAAGTGTGCACCTACAAATACATACTTCACTCGCCCACCCACAACGCACCACAAACACAGGCGCACGCGAACTCACACATCTCTCCCACTCATGCACGCACACCACACATAGGCGCGCAACACGCGAGCTACGAATGCTCTACGCGCACACGCTTACATCCCGTGCACACACCCTCTTGCGCACGCACACATCACCTTGCACAAGCACGCATCGCGCACACACGCTCACACCCCGCGCACACGCCCTCTTGCGCACGCACAGACCCTGGCGCGCACACGCTCACGCGGAGAGGGCGGGGCGGGCGGGGGCGGGGAGCGGCCGCCAGTGCCCAAGACCCGCGTGGCCAGGAGAGGGCGCGGTGCGGAATACCGCGGGCGGTGCGGGAGTTGTTTGCTGGTGCCGGGACGGGGAGACGCTGGCAGCGAGCTTCACTGGGTCCGGCTGCGCTGGGCTGGGCGGCCCGGAGGGAACGCGTCCCAGGTCACGCTGGTGCCCGCGAGTGGAGCGCGGCGGGGAGCGCGCCATGGACTCCAAGGCGGGCGGCGGCGAGGATGATGACTGTGTGGACTCGGGAGCCGAGACCGGAGGGTGAGCCGGGCCGGGCGGTGGGTGGGGGGCGCTCTGTGAGTTGCGAGGCAGCTCTTTTCTGGCCTGAGATCTTCCCGGACCCCGCGGCAGAGCCGGAGCCGCTTCGGCTGAGCGAGGGGGGCGGGGGCTGCCAGTCCCGCAGCCCACTTCTACCCCAAAGCCGGAGGGGCAGTGGCGAGCCCTGAAGGCACGTGGTTCATGGCTGCCCGGGACAGGACCAGCCCACCCCGGTGGAGGAGGAGAGTGAAAGACGCAAGGTTCAGAGTACCCCACAGCCCTCACACCCGCCCCTCCTGCACTCCATTATCACTAAGATGATGTGGAGTACCAGACAAATGTAGTGTCCCCTGTGATCGTCGTTAGAGAGACAAGAGATGCTCTTGCACCTGTTTCGACCTTCCATGAGGACTTTCTTGTGGCTCAGGAGCCCCCTGGAGTACGGGATGGGGGCTCCTGGATGAGGAAAAGAGGCTAGGACACCTGGCACATAAAAGTCTTTCAGAAATCGGCTAAGAGGATGGCGTTTTTAATTTTATGGCTTTACTGTGCTTGCTGAGACATTCTCCCCTCCCCCCAACTTCTCCACTCTGCCCCCCCAAGCCCACCCCCGCCGAAATTCCTCATCTCTGTGTGTACCTGTCCTACCCGCAACCTTTTGTCTTGGGTACAGGTGGGATGAAGATGGAGGGATGAAGACATGTTTAAAGCAATGTCCTCCTCACTTCAACAGACTGTTACCCCAAACCTTTGGAGAATAACTAGCCCTTTCCCAACAAAACCGGTTTCCTGAATGTCTTTAAGGAGGTAAAAGTCGTTGGAAAGGTTCCCACCCAGCTCCTATCTCTTGAGGATTTCCCTGTGCAGAGTCAGCCCACATCCAATGTCCAGGATGCAGTACTGACCCAGGAGGAAAGGGTGTATTTTCCTATCTGGAGGAACCCTGGGGGAGGGCTGGAGCTGCCCAGACAGCCTTTATCCTGGAGTTTGGGGAGGTTTAGACTAATCTCAGCGGTTGGCAACCAGGTGAGGGCGGGAAGAGAGTCCAAGCCCAGAATGGACACAGGGTTCTGACCTGACCCCAAGAAGGGCTCTCTGTTGGCCTCTCCTTCTCCGCAGTCCCCACTGCCATTGCTAGCCCAAATCTGGGATGTTATGCCCTAAAGCATCTACCCTTCCATGGTCTTGCCCTGTTTTCCAAACTTGTGATCATCTGTGGTTCACTACAGAACCCAATGACATTCCAGTGTAGTAACCTGAGTCCAAATATTGAACTCCCTTGCTTTCCCCCCACACTTTGTGGCCTTTATCAACATTAATTGAAGATCCTTGGCTTTTTTTCTCCCTAATGCCTGTAGTTAGATGGACCATGAATAGAAGAAAGCAAGCAAAATTAACCAGCTCATTATCAGCTGGGTTAAATAAAGCACTGACTAGTCCCATTTGTTTTCAATTTGCAAAGCTAACCTAAAACATTTTTTCCAAAGGCTCTCTCTTGGAAAAGAGACTAGAGAGGAGTCTCTAACCCTCTTCACCCATTTAACACCACCCTGGGCTCCCAAAAGCAGCATCACAGCCAGGGCTCCTGGGAGGGGCTTGCTGAACACGCTGATACCAGAGCTTCTGTTCTCTGCCTGTCATGAAAGTGTGCAGTTGTAACAGGACATGATTGTTTAAAGAATTCTTATAGCCTCAGTAGCAACCTTAAATTGAAGGTACAGGTAAAATGCCCTGTATTTAAATAAAATAGTTTCTGTGTATGCTTATTAGTCTAGTATCTGCCACATATTCACATATCCCTTGAAGTAGTTTAGTTATCAAAAAGCTGTTCATAATTTCCCTGCTTTTCCGGAGCTTGCCCCCTCTTATCCTATCTAGCTTCTTATAGCTGCCTGTTGAGACTATGTATCAAAAGTGGAGAAAGCACTCAATACATGTTTGCTATCATTATTTTTGAAGTGCGAATCTGGTCACGTCTCTTTCCCATTCAAACTTTTAGTGGCTCTGTCATCTATAAAAGGCAAAGAGTTCAGCATGACCTATAAGCCTGATGTTATGGCATTCCTCTCTCTCTGGCCTTGTTTCTTGGCAGGTCTACCCTTATTTTTTTGCTTAGACATTGTCTTCTGCTTGAAATGCTACCTGTGCTGTCTGACCCACCTAATACAGGCCAAAACTAAACGCAAACTATATTCTTCTGTGGTGATTGATGTCATTTTGAAACTCCCATTTTCCTATTGAAAACCAGCCTTGTGCTTTTGTGTACTTTTTGTTAGAAAAAACTGGCAGGTCAGCTGTTGACAGTTGTGAACTATCTTAAGAAACAGAATTCCTTAATAGAGCGACAGGCAATGCTGTAAACCCAAATAAAAGACAGAATAAGCAAGACAGTCTATATATATTATGCAAATAGACCGAGTGGCGTAACAACCAAACAACCGAACATCCAGTCGCTATGACGTACGCTGACCACCAGAGGGCACGCGTGGAACGTGGTGGGCATCGGCAGCAGGCGGCAGAGCATGGAATGTGGTGGGCGTTGGCCATGGTGGGATAGTGGAGCAGGTGAGCAGGGGTGCCAGACCAAGGCGGGGTGCCGATCACTGTCATTGGGGCAAGCCTCTGGTGGTTACTGAAAATTCTTTACTCTTGTGCCGTGGTCCCACCTGGTGCTTGCACCTGCTGCTAGCACCAGCTCTAGTCGCTAGGCAACATCAGCGAGGGTGAGTGGTGGCTGCTGGCCCTGATAGGCCCTCAGGGCTCCTTTAGCCTCTTTTGCTCCTGAGGGGCGATCGGGGAAGCAGCTGCTGCTCGCACCCGCTGACAGTGTGTGAGAGCGGTGGCAGGAGCGTGGCTGCCGGCAGACGGGACCAGGGTCCATGGTGGGAGGGGCCGGGTGGGGTGTGGATGATGGGCCAAGACCCACTCCTGTACCCACCACAGACTTGCGGCCCACAGTTCCTTTCAAGGTACATGAATTTGTGCACTGGGCCCCTAGTGCTTTATAATGGGTGTTTCATTAGTGGTGTCTCCCAGATTCAGCCTGTAAACCACTCTTCCAATATGACAATACTTGATGGATTACTTTCATTCAAAAGCTTGATCTGACATTAATGAACTTCCACTTCACAGTCAGTTGGCTCCAAGCTTCTGGAAATATAGGGCCTGTCAATGAAAGGATGTCCAGCCTAATAAAAGACTTGTAAGAGTTTATTTGAGCCAACTGATGACAATTTCCAGGAAGCAAACTCCTAAGGGATTTAAAAAATTGCTCAGGAGAATAGCAGTTTTGTGGCTTATTTTATACATTAGAATTGAAGGAGGACACATAGGAGGGTTACATGAAATCCATTGGTGGTAGATTTAGGGGGCTGGAGAAAGCAAAGTGGGGAAATCTCTGAGACTGGATAAAAAGCAAAATGGAGAGACACATCTTTTACATTGGTGGGTCAGGATAGTTAACATTTACAGCACATAGAGATGGTATGCGGGCAATAAGATAACAATGTGACCTTGTGCTGGCCTTTGTGCCTTCCAGAGGTTTAGAAAAGAAAATTACTCTGACATTTTAAAGGTACGTTATCTTAGATCAGGGGTGGGGAACTTCCAGATCGCAGGCCGTGTAAGGCTCTCAGAATCATTTGATCTGACTCTGCCAAGGCACTAGGGGTGAGTTGTTTGACCAAATATAGCAAACTAACTTTTAAGTTGATAATTTTGTATGGCCCACAAATGATGATATAAATATCCAAATGGCCTTTGGCAGAAAAAAGGTTCCCCATCCCTGTCTTAGACCGTAGACAATTTCAAAGGTAAAGATTTACCTTTGACAAGGAAGCTACAGGCCTAGCACACAACTACCTACCATGACCCACTTTTACTTAGGAATTTTTATGTTCAAGCCTGTTACTGTTGTAACTAGCTAGAAGATATTAATAATAGGAAAGGAGCAAATGGAGGCCAGATATTATAAGCACAGTCATACTCCATACTCCCCAGGGAACTACCAGTCCCTTCCCTACAGATCACTAGGAGAAAGGGAAAACTGAGGCATGTGCAGTAAAGTTGGGGTGATGTATGGAAGATACTTGCCTGTTAGTTAGCCTAGAGAACCTTGGATTCGCTAGAGGGGATGGAGCCACTGCATTTTAATCTTATAAGATTAAATTCCCAAGGACAAAGGAATTCTCCCTCTTTCATTCCTCTTGCTTCACTCCTGCTTCCTTGCACTTGCCCGTATGCTAGCCTGCCGTGTGGACCCCACACACAATGGATTGCAGCTGGAAATACAAGCTAAGCTAGCCTGGTGCTGGACTGGATGGTGCAAATATGGGACAGAAACTCTGGACAATGGCTTTAACCTTAGCTCTGCTGATGACACACCTGGACTTTTTCCTTGGCAGAATGGAGGGAGATGGGACCTTGGAAACTCATGGGTTTAATTCCACACAAATAATGTCACCCATTCTCTTTTGTGAGTCTCAGAAAATTCCTTTTCTCATGACATTGAAAGAAGCCCACTTCCATCAGCAACAGGTGGGACAAAAAGAGCAGCCCACCAATAGCAAGCCCATCCTGTGTGATTACTTTCCGTCTCTTGAGTTTGTAAGACCTTCCATGTAGGCCTCTGCTGAGCTTGTCAGGTTTGATTTGTTGCTCCTTTTTCATCCACCGGTAATATAGATGCAGTTGCAATAATCTGGTTATTATTTACAGGAAAGAAGCAAAGGGGAGTAGACATGCCATTTATACCACTTTGCCAAAAAACTGCATTTAACGCTCTCCAACTCTGTTCCCTGCTGATTGATGGGGGAAGGAACTGGACAAAGGCAGTTTAGACTCATACCCAGTAAGGTCTGAGTACCATGGGAAGGTGCCTACCTGTCTCCCAGTCACACCTGGGATGGGCATGGCCTCTGCAAGTAAGCAAACCTGAATATTTAAACTTCTAGTCAAAAGAGTGTTCTCTTTTGTAGGGAGTGGTTATAGGATAAAGCCTGAGACTGACCTGCTGGCAAAGCCGCAAACAAGTCCTGACTATAAAATAAAGCATCAGCTTGCAGTCTGGATCTGTTCTGTGGCCTCAGTCACGCACAGAGATCCCCCTAGACCCAGCTTATTCTCTTTGTCTGTCTTTTCTTCATCCTTCACCGGCTCTCCCTCAGGCTCGCCTAGCCCTTGGCTGTGCTGGTGCTTCTCTCTCTCTCTCTCTCTCTCTCTGTTCCTCTGACTCATGTGGTCCTGGCCATATGGGACTTAAATGCACTTAGATGCTGCAACATGGAGCAGAACCTCTGGACACTGGCCTTGCTTTTGGAACCCCAGCTCTTTCAGGACTGGTTTAAGGGGCATGGGGGCATGGGACATTGCAACCCGAGGAATGTAACTCCACACAAATAAAGCCTCTTGCCACATATCATTCTCTTGTGAGGGCTTCTGAAAATTCTTATTTCAGGGGTACCCCAAGAACCTTGCTCTCATGAGAAACAGGGATTCTCCAGTAACAATACCCTGCCTTTTATCTTTGCGTGACCTCTGATTAATACTTACTGTGATTTAAGAGGTAGCAATTCAGGAGTCTAGAGTTTATAAACAGGTGGATGAAACAATAGGGGGAATACATTTTAAAATGGAACATGTTCAAAGGAGATAAAAAGAGAAATCTTGTATAGAAGACAAGCTGACCTATTATCTTTGTGTTCAAGGTGGAGCTAGTTAATTAAATTACCATGGCATCTAATTCAATGGATTGAGTTAACAGAAGAGGTCCATGATGCATTGAACTGATGTTTTACAGAAATGTCAAGATCAGTTTTACTGAAATGCCAAAATCAATTCTTATGCCTAGATTTTCCTGTAATAGAGAATTTAGGAAGGTACCCATTATATACATACTAGAGGCTTGGTGCACAAAATCCCTGCATGGGTAGGGTCTGTAGGCTTGGCCAGTGATCAGGGCCAACCGGGGCCTTCTGGCTGCCGGCTGGGGCCTTCCTTCATTCCGTGCCACCCCCTGGTGGTCAGTGCACATCATAGCGAGCGATCGAACTCCTGGTCTCCTGGTCGAACTTCTGAGGGGACACTTTGCATATTAGCAATATATATATGGCTGCTAACAGTGGTAAACTATTTTAAGTGCAGATCTTTTTATATATGATTCCTATATGTATAATTATAATTAAAATACAGTCAAGGGATTGCATCTAACTTTCTGTTCATTATTGGCACAGATACTAAAAAAATTAATATTTGGAAATCCATCCACTGTATGTGTCAGGTATGTGAAAATATATAATCCTTATATTATTATTCTGCTCATCTGTATCATGTATCCATAAATTTTTCATCCTAAAACTCATGGATTCAACTTTCACACTTTACTCTGGCAGAGCTGAAGGTGTTATGCAGAGCCAGCTGGGTAAATTCTTAGGATGTGATTCCCAAGATAGGTGCCCTATTGCTGTTCCCTCCTCCTCTAAAAAAGCTTGGAAGTACATAGCCCTCCAGAGATTGAAATTGTTTGAACCTACTTAGTATGCATAAACTTGTTTTAAGTTTTACAGTTTATCTTTCATTGGCAATATTTCCAGTAAATAACTTTGTAGGGTATTTGGACTGTATTTTAAGAGCTATACAAGGTTCATGCCTTGATTCAGTCCCTGCTCTGCTTCATGATAATTTTCCTAAGGAAAAGAAAATAAGTGTCAAGTTGTATTATAAATATCTTATTGCTGGTGTGCTTTGCAAAAGTGAACAATCAGGAACAATCATATAGCCAACAAGAGAGAAATGGTTGATTAAATTATAGTAAATCACTTTCTCTAAAATTATAACTACAGGAACTATGCAGCAGCATGTTATAATAGTGTTCAGTGAAAAGAGCAATTTAAAATTGTATCTCCAATATTATGGCAACTGCATACAAATTACATAAACAGGAGCAGAGGCTGGAAAGCAGCGTGAGTTTAGGTGACTTTCTGTTGATTTCTGTTTTGATGGTGGACAGGAATGGAAGATGGGGTGATGAATGAGACTGCAGAGCCGGGCAGGGGCTATCAGTAGTGGAAAGAGGGGTTTATGCCGTATAATATATCAAGCTTGAACTTCATCCAGAGAGATACATGATCAAATTTGTACTTTGTAGAGTTTCACTGACGTAAAGGGTGAGAATGACAGTCAAGAGACTGAGCAGTGCCAGGCAGGCCTGACCCAAGCAGTGCCTTTAGACATGAGAAATATGGGAAGATTCCTGGCAGGGTCATTAGGCATGCTAGCACCTGTTCTAAAATTCTACTGTTGCACTTTAAGATTCTTGAAATGTGTTTCAAATGTAAATTTCATTCTAAATACATTTCCATCTGTATGCAGATCTTTAAAATGTATGCATATGGGAAACCCATCTGCCTCAGGAGTATTTGGAAATCCTAGCTGAAAATACTGACAAATTTTTAATAATAAGGTAAATAGCCCTATCACACATTCTTATTGAATGTTTTATTTGAGTGATCGTGAAATTTCTTTAAAATCTTAAATGATCCATCTTAAGATGATCATATTGTAATGGGATTGCTTTTCTGTTGTATCTACTACAGTGGATGTTTGTTGTGTATCATTGCATTTATATAGTGTTATATTTCTAAGTATTGTCCTAAAGTTTATTTATATCATGCCTGATTCCAAAAAAAACATACAGTGCACCAATACTGGGGTTCCAGATCCTAGGTTTCAAAAGATTCCTGATCCTTGACTCTCCTTTCTCTTTTATTTTCCTTAGCCAGTGTGTCACCATGCCCTAGCCAGTTCCTCTACCTTCTAACTTCTTCCTTCCCACCACCCTGCACACATAGTTCAAGCCCTTATCATTCCTTGCCTCCTGTTCTCCCTACAGATAGTATCCCTTTAGTTTCCTAATCGGTAATATAAAAAATTGGATGAGATCTAGGAGAATGCAGTTAGTAATATATAAAGAGATATGCAAATGTTAGTAGTTTGTTATTCTTTTCAGTTTTAGAATTCAGTGATTCTATGACCAACTGTACTTTTTTTCTTCTATTTTCTTCCTCTACCAGTAAGTCAGTGCATCATTTTGTGTGAGAAATGCAGGTTATTTTAACTAGTAAGGCGCATGCTCTTCATGTTTTTTAAAAGTTTTACATATACTGTGCTTTTTTAATGTGCTAAGAAACTCAGTGGAGTGAAAATTGGATGATTCAAGGACACTATGAGACTAGTAAATAAAAGGAGTGCAAATCTATAAAATGTAACATAACTAACCACTTAATTTGCATACCTATGTCCCCTAGCTACCACTTAGCAGAATAATCCCTGCACGCCTGAGAGATTAATTTTCTACTGAGAACAACTTTGGGATACTGGGGAAAGAAAACTAAGAGCTTCTATACCAATAAGTTGCCAGAGAGGGAAGCCTTAACAGCCATATAAGTAGGGCAGAAGTTTAGTAGAGAGTAAGCAGGCAGGTCCTTGGCCAGATGCCCATTTGCACAGAGGCGGAATGCCAGCAGCTGATTTCTTAGCATAGAGACTGATGGCTAATTTCACCCTGGCCCTTAACCCTGCCTTTTCCTTTCCCCAATCACAGCCTATATCCTGTTACTGTACTGTGCAGCAGGAATTGTCCTTAGATGGAACTGAAATCAGTCAGACATCATGTGCCTTTGTGTTTCCTGATGGCAGGCCAGACCTTGAACATGGAAGTCCTCACAGCCAGGGTCCCCACTTACACTCCCCAGGGTCCACCATTCCTATGCACAGGAAGATCTGTCCAAGGTGTGGTGATAACATTTGAAGGGTATTATTTGCAGTGGTTTAAACTTCTGGGGAGTCATGACCCCTTTGAGAATCAGATGAAACTTAGAGTCTTTTCCTCAGTAACATAAGTGTCCATTCAAAAATTTGCCAGGAAATTAAGATGATCTAGAATCTACTGGATCTCCAGTCTGGGAGAGTCACAAAGCCAGTATGAAGGACCCCTGATTTTTTTTCTTTTCATTACAGTTGACATTCAATATCATATTAGTTTCAGGTATATAGCATAGTGGTTAGACAATTGTGTAATTCACAAAGAGATTCCCACCCCCACCCTCACCCCCCATAATTCTAGTACCACCTGGCACCATACATAGTTATTACAATACTAGTGACCCGGTGCTTGAAATTCGTGTATGGATGGAGTCCGGCCAGCCTGCCCAGGGGGAGGGGACATGGGCGGTTGGCAGGCCTGCCTGCTGGTCGAACTCCTGGTCGAGGGGACAATTTGCATATTAGCCTTTTATTATATAGGATTATTGACAGTAGTCCCTATGTTGTACTTTACATCCCTGTGACTATTTTGTAACTGCCAATTTGTATTTTGTAATCCCTTCACCTTTTCAATCAAGCCCCCGCCCCACATCTGACCTGGCAACCCTCAGTTTATTCTTTTATCTATAAGTCTGTTTCTATTTTGTTTGTTTATTTTGTTCTTTAGATACCACATATAAGTGAACTCGTATGGTTTTTGCCTTTCTCTGTCTGACTTATTTTACTTAACATAATATTCTCTAGGTCCACCCATATTGTGAATTGTAAGATTTCATTATTTTTAAAATATATATATTTTTATTGATTTCAGAGAGGAAGGGCGAGGGAGAGAGAGATGGAAACACCAGTGATGACAGAGAATTATTATTTCGGCTGCCTCCTGCACACCCTGCACTGGGGATTGAGCCCATACCCGGGCATGTGCCCTGACCAGGAGTCGGCCGTGACCTCCTGGTTCATAGGTCGACACTCAACCACTGAACCATGCTGGCCGGGCAAAATTTCATTCTTTTTTATGGCCAAGTTGTATTCCATTGTATATATCTTCTTTCTCCACTCATCTATTGATGAGCGGTTGGGTTGCTTTTCAGATTAGTGCTTTCAAAAAAATTTATCTTGCCCTAACCGGTTTGGCTCAGTGGATAGAGCATCGGCCTGCGGACTGAAGGGTCCTAGGTTTGATTCTGGTCAAGGGCATGTACCTTGGTTGCGGGCACATCCCCAGTAGGAGGTGTGCAGGAGGCAGCTGATTGATGTTTCTTTCCCATCGATGTTTCTAACTCTCTATCCCTCTCCCTTCCTCTCTGTAAAAAATCAATAAAAAATATATTTTTTAAACATTTATCTTTATTGTTGAAAGTATTACAGATGTCCCCTTTGGTTTTTTTTCCCCATTGACCCCCTCCACCCACACCCACCTTTTGATTTCTTCCAATATATATCCAGAAGTGGAACTGCTGGATCAAAAGGTAGGTCTATTTTTAATTTTTTTAGAAACCTCTATATTGTTTTCTATAGTGGCTGTACCAATTTGCAATCTCACCAACAGTGCAAGAGGGTTCCTTTTTCTCTACATCCTCACTAGCACTTGTTTGTTGATTTATTGATGATAGCCATTCTGGCAGGGGTGAGATAATATCTCATTGTGGTTGTAATTTGCATTTCTCTGATGATTACTTGAACATGTTTTCGTATGTCTGTTGGCCATCTGTTTGTCCTCTTTGGAGAAGTGTCTAGTGAGGTTCTCTACCCATTTTTTAATTGGATTGTTTGTTCTTTTGGTGTTGAGTTCTATGAGTTCTTTATAAATTTTGCATATTAACCCCTTATTGGATGTATCATAGGTGAATATCTTCTTCATTTTAGTAAGCTGTCTATTTATTTTGTTGATAGTTTCCTTTGCTGTGCAAAGTCTTTTTAACTTGCTATAGTCCCTTTAGTGTTTTTTTGTTTGTTCCCCTTGCTTGAGGAAATATATCAGAAAAAAACCTTGGTAAATGTCAGAGTGTTTACTGCCTAAGTTTTCTTCTAGGAGTTTTGTGTTTTCAAGTCTTATATTTAAACTCGGGGCCCAGTGCACGATATTTAAACTCGGGACCCAGTGCACAAATTCATGCACAAAGGAACTGTGGGCCGCAATGGGTGTGAGCGGTGGCTCTGGTACCGGCTGCAGGTGTGAGTGGGGCCATTGCTGGCAGCGGGTGAGAGTGGCAACACTGGCACTGGCTGCAGGTGCGAGTGGCACCGGCGCCAGCAGTGGGTATGAGTGGCAGCTCTGGTGCGAGCAGGGCTGTTGACAGCAGTGGGTGCGAGAGGTGGCTGCCGGCCCCGATTGCCCCTCAGGAGCTGGGGAAGGTAGAGAAACCCTGAGGGGTGATCGGGGCCGGCAGCTGCTGCTCGCATCTGCTGACGATGCCGAGTGATCGGGGCTGGCATCGGGCGCCGGCGACGTGTGTGAGCGGTGGCTCCAACGCTGGCAGCGGGTGCGAGTGGGGCCAGCGCTGGCAGCAGGTGTGAGCTTCAGGCGGGACTGCAGTGCATGGGAGCAAAGAATGTTCAGTATCCACCAGAGGCTCACCCCGATGACAGCAACTGGCACTCCGCCTTGGTCTGGCACCCCTGCTCACCTGCTCCACCATCCTGCTGTGGCCGATGCCCACCATGTTCCGCACGCGCCCCCTGGTGGTCAGTGCTTGTCATAGTGACCGGTGTTCTGTTGTTCTGCCATTCAGTCTATTTGCATATTAGCCTTTTATTATGTAGGATCTTATATTTAAAACTTTAATCAATTTTGAGTTTAATTCTGTATATGATGTAAGAAGGTGGTCTAGTTTCATTTTTTGCATGTACCTGTCCAGTTTCCCCAACACAATTTCTTGAATAGACTATCTTTATACCACTGTATGTTTTGCCTCGTATATCAAATATTAATTGGCCATAAAAGTGTGGGTTCATTTCTGAGTTCTCAATGATGTTCCATTGATCTATATATCTATTTTTATGCTACTACCATGCTGTTTTGACTACTACAGACTTGTAGTGTATTTTAGGTATTAGGTAGCAGGTATTTTTCCTCAGAATTATATTAGTGGCTATTCAGGGTCTTTTTTGGTTCCATATAAATTTTGGAGTTATTTGTTCTAGTTCTGTGAAAAATACCATTGGTGTTTTGATAGCGATTGCATTGAATCTATTTAGATTGCTTTGAGTAGTATGGGCATCTTAACCATGTTAATTGTTCCTATCCATGATCATGGTACTATATATGCTTCCATTTATTTGTATCTTCTTCAGTTTTTTTCTTCCATGTTTTGTAATTTTCTTAGCACAGGTCTTCTGTCTCCTTGATCAAATTTATTCTTAGGTACTTTTCAAATCTTTGACTTGATTCTTGCAGTCCTCTAGTCTACTATTAGGTCTCTGTATAATATTTTTTATTTCAGTTAGTGTATGTTTAATTTTTAGTTGGTCCTTTTTCATATCCTCAAGGGTCTTGCTAAATTTATCGGCCTTTTCTAGGAAATTCTTGAAAAACCTTATAACCATGGTTTTGAACTCCATATCCAGTTGTTTGCTTTCCTCCATTTCTTTCATTTGTTATCTGTTTCTTTGTCTCCACATTTTCGCTGCATCCCTGAGTAGGTAGGGTAGCTTTGTGTGCTAGGTGTCCTGTATGGCCCAGTGGGTTGGCTTCCCCAGTTACCTGAGGTGGACACTTTTGGTGCATCCCTTTGTGGACTGTGTGTACAGCCTTGTTGTAGTTAAGTCTTGATTGTTGTTGGTTTCACTGGGAGGAATTGACCTCGAGGCCAATTGGCTGTGAGTATCAGCTGTGTCTATGCTGGAAGAACTTCTGTGCTGGAGATACCCTTTTGGGAGAAGACTTGCAAAAGCCTCTGTGCTCAGCTTGGATGGGGCAGAGTCTCAGGGAGGAGCAGACAGCCTTGGCTTCCCGTCAGCCCTGCCCTAATATGCCCCTGCGTCTCAGTGTCCCTCGGTAATCTCTGCAAACACCTCTGAGAGAAGGCCACCCTCAAGTTCTGCCCACTGCCAGACAGTCCAGTTTCTCCCCGAATTAGTCTGGTTTCCCAGAAATTCGCCCGCAACTGGAGTTCAGCACAGTCGGGAGCTTCCGTCTCCTTCCCGCTTTAGAAAGCCAGCTGCACACTCAACCGCCCATGCAGTCAGCCGCTCGTCCTCTCCACACGTGCGTCTTTGTACCTCAGCCTTTTGCAGCTCCTCTGAGTCTCAATGTGCTTTCCTCTTTCCTTCTAGTTGTAGAATTTACACTCAGCCAACTTTCCTGTGGTTCTGTATGGTGTCTGTTTTGTCTCTTAGTTGTAGTTTTGATATTGGTGTTGTGAGGCAGCAGTTTAGGTGTTTTCCTATGCTGTCATCTTGGTTTCTCCCTTTGACCCTTTTAAAATTGGATTGTTTGTCTTCCTTTTGTTAAGTTGTATGAGTTTCTTAGATATTTTGGAAATTAACCTTTTATCAGGTGTATCATTGCCAAATATGTTCTTCCATACAGTGGGATCCCTTTTTATTTCTTTTGATGTGCAGAAGCTTTTAGTTTGATGTAATCCTATTTGTTTATTTTTTCCTTTGTTTCCATTGCCCTTGGATATGTATCAGCAAACATATGGCTATGATAGATATGTGAGATTTTGCTGCCTATGGTTTCTTCTAGGATTTTTATTATTTTGTGACTTACATTTAAATCTTTTATCCATTTTGAGTTTATTCTTGAGTATATTGTAAGTTGGTGGTCTAGTTTCATTTTTTTGCATGTACCTGTCCAATTTCCCCCTCACCATTTATTGAAGAGATTATCTTTACTCCATTGTATCCTCTTGCCTCCTTTGTCAAATATTAATTGAGCATAATGGCTTGGGTTGATTTCTGGGTTCTCTGTTCTATTCCACTGATCTATATGCCTGTTCTTGTGCCAGTATCAGGCTGTTTTGATTACAGTGGCTTTGTAGTACAATTTGATATCTAGTATTGTGATCCCTCCAACTTTGTGCTTCTTTCTCAGTATTGCTGCAGCTATTCAGGGTCTTGTGCAAGTTAGATAGGGGAGTGTCTCAGGAAGTAAGGGCAGAGCTAGTGGAGTTCACCTGGCTAATGTAGATTCAGCTTAGGCTGTGTGCAGGGCGGGCTCAAAACAGGAAGAGTGGCAGTCGTCCCTCCAGCCCTTGCCCTAAACTCATACAACTAACTTTCTCCCTGTATATCTGTGGCACTCCCCGATATACTGCCCCTTCATGAAGCCCAAGTTTAGTGCCCTGTGAGAGTTTGTGCATTGGCCCTTTAAGAGGACAGCCTTCCATCTCCCTCAAAGAATGGAATCCCTGCTGATTTTCACAGCCAGATGTTATGTGAGCTACTCTTCTGGCACTGGTGTTCCAGGATAGGGACCTGGTGTGGGGCTGAAGCCCCTTGCTTCTAAGGGGGGACCTCTGCAGCTGAAAGATCCCTTCAGATTCTCAATCACCACAGATGGGTGCAGGGCCAGCCTGTTTTGTGTCTCTACCCTTCTTACCCGTCTCTATGTGGCTTCTGCTTTATATCCTTAGTTATAGGATTTCTGTTCAGCTATTCTTCAGATGATTATACAGATTGATGGTTCTATAATTTGGTTGTAATTTTGATGTGGTCAGGAGAAAAAGTGAGTGCAGCATCTACCTATTCCACCATCTTGGCCAAAACCTAAAGGACCCCTGGTTTCTAAAGTGCCTTTCAAGTTTTGCTTTCAAATACAGTTTTTAATTTGTGGCATTTCTTTATTAGCTAGATGCTACTTGCCACTGACTTTAAAATTGTAGCTTGGAGAAATTATTTGGGTAAAGAAAAAATTTTTAATCCTACTAATACCAAGGTTTTGTGTTTCAGGTCTGACTACAGCCACATATCCTCCACCAGCA
Organism: Corynorhinus townsendii; assembly: GCA_026230045.1. Lineage (NCBI taxonomy): Eukaryota > Metazoa > Chordata > Mammalia > Chiroptera > Vespertilionidae > Corynorhinus > Corynorhinus townsendii. The sequence continues at coordinate 93,422,732 of JAPDVU010000003.1, forward strand.
GTAAGTATGGTTTAAATGTCCTTCAGAATTGTTTTCACAGCCCCTCAGGCATCAGTCCCATCTATGCATGTAGAGACTTTCTCTGGAGAATTTTTTTTCTTGGTTGCAGGACTAGATATGCCACTACTTTCCCTATGGCAGTGGTCGGCAAACTGCGGCTCGCGAGCCACATGCGGCTTGCGAGCCACGGTTTGCCGCTCTGTTGACTAATGAGTTTGCTGACCACTGCCCTATGGGAATTCAGCCTGGAGGAACTAGCTCAGGCTTTATTAGCACAAATGCTTCTAAAACATCTCTGAGGAATCTGAGGCAACCCATTCATTCAACAAACATTTATCAAATACCTGCTAATACAAACATTTATCAAATACATGCTCAGAGCACATTTATTGGATCCAGTGGGTGGCCCCAACTCATTTCCTCAGATATCATAATTATTATATATGGTTAAAAAATGATTGGGAGTTTGTCTATAAACACATTGTGAGTATAGAAAAAGTTGCCTCTGTATTAAATATTAAATCATAAGTGTGAATCTATTCATAGGAAATTAGGCCTTGAACAATTTACAGTGATTAAGATCACTGTATAAAAGACCATAGTCATTCAGACTGATTAAACACTTATTTTAAAACTAATGACCCGGTGCACGAAATCCGTGCACATTAAAAGGGGATTAATTAGAGGAAATAATTTAATATTGCTATTTGCCCTTTCTCTATAATAGAAGTGTTAGATGAAAGAAAATTAGTAAAATGTATATGAAAACCTTCATACTGTCAGAGTCTGAGGCACACCACGGGAACCAGTGTCAAGTCCCTGCCCACCCACATGCACCTCAAAATCACATGAGACCCAGACCTGGCCGGTCCCCCACCCATTGGGCTAGATCCAGACCCAGCCAGTCCCACCCTTGCCAAGCCCTGCCGGGTAGGGGGCATAGCCTCAGGTCCCCTGGCCTGGTGCCAGGACAGGGGGCATGGCCTGAGGTCCCCCAGCCCAGACCAGGGTGGAGGACATGCTTTAAAGTCCTCTGTCAAGCCCTGCCAGGTGGGGGACACAGCCTGAGATCCTCTGTCAAGCCCTGCTGCGTGGGGGGCATGGCCTGAGGTCTCCTGTCAAGCCCTGCCAGGCAGGAGGGCATAGCCTCAGATCCCCCAGTCCAGCACTGGGAACGGGGTGCAGCTTCAGGTTCCCAGTCAAGCCCCACCAGCAGGGAGGCGCAGCCTCAGGTCCCCGTCAAGCCCCACTGAGCAGGGGCACGGCCTGAGTTCTCCCAACCTAGCACTGGGGGTGCACATTGAGGTCCCCCATCAAGCCCCACAGGGACAGGGGAGGGTGTAGCCTCAAGTCCCTGCTGATTGCTCATTAAGGCTCCTTATGAGAACTTGGCCTTAGCTGTGGGTGCAGCCATCTTTGTGATGGAGTGATGGTCAGTTAGCATATTCCCTCTTTATTGGATAGGATAACAAAAAGGATGTTTTATGGTAAAATCCTGATCTTTTTAATCAGGACAAAACAGTTCAGTATTTATTATCTCACTATCCAGTTAAGCTCTCAATTCTAAATAGTTCCCAATTGGAAACACACTTAATTGGGTTATTCTTTCTACTGATGTTCTGGCTTAGCTTTCCTTTGCAATAAGAGACTGTGCAGAAAGCTGTATATCTGAAATTATATTTAGTGTCAAGTTATGTTAGTTATTAGCATGGATACAAGGAGCAATTTCTGATTGTTTCAGCCGACTGGAGACTCAGAATTGCCCTTTAGTTATTAAGAACCATTAGTAATAACGAGAATAATGCTTTGGTGATTTGCATTTACTCCCTGAAGCTTTTGCATTCCTAACATCAGAGAATGCTCTCTTGAACTCTCAGAGACTATTTTTTTTAAAGAATGGTTTGTATAAAACACTTGCCCAAAGACTTTTCTCAATTCATAGCTCTCAAATCAGTCCTCTGGGTCACAACAAAGCACCTCTCTTGTTAGGGAAACAGGTAATTTGGTTTGGGATGTTTTCCTCTCCATTATTTTTATTGTGATCTCTGAGCTGAAATTTCTCTTAGTGCAACTGGGATCAATAGCCTTTTATTACTCTTTCTTTTCTCTTTAAATATTCCATGATTTCACTCCCTCAATGTCAGGGCTTCTTGACAAGTGAGGATGTATATTTATGTGTTTCATATTTTCGGACATGTATCTGGCTACAGATAATAGAGGAAAATAAAGACTTGAATAAATAGGGGTTTGTTTTCTTCTAACATTAAAAATAAAAGAAGTCCAGAGGATGCGGTGCCTGTGTGGTATAGAAGCTCCTTCAATCATTATTCTACACCAGCCTTAACTTTTGGCTTCCATCCTCAGGATTGCCTCAGTCACAAAATGGCTGCCTCTAGTATAACCATCACATCCTTGTTCTGGGCAGGAAGAAGGGGTGAGTGCATACAGGTAGCCCCTGGCTGTTTTTGCCCAGTATGTGCATTTCCTCCCAGCCAGGAACATAAATCCTGGCCACACCTATACTCAGGAGAAGGCCCCTTAAGCAGTCAGTGAAAGATAAGAGAGTTGGACCCTTTCCGAAAAGAAAACAAATTTTTTTTAAGTCTACAGTTTTAAATCTATCCTTTAAAACCTAAGTTCAACAGAGCTGCAATAATAAAAAGTTTCTTCCAAGTAGATTTAAAACAAAGCATTTCTCACCCTGGCCAGTGTAGCTCAGTTGGTTAGAGTATCATCTCGTACACCAAAAGGTTTGATTTTCCATCAGGGCACATACCTAGGTCGTGAGTTCGATCCCTGGAGGCAACCGATTGATGTTTCTCTCACATTGATGTTTCTCTCTCTCTCTCTCCATTCCTCTCTCTAAAAATCAATAAACACACATAGCATTTCTCCACAAACTATATAATCACACTCAGATGACTAAATAGGGAGAAAATTAATATGTTTAGTATATATCCTAAATGTTTCCATTCCAGGGTCACTCTCCCTTCACAGCTGACTTGGTGCCTGTGCCCTGTGTGACCAGTTCCCACTTGTCAGTCCTGGGAGCAGCTCCTGCATCTCATTGTCATTCCACTGTCCCCAGTCAGCCTCTCTCCACCCAATGGCTTGTTTCTGGATAATTCCTGATTCCTGACTGGGATTTGAGCATTGGTTCCGACCATTCACTGTTAAGAAATGAATTTTTCTGTCTGCAAGTGGTTCTTACTCAACATTCCCGTGATTCCTTTCCCCATTTGTTCCTGAGGTCACAGGGACATAAATGCTTCCTTGGGGTGAGCTAGGGATAGAGTCTGTGTCCCCACAGTTGGTTTTCGTCCTTACCAGGATTGTCAGAAAAGCTTCGTCCAGTAATACCAGTCACTCTGTTTAGTCGTCTTTTGCTTCAGAATGCAGCGGCTGCTTCCTCATGCTGCCTGCCCCTGGTGGGAGAAGAAGAGAGATAATCACCAAGACAAAGTACAAGAGCAGTGGTGTAGATTTAAGTGTCCTAGGTCTTAGTCCTGGCTCCACCCTGAGTGAGCAGTGTGCTCTCAGACAAGTCAGTTACCTTCTCTGGGCATCTGTTTTCTCCTCTGTGGAATGAGGCTAGATGCCCTCTATGGATATTTTCAGAAGCTCCAGGATGCTAAAATGTGAATGTCTTAGAAACTCCTCTAAACAGAGAGAAGGAATGAAGGAAAGAAAGAGAGGAGGGAAGGAGTCAAGAATCGAGGAATCTGTACCTTTTTCTTTGTCCCTGAATAGAATCTAGGATGTGCACCCTCTCCGATGGCCCTTAGCATTAATATCAAATGGAAGGGCTGTTTAGACTGAACCTGACCTTCTGTACTGTCAGTTGCTTGTAGTTGGTAGCAGTAGAGACATTATGGTGAGGGGCGGTTGCTGCTTTTTAATCCCCCTCCCCAAGAAAAAAATGGACAAGGTATGGGGTTGGGGAGGGCACATGGAGAGCCAGGCATCCTGTTTTTCCTCAACCTCATGGGTCATGGAATTACATTACTACTGACTGTGTCTGATTTCACTTCCAACTCGGGGTTGGGGAAGTGGCTGAGGGGGCTTCTTTAATGGATGATTTGTTTTTGTGGGGATGAATTTTTTCCTAGTTGCAACTGGTCCATTTGCCTTTTTAAATTGATGGGGCAGGCAGGTTTTTCCTTTATGCTTCCTGCAAAACTAAACACACTGTTAGCCCTCAGGAGATCTCAATAAATCGTATTTCCCAAGGAAGACGAATTTAATTTAAACTCAGAATTTTAGATTGTTTGTCCAGAATCCTGGTTCATGAAGCCACTATGTACACTTTGCATTCTTTCTTTTTTTTTTTTAGTGATTTAAATAAAAGAGGAAGTTTTATGAACAGGGTAAAAGGAAAAAAATAATTATGCCAGGGGAATAAAATCAACTGTGCCACATAATGCTAATGAAACTACCATCACGTATTACTGACTATTTACACTCAAATAAAGATTATAATCATACTTGGAGAACTACTCTTAGAAGATGTTGGGAGCTTTAAAATGGTATTTTTAGGAGAGTATAACATTTCTTGAGTCTCTATAGCCCCAGAGTGATGCCAATAGAAGTGGTCAAAGAGTGAACGAATTCTCTCTATTTGAGACTGCTCTCTATTTGCCCTCCTCATGTATGCTCTAAAACTGTTCCATCTCAAAACTCAGCTTAGTCATTAACCACACCTGGCCCTTATGAACTTTGGTGCCAGCAGGTATGCCTTGCAGTTTTGTATCCCTTCATACTTTTCAAAGCACAAATGATAAAAAATCAATTGAAGTGGCATAGGGCCCTTGTCATTGCCCTGGGAAATTCTCCCATCCTGAAACTATAGAGAAATGGCCATGAAGAGTGTGTTCTGTGGATTTGAATTCAGGAGCACCTACCAACCTGTGCCAGAAAGACACACATCATGCTGGGTGGGAGTCCCTGAATCTTCTTTAACCTGCCCAGGCTCAGATTCCTGCTTTCCTTTTTTTTTTTTTTTTAAAGAAAATTGGCTTTTGTTTGGCGGGAGGGGGGGGCGGGGGGGGTTCAGGAACTCTTGGTGGGGCAGGCCCACCTCCTCTTCACCATCATGGGCTTCTAGCCTCCCTGGATGGCACTGGCTCTGGGGATGGAGGCCGTGTGCCGGTGACAGCGATACTTGATCTTGAGGATCATGTGCAGGATGCTGCCTAGGGTTGCTGGCACCCTGGTTGATGGTGCTTTGCATTAGGAGGTGGCGGCTTTCACTGGCCCATTTCTGCTTCATGATAACCGCCACACCTTGTCTTCTGGCCACCGGCTCCATGCCCACAGTCTTGCGGGGAAGGAGTTGCGGGCCTTCAGATGATTGGGTTCCGTGTGTACTTGGGTTGTTCTCTTGATCTCGAAGCTGGAGCAGCTCTAAATGACCATCCACTGCAGGGGGGCAGGCACGTGGGTGCCAGCTCCTCTCCCTGCTGTGGCCGAGGACAGAAAGCCCACCTTCCTGTTCCTCCCTAGCTTTCTTTTCCTTTCTTCTTGGCCTGACTCAAGTGGCTTCCTCATTTTTTGCCTACTTCTCCCTGCTGGCCCCGAGCTTCCACAGTCCAGAAGTCCAGTGAAGTTCTGTCCCCTCCTTGTTCTTAGGGTCAGCGACCTGCCTTTGAAGGCAGCCCAGACTAGGTTCTGCTGGACACACTCTAATATCAAGGTTAAAAGGGTTAGGTGACTTTCAAATAGGAAAGACAGGTGCATTGGTTCGTTGCAAGGCCCTGTAGCTGGTCAGAGCCACCATGGGGACTTGTCAGTTCTGCCTTGCTGTCTGTCTGGGAGGACCTTATTGCTTCCTGAAGCTGCCTTTTTTTTTAACAGACATATCTTTCCACATAAATGCTGTCTTCTCCCTTTCATTTCTCAGTTGTTTCATCATTTCCTTGCAGTTTCAGGATACTGAAGAAAAATATGTCTTGGTTGTATCTTTGGCCACATTTGTGCTTCCCCTCAGCATGGAGGAAAAGATAAGCCCTTGTGATTTAATTTATAAACAAAGGTAAGGAGTTTTAAAAGCAACGCATTGAAAAGATATGATCACATACTGAAGAATATGACTGATGGGAAATATTTGTTTTTTGTGGGTTTATTTTTGTTTTTTTTTTAAGCTTCTGACTTTATTATTTCTGTAATCATCACCTGGGAATCTTAGTGATTTTATTTATTTTTTAAAATAAATCTTTATTCAGATTATTACAATTGTTTCTCCTTTTTCCCTCCATAGCTCCCCTCCACCCAGTTCCCACCCCACCTTCTGTCCTTACCTCCCCTGCACTGTCCTCATCCATAGGTGTACGATTTTTGTCCAGTCTCTTCTTGCACCCCCCCATACCCCTTTCCCCCTGAGAATTATCAGTCCATTCCCTTTCTATGCCCCTGATTCTATTATATTCACCAGTTTATTGTGTTCATCAGATTTTTTTATTCACTTGATTTTTAGATTCACTTGTTGATAGATATGTATTTGTTGTTCAAAATTTTTATCTTAAAAACATCTTTTTCTTCTTCCTCTTCTTAAATAATACCTTTCAGCATTTCATATAATACTGGTTTGACGGTGATGAACTCCTTTAGCTTTTTCTTATCTGTGAAGCTCTTTATCTGCCCTTCAATTCTGGATGATAGCTTTGCTGGGTAGAGTAATCTTGTTTGTAGGTTCTTGCTATTCATCATTTTGTAGATTTCTTGCCACTTCCGCCTGGGCTGCATAGTTTCTGTTGAGAAATCAGCTGACAATCGTATGGGTGCTCCCTTGTAGGTAATTAACTGTTTTTCTCTTGCTGCTTTTAATATTCTCTCTTAGTCTTTTGCTCTTGGCATTTTAATTAGGATGTGTCTTGGTGTGGTCCTCTTTGGATTCCTTTTGTTTGGGGTTCTGTGTGCTTCCTGGACTTGTAAGTCTATTTCTTTCACCAGGTGGGGGAAGTTTTTGGTCATTATTTCTTCAAATAGGTTTTCAGTATCTTGCTCTCTCTCTTCTTCTGGCACCCCCATAATTCTGATGTTGGTACGCTTGAAGTTGTCCCAGAGGCTTCTTACACTATCTTCAACTTTTTGGATTTTTTTTTTTGCTTTTTGCTTTTTCAGTTGAGTGTTTTTTGCTTCTTTGTATTTCAATTCTTTGACTTGATTCTTGCGTTCCTCTAGTCTGTTGTTGGGTCTCTGTATAATATTTTTTATCTCAGTCAGTGTATGTTTAATTTCTAGTTGGTCCTTTTTCATATCTTCAAGGGTCTCATTATATTTATTGGCCTTTTCTAGGATATTCTTGAAAAGCCTTATAACCGTGGTTTTGAATTCTATATCCAGTTGTTTGTTTTCCTCCATTTCTTTCGTTTGTGATCTGTTTCTTTGTCGTTGCATTTTCACTGCTTCCCTGAGTTGGTAGGGTAGCTTTGTGTGCTAGGTTTCCTATATGGCCCAGTGGGTCGGCCTCTCAGTTACCTGAGGGAGACACTCTTGGTGCACCCCTTTGTGGACTGTGTGTACAGCCTTGTTGTAATTAAGTCTTGATTGTTGTTGGTATCACTGGGAGGAATTGACCTCGAGGCCAATTGGCTGTGAGGATCAGCTTTGTCTACGCTGGGAGAAGTTTGGTGCTGGAGACAGCCTTATAGGATTAGACTTGCCAAATTGCAAAAGCCTCTCTGTTCAGCTTGGATGGGGTGGAGTCTCAGGGTGGAGCAGACAGTCTTGGCTTCCCGTCAGCCCTGCCCTTGTGCGCGTGACCTCTGCCTTCCCCAGCTCCCGAGCCTCTGCCTGAGAGTCCAGATTCCCCCCGCAAGAGCGTGGGTCCCCAGGGGCTCATCTGGAACTGCGGTTCAGTGCAGTCAGGAGCTTCCGACTCCCTTCTGCTAGGGAAAGCCTGTGGCAACCTCTGCAGTCTGTGCACACTGGTGCACACACCTCCAGCCCCCTGCCCGCCACAGCTCCCCCGGGTCTCCGAGTCTCCAAGTGCCTTTCTCTCTACCTGACAGTTCAGACTCTCCCTGTGTGAGCCTGGGTCCACAGGTTTCTCCTGGAACTGGGGTTCAGTGCAGTCGGAACTGGGGTTCAGTGCAGTCGGGGGCTTCCTTCCCCCTCCCGCCAGAGAAAGTCACCCAGGCTCTCAGCTGCCCTTCCTCTCTGCACGCACAAAGACCCTTTGCCGTACCTCAACCCTTTGCCATTCCTCCAATTCTCGGTGAGCTTTTCTCTTTTCTTCTAGTTGTATAATTTCCACTCAGCCAGCTTTCCTGTGGTTCTGGATGGTGTCCGTTCTGTCTTTTAGTTGTAGTTTTGAAATTGTTGTGTGAGGCAGCAGTTTAGGTGCTTACCTATGCCGCCATCTTGGTTTCTCCTGATGGGGAATATTTGAATATATATGATCTGTGTCTCAATATCTAAGAGCTAAATTCAGATTTGGGATAATGAAATATTTTCTTTCTGTTTTTATTAGAGGAGATGATACTTTATTGACAGATATTATTCATTTTAGAGCCAGTATTATCATGTCACTAAAAAAGGAAGATCAGGCCTGGCCATTGTTGCTCAGTGGTTGAGCGTCAACCTGTGAAACAGGAGGTCACGGTTTGATTCCCGATCAGGGCATATGCCCAGGTTGTAGGCTCGATCCCCAGTGTGCAGTGTGCAGAGGCAGCTGATCAATGATTCTCTCTCATGATTGATGTTTCTGTCTCTCTCTACTTCTCCCTTCCTCTCTGAAATAAAAAAAAAAAATTTTAAAGGAAGATCAGTATTTTGGAAGAGGTGGTAGTAGCCAATTAAACTTTGATCCACTTATAAATTTCATAGTTTACACTTTATTCTTCTGTGTACAGTACCTTCCTCATTATGATTTTCAGAGCAAATACTCTTTCAGAGTCTTACCCCATAAGATTTGGCAAAACTCAAGTCTATTCATTAACCCTTATAAAGAATAATTTTAGCCATTGAGCATGCTTAATTTTGTGATTAGCACATAGTTGGCAACTTAGAATATAGCCTTATAAACAAAGGTAGCTAAGGATAATAATACAGTCTTTAGGGACAGACTAGACAAGTATTTTAAGTATCTCAGTTCAAGTCCATCACTACTTTTATTTTCTACTTCCTCAGTTTTCAAAGGGCTTATTAGTAATACTAACGATGTTGTTTGATATACTCTTGTAAACCCAACAGGCAACATTAAGCAAAGCAAAACATCAGGGAAATGGTATACTTATTTCCAAATGGAGGAAAATTTAGGATTTTGAATTTCCACTCCATCACTCGAGCTGGGAGCACTTGAGTGTGCAGCTTCCAGGAAATGAACCCCAAATAAGAACTACTTCCATTTTTGCTGTGTTTAAGATCATGTTTGCACAACAGTCATGTTCACATGCAGAACTGTTCTCAGAGGAGATTCCGGGTGAGCTGTGGCACAGCTGGAATGACCCTGCAACCCTAGCAGTCAGGAGCTTCCGACTCCCTTCTGCTAGGGAAAGCCTGTGGCAACCTCTGCAGTCTGTGCACACTGGTCAGCCTTGTGTAGGATGATGTTGTCGCGGACCTTCTTGATGTGCAGCCATAACTGCAGAGATCCATCACAAACCACTAAGATGTTGTACGTGTGGATGGATCAACCTGATGTCCTTGTCCGATCTGTCCTCCTTTGTGTATATCAAACAACATCTGCCTTCCAAAGTGACTGTAGGATTAAAGTTTTTACTCAGAAGTACCTTTCCCATTCCCTGGCAGGGGGCATATGGTACACCTACAGCTGCTGCTCCTTTGGCTGTGTGGGAAAGAACTCTTAGGGCTGCTTCCCTCCTCCTCGGAATGCTCTGGCCTTGTTCCAGCTTTCCCCAGCCATGGAGAGAGGGCCCTGCTGTCAGTGTCTCTTCCCATGCTCCTAAGCATTGAAGCTTTCTGTGGCAAGTAAGGCTTCAGGTTTGAGACTGGTATTCCTGGACCTTCCTCTTAGTGCTGGAGCCATTTAGCTTATAGCTTACAGGTGACACTAATAAAACGTCCTGAGTGTGTTATTTTGGGTAGATCTGGGAGGGCTAGTCATAGCCTGAGAACCACAAAATACCAACTGGTGCAAGTTGGGGTACCTGCTCACTCCACATTTTGTCAGCTGCCCAGAAAGGCACTCTCAGCCTGGGAGAGGACATAAAGCTGCTACTGGAAAACTTGCTACTCAGTGTGGTCCAGGGACCGCCACATAAACATCAGCCTGGAGCTTGGTAGAAATGCAGGACCCCAGCCCTGCTCAACACCTCCTGAGTCAGGTGAGCTGCTTGTGCTGCAGTTTTGAGGAGTAAAATTGCTCTTAAATCATCCCTAGTAGATGAGGTTTATCCAGATTTTGTACTTTTAGAGTTTAATTTTTAATGGTGTAATTTGTAAACTCTAGGATTTGGATAATGTCTAGAGGAAAAATATATTCACTTGATAAATATTTAAATTGTTCTATTAATAATTTAAAAGAAGAAAATTGTGGTTTATCTTAAAACATGGCAATTGTCCTTTATCAGGCAAGCTAGAGGTATTTGTTTGGGGCTTTTTTGAGAAGAGGTGTCAGCCTTATGTATAAGATCATGGAAGTAGCAAATGAAACCTCTCATGGAAGTAGCAAATGAAACCGCTGAGATGAATGAAACCACTGAAGCTGAAAGTGTAAGTGCATACGACTTGGTGGTTTGGGTTTATAGGTTCAGAATTCTCTGAATGGGAACTTGAAAAACTAAAATATATTGCTATTTCATAGTTGATAAGAAAAAAGCAATAACCAAAGATACGCATCAGGAAATCAAAGGCTGAGTAAGTATACCACACGGACAACTCCTTCGATGCTTTGCTGCTGTTTTAAAAAAAATATGGTGTAGTCCTTCTAGCTTTAAAGATGGGATTTCATTGTGTGACTTCAACTACATAGAGGGTGTCGATTTCTATCCAGGATATGAAAGAGAAATGAAGGCAGATTTCTTAGACCATATTTTCCCTGAGCAGCTTAAGTGACATGGTCCACCAGGGTTGTCAGGACTCCCCAGAGAGGAACAAAAGTGAGAAGCTGCCACTGCGTATTCCCCTGACAAGCCTGGTGTTTTTCTCAATTTCAGATAATAATTATTATCCAAACAATGTATGCTCAATATAGAAAAATCAGAAAATGCAGATTAGCAAAAAGAAGAAAACTCAGAATCCTACCATCCAGAAAGAACCAGTATTTATAATTTGGTGTCTACCTTTATAGGCTTGTTTTTTCTGAGTATCTATAGTCATATAGACATAGAGTATTATAAAAATATGGTAAAGTTTTATAGTCTAACTTTCTCTTTTTTAGCTAAGTATATTGTGAACATCTTTATGTATCAGTAAACTTCTGTAGTAGTTTGAATATCTCAGTATTGCATTAAGATCTTTCTGCACCAGACTTTATTCACCAGTGCCCTATTGTTGGTCCTATAGGTTATGTTCATTTTTTTCACTATTAATAAACAGCATTGCCAGGAATATCTTTGTAATAAGTCATTGTATATATCCTTCATCATTTCCATAGAATAAATCCCTACAAGTAAAATTGCTGATCCCTATGGCCAGGTCATACTCCAAAGGTACCATTTCATGCTCCCACCTCAGGAGGCAACATCAGCAAAGTCATCAGTGCTCTTCACAGGCTTGTGGAAAGTATTCCCCACTCCAGTAGACAATTTCTGTGTTTCTTCACTGTCAATATCGTTGCCATTTATCTCTGAGGGGTAACATGTTAGAACAGTGGTTGGCAAACTCTTTAATCAACAGAGCAGCAAACCGCAGCTCGCGAGCCGCAGTTTGCCGACCACTGCATTAGAAGTATTTGGGGGATGCTGTGCAAAAGAAGTTCATATCCACTAAGGGGTACAATATTCAGAATAGACTAGAAAGGTGAAGGGGATCCCATCAGTCTTCCTTCCTTCCTTGTAAACCTTCTCGCCTCCCTCTGTATTTATTAAGTTTGTTTTGTACAATACACTGCATATAGAATGGAAAGTATGTCCCACCTGCTTCCCCTTTTATTTTTAGCTCACCCTTCCATCTGTGGCATTGTTATTGGTACAAAAAGGTAGTGAAGCTGAGCTGTTCTACCTGTGATTGGAAGACTGATTTTTCCTTCTTTGCAACCAGAATAGTTGTGAGAAAGCTTTCATTTGTCTACTATCAGGAGAATTGGGCTTCCTCTGTAGTTCCTATTTAACATTTCAGGCTTGAACATAGTTTGGCTAAAATATGTGGGGATCACAGATAACCTAGATTCAGAAGTTGGAAGTCTTTCTGTGGAATGGCATGCTTAAGGGACCACCATCAGTGGGATTAGAACATTCAATGCTATCCATGGAAAACTCTGTAAGAGTGTTCACAGTCACTTGCTCAGGTATAAAACTAGAACTGCTATATTTCTCTGTAATTGAGCTGAACTTCAATCTTGAGTAGCCTGCTCACCCCTGGCAAGTGAAGGCCCAGAACTGCTATGCTTTGGGATCCTACCACTGCAGGGTTCAGTCAGGAGAAGTCCATTGCATGACGCTTCCTCAGAAACCTCTGGACCCCAGGCTTTGGTCAGGTCCCTTCCAGTCTTCTTCTTTCACCAAAAGCCCCAGGTGGACATCGCCTGAGCCGGAAGAGCTGCCCTTGCAGCATCACACATGCTTCTGCATTCCATTCATGGACTGAACCTTCTGCTCCAGGTTTTTGGCTCAGAAAGCCTTTCTGTCTCCCAAACCAAGACCTTGCAATAGAGAGTCTTCAAGAGTGTTTCTTCCACTCTGATTTTAAAAGTACAGAAACTTGACTAATGGGTCTGTCTGCCCCCACTGTCCCTGAAGCAGTGAACAGCCCACACTCTGTGGGTGGAGGGCACAGGCAATAAGAAAATTGTGGGAAAGGGGAACTTTGGTTATTACCTCTGACATTCATCCACTACATCCTTTAGAACTTAACATCTCCCATTTTACGTTTTTCCTGTATTTCTTGGGTGTGATTGAACATCTTGCTTCCTCAGGTAGACTGTGAGCTCCGGAAGGGACCGTGTTTCCTTCTGTTTTGCAGTCCTTGGACTTTCAGCAGGACTAGGCACTTCAGAGCGAGGGGCAGCCCAGATGCAAAGGGGAGAGCCCCACATTGGGAGTTGGGAGATGTTCATTCTCTTTCTAGACCTGCCACTAACTGGTCAGCATGGGCAAGTAGTCTGACCTCATCTGTAAAATGAGGGGCTGGACTAAATTCCTCACCTGCCTTTAATTTCCTAGTCATGTTCAGTAAGCTTGTTCTTCAAATAGGCTGCATGGTACATATATTCTATGGAAACAAGAACCAGGGACTTGTCAGTGTCATATTCAAATTGGCAAAGCATTTGAATATTTTATTGAATTTTAGCTCCTCCCCCCAAAATGAGCCTAGAGACTCCAGTCCCTCCATTGCCAGCACTGATTACTCTGCATTCCAGGTATGCTTTATAAGCATATATGGTGTTTTTTTTTTTTGTAGGAGGGTTGTAATAGCGAATCATTGTTCATCTGATTTCTCAACATCCTGCCAGAATAAATCCCATTTAAAAATAAATATTAATTACTGTAATTGTGAGGATTCCTCCTGCTAGCTCTAGTGTAAGACTGAAAAGTCTGGAGCTCCTTGATGAGCAAATCCTTGGAACAGGTTTTGGCTAACATCCTCCTCTTGTGTCTGTTTTGCTTTGATAAATGCACTTTACTTCTTAAAACAAGATGGAAATTCCAGTCCTGTTGTTCAGAAGCCCTGCTGCCTCATGTCCAAATCTACAGAATTTTATTGAAGTCCTGGATCTCTTAGGATGCTTTGCTGCTGATGAAAATGACAAGACATATGTGGTTTAGAGAGATGCAGAATTACAGAGTAGAAGAAAGAATTCTGTGTAAAATACTAGATACTTTAGTCATTTTGAACCCTTTAGCTTTTATGCACAAAGAGTCTTAGAACATTATTAAGCATTGGACATTGGTGTGTGTTGGGCCTGTGTTACCTTCTCATAAATTTTCAAAATAGTTATGTTCCTAAATACTTAAATAACCATGGTAGGTATGTTTAGTGTTTCCAGCTGCATTTATTATATATTCTCCAACTAATAACCTGTCAAACTCCTGGTCCTCCTCCATAATTCAGGTCTAGCTGTCTCAGGATTTAAAGTGTCTTTGTCACTACTCTCTGGTTCATGCTTCCTTCCCCTTCCTCTTCTCACCAGAGGTTTGTTTCTGAATGAAGCTTGGAAATACATTTAAAGTAAAACGAATGCCTCATTTCTAAGTGGGAGAAAATGCAGAGTATCTGAAGTGTCTGCCTTCATTTCTATAGTATTTTGTTCTTATAGTGTCCTGAATCCAGAATGAGCTCAAGAAACTCTAGATCCCTGACATTGTTTCCACAGTGGTGATGGAAATTGAGAGGGAAGTCCAATAACCACGGTTACAGCAAAGCCATGCTTTTTCCAGTAGCTTAAGAGGGAGGCCAAGGAGCAGAAAGATTCCATATTCTCCTCTGTCAAATGAAGATACAGGTTTGGGTCTAACCATGTCAGCCGATATTCCATTCTTCAATTAGAGGAAAGTTCTGTGAATTCAGACTGGGAGAAGAGAACCTTATTTTCTACATGACGAACACAGTTTGGATCCATTATGTTAAAAACTCTGCATATCACCTTATTGCCCCAAGATTCCCACTATTCTCAACCCTGCATCTAACTTGGACTTCACTTTGGAGCTAGCACTGGGACTTTCATAGCCCAAAGTTGCAGGCCAACCAACTGCCTTGTCTAAGTTATAAAATTACTAAGAATTAAGAAAGTCTGAGATTTCATTTAAGTATTGGCAGGGGCAAAGGGGATTGCTTTATCCCCACCCCCACATTAGTCCAGAGGTTCAAGGAATTGGCTTTAAAAAAAACTGCAAAGAAAGAGATGAAGGCAGGTTATCCATTATATTCCAAATGAATAGACTCTCAGGGGAAGAATTTGAGAGCCCCTTTCAGAGAACATTTATTTTGGGCATTCTGGGAAGGCAGCTTCATGGGGGAGGTTGGCATCTCACAAAGCAGTGGGTTTGTGTTCATTGTCATTCTGAGGTTCCTCTGCCTCCTGCTTTCTAACCTAATCATTCTTCACTGTGTCAGCCTGTGCCCTGGGCATGTCTGTGTTGCATATCTGATCCTCCATCTCACCTGGTTTACTGCCACTGAATCATGTGGGTCTGGCTGACAGACCAAGTATCCAAGCCTCTGAACTGTTCAGTGCCACAGAGTAGGGTATCTTTATAAATGCAAATAATTTTGTTCAACCTCTAAAGAGTTTGTTAGACCTCATGCATATGAGCTTCGAGCGTCTCAAGCCAGGCTCCAGGGCCAAATTCCCCAAAACAAGTATCCTATAGCAGCTGGAGGTATCCTTGTTCAGACTCTGTTAGCTTCCTTAGGGGACACTAAAGGTGCTGGCAGTACTTATGGCACTGAAATGCTACTTAGGAATGTATTTAGTGGATAGTAAATGTCTGCTGCCTTGGAAACCTCTTATTACACCCACATTGAACATGGGTCCATCCAGTAAAGTGTCTCTTGCACTCAGCTCCCTACTTCATTTTATATATTTGTTTGTTTATTGTCCATCTTCTCCACTAGATTATACGTTTTAGGAAGGCAGAGATTCTTTTATTCATCACTGTATCCTACAGTGCCCAGCATATAATAGGTTTACAATAAACATTCCTTGATTAAATAAACCATTGCATCTGAACTGCAAATTGTCAGTGATAATATTATGGATAAAATGACAATGACATCAGTCATTGCCCAAAAATTCTAGAAAGAGGTATCTGAGCTTGTCCTATGCCGAGACTTGGTGAGGCATTCCCTTTGGAATGAGAGATTTGGACCTTCGATTAGCTATGCAGTATGCTGTTTGGAAGGAAGTGTGTTTGGGGACATACCAGTTTGCCAATTCTTGGAGGAGGGCCAGTCTGGCAGGCACCGGACAGCTAGAGATAACATTGTAGGCAAGGATGGTGTGAAGCCCCAGGATGTAAGAGTGATGGCGGGGGGTTCCGGTGCAGGCAGCATTGAGATGCTCAGTGCAGATCCAGCATCAGGATGGCAACAGGCAGAAGGACCTCAGTCTCCTACACCACACTCAAGCTTAGGACGTCCATGCAGGCCAGGGATTGCCAGGAACTGCCCAGGCATAATGGTCAGTCCGTTCACAGCAGAATCTCCCTCTCACATTGCTTGAAGGAGTTAAGTCACAATTTCAGAGCCCAACCAAGCAGCCTGAGGTTCAGGTCAAGATGGATATAAAAAGGGCAGACTTGAGAGGTGGGAAAGCACACTGGTGTGAAGAGAGACCCCAAATGGCCTTTGGCAAATCAGTTTAACATTTCACCTGCACCATGGTGTGTGTGTGTGTGTGTGTGTGTGTGTGTGTGTGTGTGTGTGTGTGTGTGTGTTTTAATATATTTTTATTGATTTCAGAGAGGAAGGGAGAGGGAGAGGGAAAGAGAAACATCAATGCTGAGAGAGAATCGTTGATCGGCTGCCTCCTGCATGCCCCCCACTGGGGACCAAGCCCACAATCCTAGCATGTGCCTTTGACCGGAATCAAACCGAGGACCCTTCAGTCCACAGGCTTTTGCACTATCCACTGAGCCAGGGCTCATGGTGTTGTTTTAAAGATTAAGTGAGATAATACATGTATTAGAATGGGTCTGGCAAATAATAAGAGCTTAATACATGGTTGTTATTGTCTAAATTATTTTCTGCTAGACTTAGACCCCAAAAAAAGGATATATAGGAAAAGTGAAATATTAGGAGGGGGGAAGTAACAAATACTCAGATTGACAGTACACTTTCTACCTCATAGAAGACCTGAACTCGTGCAGTACTTAAAGTTGTTTTTGTTTTACATTATGAAAGGAAAATCTAATTATGTATAATCACATGGGAAAGACTCTTTCTTGTCCACTGGGGAAGCGCAATCTAATTTGAAAGCTTTTTAAATATTGTGTGGCCAGCTCCTGTCCTCTAACCAGCCCTGAAGAGGTCTGTCTGTTGCCAGTCATTTTTTGTCTGTCTTGCTCTAACTGAACATGTGCTCCCTGAGGGCCCTTGAGAAGACATGTAATAGATATGATAAAGGCAAAGCACATCCCATAATCATGGCGTCTCTTCTTCTCCAAGGAGGCAGAGAGGCTTTGCGTGACAATTAATTATTCACATTTTCTCTCCTTCTCCTCAAATACTTGGTTTCCTATTGAGCTCCATGGAGGCCAGTTTTCTCTGCGGCGTGTGTAACCTAGCACCGGTGACAATTTGGTGCTGCATTCTGTGGCTCTTAGAGCCTGTTTATTTTAGGCTCACATGCATTGGGCACACGCTGGCGATGGCTAGGGCATACCAATGCCACTATTCATTCTCCTTCCTCTTCTGGGGCAGGGTTTTAGCCACTGACATGTTCCTGGTTCTTACCATGCAAAGGCAGGAGCTCTGGAGTCGGGTCAGTTGGCTGCACCTGGAACTGCCCAGGCTAGAGCTTGAGCTGGTGCTTGGCCCAGTGCCTTTCAGCCCCACCCTCTGCTTCGAGGCTGGGCATCTTGCCCTTTAGTAAAGCTGTGAACATTCACTCATCCGTGCAGGCTCAGTGAGGCCTTTGTTACCATTCTCTGGGAAACCTTTGTGCAACTGATAGAGGCGGCACGGCACTGAGCTCCCTGACAACTCTTGGAGACTCAGAGGCTACCTTACTTACCCCAGGTCTCTTCACACCCAGGCTGCTCACACCTGTCTCCAGACTTGCTCTGTGTCACTCTTCTGCTTTTCTTTCACTGTTACACCCACCTGCAGTGCTAGCCTGCTTCAGTTTCCCTCAAGGGCAGTATTCAGATCTAAACACTTAGGCATGTGCCATCGGGGAGGTGGTTTCTGGATAATCTTTCTCAGAAACCCAGGGCCAGAAGAAAGAGATGTAAATGGCTGTCCAAGGCATGAAGCTATTGGCTGGTAGCCAAGAAGCCAACCGGTTAGAAGGAAGTAGGGGAGCAGTAGAGAGAGGTGAAGTAGTAGCAGTATGGCCAGAGATGGTGGGAGAGTGACAGTGGCTCGTTCTGCTGTGAAATGAATACTGCAGAGAGCTTGAGCATACCTCTCTGCAGAGCCGTTGACTGTGCCACAAAGTCAGACACTGGGTGACTGGGAAAAGTTACTCTACATCTTTGAGCCTCGACTTCCTGCTCTGTAAAATGGGGAGAATAATTGATATCCCCCCCCCTTAGGGTTATTGTGAAGATTAAATAAGTTCATACATGTAGAACACTAAAAAGTGCCAGCCCACCCACAGTGAATGTCATACAAGTGTTAGCAAATAGTGTCACCACAGGTACATGGCCACGTGCACACACCCTGAGTGTGGGGCAGCAGGATCTTTTTTTTTCTTTTGCGGGGGGAGGGACTGGGGGGCACCGTGGGGGCAGGATCTTAACAGGACTGCCTGACTGCTCTGACAGCCTCTTTTCCTAAACATTCTTTCTACAACATGTATCCTTTTTTCCCCTCACAGAAATCCTCTGTAATTTTCTCAAATAAATTTCATCCTCAAATTGTTCTAGGTCTTTCTGCCCCTTTCCATCTATATTGAGCATTCAGTAATGTTTGGCATAGTCAGTGTCTCCGCTGTTGGGAGATCAAGGCACCATGGAAAAGTGAAATGTGCATTTTAGATTATTACTGGAGTTACTGACTGATGGAAAATTTCAGTGGTTTGCATTTCACTACTTTTGTTTCTACTGCAGTTCTACTGATAGTGATGCTAATAATGTTCAATGAAACAGAAAGTAGCCAGGTGAACAGAAAGAGCAAGCAAAGTAAAGAACCATAGTAATTCATGAATTTGGATTTTTTTTAAGCCATCATGATGAATTTTTCCTGATTCAAATGAATATGGGGGCACACACTTATGACTTAACTGCATAAAAATAGGAATATATACTAATGGTAACTGGCCCATTTTTAAATTCAGCCCATTACCTCAACAAAACACAGGTCCAGTTACCAACAAGACATTTCTCCTAGAAGTCATTCAGACATCTCAAGCCAACATGGGCAAAGTGGAACTTACTATCTTTCCCCACAAACCTACCCTTCTTCTAAATATTTCTTAGTTCAGTTAAACATCAACATCAGACCACTTGCTCAAGTTGGAAGTATCAAGGTATACACTTCCGCTTTTCCTGCTCCCCACCTCCATGCACATGTGCCTCCTAAGTAGCTTCTGAATCCATGCCCTTCTGTACACCCAATGACTCTGCCTGCATTTATAATATTGCTGTGTAACACCCCAAACAGTGGCTTTAAACATCAGTCATTTATTATTTTCCATGTGTTTTGGGTCAGCTCATATAGACCAAACTTAGCTGGTGGCTCATACTTTGTGTCTTTGGGTGTCTGAGGTTGGCTGATGTAGGTGGGCTCAGCTGGGGTGCCTTTGCTCCATGTATCTCTCATCCTCCTTTCTGGCACCAGTGAGCTGGCTTGAATATGATTTTCTCATGGAAATGTCAGAAGCACAAGAAGGCAAGCCAAAACATGTCACTCTTGACTCTTTCTGTTGGCCAACCTAGATATATGGTCTAATCCAAAATCAAAGAGTGAAGAATCGCACTTCACCCACTTAGTGGGAGGAACTACAAAGTCACATGGCAGAGAGCAAAGGAACAGGGCAGGATAAAGAAAATGTTATTTAGAGGACTACTGCCTGTGCTTGTGCAGATCATGCACTGCACAATTCTAAGGGTGCACTGTTCACGCCACAGTCTATGTAAGTGGACTTCCATAGTACTCAGTGGCAACAGCTTCCTTATCTCCCCAGTGCCTAGTACATATAAATTGCTCAAGAAATGTGTGAATGAATGAGTAAATGAGAAAGAAGGTAACAACAAATTGAACTAACTATTCCCAAGTGAGATATCTGATAGTCAAAGTTGGGATTAAAATTCAGATAGCTTTTGACCCAACAAAATTGAAACCATGTTATTACAGGTGCATATGATAGAATGTATCTGTAAGCTAACTTGGAATGTCTTGTTTACCTACAACAACAAAAAATTATCTTTCATCTTGTGAACTAATCATGATTATGGTTCCTTAAAGCACATCACACTTCTTAAATGCTATTGACTGCATAAATACCCAATGCATAACACCCTAGGGGACATTGTGAGACGTATATGAAAACGGGTCTGATTCTACATGACTCTAACCCCCCAAGTCACAATAGAACTAAAGATTTCTTTAAAAAAAGATTGCTTGATTGTCCTTGAATGAGTCATAAAGCTTATATAAATGCAAATAGAGCCCACATTTTAGAAGAACAAGACTTTTATCAGGTAATTTGATAAAATATGCTGAATATTTGTGAATTATAATTATGCCAGTGTGGCCAGCAAACTGTTCACCCTGTGGGAAAGTGTTGCCCACTTCACACAAGTGTGGGAAAAGTTGTCAACTTCACACTTAGAATTTGAAATTTCCCAATGTTCTACTAGAGGACATAGAGAAGGTAACTGACCCAGTTAGGATGTATGGGCTTCTGGGTGGACATGGCATGAGGAGAGGCCCAAAAGAAAGCATTACACGGGCAGTAATGGTCCTACCTCGAGTCCCCCACCCCTAAGCATAGCCCCAGTAAGCTCCGACAGAGGACTCTGTGCTTGTCCCTGGATTGTTCTTCCCTGGGTTTCCAGCAGCAAAGTGATCATGACCAGGCCACCATCAGGACGCTGTTGGCAGGATGTCTCAGTTAGAGTAGGTGCTTAGCACAGCACCCAGCATAGGGCATGAAGAAAGGATTCCATAAATGTTTGTTAAATGAGTGAACAAAATAAACCAATGAAATAAGCAAACGAAGGGAGTTATCTAATAAAGAGGGAATATGCTAATTGACTCTCACACCCTCACAAAGATGGAAGTGCCCACAGCCAATAAGGAGGGAATATGCTAATTGACTGACATGCCCTCAAAGATGGCAGTGCCCATAGCCACAAGATGGCGGCTACCAGTCCCCTCAGCCCCCCAGCTGCCCAGGGCTGGCCCGAGGTGCAGGCAAGCCTTGGATGGTGGCTGCCCAGCCGATGCCCGAGGTGCAGAAAAGCCTCAGATGGCAGCTGCCCAGCTGCCCAGGGCTGCCCGAGGCTCAGGTAACCAAGGCCAGCTGAGTCTTGTGCTGCCAACAGTGGTAGCATCAGAAGTGTGATGGGGGCATTGCCTTCCCCTGATCATGGGGTCGCCTCCTGCCCCTGAGGGCTCCTGGACTGTGAGAGGGGGCAGGCTGGGCTGAGGGACCCCCTCTCCAGTGCATGAATTTTCATGCACTGGGCCTCTAGTAATGGTATAAGGAACATTTGTGGGGTAAGGCACTGCAATCACATCATGAAATACTAAATGGTATACACTTAAGTCTACGGGGCCTGTTATCCCTTCCAGGTCAACGGGGACTTGACTTGCTACTGCCTAATGCATTTAACCTGATGAAGTACAGCACCACAGTTCTCCTAGTACTGTCCACCTGGGGAACCATTCACAGCGATAAGTTCTTCAGCTTTTGGCAGCTAGGAGATTGCAACAGTGGTTTTTGCACATGAACCTGGCATCAGAAAACCATAACAATTGTGGAGTCAGTTCAGTTAGAATTTAGTGCTTCTTCCTGCCAAGGCTTTGTATGTCATCATTGCAGGACACCAGGAAATAGTCACAATTTGGGGATTTCTTTTGTTTTTCTTTTTGTGCTCCCAGGTGAGCTCTCCGTGGAGGAGGCACAGGACCCTTTCCTGGTTAGCATCCACATAATCGCAGACCCAGGGGAATCCCAGCCCCTGCAGGAGGCCATCGACAGGGTCTTGGCTTGGATCCACCCAGACCTGCAGCTGTTCCGGGTCTCTGAAAGGAGGGCTTCCCGGCGGCGGAGGAAGGCCCTGAAGGCAAAGGCTGCGCAGCCCGCCCTCGCGGTGGTTCTCTTTCTGCAGGAGGGGTATGGCGATGACCCCATCCTGCAGCTTCACCAAGCGCTGCAGCGGCCGCCCTGGCGCCACCACCACACGGAGCGTGTGCCCGGCAGGCTCCTGCCCTACCTGCCCTGCAGCCAGGACTTCTTCACGCTGGCGCCCGGGACTCCACTGTGGGCCATCCGGCCCGTGCACTATGGCAGGGAGATCGTGCGCTTCACCATCTATTGCCGCCATGACAACTACGCTGACATCCTCAAGTTCTATGAGCTGATCCTCAGGCGGAGCCCCAGCCAAAGGAAGGTGGACTTCTGCATCTTCCCCGTGTTCTCCAGCCTGGATGTGGACATCCAGTTCTCCCTCAAGAGGCTGCCCTGTGACCAGAACCCCGTCCCCACCGACAACTCGGTGCTGGAGTTCCGAGTCAAGGACATTGGCGAGCTCGTGCCCCTCTTGCCCAACCCCTGCAGCCCCATCAGTGAGGGGCGCTGGCAGACGGAGGACCACGACGGGAACAAAGTCCTTCTGCAGGTACCCTGGGGGAAGTCTGTCTGTGTCTGTCTCCCTGTCTGTGTAGGGGACACAGAAAAAAAGTGGGTCGGCCCTGCCAGAAACCCTACCTGTTACAGAGCAACGAGTTAAGAAAAAGGAGGGATCAGTGACCCTCTGTCTGGCCTCAGGCTGTGTCAAGGAGTTCATACAATACCTAAGCAAGAGGAGGGCTCTTTCTGGTGATTCTTTTCATTTTACTGTTGTGGCCATGTGCCTCAGGCAAGCAATGCCAATTCCTGCCCTGCTGCTTCACCCACCTGCATTTGAGTACCCACTGAGTGCTTGTGGCTCCCGGGGATTTCAGGGAACTTGTTAGTAAAGATTCTGGAATCTGCTCCCTCACATTTAGGGAGTTTTACCAGTGTATTCTTCAGTCCCACAAAAGAACTTAAGGAAAACCCATCTATTGCAAAGTACGTTACATTCAATAGAGAAGATACCTGTTTTCTTCTCCACTCTGGTGCCACCTCACCCAGCCTTCCACTGCTGGGCAGTAGGTTGTTAAAATTCAGTGATCACTTGAAAAATGACTTTCTCATACACATTTTAATGAGTGAGTGATGCCTTTGGACCTTGTGGTTTCATTAAGCTTGGGAAAGAATGAGTGAATGCCTTTTAAGGAAATGGATGCAGGCGACTCTCCTGTTCCTTCCATGGTCTGTGTCTTTGCTCAGTTACTGGACCCCTTTCTCCTCTCCACTTTCCGATGGGTGTCCAACACTCTTTCAAGATCATTAGTTATAACCTAGAATTCAAAATTCAGCATACAGATTTAAGAATGTCCTACACCTGGCCCTGCCTGATAAATGCTTTCCAAACCTAGGCTTTCTTGAATTAATATGTAAATCAGTTCAAGGAATATAGGAATTTGTTTTTCTGAAAATCCTCTTCTGTCTCAGTTTTCACTTTTGGTTACCTGCAAGGAGAAAGTTGATACCAAATTAGGGGCCATTGTCTTGAAAGGTGCTGTTTATAGTTACTTGAATCACAGGAAAAGTTTCACTTTTGTTGGTTTTGGTATTAAACATCAGAACTGTAATCCACATATCACAAAATGAAGTGAGAACTTGGCATGTGTCTGATAACTGATTCAAATGACAGCCAGGACACCATTGCTCAAGTCAGAAAGGTCACCTTGAGATGGTTACTATTTATAGAAAATAGAGAATTTTCAGAATTTCCTTTGAACTGTACAGATAAGTAAATAATATTGCTCTTTTATTTGGTGAACTAAAAGCTGGCTAACATTTTCTCTATAATCCCTTTTGAAATGTGAGAAAAATGTTTCTCCTGGTTTGAAGACTGCCAGTTCTTTATGCAGCATATAATGGAATTGAATAAGTAAAAGTTAAAGGAAAGTTTTGCTTATACCAAAAAAAAAAAAAAAAAAAGAGGTGATTGTTTCTGAAGGACCTCTTCCTTTTTATAATCATTAGGATGTTTTTTTCTCTTGATCCCTATAATAACGTAAGTGACAGAACGAAGTCTGGAAGCTTGGCCCAGACTCTGCTCAAAGGAACCATTGAAAGAATATTTCAAAGAGGATCCACACATTTAAATGGTAAAATCTGTACAGGTACAGGCTTTTGAAGTTACAGCATCAGAGTGTGAAAAGGGTAAGAAAAAAGATTTGTATCTTGGGCCTCAGGAATGCAGGCCTTTATTCAAAATAATAGTATATTGAGGAGTTAAATTAATGTGGGCAGAAATGACTAATAGCCCCCTCATAAATTTTGATTATGGCCATTTGAACAGGTTACTGTTGCTCCATCACTACAGAAAGCAACCTTCTGCTCTTGCATGAGATACACACCTTCCCATCTCTTTAAGTAACTTTTTAAAAATTTATGTTTCAGTCTTTAGCAAAATTAAGATATTTAGATCACAGGGGAGGGATGAAGTTGAGAGAGCTCATTTTTATCTACATTTTCATTAATGTATATATTTCCCAAATTCCGTGTTTAACTATAATTTTAATTAAATGCTTTTGTTTGATTGGATAGAATTATACATTGAAAAAAATCTTTGTTGGGTAGTTTTTAATTACTTTCTTAAAATATAATTGTATTTTATTTCTTCATCCTGCCTCACTGATTTAACATTCCATATTTCAGAGACTTCTTCCTCCCATTGAATTCCCCTGGAGGAGAAAAGCTGAAAGGTTATTTTCTGGGAGCTACTCACTCTCTTATAAGAATTTGGAAATGTTTTTACTGAGATATGATAAGATAGAAAGCAAGCCTTCCTCCTCCTGAAACTCATCTCTCCATCTTTCTTGGCATTGCTGGTTCAGAGGAATAGGCAAGAGGTGGCATCAGAAGTTGTCTGAGATCCCTCTGAAAAAGGCATCTTAGAAATTTGCATTAATACTTGATGATACTAAACTGTAGTTTCCTAGAATCAAGGTCTGTGTTTGTGAATCCACATCTCCTAGAACTAAAATAACACTGACTATAAACATAATAGTTTCTCTTTATATGTTTTTCTTTACTTTTTATTGAAGGGTAATATAAATTTATCATGTAGAAAGTGTACATATCATAAATATACAGCTCAGTGAATTTTCACAAATTGAACATTTGTGTGAGCAGAATCCAGGTGAAGAAACAGAGCAGACACAGAGACACTCCTGGGACTCCCTTCCCTTAAATCAGGGGTGGGATACATCCGTTCTGGGGGCCATATAAGGCCCTCAAAATCGTTTGGTCTGGCCAAGGTATTAGGGGTGAGTTAATTAAATGTACGATCAAATGTAGCAAGCTAATTTTTAAGTTGATAATTTTGTATAGCTGGCGAATGATGATATGAATATCCAAATGACCCTTGGCAGAAAAAAGGTTCCCTACCCCTGCCTTAAATGAACATATTAATTACTCTATGTTGCATTAAAGGTGGGGAAAAGTACCTAGTCTAAAAAGTTGGGAATATGGGTATGTTTTAATTTTTTTTGTACTTGTAGGTAGATCTCACATTCTTAAAACAAGATTTAAGATGGCTGACAAAGATATAAACCACATAAGAAGTTTAGTAAAAATTATTAGATACCAAGGGATTTGAAGTAGAGGAAAATATTGATAGGAAAGTAAGATAAACCCAGTGTGACATCCAAAATGCATGTCATTTTTTATATGCTGTCTAAGGCTGTGCCGTAAGTTGGTAGTCACTAGCCATGTGTGGCCATTTAAATTTAAATTTTAAGCTAATTAAAAGTTATAAAACTTAAAATTCACCAGACACATTTTAAGTACTCAGTAGCTGCATATGGTTACTGGCTAGCATATTGGATAACACAAATACAGAAAATTTCCATCATGAAAGAAAGTCCTCTTGGACTATGTGATTCCAGAAATAAGCCCCAAATTTGAGTTTTATAGCAGCAAAAGCAAAATGGAAAATCATCAGTGATATGATTTAGAGTCTGTGAGGTAAAAATAAACATGTTCTAGATGCACAAGTATCCCTGGTTCTGAGTCCTGGAGTAGTGTTCCCACAGCTTCTCATGTTCATAGTGGTGTCAACAGCCAACTATCAACCATACCTCTACAACTACAGCAATACTCACAAGGCTTTTCCTTAGATAGTGCCTGCAGTGTGGGCCAGGGTGCCCAGCCAGGGGTTAGTGCAGAAAAGCCACTGCCCTGAAGGAGGCTGGGCAAAACAAGATGGTCCCTCCTGCAGCTCCTAGGGGCTTAACTTAATCCTAAAGGGAGGGATAATCTCCCAAAATTTGTTTCTCTCAGTCAAGCTTTCAGTAGATAGTGAATAACAGTGAGCTTGGCTTTTTTATTCCGAGCCGAGGACCTGCGGTAGACCTGTCCCATGTAGCTGGTAAAGAACAGATGTCCTGTGACTCAGCCAAGTTGGACTATATGCTGAGATCTTCTTCGTCCTGAGGAACCTGATAAGTACAAGGGCCTGAATGGAAGGCCACTCTCCTTTGGAGAATTGCCATGGGAGTGTCAATTTAAAAAAAGCTGTTCCATTTTCATTTTTTGAGGAAACTCCATACTGCTTTCCATAGTGGCTGCACAAATCTGCATTCCCACCAACAGTGCACAAGGGCTCCCTTTTCCCCACATCCTTGTCAACACTTGCTATGGATTTAGTGATGGTAGCCATTCTGACAGGTGTGAGGTGATATCTTAATGTGGTTTTAATTTGCATCTCTGATGATTAGTGACTTTGAACATTTTTTCATATGTCTATTAGCCATCCATATGTCCTCTTTGAAGCAGTGTCTATTCAGGTCCTTTGTCCATTTTTTAATTTGATTGTTTTGTTTTTCTGACCCCATCCTGACTGTGGGCCTCTGTCCTTTTCCATTGAACCCAGTAGTGACCTGGGCAGTGCTTCTCAAATTTCAGCAGGTATAAAAATCACAGGTTTCTGGGGCCCACCTTCAGAGACTGATCCGGGAGGTCCGAGGTCAGGCCTGCGACCCTGCATTTGTAACCAGCTCCCTGGTGCTGCTACCTGAAGCACACTTTCTGCATGTGCATCAGGCACAGGATACGCTAAGGCAGGACTACCCAGTCATTGCTTCATGTTTTATACCAATGTCTAGGGCAAGTTCACTTTTAAAGTATATTATAGTTGTACTTAGTAGAAGGTTTAGGACAGAGCATCAAGAGTACAAATCACAATATTGTAGTGATCATATTACTATTTATATAAACGTTGTACACTAAAACTAAAATGTTTAATGTCAATTACTTTCAATTAAAATAAAATAAGAGTACAAGTTGTAAGAGGATGAGCAGACCTTCCTGAAACTGTTTTATCCTGTTCCCAGTTTCAAGCCTGATGTCCATTGCACAGCACCTACTCAACAGACATTAGCTTGTTCTTCTGCCCCCTTGGGCTCTGGTATCTCAGGGCCGGGTCCAGTGACCATGGGTTAGGGCATCCACACATGGAAGCAGAAAGATACTACATGAACAGGAGGCCACTGGACATAGCAGCTTGCTCCACCCGCCCAGAGTTTGTGGCTCCCAGGACAGAATGAAGAAAATTGTTGTTTCCCATAGGACCACATTGCACATGCTGGGCTAGTTTACCTGTGCAGATTACCCAGGTGCTTGAAAGTCACCCCCAGGAAATCATTTCCCAAAACATTATCTGGGTCTGATATTCTTGCAGAATGTGTGTAAGGGACATGATAGCCCTTTCAGGCCTGAAAGGAAGAGGCATCTTCTTTTAGGAAGACAAAGAGAACTGTTTTTATAAGCCTTGGTGGGACCTGGAATCAGACCTTGAGGCAGAGGGAGGAAAGTGAGGAATTTTAAGCAATATTTTCTGTTCTCAGTTCTGAGAGCATCTTCTTCCCTAGGCCTGCCTGATTCATTCGGCTTACTTAGTATGGTCTGAATAGGGCTTTACTTCCGAAGAGGTTATGTTGGCGGTAGATCTGGAAGGAAGTGCTGCTGTGTCTGATTGTGGAAGATGGCTCCCAGCAACCTGGGCCTGTCTCCTGCAGACCCGCCAAACTATGCCTGTGAATAAACTGCAACAGAAATAGATAGTCCAGCGCTTTTGGGAGCCATTACAGTCAGCAAAAACTGAATATCTCCTCTCAGCCAGACATGGTACTGGAGTGTGACAAAGATGGACAACAGAGTCCCTGTGCTCCAAGTCCAAGCTGGTTTAGATCATCCCATGGGTTATGACATGTGCGAGCCATGGTACAGGAGAATGGGGTGCAGTGGGTGTGCTCCAGAGGGACCCCTCCCTCCAGGGCTGGGAAACCAGGAGACTAAAGCAGAAACTTTCCGGAAGCCAGCACATGGGAGTTTGGACCTTAGGTCCCACAGATCCAGACCAAATCCTGTTTGGTGACCTAACAGCTCTATCAGGTTGGCCTAAACTTAAAACATCTGGCGAAATAACTCAACTTCAATTTCCAATGAGTTTTCCTCCCATGTTAATATATTTTAGAAAGAAAACCAAAGTACCCCAAAATTTTTTGGCAATTAGAATTTTTTTTTTTTAAATCACTCTACTACTACCACCGAAACAGCAGTTTGGTACATTTTCTTCCACTGTTTTTGTCATATAAATGTATATGTCAGTTTTCTTAAAAATTTTTTTTCACTTTTTCTTCCTCATTTATCCCCAAAAAACATACCAAAGGAAACTTTTCCTAAATGGGCTTCAGACTTTTGATCAGTTTTCTCTTTCCCATCACCAGCCTTCCGCCCTCCCAAATGGAAGGCCAAACATTACTTTGACTTTAAGGACATTTTCACCTGACTTTTGGCTTCATGCTGAGAAAATGAGCCCCGGACCCTCTGGAACATTATGTAAAGGGGTTCTGTCCCCCACATTGTACTCAGATATAGCTGTGCCCCCGCCCGCCCCCCCCAAAAAAGTCTAGGTTCCACCAGTTTGGGCAAATTGGAACCCATGGGGACAAATTGGAACCCAGGTTTGTCTGCCACCACCTCACCTTCCTGCAATATGGCGACCTGAGGAGAAGCTGGCATCCTTTGTCATGGACCTAAAGCGCACCTACCCACGTTCACTTTGGCAGAGACAATTTTTCACCAGTCCAGTTGGCTTGGTGTTCTGGATGTTTCACCTGATAATGTTCTCGGACAGATAGGGCTTGCAGTCAAGGTCTATTTTGGGATGGGGCCACTTCCTGGACTCTGAGGTTGGGGGTTAGGGGTGGTGACAGTGGCTGAGAATAGTTGGATAGGACTGTTGGCTTGGTTCCCTGTCCAAATGAGGCTGTAGGATTTGTTTCATGGTTGTCTAGAGTCTCTGGTCAGGCTTAGTAGACATTGTGCCTAGGTACTATACTCAGCAGTAGGCAGGGCAGGAAGTAGCTCCTCTACACTGGTGGTTCAGCAGAACGTCCCAAGGTCTGTCTGGCTCATTTGGGGACCCAAATCAGGCTAGACTGTGTACTGAATTTCCTGACCAGATGGGCTACCAGTTTTGCTCTGCAGATGGGAAAGGAAACCCCATGCTGTGATCTCTGTTCAGTGCCACTGCCACAGCAGCTGCAAGATGGGCTGCACAGCTTCCTGTGTGCTCCCGTAGGTCTCCAGGATGGGCAGGCTGGAGATTGTCTTCATCAGTGGTGGGGCTGCAAATTAGTTTCCAAATTAGTTTTTGCCCACGTGGGCCCCAGACAGGCCCCAAGGCTGGCAAGGCTCTTCTTTGAGGACCAAATTAGGCAGAACTATGCACCAAATTCCCAGGCCTGACAGGTGAGTCGGGCTGCTGGCTGGGTTTTCCACTTGTGTTCCACTATTGCAAATGGGCTCCCAGAAGCTCTGGTTAGGTTTCCAGGTCAGATTGGGCTGGAGGATGTATTGAGCTTTGGGTATAACAATAAATTACCTTCCCTGCATGGTTAGAGCTGCAGAACAGACCCAAGGCCAGCAAAGCGCTTTATTTCACTATCACGTCAGACAAACATGCACACTAAGCTCCCTCCTGGACAGACGGGGCAACTGTCTTGGCTCTGCAGACACAGAGCCACTGATCAGGTTCTCCATTCAAATGCTGCTATAATCAGTGTTGCACGGTGGGCTACCAGGATGCCCAGGAGCTCTGGTTTGATTTTTTGCTTAGCAGGGTTGGAGACTATATTCAGCAGTGGGTAGAGCTATGGATTAGCTTCCCAGCCGTGGGGGCAGGGAGAGGGTCTTGCACACATAGGAGGCCCCAAAGCTGACAAGAACTCTTACATGGGGAGCTAATCAGGTAGGCCTGTGCACCAAACTCTGTCCAGACAGTCACCAGCTTATCTCTGCAGATGAGTAGAGTGACAGTAGATCTGACAATGGAGATGGCTATTAAGTGTGGATATACTGGACGAAGGGATGACTCAGGTCCGGGAGGGAGGGAGCTGGATGGCACGAGAATTCATCATGCTACTCAGAATGGAACACAATTTAAAACTTAAGAATTGTTTATTGAATTATTTATTTTTGGAATTTTCCATTTATTATTTTTGGACCACAGTTGAGCACAGGTAACTGAAACCATGAAAAGTGAAATCGTGAATAACTGGACTACTGTAGTTGTTAGATGTTCTCCTTGTGAGGGAAGCGAAATCAGGGAAGACCTGTGTCCTCATCTTGGTGACATCATTCCAAGAGACAGGATCTAGAATAGTAAATCCTAGCACATAATAAGGTTATTAAGTGTTGTTTGCTGTTGCCCTTGTTATCATCATTACCATTATCATCACCGCCACCATCATCACTACAGCTACTATACCACTTGCCCCAGGCCACAAAGCTAATAAATGAACCAGTAAGGGTTCAAATGCACAGAGGTGGCTCTACTATTAGCTAAATTTGGTGACTGCTAAGGGCATCCCAACTTCAGGGGCCTCTCTCCAGACCACAACAAAGCACCTTTGTGCCTGAAACAAGAATTCAGGGTGCTTGATTGGTACATGTAAGCATGTGCCTATCTCATCCACATACATAGGATTTACTTAAATTATTCTTAGAAAATGCAGGTTGAAATATGGAGGAGTAAAATATTAAGAAAGCCACAAATTGCTTTCAGGTGGTTCAGCAAAATATATATATATATAGATTCTATTACATATAAGTACTATTATACATATATGTATACATATAAATAAATGAAATTATTTAAAATATATCTATACATATGTAGATAAAGGAAGTAAGACAAAATATGTCTAAGCTGATCCTTGTACTATTCTTTCAACTTTTTTATATTTAAAAAGTTTCATAATAAAACATCAGAGAAAGGTGTACATATTTCCAGCCATTTTCAGTTTTAGGTACCTTTCATCAGTAGAGTCCATTGCATAGATATTGTCAGATTTTTACTTAGAATACTAGAGGCCCGGTGCACGAATTCATGCACCAGTGGGGACTCTCGGCCTGGCCTGTGGGATTGGGCCAAAACTGGCTCTCCAACATCCCCTGAGGGGTCCTGGATTGCGAGAAGATACAGGCCAGGATGAGGGACCCCACCAGTGCACGATCGGGGCCCTGGGAGGGACTGTAGGAGGGCTCCAGGGCATTGTCCAGCTTGTCTCAGTCCCGAATGAGCAGAGCCCAGCAGTAAGCTAACCTACCAGTTGACTATCTGCCCCCTGGTAGTCAGTGCACATCATAGAAACTGGTCAACTGTCTGCCCCCTGGTGGTCATAGTGAGTGTTTAAGCGGCCTTAGCATATCATTAGCATATTATACTTTGATTGGTTGAACAGCCAACCAGCTGACTGGACATTTAGCATATTAGGCTTTTATTATATAGGATATAAAAACTATCATACACTAGGTAAAAGATAAAACAAAAACAATGTTCTCTACTCCTAAATTGGGTATCTACAGCTGCATTTTAATATGCATTAGCAACCAGGAGTCCTCCCATCTGACCCCAAAGCCCATTGAGTTGGGGGGCTCAGTAATGCTCCAAGGAAGCATGTACAGTTTTTTTACGGCAAAACTTGACAACTAAACTTTAGAAGAAGGTGTTAAGGCCCTTGTGGGCCATGTGGAGTAAAGATTTGCAATGCTGTAAGTTTAAGGCCATAGTAAAATGTCTGCAAGTAGGAATGAAGTAGTATGGGCAGAAACTTGAGTATTATCATGCTAAAAGACAAGGCCACCTACTTGGAAAGAGTATGGCCTGCCCCCTGTGTTACCCATTCCCTGGCCTCTGCTCACACAGGCGCTCCCGCTTCCATCAT
Organism: Corynorhinus townsendii; assembly: GCA_026230045.1. Lineage (NCBI taxonomy): Eukaryota > Metazoa > Chordata > Mammalia > Chiroptera > Vespertilionidae > Corynorhinus > Corynorhinus townsendii. The sequence continues at coordinate 93,455,015 of JAPDVU010000003.1, forward strand.
ATGCCGCTGCCCTCATACCGGCACTGGGAATAAGAAAAGTCCTTCAACAGCATTTGCTACTATAATTAGTCCTTCCAGCAGTTGTTGATAATCAACACGCACCTATAATCTTTAGGTAATGGGGAATTTATATTACGCCTAAATTTAACCAGTTGTTCATTCAGGCAATTTATAGAGTGCTCATAATACAGTCAGCAACAAGCAACACAGACTGAAATCCCTGCCCTCGTGAAATTTATATTCTAGCAGGAAAAGTCATATAATAAATAATAGATGTAAAAATATTATATAGTATATTAGTCAGTTCTATGAGGAAGATGAAAAATTGGTTCAACCTGCTTTTTAAATCTTGGGATATGAGGCTAAATCTGATTCTCAGAGTACTTTTTATTAAATCTTCAAAACCTAAGGATTTTTACTCACTTTAGTTAGCATGTGCTAAGACACACAGACCAAAAACATCTAGAAACATGTAGATAAACCTTGTATGGAAGAAATTATCTTATTAGTTTTTAAGTGCATTCCTCTACTTTTGCATAATATATATTATAAAAAATATGTATAGGGTTTTTTTTTCTGAACCTTCTGCATGAGAACCACTTTTACAGCAGCCCCTCCTTGTCCGTGGAATAACGTTCCAAGACCCAGTGGACCCTTGAAACTGTAAATAGTATTGAGCCCTTTAATACGTTTTTTTCTGTACATACTTAACCTATGATCATGTTTAATTTATAAATTAGGCACAATAAGATTAACAACAATAACTAATAATACAATAGGACAATTATGTATAACAATATACTGTGTGGGAACCGATCACGTGTCATGAACACACCCAACTGGGACCTGGGGAGGCAGAGACCTGGAGGCCTGTGGACCCACCAGTGGCCACAGAAGGATGCCATGTTGTAGGGCCCTGGAAGCCAGTACATGGGGTTGCTTTCCAAGGTCCCTTTAGGTCTAATGACTTTGATAGTTATGAGCAGTTCAGCACCTCTCTTTCCTGAACCTACCTCTCTTCAGTTGCCCAGCTGCTTGTAATCACTCCTTTAACACCAGATTCACATGGGATTTTTCAAGTAGCTCAGCTAGCTCCTCTCTTCCATGGACCTGAGAAACACCTGGTTGTCAGGGGATTGGAGAGGCACAAAGCCTTGGAAGATGCAGAATCCAATGAGGTAACATGTAAATATCTTAAGCTAAACAAAAACATGAAGAGCTAATGAAGCAGTGATGGAAGTTAGCCACAATTTGAGAGAAGGTTTCAGAAGTCTGTTAGTGGAGAGGAATAAGATAATGATTTGACTTAATCCAGAGAGATGGACCATGTGAACAATTCCTTTAAGTATGGGGCCCTCTTTTGTAGCAACTACAAAAGAGGGCCCTATTTGTCCCTCCTGGTTGGGATACCTCCTCACCAAAATAGCTGTCCACATGGAACCTCAGTCAGCTAGAAAACAATCCCAAACTGTTTGAAATGACATAAGTATCTCCTTTGTGGATGTTTTTGTTTTAATCCCAGAAAAAAATTAGAATTATGTATAGAAATAATAAAGTAAAACCTATAATATATATTAAACATTTTGTGTTAAGTTTAGAAATAATTTGTTCATGTTTGATATTTTAAGAATTTGTTGTGTTTTAGAGACATTGGTCAACCTGAGCTTCCAATTTAAAATGTAGTTTAGAATTTATTTGCAGTTTTAAGTTGAGGAATATAAGGGTAAGTTTTAGTAGATTTGTAACATCGAAATATTTAAGAGGATTCAATATTTGCCATGTTTATATTTTAACTAATTAGATTTACAAAGTTACATAAGTGCTTAAAGATATTGTTTATGAAACTACGGAATGACTTAAAGAAAATCAATGATTAAATGCATAAATGCAGTTTAAGATGTTAAAGGAAATTAGCTAATTAAGCAGAAAGAGCCCTTTTAAATGTGTTAATTGCTAGATTAGTTAGTGGAGTAATAAGATTTGAGAGTTGAACTTAAATCAGTAAGTTTAGAAAAAATGGGCTTGAAATTGGTAACTTTATGTAATTGGTATTAATTTTTCAAAAGTAGCTTTTGGATATTTTTCTGTGCAAAAAGCAGAGCAGAAACCTACATTGGTACTCAGATTTTAACTGAGTAACTAATGGAAGGTTTATTTAATTCCAGCCAGAACTCATGCACGTATAAGCCAGGTCTGGTCCTCAAGATAGTGGAGGGTCCAAGGACCCAGCTATTGAACTGGGTGAGCTCAGGACCAGTGAGACAGTTATGAGGGCTCACTCTCACCCATGTTGTTCCAAAATAGGTCCTCTTTACTCAGAGCTCTCCCAGATCCCATGGAAATGGGGGTCTGTCCCATCCCCTCAGTGGTCTTCTGCACCTCCAGGGTGACCCCAGACCCATATTCCTCCTCCTCCTGATACTGCAGCCAGTTAAAGTGGTTAGTAATTCTTTAGGCAAATGGCCAACTGACTACTTGTCAGGTTGTTTCCACATCTGAAAAATGCAAACCTGTAATGACCCATTCTTTACAACATATATATGCATCCAATCCAGTGAAAATGCTTATTTAATTGATGTATTTATTGTGCACCTATCCGTTGTAGTGTAACCCCCATCTTACAAAGGGCACCTCAAAAAGTCGAATTATGGAGTCATTTATTAAAAGCCGGCGGCATACGAGGGAGCAAAAGCGCTCCAGACCTCACAGCCCCGAACAGCTCATCACATCAGGCTTATATTGGCAGAATATCACAAAAGTATTGATTACATCTTTGGGTCTGGAATGAAGAACCTGTTTCGCGAAAAAGCATTTTTACAGAAGCAGAATTTGAGCAACTTAGTTATCTACAACTCACTGAATCAACAGAAACACATTATCTGGGACCACCTGGACAATTTAGAATAATTGTGCTGTCCAGATTCTGGGACCACTGAGTCAACTGGAATGCACTATCTGTAGCTACTGAGACAATTTAGGATAATTTGTGCTCTTCTGATTCCCAGAAGAATGTGCTTCAGTAACCAGTGAGATCACAATCAATGGGATATTCAAACCACCATCAATGGAGTATTTAATCATACATAAGTTCAGAAAATCAAAATAACTTTTAAATGAGTACAGAACCCAAAGCAGCAGTTTCTACCTGCGATGATTGCTACCATACTTCATATCAAGTTGTCCTGTCTTTAGGTATCCCAATTAATACCAATTACATAAAGTTTCTGCATCTGTCTTTTGAATAGTAAGCACTTCAAAGACAGGATTTTTTTTTTAATTTAATATTTTTACTTTCTTTTCAATCACCCAAGAAAGCCCACACAGGATTCTGGCCAGGGGAGCACCTGAGGACATAATGAGTAGCCATAGTGAGTTCTTGACGTATTCCTGGCATGCTTCTTACCAAACCAAACTTTGAGGTGCTGTCCTAAATTCCATTTGCTAAGCAGAGGCATTGTTATGACAAAACTAATCTTAACAGCCAGCATTTTTCCCCAGTGAGGAAGATTTATGGAGAAGATTAGATCCATCTTTGCTATTTAGAATCTACAATGATGATGACGTCCATGTGTTCTAAGGACGGCTGGATGGAGAGTTTGTTCCGCCTGGGTCTTTGTTCTGTGGGCCAGTTAGTTGATCTCTTCTGAGGTAGGCAGCCTTGTTTCTGGCATAAGCATTACAAATATATTCAATAGTTCTCTGTGTAAATGTTTTAGCAGGTAATACTGTAAGAGGAAACTTATGTAAGCCATAGCAATGGTTAGAACTGATGAGAATTCAAATAAAAAGCAAGTTTTGTTATTAAAACAGATTTTCAGATAAGAAAAAGTAAAAAAAAAAATTATTGAGAGAGGAACATGGCAATAGAAACTCATTCTTCAAAATTTCCATTATCCAGACAAAGGTCAATTGAAAGGGAACTTCAGTGTATTTTGGCCAAAATAATTATATAAAACAAGGAGGGGTGGTGAATGCTAACCTAATTAACACAGTGAGGAGTTAGAGAAAGAGAAAGGAATATTCCTATGTGCTAGCTCTGCCTCTCCCACTACTTTTCTCAGTGCAAATTTTACAATGCACCATTTTCTGAGTCTGTTTTCACAGTTTTTTTCAGAATCACAGATACTTGGAGCTAGACTTGCAAGAGTTTTTACATCACAGAGAGTAAGAAAGAGGGTTTTTAAGGTTTTGAAGAGTATGTAGTCATGAAAGATATACTGTCTGGTCATTCAGAATGTCACTTAGTAGCCATAAAAATAGGTACACGCCTCAGGCACAAGAGAAATAAAGCCTAGGCATATGAGGAAATCAGGAAGTTGGCATAAAACAGCTGTTCCTGTTCTGCCTACCCATTAAAAACACCTGGGAAGCTTTTCAACTACTGCATGGGACCCACCTGGAAATTGTTTCAATTGCCGTGGAGTGGGCTATCTTTTAAAGCTTCCAGGTGCAGCCAGGATTGCAAATTACTGGCCTACATAATACAGTAAATTCTGTTCTCATTTCTGCTCCTTTTGGCATGATTTCATGACAGCATCAGTCTTGAGGACTCTGCCAGCATCTGTCCTGGCAAATACATGTATTCACTGGTCCTGAAGAGGGTGTGGGGAGCTGCATTTGAGGGCAGCCAGGAGAGGACCATCATGACTGGCAGTAATGTAACCTTTGCCAAGTCCACTGGAAGGTTTTGAAGATGTTTAGTAGACCGTATCCATTGGCATTGTCTCATATTAAGTACTAGTGGCCTGGTGAACGAAATTTGTGCACATTAAAAGGGGATTCATTAGAGGAAATAATTTAATATTGCTATTTGCCCTTTCTCTATAATAGAAGTGTCAGAGATGAAAGAAAATTAGTAAAATGTATATGAAAACTTTCCTCCTGTCAGAGTCTGGGGTGCACCATGGGACCCAGAGTCAAGTCCCCGCCCACCCACATGGGTCTCAAAATCGCATGAGACCCAGACCCAGCCGGCCCCTGCCCCCATTGGGCTACATCCAGACCTGGCCAGTCCCACCCTTGTCAAACCCTGCTGGGCTGGAGACGTAGCCTCAGGTCCCCTGGCCGGGCACTAGGACGGGGGGTGTGGCCTGTGGTCCTCCAACCCAGACCAGGGTGGGGGGTGTGCCTTGAGGTCCCCCGTCAAGCCCTGCTGGGTTGGGGGCATGGCCTGAGGTCCCCCGTCAAGCCCCGCCAGGCAGCAGGGTGCAGCCTCAGTTCCCCTGGCCCAGTGCTGGGGATTGGGGGGTGTGGCCTGAGGTCCCCCATCAAGCCCTGCTGGGTGGGGGGTGTGGTCCCCCATCAAGCCCCGCCAGGCGGGGAGTGCAGTCTCAGGTCCCCTGTCAAGCCCAGCCAGGCAGAGGGGTGCAGCCTCAGGTCCCCTGGCCTGGTGCTGGGGCTGGGGGTGCGGCCTGAGGTCCCCCATCAAGCCCTGCTGGGTGGGGGGTGTGGTCTGAGGTCCCCCGGCCTGGTGCTGGGGTGAGGGGAGCAGCCTGAGGTCCCCTAGCCCAGCACCAGGACAGGAAGCGCACCTTGAGGCCACCCATCAAGCCCTGCCGAGTCGGGGGCATGGCCTCAGGTCCCTGGCCTGGCACTGGGGCAGGGGGAGTGGCCTGAGGTCCCCTGTTAAGGCCTGCCGGGTGGGGGATGCAACCTGAGATCCCCTGTCAAGCCCTTCAGGGGCAGGGGAGGGTTTAGCCTCAGGTGCCTGCTGATTGCTCGTTAAGGCTCCTCATGGGAACTTGGCTTCAGTTATGGGTGCAGCCATCTTTGTGACAGAGTGATGGTCAATTAGCATATTCCATCTTTATTAGGATGGTTCCTTTTCTGATATGGGGAGCTAGCTCAGCCTGGCAATAGCACTGCCTTTGAGTTTTGATAATCCACTTTTGTTTACTTTATAATATCAAGTCATCTGCAAATAGTGATGGTTTTACTTCTTTCTTTCCCATTTGGATGCCTTTCATTCCTTTGTGTTGCTGAACTGACCTGGCTAGGATTTCTAATACTATGCTGAATAAACATGGGTAAAGTGGGCATCCCTGCCTTGTTCCTGATCTTATAGGAAAAGATTTCAGTACTTCACTATTGAGGATGATGTTAGCTGTGGGCTTGTCATTTATGTCCTTTATTATGTTGCGGTACATCCCCTTTATACTTTTCTTGTTGACTTGCAAATGTTGAACCATCCATACATCCTGGCAATACATTTCACTTGATCAGGGCATATGGTCCTTTTAGTGTATTGTTGAATTTAGTTTTCTAGCAGTTGAGGAATTTTACATCTATGTTTATCATGGATAATTGGCCTGTAATTTTCTTTTTATCCAGTGCCTTTGTCTTTGGTTTTATATCAAGGTAATGGTGGCCTCATAAAATGAATTAGGAACAGTTCCCTCCTCTTCTACTTTTAGTAGAGTTTAAAGAAGGATTGGTATTAATTCTTCCTTAAATGTTTGGTAGAAGTCACCAGTGAAAACATCTGATCCTAGACTTTTGTTTATTAGGAGGTTTTTTATAACTGTTTCAATCTCCTTACTACTAATTGGTCTATTCAGGTTTTCTATTTCTTCATGGTTCTGTTGGTAGATTATATGGTTTTTGTTTTGTTTTTTCAGAATTTATCTATTTTTCTAGGTTGTTCAATGTCTTGGCCTATAATTGTATTATAGTTGTCTCTTATGATCTTTTGTATTTCTGTGGTATTTATGTTAATGTTTCCTCTTTGAGTTCTCTTTTTTCTTGGTGAGTTTAGCTAAAGGTTTGTCAATTGTATTTACCTTCAAAAAATCAGTTTTTAGTTTTATTGATCTTTTCTATAGTCTTTTCTATCTAATTTATTTGTGCTTTGATCCTTGTTATTTCCTTTTTTCTGCTAATTTTGGTGTTAATTTGTTCTTATTTTTCAAGGTTCTTGAGATGTAAACTGAGGTTATTTACTGAGATCTTTCTTGTTTTGTAATGGTAGGCATTTATTGCTATGAACTTTCCTCTTAGAACTGCTTTAGCTGCATCTCATAAGCTTTGGTATGTTCTCTTTACATTTGCATTTGTCTCAAGGTATTTTTTAAGTTTTGTCTTTGACTCATTGGTTTTTCGGTAGTGTGTTATTTACTCTCCATATGTTTGAATTTTTTAGTTTTTCTCTTGTATTTACTATTTAGTTTTATACCATTATTGTCAGAAAAGATGCTTGATATGATTTCATTCTTCTTATTTTGTCTTGTTTTGTGGCCTAACATATGTTCTCTATTGGAGAATGCTTCATGTGCACTTGAGATGGGATTTTCTATATATAACACCTTACTCCTAAGGATGTCTTTAATTTCTTTTTCTTGCCTAATTTTTTTGGCTGGTACTTCCAGGCACTACACTAAATAGAAATTATGAGAGGAACAGGAATTGTCTTGTTCCTGATTTTAGAGGAAAGGATTTTAACTTTTCACCATTCATTGTCATGTTAGCTGTGGGCTTGTCATATATGGCCTTTATTATGCTGAAGTACCTTACTTATATACCCAATTTTTTGAGTGATTTACCCTGAAAAACATATTTTGTCAAGTGCTTTTTCTAAATATATTGAGATGATCATGTGATTTTTTTTTCTTTCATTCTGTTAATGGGGGTGTATACATTTGTTGATTTGTGTATGCTGATCCATTCTTGCATTGCAGGGATAAATCTTACCCAATCATGATGACTCATCCTTTTAATGCACTGTTGAATTTGGTTTGCCATATTTTTTTGAGATTTTGGCATCTATATTCATCAGTGATATTGGTCTATAATTTTCCTTTCTGGTGGTGTTTTTAAATGGTATCAGGGCAGTACTGGCCTCATAAAATGTGCTTGGGAGTATTCTCTCTTCAGTTTTTGGGAAGAGTTTGAAAAAGATTAGAGTTAATTCTTTAAATGTTTAGTAGAATTTAACAATAAAACAATCTGATCCTGGGACTTTTGGGGGGGCAGAGGGGGGATTGATGAATGATTTAAATATCCTTACTCATTATTGGTCTGTTTTGATTTTTTTTTTTTTAATTTCTTCATGACTTGGCCTTGGTAGGTTATGTTTCTAAACATTTTCCATTTCTTCTATGTTTTCCACTTTATTGGCATATAATTGTTCATAATAGTCTTTCATATTTCTTTGTATTTCTGTGCTATCAGTTGTAATCTTTCATTTCTGATTTCATTTATTTGAGTTTTCACTCAGTTTATCTTTCCAAAGAACCAGCTCTTAGTTTTATTGATTTTTTTTGTTTGTTTTTCTGGTCGCTACTTCACTTATTTCTGCTCTGATCTTTGTTGTTGTCTTTCTTCTGCTAAATTTGGGCTTAGTTTTTGTTTTTCTGGTTCATTAAGGTATAAATTGAGGTTGTTTATTTGAGATGTTTATCATTATAAACTTTTCTCTTAGAACTGCTTTTACTATATCCCATAGATTTTTATAAATTATGCTTCCATTTTCATTTCTTACAAGATATTTTTATGTCCCTTTTGATTTCTACTTTGAACCATTAATTTTTCATGAGTATATTATTTAATCTTCAAATATTTGTGAATTTTACAGTCTTCTTAAGTTTGCTAAGACATGTTTTGTGACCTATCATGTTATCTACCCTGGAGAATGTTTTGTGTGCATTTGAGAATAATGTGTATTCTGCTGCTATTGGATGGAATGTTCAGCATAAGTCTATTAAGTTTACTTGGTCTGACGTGTCATTGAAACCTTTTTCCTTATTGATTTTCTTTCTGGATGATCATTGAAAGTAGCATATTGAAGTCCCCTACTATTATTTTATTACTGCCTATTGTCTTCAGATCTGTTAATAATCCTAATAAAAGAATAATATGCAAATTGACTGTACCTCTGTTACACCCACCAGCCACGCCCACCAGCAAATCAGGAGGGAATATGCAAATAAATCCAACCAAGATGGCTGCAGCCACAGAGAGCAGGAGGGAGGCTTGGGTTTCCCTGGTAATGGAGGAAGCCAAGCTTTCTGCCTGCCCTTGCCGGCCCAGGCCTCCACTCAATGCTACAAAGTTTTAATTATAGAAGATAAATAAATCCCAACAGAAATGGCTGCCACAACAGAGTGAGCAGAAGGCTTGGCTCTGTTCCAGGCTACAAAGTTTCAATTATAGAAGATAAATAAATCCCAGATCCCAGGGCCTCTGCTTGGGTCGCTGGAGGGCATGGCCAGCCTGCAAACCACCACAGGCCCCTCACCCAGGCCACCCCACGCCCCAAGGGAACCCCCACCCTGATCTGGGACACCCTTTAGGGAAAACCAGCTGGCCCCCACCTGTGCACCAGGCCTCTATCCTATCTAATAAAAGAGTAATATGCAGATTGACCATTACTCCAACACACAAGATGGCTGCCCCCATGTGGCCAAAGATCCTGCCCCCATGTGGACACAAGATGGCCACCACAAGATGGCCAGCAGGGGAGGGCAGTTGGGAGGAACCAGGCCTGCAAGGGAGGGCAGTTGGGGGTGACCCGGCTGGCAGAGGAGGGAAGTTGGGGGTGACTGGGTCTGCAGGAAAGGGCAGTTGGGGGGGGGGGACCCAGGCCTGCAGGGGAGAGCAGTTGAGGGGTACCAGGCCTGCAGGGGAGGGCAGTTAGGGGTACCAGGCCTGCAGGGGAGGTCAGTTAGGTGCAATCAGGCTGGCAGGGGAGCATTTAGGCATCAATCAGGCTGGCGGGGAAGTGGTTAGGGGGTGATCAGGCTGGCAGGCAGAAGTGGTTAGGGGCAATCAGGAAGACAAGCAGGCAAGCAGTTGGGAGCCAGCAGTCCTGGATTGTGATAGAGATGTCCTACTGCCCATCTAAATGGGTAGTCGGACATCCCTCGAGGGGTCCCAGATTGGAGAGGGTGTAGGCTGGGCTGAGGGACAACCCTCCCCCGTGCATGAATTTCATGCACCGGGCCTCTAGTTGTTTAATATTTTAAGTTCTCCAATATTGGGTACCTATATGTTTACAGCTATATTCTCCTGATGAAGTGATCCCTTTATTATTATATAAATAGAGGCCTGGTGCACAAAATTCATGGCTGCCAGCTGGGGCCTGACAGATGGGAGGGGGGACTACAGGCGGTTGGCTGGCCATGGGGAGGGACCAGGGAAGGTTGGCCAGCCGCAGGAGGTTGGCTGTGGGAGTGCACTGACCACCAGAGGGCAGCTCCCCTGCAGGCCTGGTACCCCTCCCCTAACTGCCCTCCCCTGCAGGCCTGGTACCCCTCAACTGCTCTCCCCTGCAGGCCTGGGTCCCCCCCCCCCCTCCCAACTGCCCTTTCCTGCAGACCCAGTGCATTGCAGCCCTGGCCAGCAATCAGGGCTGATACGGGCCTTCTGGCTGCTGGCCAGGGCTTTCCTTCCTGCTGGCTGCTGGCTGCTGCCAGGGTCTTCCTTCCTTCCAGCTGCCTGCTGCCTTCCTGCTGGCTGTCAGCTGGGGTCAGTCTTCTTTCCTGCCAGCTGCTGGCTGCCAGCTGGGGCCTGACAGATGGGAGGGGGGACTACAGGCGGTTGGCTGGCCATGGGGAGGGACCAGGGAAGGTTGGCCAGCCGCAGGAGGTTGGCTGTGGGAGTGCACTGACCACCAGGGGGCAGCTCCTGCATCGAGCATCTGCCCCCTGGTGGTCAATGCGCGTCATTGCGACTGGTTGTTCTGGTCACTTAGGCTTTTATATATATACTAGAGGCCTGTTGCAGGAAGATTCCTGCAAGAATAGGACTTCCTCGGGCCTATTCCTGCAAGAATAGGGCCTCCTGCAGCCATCTCTGCTGCCCCGCCTGCTTCCCTCCCTTCTCCACTGCCCCACTTGCTTCTCTGCAGCTTCACTCCCTTCTGCAGTGCTTGGCTTCCTTCTACGATGTCTTCAGTCTTCGCTCTGTGCCTGGATATGCAAATTAACTGCCATCTTGGTTGGGTTAATTTGCATACTCCTGATTGGCTGGTGGGCATGGCTTGTGAGCATAGCAGAGGTATGGTCAATTTGCATGTTTCTCTTTTATTAGATAGGACTAGAAGCCTGATGCACGAAGATTCGTGCTAGAATGGGCTTTCCTTTCCCTGACTGACGGCACTGCCTTTCCACTCCAGCCCAGCCCCTTTCCACTCAGGCCCCAGAGCCACCTCTTTTTGCTCTGGGAACTTCCTCTTTCCGATCCTGCCTTGCCTTCCCATGCTGCCCAGAGGCCCTGAGAGACTGGGGGTGGGGCAGAATTCCTGCATCATCGCCATGGTGACAACACAAGCGTCCTGCCCCCGTCACTTGGTGCCTGTGTATGCAAATTAACCGTCATCTTTGTTGGGTTAATTTGCATATCACTCCTGATTGGCTGGTGATGTAGCAGAGGTATGGTCAGTTCACATGTTTGTCTATTATTAGGTAAGATAGACTAGAGGTCTAGTGCATGAAATTCATGCATGGGGTAAGGGGGGGGGAATCCCTCAGCCCGACCTGCACCCTCTCCAATCTGAGAGCCCTCAGGGAATATCCAACTGCCAATTTAGGCCTGGTCACAATCCAGGACCTCTGGCTCCTAACTGCTCACCTGCCCGCCTGCCCTAGCCACTCTGCCTGCCTGCCTGATCCCCCTAACTGCCTTGCCCTGCTGGCCTGATCCCCCAACTGCCCTTCCCTGCTGGCCTGATCCCCCTAACTGCCCTCCCCTGCCAGTCTGGTCACTCCTAACTGCTCTCCCCTGCTGGCCTGGTTGCCCCTATTAACTTTTTTAATTTAATCTTATCCCCTTCACACACAATTGTATTTGACTGCCTTATTGGCTTCTCCCTGTCACACAATTTTTCTCTTTCCTTATATAACACTTTTTCCTACTGACTCATCATTTATAAACTTTTATTTCCTCCTTATTTCCTACTTCTGTTCCATTATCCTTCTTCCCATCTTTCTCCTACCCTCCCACCTTCCCTCCCCACATTCCTTCTTTCCTTTATCTTTACCTGTGCCTTCCCTCCCCTTTTCCTTCCTTCCCACCTTAATTTTTTTCTTCACTTCCTCCCTCAGACCTGCTTTGCTCCCTCCCCCATTTCTTCCTTCTTCCCATTCTCCTTTTAAGCTCTACTGGCTCCCCTTCAACACTTTTCTTCCTTCCCTCCTTCTCTCTCATCCACATTCTTCTCTACTTACTTCCACTGTTTTAATATCTATCTACTTGCCTAATTATTCACTATCATTTATCTTTTTTTTCTTTTCTGACTCCTACTTTTAAAATCTGTCCCCAGTATACAACTATACTTGATTTTCATTATAGCTCCTACCGTTTACTCATACATCCGCTTTCCTTCTTTAACTCTGTTGTCTACTGACTCCTTTATAAAGTTCTTCCCTCCCTCCCTCCCTCCCTTCTTAAAGTTTCCATTGTGGGGGGGGGGGGGCGTTAACCCCCAGCCCAGGGCTTAGCCCCAGCCAGGTGTTCGCCACCCCCCTTCCCCAGCCTCCCCGCCACTGTCCTGCTCCCATTCTCTGCCCGGGATGCCTGGCCCAGTGAGGGTGGCCAAGGCCCACGCAGCCCAGGTGCTGCTGCTGCAAAGCAGGAGTGCCTCTGCCCAGAAGGCCTCGGATCATCCTCCACTCCATCCTGGACCCGTGGGCACCTCCCAGCCAATGGCCACTACTGCCCTCCTCCCGCGTCTGGGCGGGGCTCCCCACTCTGGGCTGCCTGCACCCTGCCAACGTTGGTTGCCACCCCCTTCCGCATGCAGTTTCCTTCCCCTCCTATTGTATCCAATTGTATCCTGGGCCTTGTATCCCCTCCTATTGTATCCTGGCCCTTGCAGCTGCCTGAGCAGAGGGTGTGGACACACACAGCCTGATGATCCTGTCCTGACCCATATGCTGTAATGGACAAATTTGCATATTCCTCTATTATTAGATTAGATGATCCTCTTTGTCTTGTATTATAGTTTTTTACTTAACATAGTTTTTGTTTGATGTAATTATAACTACCCATGCTCTCTTTGCTTTCCATTTGCTGTAAATATCTTTTACCATCCATTCACATTCAGCCTGTGAGTGTTCCTAATGATTAAGTTAACCTCTTATAGGCAACATGTACTAGTAGATGGGTCATGTTTTATCCATTCAGCCAGTCTGTGTCTTTTAATTGGATAAGTTAGCAAATTTACATTTAAAGTAATTTTTAATAGCTGAGGACTTACTATTACCATTTTGTTAACTGCTTTCTGATTATTTTGTAATTCTTTAGTTTCTTCTTTTTTGCTGTTTTTTTTGTAAGTGATTTTTTTATAGTGGTTTGCTTTGATTTTTTTCTCTTTATCATTTGTGAATCTCTTCTGGGTTTTTGCTCTGTGCTTATCAACAGGCTTTTTATAATACATCTTATAGTTACAACAAAATGCGTAAGAAAGTTCTACCTATTTACTTGCCTGTCCCTATAATTTATGTAGATATCCAAAATTACATCTTTTTATATTATGTTCATTAGCATAATATTATAGCTAGTTATTTCACCACATTCTTCTTTCTTGACCAATGTGCTGGATTTCAGTGATTTACACACCACCATTGGAGTATTAAAGTATTTTAAATTTCACTATATATTTACCTTTACCAGTGTATTTTATATTTCAATAGATTTTCATGTTACTAATTAGCAACTGTTTTGTTTCAGCATAAAGAATTCCCTTTAGCATTTCTTACAGGGCAGGTCTAGTGATGATAAATTTCCTCAGCTTTTGTTTGAGTAAATATCTCTCCTTTAATTCTGAATGACACTTTGCTGGGTAAATATTTTTGGAAGAGTTTTTTTTTTTTCTTTGAGCACTTTGACTATATCACCCCACTCTCCTGCCTGCCTGCAAGGTTTCTGCTGAGCTGCTGAAAGCCTTACCAGGATTTCCTTGTATATGATGATTCTTTCTGTCTTGCTGCTCTCAAGATTCTCTTTTTGTTTTTAATTTTTGAGAGAGTGATTACATTGTGTCTTAGTGAAGATCTCTTTGGGTTAAAGTTCTTCGGGGATTTTTGAGCTTCTTATACTTGGAAGGCCATACCTCTCCCCAGATTTGGGAAGTTTTCAGCCATTAGTTCCTTAAATTAGATTTCTGGCTCTTTCTCTCTCTTTCTTTTCTCCTTCTGAGACTCCCTAAATAAAGATAGTGAGGTTTCTAAAACATGTTCCACTGTTCAGATAGGCTTTCCTCGTTCTTTTTCATTCTAATTTCAAAACTGGTATTCTTGCTTAAGTTGTTGCTAGTTATTTGTCAGCTATTTCTAAGATTTATTCATTGAACTATGGCAAGGAATATTTGTCTTGAAATTCTCAAATTAGTGATATTTAATCAACTTCTGATGATCCTTTGTTAATATAAACAATAGTTCAGTCTATCCCGTGTTTTACAGTCAATGACAGGGTGTTTCATAAATTATACTGAAAATAGATATTCTGGGGGAAATGCAGAACTTATACATGAAAGTATAAATCTCACTGGTAAAGGTAAATATATAGCAAAATTCAGAGCAACATAATGTCATAAAGGTGATGAGTTAATCACTTATAAAGTTGGTATGGAAGCTAAAAATCAATGGAAAAATATCCTCAGGTGAGGTTTAACAAAAAAAAAATTACTTTTTGTAATCCTCATGGTCTCGCAAAGCAAACACCTATAGCATATACACAAAGAGAAATAGAAAGGAATCTAAGCATACCACTGTCAGCCAAAGGTCATCTTCATCAATTCAACACCAGTGAGTCCCCAATTCGGGGTGTGAGGAAGGGGGAGACAGACTTTATACAATGCAAACAGCTCAATTGTGTAACAGCACAGCTGTAGAACAGGTCAGCTTTAGAGTTCAATTGTGATACATTTGGCTTTGGAACAGCATGGCTGTGAGACAACTCAGTAGTGATACAGGTCAGTTGTGATATAGCACAGCTGTGCAAGGCATCCTGGGCAAGGTGGCCCTGGTGTTACAGCTCCACTCAGGTCCTGAGAGACAGTTCCAGCTGCAGTGTTACAGCTCAGGTGATGGTGCAGCCGGGGAAATGCAGTCTTTAATGGAAACTGAACATATGCTCCACCAAGACAGAGGGGAAGCTGGCTTGTATAGAGAAAAGTGCCTGCCCCAGGCCCTGATTGGTCTACTCCCATGCAAATGAGGACTCCAAATCCTCACAAAAGCGCTCCCCAACAAGCAATGTCCTAATTGGTCAGTGAAGATTCAAATGAGGAGATAGCTGCTCAGTCCCAACTGGCTGGAGCAGGTTTTTAGTTCAGTGATTGATTCTTTATAAGGGTCCACTCAAATGTCAGGAGCACAGTGCTGGAAGACAGGCAGCACAGTGCAGTTTTCCTCTGAGGTGCAGAGAACATGAAGTCCCCTGCTTAGCAATAACTAATAGACTGTTTATAAATTTGAGCCAAATAGCCACCAGGAATCCTTCTTAACAGGCTTCCATGGGAGGAGGTCACAGAGCGTTGTTTCACTCTGAAAAGGTCCACTGGGGAAGAATTTCCTGAAACATCCACCATGATTCTTTCTCAGCATCTAGTTAGTGTTCCTGGTCAAGTCAGACAAGCAGACAAGAGAGGCTGGGAACAGCCACAGCCAGGGGTAGGACACAGAAAGAAACCCTATACTTTGCATGTGCAAGTTGTCTTTGTGCCTCCGGGCAAAACTGGAGAATACTACCAGATGCCTCCCACATCAGCCCTGGGCCCAGATTGGGATGTGTGTGTGTGTGGGGAGGGGGGGGGGGGAGGGGCATGGAGTCTCTTCAGCCACCCTCCTCCAGGATCTTGCCATTATCACCAGCCATCTCTGTGCCAGCTGGAATCCCTCCTGCCCAGCGGCTACCTCCATGGCGCACATGGGCACCTCTATGTTGCCATCAGGTGCCACCTCTCTTCAAAGCAGCAGAATTTAGGGTTTATTTGGACTCCGGATGTGGTCAAAATAAGACAGAGCAGAGGCAGCTTTCTGTTAAATAAGCACACTGATAAAAATCTGCAAAACCACCAACTACTCATCCTCAGCCAGTCGTTCCTGATTTAAAGTCACACCACTCTGTCCCTGGCAATGGGAACACTCAGATGTCCCTTAGCAGTTTCTTGCATGGGAAGCTTGGCTTTTTGCTTCTCACGAGGCAATACCCACAGAGGTTCCTTTTTCAGGCAGATTGAGACTGCACAGCTGCTCACCGAGGGCATGCTCCTCAAATAAGACTCTGAAGTCACAGGCTGACATACTTAAAAAGTCAGAAAACGACTTTGGAGCACCCAGGCCCAGGGGGAAAATAAGATAAGACATTTAACTACCAAACATTGTTCCTCTGGCACATCCTCCTCTAAGAGCTGCATGTCATATTTTTCTCTTTTGTTTACCCTCTTAATCCTTTCCCCTTCAACCCACTGACACAACTTTGGCCATGCCACCATCTTACTTTTAAACCTTTCCAGTTGTTAAAGTTTAGGTGCTTCTATTTGCATGGGACTCAGGGACCCCGTGACATGACTCCTCTCACTTCTCAGGGCTTTCCTCCTGGTTCATGCCTGCAGCCTCTGCTCAGGCTGCTTCTGGGCCTGACTGCCCTTCACGCTGTCCCCACTGCCCTCCAGCTGGCAAACACCTCTTCCACTTCCGCGGTTTTATCGAAGCATGACTTTTCAGTGCAGACTTTTTCTACCTTTCCCCAGGCTGCCTTACTCCTCTATAAAATCAACCACTTCCTTCTTTGTGCCCCAGCATGCCTCATATAATGCTACTCACTTTATCATCATGGCTCACTTTACTACACTTCAGCATTGTACTGTTCATTGTTGGGGGCTAAGACCATGTCTTGTTCAAAATTATCTGTGCCTGGCCCTCTGAACCTTGTTCATATCAGAGAGCACATCGAAAATGATAACGATAATATGTATGAGGTTAACGAGGCTGCTAGTTTAAAGGATTAATATCTTGGCACACCTTTAATAACCCATTCAAAGCTTAAACACACCAGTTGAGAAGTTCTGCATACAAGACCTGCAGTTAATGTTTGTTGAAAGAATGAGTCAATCAGTCTGTTTATAAGATTAAGAGATATCTGGAATTGGGCAAATAAAGATCTTAGAAATCAATGAAAGGAATGGTCATATAGAAGAGACATAATTAAGACTGAATATGGCCCAGCTGGCATGGCTCAGTGGTTGAGTCTCGACCTGTGAACCAGGAGATCATGGTTCGATTTCTGGTCAGGGCACATGCCTGGCTTATGGGCTTGGTCTCCAGTGGAAGGTGTGCAGGAAGCAGCCAATCAATCATTCTATCTCATCATTGATGTTTCTCCTTATCCCTCCCTCTCCCTTCCTCTCTGAAATCAATAAAAACATTTTTTTTTTTAAGTTAAAGACTGAATATGATCCCAGCAGTAGGGAAGATATTTTATCTGTTCCTCTCCTAGAAATCTTGAATTTCCCATCAAGATAAGCTTCCCATTCATTCAATTTAATTTTAGAGCCAGCTTTTTCAAATTGAGCATACAGAATAATCAATTTGGAGGTATCATAAGTTCCTCACTTTGCCCATTTCAAGCTGATATCATTTTTAATTAAATTTTTCCATTTCTATAGGTACTTACAAGTTGAAATTCCATACAAACTGTACACATATCTTGTGGGAGTATTAAGGGGGGGGGGGGGGGCGGGAATTCTTGGCATTTCGACCTTAGAGGTACAATTTCCATTTTATTTTTAGTCTTCCTTTGGATATCTGCAGATTCTGAGCAAGTTTTCTAGGGATGTTATGTAGTGGGTCAAAGTGTGCTGCTTATGGGTTGAACTCCACAAGGCTCTCACCCCTCGAGTTATATTCAACCCTCTTACATGCCTCAGTTTCTCTCCCAGCTGTCCAAAACAATTGGAAGGGCACCAGGAGCTGTCAAACTGGGCGTTATGGTTATGGGTACTCCCCTGGATGAGCCTGTTAGTTTAATTACAATTGAGTTGGAAATTCCCTATGGGCTCCTGCATGTCCTGAGGAATGACCTCTGACACCTCCACAAAGGTTCTAAGTAATCTAAGAACACCTGAGATGGGCTGGAGGGAGGATGTGCCACTTTATCTTCAGAGGTGAATGAGTTCAGCTCTCATTTATACAGTGAAGGGTTTTTGCTCAGACTCTCAGAAAGCAATTCCAATTGAAAAGCCCAATCAAAACCTGCCACAGGTTTCAACTCTTATCCTTTAGTGCCACCTCTAGGAATTTCTAAGAGCAGCTCAAATAAAGTCAGACCCTCTACCAAAAGCACGGGAAGGTCCTGGATCCAAGAGACAACTCACGAGTTCACCCAATGCAGCTGGGAGCCGGTGGGGCTCGGTGGGCCCTTTCTGGATCCAAGCATGGGGTCTGGGTCTGCAGAATGGTCTTGGGCAGTGGTCGGCAAACTCATTAGTCAAGAGCCAAATATCAACAGTGCAATGATTGAAATTTCTTTTGAGAGCCAAATTTTTTAAACTTCTTCGAACACTACTTCTTCAAAATAGACTAGCCCAGGCCGTGGTATTTTGTGGAAGAGCCCTTGAAGGGGCCAAAGAGCCGCATGTGCCTCGTGAGCCACAGTTTGCCAACCACTGGTCTTGGGTGAGCTTCTTTGGAATCCTGCCAGCTATACAAAGTAATAACGTAAGAAGCATTCAAACCTGTGAAGAATTTTTGTGAGTTTATTTTAGCCAAACTGTCAACAAATGCCAGGAAGCAGAATCTCAATGGACTGAGATAATGCTCCGGAGAATGGCAGTTTTTGCACCTTGTACAAAATTACAATCAAAGGAGGAGATGTAAGTAGCTTACATGAAATCCATTGGTGATAGATTAGGGAGTCGGGAGAAAGCACAGTGGGGAAACCTCTGGGATTAAATTACTAGGTAAAAGTAAAATGATAGACACACACTCCTTTTACTTAAGTGGGTTCAGGATAGTTAACAGCCAACAATTAACTCAATAACAATGAGGGGATTTATAGTCTCCACGGAGCAGTGCCTGTGCTTTGAGGGGTTCGGAAAAAGGGAAATTACTTTGACATTCCAAAGATATGTTTATTGTAGATGCAAAAAGACAACAGGCTCAGTTAAGGTAAAGATTGACCTAGAACAGTGGTCTTCAAACTGCGGCTCTCGAGCCACATGTGGCTCGAGAGCCGTGGTTTGCCACTCTGTTGACAAATGAGTTTGCTGACCACTGTCATATACTACCCTTTACCTCTTTGCACATAATATGCCACAATTGCCTAATCCTCACAGCTTCCAACTACACGGTAACATTTAGCCTAGAACATGACTACCCACTGTAAACTGCCTTTAGTTTTTTTAAAAAAGGTTTATTTTCAGACCATCCTTTGTGGTTATTATAGGTCTTTGAGTTTGCAAGGCTGCCACTCAGGCCTCCCATGAGCTTGTCAGGTTTATTTTGTGGCCCCTTTTCATCCTAAGTATATTACATTGAACTAAATTTCCCAAGTGGCTGTGGGAAAACCAGGTTCCTGCTGAACAGGGAGGCTGGGGTGTTTGATGTCTAGTGGGGGGCTAGTGTGTTAGCCTACTGGGTGCCAGGAAATATCCCTTTTAGTAAACTGCAGTCAGAACCCTTTTCTTATATCAGGGATTCATAAATCAGATCCTATACTAAATAGAACCAGATCCACTATCCCTAAATCTACTATTAAATTGAAACTTTGCATTGTAAGGTTGCACTGTAGGCTTGGGCTTTGAGGCAGACCAGTGGAAGAATCTGAGAGAAGCAGACCCAGGTAGAATGGAGGTCCCCAGATTTGTGCAACAGAAATGTGTTCCTGCTGAGCTGCAGGGAGGGTGGAAGAATAGGAGGACAGGTGTGAGGCATTAAGGGTGCAACTTATTGTCTACACCCTACGGGGTATCCAAGGGATTAGTCAGTAGTCACAGCTCCCTTTCCTGTGCAGTTTCTGGAAGGCAAAATATACAGTAAGTGATTCCTAATAGCAAGTAAATAAATGCTAACCTCCTGATAGCCTCTTACTCACTGAAGGTTTACCACCCTGACATGGCCAGCCCTAGGGTGTGTCCTGTGATCACACGGGTACTAGAGTCAAATCCCATGTCCATCTGATCTGAGATTGTCTGTGCTTATCCCATCCTGAATGCTTCCATCCTCTCAGCAGTAACACTGCCTGGCAGTGCTGTGGTCAGAGGGAAGGAACCTTCAACCATCCTTTGTGCACTTAATGGTAATTCTTATCTCCTCTCAGCCAGGCCCTCACATTGTGGCTAATCTGTTGAGCCCCTTACATGTGTACTTGAAGTGTTACCCACTATTGTGACAAGGGGCTGTGTCTCCTCCTAGGTCCTGATTGGTACCACCCTACGCCCTGCTACCCCTGTCTTTGCTTTAGAGTTTGGAGAATTCAATTGATTGCTACAACGTCGCTAGAAGTTCCCAATTATGAGGAAGTATGTTTCAGGATGTATTTAACAATGAATCCCCTTCCCAGGTGACTAGTGGGATATGCCCTCTTCCCCCTACAGGCACAAAGGGTACACAGGAAGTTTCCTAAACCCAACAGAGCTCACCACTCCTCGGAGCAGAAACCGCACTCCACGCCTTCCCTGAGCTGCACCACACCGAGCCGTACTCCTGGCAGCGGTCAGCAACCCCGACTGGACAGTCCATGCCGGGGGCCCAGCCAGGCGATCCTGCTAGCTGGGCACCAGCAGGAGTTTGCCACACGAGCCAGCAGCACTCCAAGCCTTCCCTGGTCTTTCCAGAGAAGCAAATCCTTGTTTTGTTTGCCCACAGAAGACCCTGACCCAGCCTCCTCGGCTGTACCTCAGTGTTTTTCAAACACAGGTGCCCCAGGGCACCGGGCATCGGAGTGGAGACATGGCCACCTCCTCTCCATTGATGACTTAGAGGGGTCCCAGGAGACAGATGTGGACACAGGCCTGCGGCTGTCTTCCTCGGACCTGTCCGTGGTCTCTGCGTATTCTGCGCCCAGTAGATTCTTTAGCGCCTTGGAAGCACCCTCCCCCTCCGAAAGATGTGGCAGCCACTGCTCCAAGCACAAAGGTTCCAGAGAAGGACCACTACCCACTGGGAGTGGGGTGACCATGGAGACCTCCTGGGCTTCCCTCCCTCTCTTCACTGAAGGGCCTACCAGCTCCTTGGCAACAGCGGTTGCTGCTCCCCCAGCTTCTGGTGCCACCACCCTCACAGAGTCATCCTCCAAGCTCCCTGGTGATGCTCCCAACACCAAGCAAACTGGCAAACACATCACACCATCCCCAGCATTGGCTGGACCCGGGCACAGTGACACAGAGGAATTCTATATCTGAACACCCTCTACTCTGTTTTTTTCCGACACACAAGCTCAGCTCCCCAGGTCTGTCTGGAACCTAGTTATCTATCCTCCGTTCACCATGCCACCCATTCTAGGGACTAGGTGGAAAAATACTGGCATTTTTATGCCAATAACTTAAGTCGTAAAATATATTTTTTTAATTACTCAGTTCCATTTGAAATATGGTTTAGTGCATTACACACTTTAAATGCTTCATACAATTACAGTAGGTCCTCAGGTTACATCGAAGATCCATTCCTGTGGCGCGAGGTAACGCGATATTCGGCGTAGTCAGAACCCACCTACATAAGCACCTACATCACTCACATGGAGCACATACACAGCAGTAATGAAGTGAAACAGTAAAAAAAATTAAAAGAAAGATAACAAGTCCTGACCTTTACTTGTGGTAAATAAATAATAAAAAAAATAAAGCACATATGTACATACATCAAATTGACGGAACTTTTTTTTTTTTAATAAATGGAGATGGTGATGTAACCATGAAACGATGTACGTCAAGTCCGACATAACCCAAGGACTGTCTGTACTTGAAAAGAAAACCTAGTCAGCCAGAGCTGATTTGGCCATTTTTCATGCTGTGAAGAACAAACAATTAAAGCCAAAATGTTAACTGTAGGAAAGATACTAAGTGACTTGTGTGAGAAATTAGTGCACAATCACCATGAACAACCTTGGATTTCCCAGATAGATTTATATTACCAGGGAGCAGTGACCCTAATAATTTCCAAGTAGTGCTTAGAATGAAAAAGTCAGCTTGATAAGACAGCTGTAAACATCAATCAGACTACAGTCATACCACACTTAAATGTCTTGCAACGTCCAAAAATCTGGATTTACACTAAAGTGGCTAATATGCTTTATAAGGATTTAGCATGAGTAGCAGACTCTTGGTGCATTTAAAATCTGATTTCTGTTCCAAAATCTAGATTTGCATTCATCTTTCCATAATACTAATACATTCGCTGTAACAAGTAAGGGCTACAGAGTCCACTCCCCCACCTGGATTTATTTGGATCACTGAGGATGAATCGTTCATTGGAATTACAGAATAATAGGATGTGGACTGGGTAGGTAATCTTAGGATTTTTCAGTTTTAAAACCTGCAGTCTAAGGGCTGTGTATGTATATATCTATATAAATGAAAGGACCCACATTGTATACCACTTTCTCTAACAAATATGCATTGTCACCTTGTCTTTTTCATTTTTAAATAACTTGTAACATTTTAACCAGCATTTCGGTTGCACACTAGGAAGCTTTACGGCAGTGCTGGCCTTGCAGGAGTGCCAGGTGCCCTAATTGAGGCTGGAGCTTCCCCCAACCTTGGCCCTTCCGGACTGTTGACAGCTTCTGAAGCCGTGTGAATGGTATTTAAATCTCACCTCTTTTCCACTTCAGTAAGGGCACCTTTACAGTTTCAACCTCAGCAATGCCAAGTGCAGGCGTCGGGCAATGCCAAGCTGTCGCTGGTTGCTGTTTACCTTTGGGGAAGAAGAGCATGTGTTTCCCTTTTTTATTTCTCAGTCTGGTGCTCCTTGCCTACATTAGCACAGCTCATTTTCACCTCTCTGGAAGCACCCACACCAGTCCAGACACAGCCTTGGGATCCTTCTTCACACAGCCTTCCAGGCAGCTGTGGCCAGTCATCAGACTTGCACTGAAGCCTCGATCTTTGTCATTCCTGTCAATGAAAGCCTCAGATCTTCCCCCAAACATCCTGGATATCCCAGGACTCCGATATATAACATTCTGCTCCCAGCTTAAGTAAATAAAAATATGGTCTCATAATTCTAGACCAGGAGTGATTAAAGTTTTTCTGGAAAGGGCTAGATAATAAATATAGTAAGCTTTGCTAGCCAAATGCTCTCTATTATAACTACTCAAATCTGCTATTATAGCATGAAAGCAGCCATGGGCAATATCTAAATGAGTGGGAGTGGCTGAGTTCCAATAAAACTTTATTTCCAAGAACAGGTGGAGGGTCAGATTTGGCTCAAGAGTTACAGTTTGCCAATCCTTGTGCTATACTGAGGTTGATTTAAAACCCCAGCCACAGTCAACAGCAAGAATCTAGGTCTGCAGTCTTCTGCTGCTGTGGTGCATGAGGCCAAGAAAGTGGGCTCCTCAGGCCACGCGGATGGCTGCAGAACCACAGGGCGCAGAATCGTGCGGGACTTCTTTCTGCAGAGCTGATTCCCAGACAGCCACTAGCTGTCCAGCTCCTGCCCAGAAATGTGACTCATAATCAGTAGCATGATGATGAAGAGCAACAAGCTAACCTTAGGGAGGAGGAGAAAAATAACATAGAGGTGTTGACTCAGCCTACACGGAACAGTGGGCCAGCTCAGGAGTAGCAAAAATCAATGAGGCTAGCTGCCAAGTGCTGGCTTCTCCTGTCTTCATCTTTAATTGGTACCCTTAGTTTAGTGTACTTGCATGCATCCCTAGAATTGCCTGAGAGCCCAACTCTGATGCTCTCTGGTCCCACTCTTCTTCAGTAACCCACCCTCTGCACAGTCCATTCAACCAAACTGACCCCAAGGGATGTCAGCAGCACTGTTCAAGAACAGAAAATGCAAGGTGCCCCCATAACAGAGAGAAGGAAGGGGAAGTCCACCACAGACCACATTCAGACTTCCCTAGTGCTCCCCTCCAGTGCTATGGTCAGAAACAGCAGTCACTGTGTGGAGGAGGAGACACACAGACTCTACTGACAGAGCCCTAGCTTCCATTTCTGGTCATACACTAACCTTTCCTCCCCCGGGGCAGGGCGGTGGGGGGGGGGGGGAGTGTTCTGACACCCACTGGTGGATCCGACTCTTGGATTATTATTGTTGTGATAGACGCTAGCATATTGTAGGTGCTCAATAAATTTGTTCAATTTAATAACATTGAGGTTGCCTCATAAATTATTTTTCTTCTGAATTAACTTCTGTGATACAGGAAATCTAGATCTGATTCCTAATTTTTTGGTCATTTAATGGAACCCAGTTTCTTCTTGTTGGCCTTGCACTTTCCCCAGCTTGACCCAGAGGGCAGTGTTAGTAAGTGCCCTTTTCTGGTTCACAGCCCATGCCTTATTTGACTCTTTTCCTAATAAAATTCCCCAAAATTACTGCTCACGGTCCCACTGCGGCCTACCCTAAACACCACGTAGTACCTGCATTAAAGATCAAATGTCTCTCAGGGCAGTCCCTGACTGACCTGTTGAGCCCTACAAAACTCATCTTGGGTCACTCCAGTTGGGTCACCATGCAGGTGGGTGGGGAGCCACCAAAGAGGCTTTTGTGATGGTGGGAAGGCTGATATGTGGCTACACTAAATGGACTGTAGTGCTGGATGCTTCTTGAGCTGAGGGACTCAACAGCAGAGGAACAGTCATGTGGGAGTCTATTGGACTATCCAGTGCATTCCAGGTAAGAACAAACATTTACCTTCAGCAAGAAGACATTTGAGTTCACAGCTGATGTCTTTGGCTCCAAGGAAATCGGAAGAAATGTAGGTATCTTCTTATCCCCCTACCAGGCTTTCTGTAGATGAACCAATTATCTAATCCATCAGGTAAGAGGTGCCTGAGTAGACTCAGAATTCCTAGAAGAAACTCTTAAAGGCTGATTAAATGGAGAGTTTTTCCCTCCCAAACAGAGCAGTATCAGTGACCATTTCTGGTCAGTGATCCCAGGATTGAATTTCAGGAGAGCAGTGGGAATAGCTGAATAGTCACCTTCCATCTCTCTGCCCAAGGTCACATTGCTCCCTGTGCCTGATTTGGACACAAATGCCTCCTTCTGACTAGTAGGGTTCCACTGCTCTTTAATCCTCTGGAAATACAATTGATGAGGTCCTGCAGAGGCTTGAGAAAATAACAAGAGAAGTCAACAGGAATAAACATGGATTCTCAAAGGAAACACCTTTTGTCACAATTATAACAAGTCAATTCAAGAGGGGTCAAGAACCAGAGTTTAAAGATTTTCATATAATTACATTCTTCCAACTTCTACTGAAGGCTTTTATCTCATGGTGGGCACAGAGGCCCAAATACAAATGACTTTAAATAACGTAATTTACCGGACTGAATAACGGAGGCAAAAATGGATGGTAATGTCAGCACAGCTGGGTCTTTTTATTAGTCAGTTTCTATTTTAAAAGGGTGCTGTTATCCAGTTATGTGGCCACTATTACGAACAATATATTCATTTCAGACAGAAGTCACCAGAACATTTGGTGAAGCTGAAAAGGCACCTTCCTCTCCCCTTCCCCTATGACACTCTTCCTAAACTCTCCGTTTGTAATGAGGTCCCACTTCCAGTTGCCTCAAATGGTGTAAAAAAAACAGCTGCAAAGCCCCCACTGGCCTGATCTGGTTGGGAGTCGCCCTGCCCCATTTGAACCATTGATCTTATAAGCTGGATGTCTGAAAGAAGCCAGCTAGACTTAGGTCAGCTCTGCTCAGTCACCAGTGCATTTTGGTCAGGAGCCACTTGGAATGCATGTGGCACAAGGCTCAAGAAACAGAACAGAAACACTTTCAGGCCAAATTGCCTCGCTGAAGATGGCTGAGGGAAAGCTTTGGTGCCACCTGGTGGCCACCATGCCCCGGAGGGTCAGCAACTGCCCTCCCTTTTCATGGAAGACTCCACCTGGAGGAACAGGAGGAAGGCACTTCTATTCATTATTCTGCATCGAGCTGTTCCTACAAGGCATTGAGGCAACTGATACTGCAATGACATAAGACAATAGAAATAGAAAATCAGAGCTAAGAAAAATGTTCATAAATAAGCCAACCATAAAGGAAAATGTAACTGCTATGGATGAATTTCCTAAAAGCCAAAGCAAAAAGGGAAACACAAGTAGTTCAGTAGTTTCCATTTGTGATTGGAGAATCTAGCAGCATCTTACTTCATTGTAATTGAAGTTGCCTCAATGCCCTTTCTCAATGGAAACCAAGTTTTTCTTAGTGCAGAGTTCTAAAATCACTTTCTGAGAAGGGGCATTTCCTAAAGGATTTTCTCTTAATAGAGACCAAGTTGGTAGCTTTCTAGATTGGAGGATGAAGTTAAAAGACCTGGAGGAATGGACACAGCCGTGCACTTTGGACAAGCCTCCCTGCACATCTCCGGCAGCACATTGGTAGAGGGAAATTTCACTCTTGTCAGAAGCCCAGGGGCTGACTTCTTCTGATCTCTTGAGGCCAACTCTGAACCATCTGGCAAGGCGGTAAGGCTGACATCCTACTGGGAAACTAGAGGCTCCTCCGGAGAGTCCACATGGACGAGTGCTCCATCTGCATCCGCATCCACTCACTCCCTGCCTGGATGTCAACTCCAGTTCCCTAACCTCCCCAGGTAAGAAGCTTCAGGGACTTGGAAGCTCTTCCAAATCCCCTCCTTCCGCCTCTCACTGACGTTCTTGAAACATTTCAGAAATTTGGGTCCCTGCACCTCTTTCTTCATTGCCCTGAGTATATTTGCTTATTATCATTCATTCAACAAGCATATTGAGTCCCACTATGTGTGAGGCTGTGGGCTAGGTGCTGAGAACTTAGGATTGAATGGGAGAGACAATCCCTCCCTCATGGAACCACCCTCCTATAATCATCATTGCTGTTTCCCACCTACCTGTAGATTTTATAATCCTACTGGTGGATCTGCTGGGATTAACCTCTGCTACACTTACATGGAGTCTCAGATTTTGGCATCAAATAGATCTGGCTTCCAATTCTGACTCCACTCACTGTGTGAACCTGGGGTAAGTTATTTCACTTCTCTGAGCCTCTGGTTTTTTTGTTTGTTTGGTTGGTTGTTTTTTTTAATCTTTATTGTTGAAAGTATTAGAGGTGTCCCCCTTCCCACCCCCCCATTGATCTCCTCCACCTCGCCCCCACCCTTCCCAGTGAGCCTCTGTTTTATCATGTGTAAAATATGGACAACATTCAAGGGTCATTACAAAAATTAAATTATATCACTTGTACAAAAGTTCCTATACTGCCTGCAATGTGGCAGGTATTTAATGAAGGTTGATGGTTTTTCTTCCCTCAGGCTGTGGGACAGCACATGCTCTGCCCAGCAGGCTCTCTGTGCAGGTGGCAGACAGGTTTGGCTTCATCGTGCTCTTTACAGCTAGCTCTTCTACCACCACCTCTCAACCGTCTGTCTGGACAGAACTTCACCCAACAGGGAATCATCTTTTCAACATCACACCCTCAACCTCCCTGGGTGTTTTCTTTCCTCCATTTCAAGCCACCGCCAGCAAAGCCAGACCTGAGTTACCACCCAGTGCTGCTCCTCCTCGCTCTCCAACTCTGAGCTGCCCTTCCCTAATCACCCCTCTCCCCACCAATCCCTCCACCCAGGAAACCTGCTCCACCTTCTCTCAGCCATCCCCCTGCCCCCCTACTCCCCACACCCTCTCCTCTGGCTTCTAGATCTGCCCGCCCCTCCTGGAGCACCGGCTGGCCATTTCACCTGCCTCTGTCGCATCTGCACCTCTTTCCCTCTGGCCTTCTGTTGCCTCCTCACCAGGCACTGAGCCCTCTGGGGCAGTAGCCCAGTTTCCACCCGTAGCTGTTAGGCATCCTGCGCTGAGTCACTCCCATTCACTCCACCAATCCACAGCTATTTGGGCAATTTTCATCCACTCTTAAAGGCTTCACCTGTCCAAACCAGTTTCAACTTCGCCAATGCCCCCTAAACCTTGGTTTGCACTACTCTTAGCAGCTGGTCTTGCCCCTATTCAACCAGGGCCAGACTGTCCATTATCCCTTCAGGCTCCCTCCTTATCACATAAGAGGTGTCTGACTCTAATGAGGTAAGAAACAAAGGCTAGTGAGTAGAATGGATTTACTGCTAAGTCCTCTGCCCTTGGAAATGGTCTGACAACTGAAAATGCACCCGGCACAACAGAGGACACTGATTTGTGCAGCAGGGAGACTCCTCGTCCTGTTTCCACTCTAAGAATTATGTTCCACTTCTGTAAAACGAGCCTCCTCTCCCCAATACAAGTAACTCACCCCACTCCCCGGGCTCCAGATTCTGGGCCATAATGCTCAGGGGCAGTCTGGGCCTGCGTTCGTCACCTGCGCTGGCTCTGCAGACCAGAGTGACCCCTGTGCTGCTCCGGTCAGTGTCAGAGCCCCCAGCTCTGGCCTGGGCTCCCCAGGAGTGCTCCCCACCAGCTCTGTCCATGCTGGCGCAGTGAACTGGCAGCACCTGTGGACACCTGGCAGCAGGCTCGGTATTGGGACCCAACCACATGTGACCATCCCGGGAACTCTGCCTGATCACATTTTTGTTCTGGGTCCATCCCAGCCTTCGCTGTCTGGTTTGGTAAACATTGGAGCTTTCAAAATGGGTATGTACTGGCCTTCCTTTCCCTCCTTCCTGCAGGCCAGGCCTGAATTTTCAGCCCACGCCCTCCCCCACCACATACCCCACACTGCACAGGCCTGGCTTCCCTCTGGCCCCAAATCATGACCCACAACAAACTACCCACACACACGAGAAAGGACCAGCTCCTGCTCCTCTGGGCTTCTCAGTTCTGTTAAGGGTGTATTCTTTTTCGTCATTCACATTCACTTACTATTCTACACTCCAGCCAAACGGGCTCTTAATTCTCCACGAAACATACCTACCTTCCCACCGTGTGCCAAAGCTCAGATATTTCTCCAACTCTCCACCCATCAAAACCCCACTGTCCACCGTAGCCCCGTGCACACCGCCTCCCTCAGGAAGCCTGTCTGGCTACCCTTCCCCCACTGCAATGTGCCAGCACTAGGCTGTTCCTGTCTCAGGACAGGTCAAGGCTACTTAGTCTTGGCATTGTTTGGGAACAAGGCTTATCTATCCAGGCAGATTATAAACTAGTCCTTAATCTGAGGCAGTGCCTTGATAGATAAGATTTAAATAAGTGAGTGTGGGAGGGATGTAGTTGCCTTTGGCACAATTATTCCATCCCAACGTCCTGGCCTGTCAGAAGGAGAAGTTGTGTGGAGGAAAGAAACCTCCAGGCCCTTGCTGAGCAAGTCCATATTTACCTGAACCGTTTGTGTTTTATTTTCTTTATAAACATCTAGGGCTAAACATTAGGGCACTTGCTCACAAAACCTTCTGCCAACCTAGAATTCATCCACATTTCCCTATAGATATCCTATGTATACACAGCTATTTTTAAACTTTATACCCACAAAACTCTTGGCAAAAATACAAACTGAATGGATTTCAAACACAACTGGCTTAAGTCCACGTGTTTGAAAAGGAATGTTGAAATGACGTGAACACTCTTACTTGCTTTCTTTCATGTTTGCCTGGCTAGAATTATAGTATTTCAGCGTTGGGCTGGGAGTGCAGGTGTTTGACCTGTTTCTTTGCCTAAGACTGAAAATCCTTCCCACTGTCAACTTCCAAAATTTCCCTCGGGGCTGGCCTTCTGTCCCTCTAAAACCACATGTGTAGCATGAACCAGCAAACAGTCCTCCTGGATCGGGCTGTGCCCTGAAAACTTCTCTCATAGCTGCAGCCATTGCCTAGAGCTGCAGATCCCTAACTCTTGTCATTTGCTTTGTGTTTTCACCATATCTGTGGACTGACTGTGCAATAGTTACTTATTTTTAAAATCAAGTGGAAAACTAGCAGACTCTCCAGCACCAGGTAACTGGGAGATGTGGTGCAAACACAGCAGTGTGACCACAGGGTGACAGGGGGTTCAAGGGCTCCTACCACCTCTGCTCAAAGCTCTGGGCTTCTCTTGCAGCACAACTGCAGCTCTGAGGTCCCTGAAAGCATGCAGTGAGGAGCCTCCCCCCTACAAGACAAATGCTGCAGGAGCTGGCGATGCATTCACAGCCCCGTAGAAGGTGATGAAATCTGTGCATTGCATCATGTCACTGCCCCCTTAAAGTCCTACAGTGGCTTCCCATTGCATTTGAACTGAAAATACAATGGCCTGTCCCCAGGCCTCAGAGCCCTGTATGATCTGGCCCCTCTGTCTTTACCCCTCACCCCCGCCGCCTCACTCACTGTGCTCCAGTCCCACCAGACTCCCTGCATATAGTTGAACACTCCACACAATCTTTGCACCTGCAGTCCCCTTGGCCTGGGACATGCTTCTCCCTACTTTTTGCTCCCATATCTCCTTCTTATCCTTTTGGTCTCAGTCTAAGTGCCATCTACTCTAAAAGGCCTTCCTGGACCATCTATCAATATCCCAAGTATCCCTGTAAAAGGCATGCTATCACAGGACCACCAGCATAATATATATGCACTCGGTAAGGGACATGATCATCTTGTTCGTTGATTAAATTTTTAATGACATTGAGTTGTGTTTTTATGTGCTAAATGTATGTTTGAAGAGTACATTGGGCCCTTCTGGAATCCTGCCCATTATTGTATATAGAACTTGCAGCATTATTTTAGCAGTTGAAGTTACTTTAGCTTTATTGCTGTTACTTTGCTTTTATGAGGTACTGTTGATTATCTCCATCCTTCATTTAACACTATGTCCCTGATCAGAAAGAAACCACCCTACCTCAAAGAACCTACTGAAAAATACAGTCCATGTTACTAACATTAAAATCAACAGCTGACATTTATCGAGAGCTCAATGTGCCAGGCATTGGGCTAAGTACTGACACACATGATCTCATTTAATCTTAAATGTGTAAGATCGCAGTTGTCACCATTTTATACATGAAGAAACAAGCACAGAGATTATAAGGTGTTGCCTAAGATCACACAACTAGCAAATAATAGAGTGTCCTCATTCCTTCTTTCTTTTTTTTTTTTTTTAATAAATATACTGAGTATTGTTAAGTTGCAACAGAACAGGTAAAATTGTATGTAAGGAGTTTATGAAACAGCAGGTAAAGTGAAACCACACACAGATGTCTAGAAAGAAAAGCATGGTGTGACATGTGACATGAGAACTCCTTTCTTGAAGAGAAGCACACAGTCACTCCTATGAAAGTAACAAATGAGCTGGGTTTAAAGAGGGGAAAAATTTTACGAACAAATGTGAGAAAGTTCTTCCAAGCAGAAACATTTTTAAGCTAAGCTCCCCTCAAATAGGAATTATTAAACCAGCAATATCCACTGTAGCCTGTGTTAATATTTCATCATCATTGTTTTCTTAATAAAATATTAATGCATCTTATTTACTTATTCACATATTCCTTTGTCAGCACAATTCATATTACTGTTCGTCTCAAACACAATATCTGAATGAATCTGGCGGAAAAACCTGACAAGAGTAGCATATAATTGTTTGGAACTAAATTCAGATTTCAGAAGTTATAAGCAGATTCTATTAAAATTCTATTCCTATGACTTAATTATGGTCATTAAGAAGACTACCTATACAGTCTCCTTTTATATAGAAAAGTCCTGCTTGTCTGAGAGGAAAGCAGGAGTGTGCCTGTTTAGGAGATGACTGCCTTCTGTGATAAATGAAAGACCTGGTTCTGTGAAGGTCACTTCACAAAAGTTCAGGCTCAGGCATGGTCAGTCAGTACCCTGAGGGCCGCAGAGTCCCATTTGAAATGTCTTTGTCATACTTGTGACTTGACAAGTAGACCAGCTTTTCCCTCTGCAACCAGGGGCCCTGGGCAAGGGGACTGAAAGGCTCCTTGCCTTCCTGATTTGGAGTGAGAAAAAGAAGAAACAGGAATGCATCTCTGCCTTCTCTCTACCCCCAATCAAGAGCTGAATTCTTCCCACCACTTTGATATTTGGAGCAGACGGAGAGAAGAAAGGGAAATAACTAGAGGATAAGAAGAATGTCAAGAAGGATGGAAGGAATCGCAAGCTCCCCAGAGCTCGTTGCTGTGGCCTCAGAGAGCGGGGTGATGCCTTGTTAGGGATCCCAATCTTCCTGAGAGGCCTTTCCTCACTCCTGTGCCGTCGACACTCTCAAAGCACTCTGCACCCTTGGTTTTAAAGTGGAGAGAAAGGATTTACATGTCCACGGTACCCTGTGGAGGTTCACAAAGCACAGGGGTTTTAAAACTCATCACAGATCAGGCAGTTTATAAAGTTAGATCTGTGACATTGTCAAACAGGTCAAAGAATGTTATAAAATTTTTAAAAAATTAATATTAATTTGCTCTATTTGGGAAGATATATTACCTCTGGAATTAGGGAGGGCTGGAAGGATGAGGTTGAACCCAGGAGTCATTACAACAAATGAGGCAATAAGAATGAGGTATGTGGAGCATGCAGGCAAACAAGTCCTCTAACCCCACATGTGATTTCACTCTTAAGTGAGGCCATTTGCACAGTCAAAGCTTGTCAGAGTTCCCTCAAGTCATCTGAATTGGTCTAGTTTTTCCCCAGCTAAGTACTATCAATTTTTGAATGTATTATTTTTTTCTATAACCAACATAGGGTCTTCAAAACAATCACCCTGCCCGTCTGGATTTTTCTTTCTTTTCATTACACAGTCTGAGATTCCTTCCTGCATCGTATCACCTTCAGACAGCAGAAAGATGGCACCATAGTTAAGACCATTCTGTTGATTGCAAATGTTTCCCATTGCATTTGGCAGCTTACTTCCCTACCATATATCATTGCAAAGGCACCATATATCAGCATGTTCTAAATAGTTGAACCAGAAATAACCAAATGGAGTGGGAGGCCAGCATGAAAAATGGAAACACTAAGGAAAAATGTATGATGAAAGAACAAAGAGATGAATTAAGCAGAGGCTGTTTGCATATTACATGAAATAAAGTGATATCTTTGCAAAAAGTCTCACTGAAATCATGTCTGATACTATTTTTTTTTTATTCTTCCACCCCTGTTCCATCCAAATCACTGTCTTCAGGTTCACTGTAGCATTAACCATTTAGAGCCAGTGACACAGTCCAAGGCCAGTGTAGAAAGACCATCTCACTCTGGGGAGACAGTGCTTGACCCCCTGTGGGCTTCCAGAGGATTCCCAATGTCTCCTGGTAGAGGACAGCTGGGAAAATCCCTCTCTAGGAGAAGCTTTTACCTCCAGCCATTCCCAACCTCTTAGTTTGCAACTTTATGACGGGAAAAAAAACTTTGAAATAATCTAACAGGTTAAGGAAAAATACATGCATACCTCTCTGGAATAATTGCCCTTTCATTTACTGAGTGCCAACGATATGCCAGGAATTGTGCTAAATCCTTTCCAAACATTTTCTTTTCAATCTTCTGAACAACCTAATGTGATAGATTTTATTTATCCTTGTGAGAACTGAGACTTGGTGACATTAAGTAAATTGTTCAAGGCATACGGCTAGCTAACAGTGAGGTCAAGTTTCAGACCCAGGTCTGTCTGAATTCAGAGACTGCTCTTAATCTGACACTGCCTCATCACCACTGGGTGGAAGTAGTTCTTGAAATAGACAATAGAATTGAGTCCCCTAGTTGAATCTATAAAGAAAGTTATTAAAGGACTAGAGGCCCGGTGCATGAAAATTTATGCACTGGAGCGGGGGTCCCTCAGTCCGGCCTGCCCCCTCTCACAGTCTGGGAGCCCTCAGGGGCGGGAGGCAACCCGGTGATCAGGGGAAGGTGGCAACCCCATCACACCTCTGCTGCTGCCACTGCTGGCAGCGCAACTCTCTGCTGGCCCTAGTTACCTGTGCCTCAGCGGCCCTGGGTGGCTGGGGAGCTGAGGGAACTGGGGGACTCTGGAGGCAGGCGCACAGAGTGGCCGGACCCGCCTGGGGGTGGGCCCGGCCATGCCGTGCCTGCCACCCCAGCGGGGCTGAGGGGACTGGGTGCCGCCATCTTGTGGCTGTGGGTGCTGCCATCTTTGAGGGCATGGCAGTCAAATAGCATATTCCCTCCTTATTGGCTGTGGGCGCTTCCATCTTTGTGAGGGTGTGATGGTCAATTAGCATATTCCCTCTATATTCGATAGGATGTCAGGCAGATGCCAGAGTCTCTGTAAGGTGTAGAAACCCACACCTGACTGCCATACAGCCAGGAATGATTCCAAACTGTTCTGGGGAATTTTTTTTTTTTTACTGAATTTATTAGGGTGACATTGGTTAATAAAATTTTATAAGTTTCAGGTGTATAATTCTATAATACATCATCTGTATATTGTATGTTCATCACCCCAAGTCAAGTCTCCTTCCATCACCATTTCTCTCCCCTTTACCCTCTTCTACCTCCCCCCCCCCACCACCCTTCTTCTTTGGTAATCACCATGCTGTTGTTTGTGCCTATGAGTTTTTTTGTTGTTTGTTTGTTTTGCTTAACCCCTTCACCTTTTCACCCAGCCCTTCCATCCCCTTCCCCTCTGATAGCTGTCAGCCTGCTCTCTATCTGTGAATCTGTTATGCATCTCTTGTTTGTTAGTTTATTTGTTCATTAGATTCCACATATGAGTGAAGTCATATGGTACTTGTCTTTCTCTGACTGGCTTATTTCACTGAGCATAATGCTCTCTCCAGGTCCATTCATGCTGTTGCAAGGGTAAGATTTCCTTTTTCACAGCTGAGTAGTATTCCATTGTGTAAATATACCACAGCTGCTTCTGCTGCTGCTTCTTTTTTTTTTTTAATCCACTTATCTACTGATGGACACTTAGGCTGCTTCCAAATCTTGGCTATTGTAAATAATGCTCCAATGAACATAGGGATGTATATATTCTTTTGAATTAGTGTTTCAGATTTCTTCAGATATAGTCCCAGAAGTGGAATCATTGGGTCATAAGCAGTTTTATTTTAATTTTTTGAGGTAACTTCATACTTCTTTCCACAGTGGCTGCACAAGTCTGCATTCCCACTGACAATGCATGAGGGTTCCCTTTTCTCCACATCCTGTCCAACACTTGTTATTTGTTAATTTATTGAGGACAGATGGGAAGTGATATTTCATTGTGGTTTTAATGTGCAGCTCTCTGATGATTAATAATGTTGACCATTTTTTCATGTCTATTGGCCATCTGTATGTCCTCTTTGGAGAAGTGTCAATTCAGGTCCTTTGTCTGTTTTTTAATTGGATTGTTTGGTGTTTTTAAGTACTTTATAAATTTTGGATAGTAACCCCCTATCAGATTATCATTGGTAAATATGTTTTCCCATTCAGTGGGTTGTCTTTTCATTTTGTTGATGATTTCCTGTGCTGTGCAAAAACTTTTTAGTTTTATATAGTCCCATTTTTTTTTTCTTTTGTTCCCCTTGCCTGAGGCAATATATCAGGAAAAACATATTGCTAGGAGAAATGTCTAAGATTTTGCTGTCTATGTTTTCTTCTAAGATTTTCATGATTTTGAGTCTAACATTTAAGTCATGTTGGAGGGGGAGGAAAAGAGAAAGATGGGGGTGTGCTCCTGGGGGGAGAGAGATCACCCCTAACAAATCCATTTGGAGTTTATTCTTGTGTATGGCATAAGAAGATGGACAAGTTTCATTTTTTTTGTATGTATCTGTCCAATTTTCCCAACACCATTTATTGAACAGATTGTCTTTACCCCATTGTATGTTTTTGCCTCCTTTGCCAAATATTTATTGACTATAAAGGCATGGGTTTATTTCTGGGCCCTGTATTCTGTTCCATCAAATATAAGTCTGTTTCTATGCCAGTACCATGCTGTTTTGATTATTATGGGCTTGTAGTATAGTTTGATATCAGTAAGTGTGACACCTCCAACTTTGTTCTTTCTAAAAATTGCTAAAGCTTTTTGGTGTCTTTTGTAGTTCCATAAAAATGTTTGGAATATTTGTTCTAGACCTGTGAGATGTGCCATTGGTAGTTTAATAAGGATTGCATTGAATCTGTAGATTGCTTTGGGTAGTATAGACATTTCAATTATGTTAATTCTTCCTATTTATGAACATGATATATGCTTCCACTTATTTGTATCTTCAGTTTCTTTCTTCTGTATCTGATTATTTTCTGAGTACAGGTCTTTTACCTCCTTGGTTAAATTTATTCTTAGGTATCTCATTCTTTTTAAAGCAATTATTAATGGGATTGTTTTCTTAGTTTCCTTCCTGGTAGTTCATTATTAGTGTATAAAAATGCAACTGATTTCTGGATATTTATTTTGTATTCAGCTACTTGACTGAATTTACTTAACAGTTCTAGCAGTTTTTTTGGTGAAATCTTTAGGGTTCTCTATATACAGTATCATGTCATCTTCAAATAATGACAGTTTTACTTCTTCCTTTCAATATGGATGCTTTTTATTTCTTCTTGTTTAATTGCTGTGGCTATCACTTCCAGTATTATGTTGAATAAAAGCGGTGAAAGTGGACATCTCTGTATTGTTCCTGATTTTAATGGAAACCCTTGTAGCTTTTGCCTATTGTGTCTGATGTTGGCTGTGGCTTTGTTATATATAGCCTTTATTACGTTGAGGTATGTTCCCTCTATTCCTACTTTGCTGACAGTTTTTATCATAAATGGATGCTCGATTTTATCAAATGCATCTATTGATATGATCATGTAGTTTTTGGTTTATGTGATGTGTGCCAGGCCAGCTCAGCAAGGATTCGGTGAGCCTGAGGGGTGTGCGGCGAAGGATTGAAGAAAAGACAGACAAAGAGAATAAGCTGGGTCTAGGTGGATCTCCTGTGCCTGGCTAAGGCCACAGAGAAAAGATCCAGATGGCAAGCTGAGCCTTTATTTTATAGCCAGAGGTAACCAAGGTAGTGGTCACCATAGTTACAATGTTCTTGTGAGTTTCACTTGTTTTGGCAGCACTTGCTGCACCTCCTGCAGTCCATTAGCTACCCAGATAAGATCTAGGGAGCTTCATAAGGTCAAGCTTAATTATGCTAAGAGGGCTGTGCCCTCTAAGCTGGGACTTGTGGCTTTGCCAACAGGTCAGTCCGAGGCTTACCCCTATAGCCGCTCCCTATAGTGATGTATCACATTTTTTTATTTGTGGGTCTAGTACCAACCTTGCAACCTCGGAATAAATCCCACTTGATCATCATATATGACCTTTGTAATATATTTATATTTTGTTGAGGATTTTAGCATCTATGTTTACTAGGGATATTGGCCTATAATTTTCTTTCTTTGTAGTGTCTTTATCTGGTTTTTGAATTAGGATAATGTTGGCCTCAAAAGTGAGCTTGGGAGTCTTCCCTCCTCTTGAATTTGTTGGAATAGTTTGAGAAGAATAGGTGTTAGTTCTTTGAATGTTTGGTAAAATTCACCTGTGAAGCCATCCAGTACAGGACTTTTGCTTGTTGGGAGGTGTTTGTTTTTTCTGCTTTAATTTCACTAGTTGTAATCTTCCTATTCAGATTCTCTGATACTTGCTGATTCAGTTTTGGAAGATTATATGTTTCTAGGAATCTATGCATTTCTTCCAGATTTTTCTACAGAAAATTCTGCTACTCTGAGCCATTGTTGGCACAGATAATGCCTAGGACTGGACACCAGATTCTCCACTAAAATTGTAGCAGAAGAGCCAGAGGCCTCTGCCACCATGCTTGCTAAGAGACCTTTCTCCCTGTATTGCCTGCCATCATTCACTTTCCACTGATGTCTGTGTGAATGCTTCTAATTAGGTGACTTTAAATCATGTGGCTGCACCTAATTGGAAAGGAAGTCTGGGAGATGTATTTTGGAGGTGTTTTCCTTGGGAAAGTGAGACTCACGAAATGAAAACTATGAAAATAAGAAAAGGGTGAACAAAAAGATTTATGGGTACTAAAAATATTAAATAAGTGTTTACTAAGGGCCTACTAAGTGCCCAACATGGTGATAGACTCAAGACTTTCAAGTATGAGGATATATGGTCCAAGGATGGTCCTCAGAGGAGTAAAGTCTGACTGGATAAAACAAGTGATCAACCCACACGAGGCAGCCACCCCTGGAGGGCAAAATAAGCAGGGGTTTATGTGCAGTCCTGCAAACTAGGGCATCAAGATGTAATGGATGAAAAGATATAACCGGATGATTTGAACTTGAAAGGCACAGATGTCATTCACTAAGGTAGAGAAGAAATCGATAGACATGCTGGCCCCATGCTGGCCTCAAGGTACAAGGGCAGGGAAGAATGACCACTGTACAGGGCAGGGCAAGATCTAGGATTCCACTCTGGCCAGATGGTGAAGGGCCCGAGGACACAGGAACTGACTTACCATGGAATGGCATTTCCTCAGGGATCACTAAAGGGAGTTAGCAAGGGGAAGAGGAGGCCTCCGATTGGGGAGAGCAACAGCCAGGCTTTGTGAAAGAAATTAGTTGGCTCATTGGCTCTCTGGAAGGGTCAAATGGTCAGGTTAGGGGTTATGTAGCCAGGAGCCACACCCAGACTCCAACCTGGGACAAATCAGCCCTGCGGCCCCTCACTCTTTACAGTGCTGCCCCCAAGGCCAGACCCCATCCTTTCCGGAAAATGGATTCCACAGCTGCCATTTCCTCACTTTGCTCTGGCAGCGGAGCCTCCCTTTCTTGGTGCCTTGTCACATGCCCATGCCTTAGCTTCTGGGGAAGCCTGGGGAAATGGCTCTGCCTCCTCCCCAAGGAAGCAGACAAATAGTGTAAGAATGTTGTTCAAGGATCTGATGGTCACACTGATAACAAATGTTCATGACATAGGCTTGGTGTGAACTTGTGTCTTATGTAAGCGAAGGGACAGTGACACCGGACTTGGCTGTGCATCTCCTGACCAGAAGGCAGCATCTCCTACAGCCACAGAGAGGCTCAAATTCCCAGACGTTAGGGAAGGGAAGGGAAGGAAAGGAGCTCCTGGGCAAATGGACCTTGAGGAAAACCAAAAATATATAATAAACTTACTCATGTTGAGGCATAAATGACCAACAAGGCTTGTGTGTTACCTTCCCAGGGATACTGCATTTTAACAGAAAACAAAGCTTTAAGTAAAAGGGATTTTTGGTATCAGGCAGTCAATGGGGCAAATATTTTCTAGTTGGTGGAAGGGAAGGCTGTGGCAAACACTGCAGATTGTCTATCCAATATCCACACTCTCTTTCTTTCTTATTATAGTATTGCAATTTGGGTGGGAGGGGACAACCATGTGCTATTTACAAATAGTAACTCCCCTTGGAATAAATAACACAGGGATGAAAACAAAAGGAACAATCAAAACAGACCCACCAAAAATGCAGCGGGGCATTGGGGAGCTCCCCCTTCAAATGACTTCAATGAAGACTAGCTAAGCACCTGGAAAACTAAATACTTTAGAACAATGTTTTTAAAGAATAAGTTTGAAAGCAGAATGCATGATGCCAATGCACCATGATTATGAAAACGTTCTAAAAAGATTTTGCATATAGACCAAATCTGGAAGGGAATGTACATAAGTGAAAATGATAGTGAGACCAGGATGATTTGTAATGAGAATAAAAGCACTTACTGAGGAAAAACAAAAATAAAAAACAAAACAGTTACTACCAACAGTGAATTATCTGAAAAAGAAATAAAGCAATCCCATTTAAAATAGCATTAAAAAAAAACAATAAATTTAACCAAGGAGGTGAAACATCTCTACACTGAAAAGTACAAAACATTGGTGAAAGAAATTAAAGACAACACAAATAGCCCTAACCGATTTGGCTCAATGGATGGAGCGTCGGCCTGAGGACTCAAGGGTCCCAGGTTCGATTCTAGTCAAGGGCATGTACCTTGGTTGCAGGCACATCCCCAATACGGGGTATGCAGAAGGCAGCTGATTGATGTTTCTCTCTCATCGATGTTTCTAACTCTCCCTCTCCCTTCCTCTCTGTAAAAAATCAATAAAATATATTTTTTTAAAAAGACAACACAAATAAATGGAACGATACCTCATGTTCATGGACTGGAAGAATTAACATTGTTAAAACTGTTCATGTCACCAAATGCCATCCATAAATTTGATGCAATCCCTATGAAGATTATAATAGCATTTTTTACAAAAATAGAAAAAAAATAAGATTCATATAGAACCACAAAGGACCCCAAAAAGCTAAAGCAAAATTGAGGAAAAAAATAACAAAATGAGGCATCACACTACCTGATTTCAAATTAAATTACAAAGTTATAGTAATAAAAATAGTACTGGCATAAAACTATACATAGACCAATGGAACAGAATAGAAAACCCAGCAATAAATCCATGGTCAACTAATATTTGACAAAGGAACCAAGAATACTTAAAAGATATTCTCTTCAATAAATGGTGCTGAGATATTCACATGTAAAAGAATGAAATTGAACTCCTAATTTACACCACTCACAAAAATTAACTCAAAATAGATAAAAGATTTAAATGTAAGGACTAAATCATAAAACTCCTAGAAGAAAACATAGGGGTTGGCATGGTGTGGGGACACAAAAAATAACTTTCACCTTCTATGTTCTTCTAGCTAGGTTAATAATCAAAATAACAAGAGACAAATTAACAGGAAAAAATGTCCAAAATTTATTTTATGGATGTACATTCAGGGGTGCCATAAGACATGAGATTTAACGTATTGGATGATGAGGTTTATATGCCATTTTGAACAAAAGAAAAGGAGGGTAGGGGTCCCCAACCTCAAAGGGAAAGCAGGCAATTCACAGATATATGAGAAAGAGTAAATGTGAGGCAAACACATTCCAGCTAGGCAACCCAGAAACAATGGGATACAGAGGGGAATTCATTGAACAGACCCCTGTTTGGATCTTTCCTGTCCATCATACCTAATTCAAATAGGCTAAGGTAAATACGCTAAGTGAACCTGCCAACATGAATGTGCTGATGGCCTTCCTGAAACAGGCCTTTCCATCTGAGTTCCCTTAGGCAGGGAAGGGAGAGGGTCAAAAGTTCTTTCAGAGTCTATTTTATTTTTAATGTAAATTCTTTATTGTTTAAAATATTACATAAGTCTCCTTTTCCCCCCATTGACCTCTCCCCAGCCGCTCCCACCCCCAGCACATGCCCTCATCCCCTTATTGTCTGTGTCCATTGGTTATGCTCATATGCAAGCATACAAGTCCTTGGATTGATCTCTCACATCCCCTCGCCATCCCTTGCCTTCCCTCTGAGGTTGGATGGTCTGTTCAATGCTTCTATGTCTCTGGCTCTATTTTGGTTCATTAGTTTATATTGTTCATTATATTCCATAAATGAGTGAGATCATGTGATATTTATCTTTCTCTGACTGGCTTATTTCGCTTAGCATAATGCTCTCCAGGTCCAGTCATGCTGTTACAAATGGTAAGAGTTCCTTCTTTTTTACAGCAGTGTAGTATTCCATACAACTTAACAAAAGGAAGATAAACAATCCAATCAAACAATGGGCAAAAGACTTAAAAAGACACATTTCGAAAGAGGACATATGGAAGACCAAGAGGCATATAAAAACATGCCCAAAGTCACTAATCATCCGAGTGATGCAAATAAATCAAAATGACAATGCGATACCATCTCACACCTGTCAGAATGGCTATCATCAACAAATCAATGACAAGTGCTGGCCAGGATGTGGAGAAAAAGGAACACTCGTGCACTGCTGGTGGGAATGCAGACTGGGGCAGCCACTGTGGAAGACAGTATGGAGTTGCCTCAAAAAGTTAAAAATGGAACTCCCATTTGACCCAGTAACTCCACTTCTAGGAATATATTCCAAGAAATCAGGAACACCAATCAGAAAGGATATATACACCCCTATGTTCATAGCAGCCCAATTTACAATAGCTAAGATTTGGAAACAGCCTAAGTGCCCATCAGCAGATGAGTGGATTAAAAACTGTGGTACATTTACACAATGGAATACTACACTGCTCTATTATTTCTTAATAGCCAGCTTAAAATCAATATCTTAAAAGGCATATATTGGAGTGGCAAAACTTTGGTCTCCTTCAATGTCTTGGCAATGATTTTTTTTTAAATTTGATACCTAAAGCACAAACATCAAAAGCAA
Organism: Corynorhinus townsendii; assembly: GCA_026230045.1. Lineage (NCBI taxonomy): Eukaryota > Metazoa > Chordata > Mammalia > Chiroptera > Vespertilionidae > Corynorhinus > Corynorhinus townsendii. The sequence continues at coordinate 93,497,223 of JAPDVU010000003.1, forward strand.
AAATTACTAATTGCACCCAACTAAATTATATCTAACGAAAAAGCTTCTGTACAGCAAAAGAAATCATCAATACTATGAAAAAGCAACCTATGGAATGGGAAAAATATTTGCAAATCATATATCTGATAAGGGGTTAATGCCCAAATATACAAAGAACTCAAGCAACTCAATAGCTATAAACCAACTAACCTATTTTAAAAAATGAACAAAGGACTTGAACATATATTTTTCCAAAGAATATATTCAAATGTCCAATAGGCACATGAAGAGGTGCCCGACATCACTAATCACTAGGGAAATACAATCAAAGCCACAATGAGATATCATCTTACACCTATTATAATGACTAGCATCAAAAAGACAAGCAATAACCAATGCTCAGGAGGAGGTGGGAGTGTAAATTTATATAGCCACTATGGAAAAAATAGGGAGTGTCTCAAAAAAAAATTAAAAACAGAACTACCATATAATTCAGCAATTCTGGGTATATATACAAAGGAAACTAAATCACTATGTTGAACAGATATCAGCTTGTGTTGATTGAAGCATTATTTATAATAGCGAAGACATGGAAATGACCTAGGTGTTTATTAATAAATGGAGATAGATAGATAGATAGATAGATAGATAGATAGAGAGATATAGAGATATGGATATAGAGATAGAGATAGAGATAGAGATAGAGATAGAGATAGAGATAGAGATAGATATACACAGAATGAAATACTATTCAGTCATAAAAGGAAGGAAATCCTGCCATTTACAACAACATGGGTGGACCCTGAGGATATTATGCTAAGTAAAATAAGTCAGGCAGAGAAAGACAAATACTGTATGAAATCCCTTATATGTGGAATAAAAATAAAAAACACACCACCAAACTCACAGAAAAAAAAAATCAGATTTATGGTCACCAAAGACAGAATTAGGGGTGTGGGAATTGATGACAGTGGTTAAAAAGTACAAACGCCCAGCCTTATAAGATAAGGAAGTATGGGGATTCAATGCACGAAGTGATAACTATAGCTAACAATGCTATATGATATATTTGAAAGTTGCTAAAAAGTATATTCTAAAAGTTCTCATCCCAAGGAAAGAAAATTTTTGTTACTATGTAAGGAGATGGATCTTAACTAAACTTATAGTGGGTCTCACTATAAATCCACATATGTCAAGTCCTTCTGAAGTACACCTTCACTCACACAGAGCTGTGTGTCAATTATCTCAGTAAAACTAGAAGGGAAAAAAGTTCCAGAAAGAAAGCCACTCCCTTGTAGCCTGGGGTGGTCGTGTGACCAGTTTTGGCAAATGAGGTACAAGCAGAAGTCTACTAGATGGGATTTTTAGGGAAGTTATTACAAATAGATACATCTCAAGGTCCATAAATAGATATAAGTATATATTATAAAATAAATAGATTTTGTTTTTAGAGCAGTTTTAGGTTCACAGCAAAACTGAGTAGAAAGTGGAGTTACCATTTACCACCTTCCCTCACACAGGAACAGTCTCCCTATTATTGATTCAGGTTGTTTTGTTGAGCAGGATGCAAGGGTGCTTTCTTTCCCAGGTTCTTGTCCAGATGGATTCAAAGAATGAAGCCACAGACAAAAGATGGTAGGTGAAAAGTACAGAAACTTTATTGTAAGCACATACTACCTCTAAACCCTTACTTCTAAATTCTAAGCCTAAGACTCTCGCCCTTGACGCAGGGGGCAGAGGGGTCACCTAAGAAAGGTGTCCTCTGCTTTCTCTGTCTGAAGCCTATTTATTCTGGAGACCCTCCTTCTCTACCATGGGATCTTAGCCCTGTAATCAGCTCCCACGACCCCCACAGTCCATTTGGTCATCTTATCTGTTTAGGTTGGGGTCACTTTGGATTTTATCTTATAGATTTTTCCCAGCTGTGCTGGCTGGGGATGTGTTACTTTATAGCTCTCCCAATTGCTCAGGTCAGAGCTACTTTTCATCTAACTTATGGTCATTTTAATTGCTCAGGCCAGAAATGGTTCCATCTGCCTGAACCCCTCCCTCCTCAGGCATTTCTCTCTCTTCTGTGCAAGTAAGATAAGCACTCTGGCGTCTTCTAGTCCACATCTATGCACTCCTCTCCCATGGACCCTCTTTATTCCCCAAACCCTCCTAATTAAGCTAGCTAGCCCTTTCACTATCAACATCCCACCCAGAGTGATACATTTGTTATAATTGAGTAACCTACATAGACGCATCACTATCACCTGAAGTCTATAGTTTATATTAGGGTTCACTCTTGGTGGTGCATCCACCATGGATTTTTACAAATGTATCCACCATCCTATATAATAAAGGCCTAATATGCAAATTGACCAAACAGCAGAACAACCGGTTGCTATGATGCACACTGACCACCAGGAGACAGACACTCAACGCAGAAGCTATCCCCAGCCTGCAGGCCCCAACCAGCAGTGGTGGTTGGGGTGGTGCTGGCAAGTGGATGGCGCCAGGCCAGCTAAGGTGGGTAACAGCAGGGGCTCCCTAATCACCTTGCTGGTCGCCCATAGAGGGAGGCAACCGGCGGCTGCAGCAGGGGGTGGGGCCAGTGAGTGGGCAGCATCAGGCCACCAGCCAAGTCAGGTGCCAGTAGGGACCCCCAATTGCCCTGCCGGTTGCCCCACAGAAGGAGGCAACCAGTGGCGGTGAGGGATGAGGGTGGGGGAGTGGGGGAGTGGGCAGCACCAGGCCAGCCAAGATGGATGCAAGCAGGGGCCCTGATCACCCTGCTGGTCGCCCCACAGATCACCAGCCAAGCCTAGGGACCCTACCTGTCCACAAATTTGGTGCACTGGGCCTCTAGTTATAATAATTTTCAGTGCATGAAAATGTATGCACTCAGGGGAGTCCCTCAGCCCGGCCTGTGCCTTCTCGCAGTCTGGGACTCCTTGGGGGATGTCCACTTGCTGGCTTAGGCACGCTTCCTGGGGGATTGGCCCTAAGCTGGAAGTCAAACATCCCTCTGGCAGCCCGGGAGCCCTTGGGGGATGTCCAACTGGGGAGCGGGCCTACACAGTTGGTTGGACATCCCTAGCGCTGCGCAGAGGTGGGAGAGGTTCCCGTCACCACCACTGCATTGGCCAGCCATGAGCCTGCTCCTGGCTGAGCGGCGCTCCCCCTGTGGAAGCACACTGACCACTAGGGGGCAGCTCCTGCATTGAGCATCTGCCCCCTGGTGGTCAGTGCACATCATAGCGACCGGTCATTCCTGGTTGTTCTGCTGTTAGGGTCAATTTGCGTATTACCCTTTTATTAGATAGGATTTCACTACCCTAAAAATCATCTATGCTCCACTTATTTATTCCTCCTTTCCTTCGATCCCCTGGTAACTGTGTCCGTAGTTTTGCCTTTTCCAGAATGTCATAAATCACTGATATTTTAGCTGTCTCCATAGTTTTGCCTTTTCCAGAATGTCATAAAATTGGAATCACACAATTCAGATTAGCTTCTTTCACTTAACAATATGCAGTTAAGGTTCCTCCTTGTCTTTTCATGGCTTAAGAACTCATTTCTTTTAAGCACTGAATAATATTCCAGTGTCTGGATGTACCACAGTTTATGTATCCATTCACCTACTGAAGGTCATCTTGTTTGTTTCCATTTGGCAATTATGAACAAAGCTGCCATAAAAACCTGTGTTCAGTTTGTGTGTGGACATACGTTTTTAATTCATTTAAGCAAATAGCAAGATGCAGGAATCCTGGACTGTGACCCATCACTTTTCTACTTTGCCTGTTGCTCTTCTTCCTGCCTGCAACTCGGGGCAATGCCTGGAGGAAGAGCAGCTGTCCTCCAACTCCAAGCAGAAGCACTCCACACAAAGGAAGGAGCTAGAAGCCACAGGGACCTGGGTCCACAGCAGCTTTGTGGAGTAGCTACACCAGCCTGGACTGACCCAGACTCTGTGTTACATGAGAAAGGAGGTCCCATTCTGGTTATGCTACTGTTTCAGCCCAGCTCGGCCCCAACCTGTGCAGGAGCCTACTCCATGTTTCCGAAATCACATGGAATTGGCAGCATATGGACAAGGCTTGATTCTCAAAATACTGTTAACCTGGAAACAATGTAGTGTTTTTCTTGATTTAAATTCCATCTAAATAAATCTTGAAAATTTTACTTTGTTTAAAATAGATTCCTCCCCACTCCATCCCCCACAGTCAATCTCAGAGAACAGAGAAGTGCATTGTCAGTTCTCATGTTGAGGAGAGGAGTGGAGAGGGGATAGAAGGGGACAGGAAGGAGAGCAGGGGAAGGGAGGGGAACAGGGGAGGGGAGGAGAGGGGAGGGGAATGGGAGGGGAGGAGAGGGGAGAAGAGGGGAGGGGAATGGGAGGAAGGAGAGGGGAGAAGAGGGGAGGGGAGGAGCAGAGAGGAGAAGGGAGGGGAGTGGAGGGGAGGGAAAGGGAGGGGAGGGGAGAGGAGAGGAGAGGGGACAGGAGGGGAGGGAAAGGGAGGGGAGAGGAGAGGGGAGGGGAGAAGAGAAGAGAGGGGAGGGGAGGAGAGCTAAACCCTTCTCCTTTCTCATCATATAACCAGTTGGGAATGTAAAAACACCATCTACAATTTGGTACCTCTGGACAGAAGATGTGCATTCTGAGTACAGAATCCATTTGCTTTTATGAGAGGTTTTTGTCCCCTTCCTGTAAAAGACCTATTATAAAAACAGTTAGTCTCATTGAAGGATTCTGTTTTGCAAAAGAACTAATTCTCTGCGCAGCTGCTCATCCTTAGAAATGGCCTAAGTACTGGGGGGAGGGTGATCCTGTCATTTCTGCAGAATCTGCCTCTGCAATCAGGACCAACTTGGCCAAGGCAGAGTCCACCTTGCCCCATCTGCCCCACCCCACACCAGAGGACTGAGCGCTGGCACCCGCCAAGAGCTGAGCCCGCTCTCCTGTCCAGGCAAGGAGGAGGGCTCTTGCTGGAGACAAAATAAAGCCTCCAACCCCATCAGTACTGCTTGGTGGGCAGAGGCCACAGCAGCGAGACCCAAGGGGAGGAAAAGCCTTGAGGCCAACTGGGTCATGTCAAGAACAGCTGTAAGACCTCAACACCGTACTGTGTTCAGCACCTCTTGATTGAAACGGGCCCTTTTCAATGCCTGTGGTTGTGTTGAGGTATGCAGTTTGAGTGAGGTGTTTCAATTTATGAAATATAGATAAGACAGATTATTTTTCTAATATACCATTTTGCTTTGCCAAATCCTACTGCTCTGCTGGGTGATAGACTCCCTTAAAGATACTAGTATTCTAGTGCCATTTAACAGCTTTTCAACCACTTTCTATTGTTCACATAGTCTCATTTTGATAACTTGACCTTAGCTTTGTCCATTTTTTTCATCTCAGTCACCTATTTGACTCACATTCTTCCCCACCACCACATGCCAGGCTCCTGGTCCCAGGGACTTGGAGTCAATGCTGGCATATGTCAGACACCCTAGTGTCCATCTCAACTTAGAAGGGAGGGGGAAGCATTGTTTTGTAACTTATGCTGATTCTTGTGATGTAAAATGTCCCACCAGGTATATTTCAAGCTACCAAGATGATGTCACTGAATAATAGCAGAGCAGTGCTGAGTAGGGGGGCGTCTAGCCAGCATTCCCATCTCCTTTCCTGGGAGGTGTTGGCTCAGGGAGGAGGTGAGAGGGCCAAAGGACCTTTACAACCTTAGCAATTACATGGTAGCAACACTGGTCAATATCACCCATCTAACTTATGGTCCCCAATCCCTGCTGGCAGAGAACACATCCCCAGGCAGCTTTCCAACCGTTCCATAGCCTGGATGCCCCGAGCTGCTAACTTCACACCATCAGGCAAGCCTTTTGCTCCACTCTGCAGCGTGGCAACCCTATAGCTCCCTTCTGTTCAGCCTCTTGGGCCTGAGCAGTGGGCAGATCACAGCTTCTATATATGCTAGAATGGGAACCTGAAGGAGGTGCTAGTAGCTCCCACCAGGGCCTTCCCACTCTTAAATAGACCAGACCTGGCCAGCAAATGCCATGGTAACACAGACAGCACGGGGACAGGACACCCTCTCCCAAGCACCTGCCCAACCTCCCCACCTCCAACTCCACTCAATACTCCCCAGAAAAGGTGACCTCTTGCTCCCTTCCTTCAACCTTCTTTAATTTTTTTGTTAATTTTCACCCGAGGATATTTTTCCCATTGATTTTTTTAGAGAGTGGAAGGAAAGGGGAGAAGAGAGAGGGACAGAGAGAGACATCAGTTGGTTGCCTCCTGAACTCGCCCCACTGAACCTGTAATCCAGATATCCAACCTTGGCCAGGAATCAAACCCTCAACCCTTCAGTCTATGGGCCAATGCTCTACCCACTGAACACAGACAGGCCAAGGCTTTCAGGATTAAGAGCATTAAGTACTTAGAGCCTTTTGTGTGTGTGGGGGGGGGAGGGGAGGAGGGACCTATAGTCACAATTTTGAAAAAACAAAGCATGTAATAAGGATTACATTATTATTAATGACATTTGTAACATTCTTTATAGCAAACAAAAGGTATGTTATCTCATTTAATCTGCCAGCGGTCTTTGAACTGGAGTACATATATCACTGCGGGGAGCGGGGTTTCCAGCCTTGCTAATAAAAACAAGAAGCATGGAGGGAATCAGTGTTCAGCTCCTCACTTTCTGCTGCCCTCTTCCTACAGCTGACCTGCTGAACATGCGCGTGCCCATTGACAAAGTGTGATGAGGACCCCCTATGCCTTCTCCTGCTTTTACAAGAGAAGGGCATGCCTCTCGCCCAAGCTGAACTTTATTAATTCTTAGTGTAGATCACCATATGTATTTTAGCACGTAACTCAGATCTGTCCAAAGAACTGATCAAACTTGCAGTTATAGAATGTTTTCCATTTCCACCAATTTATTTTTGCGAGCAAATTACTCAACACCTAAATTTACAAACATAAAAATTAGAATGCAATGGAGCTAAACCTTATCCCATTCCAACAATAAATAATATTCTCTCACTATATGTATTCTAATACCATTAATTAATATATTGCCAATAAAATCAACCTTGTTTTATTTCATAATTTATCAAAATTTGAATTATATATTGTTTTGGTCAGTTGTGTTCTGACCAATAAATCATAACAATAACAATTCAAAAGAAAAAATTGTGATGGGCCTTATGGTCACAGGAAATAATTGTTTTTCTATTTTGGTTTATAGTCATACATTGTTTTGCTCTAGGGAAGTATATGAGGCTCTTGGAGCACACACGTGACTGTGTATTGTAAGTAGCCCTTCTACAGTAGACTAACTTTCCCCGCCCACTTGCAGCTAAGGCATAGCATGTGATTTGGTCTGGCTAAAGTAACCTGAGGGATGTCTTCCAGGGGGTTCTGGGAAAGATTTTCCTCTCTTATAAAAAGAAAATTTTAAAAAAAGAGTTCCTTTTCCCTTCCTGCATTTGGATGGGTGTGAAGCCTGGAGCCACTGCAGCCATCTTACAACTAAACTGAGTGGCCAGATTATTATGATCTCTGAACGCATAAAAATCTGGCCACTCAGTGTGTGTATATATTAGAGGCCCGGTGCATGAATTTGTACATGGGTGGGGTCCAGTCAGCCTGGTCAGGGGGAGGGGACATGGGCGGTTGGCCAGCCTGCCTGCTGGTCGAACTCCTGGTCGAGGGGACAATTTGCATATTAGCCTTTATTATATAGGATATACACTGAGTGGCCAGATTATTATGTGTTCAGAGATCATAATAATCTGGCCACTCAGTGTATGAGGGAAAAGCCAAGAGAACTGAAGCCAAGGCAAGCCAGAGTCCTGACCTCACTGAGATGCTAAACCAACCCTGGAAACACCTCCCTCCAGATTTCCTGTTATGATAGAGATCTTCATGTAGACTCCTCAAGATCACAGGCAAATTGAACAATCCAAGATAATCAAGTGTGACAACATACTATTATTATTTCTTTCCATGTATATCCCAAGGACCCCATCCACCACCACCAAAGCTGTGAAATAAAAGGAAAGAGAAGGAAAAAGTCTAGAAAATGTGTAATACATCATGTAAAGCACATTGTCACCAAATTGACTCAGAAGTGACAGAGATATTTAGATGAAGAAGTAGTGTAGGTTCAAAGTATTGCTATAGACAGTCTTTACCACAAAAACAATTATAATAAAAATCTCCAGTAGCAAAAAAGATCAACCTTGGCCAGCAGTTCATTCATGTCAAGCAATATAATCTATATGTATAAAAGCCCAGCAACCAGAATGGCAAAATGACCAGAATGACCAGTGGCTATGATGTGCACTATGGCAGCCAACCAGCCTGATCTGGGCCCTGATCAGCCCTCTTCATCTCGGTCAGGGGTGGGGCTGGCCACCCACTGGCCACGCCCCCCTCCCCCTCCCCCCAGCCGGCCCAGACCCCGATCACCCCCCCCCAATCAGGGGTGGGGCCAGCCAGCCAACTGCCCGAAGCTCCTCCCACCCACTGGCTCCGCCCAATGGGCCCCCATTGGGGTGTGCCAGCCAGATCCCACCCATGCACAAATTCATGCACTGGGCCTCTAGTACTATAATAAAAACAATCTTTACATTATTTTTAGTCAGCAAATTCTTATATGCTGAAGGTTTGGGATTTTAGGTACCTGGAAGCCAGAAGAGGATTTTAAGGGATTGAGCAGCAGTGTGGCTTTTCTGTAACAGCCATTTTGGAGAATGGACCAGAAAAAGGAGAGAACAAAGGCTGAAGCCCAGTTACATTGTAACCCCTATCTTCACATGCAGAGCTTTCACTGACATGCAGTGTATCCTCAACAGTTTAACTAAAACTCACATAGCTCTATTACTGAAAGGGAGGAAGCAAAATGGATGTCAGAGGACACTTGAAGACGATCCACAAATATAGTGAAAGTAGATCTTAAGATTGGGTATCGGATTTCCTTGAAATTAGCCAATTTTTTAAAGAGTAGAACAGATGAAGTAAGACTCTGAAAGGTATAGATTTGAAATAATTCTTCTTTCCATAAATGATCACTATTATCACTAAATCAATAGCATACAGATTGAATTGGCCTCTGAATGTAGAGAATGTGTCAGAAAGACACAGATGCCTAGTCAAAACGTAAGTTCTCTCTTGTTAGGAATACACTCAATAATACAATATATATACTTATAAATATACCCCACACGTTTTCCTGTAGAAATTACACAAAATAAAGTTTATCAAAATTCCTGATCAACCTACAGCAATTACACAACACGTTGTACTTCAGTATGTGAAGTCACATTTCATACATCCCAACTACCAGTTTAATCTTTTTATCTTATATGTAAATTACATTTCAATAAAACTGGGGGGAAATTTTATCAACCCTACTGGAAGAAAGTCTGTGTTACCTTTCTAGTCCCTCTATAAAAAGATATGATTTGGTATGATATTATAAGATGATCATTATAAGAGGAGGTAAACAAAAAGTATACAACCAGAAAGTGTAGGGAAAAGGTATTTAAAAGGTCTATCAGGTACTCATGTACTTAAAATGTTGGGTTATTTTTCTGGATTGTATGATTTTTGTGTTGTCAGATACTTTTTGCTATTTGTCACTTTGTAATTTGTTGTGATTACTTTCCTCATTCTAAGTACCTAATCTTTTAAATGTTCCTATCCTTTTTTAAAAGAAATGTCCCCCAAATTCTGTAAACTTCAGACCCCAGAAAACTTAGATGCACACCCGGGATGTATGATCAATTTAAAATTTGAATTTGCCGATCTCTCCTGGGAAGATCAGAACTGGCACAGAGTCATTCCTGTTTTTATACTAAAGGCTCTGACATCCATAACAGGCAGGAAGTTGAACCAGTGAAGACACTGGACACAAAGCCCAGGTCTCTAACTCCCCCACTGCCTCTCTTTCTAACCTTTGTCTCTCCAAGGCATGGAAAACAAAAATAGGTTTTCCACCAAAATCTTCTGCGTCTCAGTTGGCTAATTCTCTCCCCATATGCCCAAGGCTTCAGTGCACTTCTCATCTCACATCTTAAAAGCAGAGAATTCATTATAAGACTTAATTCTCTCAGTGACAGAATCTTCTCATAGTGACACACTTTACAGTCTCATCTCTAGGTCTTGGCATTAACCCCACGTGTGCCCAGCACCCTGCATTCCCAGGCTACTGTGCTGCTTTGAATTTTATTGCATGGAGACTTTTCCACCTATTGGCTATTATGCAAAATCTAATCTTTCCTAGCAGGACTGTGGTCTGTTCAGCTATTAAAGGTTTGGATTTAGCTATAACCTGAAATCTATGAGAAACCATCAACAGACTTTTTTCCTGTGTGTTTTTCTGGGCATTTGTGGGGGGAAAGGGGAAGGGGAAAAAAGGAGCGGGGAGAGGAGAGGGAATGTCCCATGTATACCCAGCAACTACGAGAATGCACCATTCAATTCTCCCTTCCATAGAGCAGCTGCTGCAGGCAAGGTAGTTGTCAGCTGCTGGACCTTTAGGATGCAAAGCAGGTCACAGAAGGCAATGCTCCCCGTGGGCTGCTTCCAGACAAAGCCTGTGCAGTGTGACAGGGCCCTCCTCCCCCCGGGGGATCCTCTACTGGACAACCTTGGCTCTAGGGCTCCTAGCGGACTGGCCAAGACTTCCTCAGAGCTGCACCGAACTTTTAAGCTCTACCTACCCTACTGTTTCTCCTTCCCTCTCACCTCTCCCAGGTGTCATACCAATACCAGAGGCAGAAGGCTCACCCACCTCCTGCTCCTTCTCCCCTTTATTCTTCAGATGCTTCCTCCAATGAATCTCCTACGCATCCAATCTCATCCTAACATCTGCTTCTCAAGGACTCAGACTAATACACTACCCTGGAGCATTCCATCATGTGAGTAAAAAGGGGAAAATTAATGCTACTTTTGTTTTTACAAAGAAAGAAGAAAAATAAGATTTACAGGACATCTAAGTATCAGTATTGTTAGGTGTTTTAAAATGCTTTATCCCATCTAATTCATAAAAGTAAGCACTGTTATTCCCAGATTTTAAAACATCTAAGTGAATTCTAATTGGCAAAATGACTGCTGGCACCCTGTCTTTACAGAACTGCCAGCTCTGCTTAGCTCTCTAGAGAAATCCTGGGTTTGGAGTCAAGATACAGTTCATGTCCTGTGGACAAAAGGGACCACATGCTGACCTGACAAGCCCAGGGGAGGCCTGCATGTCAGTCTTGCAAACTCAGAGACCTAAAGTAACCACAAAGGATGGTCTGAAATTAAACTGTAACTACAAACAGGTTATAGTGGGTAGTCATGTCCTAGGCCAGTATTTTCCCTGACAAAGATCAACTTAGATCTTTACTGAGCCCATTTGTCTTTTTGCAACTAAGATAACATAGCTGTGAAATGTCTGGGTAACTAGTAACTTCCTTTTTTTTTTTTTCCGGACCCCTCAGGGCACAGCAAACCAGGACATTCCCTCATTGTTATTGTTATCAAGTTAATAGTCAACTGTCAACTGTTAATTATGTTAAACTATCCTGTATCCATCTATGTGAAAGAAGCACATGTCCATCATTTCACTTTTTATCCTATCCCAGAGGTTTCCCTGCTTTGCTTTACCCCACCTCCCTAATCTATCACCAATGAATTTCATGTAACCCACTTACGTATTTTCCTCTTGATGGTAATTTATAAAAACAACTTATGAACTCCCCATTCTCTGGAGCATTATCTCAATTCATTGAGGTTCTGCTTCCCTGCATATGTCGACAGTTTGGCTCAAATAAACTCACAAAAATTCTTTATAGGTTTCAATGGTTTTTACGTTGACATACCATTTTCACGAGCCTAAGGTTATGGGTTGAATGGAACAAAGACTATTACCTGCAGTGGTCACATATCCTTCCTTCGCCCAACCCCTCTCAAATAGGAAAGCTGCAAGTGGGACTTCTCTCATTGATATGCCTTCCAGACTCTGATGCTAAAGGCTCGGCCCATGTTTAGACCAAGCCTGAATCTACGTGGAGGAGTTTCAGTCTTCAAATCTAACAACAAAAATCCTATCAGATGGTACCTATAGACTATCATGAAATGGGTTTTTAAAACGTTACATATATTAAAACTACATGACCGTTTCATTTTTTTTTTACTTTTCTAAGCATCAATTCTTTTTTTTAATTTTTTAATGTTTTAAATATTACAAATAGTAGTACATATGTCTCCTTTTTTTCCCCCATTGATCTCCCCCCTACCTCCCCTACCCCCCAATACATGCCTTCACCTGCCCGCCCTCCCCCCCGCCCCAGTGTCTTATATCCATTGGTTGTGCTTATATGCATGCGTACAAGTCCTTCGGTTGGTCTCTTACAGGCCCCCCTCGCCCAACCTCCCCTGTCTTCCCAATGTAGTTTGACAGTCTGTTCAATGCTTCTTTGCCTCTGTATCTTTTCCCCACCATTTCTTTCCTTTAAAAAGTTTTGCCTTTGCAGACTAGAAATAAACATATAATAACAAAACAAGATAAAACAAAAAAATGTTTGAGTCCCAATTTCAATGTCCAACAGTTCTGAGTCCCCGTTTCAATGTCTAACAGTTCCTTATGTGTACATGTCAGCAATGATATCTGGATGGTGGGCACATGTTGGCAATGCAGGTCCAACCCTCTCTGGTTTGGTCCTAGGTAACCTGCAGCGGTGCACAGCTGCTGACTGCTCGCGTGGCAAGGCGTTGTCAGTGTCTTCCATCTCTGGACTGTTTTTTCCTCTTGTCTTCGTGGTTGGAGCACACCTGTCAATTCCTCTCTGTTGCAGGAATCCATCTGGTCTTGGGGTTGTTTTCTGAAAATATACAAATATATTCTCGACCACAAGTTAATAAAGGAATCTTTTCTATATAATTGATTTGGGATCCTTTTTATTTTTGTTCAAATGATTTTCCTTTATGACCGTTTCATTTTAAAAAGAATATACAATCAAATAGTATATATATCCTATCTAATAAAAGAGTATGCAAATTGACCATTACTCCAAGACACAAGATGGCCACACCAATGTGGTCAAAGATGGTTGCCCCCATGTGGACACAAGATGGCCTGCAGGGGAGGGCAGTTGTGGTCAATTAAGGATGACCAGGCCAGCAGAGGAGGGCAGTTGGGGTGACCAGGCTGGCAGAGGAGGGCAGTTGGGGGGACCAGACCAGCAGGGAAGAGCAGTTTGGGGGGACCAGGCCTGCAGGGGAGGGCAATTGTGGGCAATCAGGCCAGCAGGGAAGGCAGTTAGGAGTGACCAGGCCAGCAGAGGATGGCCATTTGGGGAGACCAGGTCTGCAGGGGAGGGCAGTTGTGGGAAATCAGGCCAGCAGGGAGAGCAGTTAGGGGTGACTGGGCCAGCAGAGGAGGGCAGTTAGGGGAGACCAGGCCAGCAGGGGAGGGCAATTGGGTGGGGGGGACCAGGCCTGCAAGGGAGGACAGTTGGGGGGTGGGACCCAGGCCTGCAGGGACAGGCAGTTGGCGGGGGGAGGGGGGGCAGGCCAGCAGGGGAGGGCAGTTAGGGGTGACCAGGCCGGCAGGGGAGGGAAGTTAGGGGCAATCAGGCTGGCAGGGGAGTGGTTAGGGGCAATCAGGCAGGCAGGCAGGCAAGCAGTTGGGAGCCAGCAGTCCTGGATTGTGAGAGGAATCCCAGATTGGAGAGGGTGCAGGCTGGGCTGAGGGACACCCCCCCTCCATGCATAGATTTGGTGCACTGGGCCTCTAGTCCTATATAATAAAAAGCTAATATGCAATGGTCATCATACCCTGGCGCCCTCACACCTTCATGCCCTTGCGCCCTTGCGCCAGGGCCAGGGGATCTGAGACCAGGCTGGGAGACCTGAGGCTGTGTCCCCCACCTGGCAGGGCTTGATGGGGAACCTGAGGCTGCGCCCCCTGCCTGGTGCCGGGCTGGCAGACCTGAGGCTGCGCCCCCTGCCCTGCGGGGCTTGACAGGGGTGGGGCCAGCCGGGTCTGGGTATTGTGTGATTTTGAGGCGTGCACGGGTGGGCGGGGACTTGATTCTGGGTCCCACAGTGTGCCCCAGACTCTGACAAGAGGGAGATTTTCATATACATTTTACTAATTTTCTTTCATCTCTGACACTTCTATTATAGAGAAAGGGCAAATAGCAATATTAAAATATTTCCTCTAATTAATTCCATTTTAATGTGCAGGAAATTTGTGTACCAGGCCACTACCATTAGTGTGTGTGTGTGTGTGTGTGTGTGTGTGTATTGCTTAAAAAGTTGGATATGATAGCATCTACCATTAGTGTGTATGTGTGTGTGTGTGTGTGTGTGTGTGTGTGTGTGTGTGTGTGTGTGTGTATTGCTTAAAAAGTTGGATATGATAGCATCAACTGCTGGAATCTGACACCTTACTGGCTTCACTCAGCAGAAGTTTGTGTCCTACTTGCATAAAGTGGCGGTGGTGGTGAAAGGAGTTTAGAGAGAGGAAAGGCTGTTCTAGGGAAAGGAGGAGGAAGACATATACAACAGGTGGAAATAGTTCCAAGCCAGATTGCTTATCTTACATTCACAGAGGACAACCGAGGATGGAGGAATGTTACAAGATAAGGGGAAGGAAGGGGAGGGGGTGCACCAGGTGAGCTTTGGAACTTTGAAACTGATACCATGCAGGAAAGTAGCCAATTAAGAGAGCACAGAGGTCATAAAATGAGGAAGGTTCCAATAAAGAGCTCCCAGCATTTATAAACCCAGAGACAAAGAGACTCTAAGAATTAGTTTTTTTTTCCCATTTAGAGAAGAGAGAGCAGGTTTTTCTGGGGACCTCTCCCCAGGTGGAGTTTATATATGTTTGCAATAAACTTACACACTTCTGCCTATAAATCTTTTAGCCCATAAATTTTATTCTTCAGACTTCATAGGACAAGAATCTACAATGAGACAGTAGGGGGGTGAGGACATGTGCTTGGGGTGGGAGAAGCTGGGGAGAGATCAATGGGGGGAAAAGGAGACCTATGTAATACTTCAAACAATAAAGAATTTAAAAAAAAAAAGAACCCACAATGAGAAAGTCTGAATGCCCTAATTCCACGTAACATTGGCAAGGAGGGTGATAGGAGTTTGGGCCACATGCAGTGAATCACTAACCCAGGTTGACAGTGGCTCTGCCATCTTTAATGCATGGCATTTCCAAGGTGGCCTTGGGTGTCAACATTCAGGTAATGCAATAAAACTAAGTAGAGAAGGAATGGCTCCTCCATCACTTCTGCTCACATTGCAGCCATTGATGAGAACCAATCCCATAGCTTTGCCTAGATGCAAGGGAGGCTGGGAAATGTGTTCCTGGCTGGGCCAAAACATTGCATCTCTGTCCTGCAGGCATTGCTGCCTAGGATGACTACCATCTCAGCTCTCCCAGTTTTAGCACTGAACGTCCCTTCTCACAGGAAATCCTTTAGTCCTGGGCAAACTAGGACAGCTGTCACCCCATTAATTAAAAATAAATTAACAATTTTAAATAATATCAATTTAGAAAATGGACAAAATTGCTTTTACATGCATTCAAGAATTTTATACATGGTACAAAAACCTGATCTGCTGATTAGAAACATTAGTTTTTGGGGCAAGCTGGAAGAGGTCAATGGGGGGGGGAAAGGGTACATATGTAATATTTTCAACAATAAAAAAAGAAACATTCATTTTTAATTGTTTTTCAGATGGGGAATTCACTAACAACTAAATGCAAAATTTTAAGAATTCATGAAACCATTGACTAGCAATTAAAAGAGTCAATATACCTAAAAGTAAAATGGAAAAAAATATATTATAAAAACAATAAAATCCCAAATTATTAAACATCTTTAAGATTCTAGAAAATTAGCAGAAATGCTTAACACATAAAAATATTGCTGAATTGCTCCTCTAGCAAAATAAAATTACCAATGTCTGGGGAAAAAAAGGGGGTGATAATTCACTTTTGCCAATTCACCATTTTGGTCAATGTGTTATTTTAAACAGGTTTTGAACAGTGTTCCCACCCATTTGTCTTACACTATGTCATGATTTTCTGCAGAGAAACCTTCTTAAACCAGCCCAACCACAGGTGATCCCTGCCTATCTCTGCCCCAGCTCCTTTTTGTTTTAACATATTTATGCAGCTTCCTTCCCCTTGGTTTCATTCTCTGCACCTACATTGCAATTTCTCTCAAGTACAGAAGCAAAGTGTTTCCTCTTGGTGTATTCTCCTCACCTACCCTCCATATCTCTCAGTCCAAAGGGCAAATGAAAGAAAGCAATGGAAAAAATAAAGTCTGAGGAAAGCCAGTTCCCTATTCTCTCCAGAAGGAAATGGTGTTTCTTTTACTTCCTCACACTCACATCAGAATTAAGCTCTCCCTCCCACATGCTTAGGTCCTACTTCACGTTCTTTGAGTACTTTTTCTGGTAGGGTCCGAGTTCGTTGTCTCTTGAAATTGAAGAATGAATTCACGGACAAAGAGATGAGTGAAAGCAAAGTTTATTAGAGACAGAAAAGTAACAAAGCTCTCTGCTGCAGAGAGGAGTCCCCAGGAGGTTGCCACTGAAGCTTCTTTGTTTAAGTCTATTAACTTCCCTTTGGTAGGTTCCAAGAATTCCGCCCTACCAACCCATACATTTTAAACTTTAGGGTTCCCGCTTAAATTCCCCACCAGGTGTTTTAGCCTGGGACCAAGGCCCTTTGTTCCTGCCACTTCACATGGGACATGGTGTGGCTGACAAACTGGTTTCTGCTCATGCCCACAGGGTCCAGCTGCATTTCCCTTTACATTTCTCTCCCCCTGGTCCCGTTCCTAACTGCCTAGCCACCTCTAACTACTCACTGGGCTGTAGGGAACATGTGACTTCTCCTTTGCTACCTCATGACTTCCATAAGGAATTCCTTAGGAGCTCACAAATGCATAGCATTAAATTGAAGTCTAATTTGAAAATATTAGATGAGGAATAGATCCACATACTTAATCTCATAATAAAGTGAAATTTTCTCAGGAGAATGGGATACTATAGCATTTGAATTTAAACAATTTTAAATGGAGAGTTCTGTGAGAAATTTGAGCTCTAGAGGATTACATGGACAAATCAATAAATTCTGGCTTTCAGCTTTAGCTTTTGAGAACTATAAATGGGCAGTCGGACATCCCTCTCGCAATCTGGGACCACTGTCTCCTAACTGCTCACCTGCCTGCCTGCCTCATTGCCCCTAACCACTCTGCCTGGCCTGATGCCCCTAACTGCTCCCCTGCCAACCGGATCACCCCTAACTGCTCCCCTGCCAGGCTGATCACCCCTAACTGCTCTTCCCTGCCAGCCTGATCACCCCTAACTGCCTCTGCCTCGGCCCCTGACACCATGGCTTTGTCCGGAAGGATTTCTGGAAGATGTCTGGTCTAATTAGCATATTACCCTTTTATTAGTATAGATTATATATATCCTATATAATAAAAGCCTAATATGCTAAGTGTCCATTCATCTGGTCATCCATTCAACCGATCAAAGCATAATATGCTAATGAAATGCTAAGTCCACTCAACCGCTCGCTATAATGTGCACTGACCACCAGGGGGCAGATACTCTGACTAGTAGGTTAGCTTGCTGCTGGGGTCCAGCTGATCGGGACTGAGCAAGACGGGCCAGACACGCCCTAGGGCCCTCCTGTGGGCCCTCCCTGGCTGGCCAACCTCTCACATCCCTCCCTGGCCCTGATTGATGGGGTCCCTCAGCCTGGCTTGTGCCCTCTCGCAATCTGGGACCCCTCAGAGAATGTCAGAGAGCTGGTTTTGGCCTGATCCCACAGGCCAGGCCGAGGGACCCCACTGGTGCACATGTACCAGGACTCTAGCTTTATATATGTATAGCCTATATAATAAAAGCCTAATATGCTAAGTGTCCAGTCATCTGATCGTCCATTCAACCAATCAAAGCATAATATGCTAATGATATGCTAAGGCTGCTCAACCCCTTGCTATGATGTGCACTGACCACCAGGGGGCAGACACTCTGACCAGTAGGTTAGCTTGCTGCTGGGGTCCAGCCAATCAGGACTGAGCCAGATAGCCCAGACATGCCCTGGAGCCCTCCTGCGGTCCCTCCCTGGCCGGCCAATCTCCTGTGTCCCTCTCCAGCCTGGCGATCTGCACTGGTGGGGTCCTTCAGCCTGGCCTGTGCCCTCTCACAATCCAGGACCCCTCAGGGGATGTCGCAGAGCCTGTTTTGGCCTGATCCCACTCAATACAGGAGCTGCCCCTGGTGCTCCCACAGGGGGAGCACCGCTCAGCCAGAAGCTGGGTTCACAGCTAGCAAGCGCAGTGGCAGTGGCTGGAGCTTCTCCCACTCTCGCATCAGTCGGACTTCCCCTGAGGGCTCCTGAACTGTGAGAGGGTACAGGCTGGGCTGAGAGATCACCCCTCTCCCCCCTTCCCCCCCGCATGCATGAATTTTGTGCACTGGGCCTCTAGTATAATATATACATACACACATTTAAATATATGTGTACTACTACATATCCTATCTAATAAAAGAGTAATATGCAAATTGATCATCACTCCAACACACAACATGGCTGCCCCCATGTGGTCAAAGATAGCTGCCCCCATGTGGACACAAGATGGCCACCACAAGATGGCCAGCAGGGGAGGGCAGTTAGGGGCAAACAGGCTGGCAGGGGAGCAGTTAGGCATCAATCAGGCTGGCAGGGGAGTGGTTAGGGGGTGATCAGGCCAGCAGGCAGAAGTGGTTAGGGGCAATCAGGAAGGCAGGCAGGCGAGCAGTTGGGAGCCAGCAGTCCTGGATTGTGAGAGGGATGTCCGACTGCCCGTTTAGGCCTGATCCAGGTACGATCCAGATAGGATCGGGCCTAAACAGGCAGTCGGACATCCCTCTAGGGGTCCCAGATTGGAAAGGGACACACACCCCTGGTTGTGCACCAGGCCTCTAGTCTATATCTATATCTATATCTATATATAGAGAGAGACAGAGAGAAATATGCAAATTAGCCTGGATGCCATAACCCGATGACCAAACAGCAGGGACCCAAGCAGCTGCAGGCTCCCAGCGCCATCAGCCCCCTAGAGGCCAGTACACCCTTTGGCCTGGAATAATGACACATTCACAATGAGCCCAGAGTCACTGCACAGGGGGCTTCAGATCAGGGGGGCTGTGGATGGGAGGGCTGCAGATCCGGGGGGGGGAGCTATGAACCCGAGGGGGCTGTGGGCCAGGAGGCTGCAGATCAGAGGGCTGCAGCACTGGGGAGCCCAGCTCCAAGCCCAGAGCCTGGCCTTAGGACTTCAGCTGTGGCTGCGCTGCCCAGCGAGGAGCCCCACAATCTGTCCCCACAGACTCAGGAGAGCCAACGGGTCCATGGTGATGGCCAGGAAAAGGCCTCACCTGGTACCCTTCACTCCATGAGGAGGGTTCCGTGGATGGGAGTTGGGGCCCAGGCCATGACTAGCGATCAGTGTTTGAATAGGATCTTTCAGCCCCATGAACTTCTCTCCCAACAAAGCTCCGGCTCCTCCCTGTACTCAGGCCCTGCCAGAGGGCCATGCTGGGCCTATGTGGCCGCTGCCCACACCCACTGGTGTCTGCAGTCCCATGTGGAATCATGAACCGTGTCTGAGCTACTTTGAGATGGAGCCCATGTCACCTCTTTAGTTTTTATTTTTGCTGATTGGACCTTTGCCTTCTGAGGTGTAGAAGCCAGGACGGTGGGCGCAGTGGAGCCCACAGATGGGCACCCAGGAGGTCCTTGACTCCAACGGCTTCATTCAGAGAAGGCACCCCCTCCCCCACCCCCACCCCCGGCACCACTCACCTCGGCCTGCGGGGAACAGCACAGTCACCACAACAGGCACGTCCCCAAAGCTGCTCCTGAACCTCACTTTTTCCCCCTCAGCTCCCAAAGCCCAATGCAGCCTGTGGCCAGCCCCGCAGAGGGTTTGCTGGTGCCCCCAGCACCCTCCCCAGGGCCCTCGGCAGGACCAGGCAGCAGGAGGGTGAGGTGGGCCTGGGACAGACTTAGCCCCTGCAAGCTGTGTCACAGCGGATCCTGAGCAGCGAGAACTTACCAATAGGGATGTTTGTGCAGACATTTTAAACAACTTCCACTTTTAAAACTGAATTGAAAAGCATAGATTGTTGCTCTAGAGAGCAATGCTTCTGCAGAACCCTGAGGTCACCTTGGAGGCTAGAACCAAAAGTTACATGATAGCAAGTATTGGTGAGGATGTGGACAAATCCGAACCCTCACACACTGCTGTCAGAATGGAAATGGTGTGGCTGCTCCTCAAATGATTAATATCAGTCACATAGGACCCTGCAACCCACCACTCTGAGGTACACACCCAAGTGAGGCAGCCAGTCACAAAACGCCCATTGTGTATGGTCCCATTCCATGAAATGTCTGAAAAAGCAGTGTGCAGATGGCTGGGTGGGGCAGGCAGCTAGATGGGGAAGGTGGCACGGGTTTCTTCTAGAAGGAATATAATGTTCTAAAAGTGACTGGTGGTGCCCTGGCTGGTTTGTCTCAGTGGATAGACCATCAGCCTGCAGACTGCAGGGTCCCAAGTTCAATTCTCGTCAAGGGCACATACCTGGGCTGCCAGCTCGATCCCCAATAGGGGGTGTGCAGGAGGCAGCCGATCCATGATTCTCTATCATTGATGTTTCTCTCTCTCTCCCTCTCCCTTCCTCTCTGAAATCAATATATATATATATTAGTAAAAGGGTAATATGCTAATTAGACTGGGAGACCTTCCGGACAAAGTGGCAGGGAGGTTAGGGGTAATCAGGCCAGGAAGGGAGGGCAGTTGGGGGTGAGCAGGCCAGCAGGGGGGTGTAGTTGGGAGTGAGCAGGCCAGCGGGCGGGGGGTGGGGGGAGCAGTTGGGGGCAAGCAGGCCGGCAGGCAGAGTGGTTAGGGATGATCAGCCAGGCAGGCAGGTGAGCGGTTAGGAGCCAGCAGTCGCAGGTTGCGACAGGGATGTCTGACTGGTGGATAAGGCCCAGATTGGGCCTAAACTGGCAGTCAGACATCCCCTGAGGGGTCCCAGATTGTAGAGGGTGCAGGTTGGGCTGAGGGACACCTCCCCACACCTGTGCACGAATTTCATGCACTGGGCCAGTAGTATTCTATAAATATGGTATATATATATATATATATATGTGTGTGTGTGTGTGTGTGTGTGTGTATGTTCACATACATTATATCCACTACTCCCTGCTCTACTGTCCATCTGTCCAGTGTTCAGCACCCCTGCTTCCACCACGCTGGCCTCTATCAGCACCTTCGGTTTATTATGCTGTCACCCACTGCACAGCCTTAGTACTGCCCTTCCCACATAAGAATCTCTCTTCTCCCATAATATCCTTCACCTACTAACTTGTGCTTCAAATAGGCTGTCCTCTCAAATTAGTCAAGTCCCCCATAATAAGCTATGCTTTCCCTTCACAGCAGGTTTCCCTGTTTATTATGTATTAGGCTATTATTTTTGTTTGTTTTGTTTTTAAATATATTTTTATTGATTTCAGAGAGGAAGGGAGAGGAAGAGAGAGGAACATCAATGATAAGAGAGAATCATTGATTGGCCACCTCCTGCACCCCCACACTGGCATGTGCCCTGACCTGGAATCATATTGTGACCTCCTGGTTCACAGGTCAATGCTCAACCACTGATCCACACTAGCCGGGCTTATTTTGAAATATCTGTCTTCCCCAGTAGACTGTGAGTTCTATGTTGTCTGATTTGCTTGCCTTTGTATCTCTGGAGCCTAGGATAATACCTAGCCATAACAGAGGTTCGATTAATATTGGTTACATGGATGGATTTGGGTCTCATAGTAATGCAGTATAGGTTGAGGAGGGAAGCAGACACCTACGGTACAGGCTTCCTCCAGGGGCCGTGAATGTGCCCTTTGTCTTAAAGCTGTGGTTCTCAAACTTGAGCCTGCAGTAGAATCACCTGCAGGGCTTGTTAAAACTCAGACTGCCAGTGCCATCCCCAGAGTTTCTTCTTCAGGAGATCTGAATGGACCTGGGGATGTGCAATTGGGACACAGCTTGCAGGTCCTGGTCCTGGGACCCCTTTAACAACTACTATTCTAAGACATCAGGAAGCAACCCAGCCACCCACAAGCTTTCTATAGGGTGCTCCTAGAGGAACCACCACACCAGGCTGTGGCAATCCCACTCTTACTTACTTCAGTGGGCTGCAGTATCACCTACAGAGATACCCAAGGTTCAAACCCCAGAGATGACTTTTCCACTGATTTGCCTGGGAACCCAACATTTATAGTTTCAATCCTCTTCAGGTAATGTTAAAGTACAGCCAAAGTTGAGAGCCACTGAGAGATGATGGCTGATAAATTCAACCAAAATTTGCAATTGTTACAGGTGTCTAACCTGCAATCATAGGTTTTTTCCCAAGAACCATGTGTTCCCTTCATTAGACTAAAGTCTAGTGTCACAAAGCATCATTATGGGTAAAACAGAAACCTAGCTCTTTCTTACTCCAAATAGCCATGTGAAAGGAAAGTGTTTGGAGTCAGAACTGGAGACCATTAATTCCTTCAGTTCTTTACATGCAGATGACTATGCCAGGTACTGTATTGGGTGCTGGGGACATAATGATGGATGAGACACAATTTTTACATGAATGGAACTTACAGTTTCAGACTCAGTTGCTAGAAAATTTCCAGGTGAGGGTCCAGAAGGCAGAGGCTGGAAAGTGTAAACATCGAAAAGACACAGAGGTAGATGCTCAGGGTGGGGAGACCCCATTTGGTCCAGAGAAGCAGTCAGAACTGAGGACCTACCTGGTGTCCTCCAGGGCTCAAGGTCTCCATTGTGGTCCCAGCAAAGCTGAGGGGATGAATGCACCCAAGGCCTGTATACCAACCTGGGGAAAAGCTTGATTTGTTTGTCTGAACAAAATAGTCCTGAGAGTGTGAGATGTTGCATATCAAGGGATAGAGCTAAGGTTTTGGTATCCTGGCAGGGAATGAGCTATGCCCGGGAACCCCACCCTGTTACTCCTTCTCAATGGTGCATTCTGGCCATTAGAGAAAACACACAAACATATCATGCTAGCGAAATTGGAAGGAAAATCTCATTAATGTCTGGACAAGTCTCCAGACCTTCAAAATGCAGGGCCCTCCAGAAGTAGGAGGCCTAATTGGAACCTAACGTTGGGCAGATCTAGATCCTGGACACTCAAAGAAAGTGGTCCAAGAGCCAGCGCGTTCCCTGGGAGCTTGGTCAACACCGCTGAGTGGGAATCTGCTGCCCCACAGGTGCTCCAGAGAGTTCTCAGGCTACTGGGGTTTAAGGAGCCTGATCTCTGTGTGGGCTTCTCAAGCTGGAGACCTGATCTGCGAAGCAGCAGAGGAATTGTTTTCACCACTAGGGGTGCCCAGGCCCCACCCAGACCACTTAACCCAAACCTGGAGTGTAATCAGACTTTGGTATTTTTTATGAGCCTGAAGGCCTATGAAGAGAGCTTGCTCTGAATAAAAGACTCCTATTGGCCGAAACCGGTTTGGCTCAGTGGATAGAGCCTCGGCCTGCGGACTGAAGGGTCCCAGGTTCGATTCTGGTCAAGGGCATGTACCTGGGTTGTAGGCACATCCCCAGTGGGGGGCGTGCAGGAGGCAGCTGATCGATGTCTCTTTCTTGTCGATGTTTCTAGCTCTCTCTCTCCCTTCCTCTCTGTAAAAAAAAAAAAAAAAAAAAAAAAAAAAAAATCAATAAAATATATTTAAAACAAAACAAAAAAGACCCCTATTGGGGCCACTTTCCCAGGCCCTAGGCCTCACTCCCTGGTCGGCCAGAGGAAGCCACTGACCGAGAGAAGGGGGTGCAGGGAGCCATTTTCTACTGTCCTATCAGGCAGGCACAATCATCCGTCCCTCTGGGAGCCGGGGTGGGGGGGGGGCTGTAAATTCTGGGCTCTTAAAATCAGTTTACTAATAGCCGTTTCTTCCTACTCCCATGGGGTGGAAAGAAGTGTTCAATCTGCATTCTTGTCTTGGGACACGCAAAGTTCCCGCCCCCTCTCTGGTAAATGCTGCCTCTTCCTTTATGTATTCAACAAACATTTGTGGAAAAAGAACTCTTATACTTACTGAACACTTACCTGGATTGGGTCATGTTTGGGGGCTAAGGAGACAGCAAGGGACAAGCAGGTGTGCTCACAGAAGACTTATTCTGGAGCCAAGAAACAAACGAACATTTCAGATACATGCTGCGATAACACAGATTGTTGTTACAGTGCCCGGAGGCATTAGGATGGGGTTCTGTGGATTGGCGGTCAGAAAAGGCCTCTTTTCTGAGAGAAATAACATTTGAGCAGAAACCTGACAGGAAGAAACTGGTGATCCTGGGGCAGAGTCCCAGGCAGAGGGAACGACACCAAGTGCAAAGGCACTAAGGTAGGTATCCTGGGGCCACAATGAGGACAAGGTCGGGGAGAGTGGGGCCAGTTCATCCACGTGTAATGAGAAGCCACAGGAGGAGAGATGTGATATGATTTGCACTTTTAAAAGATCACTCTGGCTGCTTTGCAGAGAATGAATTGTAAATGAGGGAGGGAGGAAGCGAGTGACCAG
The DNA here is from genome assembly GCA_026230045.1 of Corynorhinus townsendii. Lineage (NCBI taxonomy): Eukaryota > Metazoa > Chordata > Mammalia > Chiroptera > Vespertilionidae > Corynorhinus > Corynorhinus townsendii. The sequence goes on from JAPDVU010000003.1 coordinate 93,521,858, forward strand.
CACAATTGTCCAGTCCAAGAGGCAGTGTCCAGAGTCCAGGGGGTGTGGTATCCATAGCATAGATGGCTCTGTGCATTGTGAGGATCTCCCTGGACAGTTCTATGAGGGATTTGGGGTGTGGTTCCTGGTCCTGTACCATGGCCGGTTCTCTAGCCTTCCCACATGTTTTGTGAGCCCTAATGTCCTTTATATAAATTCTATTTCTGTCCAAAGCAGCCAGAATTTTTTCCTATTGCCTGCTACTAAGAACTGTAATATTGCTAAGCAAATCTTGAGGTCAGTAACAATAGACATTCTCATGTTTTAAATGCAAGTAATACACTAACATAGCTCAATGTAGAAATTTGGAGAGCAGAAAAGTATGGTAACATGAGTTATTGATAAGAAGACCAATTACCCAGACAATCCTAGTCTATATCTGTTGTCCCCATATAATTATTAATAGCTCTCTTTTTCACTCTCAAAAGCTTTCTGATTTCAGTGTAAGAATTATCCAACTTAAGTCTTAAGGCAAAACTTTGATTCAAGGCCCCCTAGTCAAAGATTATTGAGATGCCTCTATCTTACAGCCCACACAGCCATGACAGGAGATAAACTCCTTTTATAATACCAGATGTCATGACAACTTCTGGGGGCATCTATGATAAGCTGTTTTTGGTAACCACACTAATGATCTTACTGTTCTAGCCTAACTGGGTCCCTCCAAAATGCATATGCTGGAGCCCTCACCCCCAATACCTCAGAATATGACTGTATTTGGAGGCTGGGTCTTTAAAACAGCAATAAAGCTGAGATGATGTTATTAGGATGGACCCTAATCCAACCTCACTGGTGTCCTTATAGGAAGAGAAGATTAGGGCACAGACACACTTGGACAGAAAACAATTTGAAGACACAGGAAGAAGACAGCCATCCGCAAGACAAGGAGAAAGGCCTAGGGAGAAATGAACCCTGCCAACACCTTGATCTTGAACTTCTGGTCTCCAGAACTGTGAGAAAAATAAATGTCTTTGTTTAAATCACCCAGTCTGTGTACTTTGTTATGGAAGCCTGAGCAGCCTCCTACACTCAAATAATGCAACATGGAAGAACATTTTCTCAAGACTACTACCTTGCACAGACTTTCCATTGCCTTGCTCTGCAGTTAGCTCCACTCAGCTGAGGGACACTCAGCTGCTCCAACTTGGGCTAGCTAATCCAGGCAGATAAGCCAGACCCCTTAACCTCCAGTCCTGGCAGCCCACTAATGTGCAACAACAGGAGGTTAACTGGGGCCCCTTTAATCCATGCTGACTGCTGGGCTCTGTGTATACAGGGCACAGAGGTTAAAAATGAAGAACCTTAACCATGAACTTGACTCATGCTCACTGTTCCTGGCAAAGCAGGTTGCCAGGGTTATACACTTGACGCCTGATCCCATCCTCAGGCGTAATACTTGTTTTCATCCCTGTGTCCTGGAGCCAACTCACTGATATGGAGTTTCTCAAAGAGAAAGGCTTGTCATAAGACTGTCTGATATTAAGGCCTTTCTTTTATGGGGGTCAATTACCAATTATTTATCAGTTACTCCTGGCACTGTGGAAACTTCAAAGAAATATTACACTCGCTTCCTGCCCTCAAAACAATGGCTAAAGCATAGTTGGGATTGATGTGTTCAAAAGCTTCAAAAGTTAAATAAAAATTAAAAAACCAAGCCAAGACCAGAGCTGATTCCTGATGTTTCTGGTTAGATGCATGATTTAAGCAGTCTTTAACCTCTGAGTCTCAGGGACCTCTTTTGCCAAAGGAGGATAAGAGTACTTTCCTCACAGGGTTCTTGTGAGAATATGTGAAAAGTGTCCAACTAAGTACCCAGCACCTTGCAGATGCTCCTTTGTAAATAGTGCAATCAAGGATAGACCATGCTGCAACAGCAGTGAGGCGAGGCTCACAGCAAGTTAAGGAGGTGTGATCTTGTTCTTACATTTGTCCAGCATATACTGAACACCTATAAGGTGCCAGAAACCCAGCTATATGTTGGGAATCCAACACCAGATCCCCAGATACTCCCAGTCAGCTGGAAGCAGGCAGGTGAATAAGCCATAGCCAGACAGGTGAGGGATGGCACTCTCACCTGAGGAGGGTGAGGTTGAGCTCAGGCATTCACTAAAGATATCTATTGGGCCAGTTATAATTCATTTTCTCTCTCTCTCTCTCTCTCTCTTTTTTTTTCTCTCTCTCTCCCTCTCCCCCCCCCCCCCACACACACAACACACACATGAAAGGGTTTATTGAAATTCTCACTTCACTTTGCAATTCAATGTTTTGTGTATAATGGTATCGAAAGACCCACATAGGTTTATATCCATTTTCAGGTTTTTGTAATGTAATGCTTTCTATTTATTTTCTCTTCTACATAAAATGAAAAGATGAATGTCTATGATGATTCAAAATATAAAATAATTACAGACATGTAATCTGTTGTTCTCTGAAGTCCTGATGTTTATTATAGCCAATGTTCCGAGGCAGGCAGTTTGGTAACATGGTGTGCTGAGGCCTCAGCTGCTGACCTGGGGGCTGGGGAAGGTGGGTCTGAACAAAGCTGGGCTGCAGTCTGTGCAGACTCCTGCCTGCACTAACCAAAGCGGGTGGGAAACTGGGCTCCATCCACCACTGTCATTCTTCTGGGGGGGTCTTCTGTTCAGGGTCAATGCCCAAAGTCAGGTAGGGGTAACATTGTAGTTCTCTGTGGTCTGCCTTAGTTCAGGGAGGGCCCCAGGCAGATTCAAGGTAAAAAGTCATCACTCAGACCAGCTAGAGGCAAGACCCAAGGGATGGACTTGGTCTCAGAGAGGCCCTTCAGAAGTCATAGGCACAGCAGCTTGTAACAGGAAGAGGCAGACTATTAAAGATAACAGTGACTCTTGGCCGGCGTGGCTCAGTGGTTGAGCATCAACCTATGAAGCAGGAGGTCACGGTTCAATTCCCAATCACGGCACATGCCAGGGATTGCAGGCTCGATCTCCGGTTGGGGGCGTGCAGGAGGCAGCCATTCAATGATTCTCTCTCATCAGTTATGTTTCTATCTCTCTCTCCCTCTCCCTTCCTCTTCCCTTGTTTCTGAAATCAATAAAAAAAATACTTAAAAAAGAAAAGAAAAGATAATAGTGGTCACTGTTAGTCCAGGACTTGTTCTTTGCCAGTACTTTAGATAGCATCTCACGTGAGCCTCGCTACAACCTTAACAGTAGTTCTTCATTACCCTCATTTTACAGATGAGGAATCAGGAGCTTGGAGAAATTAAGAAACAGCCTAAGATCCCACAGCCAGTAAGCAATCTAGTCCAGGTCTGAGTCCAAGGTACCTATCTTTATCCTATACCCCACTGCCCATAGGGAAAGCTCCTGCACTTTCAGGAAATGAGGGCTCATGCCAGCAACACCGTCAGGCTCCAAGTAACAAGATGATCTCCAGGTCTGCCCATTCAGGGAGAGTCTCCCTGTGTTTCCTGGCCTGGTCAGCATTGGCTTGAAAGCCAGGTAGGGCTGAGTTCACAGGTGCCTGGCCTCAGCTGAAAAAGGTGGCGGAGGGGGTGGGGGAGCAGGAGTTAAAAGCTAACGGGGGGGGGGGGGGAAATATATATATATATATATATATATATATATATATATATATATATATATATATATGAAGTGCCTACATTTCAGGGCCTACATTTCTTCCATCCTGAATTTATAAAATAAAGTCAAGATGGCAGGAACCAAGATGGCGGCATAGGTAAACACCTATACTTGCTGCCTCTCACAACCACATCAAAATTACAACTAAAAGGCAGAACAACTACCAACCAGAACTGCAGGAAAGCTGGCTGAGTGGAAGTTTCACAACTAGAGAAGAGAAGAAAGAGCATTGAGACTGGTAAGAGGTGTGGAGGTGTGTAAATTGCTGGCACCTGGATGTGCTGCTCTTTTAATCAGGAGGGAGATACAAGCTCCCGCTTGGTCTAAACTCCAGTTCCAGGCGAGACTCTGGGGGACCCAGACACATACAGAGAGAAACTGGACTGTCTGGCATTGCGACAGGAATGCGAGGGCAGCTTTCTCACAGAGGTGCTCGCAGCAATCATTGTTCCTGTGTGGGGGCATGGGAGGTGGAGACCCAGGGACCTCTCTTGTGCAGGGCTGACTGGCAGCCATTGCTGTTTGTTCTGCCCTGGTGATTCCCAGAGACCCCACCCCACCCAATTTACAACCCCACCCAAGCTGTGTGCAATGGCTTGAATGGCCTGTCCTTTCTCTGCCTAAAACTTGTCAAACAAGCTGCAGCTTGGTCAGGGAACCCCAAAGCCCCAATAAAAGGCCTGACACTGGCACCAGCAGCAGCTTGCCTTGCTTCACAGCTGGGCCTCATCTGGGCACTTCCAAACCCCATACAAAGAAGAGGAATCTGCAGATGTCTCTGTAGCACCTGTGGGGTAACCCCAGACAGTGGCTGACCTTGAACCTCCTTGGAGACCCAAGAGCCAGTGTACCCAGTGGTCAGAGTGAGACCATACCAGATTACAACTCTTCACATCTATAAGAGACACACTTAAGGGGCAGACTCAGTGAGCACCAAAACCCCACTGAAGCAAGTTCTGCCCCATAAAGATGTCTCCTGCACAACAGATCTTCCAGTGTAGACACAGCTGGTCATCACAGCCAATTGACCTGGAGGACAATTCCTCCCAGTGATACCAACAGCAATCAAGAATTAACTACAACAAGACTGTGCAAACAGCCCACAAAGGGGTGAACCAAAGCATCTACCTCAGGTGATTAGGGAGGCTGAGCCATTGGGCCATATAGGACATCTATCACACAAGGCCACTTTATCAACTCAAGGAGACTTAGCAGCTACCCAGAACATGAAAAACAAAACAAAACAAATAAACAAACAAAAAAAAAAACAGGGAAGCAGCCAAAATGCGGAGACAAAGAAACAAGTCACAAATGTAAGAAATGGATGAAAGCAAAATACTGGCTATAGAGTTCAAAACCATGATTACAAGGTTACTCAATAATCTTCTAGAAACCTCTGAGAAATTTAGTGAGACCCTCAAGGATATGAAAAAATGACCAATCAGAAATTAAGCACATACTGACTGAAATAAAGAATAATATACAGAGATCCACAGCAGACTAGAGGATCCCAAGAATCAAGTCAAAGATTTGAAATACAAAGAAGCAAAAAACACCCAACCAGAAAAGCAAAAAGAAAAAAGAATCCAAAAATATGAACACAGTGTAAGGAGCCTCTGGGACAACCTCAAGCGTACCAACATCAGAATTATGGGGGTGCCATAAGAAGGGAGAGAGCAAGATACTGAAAACCTATTTGAAGAAATAATGACTGAAAACTTCCCCCACCTGGTGAAAGAAATAGACTTACAAGTCCAGGAAGTGCAGAGAACCCCAATCAAGAGGAATCCAAAGAGGACCACATTAAGACACATCATAATTTAAATGCCAAGAGCAAAAGACAAAGAGAGAATATTAAAAGCAGCAAGAGAAAAACAGTTAATTACCTACAAGGGAGCACCCACACGATTGCCAGCTCATTTCTCAATAGAAACTATGCAGGCCAGATGGGAGTGGCAAGAAATATTCAAAGTGATGAATAGCAAGAACCTACAACCAAGATTACTCTACCCAGCAAAGCTATCATTCAGAATTGAAGGTCAGATAAAGAGCTTCACAGATAAGAATAAGCTAACCAGTATTATATGAAATGCTGAAAGGTATTCTTTAAGAAGAAGAAGAAAAAGAAAAAGGTAAAGATAAAAATTATGAACAACAAATACATATCTATCTACAAGTGAATCTAAAAATCAAGTGAATAAAAAAATCAGATGAACAGAATAAACTGGTGAATATAATAGAATCAGGGGCATAGAAAGGGAGTGGACTGACAATTCTTGGGGGGAAAGGGGTGTGGGGGGTGTGAGAAGAGACTGGACAAAAATCGTACACCTATGGATGAGGACAGTGGTGGGGGTAAGGGCAGAGGGTGGGGTGGGAACCAGGTGGAGAGAAGCTGGGGGGGAGGGGGAAGAAGAGGAACATCTGTAATTATCTGAACAATAAATATGATTTTTTTAAAAAGTTAAGATGGTAAATAGTGTTCTACTATCTACATGGATGTTTGACCAACAGATTACAGATTATTTTATTTTTCTCATGTTCAGGAATTTTCTAAAATCATATTCCGGTGCTTCCTTGTCATTCTGCTCATTCTTGGCGAATATGGCAAGCCCTGAATATAAATGGCTTATATTTCATCTAGCTTGTCATCCATACAGATTTCATGAAGAGTTTTACCTGGAAGTAGCAAGCCAAAGGACACACCTTGTGTGCCAGTCACTAGAAATGTTTATATTATAGGGAAGAATGTTATGTTCAGATCTATGAAACAAGTTGAAACAGGCTTCCAGCCAGGGACTACAGGCAACACTAATAAGGTGCATTTGAGGATGCTCCATATACAAATACCAGAACTAATGCCTACCTTTGGTGCCAGAGGGAGAGCCCACGCACTTGGTGGTGAGGAGCTATCCAGCCTCTAACATGTGGGAAACCAGGGCATAAATCCTGGGGTTGCAGGAATAGGGAATGGAATACAGGTAGGTAGGGCCAGCCCACAGGGTCGCTGGAGTCAATAGCCAGAGCAGGGAGCATGGAAAGAGCACAACTTCCTAAGGTTGGGAGAAGGCCTAGTTCCAGAGGCAAAACGGAAGATTGGCAGCAGAGACTGGACAGGACTGAGTGTGCCTAAAAGATGGCTAGAGCAGACATGATGCACAGGACGGGCCTTTCACAGCATGCCCTCGAAGCCCGGAGATGAGGCCCCGCCTGCAGGGGAAGAGTCAGTGAGGGATGCCACCTGGCTCAGACACACTCAAATGTGGTTTCAAAGCAGCCCCCTAGCAATCCCAGCAGGGTTCGGCATCTCCAAAAGTAGGATAATGGTCTCTTTTATTAGGTTCCTGAGACTCCCATAACGAAGTACCACAAACTGGGTGGCTGAGAACCACAGGAATATATTGTCTCCGTTTCTGAGACCGGAGTCCAAGATGAAGGTGTCTGCAGGGTAGATTCCTTCTGAGGGCTGTTATGGAGGATCTGTCCATGACCCCTCCCTGCTTCTGTGGTTTGCCTGCAATACTTGGCCTGCCTGGGCTTATAGAAGCACCTCCTCAATCTCCGCCTTCATAATCACACAGCCTCCCATGTGCTGTCCCTAAATTCCACACCAGTCTTGTTTGAGTGGGGTGCATGCTAATGGCCTTACCTGTATTTCACTACATTTGTAAAGATCCTATCTCCAAATAAGGAGGTGCTGAGGGTTCAGACTTCAACATATCCTCTTGCGGGGGAACGGGAGGACACAATTCAACCCACGACAACCCTTTTTACCAGGTCTTCAAGCAGTCGGTGCTCCTCGAACCCAATTGCCCATTAGTATTAAACAACACCGATATCTAGACCCCATTCCCAGAGATTCTATTTGATCAGACTGGGATGGGGCCTTGGCATCTGTATTTTTAAAAGTTCCTTCAAGTGTTCCCAAAGTATGGCCAGCTTTGAGCTCTTGCATCCTGGGAATAACATAAGGAACCCGAGACACTTGGCCCTCCTCTGCTGGGTGGGCCCCCGGGAAGTCTCACCGTTGGGGCACAGTGCTCAGCACTGTATGCTGGGGAGCACTTGGATTGAAAACTGAGCTCTTTTGGGGCAATATTAAATGATGGTTCCAGGTGTCTTGGAATGAGAGAGTCCAGAGTTTTCATGTTCTTCGACAACTAAATAAAAAAGGCACAACTAATCTTTCTCTTCATGAAGATACATTACCTAGGCCTCCACTAAGGAGAGTCCTGATTATTTTAGAGCATGTGATTGCCTGGCAGGCAAAAGAGCCGAGTATTTTAAGTGAAACTAAATATTATAGAGAAAATTGAGGCTGAATCACCTTGCTGCAAGGTAAAACAGGCCTCACAGCCCCATTTTCATCCCAGAGAAGAAAAAAGCAATGAAAATTTAGACTGCTCTGACAAACGCCTTAAATATCCACAGGCTTGATTCTATGCTAGTCAAAATAATTTTGCTTAATTTTTAAATACTGCTGAATCAAAACTAAATTAATGTGGACTCAAATTTAAAGGGAAGAAAAAAGGCACCAACATTAATAACAAACTGACAAATTGATGTAAGCATCTGAACAGAGGAATGAAACCATAGAAACAAATTGGAAATCATGTGGATTTCATTCATATGACAGTGAAAGCAATTGAAATATTCTTGGGCAGATTAATTAAATTTATAATGCACCCAGAATGCATGTTTTTCTAGCTTTCTCCTTAGTTCTGTGGTAGAGTTGTACATTACCTTCTGACCTGTATTTCTAAAATGCTTTCTGAAACTGTGTTTTAGAAGCAGGTTGGGAAAAACAAGCATGCAGTGGATCTTTGCTACTATTCCTGATCTTACAGGACAGTTGACTCAAGTCCTGGCAGAGTTTGGGTCACACTTGCAGAAGGATGGCCTCCCTGTTGAGGATCAGGCCCACCCTGGCTTTTCTTCCTCCCTTATCTCCTATACCCATCACCCGCAGCCAGGATGCCGAGCCCAAGGCAGAGCAGGCGGGTGGCAGAGGCTTCTCAGCTCCCCTCACAGCACATCCCAGAGCAGCTGCCAGCCTGGCCCATGCTGAAAACTAGCCCATGTCCAAGCTGAGGTTAGGAGGTGATCTTGTGAATTTTATAAGTCCAAGAATTTAGTCAAAATTTGGCTCATTCAACTGTTAGGCAAGCTTTTCTAAAGGTTATCTAAAATTGGCTTTGACAAGCATATTATGTTTGCTTTGCAAGTTTACCTTAGTCAGTAAGTATTAGTTAATATTATTTTGGTTATAAATAACAAAAAACCACTTTAGAAAAAAAGGATTCTTTTTTGGAAGGTTAATCTCAGGGAATTCTAAAAAGAGTTGTTTAACTGGGGCTCAGAAAAGAGAACCATGATATCTTGAGGCCAAAGCTTCACTTTGGTGTTCTGCCCTAAATGGGGCTCAGCTCCCACCCCCAGCCTTTGAGTGTCTAGATCCTAATCTCAAGAGAGAGAAGCCGAGACTTCTGGGCAAGATGGCAGTGTAGGTAAACTCAGTACTCACCACCTCCCACAACCACCTCAAAATTTCAACTAAACTACAGAACAACCTGATCTGGATGCATAGAAGTCCTACAACTGGGGAATTAAAGAGGAACCACATGGAGACTGGTAGGAGGGGCAGAAACATAGAATGAATTGGTCTCACACCACATGTAGCAGATAAAAATTGGAAGGGATAGCTTTGAAGAGGTCCCCCTGAGGCTCAAGGGGTCCCAGACCCACACCAGGCCCCCCAGCCCAGGGTTCTAGTGCCAGGAAGAGAAGTTCCCATAACTTCTGGCTGTAAAAATGAGTGGAGATTGAGACTGTGGGAGACAGAGGAGTCCCAGGCATTCCTCTTAAAGGGTCCACACATGGACTTACTCAGACTCACTCCTTTTGAATACCAGCCTTGGAGCAGGAGCTTGAAAGGCACAGGAACATATGGGGAAGAACTGAATTGTTCAGCATGAGAGAAAGTTTGCGGGAGGAGGGACAGCTTTCTCCCTGACAGAAGTACTGGCAGAGGCCATTGTTCCTTTGATGAGTTCTTCCCCCACAGAGCCAGCAGGTGGGAACCATATCTGAGATGCTATCAACCTAGTTCACAATGTTTGCCCTGCCCTGGTGATTCCCTGAGGCCCCACCCCACCCAACTGTTTCCTACTGAACGAAGCTGTTTCCAGTGTCTTTTCTAAAGGAATGGCCTGTCTTGGCTCATGCTTCAGATTTTCCTAAAATCTCTCAAACTAGCAGCATTTGGCCTCAGCATGCTCCATACCTCTCCCTAAGGGGTCCAGCCCTGGAACTAGCAGCAGCTGGCCTTGGTTCTCAGCTTGGACTCTCCTGGGCACCTCCAAGCCCAGCACAAGTAGCAGCCATCTTCAGATTGCTTTGTATCTCATGCAGGGTGGCCCCAGGCAGAACAAAGGTAGTGGCTGACCTTGGCCCACCCCTCCCAAAGGCTTCAGGGCCAGGACACCCAGTGGACAGCTTCAGACAGCATCACCACCCAACTACATCCACAAGTAACACACTCAAAGGGCAGACTTAGAGGCCACCAGAGTGCCACTGTCCCACTGAAGTAAGTCCTGCTCTGGAAGCGGGGGCAGCACAGCTGGTCCCTCAGTACTCACCACCTCCCACAACCACCTCAAAATTTCAACTGTTCTGTAGTTTAGTTGAAATTTTGAGGTGGTTGTGGGAGGTGGTGAGTACTGAGTTTACCACAGATAACTGTGGTTTCAGCCAGTCCTTGCAGCTGATTGGCCTGGGGGTAAATCCCTCCCATTGGTGTGACAACAGCAATTAAGGCTCAACTACAACAGGAGGAGGTACACAGCCCACACAGGAGGCACACCTTGAGTGCCAAGCTTGGGTGATCAGAGAGGCTGTACCACTGGATCTTACATAACACCTACTATATTAAGCTACTCCACCAATCCTGGAAAATGTAGAAGCTCTATCTAATACCTAGAAACAAACACAGGCACTGCCAAAATGAGGACATGAAGAAACATGTCCCAAATAAAACTCCAGAAAAAGAACTAAATAAAATGGAGGCAATTGATCTATTAGATGTAGAGTTCAAAACACTGGTTATTGCCCAGTTGGTGTGGCTCAGTGGTTGAGTGTCAACCATGCACCAGGAGACCATGGTTTGATTTCTGGTCAGGACATATGCCCTGGTGTCAGCCTCAATCCCCAGTGAGGGGCATGCAGGAGGCAGCCAATCAATGTTCTCTCTAATCACTATTTCTATCTCTCTCATCTCTCTCTCTCCCTCTCCTTACCTCTCTCTCCAAAAAATCATTAAAACATATATATTTTTTAAATATATTTTTTAAAAAACCCACGGGTTATAAGTGTTCTTAATGAACTTAGTGAGAACCTCAATAGCATTAAAAAGGACCAGTCAGAAACTAAGGTTACACTAATTAAAATGAAGAATAATTTACAGGGAATCAACAGTAGAGTAGATGAAGCCAAGAATGAAATTAGTGATTTGGAATATGAGGAAGCAAAAACCACCCAATAAGAACACCAAAAAGAATCCCCCAAAATGAGGATAGTATAAGAAGCCTCTGGGAGAACTTTAAGTATACCAACATTTGCATCATGGGGTTGCGGGAAGAAGAGAGAGTGCAAGTAATTGAATACCTATTTAAAAAATAATGACTAAAAAAGTCCCTACCCTGGGGAAGGAAATAGATATACAAGTCCAGGAAGCACAGAGACTCCCAAACACGATGAATCCTAAAGCCCCACACCAAGACACATCAGAATTAAAATGCAAAGAGAGAATCTTAAAAGCAACAAGAGAAAAACAGTTAGTTATATACAAGGGAGCTCCCATAAGACGGTCAGATGATTTCTCAACAGAAACTTTGCAGATCAGAGGGTTGGATGCAAATTATTTAAAGTGATGAAAAGCAAAGACCTACAACCAAGATTACTTTACTCAGAAAAGCTAGCATTCATTCATTTGTTTTGTTTATTTATTTACTTTAGTCTTTATTGTTGAAAGTATTACATAGGTCCTCCTTTTTGCCCCATTAACCACTTCCATCCTAGTATCTTCTCCCCCGCCCCAGGCTCTCACCTTCCCATTGTCTGTGTCTATGGGTTATACATATATGCACACAAGTTCATTGATTGATCTCTGTCCACCCACCCTCCCCTTCCTTCCTTATGAGGTTCAACAGTTTGTTCATGCTTCTATGTCTCTGGGTCTATTTTTTATCATCAGTTTATTTGGTTCATTAGATTCCACAAATGAGTGAGATCATATGATACTTGTCTTTCTCTGATTGGCTTATTTCACTTAGCATAATACCCTTCGGGTCCATCCATGCTGTTGCAAATGGTAAGAGTTCTTTCATTTTTATTGCCGCTTAGTATTTCATTATGTAAATGTACCACAGTTTTTTCATCCACTCATCTGCTGATAGGCACTTAGGCTGTTTCCAAATCTTAGCTTTTATAAATTACGCTACTATGAACATAGAAGTGCATCTATTCTTCCGGATGAATGTTTTGGGTTTCTTAGGATATAGTCCTGGAAGTGGGATCCCTGGGTCAAATGGCAGTTTCATTTTTTATTTTTTGAGGAAACTCCATATGTTTTCTATAATGGCTGCACCAGTCTGCATTCCCACCAGCAGTATATTAGGGTTCCCTTTTCTCCATAACCTTTCCAACACTTCCATTTCTTAATTTGTTGATAATAGCTATTCTGACAGGTGTGAGGTGATTCTCATTGTCATTTTGATTTGCATCTCTCAGATGATTAGTGACTATGAACATTTTTTCATATGTCTCTTGGTTTTCTGTATGTCCACTTTGGAGAAGGGTCTATTTAGGTTCTTGGCCCATTTTTTTTAATTGGATTGTTTGTCTTCCTTTTGTTATATTGTATGAGTTCCCTATGTATTTTGGAGACTGACCCCTTATCAGATGTATCATTGGCAAATATGTTTTCCCATGTAGAAGTTTTTTTTTAATGTAATTCCATTTTTTTTTCTCCTTAGTTTCCAGTGTCCTTGGAGGTGTATCAGTAAACATATTGTTATAAGAGATGTCTGAGATTTTGCTGCCTATGGTTTCATGTCTTACATTTAAGTCTTTTATCCATTTTGAGTTTGTCTCTGTGTGTGGTGTAAGTCGGTGGTCTAGTTTCATTTTTTTTTGCATGTACCTGTCCAATTTTTCTAACACCATTAATTGAAGAGACTATCTCTGCTCCAATGTATGCTCTTGCCTCCTTTGTCAAATATTAATTGAGCATAGTGGCTTGGGTCAATTTCTGGGTTCTCTGTTTTGTTCCATTGCCCTCTATGCTTGTTCTTGTGCCAGTACCAGGCTGTTTTGAGCACAGTGGCTTTGTAGTATAACTTGATATCTGGTTCCTTCAACTTTGTTCTTCTTTCTCAAGATTGCTGTGGCTATTCTGAGTCTTTTTTGGTTCCATATAAATTTTTAGAGTGTTTGTTCTAGGTCTGTGAAATATGCCATTGGTATTTTAATAGGGATTGTATTGAATCTATAGATTGCTTTGGATAATATGGACATTTTAGTGATGTTGATTCTACCAATCCATGAACGTGGTATATTCTTCTAGTTGTTTGTATCTTCCTCTATGTCTTTTTGCAATGTCCTGTAGTTTTCTGAGTACAAGTGTTTTACCTCCTTAGTTAAGCTTATTCCTAAGTATCTTAGTTTTTTTTGTTGCAATGGTAAATGGGATTGTTTGACCCAATGGTCTCACTTCTAGGAATATATCCTAAGAAACAAAAGCACCAATCAGAAAGAATATATGTACCCCTATGTTCATAGCAGCACAATTTACAATAGCTAAGATCTGGAAACAGCCCAAGTGCCCATCAGTAGATGAGTGGATAAAAAAACTGTGGCAGCAGTAAAAAAAAAGAAGAATCTCTTACCCTTTGAGACAGCATGGAGGAACCTGGAGAGTTCATGCTAAGTGAAATAAGTCAGTCAGAGAAAGACAACTATCACATGATGGCACTCATGTGTAGAATCTAAGTAACAAAATAAACTGATGAATGGAGAGACTCAAAGCATTGAACAGAGTGCAGAATCTCAGAGGGAAGGTGGGGAAGAGTGGGTGGGTGGGTGGGAGGTAATCAACCAAAGACCTTGTATGCATATATACATAATCCATGGACACAGACAATAGGGTGCTGAAGGCCTGGGATGGGGGGGGGGGTATAGGGGGGGTAGGCTAGAGGGGGTCAATGGAGGAAAAAAGAGGACATATGTAATACTTTCAACAATAAAGAATAATTTAAAAATAACAAAGAATAAATAACATATAAATGAAATAAAAGGGAGAGAAGCTGACAGGCCAGTGTGGGCCCTCTGTTCACCCTAAGCTGATTCTTTTTTCTCGGGTTGTGGCTTCCTTGTGACTTGCAGACATTTCTAATGTGTTTGGCTCAGGCCACAAGGACCGTGTGTGGGAAATGAAGAGGACACAGCCGTGTAGGCTCCACATGAATCTCAGCCAGTGGCATCACTTGAGGGCTTCATTTCCAGGTCTGAGGTTTCAGGGTAATTGGTGTGTGTGTGATCCATAAGAGGCCCTTCAGTGTGTCTTAATTGAATTAGGCAGCCATGTCATCCAGTAGCCAGCAGAGTCCTGTGCTTGCTGGATTCTTAACCGGTCATTGGGGTTTCAGAGCTGAGCCAGAGGATCCTTTTCAGACACTTCAAGGGTGGCACATTCATTTCTCCCCATGGTCTGCTATGGACTGAATGTTTATTGCCTCCCCCGCCCCTTCCCAAAATTCATAGTTGGAGCTCATATTCCCACTGTGGTGGTGTTTGGGGGTGGGGCCTTTGGGAAGTAATTAAGTCAGGAGAGTGTGGGCTTCTAGATTGGGATTAATCCTTGATAAGAAGAAATACTTGAGATGATCGATCTCTCTCTGCACATGAGGATACAAGGAGAAGATGGCCATCTACAAACTGGGAAGCATGCTTTCACCAGACATCAGATCTACTGGAGCCTTGATCTTAGACTCTTCAGACTTCGCACCCATGAGATAAATTTCTGATGTTTAAATCACCTAATCTGTGATAGTCCATCATAACAACTGGAACTAAGACATGGACTAACTCTGATAAATTAGAAGTGGCTCCCTCAAATCCTGCTCTGAAAAGCCTCATAGGTGAAGGCCAAGCTCAGAGGAAAGACTATTGTAATAAATCAGTGATTCCCATGGCTCTGTGGGTGAAGGAGACAGGTACATGTGCTCAGCTTGCAGCCTCTAGATTGACTTTTCCTACTCACTACACCTGCCAATTCCTGAAGCGTGGCACTGGCTTAGTGAGGAACAGCCTCCCCTGTCTACTCAGACAAACCTAAGTGCTGGAGAAGGAAACATGAAATAAACCCAACTTTTTTTTGTTTGTTTGTTTAATCCAACTATATAAAAATTGCCAAAATGCTAATCATAAAGAAACATATGAGAAATATCACTGGAAGCAAGGTATAAAGAATCATAACAGCCAAACACAATTTGGTGCCTCTTTTCTATTTTCAATCTTAGATACTCTCTGCTTAATTTGCTCTGTTTTTAGGACTATTCTTCGTGCTGACTAACAATTGACGTTAGCTTATCCCAAGGTCTTATTTGGAGCCAGCTTTGAGGCAGAATTGCTGTGCACATAGGTTCTGGTACCAAATTGGACTGCAGAACAGCTGAGGTGAGCTTTAGAGCTTGTCACAAACCTACGACAGGCTCCAAGCAGATGGCACCAGCATTCAAATTGTCTCCAAACCTCTCCACCTCTTTGCTTTATCACTTAGTCTCTTCCTTCTAGTTCACAGCACATAGCTTCTGTCTCCATATCTTCACATTCAACTTGTCGTAACCACAAATATAATTCTTCCCAGTCAGAATCAAAATATGAGGTGTGTGGGGCGAATCACCATGAATCTCTCTAACATCTGCCTAACGTGGCCTTTAATTCAGTGATACCACCCTCCATTAGAACCTTTAAGACTATGTGAAACATGTGCTGATCACATCACCTACTTCCTTTTGATACTTGCAAACATTTACCATTTTACATTCTAGAAATTTTTATATAGGAAAAAATTGATTAAGAGTTGATAAGCCACAAACTGGGATGAAAATATTTGAAAAACACATATTTGCCCAAATAGTTGTGGCCCCCCACCAAAAAAAATCTCATAAATTCAAGTATAAGCAAATAAACAGACACACTGGCAATGCCAAATTCTGGCCAGGATATGGAGCAACAGAAACTCTCATTCATTACTGGTGGGAACCCAAAATGGTATAGCCACTTTAGAAGAGAGTTTGGTTACAAAATTCAACATACTCTTACTATATGATCTAGCAATCACATTCCTAAGTATTTACTCAGTTGAGCTGAAAACTTATGTCTACACAAAAATCTGTACAGGAATGTTTGTAGCAACTTTATTCATAATTGCCAAAACTTGAAAGCAACCAAGATGCCCATCCATAGGTGAATGGATAAATAAATTGTGGTATATCCATACAGTTAAATATTCAGCAATAAAAATAAATGAGCTATCAAGCTACAAAAAGACATGGAAGAATCTTACATGTATATTACTAAGTGAAAGAAGTCGGTCTGAAAAGACTATATACTGTATGATTCCTATGTATGCTATTCTGGAAAAGTCAAATGGGTAAAGGTTATGAATAGGTTATTTCAAAAGAGAAAACATACAAAAATGACTAGCCTATAATAAGATGCTCAAAGTCATTGGTGATCACCCAAATGCAAATTAACACAAAGCAATACAATTTTGCACCTATTACACTGGAAAAATAAGAGATCTGGGAAGTACCAAGTATTGGCAGAAAAGTGGGGTGTTGGTAGGTATAGATGGGTGCTGCTCTTCCAGAGCTTAGTTTGGAGCAATATAGCCAAAGATATTCATATCCGGTGACCCTGAAATTCTCTCTCCCAAAGGGATGTTTACCCAGAAAATTCTCACACAGTCCACAAGGTTGTCCAAGGGCTGTTTACACTGACGAGGAGTTGAAGACAACCTGCATGTTCATCACTGGGAAATGGATTTAAAAATAACTGTGGTATGCTCCCATTACCCAGCTGTTGCAAGCAAGGGTCAGATGTATCCATAGCATATGGATGGATCTTAAAAACACAGTACTTATTGAAAAAACATTAGGGAACATGAAATATATAATATAGAACCATGTGTGTGTAAATATAAAATTCATATACAGAAAATAGGAACACATTTTCAAGAGTATTTCTCAAAAGGAAAGAACAGAAATAAAATGGACCAGTGTGATGACTGAGGAGAAGGATTAGCTCAATCCTCTGCACCTGAGCTCACAACAGTAACATTGAATGACTAGCTTTTTACAAGCTAGATTTTTAAAAAAAGCACTCGGAATTCAAGTCCTTTGTTCCTTGTTAAAGTTTCCAACCTCTTTCTTACAAGACATCAAAAAAGATACTTGGGATAAAAGAGCATAGATCCACATCCTGGCCAATTACATGGTGATTCTCAAAGCTCCTTCCCATGTGACATGGCAGTACCTCAGTGGTCCCTTCTTAAGATGAGATGCGGGGGGAGGGGGGGCATAACTCAAAGAACCTGATGTTCTTAGCCTTTCCTACTTATCAGGTATCATGCAAGGTGCTTTAGGAAGCTATGTCGTGCAATCTTCACAGCAGGAGATACATAGTATAATGCCCATTTTGCAGAGTTGGTAATTAAAGCTCTGGGCAGTTCAGTGACTTGCCCAAGGTCTACAGTAAGAAGCAGTAAGCTGTCTCCACTACACCACACTGAAACCTGTTGGAAGGCAGAAAGGCCTAGTTGCTTATTTTGAGTCTAGGCACTGGGTACCTATGAAGAACTTGAGGGCCAAGTTGCAGCCACCATGACAGCAGGAAGCCCAGAGGTGGCCTCTCCATCTTCTCCTTCCTGGGCAATGCAGGGTAGAAGTGTGTGTGGGGGGGTGTGGGTGGAGTGGGGCAACCACCTGCATGGTTTTCCCTGAGGACTTGGCAGTTTTGTCCAATTCTGAGACACTGTGTACTGGGTTCCTTGTGTTGAGCTCTGGCTGACTCTACTAATGCCTTGGACTTCTTTCTTTGGCTTCTGTGTGCTCTCTTTCCATGGCACACTCCTCAAGGGCAGAGACAATGGGCACTCTCACCGTACAACCCAAGCAGCCCACACAACAAAGAGGAGGTGTCTGTGTATTAATTATGTCCCAACTGAATTTAATGCAATGTTATGTCCATTAGATTAGTTTGGTGGCCCTCTGGGTTTGAAAGTGATTTGTGTCTGCCTGAAAATGAGGTGAAAAATTAAAAATCATAATTAAAAAGGCAGTGTGTCTCATAGCAGTCTATCTACAGGTGATTCACCATAGCATCCCTGGTGAATGTGGGCAGAGTGGACACACAATATGAGCCAATAGAGTTGGGGCTGGCCTCTAAATGCATTTGAATCCCACAGCCAAGAGGGATTTTAAGAGCCCCTTGGCTTCTGAGAGATATCAACAAGACAATGGTGAACAGTATGATCCTTGGAGTCAAGATGGCCCTAGGTTCAAATCCCAGCTGGACCTCTAGTGTGGGACCTTGAGCAAGTATCCTGAGCTCTTTAAGCCTTAGTTTCATAATCTGCAAAATGGGGATAATAACACATTCCTCATAGGATTGTTGTGAGAATGCACTGTAATTGTGAATGGAAAGTATATAACAGAGTACCAGGAACACAGTAAGCACATGATTATGTTCACTATTTTTGTGGTTAGAATTATGGATAAATATCTCCAAGAATGGAGTCTCCCTTGGGAATGTAACCAAAATCCCAGAAAAATAGAACAAGCTTGGTAACCTCTGTTTAAGTGAGCAGAAAGCACAGTGACTTACATAGGGTCTCAGCTGAACACACAGAAGAATCAGTTGCAGTTCATCTTTAACTCATTCACATGCTGAAATGTTTAACCTAAATAGGAAATATTTTTGTATGTTAAGTTTTCTTAGCATTTTTTCCTTGAGAATGGGAATGTTTTTTAAAAGCAGTTTAGAATAGTATGTTCTTAGAGTTAGAAAGGAATGTTCACAGAAGTCACACAGCCGGACCTTTTCCAATTTGGGAAATCTTTTTTACAACCATCTCTCCAGCTCTGCCCTTGGTAAATAGTGAATCAAGTTCTGCTCTAGTAATTGCAGCTACAGGGAATTTGTGGCTATGGAAGATGGCTCTTAAAAGTTACTGCAATCCTCCTCATAGCCTTTCTCCTTAAAACTATCAGCATCAACATCAAAAGTTTGTACTTGGTGGACAAGACTCTAGGTCCATGAGAACTGAGCCCACGTTGCTGGTTCATTGCCACATCTACAGTGTCTTGGAACCTAGGAGACAGCAAGAGATATTTGTTGGAGGATGGATGGATAAACAGGCGGATGAGTGGATAGGTGGATGGGATGCCTTCTTTGGGTGCTTTAGAATAAATGTAATAATGCACATGTAATAATGCACTTCAAAACTAAATTGAAGATTTGGGGAGATTTTATGTGAGATAATTATAGAACTGTAAATGTCCTAAGACCTATAAACTATCCTAGGCTTGAATGTCAGCAGTGAAACTCTGCTTTAAAGTGAATTACCCACTGATTACAGGAGTATGAGTAGCAGTCAGATGAAAAACAGTCTCATTCATTCTCAAACATTAACACTAACAAGAGATAATTACTAAGAATTGCATTCATTTCCAATGCTGTTTTCTTTTCTTTAATCTTTAACAATATATAACCTATCATGTACTTTGAACTTAATATATGTCTAAGACCTTAATAGAAATTCTGAATTGATCACAAGGACAAACTTTGAACAGAATCTCTTTATAGTTTCCCAAAATGTACATTTACTCATTAATAGCATGTGGTCTCTTTCTCAAATTAAGTCATTAAACTTATTAACTGTTATATTTGAGAAGAATCAGATTGTTAATAATGCTCATATAAAAAAGCACATTCACTTTTATTAATAACTAGAAGCCTGGTGCACAGATTCGTGCACTGGTGGGGTCCCTCGGCCTGGTCTGCAAACATCCCCGGAGGGGTCCCTGATTGTGAGAGGGCACAGGCCAAGTGGAGGGACCCCACTGGTGCACTTTTGAGGCCGGGGAGGGACCGCAGGAGGGCTTCAGGGCATGCCCTGGCTGTTTCACCCAGTTCTGATCTGCCGGACCCCAGCAGCAACCTAACCTGCCAGTTGGAGCATCTGCCCCCCGTGGTCAGTGCATGTCATAGCGACTGGTCCAACGGTCAAATGGTCAAACAGTCAAACAGTCGCTTAGAGGTGTGAGAGGTCAGGATTCAGAGAAAAGTGAGAAATGCAAGTGTTACTATCCTGCAGAGCAAGGGGACTGACCGTAGTCCATTCTCTGTTCCAGGGATAATCATGATTCCTGGTTAACCAAATATGATAATTAGCAGGGTTTCCATAGAGCTCATTCAAGAATTACCAATGTCCAGAATGCTTAATAATCAAACGCTGTGAAACATAATCCCACTTTTTCTTTCTCTTGCTCACAAATCGCTTTATTACCTTATGGAGTCTTGGTTATTATGAACCAAGAATGTGCCGCTTAAAGAGTTCTAGTTAATAGAATACCCCTGCAGTTGGGTTTGCCCCAAGATAGGTCAGGGAATCATGTGTGTGCTACTTAAAACAACCCACCAGTGCCCACTACCTGTCCTAGCCCAGTCTTCCTTTTCAAAGTCAATAGAGACCAATAAAACATGACAAAACAGCAGCACTAAAGCATGTTTCAGAGTGTTGGGGCATTGTCCCTGTTTAATCAACAGAAAGACCTATCCAAGTTTGCAGCAGGACACATGAGCACTGTCTTCTCTCTGTGTGCCTAGCCAATGAGGGGCAGCCAGGAACTTCACCAGGATTCCCCCCTGCAGGCCAGACAGGCACAGCCTGAGACTCAGAACAGACGCCAGTGACATCGCCAAAGAGTATCTTTGTTTTCACCACATGAAATGCACGATTTCCCAATGCTCTGATTGCTAGGGATTTCCATTGCTTTTCCAGGTAAATTAATAAAGAGCATGAGAACGCTGCTAGAAACAGAGGCCTCAGAGCTAAAGTGGTCAACCCCTGGGAGAGAATTCTGTCTGATGGTGTGTGTGGATTCACTTTTGCAGTTATTCTGTCATTTGATTCTCATAGAAACCACATACAATCACTAGGCCTTCATTTATAATCCCCACGGACAAATGAGATAAGAGGTTACTGATTTGGCAAGACTCAGCATCCCTAATGGGCAAGTGGAGGAGCCAGCATTCAAGGTTCAGAGTCTCTGACCCCAAATCTTATGTTCTTTCCACAATTCCTTAGCCCCACTCTAAGCCACTGAGTAGTTCCATAAATATATATACACCTTGCCTTCTCAGAGATACTAGTAACCTATTACTCTCTCGGACCCACCAAACACTTTGGATGTCATCCTAAACTTAACCCTCGTTTAATTTGCAGGCAATTAAACCATCAATATCACAAAGATGGTTTTGCAGTTTGAGAATTTTATGTGTATTAACTTTACAAAATCAGGACCTATCTGTGTTACATTTAAAAAGTTCAGGTCAGCAAATGTACTAAAAAGGAAGGCCCTCTCCACGCTGGCCTGCAAATGAGTTAAAAGGCTGGTCTGCAGCAAGACCCAGGAAAATACCATTTCTTCTATCACTTCCTTTTCACTCTGCTCCCAATCCAGGGACCCTCTCCTCAAGCTCTGCACCTTCCTCAGGACATTCCTGACCTACAGCAGCCCCCATGGCTCCCCTCTGCCTCCCTCCCAGTCAGCATTCCAATAGAGCCACCTCAGCCCTGTCCAGCATGAAAAACCACTTTCTGGGAGCGGGAGGCCTGGAGGAATGAAGCCAGCAGTGACAGGGTTTTCTTCAAGGTTGGTGGAAGAGGATCATTCACATCAGTCCCTTTTGCCCCATCACCAACAAGGACCTAGGGAATGCCTGGAAATGAGGCAAAATTGGAGGCTGTGTGCTCTATTGCGCTTTGTGCCCACGTTCCATTTTGAGAGGAAAAGCTCCAGGGCAGGGGAGCAGAGTGCTCCTAGCCCACCTGTCCTTCACCTGTGGCCAGGATGGCAGTGTAGCGCCACCTCTTACATTCCAGTGACACTGAGCAAGTTTATTCATTTGTCTGAACCCAGCTCCCTCATCTATAAGTGAGGATCATAATAGCACTTAATTCCCAGGGTTGTTGAAAGGATTAAATGTGATCATGAATGTAGAGCATTTGGCAGTCTGGGAACACCATCAGCCTTCACTCCTTTTATTCTGGCGAGGTACATGCCAGCAGCATCTAGGAAAGCTCCTCCTGTGTGTGGATGGGCAGGAACAGACTAGGCTCAGGTGGAGAAAAAATCTCTCAAGCCAATTCATTCTGCTACCTTAATGTGTCCCATTAAAAGAACGGTTGACCGCTTGACCCATCCCTAGGTCACACTACAGTACGGACCATTCCATTCACCCCCGCAGACAGTCAACATTTCACAGGAGCATGATTCTATAAGTGCACATGATCCCCTCAGTAAAGGACAATTTGATGAATATTTTGTTCACTCATTTCTTTTCTCACTAAAATAAAAGGCAAGCATTGGAGTTAGGCTATAATATATATATATTGTTCTTTCCACAATTCCTTAGCCCCACTCTAAGCCACTGAGTAGTTCCATAAATATATATACACCTTGCCTTCTCAGAGATACTAGTAACCTATTACTCTCTCGGACCCACCAAACACTTTGGATGTCATCCTAAACTTAACCCTCGTTTAATTTGCAGGCAATTAAACCATCAATTTAGGATATATATATATATCCTAAATCCATTTTTTGTTCATTTTTTACAGTTGTAGATTCTAAGAAGCAGCTTAGGTAGTAAAAATATTTTGGACAAATGAACTCTGTCCTCAATTGTGTTCTGTGCCTGGTGGCTGGGGCCCTGCAGGGGTGAATTCTGGGTGCCTGTGCCCCTCCAGAGAACTTTGGTCAAGCAAGCCGGGAGTCTGCTTCTGCCTCCTGGCCTGGCCTTCATGACATGAGGGTTTTGGAGTGGAAGCATCCCAAGGCAACTCAGAGATACATTCCAACCAGTGTTCTGAGAGAACCGGCAAGGGCAGGACAGTGCAGAAAGATGATACAAATCATGTCTCTCACAGGGGAGATTTGTGGGCAGCCACAGAACTGTGCCTAAGAGGAAGGAGTGGCGAGGGAGACAAGGAGAGGGCTATATCCCAGAGCCAGCGGTCCAGGAGGGGCGCCTGCCTGCTGGGAAAGCCCAGCCCGCATATGTCAAGAGCAGGATGTGTGGGATACTCAGCTGTGTTCTGACTCAGCAGCAGGCCAGGCCTCCATCCAGCTACAAATGCCTAAGGGAGAAGAAAAACCATTGCATTGGATTATAGAGTGAAAAAGAAATCGCTATTGATTATGGAGAGAGATAAGGGAGCAATCTGAATAAGCAGTAAATAAATAGAAGTCCAGCTGTCATCCAAGAAGGTGGACGCCATCAACTCTCTCAAATGCTTATTATTTCCTCAACCTTGCAGGCTCTCACTGACATTAATAACACAAGATATCTACTGGTTTTTAGGAGTGGGGGATGGGAGGCATTCTTACCTTTCCTTTGTGTTTCTCCAATTGAAAGCATAGTTCTAATGCATCCAAATATCACTCAGGCTTGTGACGTGCAGTCGTGGAAGTGGGTTTTAGGCCCTGTACCAGATATATTGACCATTTTACACTCTTGCCCCCATCTATCACTGTTACTTGTGACTTTCCCCATAAATTGGTTGACTTTAGAAATATTTGGAGCCCCATCACCCTACACACCAGCTCTGCAGCTTTCCCAATCCTCTCTACTCTAGCACTGATCAACATTTATGAACCAAGAAGTTAAGGAAAAATAGCCTCTGGTATGTCTGTAGTTTTTCTACTCAACTTAATCCCAGCCTGTTTTCTTTCAGATCTAGCATGGTTTCTTTCCCCAACTTCTGTGAATCTGTAGGTCCAAGCTAATTCCTGTGCACTTTAGCTGTGACTTTACCAAACTGGCTCTTTATGGTAGATGAACCTTATGAAGCAAGAGTAAAGTTGCTGGGGCCACATTTCAATGCAATGTGAGTTGTGCTAACTTCCTACTCACACCATTGTCAATTTATCCAAACAGCTTTCTCACAGACCAAAGAGTGAGAGACTTTATGCCACACTACCCAACTCCAGCCAGAGCACCAAGAAGGAGCTGGCCTGCACCCTATTTGTGCAAGCAGAGATGCCACACTCTCCCTGCTTTGTGGAGCAGGTCTCCTGATGGGCCAACTGCAACCTAGAGCTAGCCAACCTCAGTGATCCCAATAGTTAACACCACCCAGGCCAAGGAGTGGGCCTCCAGGCAGAGGTCAGGTAAGAGAAAACTATCCACCTCAATGAGGCTAATGTCAGGTGGCTATAAAAACAGAATACCACCCATTACTTGTCAGAAGCCATGTGCATGGGTACTTGGGCTGCCTTCAATTGCAGCAGAAGTTTGTCCTCTTTAGAGACCCTACCCTGACTTAAAAATTCCTGCCTCAACTCATGCTGCCATGGGGCCAAGGTCACGGTTAGCTGCTCTCAACCCATGGACAAATGTCCTCTAAGCAGTTGGGGCAGCCATGAAGAGCCTGGAGTCTGGGGCCAAGCTTCTGGGGTTCAAATCCAAGGTTTCTATCTTGAGCAACTGGGTGGATGATGGCTTTGCCACTGATGATATATGGCTTTGGACAACCTCTCCAAGCCTTGGTGCCTCTATTTGTAAAATTGGTAATAACAATTGAATTTGTGGAGAAATTGGTGAGGTTTAGTTAAAGCATTTAGAATAGAGCCTAGCACAAAGTATGCATTTATTAAGTAAACTAGAGGCCTGGTACACGAATTCGTGCACCCATGGGGTCCCTTGGCCTGGTCTGTGGGGAACAGGTTGAAACTGCTCCAACATCCCCCGAGGGTTCTTAGATTGCAAGAGGGCACAGGCTAGGCTGAGGGACCCCACCAGTGTATGCTCAGGGCCAGGGAGGGACTGTAGAAGGGCTCCAGGGCCTGTCCAGCCCATCTCGCCCAATCCTGATGGGGCAATCAAGGCCAGCCAGCTGGGGAGGGACTGCGGGAGGTTGGTTGGCTGGGGAGGGATCACAGGAGGGCTCTAGTTCCCATTGGCCAGACCCCAGCAGCAAGTTAACCTACCAGTCAGAGCGTCTGCCCCCTTGATGGTCAGTGTACTTCATAGCAACTGGTCCAATGGTTGAACAAAGGGTCGGACACTTAGCATATTAGGATTTTATTATATAGGATAAAGGGCTGGGCAAAAATCATCCCTTGATGGGTGACCAGCCTGCTCCTTTCTGGAGAGGTTTAAATTTGAGGATCATTTCCTAGAAGTTGTTGTCTAAGCAAAATCTCTGCCAGGCTGAGGCCCAGCTGTTGGAGAGATGGGGGTGGGCTGGATTGGGGTAACAATGAGCAGCATCTCCCAGCACAGCACTCAGTCCCTCCCGTGGGGGCTTCCTGAGCAATGCATGCCTAACACTTCCTGGGAAACAGCCCCAGATGGAGCACCCCAACCTGTTCAGAAAGGAATTAAATATTGGTCTCCAGCTATAGCTAGTCATAAACACAATTGTACAGCTAATAGGCACTAATAAGCATGCTACAAACCCAACTTCAGCAATGCCTCAGCACCCTCCAGCGTGTACACTGGTCTCAGCCAAACAGGTGCTCTCATGCTTGCAGGTGAGGGCCCAAGGGGCTCGATGTGGGGCCAAAGTAGTGCAGCATTTGCTCAGCTGGTGCCTATAAGCATGTCTTTCCAAAGCACTTGGTGGCAGAGATCCCCCTCCACAGACACTCAGCTCCTGCCTTTCTTCTGTGCACAGGTCCTCGTCCTCCAGGTCCCCATGATGTACCAAATGGCTGTGGTCAGCTATGGTGAGTTCCTTCCCAGCCAGCCAGGTGTCTAAAGTGAGGAACCTGGGAGGCAATGCAGCCCGGAGAGGAGGCCAGGTGTCTGCTCTGAAAGGGGCGGGCTGAGTTCCTCTGAGGTTCCCTCTGCTGTGCGGTGGGTAGAGTGAGGAAAGATCAGGGTACCAGGAGACTCAGCGAGGACGGTGAAGAAGCAGATGAGGCAAAGGAACACATTTCATGATTGACATTTCCCTCTGCAATTTGTAAATGGACGAGTTAGTATGAAACCAAAAAATGTTTGGACCAAACCCCTCCCCTAGAAGGTATTCCCTTAAAATGAATATTGCCTCACCGCTTGGTGCTGAGAAAGGATGGTAGATTGAGAGTCGTGTCTAAAAGGCTCTCAAGAGTATGCCCACACTGAAAGCCATGGTCCTGAAATACCACCATTCGGCCTGCCCACCCTGCCTGATGGCCACTCCTGTCAGCAAGTGCTAGGCAGCCCCCATCCTGGCACACTGGTGTGTGGTGTGGACACTTTCGTGAGGCCCTAAGAGGCAAAGGAGAAAGGGACCACACCACCCAGCCCCACACACCTCCTTTCCCCTCATTGGCAGGCTCAGCCTTCTCTGGCTTGTGGGACCAATGTTGTTCTCATCCAGGAAAAAGTCAATGTGATTTAAATGGGTGTTTTAGGAACTTCAGCACTTAGAAAGCTTGCTATTCCTCCTGCTTTGGTTTTATGAGTGCTTAGTGAATTTACCAATAATTATTACTAGCTGTCAAGTAAGATGGGCATGAAACACCATATATTGGATAAGTAAATATACATTTACAATGTACTCTAGTTCTTACTCCTAACACCTGCCCATTGCTGCTCTGATCCAGCTGGATGAGCTGTCAGCTGCATGAGGGCTGGGGGTGGGGATGCTCTTGTTTCTCCTAGCATGCCCTGCACAGTACTTGGCTCATAATAGAGGCTGAAGTAAGGAGTATGACCCATGCCCTTATCTTTCCCCACTGAGCCTAAGATTTTGCCTTAGTGGCCAGCCAGCCCTACTGTCCCCCAACACTAGGGCCCAGGCCTCCCTATCCTGATGCCAGCTCTCCCTGGCCTTCCTGGATTGCTCCATGTTACCTGCCCTACTTGTCCCATCACTGTGTCTGGACACTGCCTCTGCATTCACCAGCAACCCTTGCTAAGTCTCTCTGTCTCTGGCCATCTGTGTCTGCTGCCACCTATCCCATCATGGATTTCTGAAAACATACTCTGCCTAAAGGTTTGGACTTGTCCTTGACCAGCCATTGCCTTTGCCCACCAGCTCCCAGCTGTCTAACCTGAGACTTATTTCTTGGCTGTGAGGATCAGCTGTGTACAAATTATCTGCCCCCAGGTCAAATCCTGCCTGTTGGATTGTTGTGTTAGGCCTATGCAGTGTTTTAAAAATTAGAAAATTGCATATGACATTTGGGTTACAGCTCTCATTCAAAGAAAGGGAGATCTGGCACAAAGAGCTTAGGTCTCCACATGGCCCTAATAAGCCAATATTGTAATGGCTGCCCCTTTAAAACGGGGTCTATAGTTTTCTCACACATCATAGTCCCCACCATGCCCAACCACTGCAGGCCCTGTGATGTAAGCCTTGGGAGGGTATCTTAGATAGTCTAGGTTTTAGGATCAGAAAAGGTAACCATAGCCCCCAATAGTCTTTGACCTCAAACTGCTTCCTGAGAGTGAGGTGGACACCCTGTTAATAAAACGCATTGTTTCCACTTCTGTGAGTTGGCCCTTCCCAGGGGCTGGCACTATTTGGTTCCCCTGGCTACTAGGACAGATCTAATCCCCCATCTACTGAACTTCCAGGCCAGTTCAGGACCCCATGAGCCATCAGGTAGGAGTGGTAGAGCTGCCTTACCTGGGAAGTGCAGGGAGTCTACTCCTAGTGCTGCCATGTGACACAGACACCCCACTGAACCACACTGAGGCACACCTCACAGCCAGCATTATCCACGTCTGGACCACTAATCTGAGGAGAGCCAGGATAGAAGTGTTCCTGCCCAGGTAAGCAGCTGTGTCATTGTTGTAGGGGGCTCTGCAGCCTGATCCAATTGGTCAGGCTTGAATTAGAGAACCCAGGTGATCTCAGTTGAGGGTCTATCCTTAAATATTTGGCCAACTTGCCTAATGTACCCCTAGAGGTCAGGCCAAGGGGGAGTCACCCTAGAGTTTGGGTCCATTTCAGAGTCATTGCTGACTAGCTCATAACACAGGCTGAAAGGAACTACTTTCCTGGGGTCTTCTCAAGAAAAGCTGCCATACCTTCATAAAGCCAGACTGGAGCCCCCAGACCCTTATTCCAGCCTCATGCCACAGTTGGTTTTCTGGGCAGGGAAAGAAGGTCAGTGCAATTACATTAGAAGAATGTACCCCAAATTTTATCACATCCTAAGAGCACACAGCTGTCATTTTTCCAAAACAAAAGGGGTAAGATAGCTTATGTAAATGAAATACATATATAATTCTAATTGAAAGGCAAATTAGGGAAAAACCAAGATGGCGGCATAGGTAAGCACCTAAACTGCTGCCTCGCACAACAATTTCAAAACTACAACTAAAAGACAGAATGGACACCATCCAGAACCACAGGAAAGCTGGCTGAGTGGGAATTCTACAACTAGAAGGAAAAAGAAAAGCTCACGGAGAATTGGAGGAATGGCAAAGGGTTGAGGTATGGCAAAGGGTCTTTGTGCACGCAGAGAGGAAGGGCGGCTGAGAGCCTGGCTGACTTTCTCTGGTGGGAGGGGGAAGGAAGCCCCCGATTACACTGAACCCCAGTTCCGACTGCACTGAACCCCAGTTCTGGGCAAAATCCCGTGGACCCAGGCTCATACAGGGGGAGTCTGGACTGTCAGGTAGAGAGAAAGGCACTCGGAGACTCGGAGACCCGGGGGAGCCCCGGCGGGCAGGGGTCTGGAGGCACGCGCACGCCAGTGTGTAAAAAGACTGCAAAGGTTGCCACAGGCTTTCCCTAGCAAAAGGGAGTCAGAAGCTCCTGACTGCACTGAACCCCAGTTCCAGGCGAGCCCTTGGGGACCCACGCTCTTACGGGGGAATCTGGACTCTCGGGTGGAGGCTTGGGAGCCGGGGAAGGCAGAGGTCTGGAGGTGCGTGCGTGTGCACAAGGGCAGGGCTGATGGGAAGCCAAGACTGTCTGCTCCGCCCTGAGACTCCACCCCATCCAAGCTGAGCACAGAAGCTTTTGCAATTTGGCAAGTCTAATCCTATAAGGCTGTCTTCAGCACCAAACTTCTCCCAGCATAGACACAGCTGATCCTCACAGCCAACTGGCCTGGAGGTCAATTCCTCCCAGTGATACCAACAACAATCAAGACTTAACTACAACAAGTCCACAAAGGGGTGCACCAAAAGTGTCCACCTCAAGTTAACTGGGGAGGCCGACCCACTGGGCCATATAGGAAACCTTGCACACAAAGCTACCCTACCAACTCAGGGAAGCAGCAAAAAAGCAGCAACAAAGAAACGGATCACAAATGAAAGAAATGGAGGAAAACAAATGACTGGATATAGAATTCAAAACCACGGTTATAAGGCTTTTCAAGAATATCCTAGAAAAGGCCAATAAATATAAAGAGACCCTCAAAGATATGAAAAAGGACCAACTAGAAATTAAGCATACACTGATTGAAATAAAAAATATTATACAGAGACCCAACAACAGACTAGAGGAACGCAAGAATCAAGTCAAAGAATTGAAATACAAAGAAGCAAAAAACACTCAACCAAAAAAGCAAAAAGAAAAAAAATCCAAAAAGTTGAAGATAGTGTAAGAAGCCCCTGGGACAACTTCAAGTGTATCAATATCAGAATTATGGGAGTGCCAGAAGAAGGGAGAGAGCAAGATACTGAAAACCTATTTGAAGAAATAATGACTGAAAACTTCCCCCACCTGGTGAAATAAATAGACTTACAAGTCCAGGAAGCACACAGAACCCCAAACAAAAGGAATCCAAAGAGGACCACACCAAGACACATCATAATTAAAATGCCAATAGCAAAAGACAAAGAGAGAATATTAAAAGCAGCAAGAGAAAAACAGTTAATTACCTACAAGGGAGCACCCATACGATTGTCAGCTGATTTCTCAATAGAAACTATGCAGGCCAGACGGGGGTGGCAAGAAATATTCAAAGTGATGAATAGCAAGAACCTACAACCAAGATTACTCTACCCAGCAAAGTTATCATTCAGAATTGAAGGTCAGATAAAGAGCTTCACAGATAAAAAAAAAAGCTAAAGGAGTTCATCACCACCAAACCAGTATTATATGAAATGCTGAAAGGTATTCTTTAAGAAGAGGAAAAAGAAAAAAGTAAAGATAAAAATTATGAATAACAAATACATATCTATCAACGAGGGAACTTAAAAATCAAGTGAATTAAAAACCCGAGGAACAGAATAAACTGGTGAATATAATAGAATCAGGGGCATAGAAGGGGAGTGGACTGATAATTCTCAGGGGGAAAGGGGTATGAGGGGTGCAGGAAGAGACTGGACAAAAATTGTACACCTATGGATGAGGACAGTGTGGGGGGGGGGGGGAGGCAAGGGCAGAAGGTGGGGTGGGAACCGGGTGGAGGGGAGCTATGGGGGGAAAAAGGAGAAACAATTGTAATAATCTGAATAAAGATTTAATAAAAGAAAGGAAGGAAGGAAGAAAGAAAGAAAAAGAAAGAAAGAAAGGCAAATTAAGGCATAAAAATTTAAGACTAAGGTTGTTGTCTTTCATCTCTAAGTAAATCGAGGTGAGCCTTTCTTTAAGAAAACCATATAGGTAAAAAAGCAAATTGTTAAAAAGTTAAATGATAGTGCTAGATTTTGCTTTTCTAAAGCAAAACCTATTTGTAAAACTTATTACTTTGCAAAAGATCCCTCATTCAGCACCTTTAAATGATAAACTTCTCCATTATATTTGAAATCAGAGTACATTTATAATTAATTCGTAATCAGCATGAAGTGAAGCCTGTTGTCTGAGGGCTCATTTTCAACACGTGGATTCTTCATGCTCCTTCCCACTGGCTACTTTGGCCTCCTCTATGGATCAGGCACTCAGCCACGCTGAGCCAGAGGCCTCAGCCATACTCCCTCGAGGAGTTAAAAATAAGTAAAAAAAAGAAAAAAAGTCCAGGCACTAGCTTAAAAACACCCAAAGAGAAATCCAGTAAGTTAAGGACCAAGGTCTAAAGTGGTATCTGGCATAACAAGGGCAGAAGAGCTACCATACCTTCATTGGGCCAGACTGAAGACTTAAAATAAAGCCTATCTCTCCAAACCAAATATTTGGATCCCAAATCAAAACACAAAGACTGGGTATTTCCACATATCTCTCTGGCATACAGCAAAAGCAACACTAATTGTTTTTGTTATATTTGATAAAAGCTCAGTATGGAAGAGGAGCTTTCAATGTTAAAAGTAGAAAGAAGAAATTTTCCAAAATGGTTGTGGAATAAATGGAACTTACACTGACAGTCTCTCACGATCAATCTGTAAATACAACTAAAATACAGGAAAACCATCCTGAAAAATCAACTGAAGACCAGCTGGAGAAAATCCTGATAACCAAGGATGGAAAGTGGATACTGCATAAAGACTGGTAGGAAGTACAGAGGTGCTAAGGGGCTGGCCAGGCTCCCACAGACAGCAGCTGAAGTTCTGGAAGGATATCTCTGCTGTGGGGGATTCCCACTGAGAACAGTGGGGTCTAAACCCCAAGGCGGGCTTCCCAGCGAGAACACCAGAACTGAGAATGCTGCCCATATAACATCTGGCTATGAAAAGCAACAGGGTTGCTTTCTGTCAGCAAGAGATGTCTGGAAATGCAGGCACCCTCATAAAGGGCTAACACACAAAATTTTGTGTGCAGCCACTCACCTTGGGCTCTGGCAGAAGGAGAGCAGGGTGGACTGGAGCTGTGTTGAGCAGAAGCCAGGAGTGGGGGCTCTGAGGTTGGAGCTCAGAGGGCAGCCACCCCAGTATCATGTGCTGAGTCAGTCCCTCATGCTGTGGGGAAAATCTTTCTCCAGTGAACCTTTGCTATCCAGGCAGTTTTTGCATCAGGAGAAGGCAATTGCCCCACCCTGTTGGAAGACCTCTCACCTAACCCTGTGGTCAATAGCCTGAGGCAAATCAAGACTGAGTGTCAATGGGACTGCAGGGAAAGGTGGGTCTCTGCAGGCTTTGAGTCTTCGCCTGATCTAATCCAGGGCATGGGACAAGGAAAAGCAAACCCTGGTTCTTGTCTTGGTCCTTTCCAAAAGCACCCAGCCCAAGCAGAGGGAACCACAAGCTATGGATTGCTGATAGCTCCAAAGAGGGTGCTCAGGGTGAGTCAAAAACAGCATCTGACATTGTCCTCTTACTAGAGATTGGAAGTCATATCAGACCAACCTAATACATAGACACAAATCCAAACAGGCAGCCAAAATAAAGAGACAAAACAAAACAAAACAAACAAACAAACAAAAAAACAAGCCCCAAATGAAAGAACTAGAACATTCTCCAGAAGAAGAGCTAAATGAAATAGAGATAAGAAGTTTATCAGATATAGAGTTCAGAATAATGATGGCAAAAATACTCAACAGCATGAGAAAAGATATAGTAGCTATGAAGAATGACATAGCACTAATAAAGAACACAGTGAAAGGAATACACAGCAGATTAGAGGATGCCAAGGATCAGATCGTGAATTAGAACACAAGGTAGAAAAAAAATCACTCAATCAGAGAACTAAAAAAAAAAAAAAAAAAAAAAAAATTATAAAAATGAAGGACAGCTTAAGGGAGCTGTGGGACAACATGAAACTTAACAATATTTGTATAATAGGGGTGGAAGTGGAAGAAAGTCAGCAAGGGATAGAGAACATGTTTGAAGAAATAATGGTGAAAGAAAAAGTCACACAAGTCCAGGAGGCACAGAGAGTCCCAAGCAAGAAGAACCCAAAGAGGCCCATACCCATACACATCATAATTTAATTGCCAAAAATTAAAGACAAAGAGAGAGTCTTAAGGGCACCTAGAGAAAAACAATTTGTTACCTACAAAGGAACTTCAACAAGGCTGTCAGCTGATTTCTCATCAGAAACTCTATGGGCCAGAAGGGAATGGCATGAAGTAGTTAAGGTAATGAAAATCAAGGATCTGAAACTAAGTTTACTATATCTAGCAAGGCTATCTTTCAAAATAGATGGTGAAATAAGGAGCTTCCCAGACAGAAAAAAAAGGCTAAAGGAGCTTATCCCTGCCAAAACAGTACTGAAAGAAATGTTAAAGGGACTACTGTAATGAGAAGAAGAAATAGAGAGAGAGAGAAAGAGAGAGAGAGAAACATAAACATACAGAATTAAAATGGCAAGAAATAAGTACCTACCAATAATAACCTTAAATGTAAATGGATTAAATGCTCCAATAAAAAGGCATAGTGTAGCTGAATGGGTACAAAAACATGACCTAATTATATACTGTCTACAAGAGACCCACCTCAGAACAAAAGACTCACATGGGATGAAAGTGAAGGGATAGAATAATTTTTCCATACAAATGAAAACCAAAATAAAGCTGGGATAGCATTACTCATATCTGACAAAATAGTCTTTAAAATGAAGGCCATCACAAGAGATCATAAAGGTCACTACATACCATAATAGTAAAGGGATTGATCCAACAAGAGGCTATAACCCTGGTAAAGGGTTATGCACCCAACATAGGAGCACCTAAATATAAAAACAAAAAACAAACAAACAAAAAACTTCTAGAGGACTTTAATGGAGAGATCGACAGCAATATAGTCATAGAAGGGGAATTTAACACCCTGCTGACTTCATTGGATAGATCTTCCAGACAAAAAAATTAACAAGGAAACAGAGACTCTAAGAGATACATTGAATCAGATGGATTTAATTGACATTTATAGAACATTTCAACCCAAAGCTGCAGAATATACATTCTTCTCAAGTGTACATGGGCTATTCTCAAAGACCACAAAGCTAGACTCTACAAGGTTAAGAAGATTCAAATCATATCAAGCATCTTCACAGATGACAATGGAATGAAATTAGAAATCAACTACAAAATAACAAACACTCAGAAACATTCAAATACATAGATGCTAAATAGCATGTCATTAAAAAATGAATGAGTTACAGAGAGATCAAAAAAAGAAATAAAATACTTCCTGGAAACAAATTAAAATGAACATACAACAACCCAAAATCTCTGGGACACAGCAAAAGCAGTCCTGAAAGGGAAGTTAATAGTACTACAGGCCTACCTCAAAAAACAAGAAAAAGTGCCCTAGCCAGTTTGGCTCAGTGGATAGAGTGTCAACCTGCAGACTGAAGGGTCCTGTGTTAATTCTGGTCAAGGGCACATGCCCAGGTCGTGGGCTCAATCCCTAGGAGGGGATGAGCAGGAGGCAGCAGATCAATGATTCTCTCTCATCATTGATGTTTTTATCTCTCTCGCTCCTTCTCCCTTCCTCTCTGAAATCAATAAAAATATATTTTAAAAAAAGAAAATTTAATAATAAATTATTTAACCCTACAACTTAAATAATTAGAAAGAGATCAACAAGAAAATCCCTGAGAAAGTAGAGGGAAGGGAATAATAAAGGTTAAAGCAGAAATAAAAAAACATAGAGGCTAAAAAATATATACAAAAATAAATGAAACCAAGAGCTGGTTCTTTGAAAAGATAAAAAAGATTGATAAACCATTAGCCAGACTAATCAAGAAACAAAGAGAGAGGACCCAAATAATTAAAATCAGAAACAAAAGCAGAGAAGTAACAACTGACACCACAGAAATACAAAGGATTATAAGAAAATACTATGAACAATTATATACCAACAAGCAGGACAATGTGGATGAAATGATAAATTCCTAAAAAAAATACGATCTCCCAAAACTAAATCAAGGAGAATGAGAAAACTTGAATAGGCCAATAACTACTGATGAAATAGAAGCAGTAATCAAAAAACTCCCAGCACACAAAAGCCCTGGCCCGGAAGGCTTCACAGGAGAGTTTTACTAAACCTTCAATTAGCAACTAACACCTATCCTCCTCAAACTATTGCAAAAAATCCCAGAGAAAAAACACTTCCAACCTCTTTTTATGAGGCCAGTATTATCCTAATTCCAAAACCAGATAAAGATACTCCAAAGAAAAAGAATTATAGGCCAATTATCCTGATGAACACAGATGCTAAAATCCTCAACAAAATATTAGCCAATTGCATCCAGCAATATATTAAAAATATTATACACTGTGACCAAGTGGGATTTATTCTAGGGATGCTAGGCTGGTACAATATTTTCAAATCAATAAAAGTGATACATCACATAAATAAAACGAAAGATAAATATCACATGATTATATCAATAGATGCAGAAAAAGCATTTGACAAAATCCAACACCTTTTTTGATAAAAACTCTGAGCAAAGTGGGAATATAAGGAGCATATCTCAACATCATCCTATCTAATAAAGAGTGAATATGCTAATTGACCATCATGCCCTCACAAGATGGCAGTGCCTACAGCCAATAAAGAGGGAATATGCTAATTGACTGCCATGCCCTCACAAGATGGCAGCACCCACAACCACAAGATGGCGGCACCCAGTCCCCTCAGCCCTGCAAGGGAAGGCAGTTGAAGGTGATTGGGCTGGCAGGGGAGGGCAGTTGGAGGTGATCGGGCCGGCAGGGGAGGACAGTTAGGGACGATCATGCCGGCAGGGTAGCAGTTAGGTGTCAATCAGGCTGGCAGGAGACTGGTTAGGGGGCTATCAGGTTGGCAGGCAGAGTGGTTAGGGGCAATCAAGCAGGCAGGCAGGCGAGTGGTTAGGAGCCAGCAGTGGGATCCATCCTAAACCAGTAGTCAGACATCCCCTGAGGGGTCCCAGATTGGAGAGGGTGCAGGCTGGGTTGAGGGACTCCCCCCACTGCATGAATTTCATACACCAGGCCCCTAACAAAGGCCATATCTGACAAATCCACAGCTAATATCATACTTAATGGGCAAAAACTAAAACCATTTCTCCTAAAACAGGAACAAGACAGGGAGGTCTGCTTTCACCACTCTTATTCAACATAGTACTGGAAGTCCTAGCCACAGTGATCAGACAAGAAGAAATAAAAAGCATCCAAATTGGAAAGGAGGAAGTAAACTCATTATATGCAGATGACATGATATTATATATAGAAAACCCTAACAACTCCACCAAAAAACTACTAAAGTTAATAAATGAGTTCGGCAATGGAGCAGGATACAAAATTAACACCCAGAAATCATTGGCATTTTTATACACC
This sequence comes from Corynorhinus townsendii, assembly GCA_026230045.1. Taxonomy (NCBI): domain Eukaryota; kingdom Metazoa; phylum Chordata; class Mammalia; order Chiroptera; family Vespertilionidae; genus Corynorhinus; species Corynorhinus townsendii. Next base: position 93,557,952 of record JAPDVU010000003.1, read on the forward strand.
AATAATGAACTCACAGAAAGAGAAATTAAACAATCCCATTTACCATTGCAACAAAAAAATTAAGATACTTAGGAATAAACTTAACCAAGGAGGTAAAAGACTTGTACTCAGAAAACTACATGACATTGAGACAGAGGAAGATATAAATAAGTGGAAGAATATATCGTGTTCATGGATTAGTAGAATTAACATTATTAAAATGTCCATACCATCCAAAGCAGTCTACAGAGTCAATGCAATCCCTATTGAAATATCAATGGCACATTTCACAGATCTAGAACAAATATTCCAAAAATTTACATGAAACCAAAAAAGACCCCAGATAGCCACAGCAATCTTGAGAAAGAAGAACAAAGTTGGAGGGATCACATTATCAGTATATCAAGTTATACTACAAAGCCACTATGCTTAAAACAGCCTGGTACTGGCACAAGTACAGGCATATAGATCAATGGAACAGAATAGAGAACCCAGAAATTGACCCAAGCCATTACACTCAATTAATACTTGAAAAAGGAGGCAAGAGAATACAATGGAGTCAAGACAGTCTCTTCAATAAATGATTTTTGGAAAATTAAACATACATGCCCCCAAAAATGAAATTAGATCACAAACTTACACCATGCTCAAGAATAAACTCAAAATGGATAAAGGACTTAAATGTAACCATAAAAAAAAAAAAAAAAACTATAGGCAGCAAAATCTCAGACATCTTGTAGCAATATGTTTAAAGATACATCTCCTAGGGTAAAGGAAACTAAGGAGAATATACACAAATGGGACTACATAAAAACAAAAAGTTTCTGCACACCAAAAGAAACCATCAATAAAACAAAAAGGGAGCCCTCTGGGAGGACATACCAGTATTTGGCAATGATACATCTGATAAAGGGTTAATATCCAAAATATATAAGGAACTCAGACAACCTAACAAAAGGAAGACAATCTAATTAACAAATGGGCAAAAGAACTAGAGAGACACAGACATACAGAGGGCCAAGAGACATGTAAAAAAATGCTCAAAGTCTCTGATCATCAGAGAGATGCAAATTAAAAGGACAATGAGGTTTCACCTCACACCTGTCAGAATGGCTCCCATCAACAAATGACACGTGCTGGTGAGGATGTGGAGAAAAGGGAACCATAGTACATTACGGGTGGGAATACAGACTGGTGCAGCCATTATGAAAAGTAGTATGGAATTTCCTCAAAAACTTTATATATGAAACTGCCACTAGACCCAGTGATTCCATTTCTAGGAGTATATACTAGAGACCTAAAACACCAATCAGAAAGGATATATGCACCCCTATGTTCATAGCAGCACAATTACAATAGTTAAGATCTGGAAACAGCCCAAGTGTCCATCAGTAGGTGAGTGGATAAAAAGGCTGTGATACATTTACACCATGGAATACTATGCAGGAAAAAAAAAAAAAGAAGGATCTTTTACCCTTTGAGACAGTATGGTGGGACCTGAAGAGTATTATGCTAAGCAAAATAAGCCAGTTAAAGAAAGATAAGTATCAAATGATCTCACTCATATGTGGAATCTAATGAACAAAATAAACTGATGAACAAAATAGATCCAGACACATAGACGCATGGAATAGACTGTGGAATCTCAGAAGGATGAAGGGGAGGGAGGGAAGGAGAGAAGGAGGAAAGGGAAGAGATCAACCAAAGAACTTGTATGCATAGATGCCTAACTGCATGCACACAGGCAATAGGGTGGTGAAGGCCTGGGGTAGGGGCTGGGAGGGTTGAGGCAGGCTAGAGGAGGGGGAGGAGGGAGACATGTGTAATACTTTCAACAATACATTTTTTTAAATAGAGAGCAAATAATGCAACCTAGTGCAGAAATTTGCCACAGTCTTTCTAGAATTAGGAGACAGATAACTGACCTCATCCTGGAGCAGCTGACATAAGGAAAAGGTCCCAAGAAAATGCCCACCTCCATTGAGAACTCTCCACTGTCATAGATTCTGCCTGCAGGACTTGCAAATCTTAAGGAATAACCCTGAAAAACACTGAAGATCAGGGGAGGGATGGGAAAGCAGAGATCATAGTAACACAAGTATTAACACTTGACCTCACTCTAATAACTTTTATTTTAATCTCCTGGAGATATCAAGGGTGCTGTCCAAGAAGGGTAGTTTTTAGAAAAATTAGGCTAGGTCATGGGCAAAACTCACCATTTAAAAAAAAAATAGCTTTCAATCCTGTAGGGACTAAGTAGAGAAAGAAATAAAACTATTTTAGGTCTAGATTTGGGTATAAATCTTTGGACCATGATAGACACAAGCCAGATTTGGGGCAAGAATTTACCTCTAGTTCCATAAATAATTTATTCATCTAAAGTCTAAAGTGAGCCTGTATTTTTTATTTAACAAGAGCAAAGACTTCTATATTTTAATACATGATAATGGAAATAGAACTGTCAGAATACCTCTGAAAGATGTACATCTATAAAACCATTAGAATGAACGATCGCTGTGGGACTAGGGGAGGGGTGGTTTTGTACACAGCTGTCACAAACATGAAAGGCTGCTCTGGGGTGTAGATGTTCATGTGAATGGTCTTTATGTTGAAATGTATATGTTGCTCTATGCTTATTTCCAAGTGCTATTGCTATTTATATATACTAGAACTATTGCACCATGTTACAAAGCCATCTTATGGAGATGGCTTACCTCCATGCTCACACATCTACCTTTAGTTTGTAAATTTTCTTTTCATTATTAAATGGCCTCGTGATTAATTTATTTCTGATAACATTTTGTTATAAACAATGTTACTAATGCCTAACATGCAATTTTCAACATGTATATATATCATTGTAAATTTGTTACAAATATGATCAACTTACTGGGATAAAAAAGAGATGTTAGACATTAAAAAAAAAAAAAAAGAGCAAAGACTTCTGAACACTGGGAAGCAATGCAAAAATTGTGTGGTGATGAGACATGCCTTTGTGTTAAACATCACCAAACAGGGCATTAGTAAATTGTCAATGAATTGCGATGTCTAGCTTCCAATGTAATCTTTTATTTAGAAAAAAATAAAATAAAATGTATACAAACAATTAGTCTTCATTAGGGACATCAGCATACCAAAAGAATAATCAAGAAAACCAACAATGATGTTAACAAGGGTCATTTATATCCAAGATGAAGTAATGCCCCATAAGACAGACTAATAATCCTATCTAATAAAAGAGTAATATGGTAATTGACCACCACTCTGCGAGGCCCACAGCCAATCAGAAGGGAATATGCAAATTAGCAGGACAAAGATGGCAGCCATGGAGCCAGCTGGAGCGGGCAGGAGGCTTGGGTTGCCCCAGGCTATGGAGGAAGCCAAGCTTTCCACCTGCCTGGGCCGGCCACCAAAGGAGGGGCCTGTGGGCGGTGGCCATGAAGCCGGCCTGAGCGCGTGGGAGGCTTGGGTCACCCGAGGTGACTGCTGAGGGAGGGGCCTGCCACGCCACTATCGGGGTGAGGGTCCCTGCTGGGGGGGTGTGTGGCCAACCTAGAAAGGTCCCTCAGCCCCTTACCCAGGCTGGCCAGGCACCCCAGTGGGGACCCCCACCCCAATGGGGGCATGGCTAGCCTGCAAACCACCACAGGCCCCTCGCCAGGCCACCCCACCCTGATCCAGGACACCCTTCAGGGCAAACCAGCTGTCCCCCACCCATGCACCAGGCCTCTATCTATACTAATAAAAGGGTAATATGCTAAGTAGACTGGGAGATCTTCCAGGAGACCTTCCAGACGTTCTTCTGGACAAAGCCATGGTGGCAGGGCCAAGGTAGAGGTGGTTAGGGGCCAAGTGGGGAGGGCAGTTGTGGGTGATCAGGCTGGTGGGGGGGGGGGCATTGAGGGTGATCAGGCCAGTGGGGAGGGGCAGTTGGGGGTGAGCAGGTCAGCAAGGGGGGGCCAGTTGGGGGCAAGCAGACCATCAGTGGGGGTCAGTTGGGAATGATCAGGCCGGCAGGGGAGCAGTTGGGAGTGAGCAGGCTGGCAGGGGGGCAGTTGGGAGTGAGCAGGCCAGCAGGGAGGGTAGGTGGGGGCAAGCAGACTGGCAGGCAGAGTGGTTAGGGGCAATCAGGCAGGCAGGCAGATGAGCAATTAGGAGCCAGCAGTCCCAGATTGCGAGAGGGATTGGGCCTAAACTGTCAGTTGGACATCCCCTGAGGGGTCCCAGATTGGAGAGGGTGCAGGCCGGGCTGAGGGACACCCCCATGCACGAATTTCATGCACTGGGCCACTAGTGTCAAATATATAATTGTTACATGAATAAAGCACTTACTTATTAGTTCAACATAGTAGGAAGCTAAGCATGAACATTGTTTTTCTAATATTAGAAGTGATATACGTATTTTTAAGATTCACCAGATCTCATCAATCCAGAATGAGTTTTGCCCTTCCTTCAAGGAGCTGCTGATCATCATGGTATATGGTTTGTGTTTTTTACTAAGGAAGTTTTCTTTTTTTTAATTGAGATATAATTCACATGTCATACAATTTATTCTTTTAAAATGTACAATTCAGAGGTTTTTAGCATATTGTCAAAGTTGTACAACCATCACCACTATCTAATTCCAAAACATTTTCATCACCTCAAGAAGAAACTCCAAACCCAATAGCAGTCACTTGCATTTCCCCTCTTTCATAGCCCTAGGCAACAACTAATCTACTTTCTGTCTCTATGACTTTGTCTATTCTGGACATTTCATAGAAATTAAATCATATAATATGTGGCCTTTTGTGTCTGGCTTCTTTCACTTAACATATAGATGACATGGTATATCTGCTTTCACCACTCTTATTCCACATAGTACTGGAAGTCCTAGCCACAGTGATCAGGTTTTTCAAGGTTTATCCTTATTGTAGCATATATCAGAACTCCATTCTTTTTATGACTTAATTAGAGGCTCAATGCATGAATTCGTGCATGGGTGGGGTCCCTTGACCTGGCCAGTGATTGGGGCTGATTGGGACTGGCTGGCTGGTGGGGAGGGACACAGAAGGTTGGCCGGCTGTGGGAGGTTGGCTGCGGGAGTGCACTGACCAACAGGGGGCAGATCTTGCGTTGAGTGTCTGCTCCCTGGTGGTCAGTGTGTTACAGAAGTCTGGAGAAAAACCAAGCAATGCTTAGAGAGATGGAGTTCCAGTTTATTATTATTACACCAGCGGGCTCAGAGAAAAAAAAGTCTTTCAAATTCTGAGCAAAAACATGGAGGAAGATTTCCCTATTTATATTTTTCCAACCCCCTTTGTCTCCCAAATAAGGGTTTTTCCGGACCTTACGTCAGATGACTAGTCTACAAGGTCAGACAGCCAAGTTTATGTTCCCTATTATTCAAGCAGCTAGAAAGCAAAGTTAATTTACAGAGTAAGGGGCCATCTAAAAATAATAGAGTTGGCTCACAGAATAAGTGATCATCTAATAGCAGAGAATTTCAAACAGTAGTTTTTACAAGAATAGGGTTTAGCCTTCTCAAGTGCACATCATAGCGACTGGTCAACTGATTGTAAAGGTTGCTTAGGCTTTTATATAGAGATATAATATTCCATTATATGGATATACTACATTTTGTTTAGCCTTCCATCAGTTTATAAACATTTAGGTGCCAAGACACTTTTGGCTTGTTTCTACTTTTTGGCTTCTATGTGCACATTTTTTTGTGGACATACACTGAGTGGCCAGATTATTATGATCTCTGAATGCATAATAATCTGGCCACTCAATATATATATATATGAAGCCTGGTGCATGAATTCGTGCATGGGTGGGGTCTGGCCAGCCTGGCCAGGGGGAGGGGACATGGGCGGTTGGCCAGCCTGCCTGCTGGTCGAACTCCTGGTCAAGGGGACAATTTGCATATTAGCCTTTTATTATATAGGATAAACACTGAGTGGCCAGATTATTATGCGTTCAGAGATCATAATAATCTGGCCACTCAGTGTATATTTTCAATTATCTTGGGTATATACCTATGAATGGAATTACAGGATGAAGAGTTAACTCTACATTTTCCATTTTGAGGAACTACCAGACAACTTCACTAAGGAGCTGCACTATTTTACAGTCACCAGAGAATATGAGGTCCTAGTTTTTCCATACCAATGTTAATCTTTTTTTTTAAGTCCCTCTTCATGTTAAATGGTAGAGTTGAGTTTGGCATGATAAAAAGTCCTCAAGTGACTAGTGGTGATGGTTAGACAACAATGTGAATGCACTTAATGCCACTGAATTATACACTTAAAATGGTAAATTTTATGTTGTATATATTATACTACAATTTTTTAAAAGTTCTTCGTAGAGAGAGTTCAGGGGTTATCAGGTGCCGCCTTTGCAACTGATCATTCGCAATGTCAGGCTTTGATAACTTAAACACGGATTTCTACCAGACAAGTTACAGCATGAAAGACCAGTCACAGCAGTCCTATGATTATGGAGGAAGGGAGGACCCTGTAACAAGCAGTATGCTGGCTATCACTACTTGCAGCAAGGGACGACGGAGGCAGAAGTGGCCTGATGCCGGAGGCAGCGGTGCCTGGTGGAGGAGTGGGGGGAGCCAGAGCCACCTGGGATGCTCAAAGAATAATCTAAGTTGTCAATACAGTGGAAGACTTCTATTAACCAAGTGGGGCAAATGCATCGAGAGAAGATGGGTCACTATTGGGAAGTTGATGAATATGTTTTATTGCATCACCGAGTCGCAGCCAGATCAGACCCAGTGCCCCTCCATTTAAACAAAGCTTTTAGACTCTCCTTGGTAATCCAGAAATGAAATGCATAGGTCATGAAACGGGTGCGCACTGAGCAGATTCAGATGGCGGTGTCCTGCTACCTCAAATGCCAGCAGTACGAGGACACCGACACTCCCCTGAAGCAAGACCTGCGCCTGTCCCAAACCCCAAGGAGATGGCAGCCAACCTCACAGTCCAATCAGAGTCTGGCTGTTGCAACTCGCGTCCACAGCCCCATGCCAGGCAGAGCCTCAGCAGTATGAAGTGCCGTTTAGGTGGCTGCCGAGTTTCCTCACCGATTCGGATTCCCAGCATAGCCACGAAGTGATGCCTCTCCTGTACCCTCTCTTTGTCTACCTCCACCTCCACCTAGTCCAGAACAGCCCCCAGAGCACAGCAGAGAGCTTCTACGGCCGCTTCCACGGCATGTTCCAGCAGAACGCCAGCCAGAAGGACGTCGTGGAGCAGTGCAGGCCATGCAGACCATCCAGGACATCCTGTCCAACCTCAAGCTCCGTGTCTTCCTGGACAACAACTACGTAGTCTGCCTCCAAGAAGACAGTTACCACTACCTGATCCGCTACCTCCAAAACACAACACCGCCCTGTGCAGGGTCCTCGCCCTACACCCACGTGGACGTGCAGCACACCAAGAGGACAGACTACCAGCTCTATGCCAGCAGAAGCTCCTCGTGGAGCCAGGGAGTGGCCGGGCCGATCCTGCAGAACAAGGCTGCCCTGGAGGTCCTGCAGGAGAGCATTCGGCATGTCAAAGAGGGCCTGCCGTCCCTCACCACCATCTGCTTCTACATCAAGGAGCAGCTGCTGAACACCACCGAGATCTCCCCCCGACAGCAAGCTGCTCACGCAGCGTTTGACAACTCCTGTATCAAACTTGGGAGTCTACGATCCAAGAAGTTGAAATCCGAGCCCCATCAAGTGGACGTGTCCTGCATCCGCCTGGCTTGCGACATTGTGGAAGAGGAGGGGGAGGGGAGTGGGGGGGGAAGGGGAGGGGGAGGCCTCTGGCACTGAGATGAAGACCCTGCGGGGACACTGTGGGACCGTGTACAGCACGCACTTCCTCGCTGACAGCTCAGGGCAGCTTTCCTGCCCCAAGGACATGTCCATCCGGTCCTGGGACCTGGGGACCTTCACCAACACTGTGTTGTACCAGGGACACGACTACCCCATGTGGGACCTGGATATCAGCCCCTACAGCCTGTACTTCACCAGCAGGTCACACGACCACACCTCGTGGCTGTGGTCCTTCGATCAGACGGACCCGCTGAGGATATATGCAGGCCACATGGCGGATGTGGACTGTGTCAGATTCCACCCCAATTCCAACTACCTGGCCATGGGCTCCACCGACAAGACTGTCCGGCTGTGGAGCGCCCAGCAGGGGAACTCGGTGGGGCTGTTCACGGGCCACCGTGGCCCGTTCTCTCTTCTCTCTCTCTCTCTCTCTCTCTCTCTCTCTCTCTCTCTCTCTCTCTCTCTCTCTCTCTCTCTCTCTCTCTCTCGCCTTTTCTCCCAATGGTAAGTAACTGGCATCGGTGGGCGAGGACCAGCGGCTGAAGCTGTGGGACTTGGCCTCTGGGACCCTCTACAAGGAGCTGCGCAGCCACATGGACGACATCACCAGCCTCATCTTCAGCCCCGACAGCAGCCTGGTGGCCTCAGCGTCCATGGACAACTCAGTGCATATCTGGGACATCCGAACAGCTTCTGCAGCGGGGCGCCGAAGGCTCCTCGGGCAAGCTCGTGGGAGAGTACAGGGGCAGATGAGCAATGTCCAAAGCGTGCAGTTCATGGCCTGCAACCTCCTTCTGGTTGACGGGAATCACACAGGAAAATCAGGAATATTGTTTTTGTTTTGTTTTGTTTTGTGCCGGGTTTCTTGTCCCGGCATTACAAAGGGTTCAGCAATCTGGAGAAAGCAGCTGCTGCGTAGATTAAGAGGGAGTCCAAGAATGAAAGATAATTTTGAAAGGCATTGGGGGTCAGGGGAGCTTCAGCTAAAGGAGCTAAAGACTACCCCTTGACTCAGGACCCTGCTTTTATTAACACAATTTGTCCTAAGGCAAGGTGGAGACATACATACACTTCAAAGGGTAAGGTTTCAAAGGGTAGGGTACAGAAGCATTGTCAGATTGGGGAATAGCCTACAGCTGTTCAGGTGTTTGGCCAACAGGAGGCAATAACATGCAGATTAAGATGCCCTGAGCTGTCTAGCAGCAAGCAATAATATATACAAAACTTTAGGTTTGGGTAAGTGTCCTATTCAGGTTTGGGGGAGATACTTCTTAGCCATCCCAGATGATTCAGCCCTGCTAACATGCTGGAATTGGCTTCCCGCAGTTTTGTTTTACCCTCCTTGTGACGGACTGGGCAGCCGTGGAGCGAGGGCTCCGGGCTGCATCTTAGGATTGAATCACTGACTGACTGTGAAAGACTCCCAGTCTTTCCCCGTGTCCTGTTCGGGCTTCCTGAGCCTGTCACCCCTTCATCAGCCCCCCAATGTTGAGGACACGGGGTGGGGGGTGGGGGGCAGTATGGATAGGTGATGGTGATAAGCGGACTTGAGATCAAGAATTGAGATGCTCTGGAGGTGAGGGCCACATTCTTCCAAAGATGCTCCTGTGTCCTCTCGAGACACCCCCTGTCTGTCTCATTCTCCCCCCGCCTCCTCCCCCCCCCCGCCCCGTTTGTGGAACCACAATGCTGCTGACGGTTTGGGGGGCCGCTTTGGTCCCAGGAGGGTCGCAGGTCACAGCCGCTGGCGAGAATGCAGGGGTGGAGACTAGGGAAGAGGAAGGGGGCGAGGATCATCCTGGGAAAGGCCTCTCCTTTCCCATGACCCCACAGAGAGCAGGATTTTTATTATTGTTATTATAATTATAGTAATTATTATTATTATGGAGAAGGGGGAACCTAGCACTGGCAGAGGCGCCTCTCTGCTCTCCACCTTCAGGTCTGGCTCCTGGCACCGGCTGTAATGCTTGCCATTTTGAGGTTCAGGGAATTCAGGTGCTCTGGAGCGCAGTGTCTTGTGGGAAAGGGAGGATTTCTGGGGGACAGGTGGGTCACCCCCACCCCCGCCCCGCCTTCCCCCGACGTGTTCCTAGAAGTGGGTGCATCCAGTGGAGAAAGCCTCGGGCTCGTGCAGTGATGGTGGGAAAGCAAGACCTCATGGCTCACTTCTGTGAACAAGCCTTCCCGCCCCCTCCCCCAAATGTAGGAAAGAAATGAAAATAATGTGAGGTGATCAGTCCAGAGGCAGCATTAGAAAGCGTTGGCTTCCCCCGCAAGCATTTCGTCACAGGTGTGGCTTTTTCGGCCTTTTGCTCCTTGAGGTCACTGCTCCTGCCTCCTGCATAGCAATAGCAGCTTGATGAACACTTTCTAAAACAAACTGTAAGTATGAATGCACGCATCTAAAAACCCCGAGGATAGAGCGAGGTCTGATTTGTGGGAAAGGGATTACATCTTTCTGGGTTTTTTTTTCTGAAGAGAGTTATTTTGTATTTTGTTTTCTATTAAAATGTATTTAGTTTCCCCAAAAAAGGTGTTGGCATGTCATTTAAGCTGTTAGGAGAGGAGGGACCAGCCCCTGCGAGGTGCACCTGGATCTGCTCTGTGTGCTGCTCAGCTTGCTTTGAATCACGCTTCCTTGGCATTCACGTGGATTATCGATAGCATTTAATACTGTTTATACATCCCAGATTGCCATTCGCTGCCTGGAGACAACATTTATGTTGCCATCCAGAGTTATTTGGTGAAATTCTACTTCCATTTTTCTCTAAAGACCCCATTATAAAATCGCTAGGGGGTGTTATTAAATGAACTAAAACTATTTATTGAACCATTCCAGGTAATGGACTCATTCAAAGATGTAAATGATGCCAGAATTGTTACACTGTACTTTGATGCATAATTTTCTGGCAAGGACACGAGAATTACCAGGAGGTTGTATAGGGGAGACTCTAGAATTTTGGGCCAAAGAACTTTTTTTACTTGAGCCTAAGGTGCTAACTAATAGGACATGTTTCTTAAAGATAAAAATATATATTTGAGACATTGCAAGAAGAATCCTTTAGCAACTTTAGACAGTATCACCTTCCACGTGGCCTGCAGGAAAAGCCTAGAATGCAGTTGTGTTCTCATCTGTACTGAGTGAATTCCTCCGCTGGATTGTACAGCGTATTTCTAGAAATAATGAAATTCTCAAATTGGACCGAATCATTCTCAGAAGTGGAAATATCACTGATCTGGAAGCTTTTGTGTTTGTTTTGTTTTGTAATTAAATGCAGAAATGTATAGGTTGGTCAGTCTTCACCTTTTCGATCATGTATATACTTTGTGATTTCAACTGAAGCTCTTAATGATTTGCATGTTTGGCCTTTTTTTTTTTTTCTTTTTATTTTGTGAGCTCATTTTAATGTGGGGGGCATCAAATTTTCTAGAACGCCCCTCACAACTTACCCCAAATCTTGGAAATATTATGAGGGTTGTGTGTGTGTGTGTGTGTGTGTGTGTGTGTGTGTCCCCAAAGGTGTACAGAGAACATGGGTGCCCTTTCAGGTTGCTCTCTCCAGTTTTATTTCCTCTTCAGAGCAGTCCTATGGTGTGGACAGGATAGATGATGCTACCATTTTGTATTGAAAATACCTAAAGCCTAAAAAAGCTATATAATTTATATATTTTTTGGAATAAAGAAACTTTAGAATATTCAGTTATTTTGAAGCACAGTGATAAATCTAGATGTGTACATGGTGTGGGTGGAAATAAGCTGAAATATCTTACACTGACAGACTCAGTAAATCTGATTGTAAATTTTAATTTTAGCTGTAGACTGGCCAAAAGAAAGAAAGAGAATTATGATAAAGGAAAGTCCTAAATAGAGAAATCAAGAAACAGTGAAAAGTTTTAAAATTCAAGGTCTAGCTTCTAAGGAGATGATGACTAGCTTTTCATTTGTTTCATTTGTGTATTAAAAAATATCTTGGTTGTATAAAAAAGTATTTTTTTGAGTATGTAAGTTTCTCATTTTGCTGTTGCCCAGATTGGTATTTAAGTACATAGATTAAAAACTTGGTCTCTACTTCAAAAACAATAAAAAATAAAATAAAAGTATCAGATGGCAGCATCATGAATGAGGCTCATCTGGCAGGACCCATGGTTTTTTTTTTTTTTTTTTTTGCTTTGTCATTGGAGCCACATTGTTACTGGTAAGATTTTAATCTCAGTGTGAGATTATACAATACTCTTTAAACATTCGACCAAGAGCCATTTTTGAGACTACTTATATATCAAGTCTTTGATGTGTTTTGAATACTATGGACTTGCTTGAATTGGTACCTATTCATCATATCTCCATGGATAATAGTTATAGCATACTAGAGGCATGGTACATAAAATTCATGCACAGGAGGGAGGGTGTCCCTCATCCCAGCCTGCCCCCTCTCCAATCTGGGACCCCATGAGGGATGTCCAACTGCCTGTTTAGGCCCAATCCCACCAGGATCGGGCCTAAACAGGCAGTTGGACATCCCTCTCACAATCCAGGACTGCTGGCTCCCAACTTCTCGCCTGCCTGCCTTCCTGATTGCCCCTAACCGCTTCTGTCTGTCAGCCTGATCACCCTCTAACCACTCCCCTGCCAGCCTAATTGCCCCTAACTGCCCTCCCCTGCAGGTCTGGTCACCCCTAACTGCCCTCCCTTGCAGGTCTGGTCACCCCTAACTGCCCTCCCCTGCAGGCCTGGTCACCCCTAACTGCCCTTCCTTGCAGGCCGGTCACCCCCAACTTCCCTCCTCTGCTGGCCTGGTCACCCCTAACTGCCCTCCCTTGCAGGCTTGATTGCCCCCAACTGCCCTCCCTTGCAGGCCTGGTTCCTCCCAACTGCTCTTCCCTGCTGGTCATCTTGTGGTGGCCATCTTGTGTCCACATGGGGGGAGCCATCTTTGACCACATGGGGGCAGCAATCTTGTGTGTTGGAGTGATGGTCAATTTACATATTACTCTTTTATTAGATAGGATAGAGGCCTGGTGCATGGGTGGGGGCCAGCTGGTTTGCCCTGAAGGGTGTCCCGGATCAGGGTGGGGGTTCCCTTGGGGCGTGGAGCAGCCTGGGCAAGGGGCCTGTGGTGGTTTTCAGGCTGGCCACGCCCCCAGGTGACCCAAGTGGAAGCCCTGGTATCTGGGATTTATTTATCTTCTACAATTGAAACTTTGTAGCCTGGAGCAGAGCCAAGCCTTCTGCTTACTCCACAGAGGCAGCCATTTCTGTTGGGATTTATTTATCTTCTATAATTGAAACTTTGTAGTGGAGGCCAAGGCAGGCCAGGGCTTCAGAAGCTTGGCTTCCTCCATTGCCGGGGGCAACTCAAGCCTCCTGCTCTCTCTAACTCCGTGGCTGCCACCATTTTTTGTTGGGATTTATTTATCTTCTACAATTGAAACTTTGTAGCCTGGAGTGGGCCAGCCTGGGTGTCCAGAAACTTGGCTTCCACCATTGCCAGGGAAACCCAAGCCTTCCTCCTGCTCTCTCCATGACCACAGCCATCTTGGTTTGGTTAATTTGCATACTTGCTCCTGATTGGCTGGTGGGCATGGCTAGTGGGTGTAGCAGAGTGATGGTTAATTTGCATATTACTCTTTTATTAGATTAGATTGAGAAATCATTTCTTGTTCCAATAAGTGGTCCAATTATTAGGGGAAGACAAAAAATAACAAATAAATAATATGTGGCTTTGTTCCTTAAACATTAAGGAACAAAGAATCCCTTCTTACTTTTCAGAGATTGATAAAAAAAATTTTAGCCTACTGCTCTTTTATTTATTTTTTTAATCTTCAGACCTTGGATAGTGTTTCCTTGTGATGCTGGTGGTTATTTTTCTATATATTATTTTGACTTTTAATGAATAAAAACATTAAAGAACAAGAAGTTTAGTCCTTATCTCCCAGCCCCTTAAGAATGTTAAAACATATTGAAATGAAAAGTTGTAAAGATAATTATTAATATTCATGTTATTTTACCTAATGTGACTGAATTAGAAGAGATAAATGGTGTAATGAATAGCAGATGTGGTTTTTAATCAGAGCAGCTGGACATGAACTCAGTATTCCTACTCTGACCTTGAGCTCTGATAGATAATTCTGTGCTTTCTACCTAACAAGACTGCTTGTGCGAACACTTTGAAAATTTTAAAACACTGTGCAAGTATAAGGGTTTATTACTGCTACATGAATGAATTCATCAATGAACTCAGCTAAGCCCTTTCAAACTTCTACATGTTCAGTCAAGTATTTACAAATAAATATTTAGTCTAACAAAACCCCCAAGGATTTTTTTGCATTTAGCATAATTTATAAGGCATTCTTACAATTGAGTTTTAAATGTCAAAAATCTTAACAAACCAGGAACTTTTTGAAGGCTTCTCTGAAGACTGATTTTAGTGATAATGTGACCTGAATACAATGATAGAATGTTTGCTCACATAGCTTGACTAATGGTAATATACTGCAATTTACCTAGCCTTTACTGTCCTAAGTTTTTATTTGTTTGTTTGTTTTTGGTCAACGGACTTTATAAATCAACCAAAAACTTAGAAAAAGAAAGAAAGAAAATAGTATCTTCTGTTATGTTCCTCTTGCCTAGTTGTTACTTGGTTTTCTTTTCCACTCCTCTTCTTACAGTATCCTGGCTTCTTGCTTACCCTGCTTTCATCCCCTAGCTCAGTGGTCGGCAAACCATAGCTCATGAGCCACATGCAGTTCTTTGGCCCCTTGAGTGTGGCTCTTCCACAAAATAACACGTGCAGGCGTGCATGTTCAGTGTGATTGAAACTTCGTGGCCCATGTGCAGAAGTCGGTTTTCAGCCCTCAAAAGAAATTTCAATTGTTGTACTATTGATATTTGGTTCTGTTGACTAATGAGTTTGCCGACCACTGCCCTAGCTCCTCTAACACATAAAAAAGGAATGATGAAATTATTTCCACTGTTGAAAAGATTATGGTTACATTTGCCAATGAGAATACATTGCTTTGGAGCAGTAAAAAAAGAAAAGAGTTCTTCATGGAGAGAAGGGAGATAGAAGAGGACAAAGACTACCTTCCCAAATTATGAATTAAAAAGTAGGGATATTATAAAGCTTACCTTCAGGAACTGTGTAGTTCTTTTTAATTATGTTAGTTAGGATGTATTACCTGTTCTGCCCTGCAGCAATTCACTCCACTGTGCTTTGGCTTCCTCCTTAGACTGCAGGCAAGACAACAGCTGCCCATCTGACCTCATAACTGTGTGTAGCAACAGTTGTAGGAAGAGAAAGTCCCCATTTTTTTATTGTAGCCATCCTAGTTGATGTGAAATGGTATCTCACTGTGACTTTCATTTGCATTTTCTTAATGACTAATGATGTCAAGCATCCTTTCATGTATTTGGTGGCCATTTATATACCTACTAGTGGCCCCATGCACAAAATTCGTGCACATTAAAAGGAAATTAATTAGAGAAAATATTTTAATATTGATATTTGCCCTTTCTCTATAATAGAATTGTCAGAGATGAAAGAAAATTAGTAAAATGTATATGAAAATCTTCCTCCTGTCAGAGTCTGGGGCACACCATGGGGCCCAGAGTCAAGTCCCCGCCCACCACCCACACATGCTTCAAAAACTCAGGACACCCAGACCCAGCCGGCCCACCCCCGTTGGGGGAGACTCAGACCCAGCTGGCCCCACCCCTGTCAAGCCCCTTTGGGTGGGGGGCACAGCCTCTGGTCCCCTGGCCCAGCACCAGGGCAGGAGGTGTGGCCTGAGGTCCCTTGTCAAGCCCCACTGGGTGGGGGACACAACCTGAGGTCCCCCACCTGGTGCTGGGGCAGGGGAAGCAGCTTGAGGTCTCCCAGCCCAGCACCAGGGTGGGGGGCACAGCCTGAGATCTCCTGTTAAACCCCACTGGGCAGGGGATGCAGCCTGAGGTCCCCCAGCCTGGCACTGGGGTGGTGGGAGGGCACAGCCTGAGGTCTCCTGGCCTGGCACCAGGGCAGGGGGTGCAGCCTGAGGTCTCCCAGCCTGGTTCCAGGGTGGGGGTGTGCAGCCTGGAGTCCCCTGTCAAGCCCTATAGGGTGGGGGGCACATCCTGAGGTCCCTCACCCCAGCCAAACACCATGCAGCCTTAGGTCCCTGCTATTCAGTCATGATGTTATGGCATCCCGGCTAATTTGCATATTCCTCTATTATATAGATAGATTTGGAAAAATACTATTTCAATCCATTGTACATTTTTAAATTGGTTGTCTTTTTATTGTTGAGTTGTAATAGTTCTTTATATATTCTGGATAATAGTTCCCTATCAGATATGTAATCCTATATAAGAAAGAGGTAATATGCAAATTTTCTATCACTCCAACACACAAGATGGCCACCCCCATGTGGACACAAGATGGCCACCACAAGATGGCCAGCAGGGGAGAGCAGTTGTGGGTGATCAGGACTGCAGGGGAGGGCAGTTGGGGGGGGGTCCAGGCCTGCAGGGGAGGACAGTTAGGGGTGACCAGGCCTACAGGAGAGGGCAGTTAGGGGCAATTGGGCTGGTAGCAGAGCAGTTAGGCATCGATCAGGCTGGCAGGGGAGTGGTTAGGGAGTGATCAGGCTGGCAAACAGAATTGGTTAGGGCAGTGGTCAGCAAACTCATTAGTCAACAGAGCCAAATATCAACAGTACAATGATTGAAATTTATTTTGAGAGCCAAATTTTTAAAACTTAAACTTCTTCTAATACCACTTCTTCAAAATAGACTTGCCCAGGTCGTGGTATTTGGTGGAAGAGCCACACTCAAGGGGCCAAAGAGCCGCATGTGGCTTGCGAGCCACGGTTTGCTGACCACTGGGTTAGGGGAAATCAGGCAGGCAGGCAGGCAAGCGGTTGGGAGCCAGCAGTCCTGGATTGTGAGAGGGATGTCCAACTGCCTGTTTAGGCCCAATCCTGGTGGGCAATCAGACATCCCTCGAGGGGTCCCATACTGGAGAGGGTGCAGGCTGGGCTGAGGGACACACACCCCCGTGCACAAATTTCATGCACTGGGCCTCTAGTTTGTAAATATTTTCTCCCATTTTGTAGGCTGTCTTTTCACTTTCTTGTTGGTTTCTCTTTTTTTTATTTTTTAAATGTATTTTTTTATTGATTTCAGAGAGGAAGGGAGAGGGAGAGGTAGAAACATCAATGATGAGGCCAATCATTGATCGGCTGCCTCCTGCATACCCCTTCTGGGGATCGAGCTCGCAATCCAGGCATGTGCCTTTGACCAGAATCGAACCTGGGACTTTTCACTTTGCAGGCTAATGCTCCATACATGGAGCCAAACCAGGTAGATCTCTTGTTGGTTTCTTTTGAAGCACAAAAGTTTTTTATTTTGATGAAGTTTAATTAATCTATTTTTCTTGTGCTTTTTAAATGTAATATGTAAGAAACCATTACTTAACCAAGGTCACAAAGATCTATGTTGTGTTCTAAGTTGTCTTTTCAATTAATTTTTATATATGGCATGAGGTAAAGGTCCAACTTCATTCTTTGCACGTGGCTATCCAATTGTCTCAGTGCCATCTACACTAATAAAAGAAAAATATGCAAATTGGTTGTACCTCCGCAGTGCCCATCAGCCAATCAGAAGTGAGTATGCAAATTAACCAAAGATGATGATGATGAGTTAATTTGCATATGCAGGCACAGAGCAGCTGGGCGGGGTGGGTCGCCTGCTATGAGGCGGGGGCGGGCGTGGAGAGAGCTACAGGAGCGGTGCTCCGGGTAGGAGCGAAGACTTGCAGGCTCCCAGGTGGCCAGGAGTGAAGTCAGGGGAAGGAAGGCCTGTTCTTGCACGAGTGCAACAGGCCTCTAGTTTATTGATAAATCCCACTGAATTTTCTTGGCACCCTTGTCACAATCAATTGATGATAAATGTATGGGTTTATGTCTGGACTTTAAATTCTATTCTATGGACATGAATGTTTATACTTTTGCCAGTACCACACAGTCTTGATTACTACTTTTTTAGTATACTTAGAAATCAGAAAGTGTGAGTTCTTCAACTTTTTTCTTTTTCAAGATTGTTTTGGCTATTCTGGGTCCCAAGCATTTCCATATGAACTTAATTTCTTCCAAAAAGGAAAGCAGCTGGAATTTTGTTAAGGACTATGTAGAATCTGTAGGTCAATTTGGGGAATATTTCTTTCTAACACAATTAAGTGCCACAGTGTATGAACTCAAGATCTTTCATTTGTCAGTACTTCAGTTTTTTTCAATGACTTGTCTTTAGTTTCCAGTGAACAAGTTTTGCATTTCTTTTGTTAAATTTATTTCTAAAAAATTTATTCTTTTTGATGTTATTATACATGGGATTTCAGATCATTATTACTAGTATAAAGAAAGAATTAATTTTGTATCTTAATCTTATATTCTGTCACCTTGATGAACTCACTCATTTGCTCTAATAGTTCTTTCTGTGTGTGGATTCCTTATGATTTCCTATGTACAAGATCAAGTCTTCTTGAATGGAGACAGATTTAATTCTTCCTTTCTAATCTGGGTGCATTCTATTTCTTTTTATTTCATAATATCCCTGTATACCCTTCAATACAAGGTTAAATAGAAGTGGTAAACATTCTTGTCTTTTTCCAGATCTTAGGTAAAAAATCATTCAGTTCATCACCATTAAGTATTACCCTAGCTATAGATTTTTTGTAGATGCCCTTTTCCAGGTTGAAAAACTTGCTTTCTATTCCAAATTTGTTGAATGTGGCGTTTTTTGTGTGTCTATGTAAGGGTGTTGAATTCTGTCAAATGCTTTTTCTGCATCTATTGAGATGACCATGTGGCCTTGTCTTTTCCTCTGTTAATATGCCGTTTTTCATTGATGGATTTTTCACATGTTGAACCCACCTTGTATTCCTGGGATAAATCCCACTTGATCATGGTATCCTATATAATAAAGAGGTAATATGCAAATTAACCCTCACACCATCACAAGATGGCGGCACGCACAGCGGAGGCTGGATTCCCGTAACAAGCCATAAATGAGCGATCAACAGGGACCTGAGGCTGCATGGTGCCAGGCCTGGGCAGGGGACCTGAGGCTGTGACCACCACCTGCTCGGTAGGGTTTGATGGGGGACCTCAGGTTGCACCCCCCACCCAGCAGGGCTTGATGGGGGACCTCAAGGTGTGCCCCCACTCCGACCTGGGCCAGGGGACCTGCCCAGTGTGTGCCAGGGGACCTAAGGTTGCACCCCCCACCCGGCACTAAGCCGGGGGACCTGAGGCTATGCCCCCCGCCCAGCACCGGGCCAGGGGACCTGAGGCTGTGCCACCTGCCTGGCGGGGCTTGATGGGGGTGGGGCTGGCTGGGTCTGGATCTCGCCCAATGGGGGTGGGGCTGGTCGGGTCTGGGTCTCGCATGATTTTGAGGTGCACGAGGGTGGGTGGGGACTTGACTCTGGGTCCCGTGGCACGCCCCAGACTCTGACAGGAGGAAGATTTTCATATACATTTTATTAATTTTCTTTCATCTCTGACACTTCTATTATAGAGAAAGGGCAAATAGCAATATTAAACTATTTCCTCTAATTAATTCCCTTTTAATGTGCATGAATCTCGTGCACCGGGCCACTAGTGATTTATATGTTGCTGGATTCAATTTGCTAGTATTTGTTGAGGATTTTTGCATCTATTTATAATGGATAATGGTCTACAGTTCTCTTGTGATATTCTTGTCTGTTTTTTGGTAAAAGGTGTTTCTTGTTTTTAACTCAAGATATTTTCGTAGTATTTTTTCTGAACCTGCCTTCATAGTTATACCAAAAAATAATCACTCATCTTTTATAGTAGCATTTCACTTTTACTATTATGTTTAGTCACTAAAAATGGTATTACAGTTTTATTATCTACCATAGTCACCATACTTGATTTCAAACATTCCTTAGCAATTTCTTGATACCATTAGAAACAATAAAACCACAATAGTAACAATAAAGTGCATGAGCAATGCTGGGCATTGTTCTCAGCATTTTACAACCATTATTTCACTTAATCTTCCCAAAGCTAAGAAAAAGAACTACTGTTATGCTCGTTTCACAAATGAGGAAACTGAGGTCAAAAAAGGTAAACTAACATGTCCCAAGTCCCTCAGCTCATCACAGGCTGAGCCAGGATTCAAATCTCAGCACTGGATTTCTGAGTTCATGCTCTTAACCACTGTGTTTTAGCATCAGGAGTCTTCAAATGATGTATTTTAAATATTTAAGAAATTTCAGGAGAGGTAATCAAAGTTATGCTTGGAAATGTCAGGTTGACTTGGAGAAAACATATGGATCCAAAACATCCATATATAAGAAAATATGATACTTTTATTCAAAATATTGATCATATTGTCTCATATGGCAATGAAGCCTTTTGATATTAAATGGTCTTGTCCAATATTTTTACTCTCTTACAAGTCCTGCATGTTTTATAGAAAAAGACCATCTAAATTCCATTTTAAACATTTTTATTTTCAGAGAAAATGTCAGCAGTCCTTCTAAAGATACCTCAACAGTAAGATTTTAAATATCTTGCCTTTTCGGAAATACTGCAAAGTTGGTGTGCTGATTCTCACTGCTCTCAGGACTTACTAGGAAACCAAAGATTTAACTTGCATTCCTTCCCTGCTGTGCACTGAAGGCACACACTGCACACAGCAAACATAAAAATATGTCTTATAAATTATAAACATATTAAATGAGACACTATCAATTCTCAGTCAACAGCTTTTCTGCATCTACTGTGTGTGAGATGCCACATGGGATGCGAGGTAGCAAAATGTAGATGGGAAACTCTGCACTCAGACAGCCTCGATTTGAGTTGAGCTCCACCATGTATTCATTGTCATCTTGGGCATGTTTCTTTAACTCTTATGCCTCAGTCTTGTCATCTGTAAAGTGAGGATAATAATAACATAGTTATGTGAACATGAAATTAAATAATCTACATAAAATAATTTTCTCAGTGCCTAGCACACGGTAAACACTCAGTAATTATTACTAGAAAATAAAAAAATTCAGAGGGATAGCCTCTCTTCTCAAGTAGCTTAAGATGTCATAAATAACAGTGAGAGGAAGCAAAATGTTCTATACATCAAAAGAGTAGAACAAACAAAGTGTAAATGAGGCTTTAATAACCAAAGGTCACCAAACAGCTGGAGAGTTGGGGATAACAATTGAATTGGGCTTAGAAAAGAGTGTAGTCATTCAAAGGCTGTCAAGGAAGATGAAGGACATCTGGAAAGAACATCAGACACAAATGCACAGAGGTGGGAGAGAATCCTATGTGACTGGATTATTCAGTGAGTAGAGTTTATGGGAAGGAACAATAAAGGATACAGCCAGAAATGAGCCTGGAGAATCCTGACATCCAAGTTGGGGGTTTGGAGGTTATATGGTGCATATAAACATATATCAAATGAGAATTTTAAATAAAAGTTGATGATTTGTTTTTTTAGATTTAGGATCTAAAATCATGTCAACTTAAAAAACATTTTAATTTTTGGAGAAGTCACCGATCTTTTTGATCCACTCAAAGTGAACTTGAAAGGAATTTCAGGTAACAACAGTTCTTTCAAGATTTTTGACATTATGTTTGTAGGAAGTTTATCATATTTTGATTAAGGGATTCTAATTATTAATACAGAGCCTTCAGTGGTAATCAACCAGAGTTAATGTTATTTAAAAGAACAAAGAAAGTGCTTTGCATTACATAAGATTGTGTTGCTTCTTATAACAGTCAAATTTGGGTTAGAATTTATGGAGGAGGGGTGTTTCTTGAACCTTCTAGGTATTGTTGTCACCTTCTGAGTGAGATCAATAACCACAGGACACAGTACAACTCACCCTTCCTCTGCCCATCATGACTAGGAGATGCCAGAGACACTGGTGCAACAACACAGCTCTTCATTCTGACCTCCCGCTGTCATGCCAGCCTCACAATCACCTTTTGTTTCTCCCTCCCTTCTTGTACCTATTCTGTCCTCTTCTAATGAACTAACCTGAAACTCTCCCTCATCCATCCAACTTCCTTTCTGCAAATTATGCATGCACCTGTAACCTTGCCCTAAAATTATTTCCTTCTCAGAGTTCACATTAAACTTCTTTGCCCATAGTAAACATGCTACTACTAACCAAGAGGAGTGTGTTTGCTTATGATCTAACAGAGGACTTACATAAAATATTAAAGAGAGTGGAATGCCAGAGCCTTATGTCCCAGAATCCTCTTGGGAGACCATTAGTTAGACTATTGGCAACTCCAAAGGCCCATGTTCATTTCTGCTCTAGATAGCAGTAAGTTATCTGTACAAAGATGGCACTATAGCAGGCATTTTCATTGGCCTTGACATTTTCTTGCCTGATAAGCTTGAGAGTCTCTACTTTGAATGCTAGAACCTTATAGCACATAGAAATTTTCTAATTCTTTGTTCAGAATCTTCCTCTGAAGCAATCACAGAAAATATGGGAGTTTGGTCTACAAGAGAAGTCTTGGGCTGTAGATGTGTCCAGACTGACTAACTGGCAGAGTTACTTGCCAAATATAACACAGGAAGAAGAATCTATTCCAGAGTTTTTAAGATCCACTAACTCTGTATTTGTTACCTAAACATGCAAAGAGATGAAGCAAAGCAATAGTCAAGTGTACGGGTATGGATGCAGTACCTCTGACAATGGTTGGCACACAGTGGATGCCCAGTAAATATTGATTTAGTTGAATGATCAAACCAGAAATTTTCCCTGGTGACACAGGTATAATCTGACACTGTACAGAAAACTAGAAGGCAAGAAAAGAGGAAGGGATGAAGAACTTGAGTGCACTCTATCTTTGGTGCACTCTATGGTGCAAAATCCAATCAATGTGTCTTCTTGTAACTGTGAAGCTCAGCATGGCATCCCTGTTGTTGATGGCAATACTATTTTTCTTTAGATTATTATAGTTCACATCTTTGGAGCTACTCTTGATCTTTTCTTCCACACCACTACATGAAATTAATCACTATAACTTCCTGATTGTTCTTTAATCGTTCTTTTTTTAAAAAATATTTAGAGTATTACATGTCTCCTTTTTTCCCTATTAACCCCCCTCCATGGCCACTACGACCCCTGAGGGCAAGCGCCCACCACCCCAGTGTCTGTGTCCATTGGTCATGCTCATATGCATGCATACAAGTCCTTTGCTTGATCTCTAACCAGCCCCCTTCCCTGTCTTCTCACCAAGGTTGGACAGCCTGCTCAGTGCCACCTTGTCTCTGGATCTGTTTTTGTTCATCAGCATATATTCATCATTATATCCCACATATGAGTGAGATCCTGTGATATTTATCTTTCTCTGACTAGCTTATTTCACTTAGCATAATGCTCTCCATCTCCATCCATCCTGTTGCAAATGGTAAAAGTTCCTTCTTTTTTATAGCAGCATAGTATTCCATTGGGTGAATGTGCCACAGTTTTTTAATCCACTCATCTGCTGATGGGCACTTAGGTTATTTCGGAATCTTAGCTATTGTCAATTGTGCCGCTATGAACATAGGGGTGCATGTATCCTTTCTAGTTGGTGTTTCTGGTTTCTTCGGATATATTCCTAGAAGTGGGACTACTGGGTCAAATGGGAGTTCCATTTTTAACTTTTTGAGGAAACTCCATACTGTCTTCCACAGTGGCTGCACCAGTCTGCATTCCCACCAGCAGTGCACGAGGGTTTCTTTTTCTCCTCATCCTTGCCAGCACTTGTCATTTGTTGATTTGTTGATGATAGCCATTCTGAGAGGTGTGAGATGATACCTCATTGTTGTTTTGATTTGCATTTCTCAGATGATTAGTGACTTTGAGCATGTTTTCATATGTCTCTCGGCCTTCTGTACGTGTTCTTTCAAAAAGTGTCTATTTAGCTCCTTTGCCCATTTTTTTTTATTAGACTGTTTATCTTCCCTTTGTTAAGTTGTATGAGTTCCCTGTAAATATTGGAGATTAAACCCTTATCTGAAATAGCATTGGCAAATATGTTCTCCCATGCAGTGGGCTTTCTTGTTGTTTTTTGGATGGTTTCTTTTGCTGTGCAGAAGCTTTTTATTTTGATGTAGTCCCATTTGTTTTTCTCCTTAGTTTCCATTGCCCTAGGAACTGTAATGGTACAGATATTGCTACAACATATGTCTGATATGTTGCTGCCTAGGGAGTCTTCTAAGATGTCTATGGTTTTCCATCTTACATTTAAGTCCTTTAACCATTTTGAGTTTGTCTTTGTGTATGGTGTAAATTGTTAATCTAGTTTCATTTTCTTGCATGTATTTGACCAAATTTCCCAGCACCATTTATTAAAGAAACTGTCTTGACTCCATTGTATGCTCTTGCCTCCTTTGTCAAATATTAATTGAACATAATGGCTTGGGACTATTTCTGGATTCTCTGTTCTGTTCCATTGGTCTCTATGTCTGTTCTTGTGCCAGTACCAGGCAGTTTTGAGAACCGTGGCTTTGTAATATAGCTTGATATCTGGTATTGTAATCCCTCCAACTCTGGTCTTCTTTCTCAGGATTGCTGTGGCTATTCGGGGTAGTGTTTTTATCCAGATGAATTTTTGGAGAGTTTGTTCTATATCTGTGAAATATGCCATTGGTATTTTAATGGGGATTGCATTAAACCTATAAATTGCTTTGGGTAGTATGAATATTGTAATGATGTTGATTTTACCAATCCATGAACACAGTATGTTCTTCCATTTATTTATGTCTTCCTCTATCTCTTTTTTCAATATCCTGCAGTTTTATGAGTACAGGTCTTTTAACTCCTTAGTTAAGTTTATTCCTATGTATCTTAATTTTTTTGGTGCAATGGTAAATGGGATTTTTATTTTTTTTTTTAGTTTCTCTTTCTGTGAGTTCGTTGTTGGTGTATAAAAAAGCCATAGAGTTCTGGGTGTTAATTTTGTATCCTGCTACATTGCCGAATTCATTTATTAAGTCTAGTAGTTTTTTAATGGAGTCTTTGGGGTTTTTTATGTACAGTATCATGTCATTTTTGAATAATGACAGTTTTACTTCTTCTTTTCCAATTTGGATGCCTTATATTTCTTCTTCTTGTCTGATCGCTAAGGCTAGCACTTCCAGTTCTGTATCGAAAGGAAGTGGTGAAACTGGGCATCCCTCTCTTGTTCCTGTTCTTAGGGGAAATGAATTTAGTTTTTGCCCATTGAGTATGATGTTGGCTGTAGGTTTGTCACATAAGGCTTTTGTTATGTTAAGATATGATTCCTCTATTCCCACTTTGCTGAGAATTTTTATCAAGAAAGGGTGTTAGATTTTGTCAAATGCTTTATATGCTTAAGTTGATATGATTATGTGATTTTTGTCTCTCAATTTGTTTACTAGTTTATGATGTATCACATTTATTGATTTGTGGATATTGTACCAGCCCGGAATAAATCCCACTTGGTCATGGTATATGATCTTGCTAATGTAATGATGGATTCGATTTCCTCGAATTTTGTTGAGGATTTTAGCATCTATGTTCATCTAGGATATTGGCCTGTAGTTCTCTTTCTTTGTGATGTCATTATCTGGTTTTGGAGTTAGGGTAATGCTGGCTTCATAGAAAGAGCTTGGAAGTGTGCCTTCCTCTTGAATTTTTTGGAATAGTCTGAGAAGGATAGCTTTTAGTTCTTTGAATGCTTGGTAGAACTCTCCTGTAAAATTATCCAGATGAGGTTTTTGTTTGCTGGAAGATTTTTTATTACTGCTTCAATTTCTTCAGTAGTTATTGGCCTATTAAGATTTTTTCATTTTCCTGATTGAGTTTTGGAAGCTTGTATTTTTCTAATATGTCCATTTCGTCTAGGTTTTCCAGTTTGTTGGAATAGAGTTGTTCATAATATTTTTTTTTCATAATCCTTTGTAATTCTGTGGGGTCAGTTGTTACTTCACCTCTTTCATTTCTGATTTTGTTTATTTGGGTCCTCTCTCTTAGCTTCTTGGTGAGCCTGGAGAGAGGTTCATCAATCTTGTTTATCCTTTCAAAGAACCAGCTCTTGGTTTTATTGATGTTTTGTATTGTTGGGTTTTTTGTTTGTTTGGTTGGTTTTTGTTGTTTGTTTTCTTTGATCTCTATGTCATTTATTTCCACTCTGATCTTTATTATTTTCTTCCTTCTGCTTTTCTTGTTGCTCTCTTTCTAACTCTTTGAGTTGTAGGATTAGATAACTTACTACCATTTTTTCTTGTTTTTTTATGTAGTCCTGTAGAGCTATGAACTTCCCTCACAAGACTGCTTTCACTGTGCCCCATAGATTTTGGATTGTTGTGTTTTCATTGTCGTTTTTTACCAGGATGCTTTTTATTTCTTCTTTGATCTCTTTGGTAACCCAATCATTGTTTGATAGCATGCTATTTAGTCTCCAGGTGTTTGATTTTTTTTTTCATTGTTCTTATTGTAGTTAATTTCTAATTTTGTACCATTGTGGTTGAGAAGATGCTTGATATGATTTCTATCTTCTTGAATTTGAAGAGACTTTGCTTATGTCCCAATATGTGGTCTATCTTTGAAAATGTCCTGTGTCCACTTGAGAAGAATGTATATTCTGTAGCTTTAGGGTGAAATGTTCTGAAGATGTCAATTAAGTCCATCTGATCTAGTAGGTCATTTAGGATTGATGTTTCTTTGCTGATTTTTTGTTTAGAGGATTTATCCACTGGTGTCAATGGGGTATTAAAGTCCTACTATGACTGTATTGCTGTTGATCTCTCCCTTGATATCTTCCAGAAGTTTTGTGTGTGTTTTTTTTGTTTTTTTATTTTTTTTAATTTGGGTGCTCCTGTATTGGGTGCATATATGTTTACCAGAGTTATATCCTCTTGTTGAATTACTCCTTTTAGTATTATGATGTGGCCTTCCTTATATCTTGTTACGGCCTTTACTTTGAGGTCCAATTTATCACATATAAGTATTGTTACCCCAGCTTTTTTTTTCATTTCCATTCACCTGAAAAATTATATTCCATCCCTTCACTATCAGTCTGTCTGAGTCCTTTGTTCTGAGGTGGCTCTCATGTAGACAGCAGATATATGGGTCATGTTTTCTTATCCATTCAGCTACCCTATGTCTTTTGATTGGAGCATTTAATCCATTTACATTTAAGGTTATTATTGATAGGTACTTGTTTGCAGCCATTTTTATTCTTTATTCCAGTGTTCCTTCTTCCCTTCCTATTTCTTCTTTTTACAGCAGACTCTTTAGCATTTCATGCATTGCTGGTTTGGTGGTATTAAACTCCTTTAGCCTTTTTTGTTGTTGTTGTTGTTGTTGTCTGTGAAACTCTTGATTACACCTTCAATTTTGAATGACAGCCTTGCTGGGTATAGTATTCTTGGATTCAGTCCCTTGCTTTGCATCACTTTGTATATTTCATTCTATTCCCTTCTGGCTTGATGTGTTTCTGTTGAGAAATTAGTTGATAGTCTAATGGGAGATCCCTTGTAGATAACTTTCTGTCTCTTTCTGGCAGCCTTTAAAATTCTTACTTTGTTGTTGGTGTTTCTCAAGTTAATTATTATGTGTCTCAGTGTTGGCCTTTTTGGGTTCATCATTTTTGGGACTCTCTGAGATTCTTGGACTTGTGTATGATTTTTCTTTCCAATATCAGAGAAGTTTTCTGTCATTATTTTTTTTCAAACAGGTTTCCTATTCCTTGCTCAGTTTCCTCTCCTTCTGTAACCCCTATTATGTGGCTGTTGTTTTGTTTCATGTTGTCCCAAAGCTCCCTTAGGATCTCTTCCTGTTTTTTAAGTTTTTTTCCAGTTGCTGCTCTGCTTGGGAGTTTTTTCCTACCTTGTCTTCTAGCTCACTGATGTGGTCCTCTGCTTCTTCTAGACTACTGTTGATGCTTTCTATTGTGTTCTTTATTACAGCAATGTCATTCTTCATGTCTTCTTGGTTCTTTTTCATTTCCTCTTGATTCTTACACATGTAGCTGAATTTGCCTCCCAATATTTTCAGATCCTTATAACCATTGCTCTGAACTCTTTCTCTGACAAATTGCTTGCCTCCATTTCATTTACTTCCTTTTCCAGTGATTCCCCTTTTTCTTTGGTGTGGGGGCTGTTTCTTTGTCTTCCCATTTTCACTCCTCTCAGTGTGTCTGGTTATGTGGCTTACTCTCTACCACGTTGACCAAAAGGCACAAAATACAACTCAACAAGACATGACATAGAGGGAACAAAACACAAATGTATTCACAATACCTATAAACCCAAATAAAGGTGACCGAAAAAAGAGAATTAGGGGAGAGAAAAGAGAGAAAAAATGATACTGAGAAAGGGAAAAAAATGTAAGAAAGAAAGGGAAAAGAAGGGAAAAGAAAGAATGAGAAAATATATATATATATAGAGAGAGAGAAACTTCCACAAAAACAGTAACTAAACCAAAAAATGCAAACAGCAAACCCCCAGAAAAAAAGGAGGGGAGATGAAGCTGAAGAAGCAGAGCTTATTTCCAGAAGGTAATGTAAAGGAATTGAATGAATGGGGAATGGCTATGATTCAGTATAGAGGAGGTAGAAAGAGAGTGAGTGTATAAGAAGAAAAGTAAAAAACAAAATACTCAATTAAAAAAATAATAATTTTTAAATAGTAATTAAAATATATATTAAAGATATATATGTGTATATATATTTATAAAGTTTATATATACATAAAATTTCCCTTTAATCTATCTATATTCTATATTCATCTATTTTTGGAAATGGAGAACAGAGTAGGCAGCAGATAGGCCTGAGTTGGGTGGGTGAAACTAATTAAGCTATTAGTAGAAGAAGAGAACAAGTGAGGTGAGGAAAACAAAAGCATAAAATAAAAAACAAAAACAAACTATCAAACAAGCAACAACAACAAGAAAAACAATTGGCTAGCAAAAAAAGAGAAAAGAGAAGGGTTCATGGACTTGGAGCAGGGGCGAGGAAATTCAATATATGAGTAAGCCAATAGAGACTACTGTAATAGTAATGCATCAATAAAGCAGATAAATAAGATCAATTTTTAACAGGGAGTAAAAAGAAAGGATAGAGAAAAACTAAAGCAGGAATAGGAGAAGAGAAACAGTATGAAAAAGGGAAAGTGAACAAGAAAGGGTTGGCATAAAGAAAAAAATGAGAGAGTAAGGTAATGATAAAAATAAAATAAAATAAAAATATAATGTAGAACACTAATTAAAAAAACAAGAAAAGGTCAAAATAATAATAATAATTAATAAATTAATAAAATAAAGAAAAAATGTAGTTTCTTAAGTAAAAGATTTTTTAAAAAGTGAAGTAATTTAATGTCCCATGGACGCTGGGCTAAGACCCCTCTCCACTGTTTTGTCTGCCAAGTCTCAGCTTCCTGCTAGATAGTCAGCACCGTGTTGAAGCTCCCAACGATCCACAGCTCCTCTGTGTCAGACGCCACAGCTTCAGTGTCATCCAAGCGGGACTATTCTGCCTGCTATTTTTGTCTGCCTGCTTTCAGTCATATTTACACAAGCGTCTATTTCTGACACTGCCTTTAAGTGGCAGTGTTTCTGTATTAGTTTCTGGGACCAAATGGCCCCTCAACTCAGTCCCCAAGGGTTCCCTGGAGTATTTCAAATCTTTGTTTCCCTGCCAAGCTCAAGGCTGGGTGTGTCTGTTCAGGGTTGGAGGGATCGGACTGTCTCACAGCTGGCTTCCTGATCGCCTCTCCCTATTTTGTTCCCCAGCTTCCACAAAACCACCTTCTCCTGCATCACAGCCACCGTGAGTGTTTGTAATTGAAAGATCCTGGGTTTAGCGAGTAAAAGCAAGGAGATTATAAAGACTGAGCAACCACGCTGGTATGCATTTCTCTATCCCCACCCCCCACACACACACTCCAGCCCTGCGCCACAGGTGCAGAACTTCAGGCTGCCTTTCTGGGCACAGCCTCCCATGGCTGTGGGCTTAGATCTAGAGTCCTTCATGGCCAGGAGCCCTGTGGATAACCTTCCACAGTCAAGTGCTACACTTGTCCCTAAGGGAAGTGGTGTTGGTTCAGCACAGTCCAGGCTGCACAGGTTTCTCCCTGCAGCCCAGATCCCACCAGTTTCCTGGCTAGCTCTGACCTTTCTGTCCACAGATTGTCTCTACAGCTGAATTTAATTCACGAATTCCGGGTGGATGTTATTCAATTCAGCTGTTCCTTCTATCTGCTCCGTGAGAAGGTGTCAGACCCATTTGCCTATTCAGCTACCATTTTGTCTCCCCCTGGACAAACTTTTTGGGAGCCTGCTGCCAGGGAGGCTGGAGTATTGGTGTTTGTGGGTTCACAGCCAAAGCAGCTGGTCCCTGGCTGGTATGGCTGTAGGATCCTGGATGGTGTCCGATGTTTTCCCTGGTGGAGGTGAGGCTGGGCTCCCAGTCACAGCCACTCTCCCCCTCAAGATGGTGTGATCTATGTGGCAGAGCTAGCCACTTTGGGAGAGATTTCAGTGGTAGTAGAGGCTTCCCAGCTAGGGGAGCCTGGTCCGCCATTCCCCAACAGTCCTGAGAAATAACTGTCCCTCACTCACACATATACACATGCCCCACACATCCACACACTCCCCTTTCGCTCTTTCACTCACTATTGTCATGTCTGCTGCCATCTT
The DNA here is from genome assembly GCA_026230045.1 of Corynorhinus townsendii. Classification (NCBI taxonomy): domain Eukaryota; kingdom Metazoa; phylum Chordata; class Mammalia; order Chiroptera; family Vespertilionidae; genus Corynorhinus; species Corynorhinus townsendii. The sequence continues at coordinate 93,588,414 of JAPDVU010000003.1, forward strand.
GGATAGCTCCCTTAATAGTTCTTAAATATCTCTCTGCCTTTATGTACTAGAAGCACATCTTAAAATGTCATCAATTCTGTGTCCTCAAAAGACTGAGCTTAACTAACATCATGCAGCTCACCTATTGATAAAAACTTCCAAAACCTTTAAGCTCCTCTAACAAGATCTAATAACCAACCTAGTTTAAAAAGAACCTTTAAAGATACCTAACCTTTTTCTTATAATGCAGTTAAAGTCTGTTTTTAAATCAGCAGAAATAGAGGCTCATGGATCTGGCTTGTTAAATAATTATTGAGCAGTTACCATATGCCAAGTGTGAAGTTTGCAGTCATGTTTCCTGCTGATAAAACACACCAGCCTTAAAATCTCTCATAAAGTTTTATTCCTCTAAAGTAGGGGTCACCAAATGATGGCCCAACACCTGTTTTTATAAATAAAGTTTTACTGAAACACAGCCACTCCCATTTATTTACAAGTTAGATATATATGTATATCGGCTTTCCTGCTACAAGGGCAAAATTGAGCAGTTGCAGCATATACCATATGGCTTGCAATGGCTAAAATACGTACTTAATATCTGGTACTTTGTAGATAATTAAATTTGGCAACTAAAGTTTTAAGTATTGTTTTCCTATGGCCCATCTTTAACCATACTCAAGAGACCAGTGACTTCTGTGCCCTAATAGGCTATTGACCTAATTCTGGAGACATAGCCATTGAATCTAACAAATAGTTCAATCATTCCTAAAATGGAGTAGCCACAACCCACCTCACCTCTTACTTGTGGAAATGAAATTCTACAACATATAGAAAAACATCAGTAGAGAGCTTGCCAAAGAGTAAATGGTCAGAAAATACTGGGCTCCCTTCCTATAATTAACAAGAGATTACTATGCAGTTTTGTACTATTGATGGAAGCTTAACAGCTATAGGGCAATTTGTCCTTTTCTTTCTATTTGGTTCCAAAGCCCAGAATCATTTTACTCAAGTTCTCATCTCTTCCTTCATGTCATTAAATCCTTTTTTGCTGTCTGAACAACTTGCTTAATATCATTTCAAGGCCCAACTGAGACCAGAATGTAATTTTTCTCCCCAAACGTCCTTGACACTGCATGTCATGAAGCTTTTAAGAGCAATTCCAGTTTTATTTACACTAAAGTACCAGCTAGAGATACATTTCTTGAGCAATTCTAGTTCCATAGGATCAGCAGGCTTAATACAAACCCATGCTTCCTATGCCAAGTAATACTCCTTGTGTACAAAGTTGAAACTAAAAAGAACCATTTTATTCTTGACTTTTATAAGGGAGTAATTAGTTTCCAATCTCTGCTCAATAAGAAGTACAAGCTCCCTGTTAGTATGGCAAATGAGCAAACCACTCATAGCTGTTTGACTGCACACTGAAGTTAACTTATGTCACACCTGATGACTGCTCAGAACTGCTGTATGTCATCAGGATGGTGACATAGGTCCTTTTGAACTTCATTTCCCGTCCCAAGAAAATCAATGAGCAACTCTTGATAGAGATGTCTCCACTGTGAAAATCCCAGCACCCAGGGGTGAGGTTGAAGCACCTCTCTGAAACAAGGAGACTGGGAGTACATTAGAAGGATAAGAGAAACGGCTACATTTTGACTGCATCAGCCCTCCTCCAGACTGACACAATACTGTACCCATGGCGCCCCACCACCACCCCCTTCCTCCCCGGGGCCTACAGTTTCTCCATTGGGAAAAGAGAGCCCAAGGTGAACATCCAGCTCACTCAAAGTTGGCAGGATGCTTTCTGAGAAGACCATTTAGGTCTTGCCTCATCCTCAACGTTTGAGGACCACTGGGGATCCTCAAACGTTGGCACACCATGACCCTGCTTGCAGGGCACCTCAGCAAAGACTCCAGCCAGCAGCAATACTGATCTACAGAGTAGATCCAGTGGCTCTGTCTGGCCAGAGAGCTTGGTTGGCAGTTCTGCCTGATCTAGGGTCCCCAGTCAAAGAGTCACAGTACTACCCTACTGAGGTAGGGAAGCAAATTCAAAGCCACAACAAATTACTGAGTCTATGCTGCCCAGCCAGGAAGCCTGGCCAGAGAACCCAGATAGCCAAGAAGCCCATCCTACAGTCCCACTTGGTCAGAGAGCCAAGCCAACAGACCTGCCCAACTATTGAGCATAGCCTCGGCCCGTATAACCAAGAAGCCTGAACAATAATCCTGGGAAGCCACAGGCCCAGCTTACAGCAGCATTCAGCCACAGAGCACACCCTACAACCCCACTCAGTAGTGGATTCCAACCTGCAGTTCTGCCCAACTTTAGGGCACTGTCTATAGCCCCACCTAAACATTGAGCCCAGGCTGCAGCACCCTCCATTTGGAAAGCACAGCCCTGAGACCCCACTTTAATAGGAGCAATTGTGAAGCCCAATCCATAGTAGCCCAATCATGGCATCCAATAAGTGGCACCACCCTGCCAGGGAAGAGACTGCAACCTCACCCAACCAGAGGTAATTGCAGGGCGAGTGGCCCAGCCTAGCCATGGGATATAACCTGAAGCCCTGGCCAAACAATGAGCCCAGCCAGCTGTCTCATCCAACTGTATAACCCAGCCAGCAGCACCCCCACAACCTCAGAGCATATGCAGTGGCCTTGCCTTAATAGAGACAACAATAGCAAGCCCAACCTGCACAAGAATGCTACCAGCTGACTGGTGAAGGTCAAAAGCAAACCTGCAAAATCTGGAAGAGGAAACTTCTTACTTAAATGCACACATACAATGTAAGGAATTAAGAATCATGAAGAATCTGGAAAACATGACACCACCAAAAGAAATGAATAAAGCTCCAATAACTACCCTCAACAGAGAACTAAACTTTGAGCTAAACAAAGAATTCAGAATAAGCCTCTTAAAGTAGTTTAGTAAGCAAGAACACAAACACACACACACACAAAAGATACAAAATTTAAAAAATAATGCATAAACAAAATAAGTTGAGTCAACAAAAAACATAGAAACCATTAAAAAATTCTAAAGCTGAAGAATACAATGATTACACTGAAGAATTCAAAAGAGAGCTTAAACAGCAGAGTTAACCAAGCAGAAGAAATAATCAATAAAATAGCAGGTAAGTCATTTGAAGTTATCTACGCAGAGGATATGGTATCACAAAAGATCCTGATTGGCCAAAGAAATCCCAAAAAAGAACAAAGCTAGAGGTATCACACTTCCTCGTTTTAGACTATATTACAAAGCCATGGAAATTAAAACAATATAATACTGGCATAAAAACAGACACATAGGTGAATGGGACAGAACCAAGACCCAAGAAATAAATCTATGCACATACAGTCAATGAATATTTGACAAGGGAGCCAAGAATACTCAATGGGGAAAAATAGTCTCTTCAATCAATGGTGTTGGGAAGACCAGATATTCACATGTGAAAAAAAAACAAAAAACTGGACTCCTCTCTTACACCATTCACAAAAATTAACTCAAAATGGATTAAAGACTTAAAAGTTTGAAACCATAAAACTTCTAGAAGAAAACATCAGAAAAAAGTTCCTTGAAATTGGTCTTGGGAATGATTTTTTGGATATGATAACAAAAGTATAAGCAACAAATGAAAAATAAAATGTAGGATTATACCAAACTAAAAGCTTTTTCACAGCAAAAGAAACAATTGATAAAAATGAAGGCAATATATAGAATGGAAGTAAATATTTGCAAACCCCATATCTGTTAAGGGACTAATATCCAATATATATAAGGAAATTATACAAATAATAATAATAATAATCCAATTAAAAATGAGCAAAGGATCTGAAGAGACATTTTTCCAAAGAAGATATTCAAATGGCTAAAGGTATATGAAAAGGTAATCAAATAAACATCAGTGAAATACAAATCAAAACCGCAATGAGACATCACCTCACACTGGTTAAGATGTCTATTATCAAAAAGATAAGCAATAACAAATGCTGGCAAGGATGTGGAGAAAAGGGAACACTTGTACACAGTTGATGGGAATGTAAATTAGTACAACCACTGTGGAAAACAGTGTGAAGGTTCCTAAAAAATTTAAAAATAGAACTACCATATGATCAGCAATTCTACTTCTGGGTATTTATCCAAATGAAATGAAATCACTATCTCAAAGAGATATCTGTACCTCTATCTTCATAGCAGCATTATTTATTATAGCCAAGACATAGAAAAAAACCTAAATGTCCATTGACAGATAAATGGATAGAGAAGGTGTGGTATATATACACAATGGAATATTATTAGACCATAAAAAAGAAGAAAATCCTGCCATTTACAACTACAAGGAAAAACTTTAAGGGCATTATGCTAAGTAAAATAAGTCAGAAAGAAAAATACAAGTATTGTATATCATTTACATGTGGGATCTAAAAAAAACCCCACTAAACTCATAGAAACAGAAAGTAGATTGGTATTTTTCAGGGTCAGGGGAAGGGGACTGAGGAAAGGGTAAAGGTGGTCCAAGGATATAAAATTCCAGTTATAAGTTCTAGAGATGTAATGCATAGCATGGTGACTATATACTGTTATATATAGGAAGTTGCTAAGAGAGTAGATCTTAAAAATTAATACATAAGAAAATTGTCATTATGTGACATGATGGATGTGTTAACTAATCTTACTGTAATCATTTCACAATATATACATATATCAAATCATTATATGGTACACCTTAAACTTACACAAAGTTATATGTCAATTATAATCTCAATAAAGCTGGGGAAGGGAGAGAAAGAAAGGCATGAAGAGTGGGCTAGAGAATAAAGAGGAAGCAATTAACCACAGCCTACATTCAGAGGCCATTTCAGCTCCTTTTTAGCACTCTAAATATCCTGGGTTGGGTGTTATGTGACACACTCTCCATCTTTTACAATTTTTTACAATTAAAAAGATGAGAAAAATAAACTAGAAGCAAATCGGGGAATAACTTTCTAAAAAGCCACTAAATTTGCCAATAGTAATAATAATTTAAAGATAAAAGATACTACAAATGATATATTTATCCTGTTTTATGAGAAGCTGAGGATCAAATGTAGAGGCACTGATTTACATTTTGCAATCTTGTGTTTACACAATGTCATGTTATAAAGACTCTTAAACCTTTTGAGAGTATGACCAACCACACACTCAGAATGGTGGCCTCTGCTAACAAAGGGGAAGGGCCATTGAAGCAATCATTTGAATGAGACTTACCCAAGACTCATTCTGTCCTATGCCCCTATGATTCTACAGACACAGCCAGCATTTCCTTGCAAGTGAAATCAAATTAAAGAACATGAAGGCAGCTATTTTTTATGAAAATGAAACAAATGGACAGTGAGAAGTGTCTAATACTCATTCAACATTTACTACACACAAGCATTATTACACTAGTTGAGAAAAGTACAAAGTATTTAAAATGACTAAGACAGCATCTGCATCCTAAGAGCTAACAATTTAAAAAGTAAGGTTAACATGTAAACATGTTAGAAGATGTTATGGAAGAAGAGTGGAGAGTACGCCAGGAGGGGGAATAAGGAAAAACTTACCCCTTTGCTTTGGATATTGAAATGTAATATAGGAGCAAATGGGTTTATGGTGGGCTATAGTTTCCCAAAGTATGTTACCTAGAATACTAATCCGGTAAATTTGGAGAAAAGGGATGGCATGGATGGTTCCATGATTAAATACTACATATTATAGTCCTCCTGTAGCAAATTAGCAGCACTAAGAAGTCCACTACTAAAAACAAAAGCACAGCACTACTCAGCCTGCGTTTCCCATTTTAATAAACCAGAGAACCTTTTTTAGAGTAGCACCTATAAACAATCTTGGGAACAAATTTTGGGAAAACAAATTGTACAACCTCAATGGCACTATGTAGCTGCTAACACTGCAGGAAAGAACGAGCCCAATGCCAGAAGCCCTTTGTGCTTGGCCTCTTTTAAGTTGGTTTCATTGGTTGCATAACATTTCAGTAGTAACTTAACAACAGAAAGCATACAGATATCTATAATACAAGATCAAGCAAGAAGAAAAACACAAACCCACAAATAATTCCTAATTTCTTATTTTGATCACAAATGTTGTTGTTCTGAAATGTTAACTCTTATCAGAGATAAAATTTGAGAGGCGCCAATGCTGGGGCCTGATGGGCTATTAAGTCTTGACTTATGGCTGTACAAATATGTAAATGTCAATTATTGAACCATTCTTGTAGTATGATGGAGAAAAACTATGAAAATGAAACTCTTCAGTTGCAGTCTCAAAGAAACTGAAGTAGCTACCAGTAAGTCCATCTAACCAAAGACTCATCTGTACCAATTGGTCCCATATCTCACATTGTGCCAAGGTGCCTGGACTCTAACACAAACACACTTATAATATTTTAACATGAAAATGTTAAACCTCTGCTCATTTCATTAACATTTACTTAAAATGTTCAGATAGCATACTAGATAGCAATGAAGCCAGATTAGTAAAACCTTCTCATGACCAACAAAGAACCATTTTTTATCCACAATTACAGAAAATTTCTTGTCTAAAACTTTCTACAGAAAAAGACCAATTGCTTAAATCAGATTCGTCACTGGCTTTAGGACAAGAGATGCCAGGTGGCCCTAACGGGTTTGGCTCAATGGATAGAGCGTCAGCCTGTGGACTCAAGGGTCCCAGGTTCAATTCCAGTCAAGGGTATGTACCTTGGTTGCGGGCACATCCCCAGTAGGGGGTGTGCAGGAGGCAGCTGATTGATGTTTCTCTCTCATCGAAGTTTCTAACTCTCTCTCCCTCTCCCTTCCTCTCTGTAAAAAAATCAATAAAACATATTAAAAAAAAAAAAGATGCCAGATGAATGTTTCCATTGCTTTCTCCCTTTCTCTGGCCCTGTCAGGTCCCCTTCAGTGATGCTGGGAAATAAATGTTCCTTACAGAGAACTCAGCCAACTCACAGTTTCCTCTGTGTACTCAGATTGCTGAAATGCTGTAGATACTATACTATGGGTTGGTTCTATTCTCTCATGACGGTCATTTGCCATCTCCTGGTATGTGTATAAAATGCAAAACACTTTAAGTATTAGTCTAAAATGAAACAAAGAAACTGCCTCAAAATACACATACATGTTAATGATCAAGACTCTTACCACAGATGCCTTTCCATCAGCATGCTAGAGTTGATGAGATACTTTTTGAAAGATGATCGTGTTTGTGTGAAAGGGTGGGTGGAAATGGGCACTGCAATCAGAAAGCCTGCATATGCCCAACTCTACTGATCAAGACTGTAACCTCAGATGACAACAGCTCACCTAAAATTTAAGGGTTGGACTGAATAATTTCTAGTGTTCTCTAGTTCTAAAGATTCTTAACTTTCATTCCTTATTGTGTCATCAAATATTTCATTGTGGAGTTATTTTTAAATGATTTAAATGGTTAAATTACAAAAATCTGTTAATTCCCCTAACCTAGTGGTCAGCAAACTCTTTAGTCAACAGAGCCAAATATCAACAGTACAACGATTGAAATTTCTTTTGAGAGCCGAAAACCAACTTCTGCACATGGGCCACGAAGTTTCAATCACACTGTACGTGCATGCCCGCACGTGGTATTTTGTGTAAGAGCCACACTCAAGGGGCCAAAGAGCCACATGTGGCTTGCGAGCTGCAGTTTGCCAACCACTGCCCTAACCTATCATATTCCTATTTGCTAGGCTTATCTTTGAAACTATTAGCACACAACTATGATAGTTCTAACCTCTCATTTTCTTTGCAGATTCCAGCCCATGAGGCAAGTTAATTGCATAGCTGATATAGCTCAGTATACAGAATGCACTCCTGCAGCATCAGACACATTTTCAATTCACTGAATTATGCCTTTTAAAGCCTATAGTAAAATCTGCCATTGTTATTTAAAAGTGGCTCTTAAAATGCAGTCCATCCAAGAAGGCATTCAAGGGAAATCATCTCAGAAGCTTGACAAAAATGCAGATTTCTGGACTCCAGAATCTGCACTTCAACACATATTCTGGTAATTCTTATACCACCAAAGTTTTAGAAATATTGGCTGACAAAGAGATGTAAATATGAACTAGAAACTATTTTTAAAAATAACTTGAAAAAATGGGGCACAACTCTGAATATTAATTTGGGGTTTTTATATGATTTATTAACTTCGATGTTTTGAAAGTTGCATAAAATATTGCACCTTATGAATTTTCTGACACGCTTTCCCTAGCTATACAGTAAGCAACATAAGACTGTTAAGTACAGTACACGCTTAAAAAATGTACTCAAATCTCTAAAACAAATGCATAAAAAATGCAATAAGCAATTCACATCTTTATCTCCTATGGTTAGGCCAAGATGGCTTTCATGTTTTTGAAGTGATCCACAAAGCCAAGATTGAGGTTTCAGAGGAAGGCACCAAGGCATCTGCAGACACAGTTGTGTTCGTAAGGGGAATTGAGCTGTCCACATAGCCCCACTGCTGCCTATATCTAAGACTTAGCCAGTTCAATCTTCACACTTCTGAAGTTTCCTACTGAAAACCCCAAGTGCAGACGTGGTACAGCAGTTAAAAAAACATATTAACAGAGAACAGTTTTTGAAAAAATGGGAGAAAAGAGATACCCATTTTAAAAAAGATTTGTACCATCATCCCCACAAGGAAGTCATTCTGAAAAAATAGGTATCTTTTCTCTTTAATTTCCCCCTATCCTAATCAAAATGAAAAATTAGGATGCTTTTACTTCTTCAAAATCAAGGGACTTCATATCCAACTTTAATAGTAACTTTCTTCAAATGAATAGAAAATGCAATGGGGTTCTTCGGTTTTTAATTTATCTTTATTATTGAAAGTATTACAGATGTCCACTTTTAATGGGGTTCTATTATCTTTCCTGCAGTGCTATTGTTACTAAAAAGGTCTCAGATTCTTATTTTTAAAACAGATAGGCCATACATCTTTTTCCTGAGAGAGCACAACACGGGTATTACAATATTTTTTGTTAGAATTCAGATAAATTAATCATCAGCCTCTCTCTAGCAACAAGGGCTCATTTATCCATAGTAGCCTAACAAGCATTCCCTCTAGCTAGTTTCCATGGTGCCTCAGGAGCTTCCCGTTGTTGTGCTGTATATCCCAAGAAAGGAAAACATTTCATAACTAAAGGGAAACTAATATTCTCTGTAGGTTTCCACTGTTCTCTCTCAAGCTCATTTGTAGTTGATGCACATTTTAAAAATTCAGGTTTCTACTTCTGGGGAGACTTAGAAAAATCATGAAAGTAAAATAAATGATGTCTCGACTTTTTCCAGTTGTTGCCCAGTTCATTGTCATGGCAGGGTAAAAGACAGTTCCTTCAGACCACTAGATTATCCAAGAAGTCCTCTCTCAGCAACCCTAATGGTCTAGTACCATGGTCAGCAAACTGTGGCTCTTTGGCCCCTTGAGTGTGGTTCTTCCACAAAATGCCACAGCCTGGGCGAGTCTATTTTGAAGAAGTGGCGTTAGAAGAAGTTTAAAAAATTTGGCTCTCAAGAAAATTTCTGTTGTCGTACTGTTGATATTTGGCTCTGTTGACTAATGAGTTTGCCGACCACTGGTCTAGTAAATGCATGCACTCAGATTTCTAGTCTTTCTGTTGTTCTTAAGTTTGCTGAAAAAATCAAATGTTTGCCTTTGTAATTTTAATCCCCCCTATACCTTAATTTTTTTAAAAAAATGGTATAGTACAGGCAAATAATTAGCACATAAGGACAAGCCCAGAAGTCCTTTAAGTGTCAACAACACTGAACAAAGTATTCAAATTATTCCTCTTAATGTTCCCCCTCTTCTTATGGCAATTATCAGCCTAGGAAGGAAAAGAGATTCTCAGTAAAGAGTTGTTGGCAAGTCTAAATGTGTTAAAAAGAAATAGTATGGAACAAGACTAATAAAATCAAGCAAAAGTGGATCTACTTTAACTAAACATCAGGCATTATTTTTATTTATGGAGAGAAAAGTCAAAAGTTAGAATCACGAAAATTAGGCATAGGCTTTACACAAATTATTAAGGAAATATTGTCAACATCATTTTATCTGAGAATCATTTGCATACTGCTGCAACTTGTGCTAGAAATTAAAGGAACACTTTTGTGACAAAAAGAATGAAAATGATCATTTTGGGATTATTTGGGGAGAAATGGTCCATCAACAGGTATGTCCTGCTGGTAATCATCCCAGCCCCATACATACTAGATGAAAATGTCACATATCACTCAGAACAGGCAACAGAGCCCTCTCTTAGAAAGGATACATGCCAAAAATGAAAGATGACAGGTTCTACTCCCTCAAGAAAGACAGACAGGAGACTAAATTGGAACAGAGAAGTCAGTGTCAAAAGCTGATAGCCAACAAAAGTTGATTAGAGTTCTTTCTTGGAGTTTAACTGCATAAAAATGACTATAAAATCTTTGAAGTAGTAAAGGACACACCACCATTTTGATGATAGGAGTTTGTAGAATTGCCTTAGTAAACAGAGAATGAAAATATAAGGCTAATCCAAAACCAGGGACATAATCTATAGTTCCTGTGATTTACCTCTCTTTCTCGGAAATACTTACCCACATCACACAAGTGGATGGACACTCTTCTGGTGACAGGGGTATTGAAGAGATAAAAATGAGTCTAGCTTTCAGTATCCAAACTGATCAATCTTACTAATAAGGGCAAATAATAACTCATCAATTGACAAATGGGACACATGAGACCTTTAAGAAAAACTCTTAATCTCAAGATTTAACTGTTGAAAAATATAATTTGTCCAGCCTAGCCATCCAGTGAGCTGAAAGGCCTAAAAGACATATTTCCCTTAAATATAGTCCACTTCCCCTTTGCTTATAAGAATTCTACAGTATTTCACCAATTGAAATATAAGCCGTTTCATAAAATGCAGAAAACCTGATAGAGGTGGGATATTAAGCTTGAATTTCAATGGGTTTCAAACCTTGTGACTAGGTTTTAGGATGAGCGTGTATTGTGGCAGAGATTGATAAAAAGAGATTGAACAAACAGCTTCTTTACAACTCTTTCTAGGGTTCATCCCCACAACAATAGATTAAAGGTCAAGAGTCTAAAGGATTAGTAGCTCATAAGCAACCTTTGAAATGAAAATCAGAATTTTTTTGATAAGGATACTCAATATTGGAATAAACTAAATCCCTTTCTTAAATATTCTTAAGCATGAACTTTTATCTGAATGACTTGTATGTAATCCCTTCCATTAATCTCAGAATATAAACATATATGTAATTTAAGACCAGACAATATATTCTGGATTTTGTGTAACTCTTGCTGAATTTAGCAGTGTGACTGTAGATAATTACCTTAACAATTTCATCTATTAAATGACATCGTGCTTTACTTAAAGTTAGTAGAGGTAAAAAAAGTTTAAAGAATTGCATATGAAAATATTATATAACATTATACATGCTTCTTTTTCTTGACAGGGTTTATCTTCAGTATTGGGAGAGTTTTAAATCCCCTAGACAAAAAAATTAACAGATCTCAAACATGTTCTCCACTTTCATCTATGCTTCATAAAAAGTTACAATTTCATTACCCTTTACCCTTGAAATGTAAAAACTGTTCTACTAAAGTGTAAAAAGGGTATGTAATTTTCAAATGTTATGAACCTAAAAATACTTCAATTTTACTATAATTTTATAAATTTATTTCACCCACTTAATCTAAATGCATTTTAACCTTCTTTTTCTACTGGCTACCCCAAAGCACTACAAGGCACAGCAGTGATATATGAATGTTGAGTCAGGTCATAGGGTCGTGTCCTCAGTAAGGACACGAGGCCACTTTACTGAAGGTGGACAATGAACAGTGTTTGTTTTTCCTTGTCCCAGGTAAATGGGGGTAATGCAAAATGAGCCAAGTCATCCTAATGTGTTTCCTTTTCATTTAGCTTCAAATAAAATGAGTTTATGTGTGAGAATAGCAGAGAAGAACAAAGAGATCCCCCTTGAACTCCCAATTTGTTATGGGACTTTTGTAAGCATGGAATCAAGCTGCTAACAGCTAGATATTTCAGAGTATGTGATGTGCCCCAAACTTACAACTCCCTAACAGTTTTAACTCTGAGCCATCACAATCCTAGTGAGAAAGGAAAAGGAGTTGAAGGGAAATAAGGAAACCAATAATGTCCAAAGGTGTCTGCTTTTTAAACAGCTTTTAAAGTATCTGCCTATCTACTACAGATTGTTGATTCCATTCTCTGGGCAGAAATGGGAGTACTTTGGCATGACCAACAACAGCTTCTAAGAACATATAGAAAAAAGACAATGCAGATTATGTACCAAGTAATTACAGTTACGTTTAACAAATATGAACTTCAAGTGGTGTATTTTTTCAATGCTAAAAAGCAAAGCTTTTAAAATTCCATTATCTTAAGATAGTTTTAAATGATTTCTTTAAATGTGATTATTTCCTAAACCACACAAGAGTAAAATAGAGCATTTATTGATGGAATAACAAAAGTGCTTTTCTTAAATATTCTTCAAAATACATTTGTACAACTTACAATAATATATCCAAAATAACTGTATATACAAAACATTACCTAGTTTTAATGTATGTGCTTTTTTCCCCAAAAATTACAAAGTAACTTCTTTTTTTTTTTTTTTTTTGGCAAAGTTCAACCTTAACAGAGGTGACAATTTTAAAGGTTGGTTTAAGAAAATAGAACCTGAGGGAAATTGACACGCAAGAGTCAATGAGAAGCAAGAGATTTGAAGGAATATTTTTAGTTTGTTAAATAAAAATGTTTTTTAGAGTGATACTTTTCACATTACAAAAATAAACCAAAATGAAAAGGTCACTGTAAAATGATGAGAAAGATTCTGTAGACTTGCTCTTAGTATTTCAAATAGCCAACAATGCATGTCAAAAAAAATGAATGCAAAATCACAACAGTCTTGTATTTACTTTGTATTTGGAGAAGATATAGTGAAATAAGTGGCCACATTCTGTTTTCTTTTAATTGCTATTAATATGGTTGATCTGATTGGCTCTTCGATGAATTTCATCCAAGAAGTTCTCCAGTTGTTCTATTAGCATTCGTTTTTTAAACCTGTATAAAAAAAAATAATAGCACTCTCAATTTCTTTTTAATGGTTAAGTTATATATCAGTATAATGTTTTTCTTAAAACAGAGAAACTGGGCAGATTTTTCAAAGTGAAATAAAATTAAAAATCAACAACTTTTGATATATAAAATCTCCTGGAAGACACTAGCAAATTATTTTTATCAGTACTGTATTATAATTTGTTCCTAAAACAAACAATCCAGGCCTAAGTACAACGGGAAAGAGGTTATTCCTTCCACAATAAAAAAGAAAAAGGAAAAACCTAATATATACAGGATTACTAATATTGCAGCAAAATTAGGACTCCCAAAGTAATGATTCCAATAGCTCCTCATGTTCTTTGAAAGCTGACTGTTAAAAGGAATGTGAACAAAGTATGAATAAAATCCCTCAGAAAATGTTAGATGAAATGAAAGCTGGGTAGTAGCGCTTAAAAGCCACAGTGTTCTACTGTTACAATTTGAAAGCTAGCGAATCAAGGATAATTAGACATCTTTAGTAGAGAATATAACTAACAGTTAAAGTTCAAACTGCAATTAAAATTTTTTTTTCAGTAATATAGTACACTGAAACTGCATGTCTACATAAGCACTGATACTACTGATGCTTTTTAGAATATCCCAAAACATTGCCTAATCTATACCCACTTCTTCTCTACTTGTAACCAATATAAAATTACACAACTCTCCAAAAGACCGATTTTCAACCTTTTCATCTCATGGCACATATAAACTAATTAATTAATCTGCAGCACACCAAAAAACACATTTTTGCCAATCTGACCAAAAAAATGATATGATTTTGATTCATTTACACTGATTATTGTTGTGATGGCTGTTGTCATTTTTTAATTTGACAATATAAGGGACAAGAGGTCAATGCCCCTGACTAGTCAGGTATTACAGAAGTTTTTAACTTTTTGAGGCACACTGGATGAAAATTGCTGCTCTGAAGGTGGCAGAAGTAAAGTGCAGGCACCAGGAATATAGCGAAATCCATGATGATGTCCAAGATGACAGAATGTTATGTAAAGAGCAGAATAGGTGAAATACTCAAAACAAATAATGAAAGAAGTTATCGCCTTATCTTGCACCTTCAAAGTAGCCTATACTGTAGCCTCTCTCTGACACACACACACACACACACACACACACAGAGGATTAACTGCTCAATCTAAAACCAACTTTGAGTGTAGCATGGAAGAAACTGAGGGACTAATTAAAAAATGGGTATATTGGGAAGGTGAGATAAGATAAACTCTGTTTTCTTAAAATACTAAAAGTCTTAAAAGGGAAAATAAAACAAATTTTTATATTCACTAAACTTATAAAACTATGCTTTACAGTTAACTGTACTATGGAATTATCAATTAAAATCTTGATTCACATTCCTTGTACTAAAGTACATAATCTGGGCTACTGAAGCAATCAGAATAAGGCCCATTTGTCCTACTCTGGTCCCCTTAATTACATGTTTTCCCACATACAAATGAGCTGCATTAAAACATTGCCTTTCGAGGTTATTATTAATCACTGATTAATATTAACAGTAGTCCAAATATACAAAGGAGAAAAATTAGAGGCTTTTAAATATACAGACACCAAAAACCACAAGAGTAGGAAAAAAGAATATCCCAAAACATTGCCTATCTACACTTCGTAGGAAGATTCAAGTTCTAAAGAATATTTTTGTGGCTGCTTTTTAAGTGAACTTCTTTCAATAAATTATAAAAGAGAGAAGTGCTTGTGTGTGTGTGTCACATACATGCATAGCATAATAGATAGTTAAAATACTTCTTATAATGTGCTATAGATTATTTACCTTGATGCTTCTTTAATGACATTTTGTAAAAATATTAGTCTTGTTTGTAAACTGCCTTGTACATGCTTCAGTAAAGTGAAGATTCTTTCATATTCTTAAAAGAGAAGCAAAAAGAAAAATTAAATGGCTTTCATTTGCACTCATATTTAATATTTTTCTATTGTAGTTTACAAGATATACTAAGACAAAAAAATATTCTACATAAAATTTTCACTGCTCATTGAAGACTTTAACTTGCCAAACACTGCTTTTTTAGTAAAAGTTCTCATTAAAGTACCAAAGCTTAGAAGGGTGAATTAATAGCTTTTTGGTATTGCCACTGAAAAGTAAGATGCAAGTGGCCTAACAAAAATCCACCCTTATAATGAAAATTCTAAACTATAGCCACAATGGGGAAAGGGGGTTGGGTGTTGGGGGTATAAGGAGGAAAAATAATAAAACAGATTAAGAGTGGCTATTTCAGTTTCAAGTTTTCACACAAAACTCTGCTAAGGACTGTAAGATCCTAAATGGCAAGGACTGAGTCTTACCCATTTCTGGACCATCATAACAAGTGATCTGTCAACACCTTCTGAAAGAATGCCAGTTGATACTGAAACTTTATCCCACAAAGTTTTTTTGTTTTCATATAATGGATAGCTTTCATAACTTTAGTTTTTTGTTTTTTTTACCTAAACACATCCCTGGTCACCATAATAATTTAAATCTTAAAACAGTGGTAGGCACTATGCCAAGAACTTTAGAGACATGAAGTCATTTAATATTCCTGACATCTTTTTGGATTTGCTGCTACATTAAAATTTCAGTTGCTAGCTAGAATACTAGACTATGGGTTTCTGTCATGGTAGGAACTATATGTAATTTATCTGTGTGCTCTTCCTATGTTCTCAGTCCCTTCTGCTTATCATAGTACTTTAGATATAGCAAGCAGATATTTGTCAGTTTTTGTCAGCTGAACAAAGAATCAAATCCCACATATCTATATATCTATATCTATATCTATCTATCTATCTATCTATCTATCTATCTATCTATCTATCTATATATATATATAAACCTAAGTGGCCGTTTGATTGGTAGCTATGATGCACACTGACCACCAGTGGGCAAATGCTCAACATACAGGCCTGGAAGCATGGAACAGACTGATGAATGATGAATCTCAGAAGGAAGGGGGAGGTGGGAAGGGCAGGAAGAGATTAACCAAAGATCTTATATGCATACTAGAGGCCCGGTGCACGAATTTGTGCACCGGTGGGGTTCCTTGGCCTGGACTGTGCGGATTGAGCTGAAACTGACAGTCCAACATCCCCCGAGGGGTCCTGGATTGCAAGAGGGCACAGACCAGGCTGAGGGACCCCACCAGTGCACGAATCCATGCACTAGGCCTCTAGTAGCTTATATACTATTCAAGATTGATCTAGAATCAGATATAAGCTTTTAGTTAATTTTTTTTTGAGCACACACCAAAAAATCTGAGGTTTGTGTCTAAGTATACATACTTCTTCCTGGCTTTCTAATCTCTTTCATTATTTGTGCTTTTAGTTCAGTGTTGACTTTTTCGTGGCTTCTGCAATGCATCAATTTCTTTCCTTTGTTGAGTGAAGATGCTGGTATATTTTCTTCAGGGCATTGTACTTTATCTCTAGGCTCCTCATGATTTTCTAAAAATCCACCAACAGTGAGGTCATTAGTTCCTAAATGATCATGACCAAGAGTCTCTGTATGATTGGTTGGTCGTTCCAGTAAATTGGCTGGAGAAGATGATGTTGAAAATTCAGTATCCACAGCATTTGGTGTAATATCTGATAAAAGTTGGTCAGCAACATGATTTTCAACCACATCATCTATTGTTGAATCATTACTGGCTTCTGAAACTAAAAACAAAGATAAGAGGGAAAAATTATGAGAAACAATTTCAAAGTACAACACAGTAAAGAAAGCTCTAAAGAAATATCATTGCAACAAATTACAACTGATCATTTTCACAGATGCAAACTAACAAATAATGTGATGTGATGCTTAAGCTTTGATAAAGATATGGTGGATTCAATGTGGAACATTCACAATATTTATAAAATCTGTACAATTTTTGCCCTTAGGGGGGAAAAAAAGAAAAGCAACTTCAACTTTTATTTCTCTGTTTTTCTATGGCAATTTTATTGAACAAGTATGGCTTTAATGTTTTAGGGAAATATACATGATCAAGATTGTCATGCTTATCTTTTCTAGCTCTAGCTCTAGCTCATTCCAACCTATAGTTGCTTTATACATCTGTTGCCACTTAGAGACAAAAGTAAACACAGGGAGTTTAACATGTTCAATGGTCGTCAAGGAACATACCACCAAACAGGTCATTTTACAGTACACCCTTTTCTTATACTCATCCATCTGGCCTTCATTACTGGAGTAATGCAGAATAGCCCAGTGCGCACTTCAGCTCATTAGACAACTAGATTTAAAAACTTGCCACCTTGCCATTTACATGAGATTATTACACTTACTCCCCACAGAAAGCTGAATTCTAAGTTCCTTGATTGTTCACTAACAATAGCTGAATTCATCACTTCCCTCACATACTGTCCAAAACATACTCATCCCTACAAAAATCCCTTGAACTTCTGACTCCCTCCTAAATCCTATTCCAGAATATTCAAACTTTACTGAATGTCTTCTACAACTCATTTTTAATTGAAACCAGCTCTCCTGCAAAGAAACTTCTCTCCTTTTCAGACCTGAAATAGAAACTGCTTTCTCTTAAACACTCTCCATGGGTGTGGACTGATTCTTTTAATTCCCAGTACCACCTCAAGATCTTTCTTCCATGTACTCTTGTTAAAACTCTTGTTCTTTTGAGGCTCAACTGTGTCACTTTACTCATCCTCTCTCTCCTCATCACTATCTTTATTCATCTCTAGGCACACCTCTGTGGTCCCAATGTCTCCAGTACCTAGTTCACAACTTCCTCCCACTCCCACATGTCCCTCAGGACATCATTCTAGGTCCTTACTACTCCAAGTGTGGTCTGTAGACAAGAAGCATTAGCACCATCAGCAACTTGCAAGAAATGCTCATCTAAGGCTCCACCCCAACTCAGTGAATCATAATCTCTAGTTTTACTAGGCCCCAGGTGATTCACATATACATTCAAGTTTGAGAAGTGCTATAGTGTGTGGACTTCAATGTCTGAGAAGATAACCTACCTAGAACTGGCCTCCCAATTCCTCAATTACTTATCTCCAAAGAACTTTTCCACCTATATGTTTGCCCCTCAAGTCAAGCACAAATTCTGGATAGAGAGGAACCTTATCTTTGTACTGCCCTGCTATTGCTCTTTAATTCAGCCAGACTTTTACTCCAGAGACTCCTCTACTTTCTTCTTCCTATTAATCAGATCCTTTCTAAATATCCATTTTTTTATTTATCCAACTTATATCCCATAATGCATCACTTTTTAGCAATGTCTTAAATTTTCTCATCCTTTTGTTATTTCATGGCACTGGCCAGGAAAAACCCCACATTTGATGACTCTATCCATCTGCTTGTTCCAAACCTACATTTGGAAGGATGAGCACTACTGGAAAATTATGATCACAATCACTATCTGTACTTGATCTTAGCCCTGCTTTGCAATCTTATAACAGCCTTTTCTACCTCTCCCACAGAGAGCATTTTAATCTCCTCTACTCTCTTCACATCTCTGATTTTTCCCAATCTCTTCTCCCCTCTCAGCAGTAGACATCACTTCTTGAAGAGGCCTGAGATGGGAACTTCCTCTGCTTCCCATCATTAAGCTTGTATCCACACCTATTAGGCTTCAATGGAAACAGCATTCTTTCATCTGGGGTTTGGACAATTCCCTTCAGCTTTCTCAGTAATTTTGTGCTGATTATGCTTTTTCTCATCTTCATTTTCAAATATTCCTATCACACCTACATTTAAACATGCTCACCTCTCTATCAGCTTAAAAATAAAGCAAAATAACCATTTTAACCCCATAACCTCTTCTAGTTCCCACTCTCTTTTCCCACCTACCCTTCACAGATAAACTTCTTCAACTGGTTGTTTATATGCACTGTCTCCACTTTCTCATCTTCCATTCTTCAACCCCATTACTACACCAAAAATTGCTCTTGCTAAGATAATCAAAGACTAACAGAACTTTTCTAATCTTCTTCTTGATTGATCTGTATAAGATGTATCTGAGGAAGACAAAATGGTGGCGGAATAGGCAGACATGTTCCAAGCCTTGTCCAGGAGCAGATAGAAGGAGCAACTAAATCGAATAACATCCACCCTGAATTGGCAAAGTAAACACTGCTGGTGAGACAATTCGCAGCTGGGAAGGGCAGAGGACGCCTGGAGAACGGTAAAATCAGGGATCTGGGCTGGAGAGAGGTGCAGAACCTCCAAGTCCAGAGGGTCAGAGGGAAACCACATGGCACCCACACCAAGCCCCTTGGGACAGGCCTAACATCTGAATGTGGAAAGGAAGTCCACAGGGCTGCTGGTGGCATGGGATTCTAGATCTAAGCCCACAGCCATGAGAGGCTGAGCCCAGAGGGGGCAGCCTGAACAACTGCCCAAGCCATGCTGTCCTAGGGAAAGAGGGGCTCACTGTGGCACTGCTCTTTTCCCTCTTGTTGGTCTTTGCTTTTATTCACTAAATCCAGTTCATAGGACCTTTCAAATACAAACACTCACCCGTGGCTGAGGTGCAGGTAGAGGTGTGGACTTGTGGAGAGGAGAGGGTCAGGGAGAGGTGCCAGGGGTCTGGCACTGAGACATACATGAGACACCACACCTAAGCAGCCATTTTATCCTGAAGAGATAGCCCCTCCCTGCAGTCTCCAGGCAACCAATACAGCTACACCCAGACTACACCCTGAATGTTATAAATGATATAAAAAAAACCCACTAATAATCTAAATAGTCCCTGAGAGCCCTCAGGGACTGGGCTGACGAGAGGCCTTTCAGTCCCAGCAACCTCCCCAACTATAGCCATGTCAGAAACAGCTGCTTGAGAGATTAAGATTGACAGTGGGCAGACAGGCTAAGTGGACAGACTGGTTCTGCCTGCTGGCAGTCAAGGCTGTGGAGATAGACACAAACAGAGGAGTGATGGAATGCTTAGAACTTCAACAACCTAACAGGAAACTGAGAAGTGGCAGACAGTACAAAAAAGTGGGATCTTAAACCATCCCCAATGGGGCATTAAAACTTGGCGGAAATGAACCACACTCCACTTTTTCATTTTTATTACTATTTTTTTGTCTTGTTTTCTTTATTTTCCTTTTTTTGGTCCGCTTATTTTTTATTTCTTTTCGCATTATTTTTTTTATCATTCTATTTTTATTTTATCCTATGTTTTAAATTAATTTCCTTTTTTCTTTTTCTTTATCTTTCTTCTTATCCTCTCATCCTTTTTCTACTTCCTCTCTCCTGAATTGAGGTACTCCCCATATTCATTCAATTCCTTAACCTTACTTTCTGTATATAAGCTTGGCCTCTACAGATTCTGCCCCCACCCTCTTTTCTGGGTGTTTGTATTTTTTGGTTTATCTGTTTGTTCAGTGGCATTTTATCCACATATATATATATTTTTTTTTCCTCTTTTTCTTTTCTCTCTTACCATTTTTTTCTCTCTTTGATATCATTTGCACTCTTTTTACTCCCCTAATTCTCTGGTGGTCACTTATATTGGGGTTATCAGTGTTGTGAGTACATTCTGTCTTGTTCCCTTTGTGTCATGTCTTGTCGAGTGGCATTTTGTCCTGTTTGGTCAATGTGGTAGAGAGCAAGCCACATAACCAGACACCCGGAGAGGAGACTCCATCCACGAACGGATCAATAACACTCCAGACAGGAAGATGGTGGCAGTGAGGGAGAGAGTGAAAGTGAGGGAGCGAAAGGGGAGTGTGTTAAGGTGTGAGGTGGGGTGTGTGTGTGTGTGTGAGTGAGGGACAGTTAAATTCCACAGGACCTTTGGGGTAGGCAGACTGGGCTCGCCTAAACAGGCAGCCTCTGCTACCATTGCAAACAGTCCTGGGGTAGCTGACTCTACTGCAGAGGCTGCACTTTCTTGAAGGGGAGAGCAGTTGTGACTGGGAGCAAAGCCTCACCTCCAACCAGGGTGCCTCAGACACCACCCGGGACTCTACAGCCACCCCCATGAGGAACCTGCTGCCTCTGCTGAGGTCACACAGTCACTGAGAATCCAGCCACCCCGAGCATGGGCTCCTGTGAGTTCCGAAGAGTGCTCCTCTCTGGCCAGCCCAATGTTTTAGCCCAGGGCGCCATGACTACATGAGCAGCAGCCACATGAGCAGCCCGCCCCTGTCCAAGGAGCAGCAGCTGCATGAGTAACCCACCCTCATCTGAGAAGCACCAGCCCCACAAGCAACCCGCCCCCCGCCCCCCTGCAATTTAGAGGAGCCACCACAGCTGCAAGCAGTCATGCAAGCAACACCTATCAGAGGAGCTGCCACCAAATGAGGAACAGTCACTACTGCGACCACTTGAGAAGCAGGCTGTGCACGACTCAACACCTAGATCCTTCAGTGAGAGCAAAAGTGGGGAGACAAAGAAATGCCCAAAGGAAAGAAAAGGAGGAATCACCAGAAAAGCAGCTAAGTTAAATGGAGGCATGCAATACGTCAGAAAGTTAAGAAAAAGAGTCATACATTTCATAAACCAGATTAAAAAAAAAAACAACTTATGTAAGAATCAAGAAGAAATAAAGAGTGATAAGCTGCAATAAAAAACACTAAGGAAAGTTTCAACAGTAGACTAGGAGAAGCGGAGGACTGAATTAGCCAATTAGAAGACAGGGAAGCAAAACACACCCAAATTGAACTGCAACTGGAGAAAAAAATTAAGAGAAAGGAGGAGAGCTTTAAGGGAGCTTTGGGACAACATGAAACGAAGCAACATACAAATAATAGGGGTGCCAGAACGATAGGAAGAGGAACAAGTGTTAGAAAACCTATTTGAAGAAATAATGTCAGAAAACTTCCCTGATTTGGGGAAGAAAAAAGTCACACAACCACAGAGTCCAAAACAAGATGAACCCAAAAAGACCCACACCAAGACACATTGTAATTACGATGGCAAACGATCAGGACAAAGAGAGAATGTTAACAGCTGCAAGAGAGATACCGAAAGTTACATACATTAGATTTGATGATTTCTCAATAGAAACACATCAGGCCAGAAAGGAAAGAAGGAAGTTTACAAAGCGATGCAAAGCAAGGGACAGAATCCAAGAATACTATACCCAGCAAGGCTATCATTCAAAATTGAATGGGAAATAAGAAGCTTCACAGATAAAAAAGGGGCTAAGGGAGTTTATCAACACTAATCCAGCAATGCAAGTAATGCTAAAGGGACTGGTATAAAAAGAAGAAATAAAAAGGGAAGAAGGAACTCAGGCACAAAAATTAAAAATGGCTACAAACAAGTACCTATCCTATCTAATAAAAGAATAATATGCAAATTGACCATCACTCCAACACACAAGATGGTTGCCCCCATGTGATCAAAGATGGCCACCCCCATGTGGATACAAGATGGTTGCCACAAGATGGCAGGCAGGGGACGGCAGTTGGGGGCGACTAGGGCTTCAAGGGAGGGCACTTGGGGGCGACCAGGCCTGCAGGGGAAGCCAGGCCTGTAGGGGAGGGCAGTTAGGGGGAGACTGGGATGGCAGGGGAGGATAGTTGGGGAGACTGGGCTGGCAGGGGAGGGCAATTAGGGGTGATCACACCTGCAGGAGAGGGCAGGTGGGGGGGACCAGGCCAGCAGGGGAGGGCAGTTGGGGGGACCAGGCCTGCAGTAGAGGGCAGTTGGGGGTGACCAGGCTACCAGGGGAGGGCAGTTAGGGGCAGTTGGGCCAGTAGGGGAGCAGTTAGGCATCTATCAGGCTGGCAGGAGTGGTTAGGGTGTGATAAGGCTGGCTGGCAGAAGCAGTTAAGGGCAATCAGGCAGGCAGGCGAGTAGTTGGGAGCCAGCAGTCCTGGATTGTGAGAGGGATCCCAGATTGGAGAGGGTGCAGGCTGGGGTGAGGGAAACACACCCCTGTGCGCGAATTTGGTGCACCGGGCCTCTAGTCAATAATATCTATAAACGTAAATGGACTAAATGCTCCAAGTCCAAATACATCAAGTGGCTGAATGGATAAGAAAACATGAACCATATATGTGCTGTCTACAAGAGACCCATCTCTGAACAAGGGACCGAAACAACAAGAGGATATAATCCTGGTAAACATATATGCACTCAGCACAGGAGCACCCAAATACATAAAAAAACTTCTGGAAGATATCATGGGAGAGTTCAACAAAAATACAATCATAGTAGGGGACTCTAAAACCCCACTGACATCACTGGATAAATCCTCTAAACAAAAAAATCAGCAAAGAAACATAAATCCTAAATGACTCACGAGATCAGATGGACTTAACTGACATCTTCAGAAAATTTTACACCAAAGCCACAGAATATATATGCTCTTCTCAAATGCACATGGGACATTTACAAAGACCACATATTGGGTCACAAGAAAGTCTCTCCAAATTCAAGAAGATTGAAATGATATCAAGCATCTTCTCAGAACACAGTGGCATAATCTATATATATAAAAAGCCCATAGCCCTAATGCCCAAAGACCGGAGTGGGTGGGCAAGGCTACGAGTGCAGCGAGGCGCACAGGTGTGTGGGGCCGCACAATTTCATGTGCTGCGCTTCTAGTATTAGAAATAAAGTACAATAAAAACAATTAAAAAAATTCAAACACTTGGAAGCTGAATAGCATGCTATTAAACAATGATTGGGTTACCAAAAAGGTCAAAGAAGAAATTAAAAACATCCTAGAAACGAATGACAATGAAAACACAATGCAAAATCTAAGGGAAATAGTGAAAGCAGTCTTGAGAGGGAAGTTTATAGCTCTACAGGCCTACATCAAAAAACAAGAAAAAATGGTAATAGATGGTTCTTTGAAAGGATAAACAAGATTGATGAACCTCTAGCCAGGGTTACCAAGAAGCAAAGAAAGAGGACCCAAATAAACAAAATCAGAAATGAAAGAGGCGAAATAACAACAGACCCCACAGAAATACCAAGGATTGTTAAAAAAATACTATGAACAACTCTATCCAACAAACTAGACAACCTAGAGGAAATGGGCATATTCCTAAAAAAATACAACCTCCCTACACTCAATCATGAGGAATCTAAAAGTCTCAATAGGCCAGAAACTATGGAGGAAAGTGAAGCAGTCATCAAAAAGCTTCCAGCAAACAAAAGCCCAAAGGGCTTCACAGGGGAGTTTTACCCAACGTTCAAAGAAGAACTAAAACCTATCCTCCAAAGACTATTCCAAAATACTCAAGAGGAAGGCACACTTCCAAACTCCTTCTCTGAAACCAGCATTACCCTAATACCAAAACCAGATAAAAACAACACAAAGAAAGAGAATTACAGGCCAATATCCCTCATGAATATAG
Source organism: Corynorhinus townsendii (assembly GCA_026230045.1). NCBI lineage: Eukaryota > Metazoa > Chordata > Mammalia > Chiroptera > Vespertilionidae > Corynorhinus > Corynorhinus townsendii. The sequence continues at coordinate 93,612,887 of JAPDVU010000003.1, forward strand.
ATGCCAAAATCCTCAACAAAATTCTAGTAAATCCGATACAGTATTACATCAGAAAGATCATACACCATGACCAAGTAGGATTTATCCCAGGGATGCAAGGATGGTACAATATCTGCAAATCAATAAACATTATACATCACATAAATTGAGAGATAAAAATCAGTCATATCAATTGATGCAGAAAAAAGCATAAATCCAACACCCTTTTTGATAAAAACCCTCAGCAAAGTGGGAATAGAGGGATCATACCTCAACAAAATAAAAGCCTTATACAATAAACCTATAGCGAATATCATACTCAATGGACAAAAACTAAAACCATTTCCCCTAAGAACAGGAACAAGACAGGGATGCCTACTTTCACCACTCCTATTCAATGTAGTACTGGAAGTGCTAGCAATAGCAATTAAACAAGAAGAAGGAATAAAAGGTATCCAAATTGGAAAAGAAGACATAAAACTGTCATTATTCACAGATGACATGATACCGTACATAGAAAACCCTAAAGACTCCTCAAAAAATTATTAGACTTAATAAATGAATTTGGCAATGTAGTAGGATACAAAATTAAAGAAATCAATGGCATTATTATACACCAATAATGAACTTACAGAAAGAGAGATTGAAAAAAAAAACAATCCTATTTACCATTGCACCAATAAAATTAAGATACCTAGGAATAAACTTAACTAAGAAGGTAAAAGACCTATACTCAGAAAACTGAAAAAAGAGATAGAAGACATAAACAAATGGAAGAACATACCGTGTTCATGGATTGGTAGAATCAACATCATTAAAATGTCTATACTACCCAAAGCAATTTACAGATTCAATACAATCCCCATTAAAATACCAACAGCATATTTCACAGACCTAGAACAAACTCTCCAAAAACTTATTTGTAATTTAAAAAGACCGTGAATAGCCTACAGCACTCTTTAGAAAGAAGGACAAAGTTGGAGGGATAGCAATACCAGATATCAAGCTGTATTACAAAGTCACTGTTCTCAAAATTGCCTGGTAATGGCACAAGCACGTACATATAGACCAATGGAATAGAATAGAGAATCCAGAAATCGACCCAAAGCACTATGCTCAATTAATATTTGACAAAGGAGGCAAGAGTAATGGAGTCAAGACAGTGTCTTCAATATATGGTGTAGGGAAAATTGGACAGATACATGTAAAAAAATGAAACTAGACCACCAACTTACACCATACACAAAAATAAACTGAAAATGGATAAAGGACTTAAACATAAGTTGGGAAACCATAAAAATCTTAGAAGAAGCCAAAGGCAGCAAAATATCAGACATTTGTCGCAGCAAAATATCAGACATTTGTCGTAGCAATATCTTTACCGTTACTGCTCCTAGGGCAATGGAAACTAAAAAGAAAATAAACAAATCAGACTACATGAAAATAAAAAGCCTCTGCACAGCAAAAGAAACCATCCACAAAACAACAAGAAAGCCCACTGCATGGGAGAACATTTTGCCAATGTTATCTCCTATAAGGGTTCAATCTCCAACATTTACAGGGAACTCATACAACTTAACAAAGGGAAGATAAACCACCCAATCAAAAACTAGTTAACGACCTAAATAGATACTTTTTGAAAGAGGACGGACATACAGAAGGCCAAGAGACAAATGAAAACATGCTCGAAGTAACTAATCATCTGAGAGATGCAAATCAAAAGGACAATGAGGTACCATCTCACACCTCTCAGAATTTGGCTATCATCAACAAATCAACAAATGACAAGGGCTGGGGAGGAGCGGAAAAAAAGGTACCCTCGTTCACAACTGGTGGGAATGCAGACTGGTGCAGCCACTGTGGAGAACAGTATGGAATTTCCTCAAAAAACTAAAAATGGAACTCCCATTTGACCCAGTGATCCCACTTCTAGGAATATATCCCAAGAAACTAGAAACACGAATCAGAAAGGATATATGCACCCCTATGTTCATAGCAGCACAATTTACAATAGCTAAGATTTGGAAACAGCCTAAGTGCCCATTAGCAGATAAGTGGATTAAAAATCGTGGTACATCTACACAATGGAATACTATGCTGCTGTAAAAAGGAAGGAACTCCTACCATTTGCAACAGCATAGATGGAGCCTGAGAGCATTATACTAAGCAAAATAAGTCAGTCAGAGAAAGATATCACATGATTTCACTCATTTGTGGAATATAATGAACAACATAAACTGATGAACAAAAACATATCCAGAAACAGAGAAACATAGATCAGACCATCAAACCTCAGAGGGAAGGCAGGGGAAGTTAGGGGGAAGGGGAAGAGATCAACCAAAGGACCTGTAGTCATGCATATAAGCATATCCAATGGATACAGACACCAGGGGGGTGAGGGAATGAGCAGGGGGTGGGGGAAAGGAGGGATAAGGACACATATCTAATACCTTAATCAATAAAGAAAATTTATAAAAAAGACGTAACTGAGTTCACCAACCGCTCAATTTTCCTTTCCGTTAGTTTCCATGACACTAAATACTTGCCTATTTCTTTGATTCTTCTTTCTCAATCCCCCTTTCTGAACTTTGTATTTACTCTTAACTTTGGCACTTTCAAGGTCCTGTTTTAGGCTCTTTCCCCCACACCTCCCCTCTCATTGTTTCCCTAGGTGACATTTTATTAACTCCAATGGTAAACTGCCTCCCATATCTACCTCTCTAGCACAGTCCTCTTCAGAGTTCCAAACTCAAATAATCATCTTCTAACTTTAGGTGTCCACTTGGCTAACTAATATACACTTCTAAACTAAAATCACTCTTCCACTCCATCCCTGACATCATCATTTACCCAGTGTCTCTCAAGACACTTCTCTTGTTCTGGCTCCAACGCACTATCAGTCATCACCAAATCCTTTGCTGATATGTCCAATTATTTATCAAATACATATTTTTCCCACAAGCCCACAGCGGGGTCACTATTAGCTCTTCCCTGGGTTTCCTAACTGGTTCCTGTGCATTCAAAATAATTTTTTAACAATATCAAATATGCAGTCAGTGTCTATAATTTTAATTACCTTATTATTTTTTGTTGTTGAAAAGTTTGACTTTGTTTGATTCAGAGTCCAAATCAGGCCCAACATTACAATTGGTTTATATGTCTCTTAACTACCTTTGAATCTATGAAATCCTTCTGTACATCTTTTTTCTATGCATTTTTCTGGAAGCACACAAACACAACCACCAGATTCTTTGTCCTATAGTTTACCACATATGGTTTTACTAATTGTTTCCCTCTTTTGTCATTTAACATGCTCTATCCCTTATATTTCCTATAAATTGGTAGTTAGATCTAGAGGTGTGATCAGGTTGACGTTAAAAAAAAGTGTGTGTGTGGAGGGATTAGGACTACTTCAGAGGTAGTGCTGCATAATTCTATCAGGAGGTATATAAATATTTGTTTTCTCTACAGTTAAAATGCTATAAGCCATGAATAATCACTACCTATAATTAATAAATCCATCAATTCATTAATGGTTCCCTACATCCATTCTTATTCTTCCCTGATAAAATTCCACACATTTCATAGTCTTTATAAAATGCTAATCATATCTGGTCACTACTGCATCTTTAAAACTTTCAGTAGATTCTCAATGTCCTTAGAATAAAGTCTAAATCCTTTACAATGGCTTCTGAAGGCCCTCCATGATCTGACGTCTGCCTAACCTTCCGTTTTCACCTTATCTCATTCCCAACACCCTTGCTATACTAAAATTTTCAGTTCCTTCAATGTTCTTCTCTTTACCGTATATTCTTCTTCTTTTCTTTTAAATATATATTTCACTGATTTTTCACAGAGAGGAAGGGAGAAGGACAGAGAATTAGAAGCATCGAAGAGAGAGAAACATTGATCAGCTGCATCCTGCACAACCCCCTACTGCGATATGCTCGCAACCAAGGCACATGCCCTGACTGGAATCAAACCCGGGACCCTTCAATGTGCAGGCCAACGCTCCATCCACTGAGCCAAATCCATTAGGGCTGTGGTTGGCAAACTGTGGCTCGTGAGCCACATGCGGCTCTTTGGTGTCTTGAGTGTGGCTCTTCCACAAAATACCACAGCCTGGGCGAGTCTATTTTGAAGAAGTGGTGTTAGAAGAAGTTTAAGTTTAAAAAATTTGGCTCTCAAAAGAAATTTCAATCGTTGTACTGTTGATATTTGGCTCTGTTGACTAATGAATCTGCCAACCACTGCATTAGGGCTACCGAATACTCTTCTTAGACTACTCCTCTAGCACAGGCAAATGCACAGCTTTAGTTAACTAATTCCATTCACCCTTCAAGTGTTGGTTTAAACAACTCCCTAGTAAAGTGCCTATGCCTATACACAAAGTTAAGTTCTCATGCCAAATATGTCCACAACATACTTGACTTCCCTTTCACCACACTTCTAATGAAATGTCCAATGACTTTCTTTCCTCATGAATTGTAAGTGAAAGCAAAAATCACTGTCTTGATCTTACAGACCACCAGTTGGCAACTGCTGTTTTAGATTTTAAACACTAATAAAGCATAATGAAAATATAAAATGCTCAACAAAACATTAATTAAAAAGATACACAAAATTAATTACATGCCAATTTAGAATAAATATTAACTTCTCTAGAAGCTCTTAGACTTTATCAGTTTTTTTCTATAATCTATTTAAAAATCTCTTCTTTGAAGAACCAAAAAGCAGCAAATAATGTTTTTGTTGTTGATGTTGTTTTAAACTCTTACTTTTATGAAGAGGAAGGGGTTTAATAAGATCTGGCTGTGCTTGAGTCATAGGTATAGGTGGTCCTTTTCCTCCAATATGATTGTTCACAACTGGATTCTGTTGTCTGCCTCTTAGCAGTGGAGACATACAGCGACGTCTTTTAGGGATCCCTTGCATATTTGGTTCTCCAGGTCGTTTATGTTTATTTTGAGGTCCAGCCACAAATTCATCTGCTTCATCTATCATCATACCCTATAATAAAATACATAATTTCCTTGGGTTTATATTCAGTTTTTAAATGGCACAACTAATTCCAATTTCCATAAAAACAACTCTATTTAATTATGTTGACATTTATTAGGTACTCTACCAGGAAAATAGCGTTAGCTTACTTTAAATTCACAGTACCTAACACAAACGAATTATATAATGGAATATTTCAAATTTACCTTTTTATCCAGCTTAAAAGGGTTGCCAAATGTATGTAACCTTCGAGGCTGATCAGGATCAAGTTCTCTTAGTGGAGAAGGTACTTGCTTGAGATATTCCTGGTAATTCCCCATTTGTGCTATAGGAACACTGTGTACTTGATCTTTTTGAACAAAATAAAGCAACAACAAAAGTTAACATTACTAACACCTGTTCTAGTTATCACGCATCTTCTTATATATGAACTAGAGGCCCGTGATGCACGAAATTCGTACAAGAGTAGGCCTTCCTCTTCCTCCTCAGCTGCCGACACAGGCTTCCCTCTGGTTGCCGGCAGGCACCTGGGACCCGGGCTTCCCTTCAGCCCCAGCTTCGTTTGGAAGGTCATCTGGTCTAATTAGCATATTATGCTTTTATTATTATAGATGCTACCTGGTGTTTCTTATTTTAGGCAGTCTTCTCTTACCACATACTCTAAATTAATGTGTTGCCATTATAAATATTGTGACATAAAACTCTGAAATTTTTAAAATAAAGTTTAAAATCATTGATTTTATCTTCTAAACAAAACAAAAATATTGCAGCTAATTTCAGTGCATAGAATCAGCAATGTATAACCTTACCATGAAAAGGAATGTCTCTTCTATTCTATTCCAAATATACACAATTTAATTATAGCAGAATTTACAGATAAAAAACATACATAACCCTTTTTTTATATATATCTATAGTAGAATGCTTACATCAGAGATAGCAAAAGGTTAAATTTTCACCTGACTTGATATGCAAGTGCCATGCATATGGTTGAAGGAAATATTAGAATTTGACAATTATTGGCCACCCAGAGTTAAGCCATCAGATATTGGTTTTCTATATAATAGAGATGTAATATGCAAATGGTTGTTACATCGTGAAGCATAATGACCAACTGTGTAATGACCAGATCAGCAGGAGGGTGGGGCAGTGAGCTACAAGCAGGCGGCGGAGAGCTACAGGAGGAGGCAGGGCAGCAAGCTATGGGAAGGGTGCGGGGGGGGGGGGAGGGGGGCGTGGAGGGAGCTACAGGAGGGCAGAGCAGTGGGCGGAGAGCTATAGGAGGGCAGCAGTGAGCTACTGGCTACAAATAGGCAGAGGAGGGCACAGGGCAGGAAGCTATGGGGGGGGCGGGGGAAGCTAAAGGAGGGCGGGGCAGTGGGCGGAGAGCTACTGGAGGGCAGCAGTGAGCTACTGGCAAGCTACTGGCACATGGATTCATGTGCAGGGCTACTAGTAACATAATAAAATAACTCAGTTTGTATATGTATCTGCATATGTGAATGGATGAAAAATCAAGAAAGGAAACTAAGCTGTTAACAAAGGTGGTTATATCTGGGGAATAGAATTTGGGGCAAATTCTATAGTGAAGGCAGAAAGAAAGGTAAAGAATTATGGATGAGTTTTTACTTAATTTGTTTGAATTTACAATGAGAATTGTGCAAGAATTCTTTAAGAGTTACAGTATTACCCTATTGTATTTTAATATAAAGAGAAAAAGACCAATATTAAAATAATGATCTAACCTTCATCCTGTCCTTTAAGAAATCTTCGGGTGCTCTTCATAAGATTAAATCTCATTCTTGTTAAGTGATCCAAAAGATTCCGTCTAGGTATGTCATACGCATTTCTAAATGTCTGTGGCTTTAAATCCTATTGAAAATATTCAAAGACAAAAGTTATTTATAAATATAGAATTAAGAGACTAAAATCTCTACCTTGCACATAGGTTTGAAATAATATATATAAGTTAACTAATTACCTTAAAAAACAGAATAGTGATGCAATCTTAAAGTACTGTTTTGGGAACCAAAAGATAAAAACTTGGTAGTGAGCTCAACCAAACCATCTCAAAATTACATCCAACTCAAGATTTTATTATATTTTCTGATTAAAAGAAGTAAACACACAAATTTTAAAGACTTCCAAGATTTTATCTTATGCTTTGATGTATAATGTATATGCTATACAACTACCTATTTAAGTATAAGTTCAATGAGTATTAGTAAATTTATAGTTGTGAAATAATCACCACAATCCAGTTTTAAAATACTTCCATCATTTCAGAAAGTTCCTTGTGCCCATTTGTAGTCAATCCCTATTATTAGCCCCAGGCAACAACTTACCTGCTTTCTGTCTCTGTACATTCCATTTTATAAATGGAATTTTGCAATATCTAAAATTTTCTATCTGGCTTCTTTCACTTAACATGATGCTTTTGAGATTCATCCATATTGTTCATGTATCAGTAGTCTATTCCTTTTTATCATAGTAAAGTAGTATTTCATTATATGGATATGCCATATCTTTTATCCATTCACCAGTTGATCAACAATGGACTGTTTAGAGTTTTGGAGTATTATAAATAATAATATCTACCCATTTTTCTTGAGTAGATACCTACAATTGCTATATAAACAACATATAAAAAACCCAATCAAAAAATGGGCAACTGATCTAAATAGACACTTTTTGAAGGAAGACAGAAGGAAAGCCAAGAGACATATGAAAACATGCTCAAAGTCACTTATCATCAGAGATGCAAATCAAAACAACAATGCGGTACCATCTCACACCTGTCAGAATGGCTATCACCAACAAATCATCAAACTACAAGTGCTGGCGAGGATGCAGAGAAAAAGGAACCCTCGTGCACTGCTGGTGGGAATGCCGACTGGTGCAGCCACTGTGGAGAACAGTATGGAGTTTCCTCAAAAAACTAAAAATGGAACTCCCATTTGACCCAGTGATTCCACTTCTTGGAATATATCCCAAGAAACTAGAAACACGAATCAGAAAGGATATATGTACCCCTATGTTCATAGCAGCACAATTCACCATAGCTAAGATTTGGAAACAGCCCATCAGCAGATGAGTGGATTAAAAAACTGGCACAGCTACACAATGGAATACTATGCTGCGGTAAAAAAGAAGTTCTTACCATTTGCAACAACATGGATGGAGGTGGAGAGCACTATGCTAAGTGAAATAAGCCAGGCAGAGAAAGATAAATATCACATGATCTCACTCATTTGTGGAATATAATGAACAACATAAACTGATGAACAAAAATAGATCCAGAGACAGAGAAACATCAATCAGAACATCAAACCTCAGTGAAGGTAGGGGAGGGTGGGGTAAGGAGGAGAGATCACCCAAAGGACTTATATGCATGCATGTAAGCCTAATCAATGGACACAGACAACGGGGGTGGGGGGGGGGGTGGGGGCGGGGGCATGAATGGGAGGTGGGGGGTTATGGGGGAATAAGGACACATATGTAATACCTTAACCAATAAAGAAATTTTTTTTAAAAAGTAAAAAAGAAAATAAAAAAAAAAACAATATATGTAACATATATATTATATATATTAGTATCATATATAATATGAGAGTTCCAGTTGCTCTACATCCTCACCAACACTTGACATTTTTCAGTCTTTTAAAATTTTAGCCATTCTAGTGGGTGTAAAGTGGGACCTCATTATGGTTTTAATTTCCCTATGATCAATAAGGTTGACTGTCTTTTCATGTGCTTGTTCAAGTTTGTATATCTTATCTGGTGAAGTATCTGTTCAAATATTTGTCCTTTTTTTATGGGGATGTTTATCTCTTTATTATTGGGTTCTATGAGTTCTTTAAGGATTTTGATATTAAGTCTTTATTCAGTATGTGTTTTGCTCCCAGGTTTTCAGTTCCTTTTAATTTTGCAAAGTTTCATTTGAATTAATGATTTCAATGAAGTTCAATTTATCAAGTGCTTTCTGTTTTTTATTTTAGAACTCTTCCATGATCTATGACCCAAGTTCATGATGACTTTCTCTAGTTTTCTTTTAGTTTACAGTTTTAGTTCTTACACTTAAGACCATGATCACTTCAAGTAATGTTAGGTGAGGGTCAAGTTAATTATTTTGAATACTAGAGGACCGATGCACGAAATTCGTGCAAGGGGCTCGGCCCCCGCTGCCATGGTGGCTGCCTCTGTCTTGACCCCTGCACCATGGTGGCCGCCTCGGCCTCGGCCTCACTTCGGCTCTGCCGCTGCTGTCGCCTGCCGTGGCTTCATCTGGAAGGTTGTCCAGAAGGACACCCAGTCTAATTAGCATATTCCGCTTTTATTATTATAGATGGATATCCAATTTTTCTAGTGCTACTTGTTGAAAGGATTGTATTCTCACCTACTGAATTATTTGGCACCTTGTTAAAAATTAATTGACTATTTGTGTGAGGGACTACTAGACTATATTCTGTTCCATTGATCTATATGTTTATCCTTATGCCAACAACACAAACTGCTGATCACTGTAGCTTCACAGTAAGTTTTAAAATTAGATAGTGTAAGTTGTCCAACTTTATTCATTTCCAAAATTGTTTTAGCTATTCTAGTACCTTTACACTTCCATATGTATTTTAGAATCAGCTTGTTTTTTTTTTTTAAAAAAAGCTGCTGGAATTAAACCTTTTTAATAACAAGTATCATAAAGCATTTTAGGATCACACTGTGAACCCAAGGTCATAAGTACCAAATTACAGTGACTCTACCATTAGCTATCTAACTTTAAGCAATCTCTAAGCCTCTGTTTACTAACTTATAAAATAAATGGGTTGGTTTACTTTTTGTCAATACATTCATTCACTCACCATGGACAGTATTTTTTTTTTTTTTAAGAATAGTTATTGCCCTGGCCAGTTTGGCTCAGTGGATAGAGCGTTGGCCTACAGACTGAGGGGTCCTGGGTTCGATTCCAGTCAAGGGCATGTACCTTGGTTGCGGGCATATCCCCCGTAGGGGGTGTGCAGGAGGCAGCTGATCGATGTTTCTCTCTCATCGATGTTTCTAACTCTCTATCCCTCTCCCTTCCTCTCTGTAAAAAATCAATAAAAAAATAATTTTTAAAAAAGAATAGTTATTGATTTTTAGAGAGAGTAAGGGAGAGGGAGAGAGAGAGAAACATCAATGTGAGAGTGCAACATCAATTGGCTGCCTCCTGCATGCTCTCCACCAGGGGTGGAGATGTAGTGGGGGATTGAGTCCACAACCCATGCGTGTGCCTGACCAGGAATCAAACTGGCAATCTTTCAGTGCACAGGAAGATGCCCAACCAATTGAGACCAGCCAGGGCTATCTGTTTTAATTCTAAAATTCAATTATTCAATCAAAGTATAATGATCATTATTCTGCAGAGGCATAAAAAGTACTTCTGGAAATTTGGACAAACAGTTTCAGTTAATAGAAAATTTTATCTATATTCAATAGCGTAACAAAATATAACTAGAGCAATACTAAATTCATGTAACTATTACCTTATTGAGCAAAGCAACTTGGAACCCAGTGTATTCTTTCATGTTCAGGTCCAGCAGTCTATGAGGAACATCCTCTGAAATTCCCTGGAGGAGTTGATGAAAATCTTTCCTATAGGCCATTGATAAACCATGTGATCGGCTTCGAACTTTAATTCCAGTTTCCTGTACTACTTTTTTGCCTACAGATCCAATGACTCGATCAGATTCTATTTTGGCCTACAGTAAAAAACAAACAAGAATTATCTTGATATAATATAAATTGGTAAATTAAATACTACAGTTTTAATCTTCTATAAACTAAACATTTATATATTTAAAAAGTATATAAGAAATTGAAATCTCAAGTGACATACTTTATGTCAAGTATTTGGTAAATTAAACATAGTTTAAACAATGTCTTACGATTTTAAATCATTATTATAACCTTTTGGAGCAGGGTGAACAAACACAACTTTAATTGTATTTACTTATCTAATTTTAAAAAATGTTTTTATTGATTTTTTCAGAGAGAGGAAGAGAGATGGAAACATTGATGAGAGAGAAACATCCATCAGCTGCCTCCTGCACGCCCCCTACCAAGGATTGAGCCCGCAACCAGCACTTGTGTCCTGACCGGGAATCAAACTGGTGAACTCAAGGTGCACGGGACTATGCTTAATCCAAGGAGCCACATCAGCTGGGCTAATTGTATTTACTAATACCTACTATACTTAAACCATGAAATGTAAAGATGCCCTAAATGAAAATATGTATTTCTAATTCAGAGGTGATATAAAATTAGAAAATAATCATTGCATCAATATTTACTTAAAGACATTAGCATATAACTAATGTTCATACATACAGCAAATGATGAGGTAATTTTTCACTGGAAAGCGAATACCATTATTTTGACTCTTTACAACCTGCATTTCAATTACTGGTAGCAGTTAAAGTAGAGATGGCAGGAGTACTGGGAAAATGTTGTATTTTATATGACAGTAATAACTTGGCAGTAAGTTAAACTCTATTGCTGAACTACCATAGTATCTGTTAATGTGATTTATGCCCCAAATAACAAAATTCAATATCTCTTTCAAACATTTCAAAATAAACTACCATTTTGAAAGAAAAGAAAAAGAAACATGATAGGTTTTAAAGCATAAAACAAAAGAAACTGATATTTTATCCAAGAAAAACAACTTTCTAACATAAATTTCTCAAAACGAAGACTATTCACATAGAGAAAGTCTAGGAAGCCATTTCATAAACTAAGAATTATTATTTGAAATTAACATTTCAAATCATAGCATACCATGTACTTGAGACAGAATTATGGATATATGATATATGTGATTTTAAAATGTAATATAGTAATATAATGATATTCTTTTAGAACTATCGAGAACTAATATCTGGTCTGCTAACCAACTTAAAAAACATTCAAAATATATAATGGCTCTATTTCTTAACATTACCTGTTGACTCAACTTTTTGAGGTATGAAATGACACTGTAACTTAGTCCATATTCCATACTGTCTGCTATGAGGTTAGGTGCTCCCATCATTCTAACAGCTTTCCTCAGAGGCTATAGGCAAAAAAACAACAACCATCACTTGTCAGAAATTTATGGCTAGATGTGTTAAGTCAGTTTTGGAAATTTCTGCCCCCCAAATTTCTCCTTTTCCTCAATAAGAGAGTAACAACATACTTGTATTTCAGTAAAATGTTTGTCAGTGGTATGAAAGGCAGTTTGAAATACTAGTAAAATGGGATTAGAGACTATAACAATAACACCCAGGGTGAGAAAAGGTGAAGTCCTGAACTTCTTAGTATCCCTGGAGATAATAAATTTGAAAGAAATGGCAGGAGACACTGCAGAAGTAGATTTGGTAGAACTTGAGTAGTAGATGAAAAGGAGTCAAAGGAAATAGATTTCTACTTTGGGAAACTGTGTGGGTGTAACTCAACCACTCACTAGCTTTGTTAACACTATACCACGTTATATAACCTCTCTATGCCTTAGTTTTTCTCATTTGTAAATGACAATAATAGTATCTACTTCACATGGTTGTCATGGTTTTAAATTAATCAATACATGTAAAACACTTATAAAAGCAATTGGCACACAGTACACATTCAGTAGGTGTTAATCATTATGACCATTATCATTAGCTGGGCTGGAAAAAAAAAAAAGAAACACAGAAAGAAGCTCTGAAGGAAAAATGAGGAAGAGGAAAAAAAGTATAATATTTACTATGGATGTGATATAATGAAATATTTAATTGTAACGAGAGACCAATTGAAACCACTTTGTACAATGAAAAATATCACTAGCAGGAGTGTCTAGCATATTTGAATGGAATACAGACATAAAAAGGATGAAAATTCACTGACATATTAGAAAATGTATAAGCCTTTGTATAAAACTAGAATCAAATCCCAGCTCTGATATTTAATATCCATGTATCTTTGGCTAAATCCTCGGGTTGCTATGAAATGTAAATAAGTCAACATATCTAACATCTGATATTCAAAGTGTTTCTTCCTTTCATTCTCTTACTAGGCAGGCATTATGTGTTAGCCACTCATAAACTTATCACTTAAAACTATAAAATATTATTTTTAAAGTTCAAGAAATTAATGTTCTTATGAGAAATCATTTATAAAGATCAGTTATACTCAAATGCTATAATACTCCTGAATTAAAAGCAGAAGTAATGTCTAAAGTTACTTTTCATAAAACAAAGTATACTTAATAATATATACATTATTGGTCTTATCCACTATGATAAACTAGGTTTTAAGTAATTAGAAAATTTACAGTTCTAAAAATATATGGTCCTATGAGAATATATACTTATCTTAACCTAAAAACATATTTCTGAAGATTTAGGAACTAATGAAACAAAAATAATTTTGTACCTGTAAAGAGAAATAATTCTGAAATGGCAATTAGAAAACATAGTACAACAATTGAGATTAAAAACCTAAATTCTAAAGCCAGACTGCCTGGGATTGAATTCCAGTGCCCCATATATTCGCAATGTAGCCTTAGACAACTTAATATTTTAGTGCCTTAGTTTCCTCATCTATGAAACAGGAACAATGATCATTCCTACCTCAGAGGCTTACTATATGAATTAAATAAGATTAATATCTGTAAAGTGCTTAGGATAAGTACCTGGCACAGGGTAAGCATTGTATCTATTCATGATCATCATCATTATCATTTTGCAAGTCATGAAACATTTCTTTCTCACTATATTTATATTGGTCATTTGTAAACACAATTTTCATGACATTTAATATATAACAGCATTAAACAGAAGTTTGTAATGCAATAAAGTATAAGCATAATATAAAACTTTATAACAAGTTCTATTTTTAACAATAATATTCTTACCCCAAGATAGTAGGGAGGCATTGTCTTCAAGTAACTTTCGAATGACTGTCTCCATTTCAATGTTGGTTTTGCTTTATGTACTTTAAACAAGTCATCTATAAATGTATAATGTAAACTATCATTATTAGACGAAAAGCAGGTCAGTTTAGTCTGTTTTCTTATTTGTAAGAGGAAGACTAATGTGAGATATAAGCTTTTAATAAAATAAAAGTGGTAAAATTTTTGGTTCTGGAATTTTCAGTTAGTAATAACATTTTAAAAATGAAAACAAAAAAGCCAATCATGGTATAGAATTACATCAGGGAGGAATCAGGAAATACACAAGGAAAAACTCTACCCTATATAGACCTAGACATGAAACAGATTTGAGAAAAGAAACAAGTATGCAAAGTGTTTTCTATAAAATATACCTACTAATATTGACTACAAAATCTGAATAATTTCATAAAGGAAAATTAGTCTTCTCCAAGAGTACACCTCAAAAATTATAGACAGATGGTCCCCATAAACTAACTTTAGGCTTTTATCATATTACTAAAGGTCTGTTGCATGAAATTTGTGGACAGGGTGCGGGGGGAAGAAGGGGGTCCCCTCAGCCCAGCCTGCACCCTCTCCAATCTGGAACCCCTCAAGGGACGTCCAACTGCTGGTTTAGGCCCAATCCCAATGCTGGCTCCTAACTGCTCACCTGCCTGCCAGCCTGATCTCCCCTAACTGTCCCCCACCGCCGGCCTGGTCTCCCCCAACTGCCCCCCTCCCCGCCAGCCTGGTCTCCCCTCACTGCCGCCCCACACAACCTGCTGTTCAATGGTTCTGTCGTCCCTCACTGCCCCTACACGCCCCCCCCCCCCCCCCGGCCTGCTCGCCCCACACAGCCTGCTGGTTCAGTGGTTTGGTTGTCCCTCACTGCCCACCCCCTGCTGGCCTAGTCACCCCACGTTCGGTCATCCATCCAGTTGTTTCAGTCGTAACAACTCCTGGCTTTTTATATATTAGGATTTTGGAGCAAGTTAATTCTTTTTTAAAAATAAAAATATCTGCCAAGTGAAAATTAAGATAAATTCTTACAAGAAAATACACTCATATTTTATGACTATGCTTCACAAAATGTCTTATTTACCAAATACAAAGCCTATGTTACTAATTCTAACTATGTAAACAATCTAACTTAAATTTAATCTAACTTAAAGAATTAGAATATTTAATTTTTTTAAATCCTCACCCAAGGACATGTTTACTGATTTTAGAGAGAGACAGCAAGAGAGAGAAACAGTGATCAGTTGCCTCCTATAGGAGCCCCAACCAGGCATCGAACCCTAGAACCTGGGTATGTGTCCTGACTGGGAATCAAACCCACAACCTTTTGGTCTTCAGGACAAGGCTCCAACCAACTGAGCCACCTGGCCAGGGCTAGAATATTTAATTAAAAATTTTAAAATATAATACCTTCGTAAATTGTTGACTCAAAGGTGATTTGACATCACAAACATGTAATAAAATAACCTTTGACAGGTTTAAAATTTTAAAGACATTTTCATTAATTTTTAGCAGATAAAAAACTCAGAGAACGTTCCTATGTATGCTAAGCCACAGAGAATGTGCTAAGAATGACTTACCTAAAAGGGGAAGGAGGACTGGGTAATTGTAAGGCATCACAAATAAGTTGACACAGTTCAGTGCTGTACTGGCTTTTAAGTAACCAAAGGGATGACCAAGTTCGCTATATTTTGCACTATTGCTCACATATACCTGTTAAAAAGGAGTGGTTAAAACTTATTATTTTTTAATCCTCACCTGAAGATACGTTTTTACTGAATTTGACAGGAAGGGAAAGGTAAAGGGACAGGGAGCGAGTGAGGGATGGAGGGAGAAAGGAATGAGAGAGAGAGAGAGAGAGAGAGAGAGAGAGAGAGAGAGAGAGAAACATCGATTGATTGCCTCCCAGATGTGCCCCAATTGGGATTGAACCCAAAACCTGTGTATGTGCCCTGACCAGGAATCGAACTCACAACCTTTTGGTGATAACTGTTACAACCAAATGAGCCACACTGGCCAGGGCAAAACTTCATATTTTTATGAAGGTTAAAACCTTTACAGAATGTTTATATAAACTATTGATTATACTTAACTTTTTAAGAAACATTTAACTTAAATTGTTTAGCTCACCTGCCAACATGTTTGAGGAGATTTCCTTTCCAGGATAAATTGAGTCAGTGGTGAAGGTTCCAACTCATATTTGTCAAAAGGCAATTTGTCAATAACCATTGGTTCACAATCTGTACAGGAAAACTTCACTACAGGATGAGATGTACGAGGTGGCTAGAGGGGAAAATCTTATTACTATTTACACAAAATACCAGAAACAAACTCATTTTCAGTATCCCTCACTATGAAAATTTACTTAGTTCCTAAGTTTTACTAGTCAGAGTTTAAATTACTACAGAAAGCATCATTAGCTGAAAGAAAATACTTAAAAATGCAAAGCTTAAATTACATAATATTCAGAAGAAAAACACAAAACACTTCAAAATCTACATAAAATGGAAACGTTTTTAGGTTTACAATGTAAAATTTTGGAGTAAGTACTCATTGTGTTTTATATCCAAGATATCCAAGAAACAAGGAACATATAGAAACCTTCCATTTAAGTCCTCACTTGTAGAAATTCAAAATTACTTGTATAGAGTAGTGGCTTCCAAACTGATCACATACCTTCAAGTTTTTGAATATACAATTAAGTTAGGACATTATATGTATTTACTAGAGGCCCGGTGCACAAAATTCGTGCACTGGGCGGGGGGGGGGGTGAGGGGGGCACGCGCTCAGCCCAGCCTGCCCCCTCTCACAGACTGGGAGACCTCAGGGGACGTCCTACTGACAGCTTAGGTGGGGAGTGGGCCTAAACCGCAGTCTAGCCTCCCTTGCGGGCTGATCAGGGGAAGGTGCCATGCCCATCACCCTGCTGCTGCTGCCACTGTCGGCCACCAAGGTGTTTTCATCAACTCCGACTCCAGTCCCTTCACCACAAAAAAATGACAACTTTCTTTACACATTTTCAAGATGTCTCTTTCATAGGAAATGACATTTCTTTTTTTTTTTTTTTTTTATCCTCACCTGAGGATATTTTCCCATTGATTTTTAGAGAGCATGGAAGAGAGAGGGAAAGACAGAAACATCAATGTGAGAGGGACACTTCAATTGGATGCCTCCTGCCTGAGCCCTGACCTGGGCCCCAACCAGGGAGGAGCCTGCAACCTAGGTGCATGCCCTTGATCAGAATCAAACCCGGACCCTGCGGTCCGCAGGCCGAGGCCCCACTGAGCCAAACCAGCTAGGGCAGGATATGACATTTCTTAGCCCCTCCAGCAGTGGACCTTCATTTTTTCCTCCAGGAGTGAGGTAGAAAAACCCTAGAGCACCTTCTTGGATTCTTATTACTCAAGTTATCAAGAACACTGCCAGTGGCATACAGGAAGCTTAGCCAATGAGCTGTAGAAAAGATGTTTCCTCTGTAGCTCACATGCAGAGGCAGGCCTGCTGGGACACTGTCTCCCAGCAGAGGTGGCCTGGGCATGTCCTCCTGCCTCTCCACTCCTGCTCCTGGGCCTGTTGGGGCTGGGCGGCGGTGGCGGCAGCCTGGGCACGCCCCCCTGCCTCTCCGCTCCCGGGCTGTGCCATCCATGGCTTGCCTCATAGCACAAGCAATCCCCTCCTGCCCATCTGCGCGCAACCTCTTCTTGAGCCAGCATCCTAGCTAATTTGCATATTCTCTCTCTCTCTCTCTCTCTCTCTATATATATATATATATGTAGATTTTAAAATTATTTATAAATTATTAAGTATGTATAAATGTATAGGTACATAATAAAAGTTTCAATGTATTCCTTCCCTATTGTGGCAAACTGTTTTGGTTATCCCCGTGGTTTATACACCCTACTTCTAGAGATACAAAAAAATACAATACTTGAAAGGAAAAAAAGGGTGGGAACATGTTACTCTATTTTCCCCTTAATAGTTTCCTTCCTAAAAATCTTACTGGTCTTTTTTGAGGGTCACTGAGCTCCAACCAGCTTCAGGGGCATCTTTAGAAGTCAGTAACATTGCAGAAGACATCAAGGCCAAAATCAAGATCTACCAGACTGCCCCTCTGACAGCCACTTCCTCAGCCAGAACTGGACAGGGAGCTGCTGGCCATCTGGGGGAGATGTCTCCATGTATGAATGTTACTGGTATATATACAAGTACCCCTGTCCCATATCCTGGGTGTCAGCCTAGGCCACAACCACCAGGCAGAAGTCATGATTCCTGAGGAGATCTGAACTGCCTCCACACACCTCTCCTCTGTCCTTCATCCTTCTCCGAGGGTGGTGAAGGAGGCCCTGGGTACATGGTGATCCCCCATCCTGGGATCTTGAATCACGACTTAAGTAATAATAATTGTTGGAAAATGGAAAATAAAATCTCACCAATTGAAGATTGGTGAAGAAAATATGAGCTATGAAGATATAATTTAAAATTTCATAGCTATAAAGGACTCTCAGCCTCAGTTACTATCTGTACATTGGTGGCTCCCAAATCTGTGTTGGGACCAGATCCCTTTCATTTCTCGTATGTATCCAACTTCCTGCTAGGCATAAACTAAATTTCCTATAGGTCCCTCAGACACATTATTATTCAATTTATTTCTTCTCCAAACCACAAAACCTATTCTAAAAACCTAGATGTTATCCTTAATATCTCCTATTTATCCTCCATATTTAACTGTCACAAAGACCTAGATAAAGAGTCCATAAATTCCAAGCCACTTAGCAGAATACAAACATGGCAAGTGCTCAGTATTTAGTTACTACCCTCGGTCAATAATAAATTCCCATCTCTCTAGAAATTTATCTTCTATTTCTTATCACTCTAATTCAAGCCTTCATTTCTCAGACTGGAGTTGTATAACTGCTTATTTTTTAATTAGTCTCCCTAATTAGCACCCTCTAATCCTATGGCCATGAAATGTACATAATCATGTAATTACCCTACCTGAAAGTATTTGATAAAAGTAATAGCCAATCACCTAAAAACAGGGTCCAGACTCTTATATTATACACAAAGATCCTTAATGATCTGGTCCCCATCTGCCTTTCAACCACCACACTGTGTACACACTGTGCTCTAGCCATGCCAAACTACTTGCAACTGCTCAAATAGATCATCATCTTTCATGCCCCTGTGTTTCACATGTTATCCTTGACTGCTTTATTATTTTCCCCCTTGCAAATAAAGTTTTGAAGTCTGAACTGGCAAGTATCAACCACTAAAAGACTTCTTTCCTTATACTCCTTCACTGTATCCCAAACACATACCAGGCAATTAGGCACCACTTCCTCTGGGTTCTGCTCTGCCCCTTTATTACAGTTAACACGCTGTACTCTACTATGTTTATATGTCTGACCTTCCTATAAAATGGTTAGGTTCAACAGGGTGAGCACTGCGTTTTATTCATCTTGTGCTCCTGTGCCTAAGTTGTACCTAACACATTGGTTATTGATTCAGTCCATAAAACACACTTGTTTTTTAGATGAAAATATTGAGGTCAAGAGGAAAAGAGAGGCAGAGGGAATTCCTCTAGAATTTGGCTAACAAATTTTGCATTATTTCAGTTAATCCCCCAAAGAAGCCTACTTCTATAGATAGGAGCTACTATAATTATTTAACAGATAGGAAATTAAGGTGTAGCTAATAACTGGTAGAGCCATGATTCAAATACAGAATCAGTCTCTAATAAATCACACTTATTTTCAATACTTTTTAATTGAAATAAAAATTTATTTCCCTCTAATATCCTTTAGTCACTAAATTTTGCCAGTTCTTCCCATTATCGTCTTATGATTCTTTCTTCTATCATCTTATCCAAACTCTTAATATCTCTTATGTGAACTATAGCAATAGCCCAATAGGAAACCTCATTACCTTCCAACACATCTACTTTTGCTGCAAATAACAACCACCAGATCAATTTTCCTAGGGCAGCACTCTGTAAAAAATGTCGTCAGTTATCCTTTCAGTCTCACTGAAAAAGGCTTAAATTCCTTAACCCTGCACTTAAAGTCATGAACAATTTGGCTCATTTAATAGTACTCTCAACATGTGATATGATCCACGTTACTCAGGAATACACTTGTTTTTTCTCTAAATATACCCTGTTCTTTTTTACTTCCATACTTTTTTCTCATACTATTTCCTCCCCCCGACTGAAATCCTATCCACACTTCAAATTCCTCTATGGTTTGTAATAATTTGCAATAGACAACTAGAGTAATGTTAATAGATACTGCTTGTGATCCTGATTTTGAATTTCTATTAAGACCCAACAAAGTGCCATAAGTACTACTGTAGGTAGTAAATAAAGACTATAGACTGAATAATCAACCAGGCAGTATTTCATACAAATATGTTATCTGTTCTATAAGAGTTGAAAGAGCTCCAGAAGAGAAAGTAAAATGAACAAAGAAATTGAGAATTTCTCTATAAGGCCAGACTGGAAAAACTATGATGGTTCAATCAGAAAAAAAGAGAAAAGGAATAAAGAGGATACCACACTGAAATTTATAAAACTTTAATTTCATTAAACCCCAAATGAATAAAGAAAATATAACTTTATAGATCTTGTGTAGATTAAAAGTAAATATTATCCTATAAAGTTGATATAGGTTTAAAGTATAAAAGGCGTCCAATAGGACTCAGTTTAATTCATAAATGATAGCTATATGAAACATTTAAGACTGCTTAATAATATCTGAAATATAATTATCTTCAAAGTAATAAAAAATATAATTCTTATCTTCTAAGGGTAATATGTCATGCTCTCCCACAAAATAGCCATGATGCCCTCAAATACTAGAAAAATATACTAATGTGAAAGAAAATATATTAACAAGATTAGATTATTTTGTATAAATTTACCCTATTATTAGAAAAACCATACAGTGAACACTGGTAATTCATATAAATCATTCAATAAGCCCCACTGTTTTTTTTAATCCTCACCCGAGGATATTTTTCCTTTGTCTTTTAGAGAGAATGGAAGAGAGAGGGAAAGACAGAGAGAAATATTGATGTGAGAGAAACACATTGATTAGTTGCCTCTTGCACAAGCCTAGACCAGGGCCCAGGCGAGGGAGGAGCCTGCAACAGAGGTGTGTGCCCCTGACCGGAATCTAACCCTAGACCCTTCAGTCTGCAGACCAACACTCTATCCACTTAGCCACACTCTATCCACATAGCCACTTAGCTATGGCAAGTCTCACTGTTTCTAAAAAATAATTCATGTAGCCCTGCTGGTGTGGCTCAGCGGTCAAGTGTCAACATATGAACCAGGAGGTCACAGTTCAGTCCCTGGTGCAAAAGGCAACCAATTAATAATTCTCTCTCATCATTGATGTTTCTTTCTCTCTCTCCATCTCCCTTCCTCTTTGAAATCAATAAAAATATATTTAAAATAATAATAATTATTATTATTATTCATATAAACAAGACCAGAAAATCTTTTCTACCTTAAATCTCTAGACTGACAACACTGAATATAACTAAAACCATGCAAGTCAACATGAATTTGTAAGACTAACTCCTAAAAGATTGAAAGCAAACTATCAAAAGTATTGTGGAAGCTTTCACTTAAGTTCCAAATTATGTCTCCAAGACAAATCTTTATGTTACATTATGTTTAGAGTCCAAAGAGAAACTCCTTATATTTATGATTCTGTACCCAGATGCTAATAATAAAAACATAATCATAGTATTAGATTCTAAAGAAAACAGATGCCTTTTTTTCCATTATACATAACAAACAATACAGTATACTAAAGCAACTAATAGCTTATCATAGCACTTTGAATATCTGTCTAATTCCTGTAAACTAGCCACACATTTAACTGATAATAGTAAAACTAAGTATGAAAAACAACTAAATGGCTACTATTACAAAGTCACAGTTTCTCTGGTACTTACTAATGTTGGAGAATTCTGATCCGGCCAAAAAGACTCTGGAACAGGCCAATGACCTATAGGAACCCCAGTTTTGGGATTTGGCCTGACATATATGAGTTTGTGACAGCTATGCCAAGGCTGAGATCCAAAAGACCTTGATATATCTGGCTGCCCATCTATAGCAAAGTAATTGACATAAAAAAGCAAATATCATTAAGGGGGGAAAGTATCAAAAGTTCAATTATATCTATTATTACTTAATAAAAATGTCCCAATACTTGTTCAATTCTGAACTTGACTAGTTTTCTTAAATGGTACAATACTATCACGACTGCTTAACATTTACATGACATTAAAATTCACTAGAGAGTAAAGTCTGCAAATGCCAACTATGAGTTCAGCAATTGAAAGGAGGGCTCACAGTATCATTTGCTTGCCCAAACAGAATATGTAAAGCATACTTCATGGTAAATAGTTATTTAATGAATGATATGTTTCCCCCACCAGATGATAAAGGCAAATACTCAATATCTTCATCAGTGTGGTTGGCTTAGGAAATACTAGATAAGTATTGCTAAAAAAGTAATCATTTTAACTAAAGCCTAATAACTAAAGAAAAACTTAATATGCAAATCCAAATTTGAAGTACCTACCTTTAATCTGAAATAATTCTACCAAAATAGCAACCCTTTTCAACTAAACATTTGTTTACTGCCTAACTTTAAGCGAAGTACTAAAATAATATAAATACATTCCATGCCTAACAATTCAATTAAAAACTTAAAAAACCGAAACAATGATACAATTTATATAATCTTAACTGTCTTCTCCTTTCCTATAATCCCCCTCTGAGGATACCCATTTTTTCATCTCTATGACCTTTCTCTTCTCCCACTCTGTGGATCACCTCTGCCAAGTGTCATTAATAACTTTCTAATTCTTGTTATAAGCTCCATTGTATAATGCAGAGGTTCCAGATGTAATAGTTGTCCATTGGTTCTAAGGTAACTCCTTATACCTTCTAATATAAATAGTTCATGATCATAAAATATTGGAATAAAGCTAGGTGGAGCTTAGCTGGAGTTAAATAATCCAGCTTAATGGTAAAGGCTGGTTCCTTGTGTTTGGAACCACACAACCATTTGGTTCTGGCCAGTTTGATCCTTAGAAAAAATAGTGCTAAGGAATTAAATAAACACCTAGAGTTCGCTCCTGTGAATTAAGGGACATAGGAGAAGCATATATACAGGAGAGAGACAACATTATAATACTAAAAAGAAAATATGAGGTTGCTCATCTATAAATGCTTAAAAAGGTCTATGGCTCTTATTTTTCAATTCTAGTTGAATAATTGATACAGCAAATTTAGAATGTCTATAAGAAAAGTGTGATAATACCTTCTACAGGGGAAGGATCTGGTCCTGCTTTTTCAAAGTTTATTACCACTCCACTTTGCACTTTCTGCACCAAGGACTCCAGACACTGATTAAGCATTCTTGGAGAACATACAGAGTAAGAGCGACCTGAGATTTTAAAAAAATAAAATAAAATAAAGTGAACTAGTCAGTTGTAGAAATTCCTTAATAATGGGTTTTCTGACAGTATATTGATTAACAAAAGTTCAGTGGTAAAGCTTGACTTATTTCATCTTATGCAAGAATGAACAAAATAGCAATTTTCAACAAACAAACAATTCCATGTCGTGAGAGTCTATAAATTTTTTCCTTCCAATTATGGGTACATGGAAAATATAAATCTTGTTCTGAACAAACCACAATAAAAATGTCTTATTTTACTTATATATTATATAAAGTGTGATTTCAAAAATAGAGACATAAAAAACTATCTCCAACTGTTACCCAATACAATCAATTTATCTTTACTATACTAGTACATACACAACATCTAGGATCTAACTCCCCCAAAACCTTACTCCTGTTTAACAAGTATTATCAATAAAATTAATGCTAAGCACATAGATCACTTACTTAATTCATCTGCTGACAGTTATTGCTTATTTTAAATATTTGCATTTTAATATACAGATAGTAGCCTTTGCTTTTCTGAATTTCACTTGGCTCACATACTTGGGAATTACGTCTCTTTAATATATAAGTGGTTGCATGTGCTTTTCTAAATTTCAGTTGGCTTACATGCTTGAAAATTACCTATCTTAAATAAATTTCCCTTTTTAATCATAGGATTTTTAGTTCAGAAGCATTAAAATACTAGTAATTAAGAAAAAAACACTAATAAAAGGATCCCTTAAACAGAAATTTTCAATGTATCTATACCTGTGCTATCCCATATGTAGTCACTGGCCACACATGGCTATTGAAAACTAAAAATATGGCTAGTCCAAATTGAGATGTACATTAAGTATAAAATATACAACTGATTTTGTAGTCTTAATATGAAAATTACATAAAATGTCTCAGCAATTTTAAATATAGATTTCAATATCTTACATATATTGAATTAAGATATTATTAAAATTAATTTCACCTGTTTCTCTTTAATGTGACTACTATAAAATTTATAATTATATATTTAACTTGTACCATACTTCTATTATATGTGTTAATACAGACCAATACTGGAAAGCTAACAACTAAAACAATCTTTAAACATCTTACAACATAATTTGCAATGAGCTTAATATGGAATTTTACAAATTCAACAATTCAACCAAACATGAATATATCATTGTATCTGACATACCAAATTACCCATATCAATTTATATTTAACATGTGATTTGCTAAAGGCTATTCAGAAAAGAGAACATTAGGCAGCAGTGTGATTCAAATCCTCAGAGTCAGCTTTACTTAGAAAGCAAGTATCATATAACAAATAACTTATCATTGTACAATAATGATAGTCAGAATCATAAAAATACCTACCAATTACAGAGTGTCTATGTGCCTGGCACCATTCTAATCATCATATTAATTTATTTAATCCTGGCCACAATGGTTGGGCTACTTTCTCCCAATAAGAAATAAGAAAACTAAAGCACACAGAGGTTAACTGATTTATCCAAGTTAGTACACTAGTACAGCTAAGATTCAAATCCTTCGAGTATTAGAAACTTTAATCTGGGTATACTTTGTTCTCTGGAAATCATGATGTTAATTTGAAATCAATATTTAAAACAGAATATCTATATGGAGTCACACTTAACGGAAAGAATTAGTAAATTATTTTTTCTCAGGCAATTTAAAAATGTACATAAAACAATACATTAAGAGGCTGACCATCTTAACACACAAAGTATGAAGAAGACTATAGTATAAAGGTTGAATATCTTGTTTCATGAAACTTAAGCATATTCCTAAGATGCCATTAAAAAACAAAAGTTTTTAAGTGTGAAATTGTGGGAATTCTCTCTACCCCCTAACCTGTGTCTTCAATTAACTGATTAGGAAAAATGTAAGTAAATGAGTTATGATGTTAGTATGAAATAAAATTACTAAGAAAGATGTTTAACAAAAATTAAGAGAAAAAGTGAATAAACTAGAGTGTGAATAACTTGAGTCACTTGGCAAATAACAAAAATCCATTACTTCTTTTGAAAGTTAAAGAGAAATAGCAAATTTTGTCATCTTTACAAAGTGAGCCTATATCCTACAGAATGTTTCTCTTATTCTCTACGTAAAAACTCACCCTTTGGAATGTATAATACTTTGAAGCATAAAGTTCCTAGGATCACTAATTATATTTGTGCAGAAAACACACACCTTCAAGCCAAAAAGCTGGCTCACTTGTGGTTATGTAGAATCCACCAAAATTAAAATAAAATCTAAATATAGGAGCCTGAAGGCAGTAAAGTGAAAAATATATATATAACTTTCCCACAGAAGTCTATTAGACTTAGCATTTTAGTATAACAGAGAAACAAAAGAAACATTTCTAAGTTGGGCAACAGTCCTTAACAGAGGCTATATTAAACTGATTTACTCTAGAAAATTGTGTTACAATTTTTATGAAATGCTTTTCATCCTCGATTCCTCCACTGACATGTCTTAGGCATTTTTTTTTTTTTTTATATCTTCCCCCTGCCTCCCCGACACCTGCTTCTCCCCAGTGTACTCATACAAGTCCATTCACTTCCCCTTGTTCAGGCCAACTGGATAATTTAGGAATCATCCATGATTCCTTCTTCCCTCATTGTCCTTATCCTCGGTTCTCCTTTGCATCAGATCTCCTTACCACTTCCAAACCTAGCACTTTAAACCAAAGTACAGTCATCTCTTACTAGTCCCTGCTTCAATTCTGGCCACTTTACAGTATATTTTCATCTAGGAACTGAAGTGATCTTGCAGAAATAGAAATCAGATGTCACCTCCTATAAAAAGACCTGTAATGGCTTCTTGTTGCAGTAGAAAAATAGAAAATATTTATTATGACCTAAAAGGATATTCAATATTTGGTCCTTGCATAAGTCTCTACACCTGTTACTCTCTACTTCTTCCCATGTAAGCTCTACTAACATCATCCTTCCTGTTGCTCTGAAAATACAGAGTATGCTCCTTCCCTTACTATTTCTTCTGCCTAGATCTTTCTTTACCTCATTATTCAGATCTCTACTCATATGTTACACTTGTTGTGGTGGTCATTTCTCAATATATACAAATATTAACTCACGTTGTATAACTGAAATAACATAATGTTGTATGTCAATTACACCTTAATTGAAAAAATGAGGGTGGATGAACATGCTCTAACAATAGTTTTAGCCAGATTAATATTTTTAAGACACACCAGGGGTGGTTTAATTTCTATTCAAACAAGTGACATTAACTTCAAGGTTAGAGATATGCAAATGTAATTTATTTTTAAAACTGTTGTTTTGTTTACTTCTTTACACATGATAACAATCTCCAAGGATAAGCAATATTTCAAAGTGATCCAAACAGGAGTAAGCATATTCCTTAGGTATATGGTTTAAAAAAAAATGGGGGCACCGCCTCAGAAGACTTCCCAAGAATATTCACTGTCTTTCTCAAGTTACTCTCTCTCTAAACCCTTACCCTATTTTATTCTTCACAATAAGAAACACTCCCTACAATAATATTTATTCATTTTACCTGCTTTCATGTCAGACAGCCCCAAAATGTAAGCTTTCTGACTATTGTTATTGCTGTATTCCCAGCATCAAGTATAGTTATTTGGCCCTAGCTGGTTTGGCTCTGTGGATAAAGCACTGGTCTGCAGACTGAAAGGTCCCAGGTTCGATTCCAGTCAAGGACATGAGCCTAGGTTGCTGGCTCGAGCCCCAGTAGGAGACATGCAGGAGGCAGCCAATCAATGATTTTTCTCTCATCATTGATGTTTCTATCTCTCCTCTCCTGTCCTCTCTGAAATCAATAAATATATATATTAAAAAATCAATCAATAAGTGCATTGGAACAAATCAATGTCTCTCTCTCCCTCTGTCTCTCTAAAATCAATAAATAAAAAAAATTTTTTTAAAGAATAGTTATTTGTCATAGAGTGGGTACTCATTAATTAAAGAAAAATGCTTACGACAATTAAAAAATTTTTTAAAAGCATACATAAAAAATATAACAAAATATTATTATTTTGGCAACACAGGCAAATTTCTTTCCATTTTTTTCTTCAATGAACACGAATTATTCTCCAATGGGAAAAATAAATGTATACATGCTACTTATAACATTAAGTCTTTAAAAATGCACAAGAAAAAGTGCACAAGAATTATTAGTGATTACATATTGCATAGTGCAATACCAATGGATATTAGCTTTTCTGTTCTTTCTACCTTTTTGATATTTTAATCCTCAAAACTTATTTTAGTGAGAAACAAATAAGAAAACATATTAGTGAGATACCAGAGGCCCGGTGGGGTCCCTCAGCCTGGCCTGCGCCCCCTCGCAATCCGGGACTCCTTGGGGGATGTCGGACTGTCGGTTTCAGCCCAATTTGGGGGGCTGGGCTGAAACCGGCAGTCCAACATACCCAGAGAGATATAGTATTGCGCAAAGCGGCAGACGGCTGAGGAGGAGCCCAAGTCAGGCACCGAGCCACCCCCGCTCATCCTGGCCCTACTGAGCCTGCCGCCGACGCCACACTGACCACCAGGGGGCAGCTCCTGCATTGAGCGTCTGCCTCCTGGTGATCAGTGCGTGTTACAGTGACTGGTTGGTCCAATGGTCACTTAGGGTATTATATACATAGATATGAAAAGCATTTGAGCCACTTCCCATTATTGCTAGCAAGAGAATGGAGAGAGGGAAATAAAACTAGTACTTCAGGATGTATATTTGGGAAAAGCTTCCTCATTTCTTAACTAAGATTTCTGGGTCATTAAGAGATATTACCAAGGGTGACTTCGGAATCTTCTCCTCTGGAGATGTTCCTTTCAAAGAATAAACAACATAACTTTAGTATATTACTGCCCAAAGGCAAGGACATTAACTACTACATGAGGTTTGAGGTTCTTTTCAGACCCTTTCTGATTATACCACTCACTTAATTTCACACTCTGAATATTCTTGATGCTAGAAGTCAAAGTTATAGTACATGTAGTCCCATAACTTTACCATAATTCTAAGTTCAAACTAAGTAATTTATAGTAAGGAATTTCCAAAGTGAGAATGTCTCAATTACAGCTTCAATCAAAACCTAGAGTTTAAAAAAAAATCAGGAGTTTAGCAAGGCTGAAAACTAGTATTTCCTGAATACAAATGTGCATCCACCCACAGAAACAATTAGGGCTGTCACTGAAAAATATTATCCATGCACAGAGAATTGTTAGCAGTGATTCTTCAAATTTAGATGACAGATAGGTTTCCCTTTAAACTGTGTGCACATGTCTTTTTTTCTTTTGTAAATTAAATTGTGAAGGCATTATATGCGTTCACAAAAAAGTACTTCTATTAAATGAGAGCATTTAATAACAGAATAACAACTTCCTACTTCACATACCCTTTTTGTCTGTGAATTTTGCAGATGTCCAACACCCGTGAAATTTTAGAAGGCATCTAAACTATCAATTAGACCTTATATTTGTCTTTAACTTATATAGCTGGCTATGAAGGAATCTCAATAAAGTACCACCAACTGTGTCTAGAGACTATGCCACAGGTCCCTGACACAGGTGAAATAGTGGTATACCAGACTTGGACATTTTACTGTTAAATTCCTTCAATAAGAACTAAAATGCTCCGCGAAAGTACAACTACTATGTCTGTCATATTCACTTACTGAAGTCATAGAACAGTGCTTGGTACACACTTAGGTACTCAATACATACTTATATGAATTAATCTACCTGTTAGCCAATTCCACAATAAAGAAGTTCTGAGTCTATTACATGTTCTGTTTCAAGAGTTTTATTAATGTTAACTTAGCATATTGACTACCTGGACTAGCTGGGTATGACCTTACTACCTGTGTTTCCTCTAACACATCTAAGCTTCCTCTTTGCCTCTGGGGAAAACTGCATTTAACCAGGCTTTAATCATTACATGCATAATGGATATTGATATGATTCTCAAAACATTTTTCACAAAAAATAATTCCATGACATTTGTAAATCATTGGCAATCTTTTAGATAAGAAAATAAGTTTAACAACTTCAAATACCAGCACTTTCTATATGGGTAGAAAAGATCACCATTCATTATTAGATCCAAAAGTATTCATATCCTAGTCAAATCAACGCACAGACCTTCATCAATATAGTTTTAAAACCGTATGTGACTACTAATTACTAGTATTATAACCTGTTAGACAAAAACAAACATGGGAGTTTTTGAAATGTACATTTTAAAACATTCAGGTAAACTCTGCTTTAAGTCACTAAATTACTGCCAGCAAAAAACTTACCGCCTGTCACTTCACACATTGGTGTGATTGCAGAGTCATCTAAAGGCACACCTGTCAACTGTTCTGATTCTACTGACATGGTGCCAGGCAACCGCAACACTAATGCAAAGAGTCTCTGATCCCAACGAAAAGGTTCCTTGGTCAATTCACTTCCAGGCAAAGGAGAATTAAGAGGTAAATGGAGCTGAAAGTAAGGGGGGAAAAAAACAATAAGATTTCCACACGCTACTTTTCCCAAAAGGCCACATTAATTACACTTGTATTAAAACTACATCATGAGTGTCCTATCACTCAAGAAACAAGCCCCAAAGCATTTGCAGATATAACTAAAATAGCACATGAGATAGTTACTTCAATTTTCTTAAGCTCTTCTCTGAAGATCTCAATTGAAAGAAATCTAGAACTGTAATGTTTTTCAGATTTTAATTCAATTATCCACCAAGTGATGGACTATTTTCAAATAATCATTTCATCATCAAAATCACCCTTTTTATTCCTATTTTCTAGATTAAAAAAAAAAAATGGGTCTCAGAGAAAAGAAATGATTTTGGCCTCCTGAGTATGAGTCTGTACTTTTTCTATTACACTGCAGCAGTCCTAAACATCTCCACAGTTAATAATTTAAATATGCTTCATTTTATACAAAACATACATTTCCAAAGCATTTGCAAGAAAGTAAATTTTGTCACTCTAATTGCATATTAAATGTTTTTAAAGGTAATGATTCTTATGACATTTGAGTAAAAACAGAGAGGGTTTGGGGGTTGTTTGCATCTGTTTTTCCCCCCATCACCATTTACCCCCCATACCCTCTTTGCATGTGTTTTTTTTTTAATGTCTCCCCTCTTCCCCAATAGACCTGCTAAATCATAATCTAAGATTCTTAAGAATCTTGAAAAGCTTTGAAGTGATTCTAATGGGCACCTATGTACCAACAAAGTAACAAGAAATCCACACATCTCCAATAACTAAATGGAGACAACGAGATAGGGTATAATGCAATAGGATGTAAAACATTAAAAGGAAAGAAGAAGGGGAAAGGAAAGAGGAAGGGGAAGGGGAAGGTTGAACCTGCATCTAATCAAGTCCTAACTACCAGTTTACGGGGAATACTGGGGATTATAGGAGGATCAAGTTTAACACCATCACATGTCAACAATCGGTCAAATCCAGAATGGGAGACATTCACAGGACAGATGACCTGGTTCCTCCAATAAATTAATGGCATGAAACTGTAGAATGGGAAGTGAGGAAGGTTGACAGAATTGTTATAGAATAAAAGACAAAGAAAATCAAAAGGAAAGATTTTTGTAAAAATCAGGAAATTTTAAAATATGTTATTGGAACTATAAACAATATTTTAAGAGTGATGATGACACGGTGCTTAGGAAAACGAAAGTCTTTATCACTTATAAAATTTCTAAAAATAAAGACCAGAATCAGCATACTGGGGAACTTATTTATACAATATTGGAGTTTTCTTCAAACTACAGAACACACTAAAATGATCACTTCCAAATTAATTGCCAAAGTTTATGCTACTTTCTTCATAAGGATGTACTTGCATTGCGTACAGCCTTTCTATTTCTCATCTCAAGGAAGATTTCTGAACTTAACAAATTATGGATTGAAGTCATTCTACACCAACATAAAACTCAAGTTTCTTCATTAATTTACATCAAACCATTAAAAGAAAATCAGATTCTTATCTAAGGAAGGGTCCTAGTAAAGCTCTGCAAATCTGACACCTCTCTCCAAAAGATTCATGCCAAGAGAATATGATTCTTTTACCAAGATTTTGTGACCATGGCCAGGAGTCATGAGCACTTCCTCTGGCACTGACCCTATTTAAAGCAGAATTCAGAAGAGATAAGGAAAGAATATTGGAAGAAATCTGGCCAAGATATTCTCCGAGGAAGGTTCTCTAACCTCAAAAACTCTGTAATACTTGTAAAACAGCTCAGGAACTCCAAGCTATTACCTCATCCTGCCAGAAGATAAATAAGGAAGCCATTTACTCCAGACAAACCACCCTTGTAGCTACAACTACTGGGTGCTTGGTCTTTTTCTCTTTAAGATCACAGAAACATCAAAACCCCAGTGACAGTGGCAGAAAAAGGTTTCAACTGTTAATGCAATGCTCTGAGATGTAATAGATACGTGGAACTACCTCAAGAATCCAGTGGATAACAGCACTGCATAGACCTCAATATAAGTGGTGAATAGAATAATGAGACCCCATATTATAAACACACACAATACATATACAAACAACTAATCTGATATCTGACATACATATACACAACACAAAACTAATCAGATAATGATGAACAACTACAAAGGAGACAATATATAATGAAATAATTAGCATTTGGCTGTATAATGAAATATCTAGAATGTATTTCAATTAAAACAAACAAAAAACCAAAAAGGGTCACAAGCATATTTTACAAACCTGTCAAATTTAATTAATTTTCCTATTTTTTATGATTTCCTATTAGTGGCCAGGTGCACGAAATTCATGCACGGGGTGGGGGAGGGGGTGTGTGTGTATGTCCCTCAGCCCGGCCTGCACCCTCTCCAATCTGAGACCCCTTGAAGGATATCCTACTGCCAGTTTACAGGGGTCAGGCCTAAACCGGCAGTTGTACATCCCTCTCACAATCCAGGACTGCTGGCTCCTAACCGCTCACCTGCCTGCCTGCTGGCCTGCTCGCCCCCAAATGCCCCCCATGCCACTGTGCTCGCCCCCAACTGCCTCCCCTGCCAGCCTGCTCACCCTCAACTGCCCCTCCCCCCACTACTCGCTCCCACCTTCCCTCCCCACTGGCGTGCTCGCCCCCAACTGTCTCCCTGCTGGCCTGCTCACTCCAAACTTCCCCCACCCCGCTGTCCTGTTCACCTCCAACTGACCCCCACTGACGGCCTGCTTGCCCCCAACTGGCCCTCCTGCTGACTGCTTACCCCCAACGGCCCCGCCCCCCCACCAGCCTGATCACCCACAACTGTCATCCCATCCTGGCCTGATCACCCACAACTGCCCTCCCCTCTTGGCCTCTAACCACCTCTACCTCCGCCCCATCACCACGGCTTTGTCCAGAAAAATGTCTGGAAGGTCTCCTGGAAAGTCTCCCAGTCTAATTAGCATATTACCCTTTTATTAGTATAGATGGAGGCCTAGTGCACCGGTTGGGGCTGGCTGGTTTCCCCTGAAGGGTGTCCCGGATCATGGTTGGGGTTCCCTTAGGGTGTGGAGTGGCCTGGGCCAGGGGCCTGTGGTGGTTTGCAGGCTGGCCACACCCCCATGGGGTGAGGGTCCCTGCTGGGGGGGCGTGGCCAGCCTGGGTGAGGGGCTGATGGCTGTTTGCAGGCTGGCCATGCCCCCCAGCGGGGACTCTTACTCCATGGGGGCATGGCCAGCCTGGATGAAGGGCTGAGGGCCGTTTTCAGGCTGGCCACAGCCCCTTCAAGTTTGGGGGTCCCGCTGGGTGCCTGGCCAGCCTGGGTGAGGGGCTGATGGCTGTTTGCAGGCTGGCCAAGCCCTCCAGCGGGGACCCTCACCCCATGGGGGTGTGGCCAACCTGGGTAAGGGGCTTTTTTTTTTCAGTGCCTCCCTGAGCGGAGGCCAGGGCCAGCAGGAAGCAGGTATCTGGGATTTATTTATCTTCTAATAATTAAAACGTTGTAGCCTTGAGCGGAAGCCAGGGCAGGCCAAGGCGGGGGGAGGGGGGACGAGGGGGGGTGGGGGGGTGGGGAGAAGCTTGGCTTCCTCCATCGCTGGGGACATCCCAAGCCTCCTGCTTGCTCCAGCTCCATGGCCACCACCATCTTCGTTAAGTTTATTTGCATACTTGCTCCTGATTGGCTGGTGGGTGCAACGGAGGTAGTCAATTTGCATTTTTCTATTTTATTAGTATAGATTCCCATATCACTACCCTCTGTCATTACTGGAGAGGAGAGAGGAAAATCCCCTATAGCTAAAATGTGCTAGTTTAAATTGGAAGGAGTGGTAGCAGACAAACAGGGACAGGAGAAATATAAAAAGCCTGGAAGAAAATATTCTTAGAAGGGTTGAATTACTCCAAATCTAAAGTCTACAGTTGAAATTTTAGCAATGTCTTAAAATCATAGAGAAGTCTCTCTGAATACATGGACTTTAAGAATCAAAGCAAATTGCATGTAAATCAATAAGAAAAACATAAAGTTAACCTTTAGAAAAATATGCATTAAGTATGGATAATTCCCCAAAGTGAAAAATGAACACACACACAAAAAATACTCAAGGAAATCCATATGGCCTATAAATATGTGGAAAGATGCTCAAATACACTAACAGCAGATAATACACATTAAAATATCAAAGATACAAGAAATCAAGATGGCGGCATAGGTAAACACCTGAACTTGCTGCCTCACACAATCACTTCAAAACTACAACTAAAAGACAAAATGGACATCATCCAGAACCACAGGAAGGCTGGCTAAGTGGAAATTCTACAACTAGAAGGGAAGAGAAAAGCACACGGAGACTCAGAGGAGCTGCACAACTAAAGTGCAGAGGTACAGAGGCGCACACGTGGAGAGGGCTGGCAACTGAGTAGGCAGCTGGCTTTTTCAATCCGCAGGGAGACACAAACTCCCAACTGCTCTGAACTCCAGTTCCATGCGAGACTCTGGGGACCCAGACTAATATGGGGAGAAATGGGACTGTCTGGCATCAGGCGGAACTCGAGAGCAGCTTTCTCTTAGAGGTGCTTGCAGCAATTACCAAGGGACACTGAGACCCAGGGGGCCTCTTAGGGCAGGGCTGATGAGAAACAATTGCTGTTTGCTCCGCCCTGGGACTCCGCCCCATCCAAACTGCGCAGAGGCTTTTGCATATGAATGGCCTGGTCCTTTGAAATGTAAAATATCAAAGATACAATTTCACACCCATCACATTAGAAAAATTTTAAAGTATGAAAATATCAAGTAAAAGGATAGGCATATATAGCAATGGGAACTCTCATCACTCCTATATACAGTCATTTTGGAGAGCAATTTGTAATGTCTGGTTAGCTAAAGATGGGCATACCCTAGGATCCAGCAATGTCATCTCTAGTTATAGAGAAACTCTCATGTTTATTTTCATAAGAAGCCATGTAAAAGAACACTGTATATAGCATTATTTTAAATAGAGGAAAAATGGAAACAACCTAAAAGTCCAATAAGGGAATCCTATATAATAAAAACCTAATGTGCTAAGTGTCTGGTAAACTGGTCAGCTATTCAATCAATCAAAGTGTAATATGCTAATGATATGCTAAGGCCGCTCAACAGCTTGCTATGACGTACACTGGCCACCAGGTGGCAGAGAGTTGACCGGTCGACCAGTCACTATGACGTGCACTGACCACCAGAAGGCAGATGCTCCAACCGGTACGTTAGCTTGCTGCTGGGGTCTGGCTGATTGGGACTGAGCAAGAGGGCCGGACACACCCTGAAGCCTTCCTGCGGCCCCTCCCTGGCTGGCCAACCTCCTGTGTCCCTCCTCAGGCCCCATCGTGCACCTGGCCTTTAGTCAATAAACTAACTGTGATCTATTCATAAACCAGAGCTGAAATGAATAAACCAGATTTCTAAAATTCAAAACAGTATTTTTTGGATAATATAACATAAATAGAATTTGCTTTTTTTGGCTTATTACTTCTTTCATTCAATATTACATAGGGTGAGATTCATCCATACTGTTGCATACAAGTGTAGGTTATTCATTCCCGTTGCCATACAGCTCGTGTGGGGCAGGAGGGAGGGGAATACACTTTAACTTACCTATGTTTTTTGTTAATAGGCATTTGGGTTGTTTCTATTTTGGGTATATTATGAATAACAAAACCATGAAATTATAGTACATGTCTTTATGGAAAACATATATATATCCATTTCTGCTGGATATGCACCTAGAAGCATTATTGCTGGGTTAATAGTATATAAATACACTTACTTTTATTACATACTGCCAGTTTTCCAACATGGTTGTACCAATTTATACTCCAACCAGCAGTGACCAAGAATACCACTTGTTCTGTATCTCCTTCACCAACATTTAGTTTGGTTGTCTTTTTCATTTTAGCCATTTTGGTGTGTGTGTGTAGTGGAGTTGCAGTGGGATTTGAATTTCCCTGAAATCTATAGAAGCTGAACACCTTTCATTCATTTCTTGGCCATTTTGCTATGCTCTTTCATGAAGTGCCTATTAATTTCTACCTACTTTTAAAAATTGAGTTACCATTTTCTTACTGAAGGATTATTAACATACTAGAGGCCAGGTGCACGAATTCATGAACAGGTGGGGTTCCAAGGCGGGGAGCACAATAGGCCCTCCGGGTGGGCAGTGGGACGCCCTTGCGGGTCCAAGATCCGGATCCATCCCGCTGACATTCACGTTGCTTGTCGGGAGCCACCTGGTGGCGGCTTTTATATTGTTGCTTCCTTGTGAAGTGTCTAAGGAAGGGAAACAGCCACAGTGCCCAAGGAGGCCGGCAGTGCTGTCCGGATCATGCTGGCAGTGCTGGTCTGTCAGTGCCTGGACTGTTCTCTGGAGGTTGGACCTATAGGACTGAGGAAGTGAGTGGCTGCAGTTGGGCTGGCGGGATGCCAGGATAGGTTGGTCAGCTGAGCAGCGCTCCCACTGTGGGAGCACAATGACCACCAGGGGGCAGCTCCTGCATTGAGCATCTGCCCCCTGGTGTTCAGTGCACATCATAGCGACTGGTCATTTCATCACTTAGGCTTTTATATATTAAGATTCTAGATGAGTCCTTTGTTGGATAAGGCATTACAAATATGTTCTCCCACATTGTGACCTCTTTCATTATTTCAGTGGTATCTTTTGATAAATAGAATTTGTTATACTTTTCCTGTCATAGTTGGTATAATACTTTTGTGTCTACAATCACGAAAATGTTCTATTTTCTCCTAAAAGCTTTATTATTTTCTCATATTTAAACCTGAAATGTATTTAGAATTGGGTTTACTATATGATATGAGGTAGGGGTAAAGTTAGATTTTTTTCTCTCTAATGGATATTCAATTCACATAGCCCCATTTTTGGTTTTTGGTTTTAATCCTCACCTGAGGATGTGTCTTTACTGAATTTAGAGAAAGAGGAATGGAGAGGGAGGGAGGGGGTGGGGAGGGATAGGAGTGGAGAAGGAGGGGGTAGAAAAAGAAGGAAAGGGAAGCGGTAAAAGACAGAGAGAGGGGAAGGGGGACAGGAAGGGAAGAGAGGGAGAGAAACATTGAGCAGTTAACTCCTGTATGCACCCCAACTGGGGATCAAATCTCTCAAACTACACTTCAACTAACTGAGCCACATAGGCAGATGTAGCCCTGTTGCTTTTTTTTAAAAGACCATCCTTTCTCTGCTGCTCTGGAACATCACATTATTTTCAATTGGTTGACTATACAAATATGAGTTTATTTCTGGATCCAAACAAATCTGAGATGAAAAAGAAGGCACAAGGCAAAATGGCACACAGACTAGCATCCATAGGTACTGTTAAATAATTACTTATACACCTTCACTATCTGCAATCTTCTGTTTCATTAGAATTTTTAAAAATCTGTAACATACAACTAATTGTATGTCAGGTAAATATGCAGAAATTTTTATCAATTATTCTTATCTAAAATAGTATTAATATGGAAAAAACTATAAAAAGCCAGTAAATTATTCAAGTAGTTGAATAATCTATACCTCTTTTATGACAGTGTCATTATTTTATACAAAACCCAAGAAAACTTCATACACATCTCAACTCAATAAAAGGTAAATCAGATATAATCACTAACCCCGATACTCAGACATTTATAAGAACTCTAACAAAGTTCTACTTCATTATCTATTAAAATATACTGCAAGAGGATAGACTATTTCCCTGAAAATTATGCCTGCTTCCACTCATTTTTTGTACACCTACCAAATATTAGGTATGTTGAGACTCTGGAGATTTAAAGATGCATAATAAAAATATGGTCCCATTATTTAGAGTTCTAATGAAAGGTTTCATGTTCCTAAAGGAATCTGTTTTAGAGATGTATTTAAGGATAATATAACAAACAGAAAGAAGAAGAAAAAAATCACAGTATGGCATCCTGGCCGATGTGGCTAGTTCTTTGAACATCATTCTGTGCACCAAAAGGTTACCATTTAATTCCTGGTCAGGACACATGCCCAGTTGTGCATTCAGAACTGGTCCAAGTACATATGAGAGGCAACCAATCCATGTTTTTCTCTCTCTCTCCCCCTCCTTCCTTTCTCTCTAAAATTAATTAAAAATATTTTTATTAAAAACAAAACAAAGAAAATCACAGTTCTGGCTATCAAGATATTTATTAGGATTTTTATTTATGAACAGCTGATAGAAAAATAGTTTTATAATAGCTATTCTCTGAAACTTAATTGCAGGAAACTTTAGTATGAAATTTAAGTGTCTAAACTAATAATGCTAAAAAATTAGTCATTAATTACAACCACAAACTTACTATTACAGTAGGTCCTCGGTTATGTCAGAGATCGTTCCTACAGTGCGATATAACGCGATTTTCACCGTAAGTCGGAACCCACCTACATAAGCACCTACATCACTCACATGGAGCACATACACAGCAGTAATAAAGTGAAACAGTAAAAACAATTTAAAAGAAAGATAACAATTCCTGACCTTTACGTGTGGTAAATAAATAATAAAAAACATAAAGCACATATGGACATAGGTTGAAATGACGTAACTTTTTTTTTTATATATAAATAAATGGAAGATGGCAACATAACCACGAAACAACATACATCAAGTCCGACGTAACCCAAGGACTGCATGTATATGGCAGATAGTGTTCTAAACCCTCTATATATATAGTTCATTTATTCCACCGATAGTATTATAATTCCTACTTACAAATGACAAAAGAAAGAAAGAAAAAGAAAGAAAGAAAGAAAGAAAGAAAGAAAGAAAGAAAGACACTAATTATATTTAATGAAAAGAAACTTTAATTATAAAAGTGACCACTTTAAGGGGAAAAAAAATTCAGATCACAGACTTCTGAATCAATCTATTAATTTTAAGCCACTAATTAATATTAACATTTTAGATTGCTTGTCTGTTTTTATAAAGCACAATCCTATGCTTTCCCGCCAGTTACTCTTTTATCCAATGGAAAGAGGCAGCAATACACTTTTCTCCCTTTTGCTGGTCTCTTCCCATTCTCTAGTACATAGATAGTAACAATAAAATTAAACAATAGTTAACATATTGAGGGCTCACTATGTGCCAAGCACCATTCTATGATCTTTTCATATATTTATAACAAATCAATGAGGTAGGTACTATTATTATCCCCATTTTAGAGGCAAGCTGTAATATAAGATTGTATGTCAGGAGACATCTGTTTGGAAAATACATGATTCAAGTTTAGAGAATCTTAGGAAAACTGAGAATTTTAAGAATTGGATAAATCATGTGTAATTCAGTAGTACTATAATTTTCCCATAACTATGATATTGGTCTTCATTGGGGTTTTCATAAGATTATACTTGGCAAAGCTTCAATCTAAACAGATTAATAAGTGAAGAAAATTATTGTCTATACTAACAAAGTTTTACTTTTACTTGAATACAATTGAGGTTTCTCCACATTATTATTTAAAATAATTAATTTTATTGATACCACAGTCCAGATAGCTTAAGCACTTATCTTAACAACTAACAGAAAAGGAAATGTAGCTCCAACTTAAATTTAGGAAGACTATTTTTCCTGCTTTCCTTTGGAGATCTATCCTATTGCCCTTTCACCTTTGAGTCTTTCTTGAACTTATTTTTAAAAAAGAGTAAAATTTATTTCCCCATAGGCATAAAAAAACAAAGGGCAGATTAGGTAGGTGATAGTCTATCATTAAGTATGCTCAAATTTTCTGTACATTTAAAAGTACAATTTTCCCTTTATTTGTTTTATGTTTGATTATGGTTCAGACCCTAATTATTCATGACTTTGCTAAGACTGGACTAAAGCTCAACTTAAATTTTAATTAGTTACTAGAGGTCCGGTGCATGGATTCGTGCACAGGTGGGGTCCCTCAGCCTGGCCTGCAGGAATTGTGCTGAAACTGGCTCTCTGATATACCCTGAGGGGTCCCGGATTGTTCTCAGGTGATGCACCCCGGAATCGGGCTCCCTCCTCTCTGGTTCCGGGTGCATCACCCGGGAACCTTAGCTGCCAAGTCACCACAGCTTGGCAGCTCCTGTATTGAGCTTCTGCCCCCTGGTGGTCATTGCGCACCATAGCTAACTATCAGATGGTCGCTTAGGCTTTTATATATATAGAAGCGCCTACCATAAACATGGCATTATTTCAGGATTTAATAAGGATTATAACCAAGCCAAATAAACAAGAT
Organism: Corynorhinus townsendii; assembly: GCA_026230045.1. Taxonomy (NCBI): domain Eukaryota; kingdom Metazoa; phylum Chordata; class Mammalia; order Chiroptera; family Vespertilionidae; genus Corynorhinus; species Corynorhinus townsendii. The sequence continues at coordinate 93,653,036 of JAPDVU010000003.1, forward strand.
TGGAGATAAAGTTTTAGCAAGCTCACTTTAAAAGAAACTATTATAAAACCTCTGCTAATGAGGATTCTTATACATTATTTACTTTTTAAACTTACAAAATGTAAAAAATAAATAGAAGTCAACAAACAGCAGAAGATGGTTTAAAAAATTTATATTTAAATTGTATTTAAATCAAGAACCTAACATATTTCTCCCGGCATACAACCTAACGGGCTCCTGAATAATGATCACATCAGAGCTTTTCATAAATGTCAGGATTGACTGGTTTATTCCAACACTTCGGAGGGGTCTTCTTGCACTTGGATATTCTGCCAACTGGTTCTATTTGTGAAGTAATTCAAATTATACATCCTTTAATAAGTATACTTCCCACCTTGTTTTAATGACCTATTTACCAGCTGCCTATACCACCATTTTAAAAGAGGGCAAGGAAAGGTATCTGATTGTTTTCTATGTCCCTCTCCCCTTCCCCTCATAGTATCTGTCAAATGAAAGCATGAGGCCCCTCCCATTCCCACAGCATAAGGAAAGTATAAGAGCAAGAAGAGCAGAATAATGGCTATAATCAAGAGCACAAGCTCCTCTCTGTGTCCCTCCCCATCCAAGACACATACTGATGTGGATTAGACACACAAACAGGGATTCCACGGTCATGTATGCGAAATATTACCAGAACATCACAGAACTAATTAGTCCTATTTCCAAGAGCTGGAAGTGTTGTTCTGTCCCTATATATCTAAGCAGCTAATTATGGCCCTTGTATGTGCCCTCACATAGAGGACACAAAGACATGAGCTGCAAAACTGCCTGACACCTAGAATAGGACTGGAGAAACAACCATTCCATATGTTGAACCCATAACAACAATTCTATCTAGCTCAGTGTACAGTACTCATAATGATAATTTGCATATGGCATACTTCCACTTAGACCCACAAAATATAACCTCATAAATTCTTCTCTTATTCAGAGATACAAAGAACATGACCATATATTTCTTGCAAAATTTTGTTTACCTCACACACCAAACCATCATTTTTCTTTATAGTTTAATGCACTGGCTAATACCAATGAACTTGGCATAGTACCAAGGAAGTAATTAGGTCATTATTAATATTCAATTTTTAATTGTTATCATTAGAGGCCTTTTATAAAATAAGAATGGGGATCACAAATCAAGCTATAACAAAGGAATTATTTAATGAAAGGTGACACGTCAGACACTAATTTCCTACCTTCAAGAACATGTAAACAAATAATTGTAACATAGGGATGAATTAGGGAATACTCACAGAGAAAGCATCTGAGCAAGTTTAAAGAATGAAAAATTTACTAAGAATCTATAAACTATTGCAGATTATAGGGAATAATACAGAGTGAAGATCATGATAAAAAAAAACAAAAACATGAGAAGAAACAATAAAAACAAACAATGGGATAAAAACCTAAATGAAAAATCAGGACTGCTGGAGGGTTAAGTACAAAGAAGAAGAGAAACTGAAGATTTCAGAAAAGCCTCTAACAATGTGTAAAAATTTAATATAGGTAAACAGAGGAATAACATTCAGGGAAAGGGAACATGCAAGGAAAGAAACCAGAAACATTCAGAAAATAGTAGCCTACTACTTTGGGTCAAGTTTAGAGAAAATATAGAGGAATGACAATGATTTTTTCTTCATCTGCTAGTCATTTTCTAGTCTTTTCACTCTACTAAAGTAACTCACACTATTAGTCATCAATGATCTTTTTTTTTGGTCATTGTGGTAGATGAATGTGGTAAAAGTATTCCAGGCCTAAGTCTTTTTTTTTTCCCCCAGGTCTAAGTCTTAACACAGGCTTCACAGCTTTGTTGTCACCTCTTAAGAGCCAGCTGCCATGTAAAGAAGCTTGAACTAGACTATTGACTGATGACAGATCACATGGAGAGACAGAAGCCACAGGGACAAGAAGCAAGGTACCCACACAACAGTGAGCAGCAATGACCAGACAAATATATAAGGTTATCTTGGGTGTTCCAGCCCCAGCTAAGTCCCTAGCTGAATAAAGCCAAACCACAGAATCTTGAGAAATAATAAACTGTTGTTTTAAACCACTAAAATTTAGGATGATTTGTTAAATAGAAATAGGTAACCAAAGGAGTAAAAACGAGTAGAAATTGTTCAGATTTGGCTTTGCAGCAGCATTCAAAACTATGTACCACTTTTTAGAAATACATCCTTTCTTTGGCTTTCATGCTGAAGTACTTTCATGGTTTTCCTCCTCTTCTCTAGCTGTTCCTCTCTCTGTCTTCCACCCAAACCCTCAAATTGCAATATCTAGCTATTAAGTGCTGCACATCCTCAAGACTCAGTCTTAAGCCTTGGCCAATTTATGCTCTAAACCCTCATCCCACCTACCCACAGCTTCAGTGGATATATACACTCAGATAATATTTTAAAATTTTCTATGTCCACACTAGATTTTTCTTCTGAGTGTCAAATAATCTCCTGCCTACTTGATATTCCCTGTTGAATGGCTCTAAGGTTCCTCAAACTAACACGTTCAAAACTGAACTCACAATTTTCCTCCACCCAAAATGGTACTCTTTCAACATTTCCTAGCTCAGTGAATGACATCATAATATACGTATCCAGTTTTATAAAAAGTTATCTTCCTTTCTTTATACCCCAAATGTCAGCAAATTTGGTTGATTTAGCCTTCTAAGTATCTCTTAAAACTTGCTTCTTTCTATCTCTTCTATCATCACCAAATTCCTTGGCCAATGCAACAATGCTTGCCTAACTGGTCTTTCAACAGCCACTTGTCTTCTGCCAAATAAAACCCTTGCTTTTATATCGAAACATTATTTAGGATGACCTCAGAGCCACTGTGTGGTATCAAACCCAACTAACCTTCTTTTCCATTTTTTACAATAATTCCTCTTCTTTATGTCTAAGTCACTTTAGCCTTCTCCCAATCCCTTATTCTTAAGCATACTTCCTTTGGGGAAAAAGCCTTCGTACAATCTCTCTGTCTGGTATAACTATCCTTCCACTTTTTGTGTAGTAAATCCTACTCATCTCTTTAGATCTAAACTTTCCATGAGCTCCTTGACTAAATGTAGTGCATCCTTATTGTAAACTCTCATAGCACATATTCCTCCCTTTTGTTGGATTTATAACAATTGCAATTTCACTCTTATCTATGTGACATATTTATTAATGCTTGTTTTGTCAAAACTAGACCTGTGGAGGCAGAGCTCCTGCTTGTTTTTGCTCACCATTTTATCTCAGAGCCTAGTACAAAGAATGGTTCATAGAAGACACTCAATATACCTACATAAATAAACGAATAGATGGATAAATAAGGTGCCTGGATAGGTTGTGAAGGATATTAAGGAACTAGTGGACAATGGAAAGCATTGAAACATTCTGAACAGTAGAAAAATATACTCAGTGGTATGCTTTAGAATAACTATTGCCATGTTATAAAAAATTGAAGGAAATGAAGACAACTTAGGGAGCTAATGTAATACTTTAAAAAAAATCACCAGTGTAATGGATGGTAACATGAATAGGAATGAAAGGAAAAAATAATAATAAAAGTAAAAAGCAAGGGACTGATACCAAAGACAATTACTGAGGAAAAAAGATAGTAGAGTAAAACCTCATTATAATGAACTAATTTGGCTGAGGGGGTGTCCGTTAGAGTCATAAGTCCATTATATAATAAACGAGGATTTCCAAATGCATTATGTTAAAAAACTGACAAATTAGTTTACCTGTTTTTACTTCCGTTTGTTTAATAAACAAAAATTAAGTATGCATGAAAAGTTTAATTAAGTAAACAGAAAAGTTTTCTATATGTATTGCTGTAATTTTAAATGTATACTGAATAGATCTAGTAAATGTGTGCATTCCCCAGTCATCTCCAGTAAACAAAGGCACATGGCTGGAGCATGGCTTAGTGCACATGAAACATCAGTCAGAACACATTAAACTGCTGCAGAAAGTCACACCACACAACAACAGAACAAATTAGCACACACAATGTGGTGTGATCATGTGCTAATCATTCCCCAAACACTGTTTAGGAGTGGTGACTCTCGAATTTAAAAATGTAGACTATAGTTGTAGATATGTAATATCTATGTTAGCGAAAAACTAAAGTGTTTTTTCCAACATATGCCTATTCGCTAAAATGTATTAAAAATAACAGTGAATTAATTTAAAAAAATAACCTGTAATTTAATTATAAACAAATCTCGGTTCAAAGCGTTTTAAAATTAATAGGGTATTAATTTTCACATATGACATACAGACTGGAAATTTTGTCCCTTAAATCCAAAGTCTGTTAAATCGAAGCCCACAAAATCAAGGGTTTTCTCTCTGTCTGTCTCTCTCTCTCTCTCTCTCTCCCCCTCCCCCCCCCTCTCTCTATATATATGTATATATATATCTTAAGGCCCTGACACTTTCACTAACTCTACTGTTATAGTGATGATTTAACACAGTGGTCAGCAAACTCATTAGTCAACAGAGCCAAATATCAACAGTACAACGATTGAAATTTCTTTTGAGAGCCACATTTTTTAAACTTAAACTTCTTCTAATGCCACTTCTTCAAAATAGACTCGCCCAGGCCATGGTATTTTGTGGAAGAGCCACACTCAAGGGGCCAAAGAGCCACATGTGGCTTGCGAGCCGCAGTTTGCCGACCACTGATTTAACATATTCAAAATTATATTACAAGGTACTGTAATATATGAAGCAAGATTTTAAAAAAATAACAACACTACAAAACGAAGTACCAAATACATACACACTAAAAAGTTTTTTCACAAAAGTACAATAAATGTTCTCAATTCTAATGTATAACTTCACATAATTGTTAAATAATATCCAAATTATTCAGAATCTAACGTAAAACATTTAAACTAAAATAAATTATAAAGTGTTAGGTCAGAAAATTAACTTAAAACACACTGGTAAAGAAACATAAAAAATATATAGTAAAAGTTTTGTGAATCATGTTGAGGGCCATTATTTTCTAAGTAACTAGGAGCATTTAATGCTTCAAGCACAAAAACATATCAACAAACTTCCTACAGTGTATTATATTATGTTCCTATCTTCTGGAAACAGAGTATAGGCCACAAAAATAACAATAACCTTTCCTTGATCATTCAAAGAAGTAGGGAGAGAAAAAAAGCTTAAAGACTTCTTGTTCTTACCAAATATTAACAGAAATAAGAAAGTTAAGAGTTTCAATTAGATACCCAACACTGAATCAGCTTATTTAATCGTCCAACACGTCTATTACCTATAACTTAGATTCTAAGTTGTATCAATTTAGTGTATCTCTTTGCTTCCCCAAAATTTAACATTAATGTACATAATTTTTTCCAACAAAAGAACATTAGTTATCCACACAGCTGCACATCCCTTTCTTCTCTATCAAGTTTCATAGAATTCCAGTATCACAGACTAAGTCTAGGTCTTCTCCACATTGGGTCTAGGTTCTTCTGAATCCCTTTTGGCCCTTAGAGTTTAAGCAGAACATCAGAGTAATATTTTATAGCCTGTGCTTATGATCTTGATCTCTTTGGCACCTTTACTTTGAAAACTGTAATTTCAAGGTATATCAAAGACTACTAATATTTCATTTGCATTTCTATTTGGTTAACCTTAGATTATTTTTGCATTCTCTTTATTTCAATTATAAATTAGTAGATGCTAAAAAATTACTATATGCTTCCCTTTAAAAGATTAGCTTTGGGCAAATGTTTGACCATTAAAAATTGTATCCCTCATCTTCCGAAATTTGACAGTTTCAACCGCCTTTATTTGCATTGCCTATGGTGACCTAATGTTGTATTTTATTTTTGTTTCAATGCTAATTCACTGTAAGGCAATAATTTCCCTAAAAAGTTTCAGAAACAATTAGGGATTCAAATTTGTCTTAAACTTCTATGAGATTTCAAATTCCAAATAAATAACAGCATATGTAATATATGAACCATGTCTGGATTCTGATTCAAACAAAACAATTGTGAGACAAGTAGGGAAATTGGGATATAAATTGGATATTAATTTTACATATTGGACCCTTTTAATTTTTTGTTAAACTATAAAGACAAATCAACTTTAAATCAATTAAATTAATTAAAATCAATTATATTTAAAAATTAAATTTAATACATTTTTTAAAACCAATTAAAATTATGTTAGGCTATAGAACACTGCAGATACACACACATATATAAATATATATATTTAGATAGCCTATGTGTTAAAGATAATGCACACAGAAATATTTATGGGTAAAATGATATAATGTTTGGAATTTACTTTAAATATTTCCCAAAAAAGTGTGTATGGAGGAAGGGGCAGACCAAATGAAACAATAATTATCCTGCAAAATGTAGACAATTATAGAATCTGAGCAAGAGCTCTTGAGGTTTATTACTTCATTTTTCCAATTTCTGTGTATTTTGAAAGCTCCATAATAAAAGTTTTTTTAAACTGGACATAGGTGAGTTAATCAACGTAATTAAAAATGTACACAATTATACCCAGGCCAGTGTTTCTAAGTGGTTAGAGCACAGGCCTATGGACCAAAGGGTTGCAGGTTTGACCCCGGGCAACCAATCAGTGTGTCTCTCTCACATGGTTATCTTTCTCTCTCCCTCTCTCTTCCTCTCTCCCTCCCCCTTTCCACTCTAAAAATCAATGGGGCAAAATTACACAAAATTAAAAGCCTCTGTGGGAAGGAAATGAGAATGAGAAGGAAAGTATTGCTTTTATTACTAGTGTGCCTGTAAACATAATTATTAGCCAAATATTTATGGTGTTTAAACTGAATATGTTTTAACTCTTTTAAATAGAATATAAAAATCTCACCTGACATAAGCTGCTAGTAAAGCAAATAATTTAACTACTGTGAGAGCTAAATGATCCATACCTACGCAGAGACACAGGCAGTACCAGAAACAAGTCCATTAAAGGTTATTTCCTAGTGGAAAGCCAATTTCTCCTAATTTCAGAAATGCTAAAGAGGATAGGGAATAGATGGGTAACACTTCTTAGAATCAAAGAAACAAAGAATTATCATTTGGGGGTAGAAAGGATAAGGAAACCTTGACACAAAAAGACTGATAAAATTGTCCCAAGTTATTGCAGATTCTAGAAAAAACACACCAATATTTAAATTCAGATTCTCCCCCTGAACCACATCATTGTTACATATCTGGATTCCCATGTTCACACTGTGCCTATACTGTTTTTCTAATAACCTTACAGTAAATAATTTCAGATTGCTACTTTCTGGGTTCCTATGTTTGCTTATTTACATCACCATTTTTGTGTTATCAGCTTTGTCTATAAAATATATAAACGTGTATATATATATACACACACACACACATACATATATATATGTAGATGGTTGGTTTAACATTAAAAATTAATCAATGCAATGCACTATATTAACATGATTTTAAAAGAAAAATCATGATCACACCATATTATTCATTTAGCAAAATTCAATACCCATTCATGATTAAAAAAACAACTCAGAAAACTGGTAACAAAGAAAAATTTCCACAATCTAAGTTTTAAAATATACAAAAAAAATCTATAATTAACATCACATTTCAATGATAAAATGTTTCACTCACTACCTCATCCTCCAAGATCATAAACAAGACAAAGATGTCAGTTCTCATTACCGCTACCACATTAAGGAGAGAAACAAAGGCAAACAAATACTGGAAAGGAACAAGTAAAACGTCTATGTTCACAGACAACATGATTTTGTGTCCAAAAAATAAAGAAAAAGAAGCAATCTAGATAAAGCTATTTAACAATAGGCGAATTATTAGGAAGGTCACAGAATATAAGGTGAAAATACAAATATCAACTGTATTTCTATGTATCGGCAACAATCAAATTTGAAAGTTAAAAACCAATTTACAATAGCATCAAAATATATGTGCAAAATGTATACAATAAAAACTACAAACATTGCTGAGAAAAAATACTTAAAAAATCTGAGATAATGTGCATGGATCAGAATAATAGATACTATAAAATGTCAGTTTACTTACATTCAAATTAACTTATAGATGCAATATAATTCCAATCAAAATTTCAATAGGCTTTCTTTTTAAAAAAATTAACAACCAGATTCTAAATTATTAAGAGCCCTAGCTGGTTTGGCTCAGTAGACAAAGCATCAGCCTGCAGATTGAAGGGTCCTGGGTTTGATTCCAGTCAAGGGCACATACCCAGATTGTAGGCTCGATCTCCAATGGGAGGCGTACAGGAGGCAGCCGATCAATGATTCTCTCTCATCATTGATGTTTCTAATTTTCTCTCTTATCCCTACCTCTCTGAAATCAATAGAAGTATTTAAAATTTTTTTAGAATAATAAATTTATAAGAAAATTCAAAAGTATCTAGAAAAGTCAAAATTTTGAAAAAGAAAAAGTTGGAGACTTAAACTGACTCCAAAACTTAAAAAGTTACAGTAGTCAAGACAATATTGTACAGGCAAAAGACAGACACAGAGAACAACAAAACAGAATGGAATGTCCAGAAATAGATACACAAATATGAGGCTGACTTTCAACAAAGATGCTACCCAATTCAATTTTCAACAAATGGTACTGATACAATTAGTTACCGATGTGCTAAAAAATGTACCTCAATACTTTCTTCCCATCATACATAAATGTTCTAAACGAATCATAACTCTAAAATTAAGAGCTTACACTATAAAACTCCTTGAAGAAAATACAGGAGAAAAATATTAACCCTGGCTTAGTCAAAGATTTCTAAAATAGGGCACAGAACGCAAGCTATAAAAGAAAACATAAATTAGAAACATTTGCTCTTCAAAAGACACTGTGAAAAATGAAAAGGCTGGGAGAAAATATTTGAAAACATGCATCCAATAAAGGACTTGTATCCAGAATATGTAAAAGAATTTTCTAACTCAATAATAACAAGACAAACCACCAAGTAAAAAATGGGCAAGAGACAGAACATTCACTTCATCAAAGAAGATATATAGATGACATACAAGCACATGAAAATGTTCAACATCATTAACCATTAGGGAATGCAAACTAAAACCAAAATGAGATACCACTTCACACCCACTATATTGTCAAAATTTTTAAAGTCTGAAAAAAATTCAAGTGTAGAGCAACTGAAACTCATATATTTCTGGTGGGAATGTAAAATAAAATAGTACAGCCACTTTATAAATAGTATGGCAGTTTCATATAAAGTTAGATATACACTTACCCTATGAGTCATCAACTGTGTCCCTAGATAAATACCCAAAAGAAATAAAAGCATATTTCCACAAAAGGACTTGTATAGCAATGTACACAGTGGCTTTATTCATAATGATCAAAAAAGTGTGTGTGTGTCGGGGGGGGGGGGGGGGGAGGTGAGAACAAATGTTCTATCTGGTGAATGGAAAGCAAATTGCAGTATAGCCATAAATGGAATACTAAACAATAAAAAGGAACTATTGTTACATGCAACAATATGAATCTCAAAAACATTATGCTAAGTGAAAGAAGCCAGACACAAAAGACTAACATACTATATAATTCCCATTTTACATGAAATTCTAGAAAAGTCAAAACTACACACACACACACACACACACACACACACACACACACACACACAGAGAGAGAGAGAGAGAGAGAGAGAGACAGGGAGAAACAGACAGAGAGAGAGAGAAAGAATCACAAATCAAGTGGTTCCAGGGTACAGTGATATACCAAAAGGACATAAGAGAACTTTTTACAATGACATATCCTATATAATAAAAGCTTAATATGCTAAGTGTCCGGTTGTCCATTCAACCAATCAAACCATAATATGCTAATGATATACTAAGGCCATTCAACTGCTCGCTATGATGTGCACTGACCAGCAGGGGGCAGACAATCGACCAGTCACTATGATGTGCACTGATCACCAAGGGGCAGACTCTCTGACCTGTAGGTTAGTTTGCTGCTGGGGTCCGGCAGATCAGGATTGAGCGAGACGGGTCGGACATGCCCTGGAGCCCTCCCACAGCCCCTCCCTGGCTAGCCAACCTCCCGCGTCCATCCCTGGGCCCGATCACGCACCGGTGGGGTCCCTCGGCCTGGTCTGCACCCTCTCACAATCCAGGACCCCTCAGGGGATGTTAGAGAGCCACTTTCAGCCCAATCCCACAGGCCAGGCCAAGGGACCCCACTGGTGCACAAATTCAGGCCTCTAGTATTTTATATCATTACTAGAGGCCCAGTGTATGAAAATTCCTGCACTAGAGGGGGAGCCCCTCAGCCCAGCCTGCTGCCTTTCACAGCTGGAGCCCTCAGGGGATGTCCTAATGACAGCTTAGGGCCTGCTCCCCAAGGGGAGCAGGGTCTAAGCCACAATCTGGACTCCCTCTGTGGGAGGTGACCGAGCTGATCAGGGAAGCCGCCACCCTCATCATCCCGCTGCTGCTGCTACTGCCGCCACTGCCAGCTGCAGGGGTTGCAAGACCTGAGCCCTGGACCTTGCAGCTGCCTGAGCCCATGGCTGCCGTGAGCCCACTGCTGCTGTGAGCCCTGGACCTCACAGCTGCCGGGGCTCACAGCTGCCTGAACCCATGGCTGCCATGAGCCCTGGGCCTCGCAGTCACTAGGGCTGCCCGAGCCTATGGCTGCCGTGAGCCCAGTGCCAAGCAGTGCTGGCCCCCCTGCCTGTGTCCGTTGTGAGGCCGCCCGAGCCGCCATGGTGGCTTGGGTAGGCTCCCCTGCCTCTATCTCTGTCTCTGCTCCGGGCCTCACCTGCACATGCAACCTCCTCCTGTTCAGTCATGACCCATTACTGAGTCCTGGCCTAATTTGCATATTACCTCTTTATATATAGAGATTGTGCTGTTAATAACATAATGCTTGTATTTATCAAAACTCATCAACTTTTATACTTGAAATTGCTGTATCTTATTGTATATAAATTATAGCTAAGTAAATGAAAAAATAACAACAAAGGAAATACAAACTAACGCAAATTTTGAGTACCATATACTTAGTGGCAAAAAAAGAAAATGGGGGAAGGAAGAAAAGGTTCTGGAATACATATGCCATTTAATTTGGAGTCTGGTGCCGTAAACTTTTACCATATTGCCTCTGTCTCCTTTCTAAGAATAACTCTGTAAAGATCCAGGTGAGAATACTCATTCTCAATCTTTTCCATGGGACACAACAGATATGCATATGCACACACATACACATGCTCCATTGGGAACACTAGACTTAAGTCTTAGGAAGGTAATCAACTATGTATCCTGATCTCTCCCACTTAATACGACATAAAATGGAAGCACCAGAGTCGCTTCGTTATAAAGAACTACAAGCTCTCACCGGTTTGGCTCAGTGGATGGAGCATCGGCCTGAGGACTCAAGGGTCCCAGGTTCGATTCCGGTCAAGGGCATGTACCCGGGTTGCGGGCACATCCCCAGTAGGGGGTGTGCAGGAGGCAGCTGATCGATGTTTCTCTCTCATCGATGTTTCTAACTCTCTATCCCTCACTCTTCCTCTATGTAAAAAATCAATAAAATATATTTTTTAAAAAAAGGACTACAAGCCCAGTGTGTGAAATCACACGGCCGCGCCGTGCTCACAGTCTCACCCACCCAAGTGCGCCCTGCTCACCGCCCTGCCGCGCTCGCAGCCCCCATTCACCTGCACAGATCTCACCCTGCCATGCTCACAGCCCCGCCCACATGCACCCGTCTTTGGTGGTTATGGCATTAGGGCCACGGGCTTTTCATATATATAGATACCTGAAGTACTTTAAACTCTTATTGAAAATACTTTATTTGCCTGCCCTTACATTCTTTACTCCTTCCCACAGGCTGAAATTCAGTTGTAGTGTTGACTAGGAAATGTTGTAAAACTAATATTAACCACGCAGATAAAAGCAAAGACAGAGCAAGAAAGTAGAAGGAACTTGAAGACCCAGACAATAACTTAGAGCAGATGCAGTCTTTGATGTGAGAGAAAAAGAAACTATCTTTTTAAAGCCATTATTATTTTGTCCTAACTATAGCAGTTGGACAATATCCTAAAAAGATACCGTGCCAGCTTTCAGAATCCTTGAAGGTTCAACTAGATGCCTGTGAATTTGTTTTGCTTTGCAGACAATCTGTATTCAAAGAGGCACTGTATGGGCATTAAAGGCAGGGAAGCACATATTCTAATCAAATTAATGCTAAATGCATTTGTAATTTTATAAATGGAAAGCTGGCACCTCCAGGATCAAGTCCCACCCAATTACTCAGATTTGATAGGGTAATGTAGATGGAAAAGCTTCAAATAAAATTTTAACATTTTTTTAAAATGCTCACCCATTGATTTTTTTCAGAGTGGAAGGAGGAAGGAGCAAGTGCGAGTGCCAGAGAGAGGGAGAGAGAGGAATATCGATGTGAGAGCTACATCAATTGATTGCCTCCTGCACGCACCCTGACCCGGGCAGGCCGGGGATTGAGCCTGCAACTGAGGTCCTCGAGCTGAGGCTCTAAGCACTGAGGGCAAATTTTAACATTTTCAGTGAAATTGTGTGTATTTTTAAATCTTCCTCAGATATCATATAGCCTTAGCTCTTGCTAATAACAAATATAATAATAAACAAAACCATAAAACTAGTATTGGGCCCTTATAAATGCATTTCAGTTTCCTCCTTCTCAATAGATTTAAGAATAGTTCTAAGACTCAAGATTTAGTCCTTCAACTTCCTGCAACTCCCTAAGGTTTTATACCCTTTAATAAGCATAATCCTCAGCTATTTTTCTGGTTATTTTTTTAAAAAACACCACAGTTTAAAAACCAAAGATACCCAAAATGAAATTATTAGGTCAAGAAAAGATATATGCAAGAAATCTGCCTATCTCAGAATCTGCTGCTTGGGATTAGAGAAAAACCAATACACTTTCTTATATAGCACCTTTATATTTCTGTCTAGTATAAAAGTGTTATTAAAAAGGTATGTACTGAATGCCAAGAAATTGTTCACTTTAAAATGATTATTTTAAATGTGATGTGAATTTCACTTCAATAAAAAAATAAAGAAAATTTTATATTTTGTGTATTAACAAAAGCCAAGTCCTTTACCAACCATTAAGGAAAAATCCAAGAACAACAAAGATGAAGTAGGAGACAAAAGATAAATGATGATGATGGTGGATCAATTCAGAATCTCATATCCAGGGGGGAAAAAGAGACATAGAAGGGAGAAAAATTGTCAAAAGAAATAGTAACATTTCTAAAACTTAAAGGATATGAGTTTTTACTGCACAGATTGGGGAGGGTAGAGGGTCGGGGTTAGTTTGCCTACATTAAGTGACAGGCAAATAAAATAAGATCAAGAATTAAAAAAAAACAAAAAGCCAAAGGCAAACCAGGAGAGTGTAAATCCAAAAGCCACAAGATACTTAGAGTATTAATGCCCTGGCCAGGTGGCTCAGTTGGTTGGAGCATCATCCCATACACCTAAGGGTTGTAAGTTTGATCCCCTGTTAGGGTGAGTATGGGAGGCAGCTGATTGTTTCTCTCTCTCTCTCTCTCTCTCTCACACACACTCACACACACACACACACAACAGCATTAAAAAAAAAAGAGTGGTCAATAGTGCTGGCAAAACATCACGAAAGAGAAAAATTTTAAGCCTATTACTGGATTTGGAATATGAGAGTCATTAGTGACCTTATTAAGAATGACCTTATTACGTTAAAACTGCTACAATCAGAAGCCAGATTGTAATTAAGGGTTAAAAAGGAGGTAGGGAAGCCCAGCTGGTGTGGCTCAGTGATTTGAGCATTGACCTATGAACCAGGGGGTCACAGTTGGATTCCGATCCCCAGTAGGGGGCATGCAGTAGGCAGCCAATCAATGATTCTCTCTCAACATTGATGTTTCTATCTCTTTCTCCCACTCCCTTCCTCTCTCTGAAATCAATAAACATAATTTTTTATAAAAAAAGAAAGAGCCCTAGATGGTTTGGCTCAGTGGATAAAGCGTCAGCCTGGGGGCAGAAGGGTCCTGGGTTCAATTTCGGTCAAGGGCATATACCTCGGTTGCAGCTCCTCCCCTGCCCAGACCCTGGTTGTGGCATGTGCAAGAGGCAACCAATCAATGTGTTTCTCTCCCATTGATATTTCTCTGTCTTTCCCTCTCTCTGAAAATCAATGGAAGTTATCCTTGGGTCAGGGAGGGAGGGAGAGAGGGAGGGAAGAGAGAAAGAGGAAAGGGAAAGGAAGGGGAAGGGGAGATGGGAGAGAAAAGGAGGTAGGGAAATCAAAGAGATATCAGAAATCAAAGAGATACCAGAAATGATTTCCAAATTTGCTGTGAAAGAAAATTCAAATCACTAGAGAGGGAAATAGGGTATGTGGGGGTAAAGATATGAGTTTTTCCATTTGTTTTATTTCATTTATTTAGAATGGGTGAACCAGAGAAGCAGAGATATATGACCATCACTAATATCTAATTTTAGAACATTTTAACCACCGCCCCTCCCTCCCCCCAAATACCTCATGCACATTAGCATCACCACTTAGCCCTACAACCCCTAGCAATCACTATTTCTTTTTCTATGGAACTGCCTATTCTGAACATGTCATATAAATAGAATCATCCAGCAAGTGGCCTTTTGTATCTGGCTTCTTTCACTTAGCATGTCTTCCAGGTTGTAGTGTATGTCAGAATTCCATTCCTTTTTAAAGCTGAATAATAATCCATTGTATGGATATACCACATTTTGTTTATCCAACAGTTGATGAACATTGGGTTGTTTCTACTTTTTGGCTATTATAAATAATGCTGATCTGACATTTTATGTGGACATGCCTTCATTTCCTTTAGGTACATACCAAGAAGTGAACTTCTGTCATCATAAGTTAACCGTTTCACTTCTTGAAGAACTGCCAAACTACTTTTCATAGCAACTACATTACTTTACATTTCCATAAGCAATCTATGAGAGTTCAGTTTCTCTACATTCTGAACATTTATTATTATCCATCTTTTTTTATTATAGCCATTATGAGTGGTATCTTGTTGATTTGCATTCCCTTAATGACTAATGATGAATATCTTCTCATGTACTTATTGGCCATTTATTTGCCTTCTTTGGATAAATACCTTTTTTAGTCCTTTACTCATTTTTTAATTGGGTTATCTTTTTATTTTTTGCTAATCCTTATCTGAGGATATTTTTTCCATTGATTTTTAGAGTGGAAGAGAGGGAGGGAGGAAGGAAGAGTGGGAAGAGAGAGAGAGAGAAAGACAAACACTAATGTGAGATACACACTGATCGGTTGCCTCCCGCACTCACAACCCAGGTAACATGTGCTTGACTGGGAATCAAACCCATGACCCTTCAGTGTATGGGCTGAAGCTCTATCCACTAGACTACACCAGCCAGGGCTCTTTCTATTTTTTGTACTGTAATAGTTCTGGGACCTTATCAGATATATGATTTGCACACATTTTCTCCTATTCTGTGACTATCTTTTCTTGATAGTATACTTTAAATCACAAATACTTTTTACTTTTGTGATCTCAAATTACCTATTTTTTCTTTAACTATTCTTTGAATATCATGCCTAATCCAAGGTCATGAAGATTTACATCTGTTTTCTCCCAAGAGTTTTAACCCTCACACTTAGTGTGCTCACCCACTTTTAGTTCATATTTATATATGGTGTCAGGTACAAGTACAACTTCACCCTCTTGCATGTGAATATTCACTTGTCCAGTACCATTTGTTGAAAAGATTATCCTTTCCCCACCAAACTGTCTTGGCTCCCTTGTTGAAAATCAATTGACCATAAATGTATGGGTTTCTTTATGGACTCTCAATTTTATCCACTGATCTACACATCTATTCTTATGCAGTACTGTACTTTTTAAAAATCCCATACTAGAGAATAAAGAGCAATAGACTTGAAAAAAATAGGAAAAAAACACAATGGTCAAGCTCTGCCTCTTACTTGGGAAATAGCTATATACTAAGATTCATTTTCCTCACTGTCATAGAATTGGGGATTGAGTTGTGAAATTACCTTGTAAACAATAATAAGTAACACAATTCAGTTTTATAGATATTTTCTTAATGATTATGTTCAACCTCATAAATGATTTTGGCATCCAGGAATAAAAGAAAGCATCATAGTAAAAAAATCTATCACTAGATCTGTTTCTAAGAAACAGTGCCTAGCACATAGTAGGCCCTCAATAATATTTATTGAGTCAAAACAACCATTTTTCAATTGTTTTTGTGTTCTTTTTATTCATTTTCTATAAATGTTAAGGTTATAAAGAAACAATTTACAAATTTAAAATCATCACACTTCAGGTTCTTTCTTTAGCAATTATTTCCTTGGAAAAAAGAAATAAGTAAATTCCCCTTAGCTTATTTCTAGCTTTTTAATATTATCTAATATAAGCACTTAAGATTCTCCTCATATGCTATTAACATGAAAAGAAAAATTTTTCAAAAAGAAAAGGAAAACTAAATTATGAAAGTCAAACTGATTTCTATAAACTTTAGTTCCTACAGTTTCTTTTACAATGTATGCCCTTTAAAGTAAAAAACACACACACTTTTTTGGGGTTCTAGTATGCTCATATTTGTTCAGAGGAAAGAGTCATTACTTGGTAATAATAATATGGAAATAATTTCTAACAAAGTTTTACTCCAACAAATTTCAAAGGTCTTTCTAACTGTTTTAACAACTTTGAGGTATGCTAGTAATTACCTACCATAAAATTTACCCATTTAAAAATTATCCAATTATTTTTAGTAAACTTAAGAGTTGTATAACCTTCACCACCATCCAGTTTTACAACATTTCAACATTCCAAAAGGATCCCTCCAGCCCATTTGCAGTCAGTCCCCAGTCCACCTCCTGGCAACCATTAATATACTTTATGGACATTCCATAAAAATGGCAACATAGAATATGCATCCTATGATATATGGTCTTTTGTATCTAGCATAATTTTTTAGAGGTTTATCCATATTGTAGCATATGAATAGTTCATTCCTTTTTATTGTTAAATAGTATTCCAAGTTTATGTTACATCTGATGCAAAAACAACCTACAAGCAATTATGTCCTTTTTTAGGAGGTAAAAAAAAAAAAAAAAGAGTTGTCAAAAACATCTACTTCTTGTATACGCCCCACCACTGCCACTATCATTCTAAAATCTAAATCTGATCACTTTCTCCGGACCTGTTATCTCTTCAATGATTACCATCAATCAGTAAGGCAAAATCCAAGTTCTTTGGAAGAGCATACACGATACAGGCCATGCCAATCTGTCCACTGTCATTTCCTGCTGCTATTTTCTCAAACACTCTCTGCCAACTATCAAAACTGAGGTATATACGGTTCCCCCACATTCCCTTTTATCACCTTTATGGCCCTTTGCACCCATCCACATCACAAACTTGAATTAATCTTTCAAAGTCCCATAGGAAACATCATTTCCCAGTGCCAGCCTCACTTTCTCAACAGATTGTGCTGTCATCATTTTACTTTTTACACCAAGCCCTAACTGTTTACCTATCTTTCAAACTCCTGATATCAGAACCTAACCTTGTGCATAAATCACTGGTGTTCCCATAAGTATTTGTTCAACTAAACTGAATGCATTCTGATTACTAGTATTCTTCTGCTCAGTCAGTATAAGAAAGGTCAAATGCATTCTAAAACTGCTAGTGGAAAAGAACTAACAAAAGCAGTATAATACAATTTCAAGGTCTAAGCAGGTGTCCTACAAAACAGGATATACTCCAGGGGTCAGCAAACTTTGGCACACCAGCCAAATCCAACCCACAGCTTGTTTTGGCAAATAAAATTCTATTAAAGACAACCACATTCATTAGTTTAAAATATTGTCTATAGCTACTTTTGCCTTACAATGGAATCCAGTAGTTCTAATAGAGACCATACGGGCTGAAAGCCTAAAATATTTACTCTCTGGCCCTTTAAAAAAGGTTTGCCAACCCCAGTATACATCATGACAAATGGTATGAAAGAAAATATCAGAACTTTTGCGTAAGTTTTCTTTACCTCATCTTTTTTAACATTTTTGTATGTTTTTTAAATATTAATACAGCAGTGACATATATAATTTCTAAATGTAAAAATGCACAAATTGGGGATGGTGCATGCCCATGTTATTGTTTTTTCTAATATCAGTGACTCATTAAAAAACAAAACTAAAAGGTCTTAGGACAGGTTTTAGAGTTTGAAAATTTAGCAATAAAGCTTATTATATGAACAAGTTTATTATATGGAAGTGCATAAAACACAGAGAGAGAAGCTTGGACTTAAACTTGTTCCAAACTAAAATGCTCAAAACACCTCTAAAGAATTTTTCATAGAGCTAAAAATGTGATTTTAATTATGCCAGGCAGTTTTAATATACTTCAAGTTGAATGCAATAAAATATGAGCCACATAAATCCAAATTGCTACAAAGATAGCTATTTTTTTAACCTCAGGTTCTGAAGGGCTCCGGAAATGCCGAATCCATTCCTTTATAGATATTAAGGTTAGGAGGGTAGTTTCTACTAACTAAAAAAAGTTGGGGTCTGATCATCATCAACAAATTTATAAACTAAAGTTAATTTACCAATTGAGCCTGGATTTGTCAGGTTAGGGTTGTCATTCTATGTTGAATCATATTCTCCAACAAATAGTCACAGCCCCCAGAGAGAACTACACTCTACTCTGCTCACCTTTAAGGCTTTTTCTGAGGCCTTCCGAGATGACTAGCATCAGACTTTTGAGGAAGGCTAGCCATTAGACAAGGCTTTTCCCCACGATCTGAGTGCTTGAAGTGACATCCAGGATCAGGTCGATCCTGTATCCAGGAATCATGACCCTCCCTGAGGCACCAGTCATCATGAGACAGTCAGTGCACTTTGGCACTTCTTGAAAACCACTGGGCTGCTCCTTTAGCTGAAAGGAAAAAAAACATCAAAACCAAAACAAACAAAACAAAGAGGGGGCAGGGGCAATCAGTAATTCAACCTGAAAAGACAGAGCGTGGGGAAAAATTTAACAAAATAGCCTTGTCTAGATCAGAATGTAGCCTTGCCTTGATGTAAAAATCATAGCTTCAATATCTTCCAATCACTGCACAGTTTATTCCTAATACAGAAATTAAAAAAATTTTTATATCTATTGCATTACATCTGAAAAGAACTGGAAGTGGAAATTAAATAAAATAACTATTTATGGAATAAAGCTAAGAAAGTATAATGAAGGTATAGCAAGCCCTTGATTTAACGGACTTCGGATGTAACAAATTTTCCGATCCATGTCATATCTGAAAATTAACACCCTGTTAATTTTTAAATGCTTTTAACCAAGATTTGCTTATAATTAGTAGGTTATTTATTTTGTTATCAACTCATTGTTATTTTTAACAAATTTTAGCAAATAGGCCATAATTTGGAAAAAATGCTGTAGTAAAATCGCTGACAAATGTATAATACATACCTACAACTATAGTCTACATATTTAAATCCGAGATTCACTGCTCCTAAACAATGTTCGGGGAATGATTAGCACATGATCACACTGCAAATGTGGTAATTGGTTCTGTTGTCTTGGGGTGAGACTTTCTGCAGTAGTTTTAACGTGTGTTGGCTGATGTTCCCACATGGGTTAAGCCACACCTCAGCTTGTGTGCCTTTGTTTACTCAAGGTGACTGGTGAATGTACACATTTACAGATCTATTCAGTATAAATTTAAAATTACAGTCATACATATAGAAAATTTCTCTGTAAAATTAAACTTTTCACACATATTTAATCACACAAACATGTCTACATAAGTAAAAACAGGTAAACTAATTTGTCAAATTTTTAACATATGCTTTTGGAAAACCTACTTTATTATATAATGAACTTTTGGCTTTAACAGACACCCCCTTGCCAAAATTAGTCCATTATATCGAGGTTTTACTGTATTTATAAATTACTAGCAGCCTAAGACTGATATGAGTGTGCCTCATCAGGAGATCTAGTACTGAATTTTTTCTTGCCCAAATTGTAATCTGATTTAAAGAGGCATGAAATACACCTCACAGGCTAAGTGGCAGAAAATTGCCAATACAGTTAAAGCCAATCTACTACTACTCTTAAATTACATTATAATAAATAGAAAAGGATTTAATCTTATACCCTCTTTAACTGACTTGACACTAGCACAAGGCATAATAACCCCCAGACACAATGCTCTTGTACTAGCATTCTGAATTTCAATGTTCATGCTTGTTTGAAATTTTAAACGTTGACATCACTATGGCCTTAAATTTAAAGTCAAAATATCTAATAAATAATAAGATAACTTAAGACTTATTCAATCAGCTTCAAAATAAAAATTTTAAATTATTGGAAATCAGAGAAAATTCTTATTTCTGTTTTTAAAAACAAAATATTTTTCCTAAGACATAATGTTAAAATGCAAGAAAATTTCTTTGAAGTTACTGTTTTAAAAGTTGTCTTACAACTCCTTTAAAACATTTGTACCCTAAAGATAGTGAATTTATTCAACAATCTATATATATAAAAGCTTAAGCGACCATTACAACCAGTCACTATGACATGCACTGACCACCAGGTTGTAGGCGCTCAAAGCAGGAGCTGCCCCCTGATGGTCAGTGCACTCCTACAGCCAAACTCCCTTGGCTGGCCAACCCCCCACGGTCCCACTCTCCCCCAACCCCCGTCCGGCCAGCCCGAGGGACCCCACCCGTACCTCTAGTTGTTTTATATTCCTTTCTACTACTTATCCAATATCCCCCATTCAATGAATACTACCAACATCCACAGATTCCCAAGTTGGAAATCTCAAAATACTACTAGATTGTTGTAGCTTTGTGGTTGTTTTTCACTTGTTTGAGAATATGATTAAACCTATTAACCTCGGTCCCTGAGAAAAATGTGCATACACACAGATGGACAATGTCTGGGAATAAGATTTCAGGGAATTCACAGAACAAATACTGCTTTATTCTCCTACTACCATCTTTCAAGACGTGACTAGTATATCTATTGAGTCTCTCAAAAATTTCTCCGTAAAATTAAACTTAGCATTAGCTTAGTTGTAGCATACCCCATGTTTTTTCCTGAATTGTTGCATGTAGTTTGCTAATTCTTCCCAGATTACTGTTCTTCAATCTATCTTCTTTCACCTTGCTGGTAGCAAAAGCTTCTTAAAATGCAAATCTGATCCTGTTACTTACCTGCTTAGCATCTTCAATGCCTCCTTTGTAAATGTTAAACATATTTATATTTTCTCCTTAGGGTGGTATCGTCTGGCCTCTGCCTATATTTCAAGCATCCATGCCTCCTACCTAAAATTTCTATACTTCATTCATATTTTTCATAATTGCCCAATACAGTTTTCATAGCTTCATACTTTTTTTTTTTTTTGGCACTGTCCTTCCTGAAATTTCAGCTCAATTCCTTACTCAAGCCTCAAAGCTAAGCTCCTCTCTTCATGTTCTCTCAGAACCTTATTTATGCCATGAGATTTATCTCAATGCATTATCACAAATGCTTGTATGCTTGTTTACTTGCATATCTCCAGGCAATATGCAAGAGTCTGCCAAGGGCAAGAGTCTTGCTTAATTCTACCTTTTTGTTCCCAGTATCTAGAACACAGTAATTCTAAATATAAATGGTGTGCCAAGTACACAACCAGTTAGTAAGCATCACAAGAAAAATTATTGCTGAATTAATCTAAATATACTTTTAAGAATTCAAAATCAACTGGTGGTGGGGGGATGGGTTCAGGGTGGAGGAGGTCAATGGGGAAATAAATTGTCAATGGGGACAATAAAGATAATTTTTTTTTAAAAGTATTCAAAATCAGAACAAATTGTTACAAAAGGGTATTTTAGTAGCAACTCGCCAGAAAGAAAAAATTAAGTGTAACTATCACCAATTCTTTAAAACTGTGCCCACCTGGATCACGTGTGTGTGTGTGTGTGTGTGTGTGTGTGTGTGTGTGTGTGTGTATTTGTGTAAAATAATAATTATGGACATCCAAATCAGGAATTAAAGCATAATAAGGATAACAGAATACTATGTAGTCCTTTGGATAAAAACTCCTAAACCAGGGATAGCAAGCACGTGACAGAATATGAATTAATTACTCCCCTTTTCTTTTCTTTTTTTTTTATTGTTTAAAGTATTACAAATAGCAGTACATATGTCTCCTTTTTTTCCCCCTTTCTTACCCTCTTCTCCTCTACCCCATCTCTAACTCAGGGTCTAAAAGTCTTCCTTAATACAGCAAGCCAGAAGCAGTAACTACAGATTACAGTCAGCACGTAAGTTAATGTTTCAAGGCTACCCAATAACTGATTCTAAACCAGAGCAAACACAATATAAAATATTCACAGAAGGCCTATTCCATATCCCTTGGAAACTCCTTTACAAGTTTAACAATTCTACAGGTTAAGAACTAATTTTCTTAAAATATTTTGATGGGTCTTGTAAGTCAAAACAGTTTTAACTTGTTTTGTTAAAATTATTCATTTTCACAAGTATTTTTAGCAGTTTTTAAAAATATGTATTTGTAATTATACTGTGCTCTGAAACTATAGTTTCTAAATCTGTGCATCAAAATCAACTGGGAAACTTCAAAAAAGATCCCAAGGTTCATGCCCAGATCAACTGAACCAAAATTTCCAGAATTAGCGGTATATTTTCTAAAACATCCTAGGTGATTTTTATGCAGCAACTTGAAAACTACTATTCTAAATATCACAGTAGTTTACTAGTATATATGGAAGAGCTAGAATCAGAAGAGTAACAGAAATTTTCCTTAAATGTACACAGTGTCGCTTATTGCTTGCTGGCTCTGACAGGCTAATAAATGCAGGGTGAAGTTGCTTCACCCTCTGAATGAAAACAATGTTGTGATATCTTACCACAAGTTTCTAGATAACAGACTAGTTATTATAGCCATATAGCTTCATTAAAGAGTAATCAGCCAGCGTTTCTTTTTAATTATTCTATTATAGTGTTTGTCTAGAGGCAATCCTTAAGAACTTCCCTTTACACAAAACCTTGGGAAAAAAAGAATATTGCAAATGTGAATTGCTGAAAATCCACTATAGGTATTAAATTGAAATATTTCATCTATTTCTTTTAATTATGCATTTTTTATACATATTAAGAGGCCTAGTGCTCAAAATTCATGCACTGGGAAGGGCAGTGGAAGGGCCCCTTAGCCCGGCCTATGCCCTCTTGCAGTCTGGCACCCCTCGCTCCTTACCGCCCCCCTGCTCGTGAGCCCAGCTTCTGCACTGACCACCAGGGGGCAGCCCCTGTTGTCAAGCATCTGCCCCTGGTGGTCAGTTCACATCACAGCAACTGATCGTTCTGCCGTTCAGTCGATTTGCATATTAGGGCTTTATTATATAGGATTTTTAATATACTCATAATTGCAGATATATCATTTTTTATAGCACACCAAAATAAATCAAGAGTTGAGAGAACAGGGCCAAAAATATGGTTAAAAAAATAATAATAAACTGCATCCAACAAATTCTTACTAAATGTTCCTGAAAAATTGTGTTGATAGAGACTAACATATACAGCAATGTTATACATATGTTTAGAACATTTGAATCACAGATCAGTAAAACAGGAGCTAATGTTAAAATTGCTACTGAGCCCCTACTGCTATCAATGTGAAAAGATACCACTACTAAGGAGGAAATAATGAAAATGCAGAAACACATTTACACACAGATCTGTATGATACATCCTATCATACTACAATGACATCCTTCAAGATTCCTTAGTGGTCCTTTTTTAAAAGAAAGAAAAAGTACCCCCAAATTCTAAAAATACTGGGAGAAAAATAACTATTTTAAATATATGTTTAAACTCTTTCCTGACACAATTTAAACAGTTTTGACAGCGTTTGGCACATGTTTTTAATAACTTTAGTGAAATAAAAACACTGTATGAGGGGAAGAGAGATATGATATCTGAACTATTTCAGATATTAGAAACAGATTTCAATAAATTCTGGACTACCTTATTAATCAGTAACAGATCATGAAGAGTTAAATACAAACTGGAATTATATATTCTAATCACAGATTATCCTTGTTAAAGGTAAAACCATTTACATTGCCCAGCAATGATCCAGAAAAATCACTAATGCCCATCAACAACTTAAAGACTCATGGGGCATCTGCATCAATTTTTGAAAACGGGGAAGTTAAAACGTAACTGAGATTACTCAAGACACTTTTTTCCTGCAAACGCATGTCCTTCCTGAACATCTGCCAAAAAGTTATAATAGCTGCCCTAGTTCATGTTAAAAAGCTGGGAAAGCTCATTAAAGGCAAAACTTTTAATGCAAAAACCAACAGGGTTGGGTTTTTTTTTACTGCTAATATCATCTCTAAAATGTTAGCTTCCAGAGCAATTATAACATTGATAGAAATGCAGAAAGATTCTTCAGCATATAGAAATCTCAATATTTGAAAGATAATACTACTATTAACACTTTCAAGGAAGAGAAAAATAACTGCTACACTTCCTGGAATGTCATTTGTCACCAAGAAGATAGTGGCAGGATTTCTTTTGGCTACTTTATTGAGCAATATAGATAGCCACCTGTTCTTGGAATCATAGTACAGAACAGTTTTCCACTGCAAAACAGTTCTTAAGAGAATTATTGCAGGAAACAAGACCAGGAAAAAATGTTTTTCAACAACTCTAATTTATAAGTTGGTGATTCTACCAAAACATCTGACACACCAATAAAATTACACGCTAAATAGTACTATGATTATTTGGCCACAAGTATGTTTATCAACATCAAAGATTACTACTATGGAGGTAAACAATATAATTTTCTTGTGTATCAGAATTCAAAGTCCCATCTAATTTACTTTTCATAAGTGAAAATATTACAAACATCCATCTATATCAAATAGCTGCATTTAAAAAGAAAAAATATAGTTTAAAAATACACACATACTTTTCCAACACAAACAGTTATCAAAAGTTCTAGAAAGTTATCACAAATGCTACACTATAACACCTCAGGCAATTGCCTGGACTTTTCATTAAAGGAAGCCAAAAAGATTAAACCATGAATTAAGGTAAAATTATTATATACACCTCAAGATTTTTGTCCACAATTCAAAGCTGCAACTCTTCTAAATACTTTAAGAAATGAACTGTCACAAAAGATATAGTAGCCCTATAATTATTTTGACAAACAAATTATAAGAAATTGGATTATTCTGACCTGTATAAAGTTAACCAGCTCAAGAGACAATTATTGCACCAAGTTTTTCCATTAACTATTTTCTAGGCTTAAAACAACTTTATGTTAGGCTTCTTTATAACTTCACAGATACAAACTATAAGCCAAATCCTCTACCAAATCACCTGCAAGATCCTTGAATAAAAATTAAATAACTATAAAAATTCACATTACACAGGTTTTGACATGTACACAAGATAGCTAACATTAACCCCGCCCTCCCTCTCCAATGTTCCCATTCACTTAGTAGGTATCTTTATTTTATTATTCTTAAAGCCATTTAATAGGTAATCACCCCCATAAGACTGTGAACTTGAGAACTGGAAATCCACCCTATTTATCTTGGTTATCCTCACTGCCTAGAAATGCCCTGGCCATAATAGTCATTCAAGATACACTGTGTGATTAAGAACATAATTCCTTTGTTACAACTGCATAAAAAGCCAAAGGAGATAAACAGGAAATCAAGTCAACATAAGGTAATTTTAAGAACACACAAAAACAAAATCTGAGTAGTAATAGAGACACTGGGGGGGGGGGGGAAAGCACTGGTCTGGAGGGGCTGGAATGTCTTTGGAATTTAGATAAACTCTAATCCAGATTTTGACAATAATAAATGTTACAAACTTTAATGAATCACTTTGCTTCCTAGATCTCAATTTCCCCATTTATAAAATAAACTAGAGGCCCAGTGCACGAAAATTTGTGCACTGGGGGGGTGGGTCCTCACCCTCAGGGAAAGTCCTACTGACGTCCCATGGGGAGCAGCCTAAGCTGCAGTCTGGCCTCCCTCTGCAGGAGGTGACCGGCAGATTAGGGTAAGGCACCGCCCCCCTCACCCCCTCACTGCTGCTGCCTCTGGCCTCCCTCTGCTGGAGCCAACCAGGCCAATCAGAAGGCGCCACCCCCATCACCCAACTGCTGCTGCCACAGCTGGCCACTGCGGCTGCAAGGCCTGAGCCCCGGGTCTCACAGCCGCTGCCTGCCTTCGGCCCTTGCAGCCACTGTGGCTTTGTCTGGATGGTCCAGAAGACGTCCCCTCTAATTAGCATATTACCCTTTTATTAGTATAGATAGTATGATTAAATGAGCTCTAAGTTTACTTATATGCCATAAAAATGATTTTAAAGCAGCAGGAACACTTATTCCTGAAAAATAGCACTGACAGAACAGATATAATATACCATGTGAGATAAAGTAACTCTGGAGCAAAAGATATTGTATGGGTAGGATGCACAACTCCATAAATAGTAACAGGTCATATCAATAGCAGCCACAAGCAGGCAAGAATTATATGCACACATACCTAATGTGAAAATTACTGACATTTTCACTCATTCAATAAATCTGAAAAGGAATCAAGTTCTGCCCAAAGCAAAGGTTAAGAGATCTGAAGAAGAGACATAAAGGCAAAATTCTGTTTGTTATTCCCAAGTAGAAATTATAACAATACAGATCATATGTAGCATACACACACACACACACACACACACACACACACACACACACACACAAGAAAAAAACAAGAAGCATTTTTATGCTTTTTATGAATTGAAAGGCTCCTTAAAATGAATCACATAATTTAATTATTTGGGCTAGAACAAACCAATATTTCACAACATTTTAGCAAAAATTAAGTTTCAACAATATGCATATCTGGGATATATTGTCTTTCTGCCCCACAAGATGAGACTTATTGGGACACTGAAAACCAAACATGCACAGGATTAAAGACATTCATTCCTAAACTTGAAAACTGAAACAACTCATAGACCCTATAATGCAACTACATAACCAAAATAAAACTTTGCCTTAAAACAAATGAATCATCCACTTCAGATAAGAAGTTTAATCTAAGCTCTGTTCTCAGTACTATGCTAAATACTGTAGAACATAGAAGTAAAAGATCCTTGCCCACAGGAAATTTTCCCAACCTACTAGCAAGGTAGTTTTAGCTTATTGCAAACACACAGTCTCATTTTTCCAACATCCTTCCCAAAAACCTAGAAAGAAAAATAAGCAATTCCAATATCCATGTATATTTCAAGATATTTTTAAAAGGTACAAGAGGTCCTACAAAACAAAAATTACAAATAAAACATATCCTTGCCCTGCCAACATGGATCAGTGGTTGAGCATCGACCTATGAATCGGGAGGTCATGGTTCTATTCTTGGTCAGGGCACATGCCCAGATTACAGGTTCAATCCCCAGTAGCAGGCATGCAGGAGGCAGCCGATCATTGATTTCTCTCTCATCATTGATGTTTCTATCTCTCCCCCTTCCTCTCTGAAGTCAATAAAGATATATATATTTTTTAAAATATCCAGATGTATGAAAACAAAATATACTGTACCCCAAAGGGCATGTTCACAAAGGTAGTAAGGCAGAGCACCTTGAGTGGATTATCTCACAATAGAAAATAGAAATACATTTCCAGTCCTCACAACTACAAATCAAAATCATTAAGAATAGCTCTAGCCAGTTTGGCTCAATGGATAGAGTATGGTCCTACGAACTGAAAGGTCCTGGGTTTGATTCCTTAGTTGTAGGCTCCTTCCCAGCCCGGGCCCTGGTCGGGGCTCATGCAGGAGGCAACCAATCGATGTGTTTCTTTCACATCAATATTTCTGTCCTTCCCTTTCTCTTCCACTCTCTCTAAAAAGCAATGGAAAAATATCCTTGGGTGAGGTTTAAAAAAAAAACACATTAAGAATAAAAACAAAATGAAACAAACCATCAAAAGACTTCTATAAATTTTACAAAAAAGTTCATTGCAATGGGTTCTATTAATAGTATTTCTGACCTGACTATTAATACATCAATCTTTCTGAAGTTTTTCAAAAGGAAGGTAAAATGGGAAAAATCAACTGAGAGTTTCAAATTTAAAATTAAGCAACATTTCTATTGCATGTTCATGTATAAAATCAATGTCTGATCCTGATAATGACAGAACATCATACATGACCACTAAAAGTTAAAAAAAAAAAAGCCCAAAACCCATTAAAGTCAATTATGGAGTATTACAAGACTAGAAAGTATTTAATTATGAATTTTAATCTACCTAAACTTTTGAGCTCTATCTCCATGAATTATAGCCTAAATTCCCTTAGACATCAACTGCTCACACAAAACAATTCTGGCTCTCTTCCCCCCTAATCAAGATGAGACAAGCACAATTTTTTGCTGGTTCCAATGCTTCATGATAGGACATATTCTTTTCTTTACAGCCTACCAAGCACTTTCACATACATTAATTATTTCATTTAATCTTCCAACAATCCTAGGAAGCAGGGCAAGAATTATGATCTTCATCTCATTGTCAAAATAGAAACTGAAAGATGTTAAGTAGGTAGCTGGTTCACTGCTAGAAAGTAGTTGAAGACTAGAATCCACATGTCTTTATTCCATGTCCAATTGCATTCCACAATGTCACACAAATAAAAAATATTGCTAAAAATTACTGAATTTAAAAACTACACTTTTCTTACTTAATCAAACCCTCTGTAGATACAATGAGAATTAAAGATTCTAAAGCAAATACAAACAAACAGTTAAGAGAATAGTCTAAACCAGGGGTGGGGACATCTGGCCCACAGGCCATATAAGGCCCGTGAAATCATTTGGTCTGGTCCTGCCATGGCATTAGGGGTGAGTTAATTAAGTGTTTGACCAAATATAGCAGGCTAATTTTTAAGTTGATAATTTTGTATGACCCTCGAATGATGACATAAATGTCCAAATGGCCCTCGGCAGAAAAAGGTCTAAACCAACTCCTTCCTATAATATACCTTAAAAACCTAATATAATGTTCAAGAGCAATTCAAATACTACAATAAAAACATCTTAAAGTTAAAAATAATTCTACTGTATTCCTCCTATCACATAACACACAACCAACTCTGCACAATGCATGCCTGTAGACAATAGGTGAGGTTATTATTATACTATATTTGACTTCAAATAAAAGTCCTAAAACCTCCTACTCTTAAGCTCCTTGTGGCTTTGCTATCTTCTAGTCTAGGAGTGTCCACAATGGAGTGCACATAGCAATCCACTGAAATATGGGAAGAACTTATTAGAATGCTGTCTTCATTATTTTAACCTGAAAATAAGAATTAATTTTACTAAGTTTACAGTATGAATTGATACTGTCACATAAACTCAAAAATACACATATAATTGGAGTGGGGTATGCTTAAAATAGTTTCACACAAGGGATTCCTATTCAAGAAAATTTAGAAACTGTTGCTACAAACAGCAGAGAAGGTACACGAGTACTAGGAAACACATGACTCTAGACTGCATCAAATAATAAAAGAATCTATTTAAAGCAGTCAATATCCTGCAGTTGCATATAAAAATAAAGATCTTCAACTGCATTTACATAATCCATACTGATATAAACATAACTTACCTCATCCTGGACTCCACTGGTAGTAGTCAACTTGCTCCCATCAGTAATTGTAATAATTATTGCTGGCTCCAAGAAAAAGGGGTTTCTTCCCTAAAGTCGAAAAACACATTAATCACATTAAGATCTACACAATAGCTTAATTTTTCTGAGTAAAAAGTCAATTCTCAGAACAATGCATATCTCCCCCTTTTTGTTAAATTTTAAATATAGTGTATAGGCTCTTGTAAATTTAAAAAAATTAGAAGGAAACAAACTAAACAGAAGATAATCTTAAAGAAGTAGGATTAAGTAGAGGAAAAGGTGAGTTTTTCACTTCTCACTACATTGTTTTAATTTTTATAGTGAGCATTTATATTTATGTGACTAAAAGTATTTCTTTTCTTAAAAGAGATTCCATAATTAAATTCTAATAACTGAGCATATTCAGATATTACAAATTAAAAGAATAGAAAGATAGTACTTTCTGAGAAACTTCTTAAAAAGGCAAAATGATAGGTGAACATTACCATGTAATTTAATCCAAGAGCTAGTTCCATGGAAAAACTAGGGCTACTCTGAGCTTAGCAAAATTAGTAATAGTCCAATGCAAAAAATTATAATTACATAGGATGGTTACTTAAAGAAACTACTTGGTGAAGAGTACAAAAACAGTAGCAGTGGCAATGGAACACAGAGAAAAAGCTGTATAGGAGCTCTATAGGTAAGGTGCAATAACTACATTAACTTCCATTCAAATCTGTGGTCAAGTCATTCTATGAATACAATAATGGATTGTAAGTGACATAGGGGCTCATATAAACATAAACTTATCTTTTACATATAAATGGTTCTCATCTGAGATACTAAGCACAGTCTGTATAAACTATAATAAAAGGTTGAAGTTTCTAGAGGGTAAACCTGGTATTTTGAAATCAAAGGTATCAAATTCTCAGTTACTAACAACGTTCAAGGACAGAATGAAGTTTATTGGATACCAAAGGCCCACTGCACGAAATTCGTGCATGGGGGTGGGGGATCCCTCAGCCTGGCCTGCACCCTCTTGCAATCTGGGACACCTTGGGGGATGTCAAACTGCCAGTTTAGGCCCAATCTCGCAATCCAGGACCACTGGCTCCTAACCACTCGTCTGCCTGCCTGCCTGATCACCCCTAACCACTCATCTGCCTGTTTCATTGCCCCTAACCACTTGCCTGCCTGCCTCATCGCCCCTAACCGTCTCTGCCTCAGCCCCTACCACCGCGGCTTCATCCAGAACAACGTCCAATCTAATTAGCGTATTACGCTCTTATTATTATAGATGATATTAAAAAGCATGACAAATTTTAATGCGCATATGAACATGGAGATCTTGATAAAATGTAGGATCTAATTCAGTAGGTATGGAATGGAGACTAGCGTTATGCATATCTAACATGATTGCAAGCTAGGAGATGTTAATGTGCACAGACCATACTTAGCAAAGATGTAGAAGGATTTTTGCATGCATGTACTCATCTATGGGTCTATAACCTTTCCCTTACACATTTATATAACTCTCAAACATTAGCATATTACAGTACATAGTCATTATTTATTGAATTTACAAACACTTTTTCACATACAGTAATTGTGATTATAATCTAATCATCATAAAACACTGAGGGTGGGGTCTGGAAGATTACATTTCTTGATCAAGTTACACAACTTGTAAGTAGCATATACATTTTTTAAAACTGGTGTGCAGATGGAGAAAGCTTCCTCTGGTCAAATAAAATATGTTAGATATAAGCTCTAGAGGATTTTGAATGCACAGTAGCATTCAAATGTTACAGAAGCTTTGCAGGAATAACATATGAATTTATCTTCCCTTCCTCCTCTACAACATTCATGGTAAATAGGACACATTTTTGGAACTACTACATTATACTATATTGTCTCTAATACCATTCACCCCCAACATAAATTATAAATTCTAATAATGCAGTTCTTCTCATGGATCTAGAAACAGACAATGCTCATTCCCATCTCTGAGCTTTGACTACTTCCCTCAAGTAAAACGCTTTTCCTTTTCCCTGCCCACATCCCACCCAATTCCTAATCATTCCTTAAGGTATAGTTTATCATAAAGTGCTAAGGGTAGGGGTCTGTAGATTACATTTCTTGATCCTCTTCTTCCATGAAACCTTCCCTGATTACTCTGGCCTTAAATAAGTACACCCCTCTCCTTCTCCAAATTCTAATAGTAATAGTTTTCAAACCTAAGTTAAATAAATATATTTACATATTTAACATAAATAAAATGTTTCTTCAAATAAAACTGGGTTTGAAGTGGTTTCATGGTGTACATTTTGAATACCACTTCCCTACAGCATTTATCCTGTCTCCTTAACAAGTTATTTTAAATTTAAATATGTAACACCTTGTACAGCAATGTGAATATTTACCAGTACTGAACTCTACACTTAAAAAGTTAAGATGGTAAATTTTGTTGTGTGTTTCTACCACAATTTTTAAAAAATACTCTATCTTGTATTACTTGCTATTGTTTTATGTGTTTCAATACATTAAAGGCAAGGATCATGTTATATTTCTTCCTTGGGCCTGAACACAAAATATTTAAACAATGGGCACTTAAATATTCATTGTTCACTAATTATATAGCCTAGTACAAACGTGTCAAAGTTCACAGAACCATTTAAAATTATTCAAACTTCAATAAACTTTAAAAAATGCTCCCTTCACTTCCATATAAACAAGTGCTTCCCAAACTTAACACCTAACTCATGAACTTGCTAGGCTACACTCCCTCCCATATCTGTCTGGCCATCGCTATCCATTCACATTCCCATTTGTCATTCAAACACTTACTGATTGGCTACCATCCATTAGGCATTGGGTTAGATGCATAATACATAAGCTCTACGCTCTTAATAAATGTACATATCTTTGTACATATAACAGTATCTCTTTTACTGGTCTCTACAAATACCACTGTAGCTAAAATATTGCAAAGGGAGCTAAAGAACACCAAGATGTCCTAATGTCTTCAAAACTGCTGTCTCTTCATCCCATCCTTAAGTTAAAACTACTTTGGTTGACTTGCTACCTTTCAAAAACAAATCAGCAAATATCTTAAAGCCACCACAATATGAACCAAAGACTTGCTGTAGTGTCTCTGTTTCACCTCCATTTTAACCTAAGTTAAAGTCATATTTTCTGACCAAAAGTTTGACATCCATCCATTCTTATCCTGTACTAGAGGCCTGATGCACAAAATTCATGCAAAGGGAATCAAACCCCTCCTAGCCCCCGCCCACTGCAACTTCATCTGGAAGGTCATCAGAAAGGACACCCAGTCTAATTAGCATATTACGCTTTTATTATTTCCTATATAATAAAAGCCTAATGTGCAAATTGTCCCCTCGGCTGGGAGTTCGACCACTCACTATGACATGTGACCACCAGGGGGCAGCATGGAACATGGCAGGCGTCAGCAACATGTCGCAAGCAGAGGGTGGCAGTGGGGCGCTGCACACCTGATGGGCCCCGATGAGAGGACCACGACAGGATGGTGGAGCAGGCAAGCAGGCAGCATCAGGCCAAGGTGGGTGCAAGCAGGGCCCAATCTCCCCACCGATCGCCCTGCAGACAGTGACTAGCAGCAGGGGGCGGGACCACTGACCAGCTCCCAGGTGCTGAGGGAGCCGGGCAGGGGCCTGATGACTCAGGCAGAGGGGGCTGCATGGGGGTCTGGGGGCCCAGAGTCAGCTGGGTCCTGCCCTTCCACATCAGATGCTCGCACTTTGATTGCTGGCCAGGCCTAGGACTGCACCCGTGAACGAATATTGTACACCAGGCCTCTAGTTCCTATATAAGCACATTGAGAATTATACTACAGAGCACAGAGAACTGGTCATATCTATAGTAAAATAACAATAATCTATGGTATATTAAGAAGTTTATAGATGATTATGTCAATCCAAAACTAACATACTTTCTTAAGAACCATGTCTAAAGATCAAATTAAAATGCATTCAAGCCTGGCCAGTGTGGCTCAGTGGTTGAGCATTGACCTATGACCCAGGATGTCAGGGTTCAATTCCTGGTCAGGGCACAAGCCTGGGCTCAATCCCCAGTAGGGGGAATGCAAGTGGGAGTAGATCCATCATTCTCATTGATGTTTCCATCTCTTCCTCTCCTTTCCTACCTCTGAAATCAATAAAAAAAACAACATATTTTTAAAAATTCATTCAAATTCAGCAAAGTCTGAGTTATTAAAATTTAAGGTAAATTCAAAGTTACTTTTTCCTTAACAACAAAATGAAGCTTTGAATTGAAATTTTACTATAGTCTTATATACACTGTAGTCTCCCCCCCTCAAGAGGCTATTCCTGAAAATACTATAATAACCATGTCCTTAATAATCTCTCTATATAAAAGCATAATATGCAAATCAACCAGATAGCGGAATGGCTGGTTGGCTATGACACGCACGGACCACCAGGGGGCAGATGCTCAACGCAGGAGCTGCCCCCAGCCCACAGGCCCCTATCACCCAATGGGGAACAGGGATCCAGGGGTGGGTGGCGGTGGACGCAGGCGATGCCAGGGCCCTGGGTGACCAGTGGCAGCAGGGGGGGCCAGCGAGGAGGTGGAACGGCCAACCTCTTGATCCCTCCCCCTGGCCGGCAGGCTCTGATAGCCCAATAGGGAACTGAAGGAGGGCAACCAGTAGTGGCACTGGGGGGAGTGTGGGGGGCACGCCGGCTGCCAGCAGCCAAGGAAGACCGTCCCTGATTGCAGGCCAGGCCTAGGGACCCTACCTGTGCACGAATTTCATGCACCGGGCCTCTAGTAATAATTTACCTCATTTGACCCTAAAAACTTGATGAAGCAAGTAAATGTTCAGAGAGATTAAATGATATAACCCAAAATCATCTAGCTGGTAACTGGCAAAGCCAGAACCTTAATTCAACTCCAAATCATAAGGTCTTTCAGCAACACCTAAAAGTCCTGTTGGTAGCAGCTAACAATTCTACAACCAATCTGGATTATGCTGTATTCACCCAATGACGAATGGTATTAAATAAGTTTTATTTTATTTTTTATATTCTATCTGCAATGAAATTAACTACTGTAGAACTATTCCTTTACTTGGTTTCTTGTTGCTATGCTATTTTACCCACCAATTCTATATATAAATCAATATACCTCCCCAAACAAAAACACAGATACAAAATGCAATATGTATGTGTTTACTTTAAAACCTATATGACTTCAATTTTCAGAGAGTATATATACAAAGACAAGATAAAATGTTAATTTTAATGGCTTTAAATTTTGGAAAATTCAGATAAAGATCAGAGGTAGAAGGAAAAAAGAAAAATATGTTCATTTTCATTCTACCTATGAATCAGAGGTATTCTCAAATCTTTAGCTTTAACTGTTACTATTTTGAATTTTTATTACTAATGTTTATGAAGTTGATCATTGGAAAACAGTCTGTATTTAGAATTTGCCTCAAAATTCACCTTGGTCATAAAGTTATAAACAGACTTTTGTTTAGTTACAAGATCTCAAAATAAGTAAATAAATAAGCTCTGCTATGACCAAGACAGCCAGTAGAGGGACTAAAGTTTACTTTCGCCATTAGCAGAATTTAAATTCAAGATGTACAAAATAGGTCCAGAGACACAGATGCATAGAACAGATTGTGGAATCTGAGAGAAGGTGGAGGAGGGTGACGAGTAGGAAGAAATCAATTCTAAGAACTTGTATGCATATATACATAACCCAGGGACACAGAAAATAGGGGGGTGAAGGCCTGGGGTGGGGGGTGGAGGTGGGCTAGAAGGGGTCAATGGGGGGGAAATGGGGACATTTGTAATACTTTCAATTATTGTAATACTTACAATAGAGGTTTAATTTTTTTAAATAAATATGTTTTCATGTGAAAGTAGTAGTTCTTGGCAAAGAAATCTAGACATGTCACCAGAAAATACAGTGCAAATTATAATATCCTTCCTCTAGAGCTATTTGCTAATGGAAACCCTGTCACTTAGAAAACCTGAATTTAACATTGGTCAAAAGCCTCAGGTAAGAGTTTTTATAAAGTAAAATTTTCACTTAAGTTCTCAAAAAAAAATCCCAGTGTTAATACAATTAAAGTATAATACGAATAAGAAAATTTAAAAAATATAAAGTAGAAATTATCTATTGGAACCTGTTTCATTTTTGTAAAAAATGTTTTTGAAATATTAAGACATTGCAATGAAAAATTTTGCAAATGTAAAAATAAGGCTAATTTCTTCCCAAATATGAACTAACCTGGTTCTCAGAATCAGAATTTTTAATTTTACTCCTAAACTGTCAATGTACTTTGGGGAGGGACACAGGAATTTTACTATATCCTTAAACAGGTCTTAGCTATTACCTTCTGAAGCAAAAGGAAGACGACCCTGAGCACTTAGAAAACTTAGTTGCTACTATGCTCTAGGACCAAAGGGCTCCTTGGTCTCAAGTTTTCTTCCATGCTCCACCATGTTACCAGTCCTTTTAATAATCCCATGAGGATAGCCAAATGCCTGTGTGCGCTACATTTTTCCCCTGGCTTAAGGTTTCTGTTGGGAAAATTGCACCAAAAGTGAGTCTCTGGCTCTTCTGTGGTAGTATCTTCAGTTAATCCACACCAATTACTTACTATCTAGCTATTTTGCTCTATGCCAGGAAAGCTATGACCAATAGCAATCAACAAAATAGATGTTAAGGTATATAATATCTTGGTTAAAAAAATATCTCCTAAACAAGAATATAAAAACTTCCAGAAATAGCCTGTGCTTTTTCAATATTGTAACTTCCTTTTCAAGTACATAAAAGAAATAACAAGCAAAAAGATGGGAAGGGCTGCCATAGTTAAGAAACATGTACTGTATCACTAAAGGTTCTCATGCATACACTGAACAAGTACTAAGCAAGACTGCTGTTAAAATTTTCATAATGGTTAAGATGCTACAGTAGATCTTTGGTTTTCTTTATTTACATCTTTGCAGAATTTACTTAAATGGTAAAAATATGAAATGAAGCCTGCATTATCTATCCTACTTTCCTCTATTACCAAAGATAAGAGATAACAAAGTTTCTTAAAATATGACAAACCACTTCATATTCATTTAGAAACTTTATATAATTCCTATATAATTTGTCAAAATTCAGATTCTATAAAGAAAACATAAAATATATAAACATTAAGTATAATATTCTACTTTAAGCTTATTTCTAAAAGGAAAATATCTAAGGATATAATTCACATCCAAAGAATTACTAGTCATAATACAGATAATAATAAACACTATTACAACTATATATAACTGAGAAAAGCAGCTTTTAATACAACTAAAATAAATAACATTCCTTAGTTCAGTATTGCCCTTTCAACATCTGTATACTACAACCAGAACTTTTTCAGTATCTTATTACCTGTGCTAATATTTAATACTTTTCTTTAAATTAGTTCCTTTTTTTAATTTTACTCTAAGACTACAATAGTAAGATCTATGAAATCATAATCCTAATTATATTTAACTAGAGGCCCAGTGCATGAATTCGAGCACAGGTGGGATCCCTCAGCCTGGCCGGCAATTGGGGCCATTGGGGCCAATTAGGGCAGACTGATAGGGGTGGGGATGGGGGGGAAGGAACCATGGCTGGCCAGGGGAAGGGACCGCAGGAGGCTGGCCAGCCTCAGGAGGTTAGCTGTGGGAGCGCACTTACCACCAGGAGGCAGCTCCTGCATTGAGCGTCTGCCCCATGGAGGTCACTGCACGTCATAGCTACTGGCCGGTCGTCCAGTCATAACGGTCACTTAGGCTTTTATATATATAGATATTTTCTATTCAATAATTCATTGTCATTACTACTGCTTAGATACCTTTTGTTTTATTTTGTTAATCCTCTCCCATGGGAGGAAGGGGGAAGACACACAGAGAGAGAAACATCAATATGAGAGACACACACCAATTCATTGCCTCCCACACACACTCTTACCAGGGCCAGGGATCGAGCCTACAACCTAAGGCATGTGCCCTTGACTGGAATTTAACCCAGGACTCTTCAGTCTGAGGGCCAATGCTCTCCACTGAGCCAAACTGGCTAGGGCATAGCTATATTTTTAAAGGCTGGGGGGGGGGGGGTTTCAATATATTACAGGGATGAATATACAACAGGTTAATTACACATTCCAAACAAAATATAATAACATTTAAGTCAGTAAAGACCTGGCAGATGTTCATTTAAATCAATATTCCAAGGCCAGAATTACAACTTTTATATTTGTTTTAGAATTCAGCAAGACTATTACTTTTATCATTAAGTTCTCAAGTGTTGTGACATGTCTTATGATGTAAAAACTCAAAAATATTCATCTTAAGAAATTAGTACTTTTAATATACCTTTGATTATATACAAAAGATATCTGAAGGATATGTCACAAACTGATTAACCATGGCTGCCTCTGAAAAATGGAAGTGAGCATCCGTATAACTTTCTATAATGCTTGAACTTTTTAACCAGGGTATGATGTATTCAAAATAAGTACTATTTAAAATTAAAAGGTGCTTAGTATCCAAAAATAAAACTTTAAAAATCTGCTAGTGTATAAAAACTAGTATCTTAGAATACATTAAGGTTTATAGCTTATTTAAAAATGTAAAAACTCCATATTAAAAGAAATATTTTTAGTTTCAAGTAATTCCATTATACAATTGTATACCAATAGAGTTCCTTTATCTAACCATATGATTCCTTTTGTTAAAAACCTAACAACATTAAAAACAATGGAAAATTAAGACCTTCAAAAGCAGGAGAAAATCCCATATATTCCTTTTAATATAATGACTAAGGAGCAACGTCCTGAAATTTAATTTAAATAAATCAAATAGTAATGATACAAGAAATACGAACTATAAGAACTAGAAAATTGTGGGGAAAAAATTGTTAAGGAAACTCAATAATTGATAAAGCTAAGTATACTGCAGCAAAAGACAGTAATGTCAGTTCGATATATCCAAAATATAAAATATTTAATAATTTCACAGAATTTGAGTTTTACATTTGAACTGGAATGTAAACTTCAAATAAAATTATTCTAGCAAATAAATAGTTGGTGTGGGCAATATTTAAAAGTAGTAACAGCCAAACAGTGTTTATACCAGCATAAAAATAATGAGGGTACCAGAAATACACTGAGTGGCCAGATTATTATGATCTCTGAACACACAATAATCTGGCCACTTAGTGTGTGTGTATGAGGCCCGGTGCATGAATTCGTGCATGGGTGGAGTCCGGCCAGCCTGGTCAGGGGGAGGGACATGGGCAGTTGGCGCGCCTGCCTGCTGGTCGAACTCCTGGTCGAGGGGACAATTTGCATATTAGACTTTTATTATATAGGATATACACTGAGTGGCCATATTATTATGCATTCAGAGATCATAATAAGCTGGCCACTCAGTGTACATTTTACTTAATAAATACTAACATTCTGAATAAAGAACTTAATATATCCATTATATTAAATGGATTGGGTAATATTAACTTGGGAAAAATTATTCCAGCAAAGCATGTAAATAAACATCTGAGAAACATGGCAAAAAAATAAATAAAAGCTAAAATGAAAACATATTTTCAAAGACAAGTGAAGTTATATAGCAATGATGCTAAAAATTAATCTGGCTACAATAAATCATACAGATCTGGCTCTTCTATCAAGATTAATCACCTACTTGGTTTGTTGATTACCAGTAAATCTGCAGATATTACTTTTGCAAAAATCTGTTTAAGTCATACCTTTAACCATATAGTTACTTCCTTCTAAAAACATCCACACTACAAATATGAATATGCTCTCAAATGAATCATTCATACACACAAAATATATGCTGTCCTACAAAATATATGGAATTTGACCATAATATTCTACATAAGTATCTTCAAGACAGCACCTGAAAATAAAAGGGAACTGCATAATAAGTATTACATGTTAGTAAAGTCAGTAATAAAGCATGCAATTTAATAAAGGGAAAAAAACTCATGATAAGCACTTGGGAAAAATGAGTCTATTGTTTCCCTTATGTTATTGCTGAAGACCAATCTGAAAATAAGTTAATCAAATAAATCATAATGTGCAGTTACTGTTAAAGGGCCCTGTTTTGTAAAAATATATATATATATTTTTTTCCATTTTCTAAGAGAATGGATGATAATCCAATTTTACTAAGTTTTTTTTAGGGAGTATTTAAATTTCTCCAAACCCATTACATAGGTATATATATTTGAGCAATGAATTTTTAGAAATCCGTTTTTGCTAGTTCCAATTAAAACATTTATTGATGTTTGTGCTAAATACCTTCCAAAGTATATATAGATTTTAAATTTTCAAAGTAGATGACATTTTGGGAAACAAAATAATATCCACATATTTGGGCCTACTGTTAAAAAATAATTTTAAGCCTTTCTAACTACACATATAAATCCACCAAGGTTCTACCTTAGAAATGAACCTCATGAAAAGGCAGATGTCATCCTATCTAATAAAGAGGGAATATGCTAATTGACCCTCACACCATTGCAAAGATGGCGGTGCCCACAGCCAATAAGGAGGGAATATGCTAATTGATTGCCCTGCCCTCAAAGATAGCAGTGCCCAATCCCCTCAGCCCTGCCAGGCTCCACGGGCCTGCCTCCCGAGTCCTCCAATCTCCTCATTTCGCCAGCCGCCCAGGGCCAGCCCAAAGTGCAGGCAAGCCTCAGATGGCGGCTACCCAGCTGCCCAGGGCCACCCGAAGCTCAGCTAACCAGGGCCGGCCAATGCTTGTGCTTCCAGCAGTGGCAGCAGCAGAGGTGTGATGGGAGTGTCACCTTCCCCTGATCACTGGATCACCTACTGCCCCTGAGGGCTCCCGGACTGTGGGAGGGGGCAGGCCAGGCTGAGGGACACCCCTCCAGTGCATGAATTTTCATGCACCGTATATAGATAAAAACAGATTATTACATGTTTCAGATTGCTGCTATAGCTCACTAAAATGGAAGTCCTAAGAACATGACAAGGTAACTTTTTTACATCAGGATTTACATCTAATAGACAAATCTTGTTTGGGATTACATTATCCATTATGGGTTAATAATAAAATGAACTCTTTCTACTACTTAACTTAAGCCCAATTTTCTGGAGGCAATTTCTTGTTTTATTTCTTTTCTTTCTTACTGATTTGAGAAATGGGATTGACAACTAAAATTGCAGAACAAAAATTCATAATTTTACATTAGTTATTATAACCCAATGTACATAAATGATCAGGAACCATGACAACTAAGGTATTTCCAAAGGCCAATACATTGTTTTGCTTATTCCTAATAATATAAGAGTACTACAGTCTGCCATGTCCTTTCCAACCTAGCCTTTGTAACATCACCCACTGTGGTATTTTACAGCCAACTTTTCAGAGAACACTGCATACTCAATCATCTTCAATCCCAGTGATTAAAAATAACCTATTGTCAAAGTAATAATGACCTATTGTTTTTAACCATTCCAGAATAATTGTTTGGATGCTTTCAGTGTTTAAACTCCATAATAGCTAGAAGACTTTGTTGGTGCTTTCTAATATCTAATTATGTTTACCAGGTTTAAAACAAAGGGAAAGTATTCATTTAACATGCCAGTATCAATCCTGTCATTTACTAGTTACAAATTATATTACGTAACAGCTAATGCTACAATTACTTTTTCTCAAATAGTCAGAACTGTTTGTATTTCTATTATAAACTTTTTTAGATGCTTTAATCCTTCCAAGGACCTTCACCATGAGTCCTCTAGCTTTTCTGGGCAAAACTATGAATAAAAATATAAATATATATTACAATGTCATAACCTTTTAAGGCACAGATAAGAAAGGCAAGAGTCCGCAGAAACTAGCAGTAAGACATTACTAGGTTGATATAAATTTGTCCTTTGGTTACAACTAATCCTCTTAATAAGTTAAAATACAGTTTATGGACAACTATCTCAATATATCGATAATCAAAGTTCAAATCATATATGCCTTAAAAAAGAAATACTGTCACATAAAAAAAAAAATCTTTCCTAGGCTTACCCTGTTATACTTTTCCCCCTACAATAAATCTATATTAAAACAAGAAAAGGGATCATACCCTTGACATTTGACCTTTCTGTACAAAAACCATCTCCCTTCTCCCCTATCCCAACTATCACCTACTTAAATTCTAAAATATGCTATTACAAAGCCCTAGAAATTGACTTGAATCTAAATGTCCTCAAAGAGGCTTAAATCCTTTCTTGCTTTGAAAATCAAAAACTTTTTAATAAAAGTGCTCACTTTGATTAACTGTTTTTGAACAAGAAACAGACTTGAGGGAAAATACTTTGGTAACACCAACAGGAACGTATTTCTGAAGCAATCTATAGAGCTTCAATTTAAAACCAAAAGCCATTGCATTCTCTGTGGCAAGATATTTTACTTTAGCTGGACCTACTGAATAGCTAACTCTCAGTCCCCGTGATGATTTATGAAACACCTTTTATTGTTTTTTCTCTCAAAGTTTTCAAATTGGAAAGCTTTACCCTATTAAATGTTTACCTTACTACCATGTACCAAGCAAATACTTTGCTAGATAAATAACAAATATTATTTCTACATAGTACCAAGCAAATACTTTGCTAGGTAAATAACAAATATTATTTCTACATAGTTGAGCTTGCATGTGGGATTCCCAATAATGAAAAGTCTAAATAAAACTTTTGTAAAATTATATAAAAATTATATATATGTGTGTGTGTGTGTATGTGTACACACACACAGACACATATTATTTCTAATTCTTACAAAAATTTTCAAATTTGGTATTATCACCATGTGTGGGTGGGAAATTTGAAACTCAGTGAGGTTAAGGGACTTGTCAATATAGCATAAGCTAGTAAGTGGCAGAGCCAGGCACAGTCAGTTCTAATGAAGCAGTTCTTTCAATATCACACTGCTTGTTCTAAAAGGAGCTGGATAAAATACTCTATGTAACCGTAACTCCAATTTTTAAAACTCAAATAAAAGGAAAGTCACAAAAATGGTAATACATGTTAAAATAATAAGTTATGCTGTATATCACCTCATCTTTACCACAATCCTGGCAAAATAGAGCCTTTCATCCCATTTTCCTAATGGGGAAACTAAAGGCTGC
Organism: Corynorhinus townsendii; assembly: GCA_026230045.1. NCBI lineage: Eukaryota > Metazoa > Chordata > Mammalia > Chiroptera > Vespertilionidae > Corynorhinus > Corynorhinus townsendii. Next base: position 93,696,038 of record JAPDVU010000003.1, read on the forward strand.
GAGGTTACAAGACATGCCAGAAATTTATAGGTAGAGTAGGAATTCAGAATCAAGCAGATTTTTCTGAATCTTAAAACACAATGATTAGAGATTTTCAAAATTATCTTACATGAAAGGAAACATAAGAGTTAATTATAAAACTTTCCAAATAAAAAGTTATAATTACAGCATTAATATTGGCTGGTTGTACTATAGCGGAAAACTCAATTAACTGATGAGTTTAAGAGCTCCATATTAATTAACTATACCAGAAATGTAAAAATCTATGAAATAAAAAGTCAAAAGGTGCCATTAAATATGTGTGTGTGTGTGTGTGTGTGTGTGTGTGTGTGTATTTATTAGTATCTAGGCTTAAACTAATGTTGATAAAAAAAAAAAAACCTGTCAACTGTCCTCCAAATTCATATTATTTTTTTCCAAACATGGAAGTAGGAAGGAAATACATCTGAATCTAATAAATATTACTTCAATAGTGTGTTACAAGAAAGACTAAATGTAATACAATGGCAAAGTGAAATGCCTGGTATTCAGAGCAACTGAAAGAATACATATTTCATTAAAGAATTATAAATATACCCCAAAAAGGGCTCAGATCTACTGGTTATGCCTTTAACTAAAATTTATTCTTAAATATTACATGAACTACGAATAAAATCTGCATAACTACTCCATAACCAATTGTAATATTTAAAATATTTCAGAAATGTGAAGAAATTAAGCATTTTAACTTCTCTAGGCCTTACTTTATCTATAAAATGAAAAAGATGGAGTAAACATCTAACATCATTTTGACTTCTAAAGCCCTATGAAACAGTAACCATAATACTTATAGAAAGGCCAATGAAAAGTACTGTCAACAGATGCAAAGTTCAAATTTTTTTCAAGAGTGTATACAAAAATTCATTAAACTTCAGACTTAGGATCTGTGTACTAAGTTGTATCTCAATAAAAGGTTGGTGGGAAAGATCAAGGAATAATACAACAAAACCAAAAAAAATCTGGCATTTTATGATCTGGAGACCATGTTCAAGTTAAATAGATGAAAAATAAGGCTAAACAAAAATTTATATAAGGAAAACTTTTTAATTAAAAAAATTAACATGACTGATCTATGTGATTTAAAAAAAAAAGCCCAGCAAGATTATAATTTTGGGTGAAGGATTATGATGGCTAAAAATAATTTTAAATATTTAAGAAAATCTCAAGTTACAAAATATTTCACAATCTCTTTGAAGAGACATGACATGAACATGGACAAACTATCCTTTTAGCTAATTCTGAACACAAATGATCTTAAATCAATTAAACATACTTGAATAAGTGAATTATTTCATTCAAATATTAGATCTGTTACTGGCTTTTTAATTTTCAGTTGTACATAGTTTAATACATAATTATTGACACCCTTCTGCAAGAAGGAAAAATAAAATTCTCTTTGAAAAAGCAGAACCTATTACTTTTGCCTTTTGTACTCATTCCTTTTTAATAGTTAAGAATGCAATGATATCCTTATTGTTTTTAATTTTCTTTTGAAAAATCATAAAAGGGTAGTTTTTGATCCTTAAGAAATTTAGAGTGTAAAATTATGAAGAAAAATTATAGCAAGTGTATTCAAAGAGAATAAACCTTCAAATTTTTTAAATTACCACCTTTAAAATTAACACTCTATGGGAAATAAACCTTATCCATTTTGTTGCTCTGAGCTCAGTCAAACCTTATTAAAATATCCCTTGATTTACCCAACAGATGTGCTCTTAATGCTTCCTTATTTAAATCTCACCTTAAATGCACTAGGGGGAGCTCCCTCTTTGAAAGAATCCTAAAGCATGTGTATTCCTTTTCTAACTTTCAATTCCTGCAAAACAATGATTTACCTGAACTATTTATGTCCAACTTTTGCTTAACAAATTTTTTTTAAATATTAGCCCTGTACTTTATCCCGTTTATTAATTGCCATTATGACAACTTTCACCAAGTTATAATATTTACTGTACTGTTTCCCCAAAAAGAATATAAAGCCCAAGAAAAATATACACTTAATATACCACTAATAGATTTTAAACCATGTAATAAAAATCAGCTTAACATATCACTAGATTTTTATAATTGTAATCTCAAATTTTAAACTGAAAAATAGAAAACTAGAGGTTATTAAACTAATCTATTGATGAAAAAAAGTATGCTTTGTGCTTTACTGAGCACTTCATAATTTTTAAAACACATTTTACTATACCTCCCATTTAACCCTTTCATCAAACCTCTCATTGATTCTGTAACAACAGTACACTGGCTTCATTAGACTATGAAGCAGCAGAGAGACAGGGTAGTAAAGTAACTGTCCAATGTTACAAAGTAATGCAAATGCTGACTTCAGAACTGGGATTCAAATTTTCACATTACTGGTCTCCTCTTCCTTAACACAAATAAAGATAGAGAAAAAACATTTAAACAAGTTTTACTGTAGAGTCCCCTATCAGCTAGCAATAATTGTTGAAAATAATTTTACGAGGCTAAAAAGTTCAAGGACTTGCCAGTGGGGGAAAGGACAGTCTTAACAAATGGTGTTGGGAATACTAGATGTCTACGTGCAAAAGAAAGATGTTGGAACCTTACCCTACAACATATACAAAAATTTACTCAAAATAGATTGAAAACTTAAATGTAAGACCTACAACTAAAACTCTTAAGACAAAATATAGGGGAAAGCTTCAAAGACATTGGATTTGCCAATGATTGCTTAGATATGACACCAAAAGCACAGGCAACAATAAAAATATTGTTAAATTAGACTGCATCAAAAATTAAAACTTCTGTGCACCAAAGGACACAATCAATAGAGTGAAAGGGCAACCCTGGAATCTGAGAAAATATTTGCAAATCACATTATCTGATAAGGGAACTCCTACAGCTAAAAAAAAAAAAAAAAAGAAGAAGAAAGAGCAAAGGTCTTAAATAGACATTTTTCCAAAGCCAATATACAAGTGTCCAACCAGCATATGAAGAGATGCTCAACATAAATAACAATTAGGTAAGTGCTAAAAATCGAATGAGAGCCCTAGTCAGTTTGGCTCAGTGGATAAAGCATCGGCCTGTGGACTGAAGGGTCCCAAGTTCAATTCCGACCAAGGACACATGCCGGAGTTGCAGGCTTAATCCCCCAGTGGAGAACGTGCAGGAGTCAGCCCGTCAATGGTTCTCTCATCATTGATGTTTCTCTCTCTCTCCCTCTCCCTTCCTCTCTGAAATAAAAATATATTTTAAAAAAAAACACAAAATAAAAAAATGAGATATCACCTGACACCTATTAGGATGACTAATATGAGAAAAATAGAAAATAGTAAGTGTTGATGAGGATGTAGAGAAACTGTAATTCCTGTGCCTTGTTAGTGGAAATATAAAATAGTGCAACCACTATGGGAAGCAATATGGTGGTTCCTCAAAAATTTAAAAAGAAGTTTACCATTCGATCCAACTGCACTTCAGGGTATATATCCAAAAGAATTGAACACAAAACCTTTCACATTTGCATAACACGTTAATAGCAGTATTATTCACAATAGCCAAGAGGTGGAAGCAACCCAAGTGTCCATTGACAGATGAATGGATAAGCAACATGTGGTATATACATACAATGAAATACTATTAAGCCTTTAAGGGAATGAAATCTTGAGATGTATGAACCTTGAGAACATTATGCTAAGCAAAATAAGCTAGTTGAAAGAAGACAAATACAGTTGACCCTTGAACATGGAATTGAGCTGCACAGATCCAATTATACTTGGTTTTTATTGTTGTTTTTTAATAAATAAGTACAGCACTGTAAATATTTTATGATTTTCTTAACTTTTTTTCTAGATCACTTTATTATAAGCATACAAGATATAATACATATAACATACAAAATATGTGTTAATTGGCTGTTATCAGTAACACTTATAATTAACAGTAGACTATTAATAGTTGGGTGGTGGGGGATTCAAAAGCGGGGGTAGGTGTCCCTAACCTCAGCATTGTTCAAGGGTCAACTGTACTGTATGATTCCACTTACACAAGGTATCTTTCGTGCAGTTAAATTCATAGAGACAGAAAATAGAATGGAAGTTGCTAGAAGCTGAGAAGAGGGAAAATGAGGAGTTACTGTTTAATGGGTACAGAGTTTCAATTTTTCAAGATGAAAAGTCCCAAAGACTGGTTGGAACAACAATGTGACCAAACTATATTAGTACACGTGAAAATGGTTAAAATTGTAAATTTTGTTGTATGTTCTTTACCACAATTTAAAATTTAGGAAAAATATTCAGGCACTGAAAAATTTTACCAAATACAATTCACCACTGTGTTTCCACCAGTTCATATTCAGCAGAGTAGTATATTCAAGTATAATAATCTACTTTTCTTTTGAAAAGATGTCTATAAGTCAATAAATACCAAACTACTATGAATAGACTTGCTGATAGCTTATGGGAAACCAAAAACCCAATGGGAATCAAGTTTTCATTACTTGACCTACCAACATTAAAAGAAGCCTATATTTTGTACTATCTGAGTATTAAATGTGTACTTAAAATGAGATGTAATATGTGTGTTAATGTGGGTAAAGGAGGAAAAACTCTACCTGCATTTTCCTGCAAAGTTCACAAAAAATTCTTTATGCTGAAGAATAAAATTAGTTAAAATGATTCTCCCTAAGATTCATTCTATTTGATCTTATCTGAAAACCACCATTTTCCAATGAAGTTTACACTTAGTATTGAAAATCCTCAAAAAATTAACACACATATTACATCTCATTTTAAGATATTGGTCAAGGGTTATCTTCACAGAGGGGACACAGAGTAGTAGTAGGTCAGGTAAATTCATTCGAAATCCTGAAATAACCTAATCAGTACTAGTATACTGAGTTATAGGAGTATGGAATCAGTCTAGTGACAAAAATGATGAATTACAGGCTAGAAAAATATTCAACACCTGAATCTAGCTGGAACTGAACTTAAAGAAAGGGGGTGGGGAGTGTAATATTGAAAACATTTAAAGAAAACAGAATAATTTGGAACAATATGGAAAATAAACCAATCTACATATAAAACTTTAATCACACTTCTATAACTTTAGATGTGCCCTAACTTTAGAAATTAAGGCTGGTACAAATGTTCAGTGGCTCTCAAAAGATCAGCATTATTTTTGAAACATGAAAAATATATACATTGAATTTAGCTGCAATGATAAGCAATTTAATAAGGAGCTGCTATAATTAAGAAAAAGATTTGACTAGAAGCTACACATTGTTCTATGACTGTAGACATGGTGCTGATTATCAAAATTCAATATTTATAAGGACTTCTAAATGCAAGGAATATTTTTAGTGGGATATCCAAAGTGCTTGAGAAAAACATTCACCAAGAATCATTCTTTGTTCTCAACTACTCTAGAGAGGCCCTGCAGATTCATTAGTATCCTAATATTTCCAAAGATGTTTTACTTCTAGGTATGCTAACTAAATTAACAGATGCAATATAGATATTAAAAATACTTTTGGTTATAGAAAAATCACATATGTGCATGTATGTGGGAGCAGCAAGTCGGCAGTATCTATACCATACATACACACACACGCCCACATTTACGCTGAAGAATCAAATTTAGATATTTAAGAAAACTTATAAATTTAAAAGGTTTTCAAATGCTCTATAAAATCAAGCATCTAGCTGGCCTTTTCTCATTTCCTTCAATTATTGTGATTATATTACAAATATTTAGTTCTGTGGGCTCCACAGATGCTAGCATAGAGCATGTTCATGAAAGTTACTTATGTAAAAACAGGGTAAGGGGTATTCCACAGAAAATAAGACAGATAGAAAGTACTCTTACAAAGAAAATGAATGAACTATATTTTGAGTTGAGACATCCAAAATTCTTCACAATTTACCCTTTCAATGAATTGTAAATGTATACTATCTAAATTAGCAAAAAAGTCTTATGATGAAAAATATCACCTGGAAAGATGTTTTCTTCTCACTGAACACTTTACTCCATCATCTTCATTTTCATTTTGAAATTTTGGCTTCCTAAGTTAATTTAATGCTAGTGTCATTTTATGTGCCAGCTCCTTAAGTATTAGGACTTAAGTATTAAATTTCTCCTTGTTTATTCATCAAAATAACTGAGAAATATTATTCCTTCCCTTTGTTGAATTAATAAATCCTAACATGTAAAAACATCCTAATCTCCAGGCTTTTTCTCTTGGTCAAACTGGTAACAGCTACAGCTGGACTACCTTCAACCTCAAACTTTCTGTAATCTTTATGGACAAGAACTTAAGTGATCTCCAGTGGAAGATGGCAACTGGGAAAAAGAAAATACAGATTTACATTACAAATGTCCTCAGTCTCTCCCTGATAATTAGTTTTTCTAAGGAAGCACCCTAAGAAATATTTTTAGCTTGTAGAAAGTAAATGTGTCTAATTGCCTTTCCCACTTATGAAATGTAATGCAGAAAAACAGGATATCAATAGTTCTGCTACATACTGAAAACCTGACAACCAAAAAAGGATAACCAATGGCAAGTTTCAAATTTTTTTTTTTATCTACAAGAAATTTAGATCAAAACCTTAAGCAATGAAAGACGATAAGTACTACATATAACAAAGAAATATGAAAGGAAAGGAAATCCATTATTTTACAAAAACAAAATAAAAAAAAGTCCTGGCAAATGTGCCTAAAATACTGAGTTGCAAAATAAAGCAACACAGAGAAGGGGAAACAAAAAAGATTAATGTGGTAGGAAAATACACATTTACTTAATTAAACAATGGGAATCCATTTAGATAAAAAAAAAGAAACAAAGTGACTCTGAATTCCAAGGCATACTAAACGCTATATGGCTAAGTTACTCCTAAGAAGTAAAGTGCAAACATTTCTAAGCTAAGGGAACAATTCTGTTTCTTTCTATATAAAGCAACCACAAATTGTAGTAAGGTTATTTGCCCCTGAAATTTGTGAAATTCATGAAAATTGTGGCTCATGAAACTTGAGGAAAGAACAAAATGTATACCTAAATATACCATTGTGATAATAGTGCTTTGCACTACAGCATAAAAATTAAACTCCTTGGATTTAATATTCTTTTATGTGTAACACATTTTTATTTTCCAGGCCTGACATCTCAAAAAGTTATAAGACTGCCTTACGTTATTCCATAGTGAACCATCATGTGATTTAAAGTTCTTTCTCATCTTCAAATAGATATAAGCAAGTGCAGTAGATGGAAGAGTGTAGGGAATGGGGTAAGGGAGTAAGGAAAGGTTCTTTCATACTTTCAAACAGCCTCTATCCCAAAGTTTTAGAATATAAAAATAAATTTTAAAAAAACACCTCTGGACCTGTCATTTAATTCAGAAATGAATTAAGAATTCTTCCTGAATAAATGCTTATGGTATAAGCTTCAAAAGCTGAGAAATCTTAAACGTATTCAGCTAGTTATTGCACTCCAATGAAAATCTTACCTTTCAGAGTAGTTATACAATATGGTTAAATTAAACCCTGATATAATAAACAGAATAATTTCCTGTAACATTTTTTCTAGCATAGAAATGAAGACCACTAATCAACTAGTGTCTGTAAGTTACTGCAGACTAATAGCCTGTAGGTAGAGAATCAGAGAAACTGAGTATAATGAGGCAGGATATTTATCTATTTATGTGAGTGCAAGGTAACAAATACATTTTAAGATGAAAAAGAGGACTATAAAACATATATAGTATGGTCAGAGTTTCGTTTTTGTATTATGTGCTTGTTGTATTTTAATCCAAAATCTTTTGTACTGTATTTCATATTATATAGTTTTTGGACTGGACTGTTTTCCACAAAAAGAAAAATCAACTGTTTTCCACCTTAATATTCAACCTACCTGCCCATAGTTGTCTATGCCAGTTACTAATCTATTTAAATTTAATAAATCAAAAGCTGTCCTTAGGGATTGGCCAAGAGTCGTAAGTCCTTCAGCCTGAAGGTTTTTCAGTTCATTCATAAACGTTGCATGGTTTTCTTTCCATCCGGCCTAAAAAGAAATATGTAAGAATGTTTTTTTTTTCACTACTTAAAGCCATGTATACACAAAACACCATTACAATTTGTAGTTTATCAAATAGCTTCTTTGCTTTACACTATGGTTTGACTAACGTGTAATGCCTTATCACCGCTGAAGAAACTCTCCTCCAAAGGTGGCCAAGAATGAACCTGCCTGCACTACAGCTTTGGACAGCCAAACTACTTCATAACTTCCCTGGGAAATGTACTCCCTAACTTAACACCCAAAATTTAGGGATGTAAAGTGCTAGTGGAAAGCAGACGTGGGCAGGACTTCTGAAGTTAACCTACAGCTGCCCCACTGACCTGCGGCCTCTCGGGAAGACTCTTAAGATCAAGCCCCGCAGCCCCCCACCAGGCTCGCTCGTCAGCGGCTAGCGTGGGGAGAGCGGCCAAGCCTCCGGCCGATTCCCCTTTAATGCAAACCCAGGCTCCCAGCGGCCGGGCCCGGCTGTCACTCGGGCTAAGTTGAATAAATATCCCCCACAGTTCATTGCTGCCGCTCACGCCGCGGAGGGGAAATGTCGGCCATGTTGATCGCAGCGCCTCCGCCGCCGCCGGGCCGGGCCGGGCTGGGGAAGGGACGGCGGTGGCCCCGCGACTCCGCACCGCGCCACGGCACTCCAGAGCGGGGGAAGGGGTGGGAGCCCGTAGGGAAAAAGACCTCAGCGCCTAGAGTACAGCGGGTGGGGGAGGGGAGCAAAATGAAGGGTGAATGGGGGGGGGTGGCGAGCGAGGAGGTAACAGGAAAGGGAAGGGGGAGGGCAAGAGCTGTTACCTTGATAGCATAGGGCGGCTCTTCGAAAGTGACCAGCATATACCTGTCTCCTCGGCTGGCAGGATCCCGGGCACGGAGCTGCAGGAGAGCGGGTGGGGGACGGGAGGAAGAACAGGGAGAGTGAGAGGGAAGCACAGAGGCGAGGTTACGAGGCGGAGAAGGGGCCCCCAGCGGCCCCGCCGCCCCCCTACAGTACCGCACACGCAGCGGCCACCCCTCCACGCCGCCCCACACGCACACAGATCGGCTCCTACACACCGCCTGGGGCCGGAGCCCGGGCCCGGGCCGAGCCCGGCTCCAAGCGCACGCCCGCCCGCGCGGTGGGGGAGGGGGTTCCCGAGCCCGGCAGCTCCCGCAGTCAGGTCCCCGACACCTCCGCCTCGCCGCCCCCGGCCGCGCTCCCCGCCACCCCTGCCGCCCGCGGGCCACCGGGCCGGGGTCGACGCCCGGGCTCGGTCAGTCGGTACCTTCATGAAGGTCTCTACCGCGCCTTTGGCCGTGTCCAGGTAGGTGGTGCCCAGATGGCTGCGCTGGTTCATAGAGGCAGACGTGTCTATCAGGAACAGTAAGATGGGCATAGTGCTGGCCAGGGACACCGGGGCCCGAGGTGGTAGAGAAAGAGATGGTAGAGGTGGAGGCGCCGGTGGCGGCGGCGGCGACCGCCGCTACGCGGGGCGGGGGAGCGCGGCCCCCGGGAGGAAAACACCGTCTGGGTCTTTCCTCCGGCTGCGGGGAGTTTCTCCCCCGGTAGTTGAGAGGAAACTCCCAGACCCAGTCCTCCCCGTCGTACCCCCGTCTCCGCCTCCTCCTGCCTGCCTGCCCGCTGGGGCGGGAGCCGGCCGTCTGTCTGTCGGTCCGTCCCCCCGCCTCGGAGGTCCCGTCCCCGTTCCCGGCCCCTGTGTGTGTCCCAGCGGGAGACGAGCCTGGCTCCCCAACCCACCCCACCCCCGATGCAGGGAGTGGGGACCTGGGAGCTGGCGAAGAGGGGAGTGGGCTGAAAGGAGATTGGCCCTGGGGCTGTTGGGAGAAGTTTCAGGGACTCCCTCCGCACCCCGGCGGTGTCACCACTTTCTCAGCCCCTCTCGCTACTGAAGCGCTTTTCTCTCTCACACTCCGGTTTTAACTCGGGCTGGGGCTGCAGAGCCACCGCCCCCTGACACGTCTTCGCGCCACGTGACGCACCGCTCCGCTATCCTATTGGCTAGTGCTTAGCCCCTCATTAGCATATTCAAACAGCTCAGGGACAGGAGAAGCTTGTAGGCCGGCTTCGGGAACTGTTATTGAGCACGCGTGAAGGCGGGGCATCGGGTGCGCGCGCTAGCGAGCGCGAGGGGTGAGCCGGGGGGCGGCAGACGCGGAGGCAGGCTCCGGGAAGGGGCGGAGACGGACCGCGGAAGGATTGTTGGGTGGGGGCGGGAGCAGCGTCGGCGCCGCGCGCGCAGGTCGACTGCGGCTGTGAGTCTGCGCGGCAGTGCCGCGGCACTCTCCTTGGCTGTTGGAGGTGATAGGGGTCGGGAGAAGGGAAGTGGACGGTGGCCTCGCTCGACACTGCTTCCGAGGTCTCTGTAACAAGCCCCTTCCCGCGGGGCGAGTGAGGAGGCGATAAGGATCAAACACCCGTTTAGGGGTAGGAGGCACGCCCGCGGTCAGCGGAGGCGTTGCTTGGTCCTCAGGGGCCCGGCCCCAGCGTAGGCGGACCCGGGCGGGGGAAGGGAAGTGAGAGGTTGTTTATGACCAGGGACTTATCTGCGAGAGTCACACCGCTCCCGCTGGGGAGTGAGGACGAAGAGCCATCCTCACCCGCAGCAGTCTCCCTGGGCCTTGGGGAGCAGCAAGGGGTGAGGGATGAACCCGGAACAGGCCAGGAACCCTCTCGTTGGAGGACCCCACTAAAAGGGAACAAACCACTTGTTTCTAACTCACAGTGCAAGGTCGTGGCGGAAGGTTTGGTAAACAGTTTGTTGCCCTTGTTAATCGCACGGAGAAAAACCAGTACTACCCAAAGAAATAGCTCTCTCAAGCCATGTTTACTTAACACACTTATCAGATTCAGAGCTAAAAGGAACCTTGGCAAACCATAATGCATTACTCTTATTTTTAAGTGAAAAAACTGACTTCGCCTTGCTCAGGTGACGCAGGGAATAGGTTCCCTATAACCCTGCCTGCCTCTCACTAGATACTGTCTCAGAATTGTCCAAGTACTGTATGAGGGAACAAGTTCTAGGTTAAAACAAGCATCTGTCATGATGCCAGAAATAATGAAACCTCTCCTGAGTCTCCAGGGAAAACAGTTTCCTCAGATACACTAATTAAAATACTGAAGACTGCCTGAAATACAAGTTGAATTAGAGATATAACCCTTATAATGTATTGGCCTTGTATTCCGATTTTTTTTTATTCTTTACCCTAAAATTTATTATTTACCTACTGATCATTTTTTGAGAATTGTTCCTATTGACATTAACACAGAAGAGACATGCTTTGTGACACTTTGTTTAAATCTTGAGTTTCACAGCTTGGACTTTTTCTAATTAAGTCAATCTCTGAACTTTATGCTGTAATGGGGCTATTTCAGTAATATGTTGTATGTACCATAGAAGAGTGAGATATTTTTTAGAGATTTGGACTATAAAATAAGATGAAATACAGGTCTTACAGTATTTGCTGAGGACTGGTGGAGATAAAAAATGATTAAAATATGGTACCTGCCTTCGAAGAGCTTAAGGTTTTTCTAGGGCAATATTACATACATATTATTAGCTACTACAAGGCAGAAAGTGATTAGATACTAAACTCAGAAAATTCTGAGAAAAATATATTATCCTGTAGTGATGAAAAAACATTTTTCAGGGTCAATACATTTAAGCTGTGCCTTAAAGCAGTGTTTCTAAAACTAGGATCCTAGACCTGGAGCTAAGAATGAGAGTTGTTTTTTAATACTCACCAGAGGATATATTTTCCATTGATTTTTGGACCAAGGGGGTGGGGGGATGGGGTGGGTAACGAGAGAGAAACATTGATGTAAGAAAGACTCATCCATTGGTTGCCTCCAACATGTGCCCCAACCGGGCTGGAGAATCTGCAACGTAGGTAGGTGCCCTTGACCAGGAATCCAAACCAGTCCCTTCAGCCCACAGGCCGATTGATGCTTTAACCACTGAGCCAGACCAGCCAGGACAAGCGTTTTTCAATGCTTTAAATTTTTTTCTTTTTGTTTAAACAACATACACATTGTTTTCCTAGTTCTAAAGACAATTATTCTTTCAAAGTGATACTTTGCACCTGAAACATTTTAATGAAATTGGTCTTCAGTTTTCCACATCCGTCCTTTTCAAACTGACTGTCCAAAATGTATTCTGTAGAATCACAGTAATTTCTTTTATATTACTCAGGTTTGGGAAATACTCCTTTAACGGATTGGTAGGATTTGGATATGGTGAGTATATACAAATCCTACCAATGGTGGGTAAAGGAAGAGGAAGCTGCTGGTGAAAAAGTCCGAGACATTCAAAATATAGTGAGGAAAGGAAGTTAGCACACCATTATTGCCAGTGGCTTTCTGGGGAACAGGAAGTTCAGCTAGGCCGGAGCACCAGCTACACAAGGAATAGCATAAGATCCAGAAAGGTAGGTCATATCTAGAAAGTAGAGGGCCTTTATTCCAGGCTAAGGACTTTTTCCATATAAGAATTTTTAGTTGGGGTGCTTTTTACAAAGCAGTGTTTGAAGAGAACAAACTGGACTACTGAAGCAGATGAGCATGCATTACTGATGACCTTACCTATTTCAGCTATTTGAAATCATTTTGGAACTATCATGGCTCTTCCCTCATAACTGGAAGTTGTATGGTGGAGCCAGAATTAGATACAAAGATCAGGAGAGCCAAGTCCAATGAGCCAGCCTGGACCATATAACCAGAACCTATGCTTATGATGGCACCAGAGGTCAAAGGCCAGGTTTCCAGTTCAGAAGCCCAGGAGTGCTGGAAGGCAAGGCCCTGAGACAGAACAGGAAAGAAGTCAGGGCATATACATAGGCAGCAAATCAAGAGACAATCAGGAACCAGGAAGCATTGAGTTATCCCTAGGCAAAATTGTGAAATAGGCCAAGTTGATTCTGATTGACAAACTGTTGGTCAATGGTGGCTTGAAGCCTTGGTTCTGGGCCAGGAGGTACTCATCAGCATTACCTATAGAACTTTTTAAAAAATAATAAATGTACTAAATCTCCATACCCAAAGAAAAATAATTCAATAGAATTGGTTGGGCCCTAGCCATCTCATTTTTAAAAAAGCTTTTCAGGTGATTAAGAACTATATACTTAAAGTGTAAAAATAATGTATTTGTCTAGCATCTAATATTACCCTTAGAGTTATTACATTTCTTAAACTCCTAAAATCTGCAAACTAAAGGGGAAAAAAATATAAATGTGACACCAACATAGCTAACAGTGGATTTGCATCACATACTAGTACTTAATTCAACTACATTTGACAAAAAAGAAAAAAGCAAACTGGTGCTGGATCTCCCCACTGTTCCCCTTGGTGAGCTTCTACCTTAAGCACGGGAAGGGAGACATGAATCTCTTCTTCACTCAATATCTATGATTCTAGAAAGATTCTGGTTATGTGCTGGCTTCTTTTTGTAAAACGTGGCCTCTAAATGCAAGCCGAGTATTTCATTTAGACTCAACTGAAGAAACAGTGAGCTCTTGCAATGCTAGGGAGAACTAGTTGGAGTAGTGTGTGCTAAACCCTGTGCTGTTGCAGTCTAGGGGATCAGGGAAAATTTTTCTGGAAGGGCATTGGTCAAAAGAGGTAAGTGGGAGAAAACTTGCTCTTTGCTGCTATTTTTAAAGGAGTGCTATCCAAATACTCCAGTTTTAAAGGGAATTAATTCTATGAAACCTGAAAGAATGGTGACTAAATTTTTGAAATGGAGCTATTCTAACCAAATTAAAAGCAATGAACTAGATTCATTTGTAGAAGCTAAGCAAAACCCTTTTAAATTATTTTAAACCAATTAAGCAGGTAACACAGTTTTTAAATAATTGTGTACAATAACTTGGCTTATGGTATCTAAATATGCCATCTCAACAAAAAAATCAGATAAAGCTAGTGTTCCTCATATGTAGCCTAACAAATATTCTTGTGGCTGTCTTACCATTTCCTTAGCTCTCTGCTTTCTTCTTTAAGATTACAATAGTCGATATTTAGAGGTTGAAAATATTTTTAAAAAGTAATAGGCATAAAAAATTACATGTGAAACTATGCAACAGAAGCTATTCAGGTAATACAAGTATAAGAAAATTTATGTTGGTCATCCTAATATAATATCAATTCTCAGGGTGGAGAATATGCTAGCAGGGAGTACTATTAAAAATAAATTAGACGTTTCCAAAGAGCAGTATTTCAAAGTAATAATAGAAGTCTGAGATGATTCAAGATCAGTCCTGAAAATGGACATATCCAAATTGAGAATAAGAATCACAGTGGAACAGTTTCTCTAACAAAAGAGCATGAAAATTGCAGTAATTTTTAAATTAATATTAATTGCACACCTACTATATAATAGGCACTGTGGTTGGCCAAAGAGAGTTTATAATCTATGGAAACACAGAAGGCAGATAAACAGATAATGAGAATATTATGACAAGTCAGCAGACCCTAACATGTTATAATAAAGTCCTGTGTCAGATGATTGTTTTCAAAATGCAAGGTAATATACCATGTTTCTTTTTTTAAAAAATATGTTTTATTGGTTTATGAGAGGAGGGGAGAGAGAGAGAGAGATAGAAACATCAGTGATGAGAGAGAATCATTGACCAGCTGCCTCCTGCATGCCCCCAAATAGGGATCGAGTCCACAGCCGGGCATGTGCCCTTGACCAGAATCAAACCCCGGGACCCTTCATTCCGCAGGCTGATGCTCTGTCCACTGAGCCAAACTGGCTAGCACAACATACCGTGTTTCATCAATGCTGAGACATTATAGGTTCTAAAAAAGCCATTATTTTTGTACCACTGAAAGAAAGAAGAATGCTAATTAAACTGTGACACAATCCCTTCTTATCAATTACAATTTATCCTTTACTGTATTAAATCCCAGCCAGGAGCATTGATGATGCAAAAAGTTTTAAAAGAATACTTCACTATTGTCTTCAGTAGTTTCTTCCAAACCACTGGCTTCCATTCTGAGTTTTGATGCTGCTGCTTTCTTGATCAAACTAAAGGTATCAATGAGAAATTTTAGACCACAACCAGGATTTATATTCTTTCTTTCAATGGTTGACTGAAATATCTAGGGTTTGCAATTGTCTAGTTGAGCCACCAGGAATAGCCACGAAGTTTGCACATGTATAAACTCTCAAGGCTATATCACAACTGTCTTCTGGTCACAGCATTGAAGATACCATTATTTCAAGTTAAATTCCAAGTTTAGAAGTGTTAAAATAGAAATGTACACTTAAAATCAGTAAAATACCACTTAGTGCTGGTAGCTGTTAAAATAAGGTCAAAGATCTCTGTCAGCACTGAGGATAGGCCAACTAATCTTACAAAATAAGTAATATTTCAGCAGACTGAAATTATATGAGGCTGGAAGGAATGTGGAAGAGTGATAGGAGTTAAGGCTAGTCCACCATCATAAAGGGTTTCATTTGCCCAAGTAAGATACTTTGAACTTTACTTTTGGGTGATAGGGAGAAAAAGGTGTGTGTGTGTGTTTTGATTTTTTTTTTTTTTTTTTTTTTTTTTTTTTTTTTAGAGAGGAAGGGGGAGAGAGAGAGAGAGAGAGAGAGACATTAATGTGAGAGCACAACATTGATCTGCTGCCTCCTGCATGACCCTACTGGGGATCAAGCCCACAACCCAGGTATGTGCCCCAACTGGGAATCAAACCAGCAGCTCCCAGTACACTGAAGAACACCCAAACAACTGAGCCACACTGGCTAGGGTGGGAGACAAGGTTGTGGGGCAAGATAGTAATATGATCAGATTCTCACTTTAGAAAGATAATTTTCATAACAATTGAGAAGGTAGGTTAGAAGGGGAAGACAGTGGACAAGAAGACCGATTAGGCAATTTCTGCACTAATCCAAGGAACTTAGTAGTGAATCATTTTGTAAAGACAAATGTGGAAGTGGCAACTGGAAGGTAAAGAAAGGATTATAAAGAATATCAAGGTGATAGAATTGACAAAACTTGGTGAACTGAGTAGATGCAGGCAGAATCATATTTTTTAGAGGGAATCCATCTTGTGTCATGTAAAGTAAATATCATCAAACTACTGCCCTAGGCTGTTTGGCTTGGTGGACAGAATGTTGGCCCACAGACTGAAGGGTCCCAGGTTCAGTTCTAGTCAAGGGCATGTACCTTGATTACAGGCTCAATCCCCGGGCCTGATCTGGGCATGTGCAGAAGGCAACCAATCAATATGTCTCACAGCGATGTTTCTGTATTTCTCTGTCTCGAGTTCCTTTCCACTCTCTCTAAAAATCAATGGAAAATATCCTCCAGTGAGGATTAACAAAAAAGTAAAACAAACAAAAAAACTACTGGTAATTACAAATGCTAATAAGAACCAGTGGTGTTTATTCAGTCACTTGTTCAAATATTTATTGAACCTAGTATGTGCAGGGGCCAGGAATTTAGCAGTGAATAAAACAGGAAGGAAAATGCCTGTCCTTATGAAGCGAAATGCCTGTCCTTACTTATAGCGAAAGAGCTGGACAATATGATAAGTAAATTATATAGTATATTTAAGTGCTAAGAAGGAATAATAAAGTTGGGAAAGGAGGTAACTGTTGCAGAAGGTTCAGAATTGCAGTTTTAGATATAGAGAACAGGTAAGGCATCACTGAAAAAAAATGACCTTTGAGTAGACATCAAAGAAGAGAGACAGCTGTGCAGATACCTAGGGAGAGACAGATTTTATCCATTTACTGATGTTTAGTAAGACATTTGTGGTTTGAAAGGCTGATTCATATTAAAGTCTTTTCTGTTGATCATATTAATAAGTATGCTTTTCTGATAATTAATACATATTCTTATTAATAGCAGTATTATTGTAATTAATAAGTATTCTTTGCTGATATAAGTTCTCCCTGATAGGCAGAGCACCAATTATTCATTAAATATTATTGAGAGATTTATTTAGTCAAAGGTACTGTTTTATATTCTGGGGATTTGTTTTAAATGAGATAAACTTAATACCTAACCTCAAAGCATTGCCAAATAAAATACAGGATTCAAAACCAGCTTGCCTTAGCTGGTTTTGCTCAGTGGATAGAGCATTGGCCTGCAGACTGAAGGGTGCTGGATTCGATTTCAGTCAAGGCACATGCCTGGGTTGCGAGCTCAATCCCCAGTGGGATGCATGGAGGAGGCAGCCAATCAATTATTCTCTCTCATTGATGTTTCTATCTCTCTTCCCCTTTCTCTCTGAAATAAAAAAATATATTTAAAAAACACAAACATTTTTTTCTTTTAAATAGTTATTAACTACTAGAGGTCCAATGCACGAAATTCATGCAAGTATAGGCCTTCCTTACCACGGCTGCCTGCACTGGCTTCCCTCTGGCACCTGGGACCAGGCTTCCCTCTCAGCCCCAGCTTGGTCCGGAAGGTTGTCTGGAAGGACGTCCAGTCTAATTAGCATATTACGCTTTTATTATTATAGATAGAGACAAGTAGTGAAGGCTCTGAAAATTATAAATAAAACTTGCTTTCTGACTTCAGAAAGCATAGGGCCTAGTAGAGAAAATACAGATATATAATACTAGGCAGCAAAAGATAAGTGCAAATCGTATCTCTTACTGAAGTGATAAATTCATTCTAGAGAAAAGAATAAAGCAACTGAGTGAAGAAGCATTTTTTTCTTCAAAGCTTTATAATTTCCTAATTTATTTAAAAGATTTGTCAAAAAGTTCAAGAATGCAAAAATAACAGAAAAACAAGAATCACTTTTAATCTCTCTACTCAGACATAGCCACTGATGACATATTTTAAATAAAATTGGAGTCTGTTAATATATTCTTTTCCATCCTGCCTCTTTTCCACTTAATATGTTAACATTTTTCATTAAATGTTTTAAATGACTTTTAATAAATGGATAATATTCCATCCTATGGATGTATAATCATTTAATCTCTTATTACTAGATATCTTGTTTAGTTCCAGATGTTTTACTTTATAAATAATAATGCATTAAATAGTGCTATACATAAATGTTTGTATTAATTCAAAAACTATTGTTTGAACACTAGTTATACTCTGATAGTTGGAGATAGATTAGTGAACAGAAAATCCCAAATCCCTTGCCCTCATGGGGAGGAGAAAGATAATATGTAAATATACACTGAGTGGCCAGATTATTATGATCTCTGAACGTGTAATAATCTGGCCACTGTGTGTGTGTGTGTGTGTGTGTGTGTGTGTGTGTGTATTTTTTAGAGGCCCGGTACATGAATTTGTGCATGGGTGAGGTCCAGCCATTCTGGCCAGGGGGAGGGGACATGGGCGGATGGTCTGCCTGCTGGTCGAACTCCTGGTTGAGGGGACAATTTGCATATTAGCCTTTTATTATATAGAATATACACTGAGTGCCCAGATTATTATGCATTCAGAGATCATAATAATCTGTATATTTTGTCATATAGTGTTAAGAGCTCTGGACAAAACTAAAGCAGAGAAGAGGAATAAGAAGTGGTGGGACTAGATGTTTCCCTTTTAAACCTATACTATAGAAATAACTAAAACATGGAGTGGCATTTGATAAATGCCAAAAAAGTTAAAAATGCGATGAGGAACATTTATCTAAGAGAACAAGACAATAAATAACCAAAATAACTAGAAAAGAAGAAGGTGGGCAACCAGGAACTTGACTTGCCAAAGCTAAGAGAAAGAGGAATTTCAGAAAGAATTTTTTTTTAATTACTGAAACATCAAAGTGAAGACTGAACAAAAGACATTAGATTTGAGAAAGCTATGGTTGAATTTTACAAGGGTCTTGATAGTGGAATATAGAGACAAAAGAAATATTAATTAGATCATTGTTTTCAGGGAACGACTGAAGGGAGAGGCTATAAACATTCCTTTTGCACAAAAGTAGAGTTTGGATGGTAACTTAAAGGACCAAAGAGGACCTTTGTTTTAAAGTCAAGGAAAAACATAAACATGTTTTTAGGTAGAGAAACAGCGGAGGAAAACGAAAAACATTGGAGAGGTATGGCAGGTCTTGGGAACAGGTGGGGAAGATGGCAGGAAAGTAGGTGAAAGGTATACTCACCTCCTCCCAAAACCAAACTGGAATTAGAACTAAAATATAGAATGATCAACCTGAATAACCAACTGAAGACTAGCTGAACAGAAGTCTTATAAGCAAGGATTTATAGGAGAAGCCATATTGAGACTGGTACAAAGGGTGGAGATGAGAAAAGGACTGGCCCCACTCTCATAGGCAGCAGCTGAGATGCTAGAGGGGTACCTCAGCTGCAAAAGCCACCCCAAGAAGTGTGAGGGTTTCAACCCCACCCCAGGCTCCCCAGCCTAAAGCACCATAGTTTGGGAGAGGCACCCACATAATACAGGTGTGAAAATGAGGGATTCTGTCTGCTAGGGAGAGTCAGGAGTCTACTAGATGCACAGGTGCCCTCTCAGATGGTCAGCACACAAAATCTCACATGCAGCTATTCACCCTGGACTCTGGCAAAGATAGGGCAGAGCCGACTAAAGTCCTGTGAGGAGAGACTGGTGTTTGTGGCTCTGGGGAGAGAGCTGAAGAAAGAGCCACCAGAATCCCTGTACTGAATTCCTTTTCCACAACACAGACCTCATCTTTCTTGGGTGGAGCATTCCCCTGCTTAAGGCACCCACCTGGGGGAGTGCAATACCCCAACCTCTGGACTTCCTGTTGCCCCAACATGTGGAGATCATGCCCTGCTGATGAATCAGGTGTCTTGGCAAGAGTGTAGAGGCCTGGTCACCTCAAAAGGTGTGAGGGGAGAGAAACCAAGATGGCATAGGTAAGCACCTAAACCGCTGCCTTGCACAACAATTTCAAAACTACAACTAAGAGAACGGACACCATTCAGAACCACAGGAAAGCTGGCTGAGTGGGAATTCTACAACCAGAAGGAAAGAGAAAAGCTCATGGAGAATTGGAGGAACGGCAAAGGGTTGAGGTACCACAAAGAGTCTTTGTGCGCGCAGAGAGGAAGGGCGGCTGGGAGCCTGGTTGACTTTCTCTGGCGGGAGGGGGAAAGAAGCCCCCGACTGCACTAAACCCCAGTTCTGACTGCACTGAACCCCAGTTCCGGGTGAAACCCCATGAACCCAGGCTGATACAGGGGGAGGCACTAGGAGACTCTGAGACCTGGGGGAGCCCCGGCGGACAGGGATCTAGAGGCGTGCGCACAAGTGTGCACAGACTGCGGAGGTTCCTACAGGCTTTCCCTAGCAGAAGGGAGCTGGAAGCTCCTGACTGCACTGAACCCCAGTTCTGACTGCACTGAACCCCAGTTCCAGGAGAGTCCCTGGTACTGGGGGAATCTGGACTCTCAGGCGGAGGCTCAGGAGCCAGGGAAGGCAGATGTCTGGAGGCGCGCGCACACAAGGGCAGGGCTGACGGGAAGCCAAGACTGTCTGCTCTGCCCTGAGACTCCACCCCATCCAAGCTGAGCACAGAGACTTTTGCAATTTGTCAAGTCTAATGCTATAAGGCTGCCTCCAGCACTTAACTTCCCCCAGCATAGACACAGCTGATCCTCACAGCCAACTGGCCTGGATGTCAATTCCTCCCAGTGATACCAACAACAATCAAGACTTAACTACAACAAGGCTGTACACACAGTCCACAAAGGGGTGCACCAAGAGTGTCCATCTCAGGTTAACTGGGGAGGCCAACCCACTGGGCCATATAGGAAACCTAGCACACAAAACTACCCTACCAACTCAGGGAAGCAGTGAAAATGCAGCAACAAAGAAACAGATCACAAACGAAAGAAATGGAGGAAAACGAACGGCTGGGTATGGAATTCAAAACCACGGTTATAAGGCTTTTCAAGAATATCCTAGAAAAGGCCAATAAATATAACGAGACCCTCGAAGATATGAAAAAGGACCAACTAGAAATTAAACATACACTGACTGAGATAAAAAATATACAGAGACCCAACAACAGACTAGAGGAACGCAAGAATCAAGCCAAAGAATTGAAATACAAAGAAGCAAAAAACACTCAACCAAAAAAGCAAAAAGAAAAAAAAAAATCCAGAAAGTTGAAGATAGTGTAAGAAGTCTCTGGGACAACTTCAAGCGTACCAACATCAGAATTATGGGGGTGCCATAAGAAGGGAGAGAGCAAGATACTGAAAACCTATTTGAAGAAATAATGACTGAAAACTTCCCCCACCTGGTGAAAGAAATAGACTTACAAGTCCAGGAAGCGCAGAGAACCCCAAACAAAAGGAATCCCAAGAGGACCACACAAAGACACATCATAATTAAAATGCCAAGAGCAAAAGACAAAGAGAGAATATTAAAAGCAGCAAGAGAAAAAGTTAATTACCTACAAGGGAGCACCCATATGATTGTCAGCTGATTTCTCAACAGAAACTATACAGGCCAGACGGGAGTGGCAAGAAATCTACAGAGTGATGAAAAGCAAGAACCTACAACCAAGATTACTGTACCCAGCAAAGCTATCATTCAGAATGGAAGGGCAGATAAAGAGCTTCACAGTTAAGAAAAAGCTAAAGGAATTCATCACCACCAAACCAGTATTATGTGAAATGCTGAAAGGTATTCTTTAAGAAGAGGGAAAAGAAAAAAGTAAAGATAAAAATTTTGAACAACAAATACATATCTATCAAGTGAACCTAAATTCAAGTGAATTAAAAACCTGAGTAACAGAATAATCTGGTGAATATAATAGAATCAGGGGCATAGAAAGGGAGTGGACTGATAATTCTCAGGGGGAAATGGGTATGAAGGGGAGGTGCAGGAAGAGACTGGACAAAAATCTTACACCTATGGATGAGGACAGTGGGGGGAGGGGTAGTAAGGGAAGAAGGTGGGGTGGGAACCAGGTGGAGGGGAGCTGGGGGGGGGGGGGGGGGGGTGGGAGGAACAATTGTAATAATAAAGACTTATTTTAAAAAACAATAAAAAATAAAAATAAATAAATAAATAAAATCAATTGAAAAATATCCTTGGGTAAGGATTAAAAATAAATAAATAAAAGTTTAAAACTACCATCAAACCAAAGACCTGGCTTTACAAGTGAATTTTAGCAAACATTCAAAGAAGAACTAACACATATCCTTCTCAAACTATTCCAAAAAGTTCAAGAGGAGGGAAGACACCCAAGCTCATTTTATGAGGCCAACATTATCCTAATTCCAAAACCAGATAAAGAAAGAAAATTATAGGCAAATATCCCTAATGACCATAGATGCTAATATCCTAAAAAATATATATATATTTGCAAACTGGTCCACCAAAACATTAAAAAGGTCATATACCATAATCAAGTGCACTTTATTCCAAGGATAAGAAGTTGGTACAATATCTGCAAATTAATAAACACAATATACCACATAAGCAAAATGACAGATAAAAATCACATGATCACATCAATAGATGCAGAAAAAGCATTTGGTAAAATCTAACATCTATATGTGGTAAAAAGTGTAAGCAAAGTGGGAACAGAGGGAACACACCTCAACATAATAAAGGCCATGTATGACAAACCCACACCTAACATGATACTCAACAGGCAAAAACTAAACCAACAGTATTTTCCTTAAGGAACAAGACAGGGATTTCTGGTTTCACCACTGGAAATCCTAGTCACAGCAATGAAAAAAAAGAAGAAAAAAAGGCTTCCAAATTGGAAAGGAAGAAGTAAAACTGTCATCATTTGCAAATGACATGATATTGTATATAAAGAACCCTAAAGATTCCACCAAAAAGCTAGAACTGATAAATTCAGTAAAGTAGCAAGATACGAAATAAATATCCAGAAATTAGTTGCATTTTTATACACCAATAAAGAAATAACAGAAAAGGAAATTAAGAAAACAATCCCATTTACAATTGCATCAAAAAAAAAAAAAAAACCATCCTAGGATAAATTTAACCAAGGATGTAAAAGACCTGTAGTCAGAAAATTATAAAATACTGAAAAAGTAATTGAAGAAGATACAAATAAGTGGAAGCATATACCATGTTCATGGATAGAAAGAATTAACATTAAAATGTTTATACTACCCAAAACAATACATAGATTCAATGCAATTAAAAAAGTATATTTTGAGAGAAGAGGTCAGCTTGGGGAAGAGGGCCACTGGCAGGACACAGATGAGGGAGAGGAAGTGAGTGAGTGAGGGTATGAAAGGAGAGTGTGTGGATGTGTGTGGTGTATGTGTGTGAGTGAGTAAGGGACAGTCAAAACCCCATAGAGCAGCAGGAGCTGGCAGACCAGGCTCTCTTGGACAAGGAGAGACTACCACCGCTGCGGGCACTCCCTGGACAGCAGGACTCCGGCACGGAGCCCACGCCATCTTGAAGGGGATAATGGCCTTTTTTAGGAACTCATCAGCACCACCAACCAGACAGGCCCTGTACCTGCCCTGCAACCCAGCAGCCACTCCAGCTAAAATCCTGCTACCCCACCCACAGACCCGCGGACCCTAGGACCTCCACCTCCAAAGATACACCTCTTGGCAGTAGTAAGTGCAACCTCCCCCTCCCCAGTGGCAGAACTCTGGACAAAACATTTGCGTGTTTACAGCCTGCACAGACATCCAGGGCACACCACTCTGTAGGCAGTGCTTGGGAGCCACTGGGAGCCCCTGCAGGTGTGATTTTGTACAGACAAGGGCACGCAGCCCTGCAGTAGAAATTCTGAACTCCCTCTTCCTGAATAACTGCCCATGGACACACCAGCTGTGCAACTTCAGTGCCAGGGCCCCTTGGAGTGCCTCAGAGCTCTGCACCAGCAAAGGCACCTCCACAGATGCGCATTTCCAACAGGCAGGCCCCCTGACCCCATCTATCCACAGCGCACTCGGGGGGGAGCAGCTGTGAGACTCTGCTGGGTGTGATTCTGCACAGACAAGGGCACGCTGCCCCGCAGTAGAAATTCTGAATTCCCTCTTCCTGAATAACTGCCCACATTCACCCCAGCTGCTCAACCTCAGTGCCAGGACCCCTCAGAGTGTGTCAGAGCTCTGCACTGGCAAACATACCTCCATAGATGCGAATATCCAACAGGCAGGCACCCTGAGCCCTCCTGCCCATAGGGCACTCGTGGGAGCCACTGTGAGCTCTCCCTGGGTGTGATCTTGGACAAACAGGGCACACTCCTCCCACTTCAGCAGTAGAGATTCTGAATTCACTCATCCTGGATACCTTCCCATAGGTGCCTCAATTATGTGGCTACACTGCCAGGGCCTTTCAGAGTGCTTCAGTGTGCCTCACAGGCAAACGTACCACGGGTGCCCCTGTGAGCTGCCACTGGGAGTGAGAGCCTATCCACCACAGGTGCAGCAGCAAAAGCTGAGTCTGCCTACCCCACAACTATAGAACTCTGGACACCACAGTCACACCTTTCCAGAGTGAAACCCCCCTGAGCTCCATCACCCCAACAGATAGTTTCTGGGTACCACCGTGAGTCCCTGCTGGACACATGTGATTTCAATTAAGGGTATAAGACAGCAAAAAATTGGGACACTCCCCTCCACGGCTGCTGACATCTAGACACCGCAGTTGTGCCTCTCAAGCTTGCAGGCCTACATCAAGAGACCCCAAATAGCTCAAGTAGGGTGCTACACTAGATTACCAAACCCAGGAGAACTGAGAGATTACACCAGTAGCACCATCCCCAAAAGAACCTGGGTAGCAAAGCAATTGGATCTACAATTAAAGCATTACAGGAAAACATGGGAAGATGAAAAAGCAATCCCCAAAGGAAAGAAAAAGAGGAATCACCAGAAAGGCAGTTAAATGAAATTGAGGCTAGCAGCTTATCAGAGAAAGAATTCAGAGTAATGGTTATAAGGATGTTTAAAAGGCTGGATGGCCGAAACCGGTTTGGCTCAGTGAATAGAGCATCGGCCTGCGGACTGAAAGGTCCCAGGTTCGATTCGGGTCAAGGGCATGTACCTGGGTTGTGGGCACATCCCCAGTAGGGGGTGTGCAGGAGGCAGCTAATCGATGTTTCTTTCTCATCGATGTTTCTAACTCTCTCTCTCTCCCTTCCTCTCTGTAAAAAATCAATAAAAAATATTTTTTAAAAAAAGGCTGGATGACAAATACACATAACTCAATGAGAATTATAAGTTGAATGAGAATGTCGCCAACATGAAAAGGAACCAAGAGGAGATTAAGAACAACATAGATGCAATAAAGAACACTTTGGAAGGCTTAAACAGTGGACTAGAAGAGGCTGAGGACCGCATCAGCGAATTAGAAGACAAGGTAGGAAAAACACACAAACACAGCAGCAACTGGAAAGGAGACTTAAAAAGCAAGAGGAGAGCCTAAGGGAGCTTTGGGACAACTCAAAATGCAACAATATTTGCATAATAGGGATATCAGAAGGCGAGGAAGAGAAGCAAGGGATAGAAAACCTGTTTGAAGAAATAATGAAAGAACACTTCCCTGATATTGGCAAGAAAAAAACCATGCAAGTCCAAGAAGCACATAGAGTCCAAACAAGATGAATCCTAAAAGACCGACACCAAGGCACATCATAATTAAATTGGCAAACACCAACAACAAAGTAACAATCTTAAAGGCTGCCAGAGAGAGACAGAAAGTTACCTACAAGGGTTCTCCTATTAGAATACCAAGAGATTTCTCAACATAAACACTCCAGGCCAGAAGGGAATGGAATGAAATTTACATAGTGATGCAAAGAAGGGACTGAACCCAAGAATACGATACCCAGCAAGCCTATCATTCAAAATTGAAGGTGGAATTAGGAGCTTCACAGACAAAAAAAGGGCTAAGAGAGTTTATCACTACTAAGCCAGCAATGAAAGAAATGCTAAAGGGACTGCTGTAAAAAGAAGAAAGAGAAAGGCAAGAAGAATCACAAACATTAAGGAAAAATATGACAACAAACATGTACTTGTCAATAATAACATTAAATGTAAATGGATTAAATGCACCAATAAAAAGACATAGGGTAGCTGAATGGATAAGAAAACATGACCCATATATTTGCTGTCTGCAAGAGACCCACCTCAGAACAAAGGATTCACAGACACTGAGAGTGAAGGGATGGAAAAACATTTTTCAGGCAAATGGAAATGAGCAAAAAGCTGGGGTTGCAATACTTATATATGATAAAATAGACCTTAAAGTAAAGGCCATAACAAGAGATAAGGAAAGCCACTATATAATACTAAATGGAGTAATTCAACAGGAAGATATAACTCTGGTAAACATATATGCACCCAATACAGGAGCACCCCAAATACATAAAACAAATTCTGCAAGATACCAAGGGAGAGATTGATAGCAATACAGTCATAGTAGGGGACTTTAATACCCCACTAACACCACTGGATAAATCAACTAAACAAAAAATCAGCAAAGAAACAGCAATCCTAAATGACACACTAGATCAGATGGACTTAATTGACATCTTTAGAACATTTCACTCCAAAGCTACAGAATATACATTCTCCTCCAGTGCACATGGAATATTTATAAGGATAGACCACATATTAGGACACAGGCAAAGTCTCTTCAAATTCAAGAAGATAGAAATCATATCAAGCATCTTCTCATATCAAAATGGCATAAAACTAGAAATCAACTACAATAAAAACAATCCAAAAAAATCAAACACTTGGAGACTAAATAGCATGCTACTAAACAATGACTGGGTTACCAGAGAGATCAAAGAAGAAATTTTAAAAATCATGGCAACAAATGACAATGAAAAAACAATCCAAAGTCTATGGGACACAGCAAAAGCAGTCTTGAGAGGGAAGTTCATAGCTCTACAAGCCTACTGCAAAAAACAAGAAACAATGGTAATAAATTGTCTAACCCTACAACTCAAAGAGTGAGAATGAGAGCAACAAGAAAAGCCCAGTGTAAGCAGAAGGAAGGAAATAATAAAAATCAGAGTGGAGATAAATGACATAGAGACCAAAGAACAATACAACAGACCAATAAAACCAAGAGTTGGTTCTTTGAAAGGGTCAATAAGATTGATGAATCTGTCCCCAGGTTCACCAAGAAGCAAAGAAAGAGGACCCAAATAAACAAAATCAGAAATGAAAGAGCAGAAATAACAACAGACCACTCAGAAATACAAAGGATTGTTAAAAAACATTATGAACAACTCTATTCCAACAAATTAGACAACCTGGAGGAAATGGACATATTCCTAGAAAAATACAACCTTCTAAAACTCAATGAGGAAGAATCTAAAAATCTCAATAGGCCAATAACTATGGAAGAAATTGAAGCAGTCTTTAAGAAGCTTCCAGCAAACAAAAGCCCAGGGCCAGACTGCTTCACAGGAGAGTTTTACCAAACATTCAAGGAAGAACTAAGACCTATCCTCCTCAGACTATTTCAAAAAATTCAAGAGGAAGGAACACTTCCAAGCTCATTCTATGAATCCAGCATCACCCTAATACCAAAACCAGATAAAGACAACACAATGAAAGAGAAGTACAGGCCAATATCCCTCATGAACATAGATGCCAAAGACAACAAAATTCTAGCAAATTGGATCCAGCAGTACATCAGAAAGATCATAAGATCATACACCATGACCAAGTAGGATTTATCCCAGGGATGCAAGGATGGTACAATATCCACAAATCAATAAACGTGATACATCACATAAACTGAGAGATAAAAATCAGATAGTCATATCAATTGATGCAGAAAAAGCATTTGACAAAATCCAACACCCATTTTTGATAAAAACTCTCAGCAAGGTGGGAATAGAAAGATCATGCCTCAACATAATAAAGGTCATATATGACAAACCCACAGCCAACATCATACTCAATGGGCAAAAACTAAAACCATTTCCCCTAAGAACAGGAACAGGAAAGGGATGCCCACTTTCACCACTCCTTTCAACATAGTACTGGAAGTACTAGCCATTGCAATTAGACAAGAAGAAGAAATAAAAGGCATCCAAATTAGAAAAGAAGAAGTAAAACTGTTCTTATTTGCAGATGACATGATACTGTACATAGAAAACCCTAAAGACTCCATCAACAAATTATTAGACTTAATAAATGAATTGTGCAATGTAGCAGGATACAAAATTAATGCCAAAAAATCTATGGCATTTCTATATACCAACAGTGAACTTACAGGAAGAGAGACTAAGAAAACAATCCCATTTACCATCGCACCAAAAAAATTAAGATACCTAGGAATAAACTTAACTAAGGAGGTAAAAGACCTCTACTCAGAAAACTACAGGACATTGAAAAAAGAGATAGAGGAAGACATAAATAGATGGGAGAGCATACAGTGTCCATGGATTAATAGAATCAACATCATTAAAATGTCCATACTACCCAAAGCAATCTATAGATTCAATGCGCTCCCCATTAAAATACCAATGGCATATTTCACAGACCTAGGAAGAACTCTCCAGAAATTCATCTGGAATTAAAAAAGACCCCGACTAGCCACACCAATCCTGAGAAAGAAGAACAAGTAGGTGGGATCTCAATACCAGATATCCAGCTGTATTACAAAACCACTGTTCTCAAAACAGCCTGGTACTGGCACAAGAACAGACATATAGATCAATGGAATAGAATAGAGAACCCAGAAATTGACCCAAACCACTATGCTCAATTAATATTTGACAAAGGAGGCATGAACATACAATGGATTCAAGGCAGTCTCTTCAATAAATGGTGTTGGGAAAATTGGACAGATACATGCAAAAAAAATAATGAAACTAGACCACCAACTTACACCATACACAAAAATAAACTCAAAATGGATAAAAGACTTAAATATAAGATGGGAAACCATAAAAATAGTAGAGGAATCCAAACGCAGCAAAATCTCAGATATATGCCGAAGCAATTTCTTCACTGATACCGCTCCTAGGGCAATGGAAACTAAAGAGAAAATAAACAAATGGGATTACATCAAAATAAAAAGCTTTTTCACAGCAAAAGAAACCATCAACAAAACAATAAGAAAGCCCACTGTATGGGAGTCTGATAAAGGTTTAATCTTCAACATTTACAGGGAACTCATACAACTCAATAAAAGCAAGATAAACAACCCAATAAAAAAAAAAATGGGCAACGGACCTAAATAGATACTTTTCGAAAGAAGACAGAAGGAAAGCCAAGACACATATAAAAACATGCTCAAAGTCACTAATTATCCGAGAGTTGCAAATCAAAACAACAATGCGGTACCATCTCACACCTGTCAGAATGGCAATCATCAACAAATCAACAAAGGAGTGGTGAGGATGCAGAGAAAAAGGAACCCTCGTGCACTGCTTGGTGGGAATGCAGACTGGTGCAGCCACTGTGGAGAACAGTATGGAGTTTCCTCAAAAAAACTAAAAATGGAACTCCCATTTGACTAAGTAATCCCACTTCTAGGAATATATCCTAAGAAACTAGAAACACCAATCAGAAAAGACATATGCACCCCTATGTTCATAGCAGCACAATTTACAATAGCTAAGATTTGGAAACAGCCTAGGTGCCCGTCAGCAGATGACTGGATCAGAAAACTATAGTACATCTACACAACAGAATACTATGCTGCTATAAAAAAAGAAGGAATTCTTACCATTTGCAGCAGCCTGGATGAACTGGATAGCATTATGCTAAGTGAAATAAGCCAGTTGATGAAAGAAAAATACCACATGATCTCACTCATTTATGGATAATAAAAAACATTATAAACTGATGAACAAAAAGATAGATACAGAGGCAGTAAAGCATCAAACAGACTGTCAAATTACAGCAGGAAGGATGGGGAGGGATGGGGGAGATAAGAGATCAACCGAAGGACTTGTATGCATGCATATAAGCATAACCAATGGACCCAAGACACTGGGGGGTGAGGGCATGTATGGGAGTGGGGTGGGGGTGGGAGGCAATGGGAAGATATGTGCATATGCAATAGCTTAATCAATAAAAAATAAAAAATGAAAAAATATAGAGAAGAATAACAATTTATGAAGCATGAAAAATAAAATAAAAAATAAAAAAGTATATTTTTATTAATTTCAAAGAGGAAGGGAAAGAGAGAGAAAGATAGAAACATCAATGATGAGAATCATTGGTCAGCTGCTTCGTGCATGCCACCTACTGAGGTTCAAGCCTCCAACCTGGGCATGTGCCATGACCAGGAATTGAACTGCAACGTCCTGGTTCATAGGTCAATGCTCAGCCACTGAGCGACATCAGCTGGGCTCAATGCAATTCTTTTCAAGCTACCAATGGTATATTTCACAAAACTAGAACAAATATCCCAATAATTTATATGGATCCAAAAAAGACCCTGAATAGAAGAATAAAGTTGGAGGAATCATGCTACCTGATTTCACTGTACTACAAGGCCATAGTAATCAAAACAGCATAGTACTGGCATAAAAGCAGACATAGATCAAAGGATCAGAATAGAGAGCCCAGAAATAAACCCATGCCTTTATGGTCAATTAATATTTGACAAAGGAAGCAAGAACATACAATGGGGTAAACACAGTCTATTCAACAAATGATTGGGAAAATTGGACAGGTACATGCAAAAATATAAAACTCGACCACCTTCTTACACCATACACAGAATTAAAATAGATTAAAGAGCCCTAGCCGGTTTGGCTCAGTGGATAGAGCATTGGCCTGTGGACTCAAGGGTCCCAGGTTCGATTCCAGTCAAGGGCATGTACCTTGGTTGTGGGCACATCCCCAGTATGCAGGAGGCAGCTGATTGATGTTTCTCTCATCGATGTTTCTAACTCTATTCCTCTCCCTTCCTCTCTGTAAAAAAAAAATCAATAAAATAAATTAAAAAATAGATTAAAGACTTAAAAATATAAGACTCAAAACCATGAAAATCCTAGAAGAAAACATAGGCAGTAAAATCTAAGAAGATTTTTATTATGTTGCCTTGGGCAAGGGAAACAAAAAAATATATAAGCAAATGGTACTTCATTAAACTAAAAAGGTTTTGTTTAGCAAAGGAGACAATCAACAAAATGAAGGCAACCCACCAAATGGGAGAACATATTCACCAATACATCTGATAAGGGATTAATATCCAAATTTTATAAACAACTTAATATAACTCAACACCCCTCCCCCCCAAAAAAATCATCTAATTAAAAAATGGGCAAAGGACCGGAATAGACAGAAAGATGCTCAACATCACTAATCATCAGGGGATTGCAAATTAAAACCACAATGAAATATCACCTCACACCTGTCAGAATGGTTATCATCAAACAAGTGTTGGTGAGGATGTCAGGAAAAGGGAACCCTTGTGCACTGTTTGTGAGAATGCAGATTGGTGCAGCCACTGTAGAAAATGGTATGAAGTTTCCTCAAAAGTTAAAAATGGAACTGCATTATGACCCAGTAATTCCAACCCTGAGATATATCTGGGGGAAAAAAACACACAACACTAATTCTAAATGGTATATACACCCCTATATTTATTGCAGCATTATTTCCAATAACCAAGATTTGGAAGCAACCCATGTCCATCAGTAGATGAGTGGGTAAAAAAAGCTGTGGTGGTACATTTACACAATTAAATACTACTCGGCTGTAAAAAAAGAAGTACATCTTACCTTGTGTAAGATAGATGCACCTGGAGAATATTAATATTATGCTAAGTGAAATAAGCCAGTCAGAGAAAGACAAATATTCACTTCTCTTATATGTAGAATCTAGTGAACAAAATAAACAAAATAGATACAGACTCATAGATACAGAGAACAGACAGCTGTCACAGGGGAGGGAGTTAAGGGAGCTGGGTGAAAAAGGTGGAGAAATTAAGCCAAAAGAACAACTCAGACACAGACAACAGCATGGTGATTACAGAGGGAAATGGGGGTGAGGGATGTAGAAGACCATACATGGGGTATAAGTGGTGATGGAAGGAAACTTGACTTTGGGTGGTGAACATATAATACAATATACAGATGATGTATTAAAGAATTGTATACTTGAAACCTATATAATTTTATTAATCAACTAAAGGCCCAGTGCATGAA
This sequence comes from Corynorhinus townsendii, assembly GCA_026230045.1. Taxonomy (NCBI): domain Eukaryota; kingdom Metazoa; phylum Chordata; class Mammalia; order Chiroptera; family Vespertilionidae; genus Corynorhinus; species Corynorhinus townsendii. The sequence continues at coordinate 93,728,152 of JAPDVU010000003.1, forward strand.
ATCGTACATGGCGGGGGGGGGGGGGGGGGAGGTTCCCTCAGCCCAGCCTGCACCCTCTCCAATCGGACATCCCTCTCACAAACTGGGACTGCTGGCTCCTAATTGCTCACCTGCCTGCCTGCCTGATCATCCATAACCACTCTGCCTGCCTGCCTGATTGCCCCTAACCCCTCTGCCTGCCTGCCTGATTGCCCCCAACTGCTCTCCCCTGGAGGCCTGATTGCCCCCCAACTGCCCTCCCCTGCCAGCCTATTTGCCCCCAATGGCCCTCCCCTGCTGGCCTGATCTCGCCCCCAATTACCCTCCCCTGCTGGCCTGATCTTGCCCCCAACTGCCCTCCCCTGCTGGCCTGATCTTGCCTCCAACTGCCCTCCCCTGCCAGCCTGGTCTCCCCCAAATGCCCTCCCCTGCCGGCTTGATCTTGCCTCCAACTGCCCTCCCCTGCCAGCCTGGTTGCCCCCAAATGCCCTCCCCTGCTGGCCTGATTGCCCCTAACCCCCCTGCCAAACTGATCTTGCCCCCAACTGCCTTCCCCTGCCAGCCAGTTTGCCCCCAATGGCCCTCCCCTGCCAGCCTGGTTGTTCCCAACTGTCTTCCCCTGCCGGCCTGATCGCCCCTAACTGCCTCTGCCTTGGCCCTCAACACCATGGCTTTGTCCAGAAGGAAGTAGGACGTCTGGAAGATGGTCAGTCAACCCGGTCTAATTAGCATATTACTCCTTTATTAGTATAGATAGATTATATAGGATAGGATTGCTTAAATAGGGGGGAGCCTTTTTTCAGCAGGAGGAGATGCTCTTGGCAGACAAAAATACATAATCCCTATATCTGGACTGATACCAGCCATATGCACTATACTGCCAAACCCATCATTAAAAAATTGAACCACTTTCTTACACCTTACACCAAACAGCTATTGCCCTTAAAACCTCAGCCCCCATATTAGGTTCTGCCTTCACAGTTCACCCAGATTAAGTTCTGATTGATCAGTTTCTATGCCAGTCAGCATCAAAAGCTCTGGCTTCTAGGCAGCCATTGACTCCTTGCAGTAAACCAAGATTTGGTTCTGATTGGTTGGTTTCTATGCCAGTCAGCGTTGAAAGCTCCACCTTGTAGGCAGCCATTGGCTCCTCACAGTTCACCCAGATTTGATTCTGATTGGTCAGTTTCTATGCCTGTCAGTGTCTCTGGGCCTATCTCCAGGCCTGATCTGCAGACTCTGCAGCAGCTTTGATCGGGCCCTGCCTCTCCCTCTCTCTCCAGGCATCGCCAACAGCCCCGGTGGCTGTGGATCAGGCCCTGCATCTCTCTCCAGATCTCTGTCCAGGCCTTATCTGCAGCCGCCACAGCAGTGGTGAGGTCATTAGGCCTCTGGCCTGGCCCCAAGTGGAGGCTAATGAACTCGCCATGCCACCCTACCCTACCCATCCCCCTGTCACCCTACCCACCCACTGGCCTCCAGCCTTGCTGTTATAGGAGTCTGTGAACTGTGGGGAGGGACCAAGAGGTGTTCCATGCACTTCCTGATGACTGGTCATCCATCTGGTCATTTAGGTTGTGACAGCCCCTGGCCTTTTTAATGTAGACTAGAGTCCTGGTGCATGAAATTCGTGCATGGGGCGTGTGTCCCTCAGCCCAGCCTGCACCCTCCCCAATCTGGGACCCCTCGAGGATGTCTGACTGCCCATTTTGGACATCCCTCTCACAATCCAGGACTGCTGGCTCCCAACTGCTCACCTCCCTGATTGCCCCTAATTGCTTCTGCCTGCCAGACTGATCACCCCCTAACCAGTCCCCTGCCACCCTGATCAATGCCTAACTACTCCCCTGCTGGCCCAATTGCCTTCAACTGCCCTCCCCTGCAGTCCTGGTCCCCCCCAACTGCCCTCCCCTGCTGGCCCAGTCACCTCTAACTGCCCTCCCCTGCTGGCCCAGTCACCTCTAATTGCCCTCCCCTGCTGGCCTGGTAACCCCCAATTGCCCTCCCCTGTAGGCCTGGTCACCCCTAACTGTCCTCCCCTAATGGCCTGGTTGCCCCCTTGCCTCTCTCCCCTGCTGGCCTGGTCACCCCAACTGCCCACCCCTGCTGGCCCAGTCCCCCCCAACTGCTCTCCCCTGCAGTCCTGGTTCCCCCCAACTGCCCTCCCCTGCAGACTTGGTCAACCCTAACTGCTCTCTCCTGCTAGCCTGTTCGTCTCCAACTGCCTTCCCCTGCAGGCCTGGTCCCCCCCCCCCAACTGCCCTCCAATGCAGGCCTGTTTCCCCCTGCCCCAACTGCCCTCCCCTGACAGCCTGATTGCCCACAACTGCCTTCCCCTGCCGACCATCTTGTGGTGGCCATCTTGTGTCCACATGGGGGTGGCCATCTTGTATATTGGAGTGATGGTCAATTTGCATATTACATCTTTATTATATAGGATATTACCCCTATTTAATAAAAGTTTTTTTTAAAGAATGAGATATTTAACAAAATATTAATAATGAGATTGTGAGATATTCTTATTGTCTTCTTTATATTTTCTAATATTTTTTCAATTTTCTATGATGAGCATGCAAATAATTTTAAAGTAACTATTAAAATGTTAACTAGAAGTACTATCTCACAAAAACAAAAGAAAGCAGAATAAAGAAAAAAAGTAGTATCTCATTTCTCTCTCTTCATATAGATAGATATAGATATAGATTAGATATAGATGGAAAATATAGATGTAGAAATAGATATAGATATGGTTTCTATTGGTTCTGTTTCTCTGGAGAACCCTAATTAATACACCAGTATATAGTAAATGTACAAACAAGCATATTGTGTAAGGCTCTTATTGACAAAGATCCTGGCAAGCAGTAGTCAACCTCTAGGAGATTCAACAAGCATTCCTGTAAGAAGTTAGAGCTCCAAGTAAGGAATGTGATAGTAACTAACAGCAAGAAATGGGCCGGGCGGGGGGGGAGGAGAACAAACATTTAATGCCTACTTATGCCAAGCATTCTGCTAGAGCTTACCATGATCATATAATCTGCGAACAAACCTGTAAGCTAAAGTCTCCAGTGCCTGAGAAGACTGTAGAAACAGGGATACCTGGCATGAAAACAAGGCAGAGACTCAGCAACAGAAGAAAATGACAGGGAGACAACAAAATATAAGGGAGGAATTTGTTCATAAGAACAAGATAGGAAGGATAAAGGGGTGAGAGCTTCTAGGATATTAGGGAAATTGTATTAATATTCAATTTACTAGTCTCCAAAGATTCATCTTATAAAACAGCAAATAAAATAATCCTCAGCAAAATTCTAGCAAATCAGATCCAGCATTATATCAGGAAGATCATACACCATGACCAAGTAGGATTTATCCCAGGGATGCAAGGATGGTATTATATCTGCAAATCAATTAACATGATACATCATATAAACAAATTGAGAGATAAAAATCACATAGTCATATCAATTGATGCAGAAAAAGCATTTGACAAAATCCAGTACCCTTTCTTGATAAAAACTCTCAGCAAGTTGGAAATAGAAGGATCATATCTCAACATAATAACAGCCATATATGACAAACCCCAGTAATATCATACTCAATGGGCAAAAACTAATACCATTTCCCCTAAGAACAGGAACAGGAAAGGGATGCCCACTTTCACCACTCCTGTTCGACATAGTACTGAAAGTACTAGTCATGTGATCAGAGAAGAAGAAATAAAAGGCATCTAAATTGGAAAAGAAGAAGTAAAACTCTCCTTATTTGCAGATGACATGATATTGTACATAGAAAACCCTAAAGACTTCATCAAAAAATTATTAGACATAATGAATGAATTCGGCAATATAGCAGGATACAAAATTAATGCCAAGAAATCTATGGCATTTCTATACATCAACAGTGAACTTACAGAAAGAGAGACTAAAAAAGCAATCCCATTTACCATTGCACCCAAAAAATCAAGATACCTAGGAATAAACTTAACTAAGGAGGTAAAAGACCTATATGCGGAAAACTACAGAACACTGAAAGAAGAGATAGAGGAAGAAGTAAACAGATGGTAGAAAATACCGGTGTTCATGGATTGGTAGAATCAAAATCATTAAAATGTCCATACTACCAAAAGCAATCTATAGATTCAATCGACTCCCCATTAAAATACCAATGGCATATTTCACAGACCTAGAACAAACTTTACAAAAATTCATCTGGAATAAAAAAAGGACCCCAAGTAGCTGCAGCAATCCTGAGAAAGAAGAACAAAGTAGGTGGGATCTCAATACCAGATATCCAGCTGTATTACAAAGCCACTGTTCTCAAAACAGCCTGGTACTGGCACAAGAACAGACATATAGATCAATGGAATAGAATAGAGAACCCAGAAATCAACCCAAACCACTATTCTCAATTAATATTTGACAAAGGAGGCAAGAACATACAATAGAGTCAAGACAGTCTCTTCAATAAATAATGTTGGGAAAATTGGACAGATACATGCAAAAAAAAAAAAAAAGAAACTAGACCATCAACCTACACCATACACAAAAATAAATTCAAAATGGATAAAGGACTTAAACATAAGACGGGAAACCATAAAAATACTAGAGGAATCCAAAGGCAGCAAAATCTCAGACATAAGCCGAAGCAATTTCTTCACTGATACCACTCCTAGGGCAATGGAAACTAAAGAGAAAATAAATAAATGGGACTACATCAAAATGAAAAGCTTTTGCACAGCAAAAGAATCTATCAACAAAACAACAAGAAAGCCCACTGCATGGGAGAATGTATTTGCCAATGTTATCACCGATAATGGATTAATCTCCAACATTTACAGGGAACTCATACAACTTAACAAAAGATAAACAACCCAATCAAAAAATGGGCAACAGACCTAAATAGATACTTTTCGAAAGAAGACATTAGGAAGGCCAAGAGACCTATGAAAACATGCTCAAAGTCAGTAATCATCTGAGAGATGCAAATAAAATAACAATGCGGTACCATCTCACACCTTTCAGAATGGCTATCACCAACAAATCATCCAACTACAAGTGCTGGTGAGGATGCGGAGAAAAAGGAACCTTTGTGCACTGCTGGTGGGAATGCAGACTGGTGCAGCCACTGTGGAGAACAGTATGGAGTTTCCTCAAAAAACTAAAAATGAAACTCCCATTTGACCCAGTGATCCCACTTCTAGGAATATATCCTAAGAAAATAGAAACACCAATCAGAAAGGATATATGCATCCCTATGATCATAGCGGCACAATTCACTATAGCTAAGATTTGGAAACAGCCTAAGTGCCCATCAGCAGATGAGTGGGTTAAAAAACTGTGGTACATCTACACAATGGAATACTATGCTGCTGTAAAAAAGAAGGAATTCTTACCATTTGCAACAGCATGGATGGAACTGGAAAGCATTAAGCTAAGCAAAATAAGCCAGTCAGAGAAAAAGAAATATCACATGATCTCACTCATTTATGGAATATAATGAACAACATAAACTGATAAATAAAAACAGATCCAGAGACAGAGAAACATCGATCAGACCGTCAAACCTCAGAGGGAAGGTAGGGGAGGGTGGGGGTAAGGGGTAGAGATCAATCAAAGGAACAAAGAACAGGCATATAAGCCTAACCAATGGACACAGACAACAGAGGGATGAGGGCATGAGTGTTGGGGTGCGGGGGCAGTGCGGGGATAAGGACACATATGTAATACCTTAATCATAAAGAAAAAGAATAAAAGAGCAAATAAAATAGCTTATCATCTGATTAGGCAATATCTGTCCTTGATGATGGGCACATAGCAGCTCTCATGACATGCACTTAATTTGCCAGATTAATTGATGTTTTTTGTTCTCTCTTTAAAACATTGCCACAGCATGGTATGTACTCAACAATTAATACAATTCTTTTTAATATAATTGTGACCTTCTGCTCCCACTACAAATTCCATGCTTGTAGAGTCAGTTGTAATTTTTAATTAATTAAATATTATGTAAAACAGTGGGATGTGAAACTAAAGTCACTAAAGAAATTGCTGTCAAATTGGGTGAAGCAAGAAAACTGCAAAAGTCCTAGCTGGTTTGGCTCAGTGGATAGAGCATTGGCCTGTGGACCAAAGAGTCCCGGGTTCAATTCTGATCAAGGGCACCTTGGTTGCAGGCTCCTCTCTGGCCTGGGCCCTGATCAGGGTGCATGCATGAGGCAACCAATCAACGTGTTTCTCTCACATCGATGTTTTTCTCTGTCTTTCCCTCTCCCACTCTCTCTAAAACTCAATGGAATATATCCTCGGGTGAGGATTAAAAATAAAATAAAAACTAAATTCTTTAAAAAAGAAAACTGAAAAAGCCTAGAAAAAAATAAAAATCTACAAGTATTTTTCATTTTAAAAATTGACAAATAAAATATAATTGTAGTTCAAGTTAAAATTGAAAGTTTAAGACATGTGGCATTTTAAAAATGTCTTTGCTTTAATTTACTTCTTCAATCAACCAATGATCTACAAATGTTGGATAAGGGAGCTTTAACTATACTCTGTACTATACATGTATAGCACTTTTGTTTGTTCTTTCCAGGAACAATCTGTCTAGAAAAGCAAAATTCAAGGCTGGAGTTCACAATATTTTTTAAATATATTTTATTGACTTTTTACAGAGAGGAAGGAAGAGGGAGAGAGTTAAAAACATCAATGAAAGAGAAACATCAATCAGCTGCCTCCTGCACACCCGCTACTGGGGATGTGCCTGCAACCAAGGTAATGCCCTTGACCAGAATCAAACCTGGGACCCTTGAGTCTGCAGGCTGACACTCTATCCACTGAGTCAAACTGCTTAGGGCAGGAAGTTCACAATCTTTTAGTGACTACATTCAGCACATTCATGTGAACCTCAGTACAGAGTGTAATACTATGTGCCTGTTTAGACAGTCCCTCTAAGTCTCAGGGATAGTAAGGCTCTTATTATTAAATTTTGTATTGTGTACATTTATGGCTCATTGGTAATCATAAGATTATTAGGAATAATGCATTTGGGACGAGGTTGTTGTTTCACTATAGGCCAATATGTACCACATTTTAAGTTTTTCTGTAAGGCATCTTAGAAATAATCTAGTACAATTCTCTTGTCTTAAAGGTAAGTAAACTGAGGACTAGGGTTTAAAGACACTTGGCCAAGATGAAAATTTATTTTTAAAAAATTAAGGGAGCCCAGGCTGGTGTGGCTTAGTTGTTTGAGCATTGTCCCATGCAATAAGAGGATGCCTGTTTGGTTCCCAGTTGGGGCACATGCCTGGGTTGTGGGCTTGATCTCTGGTGAGGGGCATACAGGAGGTAGCTGATCAATGTCTCCCTCTCATCAATGTTTTTCTCCTCTCTCATCCTCTCCCTTCCTCTCTCTCTAAAATCAATAAAAATATATTACAAAGTTTTTTAAATTACGGGAAATGTTCAAATAGCCTCTAACATTGTAACACTTCTAATCCAAAGTTCTCAAAGCACTTTTAAATCAGATCATTAATGATTCTGGTACCTATGTATCAAATTGTTGTTCTATTTTCTACCAGCTGGGTTGCCTCTTCTCAGACACTTAAAAGGTCAACATTTTCTTTGCAGATGAACAGTTCAGAGTTGCAGTTATCCTGAATAAGAAACCTGAAAAACAAGAGGTTTTTTTTTTTTTTTTTTTTTTTTTTTATCATGTATGTCAGTGATTGGCAGTCCAGGCAGACCTTATCTGTCCACTCTAAGTTTCATGATGTCATTAAAAACTTGAGGCTTCTCTGTTTTCTTGCTCAGCCAATCTTAATATGTACTTGCCAACTGATAATAAGCTATTTTATGAGGAGAAAAGAAAGCATATCAGCTGAGCTGGCCTTCCTTAAAAAAAGAGATTTTTCTGAATCCACTCCTAATAATTCCTCTTGGATCTGATTGGTCAACTACATTACATAGCCACTCTTGACCTGCATAGTGGCTACACTATGTATTGGGGGGGCAACCAGGAGTCTCATGATTGCAGGACTGTTGCCAACATTAGGAATAATATATGTGCAGTGCCTAGCATGTGGTTGGTACCGAGTAGATGCTGAAAAACTGATAGCTCTTATTTTATTAGCAAAAAAATTAAACTAGTGGTGATCTCCAAATTTCTTCCATAGTAATTATGAAGAAATGTTTTCATACATGTAAAGAATTCAACATGGTAATAAAATAAATTTTAGTAGAAAACAACATTTTACTAAACTTCCATTTGGCATTAAAATATTGGAATGGCCTTGGCCAGGTGGCTCAGTTAGTTGGCACGTCCTCCCATAAACCAGAAAGGTTGCTGGTTCTATTCCTGGTCAGAGCAATACCTAGGTTACGGGTTTGATCCCAGGTTGGGGTGAGTACAGGAGGCAACCAGTTGATGTTTCTCTCATCAACTCCCTTCCTTTTTCTAAAATCAATAAACATATCCTCAGGTGAGGATTTAAATCCTATATAATAAAACCCTAATACGCAAATTGACCAAATGGCGGAACAATGGGTCGCTATGATGCACACTGAACACCAGGGGGCAGATGTTCTGTTTGGGGGCAGCTCCTGTGTTGAGCGTCTGCCCCCGAGAGGGAGGCAACTGGCAGCGACTATCGGGGATAGGGGGTGGGGCTGGCCGGCAAGTGCCCTGCTGGTCACCTCCTGCAAATCAGCAGTCAGGCGTCCCCCGAGGCTGCAGGCTGGGCTGAGGGACCCCTCCCCACCCCTATGCATTAATTTTGTACACTGGGCCTCTATTATATATACCAGAGGACCAGTGCATGAAATTCACGCATGGGGGGGGTGTCCCTCAGCCTCACCTGCACCCTTTCCAATCTGGGACCCCTTGGGGGATGTCCGACTGCCGGTTTAGGCCCAATCTACGGGATTGGACCTAAACCGGCAGTCGGACATCCCTCTCACAATCCGAGATTGCTGGTTCCTAACCACTCACCTGCCTGCCTGCCTGATTGCCCCTAACTGCTTCTGCCTGCCAGACTGATTGCCCCCCAACCACTCCCCTGCCAGCCCAATTGCCCCCAAATGCCCTCCCCTGCAGGCCTGGTCACACCCAACTGCCTTCCCCTGCCAGCTTCATCACACCCAACTGCCCTCCCCTGCTGGCCTGATCTCGCTCCCACCTGCCCTCCCCTGCCAGCATGGTTGCCCCATGCAGCCTGCTGTTCAGTTGTTTGCTCGTCCCTTACTAATCCCCTGGCTGGCCTGGTTGCCCCATGCAGCCTGCTGTTTAGTTGTTTGGTCATCCCTCACCAACCCCCCTGCCAGTGTTGTCGCCCCACACAGCCTTCTGTTTGTTCCTTACTATTACTGTGACAGCATCCCAGACAATTTGCATATTCCTCTTGATTAGTATAGATATTAGCTCTGGCCAGTGTGTCTAAGTGGTTAAAGGATCACAGTTTTTGTATGTGTGTGTGTTTTTAAATTGATTTCAGAGATGGAAAGGGAGATGGAGAGAGGGATAGAAACATTAATAAGGAGATAAAATAATTGATTGGCTGCCTCATGCATGCCCCCTACTGGGGATCAAGCCTGCAACCCAGGCATGTGCCCTAACCAGGAATTGAACCATAATCTCTGGTTCATGGATTGACGCTCAACCACTGAGCCACACTGGTCAGGCTGGATCACAGGTTTGATTCTGAGTCAAAAGTACATGCCTGGGTTGCAGGTTTGATCCCTGGCCCTGGTAGGGGAACATTCAGGAGCCAACCAATTGATGTGTCTCTCTCACATGGATGTCTCTCCCCCCCCCCCCTTCCCCGCTTCCTCCCTACCTCTTTCTTTAAAAAAACAATGGAAAAAATACCCTTGGGTAAGAATTAATTAAATATTTTATAGATAGAGATATAGATATCCACCTTTAAAAATTCATTTGGTGTATTATTTTGGACAATGGTCAATATTTGATGATTGTGCACTGTAGTCTCAAAAGCTTTAGAATATAAATAAACTTTTTTTCTCTTTATGTTTTATGAGTTGGAAAATATTTATTTATTATATTTAATTATCATTAAAATATACTTTAACATAGCTAAAGCTTGTTCAATTTGGTGACATGTTGAAAAAATAGCACTTGTTGAACCATTAAAATTTTACTACAAATATTTACTTGTATTATTCATATATTTTTAAGTAAAGATCTTGACCTTCAAAAGATGTATCTGTAGGATCATTGGGTTTCTGATTCATTTTCCAGAATTGCTAGTTGCTATAGGCATTGTTGCTAGAATGGCAATACTAGACATTTTATGTAAGATACTTGATTTTGTGAAGCAACAAGAAGAAAAAAAATACATATGTATTTCATAAGAAAATTAACCATTTTTTACATACAAAAATGAAAAACATTTTCAGAACTTCATAGATATAAAAATACCTAGAGGTGCCCTAACAGGTTTAGCTCAGTGCATAGAACATCAGGCCTCAGACTGAAGGGTCCTGGCTTCAATTCTGGTCAAGGGCACATACCTCAGTTAAAGGCTTGATCCCTAGCCTTGATTGGGGTACATGTGGGAGGCAACCAAATGATGTGTCTCTCTCACATCAATGTTTCTCTCTCTCCCCTTCCTTTCCACTCTCTCTAAAAATCAATGGGAAAATATCCTCGGATGAGGAATAACAAAATATATATAGCTAGAGGTAACACCTGCCTTATATCCCACTAGAGGCCCGGTGCATGAAAATTCATGCACTGGAGGGGGGTCCCTCAGCCCAGTCTGCCCCCTCTCACAATCCAGGAGCCCTCAGGGGTGGGATGTGACCCAGCAATCAGGGAAAGGTGATGCCCCCATCACACTTCTGCTGCTGCCACTGCCTGCAGCACAAGCCTCAGCCAGCCCTGGTTACCTGAGCCTTGGGCGGCCCTGGGTGGCTTACATAAAAACTCTTTTTTTCTTCTTGTTGCTTCACAAAATCAAGTATCTTACATAAAAACTCTTTTTTTTTCTGCTTGCTTGTGCCTTGGGCCAGCCCTGGGCAGCTGGGGGGCTGAGGGTACTGAGATACTCTAGAGACAGGTGCGAGGAGCAGCCGGACCCACCTGGGGGCAGGCCCAGCTGTGCCATGCACTTGCTGCCCCAGCAGGGCTGAGGGGACTGTGCGCAGCGATCTTGTGGCTGTGGGCACCTCATTCTTTGAGGGTGTAGCAGTCAATTAGCATATTCCCTCCTTATTAGCTATGGGCGCCTCCATTTTTGTGAGTGTATGACGGTCAATTCACATATTCCCTTTTATTAGCTAGGATGGTAAAACAAATATGAATATGAGGTGTGTGTGTGTGTGAGTGTGTGTGTGTGTGTGTGTGTGTGTGTGTGTGTGTGTGTACTAAAAGGTAGGGAATCTAGCCATTGAAAAAGTTTATCTAGCCCAGCTGGTGTGGCTCAGTGATTTAGTGTTGACGCATGAACCAAGAGTTTACTCATGGATTCTCAGTCAGGGCCCATGCCCAGGTTGTGGGATCAATCCCCAGTAGGGGGCATGCAGGAGGCAACCAATCAGTGTTCTCTCACTGGTTTTATTTTTTATTTTTATCTCTCTATCCTTCTCCCTCCCTCTCTCTCTCTGTCTAAAAAAAATTAATAAAAACATTTTTAAGTCTATCTAGGAATCATTATGCTTAGCACTTTTATAAACACAGCTCTAAATCTTTACAACAACTCAATAGTTATTCCTCCAGCAAAGGTGAATCACATGGAAAGGAGACAGCAGAGAGACTAAATGTCCCAAACAGGGACTGCAGAGCTGTGATTCAAACAGATCAGAGGAGCCTACAGTCTGGATTGATTCCTCTACTTCATGCCCAAAACATATAATTGTTTCATGTATGACTTAGCCTCTAAGTTTTTCATGTAGAAATTTTGTGACCTTTGATGTTAATAGAGAGATGTATTGTGGTTTTTACTTTTTTCACAAAAAGAATACACTTTTATTCTTTTTTTTTTAACTTTTTTTCCCCCCTGAGGTAGATTTTATTTTTTATTTTTTTTAAATATGCTTTATTGATTTTTTACAGAGAGGAAGGGGGAGAGAGAGAGAGAGAGAGTTGGAAACATCGATCAGCTGCCTCCTGCACGCCCCCCACTGGGGATGTGGCTGCAACCCAGGTACATGCCCTTGACTGGAATCGAACCCAGGACCCCTCAGTCCGCAGGCTGATGCTCTATCCACTGAGCCAAACCGGTTTCGGCCTACACTTTTATTCTTATCACAGTTTCTTTACATTGTTGAATGTGATATTTTGTAGTGTATGATTGTATGTCTTGTAAAGAATAAAATTATGCCAAACTATTTATTTTTATCTTCAAATATCTTTTAAAATTGCAGTTTTCTTTATTATGGGAAATTTCCCATTTATTAATCCATTTATTAGGATGAATGGTATGTTTTTTACCTTTATTGTTGAGAGTATTATACATGACTCTCACTCTTCCCCATTGCCCCCCTCCACCCTGTTCCTACCTTACCCCAGGCCTTCACTTCACTATTGTCTGTCTCCATAGATTATTCATATATGCATACAAGTTCTCTGGTTAATCTCTTCCCAGTCACCCACCCTCCCCTGCCTTCCTTCTGTGATTCCTCAGTTTGTGCCATATTTCCATGCCTCTGGATCTATTTTCCTCATCTATTTATATTGTTCATTAGATTCCACATGTAAGTAAGATCACGTGATACTTGCTTTTTTCTGACTAGCTTGTTTCACTTAGCATAATACTCTGCAGGTCCCTCCATGCTGTCTTAAAGGGTAAGAAATCCTTCTTTTATACTACTGCATAGAATTTCATTGTGTAGAAAAAAAAACACACACCAAGATGGCGGCATAGGTAAGCACCTAAACTGGTGCCTCACACAACAATTTCAAAACTACAACTAAAAGACAGAACGGACACCATCCAGAACCACAGGAAAGCTGGCTAAGTGGAAATTCTACAACTAGAAAGAAAGAGAAAAGCTCATGGAGAATTGGAGGAACGGCAAAGGGTTGAGGTACGGCAAAGGGTCTTTGTGCGTGAAGAGAGGAAGGGCGGCTGAGAGCCTGGCTGACTTTCTCTGGTGGGAGGGGGAAGGAAGCCCCCGATTACACTGAACCCCAGTTCCGACTGCACTGAACCCCAGTTCTGGGCAAAACCCCGTGGACCCAGGCTCATACAGTGGGAGTCTGGACTGTCAGGTAGAGAGAAAGGCACTCGGAGACTTGGAGACCCGGCGGAGCCCAGGCGCGAGTGTGCACAAAGACTGCTGAGGTTGCCACAGGCTTTCCCTAGCAGAAGGGAGTCGGAAGCTCCTGACTGCACTGAGCCTCAGTTCTAACTTTACTGAACCCCAGTTCCAGGCGAGCCCCTGGGGACCCACGCTCTTGTGGGGGAGGGAATCTGGACTCTTGGGCAGAGGCTCGGGAGGTGGGGAAGGCAGAGGTCTGGAGGCGCCCGTACGCAAGGGCAGGGCTGACGGGAAGCCAAGACTGTCTGCTCCGCCCTGAGACTCCACCCCATCCAAGCTGAGCACAGAGGCCTTTGCAATTTGTCAAGTCTAATCCTATAAGGCTGTCTCCAGCACCGAACTTCCCCCAGCATAGACACAGCTGATCCTCACAGCCAACTGGCCTGGATGTCAATTCCTCCCAGTGATACCAACAACAATCAAGACTTAACTACAACAAGGCTGTACACACAGTCCACAAAGGGGTACACCAAGAGTGTCCATCTCAGGTTAACTGGGGAGGCCGACCCACTGGGCCATATAGGAAACCTAGCACACAAAGCTACCCTACCAACTCAGGGAAGCAGTGAAAATGCAGCAACAAAGAAACAGATCACAAACGAAAGAAATGGAGGAAAACGAACGGCTGGATATGGAATTCAAAACCACGATTATAAGGCTTTTCAAGAATATCCTAGAAAAGGCCAATAAATATAACGAGACCCTCGAAGATATGAAAAAGGACCAACTAGAAATTAAACATACACTGACTGAGATAAAAAATATTATACAGAGACCCAACAACAGACTAGAGGAACGCAAGAATCAAGCCAAAGAATTGAAATACAAAGAAGCAAAAAACACTCAACCAAAAAAGCAAAAAGAAAAAAAAAATCCAGAAAGTTGAAGATAGTGTAAGAAGTCTCTGGGACAACTTCAAGCGTACCAACATCAGAATTATGGGGGTGCCATAAGAAGGGAGAGAGCAAGATACTGAAAACCTATTTGAAGAAATAATGACTGAAAACTTCCCCCACCTGGTGAAAGAAATAGACTTACAAGTCCAGGAAGCGCAGAGAACCCCAAACAAAAGGAATCCCAAGAGGACCACACAAAGACACATCATAATTAAAATGCCAAGAGCAAAAGACAAAGAGAGAATATTAAAAACAGCAAGAGAAAAACAGTTAATTACTTACAAGGGAACACCCATACGATTGTCAGCTGATTTCTCAACAGAAACTATACAGGCCAGATGGGAGTGGCAAGAAATCTGCAAAGTGATTAATAGCAAGAACCTACAACCAAGATCACTCTACCCAGCAAAGCTATCATTCAGAATGGAAGGGCAGATAAAGAGCTTCACAGATAAGAAAAAGCTAAAGGAGTTCATCACCACCAAACCAGTATTATGTGAAATGCTGAAAGGTATTCTTTAAGAAGAGGAAAAAGAAAAAAGTAAAGATAAAAATTATGAACAACAAATACATATCTATCAACAAGTGAACCTAAAAATCAAGTGAATTAAAAACCCGAGGAACAGAATAATCTGGTGAATATAATAGAATCAGGGGCATAGAAAGGGAGTGGACTGATAATTCTCAGGGGGAAAGGGGTATGGGGGGAGGTGCAGGAAGAGACTGGACAAAAATCGTACACCTATGGATGAGGACAGTGTGGGGGGGGGGTAAGGGCAGAAAGTGGGGTGGGAACTGGGTGGAGGGGAGCTATGGGGGGAAAAAGGAGAAACAATTGTAATAATCTGAATAAAGATTTATTTTAAAAAAAATAGTCATTTAAGAAAATTTGAAGAAAAAAAAAAAAGAATTCCATTGTGTAAATGAACCACTGTTTTTTTTTATCCACTCAGCTAATGATGGGCATTTGGACTGTTTCCAGGTCTTAGCTATTGTAAATTGGGCTGCTATACACATTGGAGTGCATATATTCTTTCTGCTTGCTGTTTTGGGATTCTTAGGATATATTCCTAGAAGTGGGATCCCTGAGTCAAACAGCAATTCAATTTTTAATTTTCTGAGGAAACTCCATACTGTTTTCCATAATGGCTGCACCAGTCTGCATTCCCATCAGTAGTTTATTAGGGTTCCCTTTTCTCCACATCCTTGTCAGCACGTGTTGTTTGTTGATTTATTGATAGTAGCTAATCTGGCAGGTGTGAGGTGACACCTGATTGTCATTTTAATTTGCATCTATATAATGATCAGTGATTTTGAGCACTTTTTCATATAACTTTTGGCTTTCTGTATTTCTTCATTGGAGAAGTGTCTAAGTCCTTTGCCCATTTTTTAAATTGGATTATTTGTCTTCCTTTTGTTGAGCTGTATGAATTCTTTATCTATTTTGGAAATTAACCCCTTATCAGATGTATCATTTGCAAATATGTTTTCCCATACAGTGGATTCCCTTTGCATTTTGTTGCTGGTTTATTTTGCTGTGCAGAAGTTTTTTTAGTTTAATGTAGTCCCATTTGTTTATTTTTTTCTCCTTTATTTCTCTTGCCTTAAGAGATATATTGGTGAAAATTGTATTGTGATTTCAATTTTCAAATTTGTGAAATGTAATTTTGGTTTAGGTTTGCTTTTCAAAATACAAGACAAGATAACACAAGCAATGTAATATTGAAATGAATAACTAAATGATGAATTTAACCAATTTATAAAGTTTGAATCCAAGCTTCCCATTGATTGCTAGATTTTTCTTTTTTTCTCTATAATTCCCAAAATACTTGACTCAGTCTTTTGCGGTCATTTTGTTTGGGACTCTGTGTGCTTCTTGGACTTGTATGTCTTTTTTCTTCCCAAAATCAGGGAAGTTTTCTGGCATTATCTCTTCAAACAGGTTTTCTATTCCTTGCTCAGCTTTCTCTCCTTCTGGCTTCCCTGTTATGCAGATGTTGTTTCATTTTGTGTTGTCCTAAAGCTCCCTTAGGGTCTCCACCAGCTTTTTAAGTTCTTTTTCTTTTAGATGCTGCTTTGCTTGGGTGTTTTTTTCTACCTTGTTTTCTAACTCACTGTTGCATTCCTCACCTTTTCCTAGTCTACTGTTGAAACTTTCCATTATGTTCTTTATAGGTGCTATGTCATTCTTCATTTCCTCTTGATTCTTACACATGTTGTTGAATTTGTTTTCTTTTCAACATCCTTATAACCATTGCTCTGAATTCTTTCTCTGACAAATTACTTGCCTCAATTTCATTTATTTCCTTTTCTGGTGATTCCTCCTTTTCTTTCTTATGAGGGTTGTTTCTTTGTCTCCCCATTTTTGCTGTTCCTTTGTGATTGTTTGTATGTATTAGATCAAACTGCTATGCCACCCAGATTTTTTTATTTTATTTTATTTTTTTATTGTTTTAAGTATCACAAATACTTAAAAAAGGAGTACATATGTCTCCTTTTTTTTCCCTCCATTGACCTCTCCCCGACCTCCCCTACCCCCCAGTACATGCTTTCACCTGCCCGCCCTCCCCCCCACCCCAGTGTCTTGTATCCATTGGTTGTGCTTATATGCATGCGTACGAGTCCTTCGGTTGGTCTCTTACAGCCCCCCTCGCCCAACCTCCCCTGTCTTCCCAATGTAGTTTGACAGTCTGTTCAATGCTTCTTTGCCTCTGTATCATTTTTCCCACCATTTCTTTCCTTTAAAAAGTTTTGCCTTTGCAGACTAGAAATAAACATATAATAACAAAACAAAAAAAAAATGTTTGAGTGCCAATTTCAATGTCCAACAGTTCTGAGTCCCCGTTTCAGTGTCTAACAGTTCCTTATGTGTACATGTCAGCAATGATATCCAGATGGTGGGCACATGGTGGCAATGCAGGTCCGACCCTCTCTGGTTTGGTCCTAGGTAACCTGCAGCAGTGCACAGCTGCTGACTGCTCGCATGGCAAGGCGTTGTCAGCATCTTCCATCTCTGGACTGTTTTTTCCTCTTGTCTTCGTGGTTGGAGAACACCTGTCAATTCCTCTCTGTTGCAGGAATCCACCTGGTCTTGGGGTTGTTTTCTGAAAATATACAAATATGTTCTCGACCACAAGTTAAAAAAGGAATCTTTTCTACATACTTGATTTGGGATCCTTTTTATTTTTGTTCAAATGATTTTCCTTTGTCTTATTTAGACACCATGTGTGTTTTTAATGGCCATCTTGCTGTTAGCATTACAAATGAAAATTAATTTGGTAAAGTAAAAATTTTCTAGATGTAATTTACTTATAGGATATTTTTCCTTACATGATATTGCCCTACTATCCCCCCCCCTTTTTTTTTTATTAATGGAGGTTTTTGTAAATTTTATAATGCAGTCTTGATAACTTTACATTTAAATTTTTTTTTTTTTTTTTGCCCAAAAATATGACTGCTTTAGGTTCATTGCATATTCAGGAATTTTACCATGAGATGAACTACCAATAGAAATTTCAGTTATTACTTTAAGAACAGCTTTTTGTCCAGTACAATTAAATTTACTTGAATATTCACTTATTTCAATTAGCCTATTTAAATTAATCTGAAAACTTGATTACTATTTTACTGTCAAATTTAATACTCTACCAACAATCTTAGCTTACCCTGTAAATATTAGTGGGAAGGATTATTTGCATTCTTGAGTAGGCCCTGAGCATTCCAGATGCTAGGCTGAATTTAGATATAGGGCAGCTGCTGTCGGCCAAGTCTCTTGTCTATTACCTGGGTCCCGATCTGAGCAGGGCCAAGTCTCTGTCTGTCACCTGTATCTCGATGTGAGCTGGGCCAAGTCTCTTTCTGTTGCCTGGGTCCCGATCTGAGCTGGGTGTGGGAAGCGCGAAGCAGCCATGGGGGCAGGAGACCTCCTTCAGAAGGGGCGAGGGTTCAAGCCCCTGCAATGTTGGGGGGGTGAGGTTCTGTGCCCCACTTCTGTTGCCCCCTGAAGTTCTCTCCTGATGGCCCTTCTGCGACTGTGCCTGTCTTAGGTTGTTCCTTCCTTGAGGAATCTTACCTGTCTCTGGCTAACCAGCCATCCTCCGGGGCCAAGCAGGGTGGTGTGAGGTTCAGTTCTGTCTCCTTGGTAGCCTATACCCCCGTGGATGCCACCCAGATTTTTTTAGTTTGTCTTATATAATAGATGTTTTGTGGGCACAGTGATGCAGTCTCTCAGGTCTGCTGGGCTGGGTATTCTAGGGTTGCCCCCTACTTGAGATATTTGGGTTCTCTTGGTATAGTTGGGTCTTGAGTGTTATTGTCCCATTCATGTATGGAGTCTCCTCTCAAGGTGTCTGGTTATGTGGCTCGCTCTCTACCACATTGACCAAACAGCATAAAATACAACTTGACAAGCACAACACAAAGAGAACAAAACACAAATGTACACATGACACCAATAACCCCAGAGAAAAGAGAATTAGAAGAGAGAAAAGAGAGCAAAACGGATACCAAGCAAAGAAAAAAAAGATAAAAGGAGAAAACATATATGGGAAGAAAACACCACAAAACAAACAAATATACCAAAAAATGCAAACAAAAACACCCTGAGAAAGAGGGGTTGGGGTGCAAAATCTGTAGAGACAGAGCTTAAATACAGAATGTAAGGTTAAGGAATTGGATGAATAAGTGAAGGACCATGGTTGAGTATAGAGGAGGTAGAAAGAGAATGAGTGGATAAGAATAAAATAGGTAAATAACTAACTAAATAAATAAAAAGATAAAGCAAAAATATTTTTAAATTTTATTTATTTACTCATTTACTTTTGGAAAAGGAGAATATAAGAGAGAGTAGATAGGTTTGAGTTTAGTGCATGAAACTAATTAAACAAGAGAAGAATAGAGCAGGAGAGGAGAGGAAAAACAAAAGCATAAACAAGTTGACTAGTGAAGAAAGAAAGAAGGGAAGAGTGCATGGACTTGGAGCAGGGGAGAGGAAATTAGAAATTATGAGTAAGCCAACAGAGACTATAATAACAGTAACACATCAATAAAGCAGATAAAGAAGATAAATTTTGAACAAGGGGTAAAAAGAAAGGAAAGAGGAAAACTAAAGCCAGGACAGGAGAAGAGAAAACAGGATGAAAAAGGGAGAAGTGAAGGAAAAGGTGTAAAGAAAAAAGAAAATAAAATAACAATACAAAAATAAAAACAGAATAAAGAAAAATTAATACTAAAATAATAAGGAAATTAATAAAAGATAAAAATTTAAAAAGTGAAAAGTGTTGTTCGCTTCAGCCAAGTTTTACTAGTAATGCCCCTTGGGGGCTGATTTAAAACCCCAACCTTCTGTCTGCCACTTCTCAGTTTCCTGTTAGGTAGTCAGCAATGTTGAAGTTCCAAGTGATCCACCACTCCTCTGTTCGTGTCTGTCTCCACAGTCTTGGCTGCAAGCAGGCAGGACCAATCTGCCCAAGAGTTTTTGTTTCCTTTGTACAGCTGAAGGTGTATGCTGGGTGTGACAGTATTAGCTGTCTTGAGGCTGCTGGGAGGGGCTGGCTCTTCAGGAGAAAAATGGCTGCTTAGGCCTGGAGGGTCACAAATGTCTCAGTGCCAGATTCCTGGTCGCCTCTTCCTCCTCTGCTTTCCTCCAGAGCCTCTCCCCAGACTCCACAAATATGCATTTCTACCTGCACCACAGCCTCAGGTGAGTGTTTGTAACTGAAAGGTCCTATGAACTGGATTTAGTGAATAAAAGCAAAGACAAACAAAGACAAAACAACCATGGAACTCCCAACCCTCCCTGGCACTGTGCTCCTCAGGCAGCTCTTCAGGCCATCTTTCTGGGCGAATTCTCTCTTGGCTATGGACTTAGATTTAGATTCCCCAGCCGCAAGTTGCCTTGTGGACTTTCTTTCCACAGTCGGATGTTATGCCTGTTCCCAAAGGATGCAGCCTTGGTGCAGTGCAGCTTCCTCCTGATCCTCTCAGCCCAATGGTTGCATGTATCTCTCTCCAGCCCAGATTCCCAATTCTGTTGTTCTCCAGGTATACTCTGCCCTTCCCAGCTGTGGATTGCCTGACTAGCTGTGTCTAATTCACCAATTCCAGGTGGATGCTCTCTGATTTAGTTGCTTCTTCTATCTGCTCTGGGACAAGGTGCAGGACATGTTCACCATTTTCCTTAATTGCTTCTTTCCTGTCAGTGAGCCAAAGCAGTCCAGCCTAGGCTCTCTCATTGCTTCTTCTATGCCCTTCCTTGTTCCACTGTTCTAAGTGTGTTTGTGCTGCAGTCAATAAATTCTTGCCGGCTTTTCTACACTATGTCTCTTTATTGAAATATTTCCTTCAAGAAGACAAGAACCAGGCCTCCTTGTCTTGCTGGTAACACTTAGATAATTAATCAAAAAGACATTTTTAATATCTTTTGAAAACAAAATGTATGTCTCTCTTTAATCCATTGGATCTCTTGCAAATAAAAAATGTTTAAGTTAAAAGTCTTTCATTTTACTCACTATGCTTTCAACACAATCCTATTATACATTTAAGGAATACCATTTTCATAAAGAATTCTGAAACCTATTAGCTACTCAGATCCAATAGTTTGCTTCTATCTACAGATCAGGTGAAGCTAACTCCCCTGGCAATAACCACCAGGAATTATAGTTGAAGAAGATTATTCTATTCCTTCACAAAAAGGGCCTGGAAAATGCTAGCAATGCCCTAGTCTCCTAACCATTTCTAACCCTTACTCAAGGAAAGGATAAAGGATACGTAAAAATGTTTGGCATGGTAGACTTTTCCCCCCTAATAAATACACTTGATTTCTTTTGTTTAAAACAGCTAAGTTTACTACAACTAAACTGTTATAAAAAGTTTAGCATGAATAAGTACATCATTACAATTTGTATACAGAAGTATACATGTCTGCCACTTTACAAAAAAAACTCTAATTAAAGGGTACACAAGCTTTCCTTTTATATACATTCAGTAGGCTTGATCAAAAAGAGAATTTTTTACCAAAAGACTGCATTTAAGTCATTGAATACTGAATCTTTCTGGTATTCATGCTCCATCTTTAAAAAAAAAAAAGGCATAATCTTCTTAAATTCAGCAATTCCTTGTGATTTTAACATTTTTGCTCTCCATGGTGGGAATATAGTATAGTATAAAGAAAACCTTCTAACTACAGTAAGGGCATTAAAAGTCTTTTTCATAAATAACTAATATCACAGTCCAGGTCAGAAACACCTTGCAGAAGATGATCTGATCTTTTTGGTTTTGCTTCCAGTTTTTTAAAAATTCTGTTCAACTTGTACTCCTTACGAAATGGTTGAAAAATAAGTTCCTATGGATTTGTTGTTGTGCAAAGAAAAAAAAATTAATGAACACCATTTATTCAGCCATAGAGCACTTTGCTGTCACTTGACATGAACTCAGAAGGGAATTAGTAAGCTTGAAAGGACAGGATGCTGATGTCTGTGTTTAGGGTGGTCAGAGGGTCCTAGACTCCTGGCTCTGTCCAGGTTGCTAATTGTGCAGGCTGACAGAAGTGGGATGTGAGTCTAGGGCTATCTGCAGGTCCAAGATGTAACGGATGGGGTGCTGTAGGATTTCCATCTTGCTTAACTTTTTCTGGGGGATGCTGGGCACCATCTCCTTGAGCTTAGAGTAGTTGTCATTGACGTTGCACAGCAGGCTCATTGGGTTGTCCCCCGGGGTTTTGCTCTGGGAAATTTAGGCCCTGGCTGTGGTCTGAAAGGCTGTGTTCCCTATTGGACCTCACTGGACTGAAGACTTTCATGCTGACAGTGGAGAGGGAAGAGAGATGGGGCGGGGGGGGGGGGGGGGGGCGGGCGGAAGGCTGCCCTGGAGCTCAGGTCACTGCTGCCTGGGGAGCTTCCAGTGCTCTGTACCCATTCAGCCCAGAATGAATCAGGTTTTTAAGATGAAATTAAAATGTATACTCATTATGGACAAATTACTTTCTAAAGTGTGTTCTGCCTAATTTTCTCAGGTATACAAATATTTTGAGGCAATTTTAACAGATCCGATTTCAAAAAAACTATTAAATATTTTTGTGTGTGAGTTGCTTTCCTTTTGTCTGAATTATCTATATATATAAAAGCCTAATATGCAAATTGTCCCCATGGGAGTTCCACTGGGAGACCGATTGCTTGCTATGACCTGCACTGACCACCAGGGGATGGCTTAGAATGAAGGAAGGCCCCGGCCAGCAGCCGGAAGGCCCTGATCGGCTCTAATCACCAGCCAGGCCTAGGCACCCTACTCATGCACGAATTTCATGCACTGGACCTCTAATAGTATTATAATTATAATATTTAAACACTTTGTTATATTTTAGTATGTAGGTTTCTCTGTCATTTTATAGCTATCAAAGAAAAATTCTTATTTTAAATCTCTACATCATCATTAGGTAGTTCTAATAATAAAAGACCTAAATTTTAAGTCCTTAGGGACATCAAGGTGTCTCATCTACTATGTTGTTCAAGTTCTGGCAGCATGTTGCAAAGCAGACATATAACAGACAATAGAGGGTAAGGACAAAACCTAACATTGTTACCTGATTGTTGATAATACCTAAGATATAGCATAAGATTATAAAGTATGTTGTTTAAGGCTAGCAGACTATTTTAATAAGTGAACCAAAAAGGGGTGGAGGGATTTCTAAGCATATCTATTTCAGAATATATCTTATAATTGAATCTTTTTCCTCCTTAACTAAATGTATTCCTCTTAGTATATAGCTCAAGGTATTGTTATAATATCCTTGGCAAAGTAATCATTTTGAAAATGAAGTTAATGATGACAAATCCCATTGTTCCTTTGCTGAGCTCTCCCCCAACCCAGCCTGCATGTGAAGGTGGGAACCAAATCTGAATCTCCATCAAACTCATCCCACCCTGGTGATTCTCTGAGATCCAACCCAGGTACCAGCCCAAACCTCTTTCAGGGAGCTGCCTGTATGTTCCTCATAAGCTGTCAACATTACCCTATGCCATGGACTGTCCTAAAATCTCCCAAAGGTCCACAAACCCCAAGCAAGCATCAGCTGGCCTCAGCATGCTCTGAGTTCACATGATAACTCTCCCAGGGCCGCCAAGCCCAGTACAGGCAGCTACCAACCACAGATCACATTGTAGCTCATAGCAGGTAGCTCTAGTCAGGCCTAGGCAATGGCTGATCTGGCCCTGCATGAGAGCTCCTCCCAAGAGGTCCAAGAACCAACAGTGGCCAACATCAGACCACACCAGAGCACCACCCAATTAGCACCACCCAATTAGTGGATTCAGAAGGCACTAGAGTCCTGTTACAGAGAATCCAGTTCCGTGGGGTCACCCCCCCCCCCCACACACACACATAATAGAACTCATCAGCTGTAGTCATGGTCAGTCCTCAGAGTCAGCCAGCCTGACAGCAATACCTTCCACTAATGTGCCAAGAGCAATCAAGGCTCAACTACAATAAGAGGGTGCACACAACCCACACAAAGAATAACCTGGAGCACCTGGCTCAGGTGACCAGAGAGTCTGCACCCCTGGGCCCCGCAGGACATCTACTGTATAAGACTACTGTGCCAATACTAGAAGACATAGTAGATCTACTTAATACATAGAAATAAACACAGTGAGGCAGCCAAAATGAGGAAACAAAGAAACATGTCCCAAATGACAGAACTGGGCAACACTCTAGAAAAAGAACTAAACAAAAATGGAGGCAAACAATCTACTAGATACAGAGTTCAAAACACTGGTTATAAGGCTGTTCAATGAACTTAAGGGAAGAATAAATGAAATGAATGAGAACTTACACAAAGAGCTAGAAACCATAAAAAAAGAACTAGATAGAACTGGAGAATACAATAACTGAAATGAAGAATACATTAGATAGAATCAATAGCAATTAGATGAAGTAGAGAATCTAATCAGTAATATGGAAGACATGGTAGCAGAAAACTCAATAAAAAGAGCAAAAAGAATTTTAAAAAATGAGGGTAGTTTAAGAGACCTCTGTGACAACATCAAGCATACCAATATCTTCATCCCAGGGGTACCAGTGAGAGCAGGAGATTGAAAACCTATTTGAAGACAGAATGACTGAAACTTCCCTAATCTGGCAAAAGAAATAGATATACAAGTCCAGGAAGCATAGAGAGACTGAAACAAGATGAAAGCAAAGAGGACTACACCAAGACACATTATAATTAAAATGGCAAAGGTTAAAGACAAAGAGAGAATCTTAAACGTATCTAGAGAAAAGTAGTTAGTTACATAAAAGGAAGTTCCCATAAGACTGTCAGCTGATTTCTCAACAGAAAGTTTGCAGGCTGAAGGGATTGGCACAAATATTCAAAATGATGAAAAGCAAGGATCTACAACCAAGATACCTCAACCCATCAAGGCTATCATTGGAGAGATGAAGAACTCCCGGTCAAGAAGCCAGGAGTGGGAGCTCTGGGGTTGGAGCTCAGAGGACAGACACCCCGGTTTCATGTGCTGGGTCATTCCCTCATGCTGTGGGGGAAATCTTTTTCCAGTGAACCTTTGCTATCCAGGCAGTTTTTGCATCAGGAGAAGGCAATTGCCCCACCCTGTTGGAAGACTTCTCACCTAACCCTGTGGTCAATAGCCTGAGGCAAATCAAGGCTGACTGTCAATAGGACTGTGGGCAGAGGTGGGCTTCTGGAAGCTTTGAGTCTTTGCCTGATCTTCTGGGCCTGGGTCTAGGAAAAGCAGAACCTGGTGCACATCTTGGTCCTTTCCAAAGACACCCAGTCCTCACAAGTTGTGGATTACAGATAGCTCCAAACAGCTTACTGAGGGCCAGTTAAAAATAGCATCTGACATTGTCCTTTACCAGAGATTTGGAGTCAGAGCAGATCTACCTAATACATAGACACAAACCTAAACAAGCAGCAAAAATGGGGAGACCAAAAAAAAACAAAAGCAATCCTCAAAAGAAAGAACAAGAGAATTCTGCAGAAGAAGACCTAAATGAAATGGAGATAAGAAACATATCAGATATAGAGTTTAGAATAATGATA
The DNA here is from genome assembly GCA_026230045.1 of Corynorhinus townsendii. Lineage (NCBI taxonomy): Eukaryota > Metazoa > Chordata > Mammalia > Chiroptera > Vespertilionidae > Corynorhinus > Corynorhinus townsendii. The sequence goes on from JAPDVU010000003.1 coordinate 93,753,357, forward strand.
GCAATGATGCTCAACAGCATGAAAAAAGATATAGTAACTATGAAAAAAGACCAGTTGGAAATAACAAATGACATAGCACTAATAAAGAACACATTGGAAAGAAGACACAGCAGATTAGAGGAAGCTGAGGGTAGGATCAGTGAATTAGAAGAGAGGGTATAACAAAATCACTCAATCAGAGAGTCAAAATGAAAAAACAATTAAAAAAACAGGAGGACAGCTTAAGGGAGCTGTGGGACAACATGAAACGTAACAATATTCACATAATAGGTGTACCAGAAGAAGAGAGTGAGCAAGAACATGTTGAAGAAATAATGGCAGAAAACATTCCTAACGTGGTAAAGTACAAGGTCACACAAGTCCAGGAAGCACATAGAGTCCCAAGCAAGAAGAATCCAAACAGGCACACCTAGATACATCATAATTAAAAGACCAAAAATTAAAGACTAAGAGAAAATCTTAAAGGGAGCAAGAGAGAAGCAATTTGTTGCCTACTAGGAGCTCTCATAAGGCTGTCAGCTGATTTCCCATCAGAAACTCTACAGGCCAGAAGGGAATGGCATGAAGTAGTCAAGGTAATGAAAAGAAAGGATCTAAAACCAAGATGACTATATCCACCAAGACTCTGATTTAAAATAGGTGCTGAAATAAAGAGCTTCCCAGACAACAAAAGGCTAAAGGAGTTTATCACCACCAAACCAGCACTGCAAGAAATGTTAAAGGGACTGATGAAATGAGAAGAAGAAATATAGAGAGAGGAAAACATAGGCATACAGAATTAAAATGGCAATAAGTAAGTATCTATCAATAATAACCTTAAATGTAAATGGATTAAATACTCCAATAAAAAGACACAGGCTAGCTAGCTGAATGGATAAAAAAATATGACCCAATTAAATGCTGTCTACAAGTGACCCACCTTAGAACAAAGGACTCACACAGGATAAGAATGAAGAGATGGGAAATTTTTTTTCATGCAAATGGAAATGAAAAAGAAGCTGGGGTAGCAATACTAATATCTGACAAAATAGACTTCAAAACGAATGCCATCACAATAGACAACAAAGTTCACTACATAATACTAAAGGGATCAGTGCAACAAGAGGCTATAACCCTGGTAAACATAATTACACCCAATATAGGAATACTTAGATATATATATTTTAAAAATTCTAGAAGACTTTAAGGGAGAGATCAACAGCAATACAGTCATAGTAGGGGACTTTAACATCCTGCTGTCTTCACTGGATAGATTTTCCAGACAAAAAATTAACAAGAAAACAGCGACTCTAAATGACACACTGGACCAGATGGACTTAAATGACATTTATAGAACATTTCACCCCAAAGCTATAAAATATACATTCTTCTCAAGTGCACATGGGTCATTCTCAAAGATAGACCACATGTTAGAACACAAAACAAGTCTACAAGTTCAAGAGAATTGAAATCATATCAAGCTATTTCTCAGATCACACTAGAATGAAATTAGAAATCAACTACAGTAAAAACACTCAAAAACATTCAAATACATGGTGGCTAAATAGCATGTTATTAAACAATGAATTTTAAGATAGGCCTGTACTGCTATGAACTTCCCTCTCAGGACTGCTTTCACTGGGACCCATAGGCTTTGGGTTATTATGTGTTCATTTAATTTGTTTCCAGGAAGTTTTTTATTTCTCTCTTGATTTCATTGGTAACCCATTCCTTACTTAATAACATGCTATTCAGCTTCCATGTGTTTGAATATGTTGGGGTGTTTTATTGTAGTTCATCTTTAGTTTCATGCCATTGTGATCTATCTAAGTATATATCTAATATTCCTATATTGGGTGCAATTATGTTTACCAGGGTTATAGCCTCTTGTTGCACTGATCCCTTTAGTATTATGTAGTGAACTTTGTTGTCTATTGTGATGGCATTCATTTTGAAGTCTATTTTGTCAGATATTAGTATTGCTACCCCAGCTTTTTCTTTCATTTCCATTTGCATGGAAAAAAAAATTCCCATCCCTTCTCTTTCATTCTGTGTGGGTTTTTTGTTCTGAGGTGGGTCACTTGTAGACAGCATTTAATTGGGTCCTGTTTTTGTATCCATTCAGCTACCCTATGTGTTTTTGATTGGAGCATTTAATCCATTTACATTTAACATTATTATTGTCAGGTACTTATTTATTGCCATTTTTTCCTTTATGTTTGTGTTCCTCCCTCTCCTTATATTTCTTCTTTTTACAACAGTCCCTTTAGCATTTCTTGCAGTGTTGGTTTGGAGGTAATGAATTCCTTTAGCCTTTTTTTGTTTGCAAAACTCCTAAATTCACCTTCAATTTTGAATGATAGCCTTGCTGGATAGTGTAGTCTGAGATTCAGACCCTTACTTTTCATTACCTTGTATACTTCATGCCACTCCCTTCTGGCATGAAGTGTTTCTATTGAGAAATCAATAGAATTGAGAAATCAAATAGGCTAATGGGAGTTCCCTTGTAGGTACATTTCTGTCTGTCTCTTGCAGTCTTTAAGATTCTTTGTCTTTAACGTTTGCCATTTTAATTATGATGTGTCTTGGTGTGGGTCTTTTTGGGTTCATCTTGATTGGGACTCTCTGTGTTTCTTGGACTTGTGTGACTTTTTTCTTCACCCGGTAAGGGAAATTTTCTGTCATTATTTCTTCAAACAAGTTCTCTATTTCTTGTTCAGCTTCTTCTCCTTCTGACACCCCTATTATGCAGACAGTGTTTTGTTTCATGTTGTCCCAAAGCTTAAACTTTCCTCTGGCTTTTGAACTTCCTTTTTCTATTTGCTGTTCTGATTGGGTGTGCATTTTTCTTTTTCTTTTTTTTCCCAATTTTTTTTTATTGATTAAGGTATTACATGTGTACATATCTTCCCATTGCCCCCAACCCCACTCCCATACATGCTCTCACCCCCGCCCCCCACAGTGTCTTGCGTCCATTGGTTATGCTTATATGCATGCATACAAGTCCTTTGGTTGATCTCTTATATCCCCCCGCTTCCCAACCTTCCTGTCTGTTTGATGCTTTATTGTCTCTGTATCTATCTTTTTGTTCATCAGTTTATAATGTTCTTTATTATCCATAAATGAGTGATATCATGTGGTATTTTTCTCTCTCTGACTGGCTTATTTCACTTAGCATAATGCTCTCCAGTTCCATCCATGCTGCTACAAATGGTAAGAATTCCTTCTTTTTTATAGCAGCGTAGTATTCCATTGTGTAGATGTACCATAGTTTTCTGATCCAGTCATCTGCTGATGGGTGTATTTTTCTATCTTATCTTCTAACTTGCTGATTCAGTCCTCAGCTTCTTCTAGTCTACTGTTGAATCCTTCCATGGCATTCTTTATTACAGCTATGCCATTCTTCATTTCCTCTTGATTCTTATTCATATTGGTATATTTCTCTCTCAGTTTCTTATAATTCTCATTAAGTTGTCTGTAATTCTAAGTCAAATGTTTGAGCATCCTTATAACCATTACTTGGAATTCTTTATCTGACAAATTACTTGCCTCCATTTCGCTGAGTTCCTTTCCTGGTGATTCCTCCTTTTCTTTCATTAGAGAGTAGTTTCTTTGTCTTTCCATTTTAGCAGTCTGGTAGTCTGGGGAGCCAGGTAAGGTGGGCTGGTTGGGTCCATGCATTCAGAGGTGACTGGTCACACTTGGTTGCAGCGGTATGTCCAATCTTCTGGTGGCAGCTGGTGAGGGGCATATGATCTCTGTGGAAGGTCCATGCATCTGGGGGCCCTGGGTCACAATGTCAGGACTGAATGCACCACACCAAGGCAGTGGGACCAGTCAACTAAGGGCACTGAGTAAGGAGTATTGGTTTAGGCAATAGGTCCCTATGTCCAGGCTGGCCTGTGGCAGGGTGGTGGAGTGGGCTGGGCACTCTGCTGCTGGGGGACAGGCCAGGCATTGCTCCACTAGTGCAGGGAGTGGGCTTGGCCAGTGCTGCTCTGTTGGGGCAGGAGGCTGGCCAGGTGTCCCTCTTGTCTCTATGGTGGGGTGGGATGGGCTGGTCGCTCTGTTCACTAAGGGGTTGGGACAGGCTGGGTGCTCCACTGCCTAAAAGGCAGGTCAGGTGCCCTGTTAGCCAATATGGCTGGGCAGCCTGTATCTTCCCTGTGGAGGAGGTGGGGCTGGCATTACTTGCTCTGCTGGCTGTCCTGGTGCCAAGAAGGCGTAAGGCCAGGTCCCCATTTGTCAATATGGCTGGGCAGACCTACACACTGCTGGTGGAGTCAGCTAGCTGGTCCTCCAAGGCATACAGTTCAGGCTAACTGAGCTGGTATGACTGGTCTGAGTGCTCTGGGATTTCTAATCTCAGCAGTGGGGCTATGAGCCTCTGTTAGTAGCCTAGGGGCACTGGGGCAGGATCCCTCCCAGAAGCCTCCTCCCACGAGGACCCTGAGGCTCCCCCCAAATGGTGCACTCTCCCCTGAAGTAGAGAGAAGTGCCCTGCCAAGCAACATGCTGAGTGTCACTTCTTCTGCTTGGAGTGCCCCAGTTGCCTCCCTAAGCTCCCACTCCCACAAACAGATGTGCCCCCCCCCCGTCCCCCTCTCCCCCCGTCAAAACTGCACAAACTCTCCCTCTCACACTCACACACTCACACACTCACTCTCACTGACCTGCCCGCCGCCATGTCCCGGGGCTCACCACATAATTGATTTTAAACCTTTACTCCTCTTCGAATGTAAACATTTAAAGCTATTAATTTCCTCTAAGCAAAGCTTTAGCAAAGCAAATTTTGATATGATGTGTTTTTATTACCGTTCAGTTCAAAATATTTTACTTCCTTTGTGATTTCTTCTTTGACTCATCGACTATTCAGATATGTGCTGTTTAATTTTAAAGTATTTGGGGATTTTTGTATTTATCTTATTGTTGTTATTTCTCATTTAATTTCATTGTGGTCAGAGAACATAATCTGTAATATTTCAGTCTTTTGATATACATTGAGACTTATTTTATGTTCTAGGACATGGTCTGTCTTAAACATTGCACATGTACTTGAAGTGTAGTCTTGAGGCAGGAAAGTTAGAATAGGAAACAAAGGTCTCAAGCTCTACCCTCCCCTTTTCTGCCCTGACTGCAGCATTGTGGATTCGACTTTTGCTGATCACCTAGTCCCCGTTTTCTCCTCCTTGTAGTTAAGACAAACAAAAATCGACCTAAAAGTGACCAACAGGGCCATTATAATATCTTTAAAATAAATTTACATTGCATTTTTGAACCACTTTGCCCCCTGAATCACCATGACAATTCCTAGAAAAGAAATCCCTTTGGGGAGAGGAGGGACTAGGATGAGCAGCATCAGCAGTCACCCCACCAGCTTCAGAAGGTGAGACCACCCTATTCCCTCCCCCTTGCCTATCTCTATATATAAAAAGCCAGCGACCATAACGGCCATAACGACTGTAACTACCAGTCCCTATGACGCCCACTGTGGCCAGCGAACCAGCCTGATCAGGAGGTGGGGCCTGCCGGCGAACCTCAAGGCCCCTCCCTCCTGTGGGCCTGCCCCTGATCAGACTCTCCCACCCTGCTCAAGAGCCAAGAGTGGGCAGCCTGCCAAACGCACCCTCCCTCCCCTCTGGCCAGCCCTGCTCCCGATCAGCCACTCCTGATCGCACCCCCCACAGCATTCAGGGGTGGGGCCGGCCAGCCCACTGCCCACAGTCCCTCCCCATGGCTGGCCCCACACCCAGTTGGCCCCCCAACCCCAATTGGAGGCGGGGCCCTCTGACCAATCACCTGTGGCCCCTTGCCCCAGCCTGCCTGGCCCTGATCAGGCCCAATTGGAGCGGGCTGGCCAGCCAACCTCCCACCATCTCCTCCTCCCTACAGGCCCAGCCCCGATCACTCTGACTGGGGCCGGGCCAGCTGGACCTCACCTGTGCAAGAATTCATGCACTGGGCCTCTAGTCTTTAATAACAACCTTCAATCCAGACCCTATCGGGGCATCTCATTCTTTGCTGAATCTGTATGTCTCAACCTCGAATTCTTTCTTGTGCCCTGACCCTTGCTATTGGTTTGAGGCTTTCCTTGGCCTCCCTGGGTGCCCTCCAGCATCAATCTGAAATTGTTAAGTGTATTATTCTATAAACCTCAATTAAATTATAGTGGTTGATAATGTTGCTCAGATCTATATCCTTACTGATGCTATGGGCTGTTTTTTTTCTATTAATTATTTTAGAAAGTATATGAAAATCTCCAACTATCTTTATGCATTTGTCTATTTCTCTCTAGTTCTATCAGTTTTGGCTTCATGTATTTTGAAGCTCTACATCTGTTATTATTATGTATCATAACCATATATAATATACCATTATGAAATGTACCTCTCTGACTCTTATTAAATTTTTTTGAATTCTATTTTATTTTTTATTAATATAGTCACTCTAGCTCTCTTATGCTTACAGTTTGCCAGATATATATTATTGATACTTTTACCCTATTTATTGTTCTGTATTTATTTTTTATATTTTTATTGATTTCAGAGAGGAAGTTAGAGGGAAATAGAAACATCAATGATGAGAGAATCATTGATCGGCTACCTCCTGCACACCCCCCACTGAAGAATGAGCCCAAAATCCAGGCATGTGCCCTGACCAGGAATTGAAGCATGGCCTCCTGGTTCATAGGTCAACACTCAATCACTGAGCCACACTGCCTGGACAATGTTTCTGTATTTTTATTTGCAAGATTTTTTTTGTGTTTAAAGTATTAATGTCTCCTTTTCTCCCCCGTTTAACACCCCCAGCCATTCCCAACCCCAAGGGCAAGCCCCCACCACCCCAGAGTCTGTATTCATTAGTCATGCTAATATGCATGCATAAAAGTCTCTAACCCACCCCCCCCCACCTTCTCCCCGAAGTTGGATGATCTGCTCAGTGCCACCTTGTCTCTGAATCCATTTTTGTTCATCAGTTTATGTTGATCATTATATCCCACATATGAGTGAGATCATGTGACATTTACCTTTCTCCAACTGGCTTGTTTTGTTTAGCATAATGCTCTCCAGTTCCATCCATCCTACTGCAAATGGTAAAAGTTCATTCTTTTTTATAGCAGCGTAGTATTCCATTGTGTAGATGTACCAGTATTTTAATCCAATCATCTGCTGATGGGCACTTAGGTTGTTTTCAAATCTTAGCTATTGTAAATTGTGCTGTTATGAATATAGGGGTGCATATATCCTTTCTGATTTGGTGTTTCTGGTTTCTTAAGATAATAATCCTAGAAGTGGGATTACTGGGTCAAATGGGAGTTCCATTTTTAACTTTTTGAGGAAACTCCATACTGTTTTCCATAGTGGTTGCACCAGTCTGCATTCCCACCAGCAGTGCACAAGGGTTCCTTATTAGCCACATCCTCACCAGCACTTATTGTTTGTTGATGGTAGCCACTCTGAGAGGTGTGAGATGGTACCTCATTGTTGTTTTGATTTGCATCTCTCATATGATTAGTGACTTTGAGCATATTTTCATGTCTCTTGGCCTTTTGTATGTCATCTTTTGAAAAGTTTCTATTTAGGTCCTTAGCCCATTTTTGGATTGGATTGTTTATCTTCCTTTTATTAAGTTATATGAGTTCCTAGTAAATGTTGGAGATTAAACCTTATCTGAAATAGCATTGGCAAATACATTCTCCCATGCAGTGGGCTTTCTTGTTGTTTTGTTGATGGTTTCTTTTGCTGTGCAGAAGCTTTTTATTTGGATATAGTCCCATTTGTTTATTTTCTCCTCAGTTTCCATTGCCCTAGGAGCTGTATCGGTAAAGATATTGTTATGAGATATGTCTGATATGTTGCTGCCTATGGAGTATCCTAAGATTTTTATGGTTTCCCATCTTACATTTAAGTCTTTTAACCATTTTGAGTTTATTTTTGTGTATGGTGTAAGTTGGTAGTCTAGTTTCTTTTCTTTTTTCTTTTTTTTGCATGTATCTGTCCAATTTTCACAACATCATTTATTGAAGAGTCTGTCTTGGCTCCATTGTATGCTCTTGCCTCCTTTGTCAAATATTAATTGAGCATAATGGCTTGAGTCTATTTCTGGGTTCTCTGTTCTGTTCCATTGGTCTATATGTCTGTTCCTGTGCCAGTACCAGGCAGTTTTGAGAACAGTGGCTTTGCAATATAGCTTGATACCTGATATTATGATCCCTCCAACATTGGTATTCTTTCTCAGGATTGCTATGGCTATTTGGGGTGGTTTTTTATTCCAGATGTATTTTTTGAGAGTGTTCTAGGTCTGTGAAATATGCCATTGGCATTTTAATGAGGGGTGCAGTAAATCTATATATTGCTTTGGGTAGTATGGACATTTTAATGATGTTGATTCTACCAATCCACAAACACAGTATGTTCTTCCATTTATTTATGTCTTCCTCTATCTCTTTTTCAATGTCCTATAGTTTTCTGAGCACAGGTATTTTACCTCCTTAGTGAAGTTTATTCCTAGGTATCTTAATTTTTGGTGCAATGGTAAACAGGATTTTTTTAGTTACTCTTTCTGTGAGATCATTGTTGGTGTATAAAAAAGCCAGATTTCTGGGTGTTAATTTTATATCCTGCTACATTGCCAAATTCATTTATTAAGTCTAGTAGTTTTTTGATGGATCCTTTGGGGTTTTCTATGTACAGTATCATGTCATCTACAAAATAAGGACAGTTTTACTTCTTCTTTTCCAATGTGGATGCCTTTTATTTCTTCTTCTTGTCTGATTGCTATGGCTAGCACTTCTAGTACTATATCAAACAGTAGTGGTGAAAGTGGGCATCCCTATCTTGTTCTTTTTCTTACAAGAAATGAATTTAATTTTTGTCCAATGAGCATGATGTTGGCTATAGGTTTTTCATATAAGTCCTTTTATTATCTTGAGGTATGATCCCTCTATTCCCATGTTGCTGGGAGGTGTTTTTTTGTTTGTTTGTTTTGTTTTATCAAGAAAGGGTGTTGGGTTTTGTCAAATTCTTTTTATGCATCGATTGATATGATTATGTGATTTTTGTCTCTCAATTTGTTTATGTGATGTTTCACATTTATTGATTTGCGGATATTGTACCAGCCTTGCATCCCTGGGATAAATCCCACTTGGTCATGATGTATGATCTTTCCAATGTAATGCTGTCTCCGATTTCCTAGAATTTTGAGGATTTTAGCATATATGTTCATAAAGGATACTGGCCTGTAGTTCTCTTTCTTTGTGGTGTCTTTATCTGGTTTTGGAATTACGGTAATGCTGGCTTCAAAAAAAAGAGTTTGGAAGTGTGCCTTCCTCTTGAATTTTTTGGAATAGTCTGAGAAGGATAGGTTTTGGTTCTTCTTTGAATGCTTTGTAGAATGCCCCCGTAAAGCTGTCTGGACCCGGGCTTTTGTTTGCTGGAAGATTTTTGATTACTGCTTCAATTTCTTCTGTAATTATTGGCCTATTAAGATTTTTTTATTCTTCCTGATTGAGTTTTGGAAGCTTGTATTTTTCTAAGACTATGTCCATTTCGTCTAGAGTGTCCAGTTTGTTGAAATAGAGTTGTTCATAGTCTTTTTTAAAATAATCCTTTGTATTTCTGAGTGGTTGGTTGTTACTTCACCTCTTTCATTTCTGATTTTTTTTTTTTTTGGGTCCTCTCTCTTTGCTTCTTGATGAGCCTGCCTAGAGGTTCATCAGTCTTGTTTATCCTTTCAAAGAACCAGCCCTTGGTTTTACTGATTTATTTATTTATTTTTTGGTCTCTATGTCATTTATTTCTGCTCTGATCTTTATTATTTCTTTCCTTCTGCTTACTCTGGGCTTCTCTTGCTGCTCTCTTTCTAATTCTTTGAGTTGTAGGGTTAGATAATTTATTACCATTTTTTCTTGTTTTTTTGAGGTTGGCATTTAGAACTATGAACTTTCCTTTCAAGACTGCTTTCACTGTGTCCCATAGATTTTGGATTGTTGTGTTTTCATTGTTGTTTGTTGTAAGGATAATTTTTATTTCTTCTTTGATCTCTTTGGTAACCCAATTATTTTTTTAATAGCATGCTATTTAGCCGCCAAATGTTTGATTTTTTAAATTATTTTTATTTTTGTTGATTTCAAATTTTATGTTATTGTGGTCTGAGAAGATGCTTGATATGATTTCTATCTTCTTGAATTTGAAGAAACTTTGCCTGTGTCCCAATATGTTATCTATCTTTGAAAATGACCCATGTGCACTTGAGAAGAATGCATATTCTGTAGCTTTGGGATAAAAAGTTCTGGAGAAACCAAGATGGCAGCATAAGTAAACATCTAAACTGCTGCCTCACACCACAATTTCAAAACTACAACTAAAAGACAAAACAGACATCATCCAGAACCACAGGAAGGCTGGCAGAGTGGAAATTCTACAACTAGAAGGAAAGAGAAAAGCACACTGAGATTCACAGGAACTGCTGAAGGCAGAGGTACGCAGACACACTCATGCGGAGAGGGCTGGCAACTGAGTATACAGCTGGCTTTCTCAATCGGGAGGGAGGCAAAAACTCCCGACCTCTCTGAACTCCAGTTCCAGGTGAGACTCTGGGGACCCAGACTCATTCTGGGAGAAACTGGACTGTCTGGCAGCAGGTGAAACTTGAGGGCGGCTTTCTCTCAGAGTTGCTTGCAGTGATTACCACAGGACACTGAACCCAGAGGCCTCTTAGGGCAGGGCTGATAGGAAGCCATTGCTGTCTGCTCAGCCCTGAGACTCTGCCCCATCCAAACTGAGCACAGAGGCTTTTGTAATTCTTGTCTCATAAGGGTCTCTCCAGCACAGAAGTTCTCCCATTGTAGACACAGCTGATCCTCACAGCCAACTGGCCTGGAGGTCAATTTCTCCCAGTGATACCAATAACAATCAAGGCTTAACTACAATGAGACTGTGCACACAGCCCACAAAGGGGTGCACCAAGAGTGTACACCTCAGGTAACTGGGGAGGCTGAGCCACTGGGCCCTATAGGACACTACCACACAAAGCTACTCTACAAAATCAGGGAAGCAGCAAAAATATGGAGACAAAGACACAGATCACAAATGAAAGAAATGGAGGAAAACAAATGACTGGATATAGAGTTCTAAACCACGGTTATAAGGTTTTTCAAGAATTTCCTAGAAAAGGCCAATAAATTTAGCTAGACCCTCAAGGATATGAAAAAGGACCAAATAGAAATTAAGCATACACTGACTAAAATAAAAAATAATATACAGAGATCCAACAGCAGACTAGAAGATCGCAAGAATCAAGTCAAAGATTTGAAATACAAAAAAGCAAAAAACACCCAACCAGAAAAGCAAAAAGAAAAAAGAATTTAAAAATATGATGATAGTGTAAGGAGCCTCTGGGACAACTTCAAGCATACCAACATCAGAATTATGGGGGTGCCAGAAGAAGAGCGAGAGCAAGATAATGAAAACCTATTTGAAGAAATAATGACTGAAAACTTCCCCCACCTGGTCAAAGAAATAGACTTACAAGTCCAGGAAGCACACAGAACCCCAAACAAAAGGAATCCAAAGAGGACCACACCAAGACACATCATGATTAAAATACCAAGAACAAAAGACAAAGAGAATATTAAAAGCAGCAAGAGAAAAACAGTTAGTTACTTACAAGGGATCACCCATACGATTGTCAGCTGATTTCTCAACAGATACTATGCAGGCCAGACGGGAGTGACAAGAAATCTACAAAGTGATGAATAGCAAGAACCTACAACCAAGATTACTATACCCAGCAAAGTTATCATTCAGAATTGAAGGTCAGATAAAGAGCTTCACAGATAAGAAAAAGCTAAAGGAGTTCATCACCACCAAACCAGTATTATATGAAATGCTGAAAGGTATTCTTTAAAAAGGGGAGGAAGAAGAAAAAGGTAAAGATAAAAATTATGAACAACAAATACATATCTATCAACAGGTGAATCTAAAAATCAAGTGAATTAAAAATATGATGATCAGAATAAACTGGTGAATATAATAGAATCAGGGGCATAGAAAGGGAGTGGACTGACAATTTTTGGGGGTGGGGAAGGGGTGTGTGGGGTGCAGGAAGAGACTGGACAAAAATCGTACACCTATGGATGAGGACAGTGCAGGGGTGAGTGGGTAAGGGCAGAGTGTGGGGTGGGAACTGGTGGAAGGGAGCTATGAGGGAAAAAAGAGGATCAATTGTAATAATCTGAACAATAAAGATTTATTTAAAAAAAAAGAAAAGTTCTGAAGATGTCAATTAAGTCCATGTGATCTAGTGAGTCATTTAGGATTAATATTTCTTTGTTGATTTTTTGTTTAGAAGATTTATCCAGTGGTGTCAATGGGGTATTAATGTCTCCTATTAGGACTGTATTGCTGTCAATCTCAGCCTTGTTATCTTCCTGAAGTTTTTTTTAAAAATGTATTTGGATGCTCCTGCATTAGGTGCATATATGTTTACCCGAATCATATCCTCTTGTTAATTGCTCCCTTTAGTATTATGAATTGGCCTTCCTTATCTCTTATTATGGCCTTCACTTTGAGGTCTAATATATCAGATATAAATATTGCTACCCCAGCCTTTTTTTTCTTCCATTTCCATTTGCCTGAAAAAAACTTTTTCCATCCCTCCATTATCAGTCTGTGTGAGCCCTTTGTTCTGAGGTAGGTCTCTTGTAGACAGCAGATATATGGGTCATGTTTTCTTATCCATTCAGCTACCCTATGTCTTTTGATTGGAGTATTTAATCTATTTACATTTAAGGTTATTATTGATAGGTACTTGTTTCCAGCCATTTTTATTCTTTATGCCTGTGTTCCTTCTTCCCTTCCTATTTCGTCTTTTTATATCAGTCCCTTTAGCATTTCTTGCATTGCTGGCTTGGTGGTAATAAACTCTTTTAGCCCTTTTTTATCTGTGAAGCTCCTGATTAAAACTTCAATTTTGAATGATAGCCTTGCTGGGTATAGTATTTTTGGATTCAGTCCCTTGCTTTGCATCACTTTGTATATTTCATTCCATTCCCTTCTGGCCTGATTTGTTTCTGTTGAGAATTAGTTGTTCCTCTAATGAGAGATCCCTTGTAAGTAACTGTCTGTCTCTCTCTGGCAGCCTTTAAGATTGTTACTTTGTTGTTGGTGTTTGCCAATTTAATTATGATGTGTCTTGGTGTGGATCATTTTGGGGTCATCTTGTTTGGGACTCTGTGAGCTTCTTGGACTGGTGTGTGTTTTTTCTTCCCAGCACCAGGGAAGTTTTCTATCATTTTTTCAAACATTATTCCTTGCTCAGTTTCCTCTCCTTCTGGCATTCCTATTATGTGGCTGTTGTTTAGTTTCATGTTGTACCAAAGCTCCCTTAGGCTCTCCTCCTGTTTTTTAAGCTTTTTTTCCAGTTGCTGCTCTTCCTCAGTGTTTTTTTTTTTTTTCAACCTTGTCTTCTAGCTCACTGACACTGTTCTCAGCTTCTTCTAGTCTACTGTTGATACTTTTTCTATTTTGTTCTTTATTGCAGCGATGTCATTCTTCATTTCTTCTTGGTTCTTCTTCATTTCCTCTTGATTCTTACACATTTTGTTGAATTTGTCTTCCAACCTTTTCAGGATCCTTATAACCATTGCTCTGAATTCTTTCTCTGACATAGTGCTTGCCTCCATTTTGTTTACTTTCTTTTCTGGTATTCCTCCTTTTCTTTCATGTGGGGCCTGTTTCTTTGTCTCTGCATTTCCACTCCTCTCAGGGTGTCTGGTTATGTGGCTCATTCTCTACCACATTGACCAAAAGGCACAAAATATAACTCAAGAAGACATGACACAGAGGGAACAAAACACAAACGTATTCATGACACTGATAACTCTAAATAAAGGTTACCACCAGAGAAAAGAAAATTAGGGGAGAGAAGAGAGCACAAAAATAATATTGAGAAAAAGAAAAGGGTATGAAAGAAAAGAAAAAGAAGGTGAAAGGAAGAAAAAGAAAAGAAAAAATATATGTATATGGAGAGAAAAACTCCACAAAACCAATAAATGAAAACAACAAACTGCAAGAAAATAAAGGCGGGGAGCTGAATCTGAAGGGGCAGAGCTTATTTTCAGAAGGTAAGGTAAAGGAACTGAATGAATGGGATAATGGCCATGATTCAGTATAGAGGAGGTAGAAAGAGAATGAGTGTATAAGAAGAAAAGTAAAAATCAAAATACTCAAATATATATATAATAAATAATAATAATTTAAAAATAATAGTAATTAAACATATATTCAATATATATATACAAATTTATATTTAAAAATTCCCACTTTCTTTAATCTACCTATATATCCATCTATTTTTTTAAAAAGGCGAATAGTATAGGCAGCAGATAGGCCTGAGTTTGGTGAGTGAAACTAATTAAGTAAGCTATTAGTAGAAGAGAACAAGTGAGGAGAGGAAGAACAAAAGCATAAAGAAAAATCAAACTAACAAACTATCAAAGGAGCAACAACAATAAAAAAATTTGCTAGTGAAGAAAGAGAAAAGAGAAGTGTTCATGATTTTGGAGCAGGGGAGAGGAAATTAAATATATGAGTAAGCCAATAGACTACTGTAATAGTTATGCATCAATAAAACAGATAAAGAAGATTAAGTTTTAACAAGGAGTAAAATGAAAGAAGAGAGAAAAACTAAAGTAGGAACAGGAGAAGAGAAACAGGATAAAAAAGGGTGAAGTTAGGAAGAAATGGTTGGCATAAAGGAAAAAATGAGATATAATAAGATAATGAAAAAGAAAATTAGAATGTAGAATGCTGATCCAAAAAAATAACAACAACAAAGGTTAAAAAATAATAATAGTAATAAAAATAAAAATAAAATAAAATTAAGAAAAAAATTTTTTAGTTTCTTAAATAAAAGTTAAAAAAAAAAGTGAAGTAGTGAAGTTCGTTTGCTTCAGCTGAGTATTTAATGTCCCATGGAAGCTGGTCTAAGACCCCTCTCCACTGTTCTGCCTGCCAAGTCTCAGCTTCCTGCTAGATAGTCAGCACCGTGTTGAAGCTCCCAGCGATCCACATCTCCTTTGTGTTAGAAGCCACAGACTTGGTGTCAGCCAGGACGGACCACTCTGCCTGCTTTGTTTGTGTGCCTGCTTTCAGTCGTATTTATACAGGTGTCTATTTCGGACACTGCCTGGGGGTATTTTGAATCCTAGTTTCCCTGCTGAGCTCAAGGTTTGGTGCGACTACACTACTAGGAGGTTCCTGGTCTCCAAGAGAAAAATATCTGTTCAGAGTTGGAGGGATCAGATTGTCCCAGAGCTGGCTTCTGATGCCTCTCTGTTTTGCTCCCCAGCTTCCACAAAACCACCTTCCCCTGTATCGCAGCCATGGTGAGTGTTTGTAATTGAAAGATCCTGTGTTTAGCAAGTAAAACCAAGGAAATTATAAGAAAGAGCAACCTCCCCACTGCATGTTTCTCTTCCCCCAACCCTGTGTGGCTGGTGCAGAACTTGAGGCTGCCTTTCTGGGCACAGCCTCCCAAGGCTGTGGGCTTAGGTCTAGAGTCCCCTGCTGCCAGCAGCCCTGTGGACACCCTTCCATAGTCAAGTGCTACCCTTGTCCCTAAAGGACGTGGTGTTGGTTCAGTGCAGTCCAGGCTACGTGCATTTCTTCCTCCAGCCCAGATCCCAGATCCCACTGGTTTCCTGGCTAACTCTGACCTTTCCATCCATAGATTGCCTCTCCAGCTGAGTTTAATTCACCAATTCCATGTGGATGTTATTTGCCAATTCCAGTTGGTTGTTTCTTCTATCTGCTCCGTGAGAATGCTCCAGACTTTTCTGCCTATTCAGCTACCATTTTGTCTCCCCCTGGACAAACGTTTTAGTAGCCTGCAGCTGGGGAGTCTGGAGTCTAGGTGTTCATGGGTTCATAGCTGTGGCAGCTGGTGTCTGGCTATTGTGGCTGTAGGGTCCCTGGTAGTGTCCAAGGTCTCCCTGAGTAGAGGTAAGGGTGGGCTCCCAGCCACAGGCACTCTCCCCCTCAAGATTGCATGGTCTCTGAGGCAGAGCTAGGCACCCTGGGAGATATTTCAGTGGTAGTAAAGGTTGCCCAGCTTGGATGAGCCTGGTCTGTCAGTCTCCAACAGTCCTGCAGAATATAACTGTCACACACACACGCCCCACAGGTCCACACACTCCCCTTTTGCTCTCTCACTCACTCATACTCTTTCTCACTCTATGTTTCTGTATTTAAACTGTACCACTTGCAGACAGCAAATAATTAGGTTTGCTTTTTTATCAAATCTGAGAGTCTGATAATCTCTGCTTTTAATTGGCATACTTAGTCAATTTAAATTTAATGTAATTATTGAACTGATTGGTTTTCATCTACCATTTTGCTATTTGTCTCATCTGTATTCCCCCTCTCTTCCTCTTTATCTTCTTTTGTAGTAATTCATTATTTTAGCATTCCATTTTAATTTTTTTGTATTATTTTTTATCTATTTCTCTTGATACTATTTCTCTAGTGATTGCCCCAGGGATTACAATATTTAACTTATCACAATATACTTCATAATATAGTATTGAAATATAGGAATCCTGTAACATGGTTTCCCTTAACATTTCACTCATTTTTTGTAATGTATTATAAACCAAATAATAATAGATCCCAACCTTCTGCTCTATTATGATTGATTCATGGTCAAGTATTCAATTTCAAACAATACTCATAGTTATAGTAGTTACAACCTGACCCAACAAAGGCAAAACCAATTCTCATTGGTCTAAAAAATTTTCTGAATAATTCGATGTCTTTGTCTATATATATAAAATCCTAAGTGACCTTACAACTGTTCGACCTGCTGGTAGGTATGACGTGCACTGACCACCAGGGGGCAGATGCTCAACGCAGGAGCTGCTGAGCTGTGGTGACTTGGCAGCAGCGGTTCTCGGGTGACACACCTCGGAATCAGAGAGGAGGGAGCACGATTCCACCTTCAGCCGTGGGTTATGTTGTTGCTGGGGCACCGTCAGACCCAAATCTGGTTTACTGCACACTTGCATTTGCGTTCCACACCCTCTATGACAGCAACTTTGCAGTGTGCCCTCTCACACTCCAGGACCCTTCAGGTGATGTTGGAGAGCCAATTTCGTCCATATCCCTGCAAGCCAGGCCAAGGGACCCCACCTGCAAGAAGGACCCTGCTCACCCCGTAGATGCCCTTTGAACCATGGTTCCACCCCAGGTGCTGCTGGCCAGGGACCATGGGAGGTTGGCTCCAGGGCATGTCTAGCCCATCTCGCCCAGTCCCACCCTGCTGGCTACCTCCTAATTAATTTCCTTTTAATGTGCATGGATCCGTCCACCGGGCCACTAGTATCATTGTAAAAGTGATGGTGAAACTTAAGTAGCTCACTGAAGTTTATTCCCTGCCTCTAAACAAATATTTGGAACATTTAAATATAAATTCTGAAGTTGAAAGAAAATTTAAAATCCTCTAGTTAGGACCCTCATTTTATACACAAAGAAGTGATATCTGGACACATAAAGGGCTGATCTAAGATCACATGCATTCTGGCCTTGGCTTGGTAGCTCAGTTGGTTAGAGCAGTGTCCTGATACAGCAGGGTTGTGGGTTCTGTCCCCCATCAGGGCACATACGCACAGGAAGCAACCTTTGAACGCACAGATAAAGGGTGCAACAAATTGATGTTTCTCAAAGAAAAAAAATCAATAAGATCACAGGCATTCATTCACTTATTAATTCACTTAAAGTTTTAAAATTTATTCTAAAAACATGTATTAAGTGCTTGCCATATACTTGCCACTGAAGATACAAAATGAGTAAGAACTAAAAATCATTGAATTATATACTTAAAACAGATGTGTGTTATAGTAGGTAAATTATATCTCAGATAAAGATATTAAAAATGAGTGAGATCCAGTCCTTTCCATTATGGAGATCACAGTATAGTAAACCCTCAATTTTGCAGACCTCCATTTAACACATTTTAGATTTAACGGACAAAATTTCCAGTCTGTATCTCATATGTCAAAATTAACAGCCAGTTATTTAAAAATGCTTTTAATCAATATTTGTTTACTTGGTTATTTTTTTGTTATTAATTCACTGTTATTTTTAACAAATTTAGTGAATAGGCCATATATTGGAAAAAACACTATAGTAATTTCACCGACATAAATAAATATTACATATCTACAACTATAGTTTATATATTTAAACCCAAGAGTCACTGCTCATAAACAATGTTTGGGGAATGATTCACACACATTCACACCGCATCTCGAGCGGTAATTGGTTCTGTTGTCTGGTGGCCAAACTTTCCGCAGCAGTTTTAACTCCTGCCAGCAGACATCTTACATGCACAAAGCCAACCCCCTGCTGTGTGCCTTTGTTTACTTGCCGTGATTGGTGAGTGAACACATTTACTAGACCTATTTAGTATAAATTTAATATGTTTGTGTTTTTTTATTGATTTCAGAGAGAGAAAGGGAGAAGGAGAAAGGGATAGAAGCATCAATGATGACAGAGAATCACTGATCAGCTGCCTCCTGCACGTCCCTTCTGGGAATTGAGCCTGCAACCCGGGCATGTACTCTGACAAGAAATTAAACTGTGACCTCCTGGTTCATGAGTCAATGCTGAACCACTGAGCCACACAGGCCAGGCTCAGTATAAATTTAAAATTACAGTAATACATATAGAAAATTTTTCTGTGAAATTAAAGTTTTCATACATACTTAATTTTAATTACACAAATGTGTCTACATAAGTAGAATCAGGTAAAAGAACTAATTTGTCAATTTTTTAGCATACACATTTGGAAAACTTACTTTATTATATAATGGATTTTAAGTTTTAATGGATACCCCCATACCCAAATTAGTCCATTATATCGAGATTTTACTGTTTAAAGATAATATAATACAAGCATAGCAATGACAATAAAATTTGATCATGCCATAACAGACCAGTATGCTTAACCACTTAACTTTGGAGTACTCTGGGGCTGGGGCTTGACCCTCTTGTATTTTCTTTGAACAACCACTCCCTGCACGATCTCATTCAGTGTCAGGCTTTAAATATCAATTGTATGTTGATGACTCCAAAATTTTTATCTCCAGCAGATGTCTCTCCCAAAATCCAGACACAAATGTCCAATTGACAATCTGACATCTCTCCTCTAAATGTGAGTTAGCTTCTCAAACTCAACATGTCAAAAACTAAATTCCTGATCTTCCCCTCTAAATCTACTCCTTTCACGGCTGTTATCATCTCAATTCTGTATCCATTTTTGTCAACTGTCTTTTCAGTTGCTCAGGCCAAAATCCCTGGAGTTGTCTAAACCTATGCAGCAAGAGGAAGAGCTCACAAACTGTCCTCTCAGGACTGACCTGAGGGTGAGGCCTCTCGATCTGCTTCTTTTTTTCAAAATTAGCACCTTATAATCCATTCTCTTGTTGGCTAGTGGTCCTTCCCTTTTCTCTTTGATTGTTAGGTTTTATAAATGGTCCATTGTCCCAGAATATTAGAGTTAGAAGGAATTTGCCCCAATTCTTATATTTTTTAATTGAAAAACTAAGGCCAACGAGGATAAATAATTTGCCCATGATCACATAATTAAAGCTGCTTTCCTGCTTTAAAGTTCACTCTCCATATGATCAATTCACAATCTGTAGGGCATGTGCTGTAAGTTCTAACAGTGTGGATGAACTGCAACGATTCATCCACATGCCCTTGCCCAGTCACAGGTAACACATATATGAGGCTCTGCTATGGTGTATTGAAAGCATTCAGACTGGGTCATGCTGGGAGGGAAGCTCAGGAGAGACAGAACTTTTGACCCTGGCCTTGTTAACAGCACACCTAAGAGCAGATGGTCTTAGAGAAGAAACGAAGTAAGATTCATTTGTAACCCTAACCTATCCTAGATTGCATGTCTAACCACTCAACAAAAATGCCAAGTGGGAGTTAAATAACTCAAGAGTAGTATAGGGCTCTGTCTGTATGTTACCAATCATCTGTATTTCTATATTCAGGCAGTATATGTGAGATATAGTCTATATTACTTGAAAGAACTTAGTATCTGGAATTTTGTATCCATATTTGTCAGAGAAAAGATTATGGAATGCTACTGCACAAAAGTCTACTTAGCCCCGTATTGCTGGATGTGGCACTGATGCCACGAATTGAATTATGTTCCCCACTCCAGCTTTCAGATGTTGAAGTCCTAACACCCATTGATGTATTGGAGATAAGGCTTTGAAGAGGTGATAAAGGTCAAATGAGGTTATGAGGGCAGAGCCGTGATCTCATAGAACTGGCTGATAAGAAGAGGAGGAGACACCAGAGCTCTCTCCCTGTCATGGGAGGACACAGGGAGAAGGCAACCATCTGAAAACCAGGAAGCGGGTTCCCACCAGAACCTGACCATGCTGGCATCCTCATCTTGAACTTTTCAGTCTCCAGATCTTTGACAAAATAAATGTCTGTTGTATAAGCCACCTAATCTATCTTATTTTGCTATGGCAGCCTGAGCAGACTCAGATACTAACCTCCAAGAACCACATGGATTCTGTGGGCATGGCATTCAGCTTCATAGCATGGGCACCTGGAACACCAGGTGCTCCCTGCTCTGGCTGCCAAATAGCCAGTTTTTGGGGTAGGCCCAGAATTGGTAATAGTAACGTAAGTTCTGATGCCAGCTTGGCCAGCTACTCACATGCAAGGTGATCAGTAATGAGGTGCTTTCATGTATACATGTGACAGCACAGCTGCATACCAGTGTATGCACCCACTCATCCAGCAGATATTCACTGAGTGCCAACTATGTGTCAGGCACATGGGTCTTGGGGATATAGTAAAAAACAGAATGGGCACCATGGCGGATATCTCATAGTGTCGACCCACAGACTAAAGAGTCTCGGGTTTGACCCCAGTCAAGGGCATGTCCTTGATGGCAGTTCTGATCCCCAGCCTAGGTCGGGGCATGTACAGGAGCAACCAACTGATGTGTCTCTCACATTGATGTTTCTCTCTCTCTCTCTCCCTTCCTTCCTTCACTTCCACTCTCTCTAAAAATATCCTTGGATGAGGATTAATAAACAAAAGAAAAACAGAACGGGCAAAACTCCTTGTCCTTTGAGAGCTAATCCTTTGTTGGGGAAGACAGAGGACAAATGAAATAAGTAAGTAAAATATATTACATACCTGACAGTGATAAGTACTAACATATAAAATAAGGCAGCAAGGGGGTTGGGGAATTGGTGGTGATTTTCTAAGTTGAGAGGTCAGGTGAAACCTCACAAAGAAGGTGCAGATGGTGTAAAGATGTGGGGGAGGGAGCTGTGTGTATATCAGCAAAAGAACATTCCAGAATGACAGAAAGGCAAAGGGCCTGAGGTATGTTAGGAAAACACCAAGAAGGGCAGTGTGGCAAAGAAGAGATGAAATGAGTTGAGAGCGACGGGGCTGGTACAGATCACATGGAGCCTGAAGACCATTCCATTGAGCAGAGCAGCACAATCTGCTTTACATTTCAACAAAATCTCGGGCTGCTGTGGAGCAAAAACTGGAATTCATGCTGCTTTGGTCTCCTAAGGCTTCGGTAACCAATTACCACAAACAACAAACATGTACGCTCTCTTGTTTCTGGAGGCTAGAAATCTGAAATCAAGGTGTCAGCAGGTGAGTTTCTTCTGAGCTCCTGAGGGAGAATCTGCGCCAGGTCTCTCTCCTGGCTTCAGCTGCTTGTGTCCATCCTTGCTCTATGGCTGCATCACTCCAATATGCTGCTTCATCTTATGGCCCTTTTCCCATGTGTGTTTTGGTGTCTCTATCCCTGAATCTCCCTCTGCTTTCTCTTATAAAGGCACCAATCATTGTTTTTAGGACCCACCCTAATCCTGCATGACCTCATCTTACTAATTACATCTGCAGAAACCCTATTTCCAAATAAGGTCACAATGACAGGCTCTGATGGACATGAATTTGGGGGAGATACTATATTACACACCATTTACCTATCATTAAAATGCTGCATTCAGATGTATAATCTTGGAAAAAAACAAAACACAAAAAGTAGTTTGTGTTTTTTAAAATAAATACTAAAATCAGGTCATGCAGTTTATGGGAAAGAAAACACCATGTGAAATGAGGGTTGATCCCTCAGCAAGATGGAGTTAACCAAAAAATGTGTACGTAACAAGGCCAAACAAAGTACAGGTCTGAGGGACTAGTCTGTTCTTTCCAAAGTAACAGGAAACTTATATGAAAACATATATCTAAAAAGAAAACAAAAAGACCTTTCCCCAAATACTTTCAGTAATGATGGTCTGAGTAACCTGGCTCTGGGAGTGAATGGCTGTCACTGGCCAGGTGGTCTGGCAGGTCTGCGCTGGGAGTCTCCAATGTAAAGCAGGGCAAGGGCTGCCAATTCTTCCTTGGTGACTTTTTAAAAGAGAACATGTTTGTGCTCCACAAAACAAAAATGTGGAATGAATTCACCCTCTAAAAATAATAAAAATCAAACATATTCTTAAACCACCACATCTCTTTCCCAGACTCACCCATTGGGCATTTCTCTCCATGGTGATTTCTGTGCCTGTTTGACTGAAGTTCAGGAATAAATCCCAGGAAAGAAGGTCAGCAAGGACAGCATGGTGCCTCCTTTACACCAGGAAAACTGATAAATATTCTCTTGAGATCCTGCTCTGAGACCTCAGATAAAAGGCCTCAAGATGGAGGAACCAATGCAGCTCTTTGGGTGGAGTACACCTCGCCTTTCCCCACCCTTTCTTTCCCCAGGGCAGCTCTCTCTCTCCTGCCCTCCCCCAGGCTCCAAAAGCCCTTCTTTTGCTGTAACTTGTTTTTTGAGCCCATTTCTTCTACCTCTGTGGCTTGCTAAATAAACTTTTCTTATCATTTGAGTCTTGGCTCTGAATTCTTCTCTTAGCCAGAACTCAGGAACTAAGGTTACTGAACTGAGGTTAACACCTGATGCTGATTGCCCACGTGATACCTATGCATATTCCAGCCTCCTTCCCATTCAATGTGGCATATAGAGCTTTAGCTGGATCACACATAAAATCAAATTGCCTGCAACACAGATCTATACACAATTCAAGACATGTTGGGAGAGAGTCACCTCACCAAAGCCTCTAGGTGTCCTGCCAGTGAACAGGAGTACAGACATCTTTGCCTCTTCTCTCCATAGACAACCCCTTGCACCAAGCCCATATTTTTAGTATTTCAATACTGAGGCTAGCCTGAAGCACACGATAAGCCCAAATATAAAGAAAGCTCTCCACTCTCACTAAAAATTTTATTTATTTAACCTTTTCATGAAGGGTCAGCCTTTTTTGCCTTACTTTTTGGTTTCTGCTTTTTAATTTCAATGGTAGCATATTGCCCTGGTTGGTGTGGTTCAGTTGGTTGAGTCATCCCATACACCAAAGGGTCGCTGGTTTGATTCCGGGTCAAGGCACATGCCCAGTTTGGGGGTTCAATCCCTAGTTGGGATGCATTCAGGAGGCAACTGATAGATGTTCCTCTTTCTCCCTCTCTCTTTAAAATTCAATAAAACATTCTTTCTAAAAAGAAGAAAAAAGTAAATGGTAGCAATTTAAATATTCTGTTGTACGCTTGCTCTTTAGTATATCATTGATGTACATTTTACATATCATGTAATTCAATTATTTTTTTTTTAGTAAATTAGCAAGTTGTGCAACCATAACCATAGGTCAGTTATTGTTTCCATCATTCTAATAAGGTCTCTTATGCCCATTTACAATTAACCTTCCCCACGTCTCCCCCAGCCCAACCTTGTTTGCTTGCTGATTAGCAACTACGATAAAGTAGTTTTGGGTATTGTCATCATAGTCTAAACTTGGCCAGTTTCATTCCCATCAGAGGAACCAGACATTTTCACAGGGCCCATCTTCTTGGTAATCGTGATGGTGGAACTGCAGGCGGGGGAGGCATGGAGGAAGCTGTGGCTGGCACATTGATCTCAGAAGCCCCTTTGCCCCCAAACCACACAATACTTCTGCCAAGAACAACTTTTTAAAAAGCTTGAAAACAAAATTCACAGGAAAAATGACTACATGCCTGTCTTAAATTTTCTTCAAACTAAATTTTTAAAAGTAACAAAAAACATCCTGAATTATTCTGACCTGAAAGGTTTTTCCTAACTGAAAAAGATCAATTGAGATAAAATAAGACATCACCATGCTCAGGTACACAGGGAAATGCCTGTCATTGACCATCTGAAGGTGTTTTGTTTTTGTTTTGTTTTTTAAAAAAAGAGTCAAAGCAAACATAGGAATCAAGAACCACAGAACTGAAGTTAAGACTCCAACAAAGCTATTTTGAAGAGTGGTAATGGATCAGAAAATGAAAAGAAAGGCAATTGAATCAAGTTGCAATGCAATTTGATTTTTAAAACACCTAGCCTTGCTACCTCCAATTTCCTCTATGCTCCATGAGAGTAAAAACACAATAGGTCCTCAATTAATATTTGCCTAAAGAATGGATAAGTGAATGAGGGCTTATTATGTTCTAAGTACTATGCAAGAAATTGGGGATCAAAAATTACGAAAGCCCTGATGTCAAGACATACAAGTACAACAGAGAAGCACACACATAAATAATTTCTATATAATATGATAATCGATAGAAATAATTTAAAGTTAGAGAGATAGCCCAGAGTGGGTAATCCTATCTAATAAAGAGGGAATATGCTAATTGACCCTCATGCCATCACAAAGATGGCAGCACCCACAGCCAATAAAGAGGGAATATGCTAATTGACTGCCCCGCCCTCAAAGACGGTGGTGCGCACAGCCACAAGATGGCAGCGCACAGTCCCCTCAACCTCACTGGAGTGCCTGCCTCCAGAGTATCCCAGTCTCCTCAGCCCCCCAGCCGCCCAAGGCCAGCCCAAGGTGCAGGCAAGCCTTGGATGGTGGCTGTCCAGCTGCCCAGGGCCAGATGAGGTTTGTGCTGCTGGCAGTGGCAGCAGCAGAGGTGTGATGGGGCATCACCTTCCCCTGATCACCAGGTCACCTCCCACCCCTGAGGGTTCCTGGACTGTGAGAGGGGAAAGCCAGGCTGAGGAACCCCCGCTCCAGTGCATGAATTTTCATGAACCAGGCCTCTAGTGATTAATATAATTGAGAGGGAAATAATTAGGGAAACTTTGCATATGCTCATATTCTCTAGGAAAGCAATGACAAAGAAGGGTATTCTGAGGAAAGGAAATAGCACGTGCAAAGGGAATAAGTAGTTCAGTTGAACTAGAGTATAAAATGTATCAAGATAGGTTTTCCTTTGGAGCCATTGGGTGCAATCCTGGGTGAGGTCAGATGTGAGAAGTAAGAAGCAGTTTGATTATCAAGTTCCAAGGCATTGAGCTCTAGCTGGTTTGGCTCAGGGGATAGAGCGTCGGCCCGCGGATTGAAGGGTCCCAGGTTCGATTCTAGTCAAGGGCACACGCCCAGGTTGTGGCTTGATCCCCAGTAGGGGTCAAGCAGGAGGCAGCCAATCAATGATTCTCTTTCATCATTGATGTTTCTATCTTTCTCTCCCTCTCCCTTCCTCTCTGAAATCAATAAAAATATATTTTAAAAAAAGATTTTAAAAAAAGTTCCAAGGCATTGGTGGAAAACTATGACTGGGCACAAAGCAAAGGGTCTTCAACAGAAGACAGACCAGATGGTATGAGCATCCGTGTGCAGAATAATGGAGCAAATTTCTTGTGCTAGTTTATATGCAGGATCTCAGTGCTAAGGATATAGAAAGGTGGCAGGAAGAGAAGCCATAGCTTTGATAAAATAAGGTTACACATGGAACTGTATGTGAATTTTGTGGTGGAAAGGTAGATTCATCAGACAGAAGTAAAGGAATGTAAATGCTCTTCAAATATGTGGTAAAGTCTATGGAAAGTGGATAGTAGATGGGTAAACGTGGACTTGGATGAGTTTAAACAGTGTCTCCTAAACCAGTAGAGAAACAAATAAAATGCAATAGCAGGCATATAGGTGGATTGCATTAGGATAAATTAGCATCCTGTCAGATGTGCACACAGTAGTCTTTGTAGGTTCAATGCACTCCCTCCCTCTTTTTTAAAAAATATGATGAGGATATTTACTTATTTATTTATTTTAATCCTCACCCAAAGATATTTTTCCATTGATATTTTTTTAGAGTCAGTGGAAAAGAAAGGGAAAGACAGAAAGAATTATCAATGTGAGAGAAACACATCAATTGGTTGCCTCCTGCACATGCCCCAACCAGGGCTCAGACAGGAGGAGCCTGTACCGAGGTATGTGCCCTTGACCAGAATCGAACCTGGGATCCTTCAGTCTGCAGGCCAATGCTCTATCCACTAAGCCAAACTGGCTAGGGCCACTCCCTGCTTCTTGAAGAATCTATACTAATAATAGAGGAATATGCAAATTGTCCAGGATGCCATCACAGTAACAACTGAACAATAGGCTGTGTGGGGCAACCACGCAAGCAGGGGGTTTAGTGAGGGATGACCAAACGACTGTGCAGCAGGCTGCATGGGGCAACCAGGCCAGTGACGGGGGGCAGTTAGGGGCAATCAGGCCAGCAGGTAGAGGTAGTTAGGGGTGATCAGGCAGGCAGGCAGGTGAGCAGTTAGGAGCCAGCAGTCCTGGACTCTAAGAGGGATGTCAGACTGCAGGGATTGGGCCTAAACCTGCAATTGGACATCCCCTGAGGAGTCCTGGATTGGAGAGGGTGCAGGATGGGCTGAGGAGACCCCCCTCCCATGCATGAATTTCATGCAGTAGGCCTCTAGTTCAACTATAAGGACTATAAGGGCAAAATAGTGAGAAAGTTCTGCCTCTTGGGACACACTAGAAAATCTGTCTCTGAATAGGAAAAGAGCAGCTTCTACTCTTAAACTTGTGACATGTTGTTCAGCACCATATGGAAGTCTTTTGGCTAGATGGGATGCGGTTCCTCATACACTCTTTTTTTTTTCTTCTTCTCATTAAATTGTGACAGATTTTTGGTAGAGTTGTTTCCATTAAAAAGTACTGATTTTTAAAACTAATAATTTAAAAACTGCCACACACACACAAATCCCAAATGGTCCACAAAAACATTCTCCTTTCCTTCTGAAGTTTTTATGATGCATTGTAATCATTAACTGGTCTTTTAAACTTAAATGGCCAATTGAGACAAACAGTTCTGAGACCATTCATCCACCGAGTAAGACTGGAAGGTACTGGGGAAAATATTCACTTAGCCTTCTGAGCTTTCTCGGCAGACTTGGTGACTGCCAGCTCCAGCTGCTTTCTTGTCCACTGCTTTGCACCAATGGAAACAGCTGGCTTCACAGCTCGGGTGATTATCCTGAATCATCCAGGCCAAATCAGTGCTGGATAGGCTCCTGTTCTGGATTGTCACATGGCTCACATTGCTTGCAAATTTTCTGAGCTGAAGAAGATTGGTCGTCGTTGTGGAAAAAAGCTGGAAGAGGGCCCAAAGTGTTTGAAATCTGGTGATGCTGCCATCATTGATATGGTTCCTGGCAAAGCCATGTGTGCTGAGAGCTTCTCTGACTACCCGCCTCAGGGCTGTTTTGCTGTTGTGACACTAGAAAGACAGCTGCGGTGGGCTCAGACACCCTTACACAGGGTTCTTGAAAACCCATTTCTTAGTATTAGCCAGAATTCATTGCTATAGGCAGTAGTTAAAAACTGCCCAGACCAGAGCACCATGATATGTGAATCAGTGCTTTCCACTATCAAAAGTCATGCAAAATGCTGGTCATTAACCCATAGCCTAGGGAATACCATTCTTGTAAGTGGAGAATCCAGTATGACTTGGGTTAGTGGACAGAGATTCAGAACTGGATGTGAGAGTATGAGGAACCAAAAAAAGGGAGACAAAATTTCTGACTCAGGCAATAGTGAACTTGGGGAGAAAAGGACAGACTGAGTACCAGACTCAAAGGTGTGGACAGAGAGTGAAAACCAGATTACAATGGAAGTGCAAACCAGGAACATTCCCTGAGATTGTGGTATGCAAAGAAAGGAGTCTGTTACGGAGACCTAGGGTCTAGTCCGGTCCAAACACAAGTTGAGAGCTACTTAAGATGCTGCTGATTAAAGCCCTCTCCTCAAACAAAAGCCAGGTTTACACCACATATTTGAGGTTTGGAAAGCAGAAAGTTTTTTTTTAATCATCCTAAGAGATCTCATTAGAAAGATCTGGTGAATAATGTCAGAAATTTTTACATTTCTTTCAGGAAAAAAACAGTACAAAGCAAGTTGTATGTTTCTGTACAATATACCTCTAATTCTGAAGAGTAATGTCATCAGCAATAAATCTTTCTGTGGTCTTTATAAAGTTCCAAATTAGTAAATACTTTTGGAATTTTATATACATACCTTGCCAAGGTGGGCAATATGTTTGAGTCATGATCTAGGTTTCCAGATTAGTCAAAGCTAAGTAAACAGTCCCCTAACTAAATTCTTTCATAAAATATTTCTTATTTATTTTATTTTATTTTATTTATTTTTTAAATAGTAGAGCTGGGACTCAAGTTCTGGATTCAAAGCTATACTCTTTTTTTTTAAAAAATCGATTTCAGAGAGGAAGAGAGAGGAAGAAAGAGATAGAAACATCCATGATGAGAGAATCATTGATTGGCTGCCTCCTGCATGCCCCCTATTGGGGATCAGTGCACAACCCAGGCATGTGCCCTTTACTAGAATCGAATCTGGGACCCTTCAGTCCACAGGCCAACGCTCTATCCACTGAGCCAAACCAGCTAGGCATCTTATTTATTTTTAAAGGTTTGTTGTTGTTGTTATTGTTTCCTTTACGGGATGGGGGGATCTGAGCATGCTCCTATCCATCTACATAACACCATAATAACTTGTAAATAAGATAATACTTGGTCTCTTTGACTGTGAAATAACAAATCATGATTAGTTCTGTTTTTATGTGGACATACTCCTGATAAAGGAAAGACATGGGGTAATAGAATGAAGACAACTTAACGGATACATTAATGTCTCATTCAAGAAAAGAGAAACAGGACATTTTGAAATGTGACTTTATTACAAGGGTAGTGTGGTAGTTTGGGAATGGGGTGTGGGTAC
Organism: Corynorhinus townsendii; assembly: GCA_026230045.1. Classification (NCBI taxonomy): domain Eukaryota; kingdom Metazoa; phylum Chordata; class Mammalia; order Chiroptera; family Vespertilionidae; genus Corynorhinus; species Corynorhinus townsendii. The sequence goes on from JAPDVU010000003.1 coordinate 93,782,500, forward strand.
TTGCCTTGTTTCAGAGTTGCTAGACTGCACACTAGCCATGCTCTCCAGCGCTAGAATCCCACTGCTTCTGGGATGCCAGCAAAGGTCCCTCCAGGTCATGTGTGCTCTTCAATTCCATGATACTGTTCAGGAATGAATGTGGGAGACCAGGCACTACCTTTTCTTTGCATCAGAAATTGTTCATCAAATGATTCACCAAAAGCAAAAATTTATAACATTTATGGTAATTATCTTAAGCTTTAACAATGTATCAAAGTAAGTTTTTGTTGTTCTTAAAAATTAAAAGCTAGCTAAAACTTCAACTGGTTGATTTTTTGGCATTTTGAGAAGTCATAATTCAAATAGAAGAGACAGCCTCTTGCTTCACATCACTAACCCTGAGGCAGCTGAGAGTGCGGGCTTCTGCGGCTACTCTTTCAGGCCTGGAAGTGAGAGACATGAGGGCCTGCCTCCTGGAAAGGGGGCACTGCCTCATCTGCCGTTTAGAATGTTTCCCATACTTTAACAGCTGCAGCTGGGCCTGCCAAAGGGATGCTTTAGTGACACAAGAAAGCCTTTCATTACAGTTCTCAATGCTATTTGTGATGTTTGGATTCTTTTTTATTGTTTTCCTTGAGGGCTGCTTTTTGTTTGGAGCACCAATTAAAACTTGGGGATATCTTTTCCTTAGATCACAGTTATTTTGTGCACATAGACAGGTATATAAGTACACTAAACACAGCTTTGGTCAAATGATCTTCGAGATGGGGTGAGAACACCTGAGTTATTCAACACAAACCCACATGTCTCCATTTTTAGTGTTTTATCCTTCTGACTTCAAGTCTTCATCCCACTTTAATGTGAAAATTTTATTCCATCCTATTTCATTTTTTAAATTGATTGATTGATTTTAGAGAGAAAGGGAGAGAGAGAGAGAGGATGTTTGTTGTTCCATGAATTCATTGGTTGCTTCTTATATGTGTCCTGACCAGGGATCGAACCCACAGCCTTGGCATATGGAGACAAAGCTCTAACCAGCTGAGCTACCAGGCAAGGGCTCCATCTAATTTCTTTTGTTTGTTTGTTTGTTTTTGTTAATCGTCACTGGAGGCTATTTTTCCATTGGTTTTCAGGATGAGTGGAAGGGAGGAGGAAAGACAGAGAGAAATATCAATGTGAGAGAGACACATCGATTGGTTGCCACCCATGCACCCCAACCAGAATGGAACCTGCAACTGAGGTACGTGCCCTTGACTGGAATGGAACCCAGGGGTGGACCTTTTATCCACTGAGCCAGGCTAGAGCTCCATCCTATTTCTTAATGAAAAAATAAACTATTAGGAATATAAATAGTTTAGCATTTTTAAGTGTATGCTGCAGGGATGTTGATTTATTCACTTTGTAACCCTTGGTGACACAAATAAAAAAGGTTTACAAGCTAACTTAGATGTTAGCAGGGTTTACACACACACACACACACACACACACACACGAAGAAGTTAGTAGGGTTTTTTCCTCTTAAGCACCTGTGAAATTAATTAGGACAACAGGGAAGACCTTCATGAAAGTTGTATCTTCAGGCTTACTCTCTTGTTCTTTTATCTTAACACTAGAGGCCCAATGCATGAAATTCGTGTGTGTGTGTGGGAGTCCCCTCAGTCCAGCCTGTGCCCTCTCATAATCCAGAACCCCGCAGGGGATGGCCAACTGCCACTTTAGGCCTTATTGGGCCTAAACCGACAGTCAGACATCCCGGACCCCTTGCTCCTAACTGCCTGCCTGTTCACTCCTTACCACTTGGCTCACTGCTCCTTAGCAGAGGCTCCTGCCACTGCCGCTGCGCTTGCCAGCCATGAGCCCAGCTCCTGGCTGAGTGGCACTCCTGCTTCAGGAGCCCACTGACCACTAAGTGGCAGTTCCTGCATTAAGCGTCTGCCCCCTGGTGGTCAGTGTGTGTCATAGCAACTGGTCGTTCTGGGCTTTTATATATTCCACCATAAGGGTCGCTGGGCTTTTATATATATATATAAACTAGAGGCCCAGTGCATGAATTTGTGCACAGGTGGGGTCCATCCAGCCTGGCCCCAATTGGGGTGGATTGGCGCTGGGCCTGTTGGGAGGAGGAGATGGCAGGAGGTTGGCCGGCTGGCCAGCCCTGATTGGGGCTGATCAGGGCTGGGCCAGCTGGGTGGAGGGGCCATGGGTGATTGGCCAGTGGGCCCTACCCCTGATTGGGGTGGGGAAGTCAATTGGGGGTCAGCAGCTGGGGGAGGGGCTGTGGGAGGTTGGCCAGCCAACCCCACCCCTGATTGGTGTGTGGGGGGATGATCAGGGGCAGAGCTGGCTGGGGGGTGGGGCTGCAGGCAGTTGGCCAGCCGGCCCTGCCCCTAATTGGGGCTGGGTGGGGGGAAGGGCTACAGGAGGTTGGCCAGCTGGCCCCGCCCCCTATTGGGGTAGGGGGGCCAATCAGGGGTGGGGCCAGCCAGAGAGAGGGGCTGAGGGATGATCAGGGTGGTGGGGGCCCATTGGGGGTGGGGCCAGTTGGGGGAAGGGGCTGTAGGAGGTTGGCCAGCCAGCCCCACCCCCTTTTGGGGTAGGGGGGGCCAATCAGGGGCAGGGCTGGCTGGAGGAGAGACTGAAGGCCGATTGGGGTGGTGGGGGCCCATTGGGGGTAGGGCCTGCGGAGGGGAGGGGCTGCAGGAGGTCTGGCTGGCCCCAGCCCCAGATCGGGCTGGTTCATTGGATGCAGTGGGCATCATAGTGACTGGTCGTTCTGGTTGTTACAGCATTCCAGTCACTGGCTTTTTATATATATATATAGATAACATGTTGGTTTCTAATTTCCCCCTCCCTATTCTCCCCCCAATCATTTTCAGCCAATCAAAAAGCAAAGAGATTTTCTAAGACTACAAGTATAATGTATTTAACATGATAAATCATATTTCTAATTTCAAAGTATAGCTTTAACTCAGGGAAAATGTCATTAATATAAGTTACCTTGTTCAAACCACAGTAAATATTACAATTAATTTCTTTGATTTTTATCTATGAATAAACATTATAGAGTTCCTGATAGGGTCTTAGCTGTATGCTACATGTTATACTTCTTTTTAGCCTGATAACAATCAGGGATCTATCAGAGTCTTGTTAGCTTGAGGGAGAATTAAGTGGAACTATGGGAAAGCATCATTACCAAGCTAGTGTTTGGTATTTGTAGTGGAGGCTCTAAGGTACCCTGTGGCATTCATTTCCCTAGCTGCTGAGAGTAATGGTAACTCACCACCTTCAGCCAAGTTCTTCTCCCAAAATTGCCCTCAGTCAAAGACCACCCCACCCCCAACCTGCCGCCAAGACCATGCTCCCTCCCTGAAATCAGCCTGTATCCAAGGACTGGTTGATTATGGAGGGGTACTAGAGCCTACACGCAATTCACTGAGCCACATCAGCCAGGGCCAGGAGGCCCAGGTTTTGATCTCCATCCTACCATTATGAGGAGTCAGCTGTTTGCTCTGAAGGGAAGTGTTAATTTCCAAAGTAACATATCTCTAAAGTCTGAGGTAACTATAACAGGAAGTATTCAATCTTGACTGTTCTCCTAAAAATTATAACTAATATCTGTCAACATTAAAAACATTCAAACCGCCCTAACTAGTTTGGCTCAGTGGACTGAGTGTCAGCCTGCGGACTGAGGGGTCCCAGATTCGATTCCGGTCAAGGGCATGTACCTTGGTTGAGGGCACATCCCCAGTAGAGGGTGTGCAGGAGGCAGCTGATCAATGTTTCTCTCACATCGATGTTTCTAACTATCTATCCCTCTCCCTTCCTCTCTGTAAAAAAATCAATAAAAATATATTTTTAAAAATATATGAAAAAAAACCCACACAAAACAAACAAAAAAGAAACCCCGTCCAAACCTGCAGAGCATTTTTATTAGAGTTTATTTCAGCCACACTGATGACATCCTGAGAAGCAAGATCTCCATGCTCTGGCAAAGGACCATTTTGCAGTTCCTTTTGTACATTTGGAATTAAGGAGGGAAGGTAAGGAAGGTAAGCAAATCTCTATGATTGGATTAGAGGATAGTTCAAATTATGTGCTCCCTTGACATGGTTACCCTCTGAGGGGTCTGGAAGAGAGGATCCTTCTGGCATTTCTAAGGTGTGTTAACGGAGAACACAAGAACAATGGGCAGAGCTTGCTTAAGGCAGATAAATCTTTTAAACCTGCCCTGTTAGGAATTTATGATTAGCTCATCTTGTTAGGTTACTTTTGGTCACTGAGCTTATCAGCTTTATTACAGAGTCCCCTTTTCACTCACAGATCAAATGAAAGAATTCAAAATCAATGAATCAGTTTTCCAATTTAATTATGAATTTGTGGCATACAAAATAGATTTTCCTCCATATGTCCAGTTGACAACAGAAAATACTCTTGTAAATCATCCTTACACTGAGTTTAATTCAATCACTTTCACTCATTTCCTCTCTCTGCCCAGGTTTACAGGAGCAAAGGAAAGCCACTCACATATCTCCATCTGGAGCCAGATCCATGATCCCATAGAGGGTAGAACCCATCTGGAATCAGGTATTTAAGAAAAAATTAATATTGTATAAGTATTCTTAAGTGGTAATTTGTGAAGGAAAATGGGAATCCTTTAAAACAATTTAATAAAGAATATAAAAGAATTGTAACCAATTTATTAAACAAAATATATCCAATTAACTATGATATATGACTCCACTCTTTAAAGTCCCAAGTCCTTTGTGTCTTGTTTTATCCTTTTAGGTTACTTTTTTGACATAAATATTGTTAAAGCATTGTAACTTGCATTAACTCTATTCTTCCTGGTAGGTGCCTTAAGAGAACCTAAACTCCCTCTGTAAGTGGCATGGGGTCAGTTCCTGCCACTAACACCAGGGCATTCTTGATCTTAGGATAAAGATTTCTACAAATTCACATTGTCTCGCTATTTTCACCTTCCTTTTGTGTTTTACACGTCCTGATTTGGGGTCCTTCTCTCTGGTGTACACTTGGTCTTGCATCTTTTCTACAGTGGCATCCTTGATGCCTGCATTTGATAGCTGTTACTATTACTGCTTCCACTCTCTTCCTGCCTGCTCACTGCACAGCTTGCCTGAGTGCTGCGGAGCTCACTCTTCCAAGGGCCTGCCTCAGCATTCAATTTGCCTTCTCCAGCAGTGTGGAAGGGTGTGGGGTGGGTAGTAAGGTGTGGGGAGGTGATATGAGAAGAGGCGTGTTATAGTGCGCGTGGTGTGGGGGGTGATGAGGTATGGTTCTATTTTTCTACACTGACCCAATGCACAGTGGGAGGAACTATAACCTGCTCTGGAAGACCTATCATTGGTCAAAAAGGCCTAAATTTCTGGCAAAACTTTCTGGTTACCAGTTGACCATGGAAAGGCAGACACAGTCTCTCTGTAATTTGTCTCCCTAACATAAGAAAGCATCCTGCGTTACCTACCAGCTTAATAGCACTTTGCTTTTAATCTATTACTACCCAGGAGGTATGTGCAGACTTTTATCAAAAGCTTTTGAAGATGTTTTTGGAGAAGTTTTTCTACTTCCATTAACCCTTGAGTAAAACTGCTACAGGAAAAGAAAGTAAATAAACATTTAAAACCTTACATCAATCACTACTTAATTCCCCAAGTTTATCTTCCACCCCAAGTGTCCTCATTTAATTTACTTCCCCATCCCACACATCCCACACATCCATAATATTTGTATGTAAGGAGGACAAAATTAGCCCTGGCCAGTGTGCTCAATTAGTTGTAGCATCACCCCCTGCACCAAAGGTTGTGGGTTTGATTCCCAGTCAGGACACATACCAGATTGTGGGTTTGATCCCCGGTCTGGGTGTGTGGGAAAGGCAATCTATCAATATTTCTCTCTCATATCGGTCTCTCTCTCTCTCTCTTTTCTCATCCTTCCTCTCTTTAAAATCAAGCTTAAAAAATGTTTTAAAAGGAGGACAAGCCCTTGCCGGTATGGCTCAGTATGTTGAGTGTCATCCCGAGCATCGAAAGGTCACCGGTTGATTCCAAGTCAAGGCACATGCAATCGATATTTTTCTCTCACATTGATGTTTCTCTCTCTCTCTCCCTAAAAAAAAAATTAAGAAAAACATTAAGAAAAGAGAAACATTAAAAACACACACAAGAGGATAAGATTAGTTTTCAAGATGGTAAGCTATATACATTTAATTTTTAAGACTATTTTTTAGAGAAGTTTTAAGTTCACAAAATTGAGAGAAAGGTACAAAGATTTCTCATATGTCCCCCTGCTCCCACACATTCCTTATCAACATTGCCAACCAGAATGGTACATTGTTGCAACTGATGAACTTCCATTGTTACATCATTATCACCCAAATTTCATAGATTCTTCCTTGGTGTTGTACATTCTATGGGTTTTGAAAAATGTACAATGACATGTATGCATCATTATAGTACATTAAAGACAGAGTATTTTCACTGGCCTAAAAATCCTGTCTCTCCTACGTACTCAACATTTTCCGTCCCTTATAGCTCCCTTCCTCCTTACCTGCCTAGCACTTGGCAACCACTGATTGTTTCATCATCTTCATAATTTTGCCTTTTTCAGAATATCATATGGTTGGAATTGCACAGTATGTAACCTTTTCCAATTGGCTTCTTTCACTTAAAAATATGCATTTAAAAATCCTCTATATTTTTCATAGCTTGATAGCTCATTTCTTTTTCATACTGAATAACAGTTCATTGTCTAAATGTACCACAGTTTAGCCCTAGCTGGTTTGGCTCAGTGGCTAGAGCGTTAGCCTATGGACTGAAAAGTCCCAAGTTTGATACTGGTCAAGGGCACATGCCCAGGTTTCAGGCTCATTCTCCAGTAGGGAGTGTGCAAGAGGCAGCCGATCAATGGTTCTCTCTCATCATTGATGTTTCTCTTCCTCTCCCTTCCTCTCTGAAATCAATAAAAATATGTTAAAAAAATAAATGTACCACAGTTTACTTATCCATTCACCTATTGAAGGACATCTTGGCAATTATAAATACAGCTGCTATAGGCAACTGTGTTTAGGTTTTTGTATAGACATAAGTTTCAACTCCTTTGTATAAAGACAGGAGCAAGATTGCTGGATTTTATGGTAAAAGTATGTTTAGTTTTATAATAAACTGCCAAACTGTCTTCTAAAGTAATCATATCATTTTGCATTCCAATCAGCAATAAATGAGAGTTCCTGTTGCTCCACATTTTGTCAGTATTTCATGTTGTCAGTGTTTTGGATTGTGGCCATTCTAATAGGTATGTAGTGGTACCTCATTGTTGTTTTAATTTGTATTATATTTAATTTTAAAAAATTATGTCTCCTATAGATACAATTTAATTTGCAAAACAAAAAAAAAACACTTTAAGAGAATCTTTAACATGATTGAATGAAAGGTGATATCTGATTTTTGAAAGCCTAACTCAACAGAAGAGCAGTAAATATTAATTGTTTAACCATAAAACATCCATCAAGAATTTTGTCATCTGGATCTTAGGCTTTGGTCTTCATTCCAAGGTCCTGTCAATATAGTTGACCTACTCAGCACCCTCACAGTTCAGCTAAGGTTGTAAAGCTAGTCAACTTTATGTTCAAATCCAGCTCTGCACCTGTTGGCTGTATGATTTTAGACAATTGTCAGCCTCACCTAGAGCCTTTAAAGCCTTATGGCTCCATTGATTGGATCAAGCCAGTCATTACTTCAGCCTAATCTTTCTTGTCCCTGTCTGTAACAGGGCATTAAGCATATTCTGTGTAAATTAGCACAACTATAAATTTCTGGACAAAACAGGGACTCTGTAATAAATCTGACAAGTCCAGTGACGGAAAGTAACCTTTGATTTGATCATAAATTTCTAATTGGGATGGGTAGTCATACCCCAGGCATACTAGTATAATCTATATGTATACTATATAATAAAGAGTAATATGCAAATTGACCATCACACCCTCACAAGATGGCTGTCTAAAACCAGGCCAGCAGGGGGTTAGTGAGGGACGACCACATGACTGAATAAGCAGGCTGTTTGGGGTGACCAGGTCGGCAGGGGGGGTTAGTGAGGGATGACCAAACAACTGAACAGCAGGATGCGTGGGGCGACCAGGCCGGAGGGGGCGGGGCAGTTGGGGGCAACCAGGCCGGCAGGGGGGGGCAGTTAGGGGTGACCAGGCTGGCAGAGGGGCGCAGTTGAGGGCAATCGGCTGGCAGGGAGAGCAGTAAGGGGTGACCAGGCTGGTGGGGGGCGAGTTAGGGGCAATCAGGCCAGCATGTAGAGGCAGTTAGGGGTGATCAGGCAGGCAGGCAGGTGAGTGATAGGAGCCAGCAGTCTAGGATTGTGAGAGGGATGTCCGACTGCCGGTTTAGGCCAGGATCGGGCCTAAACCAGGCCTAAACCTGCAGTCGGACATCCCCCGAGGGGTCCCAGATTGGAGAGGGTGCAGGCTGGGTTAAGGGGACCCCTTCGCCCATGCACAAATTTCATGCATAGGACCTCTAGTAAAAGGCTAATAATGCAAAGTGTCCCCATGGGAGTATGACCAGGAGACTGGGAGTTCTATTGCTCCCTATGACATGCGCTGACCACCAGAGGGCAGTGTGGAATGAAGGAAGGCCCCAGCCAGCAGCAGGGGAAGGGAGGACCCGGCCAGCAGTTGGAAGGCCCTCATCGGCCCTGATCACCAGCCAGACCAAGGGACCCTACACATGCATTAATTTCTTTCTTTCTTTGTTTCTTTTTTTTTAATTTAATAAATCTTTACTGTTCAGATTATTACAATTGTTTCTCCTTTTTACCCCCATAGTTCCCCTCCACCCGGCTCCCACCCCACCCTCTGCCCTTACCTCCCCCCAACTGTCCTCATCCATAGGTATACGATTTTTGTCCAGTCTCTTCCTGAACCCCCCTCACCCCTTTCCCCCTGAGAATTATCAATCCACTCCCTTTCTATGCCCCTGATTCTATTATATTCACCAGTTTATTCTGTTCATAAGATTTTTTATTCACTTCATTTTTAGATTCACTTGATAGATATGTATTTGTTGTTCATAATTTTTATCTTTACATTTTTCTTCTTCTTCTGCTTCTTAAAGAATACCTTTCAGCATTTCATATAATGCTGGTTTGGTGGTGATGAACTCCTTTAGCTTTTTCTTATCTGTGAAGCTCTTTATCTGACCTTCCATTCTGAATGATAACTTTGCTGGGTATAGTAATCATGGTTGTAGGTTCTTGCTATTCATCGCTTTGAATATTTCTTGCCACTGCCATCTGGCCTGCATAGTTTCTGTTGAGAAATCAGCCGACAGTCATATGGGTGCTCCCTTGTAGGTAATTAACTGTTTTTCTCTTGCTGCTTTTAATATTCTCTCTTTGTCTTTTGCTATTGGCATTTTAATTATGATGTGTCTTGGTGTGGTCCTCTTTGGATTCCTTTTGTTTGGGGTTCTGTGCGCTTCCTGGACTTGTAAGTCTATTACTTTCACCAGGTGGGGGAAGTTTTCAGTCATTATTTCTTCAAATAGATTTTCAGTATCTTGCTCTCTCTCTTCTTCTGGCACTCCCATAATTCGGATGTTGGTATGCTTGAAGTTGTCCCAGAGGCTTCTTACACTATCTTCAAATTTTTGGATTCTTTTTCTTTTTGCTTTTCCAGTTGAGTGTTATCTGCTTCTTTGTATTTCAAATCTTTGACTTGATTCTTGCATTCCTCTAGTCTGCTGTTGGGTCTTTGTATAATATTTTTTATTTCAGTCAGTGTATATTTAATTTCTAGTTGGTCCTTTTTCATATCCTTGAGGGTCTCGTTGAATTTATCGGCCTTTTCTCGGGAATTCTTTTAAAACCTTATAACCGTGGTTTTGAACTCTATATCCAGTCGTTTGTTTTCCTCCATTTCTTTCATTTGTGATCTGTTTCTTTGTCTCCACATTTTTGCTGCTTCCCTGAGTTGGTAGGGTGGCTTTGTGTGCTAGGTGTCCTATATGGGTCAGTGGGTTGGCCTCCCAGTTACCTGAGGTGGACACTCTTGGTGCACCCCTTTGTGGACTGTGTGTACAGCCTTGTTGTAGTTAAGTCTTGATTGTTGTTGGTGTCACTGGGAGGAATTGACCTCCAGGCCAATTGGCTGTGAGGACCCACTGTGACTATAATGGAAGAACTGCTGCACTGGAGACATGCTTATGGGGCAGGACTTGCTTCAGTGGGGCTTTGGTGCTCACTGAGTTTGCCTCTTGAATGTGTCACTTATGGATGTGAGTAGTTGAAAGCTGGTGTCGTCTCACACTGACCACTAGACACACTGGCTTCTGTATCTCCAATGGGGTGCTGGTCAGCTACTGTCTGAGGCCACCCAACAGGAGCTACAATGAGAACTACAGTTTTCTCCTCTTTGTTTGGGGTTTGGAGGTTTTGGAGCTCTCTGACCAGAGCTGCAGTTTGCTTGGTTAAGCTGCAATAGGGCCTGCCATTTATATGCAAAAGCCGCTGCACGGAGCTTGGGTGGGTTTGTAGATTGTGTGGGGCGGGGTCTCAGGGAGTCACTAGGCTAGGGCGTGGCAAACAGCAATGGCTACTAGTCAGCCATCTCTGTGTCTCTGCATTTCCAAATCCCCACGTCCCAGCGTAGTAAATAATGATTGCTGGGTGCACCTCCGCAAGAAAGTTTCCCTCACTTTCTGACCTGATGGCAGACAGTCCAGCTTCTCCCTGTAGGAGTTTGGGTCCCCACCGTCTCCCCAAAAACTGGAGTTCAGAGTAATCAGGATCTTGTCTCCCTTCGGGTTGAAAGAAGTAGTGCACCCAGTTGCCCACCACCAGCCCGTTTCACGCGCCTCCGTACCTCACTTTTCAGCGCTCGTGCACATCTCAATGCTCTTTTCTTTTTCCTTCTAGTTGTAGAACTTCCACTCAGTGAGCTTTCCCGTGGTTCTGGGTGATAGACGTTTTGTCTTTTAGTTGTAGTTTTGAAATTGTTGTGTGAGGCAGCAGTTTAGGTGTTTACCTATGCCACCATCCTGGTTTCTCCCCATGCACCAAGAATTTCATGCACCAAGCCGCTAGTCCTATATAATAAAAACCTAATATCCAAATTGACCAAATGGCAGAATGACCGGTCACTATGATGTGCACTGACCACCAGGGGGCAGACGCTCAATGTAGGAGCTGCCTGTTAGTGGTCAGTGCACTCCCACAGAGGGAGCACCACTCAACCAGAAGCTGGGCTCACGGCTGGTGAGCACAGCAGTAGTGCTGGGAACCTCCACTTCCGCCTCCGCAGCAGTGCTAAGGACCTCTTGGGGGATGTCCACCTGCTGGCCTAGAATGACTCCCCCCAGAAGGTGGACATCCCCCTGAGGAGTCCCAGACTGCAAGAGGGCACAGGCCGGGCTGAGGGACGCCCCCTTCCACCCCCCCACCCCAAGTGCATAAATGTCATGCATGGGGCCTCTAGTTTTTTTTAATGAAAGGTTTACCTGCCTTAAGCAAGCCCTGTTCATTGTTCTTACATATCTAGGTTAACATACCTTTGTAAAGCAAGAGTAATCCTCTTTTAGACCTCTCCGAGGTCTGAGCACTCTCAAGGGAGCACATAATCTTGTTAACTATCCTGTAAAAGAGATTTGTCTGCCTTGCTTTTTCCCACCTTCATGTAATCTTTATGTTCTCTCCTTAATTCCAAATGTATAAAAGGAATTGCAAAACTATCATTCTCCAGAGGATTTAAGATCTTGCTTTCTAGCATTTCATCAGTTTGGCCCAAAGAAACTCATAAAACTTCTCTAGAGGTTTGGAGTTTCTTATATCAGTGTTTAAATGGCATAGTTGGCAGGGTTCTGAAGAAGGCCACTCAGAATCACCCTGTGGACCTGGACCCAGTGTTAGGTATAAGCAAAAACCCACTGTGCTCCACTGGCTCCCCACTTTGCTTTCGGTGAATTTTCGTGAGTTTTTTTCTTGAAATTGTGGACCCCTTGCTTAACATAGCAGGACTTATTTGTGCTGCTCTTAGAAAATCCTCTAGGTGGATAAGGGTTGAGATAACCTTGGGAAAGAGAAAAAAAAAAAGAGTTGCTACTCATACAACTCAACAACAGGAAGACAAACCATCCAATTTAAAAATGGGCAGAAGACTTGAATAGACATTTCTCCAAAGAGGACATACAAATGGCCAAGAAACACATGAAAAAATGCTCAAAGTCACTAGTCATCAGAGAAATGCAAATTAAAATCACTTTTAATTTTTAAATTGGATAGCTTATTGAGAATCTGAACAAAATCTTTGCTGGTTAAATGAGAAACTGAACTTTTTGAGCCCCAAAGAAGAAAAACACTTGCTTCCCCAACCCTAATCTCAAGTACTTTTAAGTAACTAAGAATATTTTTGAAGTATGCTGAGGAAAAATTTCCTCTGGGCATGAAGCAGTCCTATTGGATTATCCACTGCATTTGGCTCTTCTGGAGACATGTACGTGAAGGCTGGTCTTCCCCAGAAGTTTGTTCAAACTCTACATATCGCTAAGGAAAACTACAATTAACATAGCAAATTGTGCCTCTGAGGCTGACAAGCCCCACAACTGTCAGCCTGCTGTTAATAGTCCTGGAGGAAGATGGCCAAATGAGGATCCTACGTTACTTCTAAGTTAATCTTTTGTGTGCACAATTAGAAAAAGCCAACTAAAATTAGGCAGAATGAATAGAAAGCATCTTTAATTGTTCTCAATATTTCAAAAAGAGGATTTAGATAAATGGGTCAACCTGTGATATTATTTAGGTGGCTGCCCAATTATTTGAGGTATTAAAAACAGCTGTCCTTACCTTAAAAGGGAGGAGGTCATTTGGAACTTGACTTATCATGGATAGATCTTATTCCAACTACTAAAACTAAATTTAGACCCAGCTGTTCTTTTATAAACTATTTTTTCTCATAGCTAAAAGGTCTCTGTGTCTATCTGTGTGAAATAATGTTCTACCTCCAGATGATATTGTTAAAAGCAATTTAAAGCATCCTGCCTGGTTGGCTCAGTTTGTTGGAGTGTCATCCCATGCCTCAAAGGATTGTGGGTTCGATTCCTCTCTCCCTCTCCCTTCATCTCTTTCTAAAATAAATAAAAACATATTCTCAGGTGAGGACAAAAAAAAAAAGCTTTAGTAAATAAAAGCTAGTTAAATGTTTTATGTAGGAAAAACATGTCTTTTGAGGAATTGATAGCAAATATGTTTACATTTATGTTTTACTCAGGTTTACAAAAATAAGTTCATGTTAATCATTGACTTTGATGTCTATGAAATATGTTTCTAGAGATTAAAAATGTCTTCATAAATTTGCCTTCTTAGTTTTCATTAGAAATTGAGGCTTTAAATCTCAATATATGTAGTTAAAAGTGATAGAAATAACTTTGTGGTGTTCCAGAAGGGCCCCTGGAATACCTCAAAAGATTTACTTTCTCTCATTACAAAAGAGAAATTTCATTAAAAGGAGGTATCTTACACTATTACCAAGATTTGATAAAGTCACTTTAAGAAAATGCCAAATAGTTCATTACTTCTTTTCACAGCAAAATCTCTGAAGACTTGAAAGATCATTGACTGCCATGTGGAGATTTTATTTATTGCAAAGGAGATCAAACACATCGCCTGGCCTCATTGGAAGGGACTTTACCCGGCACCTAACCACAAATGGCATTTATCACTGTCTCTGACACTTGCTTTTGCCTACAACAAACACCAAAAACTCCTTGAGGAGGAGAAGCTGCCGATATCAGATATACACAGCTATCCCAAGATATCAACAAGGCCTGTATACCTATGGATTGCTATTGAACTCAGAAACCAATTGTTTGATTGTCTTTCCCTGTCTGCTAATAATATTAGTTATAATAACAGTTACATTTATTTTTTAGATTTTCCTATATAGTCCAACTGTTTATGACTACTGAAAATATATGATAACTTTTAGTACTCTTTTTATGGATTATGTAAATGTGATGTAGATTCAAAATACATAAAAGTAAAACAGATGGCAAAACCCAAATCATGATCATTCACAAGATAGAAATAATCCGGAGTGTTTTTCACAATAAAACCTGACTGCCTTCCATTTACCTCCCCTACCCTTTGGGGAAAATTCAGCCTCAACTCATATTTATAGTTAAGGTATTGCCCCATCCCCAATGGTCCACCATTTCAACAAGACCATGCCAATACTGAGACTTCCTAGGAACGAGCCTTCCTAGAGTTGAGACCACACTATTTGACCAGAAGTTTGGTCTTCAATGCATTCCTCAAATTGATTTATGACCAAAAGGGGTAATTGTGGATGAAAATTGTGTAACAAATCTGCCAAGTCCAATGACCAAAAGTAATCTCACAGGGTGATCTGATCATAAATTCCTAACGGGACAGGTCATAGTAGGAAGTCATGCCTCAGGCATATAACTTTAGTAAAAGGTTTATCTTTGCCTTAAGCAAGCCCTGTCCATCCTTCTTGTGCATCTAGGTTAACACACCTTTGAAATGCCAGAGTAATTCTCTTTTCCAGACCCATTGGAGGCAAACCACCCTTAAGGAAGCACATAATTGTGGTACTTTGCTTTCTTCCACCTTTCATGTAATCTTCCTCTTTCCTCCTTAATTCCAAATATATACTAGAAACTGCAAAACTTTCATTCTCTGGAGTATTTGAGATCTTACTTTCTAACATGTCTTCAGTTTGGCTCAAACAGACTCTTACAAAAATTCTCTACAGGTTTGGATGTTTCTTACATCAATACATTTATGACTTCCAGCCACAGACAGTTCTTGCACAAAGCTGTGCAGCTATCCTCCATGTTTTTAAATAGCCACCTCCACCCTAAATTTCTAGATGGTGCTGCCAAACCTTTATCACTCTCCTTAATGGCCCCTTCCCACAAATCATCATCAGATGAGAACTCCCTCAATCTCTTGCCTTCCCTCTATCCAACTATAAATTTATCTTCATTTACACCTATCTTTCCCTCCTTACACCTCATTTGAGAGGGTATTTCTCCACTTTATCAAAGCTACTCTTGGTAGGAGCCTTCTTATCTCCTTTGATGCTTTAGTCTTTTCCATCATCCATGCTATGCTATATTCTAAATTTCTCCATGTCTACTGCTTTCTTCCCTTAGATTATGAACATGCTCAATCCTTTCATCTTTAAAGAGAAAAATGGTATTCTATCTTCTACACATTCTTTTTTTCCATTCACAAACAACCTTCTTCAAAGATTAGTCTATAAAAACCCTATCTGCTTCTTTACTACCTTCCCATTCACTCTTTAACCCCCTTCACTTTGGCTTCCATCTGCATTTGAATAGTAAAGCAACCTCAGCAGAAGGCAGAGCAGACATCCATATCACCCAATCCAACATAGAATTCTTAGACTTTGGTTTCTGTGTCATTGATCACTGACCACACCTCCTTCTCAGTCTCCTCTTCTCTTTGGCACCTGTGACATCACTCTCTCATGCTTCCATGACAACCTCTGATGATTTTTTCTCAGTCTTCTTTCCTAATCTTTTAAATTCTAATATTTTCTAGAACACTTTATTTAATTTACACTTTCCCGTGGTGATTCCAAAAACACATAGCTCCAACTTCCACCTATATTCTGATGTATCTACTCAGCTACCCTATGCCTTTTGATTGGAGCATTTAATCCACTTACATTTAGGGTTATTGTTGATAGGTACTTATTTATTGCCATTTTAATTCTGTATGGCTATGTTTCTCTCTCTGTTTCTTCTGCTCATTACTGCAGTCCCTTTAGCATTTCTTGTAATGTTGGGTTGGTGGTGATGTACTCCTTTAGACTTTTTTTTTTCTGGGAAGCTCTTTATTTGACTGTCTATTTTGAATGATAGCCTTGCTGGATATAGTAATCTTGGTTTCAGATTCTTGCCTTCTATTACCTTGAGTAGTTCATGCCATTCCCTTCTGGCCTGTAGAGTTTCTGATGAGAAATCAGGTGCCAGCCTTATGGGTCCTCTTTTACAGGTAACAGTTTTCTTTTCTCTTGCTGCCTTTAAAATTCTCTCTTTGTCTTTAATTTTTGGCATTTTAATTATAATGTGTCTGGGTGTGGTCCTTTTTGGGATCTTCTTGCTTGGGGCTCTCTGTGCCTCCTGAACTTGTGTAACTTTTTCCTTTACCAGGTTAGGGAAATTTTCTGCAATTACTTCTTCAAACATGCTCTCTATCCCTTTATCCCTTTCTGACTCTTCTGGCACACCTGCTATTTTAATATTGTTATATTACACATTTTCCCACAGCTTCCTTAAGCTGTCCTCCTGTTTTTTAATTGTTTTTTTCTTTTTGGTTCTCTGACTGAGTGATTTTTTCAACTCTGTCTTCTAATTCACTGATTTGATCCTCAGCTTCCCCTAATCTGCTGTGTCTTCCTTCCAATGTGTTCTTTATTTGTGCTATGTCATTCTTTATTTCTGTTTTCATAGTTACTATATCTTTTCTCATGCTGTTGAGCATCTTTACCATCTTTACTCTGAACTCTGTTTCAGATAAATTTCTTATCTCTATTTCATTTATCTCTTCTTCCATAGAATTCTCTTATTCTTTCATTTGGGCTTATTTTCTTGTCTCCTCATTTTGGCTGCCTGTTTGGGTTTGTGACTATGTATTAGGTAGATCTGCTACACCTCTCATTCTCTAGTGCAGAACAGAGTCAAATGCTATTTCTGACTAATTAGATCAGGCAAAGACTCAAAGCTTCCAGAGACCACCCCTGACTACAGACTGATAGGATTCCAACTTGAATTGCCCTAAGGCAATCATCCTCAGGTGTGATGAGAGATTTTTTTTCAACAGAGTGGGGCAGTTGCTTCTGCCTGGAGGTTAATTGTTATTTTTAGTCTCTTAAGTGGCCTCAGGAACTCCACACCAAGGGGCAAGGTGTTTCCCAATAGGGTAGGTCAACTGTCTTCCCCCAAGGCAAGAACACCTGTATATAGCAAATGTCTGCGTGGGAAAGATATTCTTTGCTGTGTGAGGGAATGATTCAGCACAGGAAACTGGGGGTGTCTGCCTTCTGAGCTCTAACCCCCAAGTCCCCAATCCTGGTTTCTGCTCACACAACTCTAGTCCACTCTGCCCTCCCTCTGCCAGAGTAGAAGGTGAGTGGCTCCACAGGGAATTTTGTGTGTTGGTCCTTTAAGAGGGTGCCTGAATTTCCAGCTGTCTCTCCCTGGCAGACAGCAACTCTGCTGCTTTTCACAGGCAGATGTTATGTGGGTACCCTTCTCAGTTCTGGTGTTCTCTGCTAGGGGGCCCAGCTTGGAGATTAGATCACAGAGTTCTCAATGGCAACCCCTCATAGATAGGATATCTCTCCAGAACTTTAGTTGCTGTCTGTGGGCCAGCCATTTTGTGCCTCCACCCCTCCTACCAGTCTCCACTTTTGGTCCTCGGGTAACAGGGTTCTCTCCAGTGACTCTTCCATTGATTATTCTGGAAGTTTTTCTGTATTTTAGTTGTAATTCCAGTTTGTTCCTAGGAGCGTGTCTGTGCAGCATCCACTTACTCCACTGCCATTTTTAATCTCCCACTGACTGTATATTCTGATGATTCCCTAAAATACCTTCCTAGATATCTTAGACATCTATCTGCACCCTAGAACAGTAACTGTCCTTTGGACACTTCCACTGGTGGTCACACAGACTTATCAAATTCAATACATCCTAATTCAAAGTCTTCACTCATACCTGCTTCTCCTGAGCTCTTATCTTGCTCAGTGATGTAACTACACAAGTTGGAAATCTATTATTCTAGGTCCTCATTCAAATCCAATCCTTTTGTCTTCTATTCTCAATTAGTTAAATCTTGCCATGTCTGTTTTTTAAATCTCCTGAATTTGTCTCTTTCTTTTTCATCTACTGCTCTGTCATCTCCAACCTGGGCCGGTCTCCCTGACTTCAGCTTTATTCCTTTCCATCTATCCTTCACAAAGCTGCTAACAGCTTTCTTTCCTTGTTAAAGTAACTTTCCAAATACAGGTACACCTAGCCTTGGCCAATGTTGGTTGGGTGTGGTCCCATACACCGAGAGATTGCTGGTTTGATTCCCAGTCAGGTCCTGCAGAAGGCAGGTGATCAATGTTTCTCTCTCTCTCTTTTTCTCTCTCCCCCTCCCTCTCTCTCTACCCCTTCCTTTCTCTCTCTAAAAAAAAAAAAATCAATAAAAATATATTAAAACTAGAGGCGCAGTGCACGAATTCGTGCACTGGTGGGGTCCCTCAGCATGGCCTGTGGGGATTGGGCCAACACTGACAGTCCAACACTGCCTGCCACTTCTGCCTGCTGCTCCTGCTTATCCCAGCCCCACTGCACCTGCCACCGCCGCCACTCGGTAGGCTCACTGCCGCTCCACTGCGGTCTCCGCATGCCCATCCTAGGCAATACCAGCATGCCCATGACTGAGAAGTGGCTGTAGGCTTGTGCCCAGTCAGCCCTGATCCTGGTCCTGGTCCAGATAGGGGAGGGGCGCCCAGAGGGAATGTCCATTGGAGAGGTTTGCACTGCTGCAGCTGCCCTTGCCAGCCATGAGCTGGGCTTCTGGCACCTGTTAGTCAGCTGAGCAGCACTCCTGCTGTGGGAGTGCACTGACCACCAAGGGGCAGCTCCTGCATTGAGCATTTGCCCCCTCGTGGTCAGTGTGCATCATAGCGATGGGTTGAACGGTTGAACAGTCAACCAGTCCAACGGTCACTTAGGCTTTTATATATATATATATACATATATATATATATATATACATATATATATATATATGTATATATATATATATATATATATATGTGTGTATATATATATATATAGACTACAGGCCCCATGCATGAAATTCGTGCAAGGGGCTCAGCCCTTGCAGCTGTGGCGACTTGCTTCAGTGGCTTGCCTTGGCCCTTGCAGCCCCGGCTTTGTCTGGAAAGTCATTCAGCTGTCCGGCTTAATTAGCATATTATTATATAATATTATTATTATAGACTATAAATACATACAGACACACTTTGTTTTATTGCACTTCACAGATACTCCAGGGATTGTTCTTTCTTTACAAATTGAAGGTTTGTAGCAACCCTGCATCCAACATGTCTTTTGGCACCATTTTTCTAACAGACTCAGATGATGGTTAGCATTCTTTAGCAATAGAGTATTTTTAATTAAGGTATGCATATTTTTTAGACATAATGTTATTATACTCTTACTAAACTACAGTACCTATTATTGAAAATCTATAATTTCTATATCAAACTTATAATTTTAAAATATCAGGACAAGTTTTGTAGAGAAATATGTGGAACTTACATTTTAGAACATCTTTCTCAGATTCTGGCAAATTAACAAGTTATTGAAGAGCTTAGTTCTTAATTGTTTTCAGTTTTCAGTCTGGTGAAATACACACTATATACAGGGCATGGCAGAAGTAGGCTTACAGTTGTGAGTATGTGAAACAGAGCTTATTCTTGTATTAATAATTAATTATTGTATTATTTTCTAAACAAACAACTATAAACCTAATTTTGCCCCACCTTATATATATTAATTTTAATGCTCAAATAAAATAATAAAAATATGTTTATTTCATTTATACAAAACTTTAGAGTTCTCTCTATACTGAAAATATAGGAATTGGTTTGTCAATACTTTTCTTAAGACAGTATCCAACTTCCTCTCACTGCTCCTGGATCTGATGTGAGGGCAGCTGGTTTTATTTATTTATTTATTTATTTAAAATAAATCTTTATTGTTCAGATTATTACAGATGTTCCTCTTTTTTTTTTCCCCATAGCTCCCCTCCACCTGATTCCCCACCCCACCCCATGCCCTTACCCCCCCCCCACTGTCTTCATCCATAGGAGTAAGATTTTTGTCCAATCTCTTCCCACACACCTCACACCTGCTTCCCCTGAGAGTCGTCAGTCCACTCCCTTTCTATGTCCCTGATTCTATTATATTCACCAGTCCATTCTGTTCTTCAGATTTTTATTCACTTGATTTTTAGATTCACTTGTTGATAGGTATGTGTTTGATGTCATTTTGTTGTTCATAATTTTTATCTTTACCTTTTTCTTGTTCTTCCTCTTCTTAAAGAATACCCTTCAGCATTTCATGTAATCCTGGTTTGGTGGCGATGAACTCCTTTAGCTTTTTCTTGTCTGTGACGCTCTTTATCTGACCTTCAACTCTGAATGATAACTTTGCTGGGTAGAGTAATCTTGGTTGTAGGTTCTTGCTGTTCATCACTTTGAATATTTCTTGCCACTCCCTTCTGGCCTGCATAGTTTCTGCTGAGAAATCAGCTGACAGTCGTATGGGTACTCCCTTGTAGGTAACTAACCGTTTTTCTCTTGATGCTTTCAAGATTCTCTCTTTGTCTTTTGCCCTTGGCATTTTAATTATGATGTGTCTTGGTGTGGTCCTCTTTGGATTCCTCTTGTATGGGGTTCTGTGCGCTTCCTGGACTTGTAAGTCTATTTCTTTCACCAGGTAGGGAAAGTTTTCTGTCATTATTTCTTCTAATAGGTTTTCAGTATTTTGCTCTCCCTCTTCTTCTGGCACCCCAAAAATTCGGATGTTGGTATGCTTGAAGTTGTCCCAGAGGCTTCTTACACTATCTTCATATTTTTGGACTCTTTTTTTTTTTGTTTTTCTGGTTGGGTGATTTTTGTTTCCTCATATTTCAGATCTTTGGTTTGATTCTTGGGGTATGTTGATCTACAGTTGAGTTTCTGTATATTCTTTATTTTAGACAGTGTATGCTTCATTTCTGACTGGTCCTTTTCCAATTTTTTTTGGCATTCTCATTAAGGTCCTTGAAGGTCTCACTAAGCTCCTCAGAAGTGTCATCAAGTTTCTCGGCGGTTTTTAGAAGATTCTTGAGTAACCTTATAAATGTGGTTCTGAACTCTACGTCGTCCAGTAGTTTGCTTTCCTTCGTTTCTTTCATTCGTGACATGTTTCTTTGTTTCCACAATTTGGCTGCTTCCCTGTGTTGATGGAGTGGCTTTGTGTGGTAGGTGACCTATAGGGGGCAGTAGCTCAGCCTCCCCAATCACCTGATGTGGACGCTCTTGGTACACCCCTTTGTGGGCTGAGTGCAAAGTCTTGGTGTAGTTAAGCCTTAATTGCTGTTGGTGCGCTGGGAGGAATTGACCTCCAGGCCAATTGGCTGTGAGGACTCGCTGTGTCTATAAGAACTGCTGTGCTGGAGACACGCTTATGGTGCAGGACTTGTTTCAGTGGTGCTTTGGTGCTCGCTGAGTCTGCCTCTTGAATGTGTCACTTATGGATGTGAGGAGTTGAAATCTGGTTTCTCACACTGACCACTAGGTATACTGGCTTCTGGATCTCCAGTGGGGTGCAGGTCAGCTATTGTCTGAGTCCACCCAGCAGGAGCTACAGTGAGAGCTACAGTTTTCTACTCTTTGCTTGGGGTTTGGAGGTTTTGGAGCTGTCTGATCTGGGCTGCAAGTTTGTTAGGTTAAGCTGCGGGGCAGTCCATTCATATGCAAAAGCCGCTGCTTGGAGCTTGGGTGGGTTTGTAGGTTGTGTGGGGTGGGGTCTCAGGGCGTCACTAGGCTAGGGCGTGGCAAACAGCAATGGCTGCTAGTTAGCCAGCTCTGTGTCTCCGACTGCGTCCCGTGCCCCAGTGCAGTAAACAATTATTCTTGTGCGCAGCTCTGCAAGCAGGCCCCCCTCACTTTCCGACCCAGTAGCAGACAATCCAGCTTCTCCCCGTAGGAGTTTGGGTCCCCCGCGTCTCCCCAGAAACTGTATTTCAGAGTAATCGGGGGCTTGTCTCCCCTTTGGGTTGAAAAAAGCAACGCCTGCCGCCAGCCCAGATCCCACGCCTCCGTACCTCAGCTTTTCAGCGCTTGTGCAACTCTCAATGCTCTTTTCTCTTTCCTTCTAGTTGTAGAACTTCCACTCAGCCAGCTTTCCTGTGGTTCTGGGTGATAGATGTTTTGTCTTTTAGTTGCAGTTTTGAAATTGTTGTGCGAGGCAGCAGTTTAGGTGTTTACCTACACCACCATCTTGCTGGTTTTATGATTGAAATGCCTGGGAAATGCTGAGTGAAGGGAGCAGCAACAGATGTTATATATATTTGTTTATGATTCTCTGTATCTAAATGGGAATTTTTTCTCATTGTTGCTCTCAATTCTTTAATCAGTGGGAAGGAGGAAAGTGGCAGCAGATGGACCTAAACCTGTTCTTATACTCTCTCTCTTTATATTTTTTTCTTCCTTCTTTTTTTTATTGAGATATAATTGATGTACAACATTATATTAGTTTCAGATGTGCAACATAGTGATTTAATGTATATATATCGTGAAATGATCACCACACTAATTCTAGTTAACACCACCACACATCATTAAAAATTTTTTTCTTGTGATAAGAGTTTTTAAGATCTACTCTCTTAGCAATTTTCACATATACAATATAGTATTACTAACTATAGCCACCATGTCTATATTTTAATTAGTATAGTTTTATAATGCATTTTGATATCTGATATGATAATTATTTCCTCTTTACCTTTTTAAAAGACCATATCATCTTTAATTTAAAACCCTATTTTGGCTTTCCAAAATGTTCATTATTCTTACAGGTGTGTACCAACCATTGGGGTAATAGTATAATACCTACTTATAGTCTTGTTGCAAAAATCAAATGAGTGAAAACATAAAGCTCTTGGACAATGCCTGGCAGGTAGGAAGTGCTTAGTAAATGTTGGTTTACACTTGCTTTCTTAGAACATAAGCACCACTATAAAATAGGAACTTCCATTTTGGCAACTATCCTATCACCAACATCTAGAAAACAGCCACAAATATTTGCAGTTCAGTTCATTTTAGTTAAATGAATATTTATGAATACTGTGGCATACCTGACAGATCCCCGAGATCCCAGTGATGAGTAAGAACTGGGCGCTGTCCTAGAGAGGTGAAAACCAACAGGTAATTACTCTCTCTCCACCTTCTCTGTGCACACACTGTTTCATCTACCCGAGACACCAGCTGCCACTTCTTCCTCTGGTTGATTCCTACCATTGTTCACATCCTTAAAACTCTCAGCTCAGACACTACATCCCCACAGAAAAGCTTCCTCAGTGCCCTGAAATGGCTAAGGAACCTTTGGCAGCCCCTGTGCAAACCTGTCATGTTCTTAGCAGATAGTAATTTGTCTGTTTCTGAGCACTGACTAGACTGAGCAACCTGAGGTCAGGATGGTGGATGTCAGCTCTGCTGCCTTAGTGCTCAGCTCAGTCTCTGCTACATAATATGTGCACAATATATGGTAAGGAAATTAACAATGATGAGAAGACCTAGTAATCTTTACAAGAGGACTTTTTGAATAGTTATGCCATAGCTTTAAAAAGCAAAGACATCTACCATACTGCAAACCATCAATTTAAAATGGCAAAATAACCCAAACTTTATGAAATATCCTTTTTGCCCTTCTTAGGTACTAATTTGCTTTGAAAGTTACAAAAAAAAAATAACTAGGTTAAATGGTGAGAAATTAAAATAATATATCACTGTTATCTCAGTGAGGTAACCATGGAACCAGTGACCTTAGTCCAAAAAGCCTGATGGGCAACTGTAGGGCTGGTGTCATTTTTACACAGCAGCATAAATTTCACTCCTTTATAAAACTGTGGGAGAAAGATGAACCCCCCATGTCAGAAGTATTTTGTAGGCTAGCTTTTAAAGTGATAAAGACATTATAATATTTCTGGTTGTTGTGGAGAAACAAAGTAAGCAAGCAGTTTGGCTAATGTTGAGGGATTAATTGCTATGATAATTCTGACTGTGGTTCAGGGTTACTTGAGACTCCAGTATATGCGCTTTCTTTAGACAACATTACCATATCAATCTTAAGTTCCTCCAGTGTGCAAGGGAGGAAGACTTTAGTAAGAATGTGTAAAAATGGTTCCTAAAGTGGGAAAAGATTTCAAATGCCTTTCCCTGTGCTTCCTCACTTTCTGATGATCTTTGATGAGCTCCTCCAAGAGTGTCACCCACTTCCCTCCTCCGCCCGCTTTGTTTCCACCTACTTGGGAAAGCCTGTTAAATGTGGGGACAGTGAGGCCATTACCATTAGGGTAAAAATGTCCCAGAGAATTTAATGTGTGACCCTGAGTAAGGCTGTTAGTATTTCAGTAGATGCAGTCTTAACCCAAGATAACGAATTCCTGATTTTCAAAGTTTCAGGCTTCAACAAGTAACAGGTAAGAGAGGTTCTGGGGTTTTGCCCATGGCAGCTGAGTACTCTACCTACTTAGATGGCTGTTGTGTCTTCAATCTTAGTTTCTATTTTTTAAAAAATTTAGTTTCTTTTTTTTTAAAGTCTCTTCTTCCATAAAAATTTGCCTAGGGTTCTGGCCCCTTAAAAAATACAATCACATGTAATACTTTGAGAAAAAACACAATTATGAAAAACTTGGAGTAATCTTCCATCCAAATACTTCATATTATCTTAAATTATAAAAAATTAACCACATCCCACTTCCCAAATCAGAGCAGAGGGAAAGGGGTTTTGAATCTAACAGTCATTCTTCAGCTAAAATAATTCAGGAAAACAGCCAACATTTAATCAAGTTTAGACAAGACTTTCATGGTTGCTGCAATGCTTTCATGTTAGGCTTTCTTGTCCCATTCTAAATTGTTTACAATCACCCCTCCCTCCCCAGGGGTTTTGGAAGGAATCATCAACTTTTCTTTTTCAAGTACACTATTAAATTAAGCTGCAGCCTAGAGCCAAACATTTGTTCTTACAAGCCTTCCTTCCATGTCATTGGCTGTAATGGAAACCAGAAACCCAGTAAGCAGTCCTTATTTCCAACAAAGCAGAAGCAGGAGCATTCAGGCCACACTTCTGCTGTCATGCACCATTTGGACTAATTTAAACATCATTTTTAAGGTTTGGAAAATTAATGCTAAAATTCGAAAAGGCCAACTTAAATTTAGATACAAATTCATAATTTCTTTTAATTCATAGGTAATATAAAGGGTGTCCCCCAAAATGTATACACACTTTAATAGCTGATAGCTCAATTTTGAAAATGAAGTGTATTTTAATAAATACTGCCTTTATAATTATTCAAAGTGTGTGTATACATTCTTTAGGGATACCCTTTATGTCATTTCTATTGAGTAAGAAGTTAAAAACAACTTCTTCCTCTGAATCTCGATCTTATGAAAGATGCTTTAAAGGACATTCAGACATTAAAATAGAATTTTTCAAGTTCTAGTTTTTAGAACTTAAAGGTGTTTTCAGTCTACTTTTAATTTCAGGAAACAGCAATTGCTTAATATAAAAATACATAGTTGTAATAATGGCTACCACTTAGTGATATAGTCTGAAAATCAGGCTTTTGCGGAAAGATGTCAATGAATAACATATGTAAAAGTACCTATCACCATTCAGGAATTCATTCATCCATTCAACTACTAGTGCAATCAATGAGGCAGAAAAGTTAGAATAGAAATCAAAGGCTTCAAGCTCTACCCTCCCCTTTTCCATCCTGGCTGGAACATCTCCGATGTGACTTTTACTGACCACCTGTTCCCCACTTCTCCCCACTTCTTCCCGGTCTCCTGTAGTTGAGACAAAAATGAGTTTCAACCAGATTCCGCAGCCATATTGACCAACAGGGCCATTATAATATCTTTATAATAAATTTGCATTGCGGTTTCAGATCATACTGCCAATTGAATCACCCTGACAGTTCCTTGAGGGCCAGAAAAGAAATTGCTGTCTGGACAGGAGGGAGGAAAAGGAGCCACATGGGCAGTCACATCACCAGCATGGAAAAGTTGGCAAAGGACCGCCCTATCCCTGTTTAATAAAAACCTTCCAGCCAGACCCCATTGGTCACTTTTATCACTTCAAAAGCTATTTGTCCACTGTCACTTTTTAAAAAAATTGATTTCAGAAAGGAAGGGAGATGGAGCAAGAGACAGAAACATCAATGATTAGAATCATCAGTCGGCTGCCTCCTGCACACCCCACACTGGGGATCCAGCCTGCAACCTGGGCATGTGCCCTGACTTGGAATCAAACTGTGATCTCCTGGTTCATAGGTTGATGCTCAACCACTGAGCAACACCAGCCGGGCTCTCTGTCACTTCTTGAGTACATACTTTCCCTTTAATAAATCTACTGTGCTTTGTTAAACCTTCCCATCTCAATCTTGAATCCTTTCTTGTGCGGTGACAAGAACCTGGACCCCAATATCGGCATCCTGTGGAGGCGTCCTGTGGAGGCATCCTGTGGAGGCCTCCCTCCTCCCCATGTGTTGCTCAGCTTCCTCACTATGCTAAGGATTAATGTTGCAGCAATAAAACATACAAAACCCCCTGTTTTGTGGAGCTTATATTGTAGGGAGGTGGGGTAAGATATAAACAAAACAAATCAATAAATATATAGAAAAGAGTCGGCGTGGAGACTAGAGAGTGGTGGGATGGGGAAGAAGTTAAATTTTAAATAGGAAAGTTGGGTAAGGTGGCATTTGAGTAAGATCATAAAAGAGTTGTGACTTTGAAAAAGAGAACTCCAAGCAGAGGAAACCACAAGTGCAAAGGCCCTGAGGTTGGAGTACCTGATACCGTTAAGGGACAACAGAGTCCAGTGAGGCCTGTGAAGAGTGAGTAAGGGGGAGGGTGTTAAGGGATTAAATCATAGAAGTAAATGTGGGAGGGGCGAGCAGATTATATAAGGCCTTGTAGGACATTATGAAGACATTGATTTTTATTGTGAATGAGATAGGGAGCCACTGAAAGATTTTGAACAGAGAAGTGACAGGGTATGACTTAAGTCTTCAAAAGATGATTTTGGCTGCTGTGTTGCAAACAGCTTTAAGAAAGGCAAGGACAGACAGGAAGACTAGCTGGGTACATACTGGGCATTTCAGAAAAAAAACTTGTTTGTTGCTAATTGCATTTATATATTAAATTTCCTTTTTTACTTATTGCACCCTTAAAATAATTTCCTACTAGAGGCCCTGTGCACAAAATTCATGCACTCGGAGCGGAGGGGGGGGGGTGTCTTTCAGTCCTGTCTGCACCCTCTTGCAGTCCAGGAGCCCTTGGGGGATGTCCAACTGCTGTGGGAAGCGGGCCTAAGTGCCCCATGGGTTGCAGGCAGTTGTACATCCTTAGCGCTGCCACGGAGGCGGGAGAGGCTCCTGCCATCATCGCTGCGCTCACCAGCCATGAGCCCGGCTTCTGGCTGAGCGGCACTCTCCCTGTGGGAGCGCAATGACGACCAGGAGGCAGCTCCTGGGTTGAGCGTCTGTCCCCTGGTGGTCAGTGTGTGTCATAGTGACTGGTTGCTTTGCCATTTGGTTAATTTGCATCTTAGCCTTTTATTATATAGGATTCTCCATGTTATTTGGGGTTGTAAAATATTCAAATTTGAAAGCAATACAATTGCATTTCTTTGAAACATTGAATACATTTCAGACTTTACACCAGCAAATCAAACTGGTTTCTCATTTGACTTCTCTTCTTTTCCTTAATTTAGGCAGAGTTAAATATAGTTTATTCTCTGTGAGTAGAAACAACTACAAAACAACACAAGTAGCCGTAATTAGTACAAATAGCTAACTAACATTGCAGTGTTCTGCATACTATATTAGGCACAGTGCTAAGTGTTCAACATGAGTTAGCTCATTTAGTCTTCACAATGACTTCCTGAAGTAGATATTGTTATCATTCCCATTTTCATAAGAAAAGAGAAGTTAAATAACCACTTGAGGTTACACAGCTGGCAAATGATCCGGCCTGGAATGGAACTAAGGCCACTAATGCCGTGGGGCTCAGCACCTGTGCAGGTGACCACCACATTATATCACATTATCTCCCAACAATCCACTGATATGCCCACGCTAAATGACTGAGCAAGAGGGAGGACCTTAGGGAAACTTTGCCATGTTGTAAAGTAACTCTGGTCCACTGATTTTATTGTATCTATCTGGTTAATGAACAAATGGTATTTCTGTTTATTATTATTCTGTTTTGGCCTTTTGCAAGTTTGGTTTGCCTGGATCAGTACCTTCCCCTCCCCTTTGCCTCCCATCCCCTCACCTCCTACCTGCACTACCCCCACCTGACTCCCTCCACTACCCAGAGCCTTGTCAAGCCTGGGCCTGGACTACTAAAGGTGCTAAAGCAATTCTACTAAAGGTGCCTGCCAGCGCCAAACAGCCAGCTCACCCTTTACACACCACGGTTCCAAGTGACTATTTCAAGTTGTTTACAACAGATTTATTTGGGGAAAGGCTTTTGATTTATTTTTGTATCATGATTTTGATTTATTTAGACTTCTCCAATCTAATTGGTAAGAAGCTTAGTACATTTTGGTACAAAAATATGATTTGTCATTTTGCATTCTTGATCTGTTGCCTCTCGGGAATGCACAGTTCCTCTTATTTGCCATCTGAGGTAGGGGATGCTGAGGTGGTGGACATTTGTATTTAATGCAGCTAATGTGCATGGATTCTAGATTTATCTCTTGCTGTATCTTGGTGAGAAAAACAAATTTGGAGTTTAGATAAACTGGTAATTTACAATATTGGAAAAATACCAGACAGTTTTCTTAGCTGCTTCTCTCTTTTTTTGTGAACAGATTCTTTATTAGGCCTTTGCCTTCCATCTGACTCCTTCTCATATAAACATTTGACATATTTTGTATATATTGCATATTTTTATATAGATGTATGTGTGTGTGTTGTATAGTTATATATTTTACTTTTAAAATTTTGCTCTTTAATAGAATATAGTAGTTGCTTTCAGGGAGAAGAGTGTGACCATGAAACAGGTGAAAAGGAGATTTTATTCCACTGTATATACTATTTTTTACCTTTAGAAATCTATATGGTATTTGTGAATTATATATTCAAATTCATTAATTAATTTACTTTTAAAATAAAGTCATTTAAGATTAAAATAAATTCTCTCCTTATGTAGGGTTAAAAGCACCATATTGTTTATGAAGGAAAAATTATTTTTAAAAATTAGAATAATAAACTGCTCTGGATAAATATTATTTGAGAAAAATCCCCTCAAAAATTATTGTTAGACATGTATGATCTCACATATTGTATAGGTGGAATCTAAAAACTTTTTTTTAATTCATAAATACAGAGAATAGATTGGTAGTTGCCATAGGTGAGTTGGGGGCATGGGGATGTGAAATCGATGAAAGTAGTCGAGAGATACAAACTTTCAGTTATAAAATAAATAAGTCCTGGGGATGTAATGTATACCATGGTGACTATAATCAATAACACTGTATTGCTTAATTGAAAGTTGTGAAGGGACTACTGGTAGATCTTCAAAGTTCTCATCACAAGGCAAAAATTGTAACTCTACTTCACAAGGTAGCTATGAAGAGTAAATGAGATCCTGTGTGTAAACCCATAGCACAGTACCTAATACACAGTAGATTCTTAATAAATGTCAACTACAAAACAAAAACATGCATAATTATTTTAACTGGAGGTTACATTAAAAAAATATTGTTAAAGAAGACTTCCTCTAATAATATTGTCATATTCAAATAGATATTACAATAATATATTTTTAAAACATAATTTTAAAGATGTTTTGCTACAATATCATGTTTTCTCAGCTTATACCAGTAGCAGCAAAATATGGATACAGTAGTAGATACTGAAAGGCATTTATTACTAAATAGGGAAAAAGGTGTCATACTTGTAGTGGCAAACTAAAAAATTCCCTTAAAAATAAAGAGAATTACAAGGATGAGGTGATCAGCAATATTTTTTTTAATATCAGAGAAGACAAAACAATAAGTACAAATATTGTCAAAAAGATAACAAAATTATCATCTGTACATGATATTATCTACTTGGGAATAATAGAGAAATCCATCAAATCTATTAGAATTAATGTTAGGTGGGTAGTTATAAAATATTTAAAAGTCAGTAGACTATGTCCTGGCTGGTGTGGCTTAGTAGTAGAGCATTGGCCTGAACACTGAAGGATTGCAGGTTCAATTCCCAGTCAAGGTCAGGTATCTGGCTTGCAGGTTCATTCCCTGCCCCTGTTGGGATGTGTGCGGGAGTCTACCAATCGATGTGTCTCTCTCACAACGAGGTTTCTCTCTCTGTGTGTCCCCCTCCCTTCTTCCACTCTCTCTAAAAATCAATGGAAAATATATCCTCGGGTGAGGATTAACAACAACAACAAAAAGTCACTAGATTAAGTACGGGACAACAGGATAACCCCATGCAAAAGAATGAAATGGAATCCCTGTCTAACACCAGGCACAAAAATAAACTGCAAATGGATCACAGACTAAAAATGAGAGCTAAGAAAAAAAATGCAGTAGTAAAACTTTATGACCTTGAGTTAAACAATGGTTTCTCAGATATGACACAAAAGCACTAATGACAAAATAAATAATAGTTAAATGAGACTTCACAAAGTTAGAAACTTTTGTGTTTCAAAGGATACGTTCAAGAACATGAAAAGGCAATACACAAATAGAAGAAAATATATGCAAGTTATATATCTGATTTTATCTGATATTCAGAATACATAGAGAACTCTTACAACTCAATAATAAAAGATAAATAACTAGATTAAAAATGGACAAAGGACTTGAATAGACTTTTTTTTCCCCAAAGAAGATATACAAATAATCAAAAAGTACATGAAAATAAGCTTATTGCATTTCAATCCCAACTGGATGTACTACACTTCAATCCTGGCACCAACAACCCAGAGTCAGCGTAGATCCTGCACGGTGAAGAGCACAACCCTCGCAAGACTGCCCTCGCTTCAGACCTCAGTGCATTTGACCAATGGGCTGTAAGTTCAGGGGCTTCCTTACCCCTTTCAGTTCAATAACTCACTGGAATGATTTATGGAACTCAAGAAAGCTATACTTATGGTTACAGTGTAACTATAAAGAACACAGGTAAGAAGCCCTGGTCAGTGTGACTTGGCTAGTTGAGCATCATCCCATGCACCAAGTGGTTGCCTGTGATTCTGGGTCAGGGCACATACCTGGGTTGTGGGCTGGTAGGAGGCATGCAGGAAGCAGCTGATGGCTGTTTCTCATGTTGATGTTTCTCTCCCTCTCCCTTCCTCTCTCTCTCTCTCAAAAAAAAAAAAAAATATATATATATATATATATATATACACACATATATATAAAAAAATTAAAAAAAAAGAATACAGTAAAGAAGCAACTAATGAAGATACACAGAGCTGGTGGGGAAGAAGATACAGGGAATGACTGCTAATGGCATGGGACTTCTTTTTGGGGTGATAAAAATGTTCTCAAGTGGATAATCCACAACCTTGTGATAAAAAAAAACATTGAAATGTACACTTCAAAAGAATGAATTTTATACTATGGGAATTATATGTCAATAAAGCTGTCATTTAAAAATAAGTCAATAGGCTAGGTAAGAGAGAATATAATGAAAAAAATATCCCATCTATACTAATAAAAGGATAATATGCAAATTGGTCACAACACCCTCACATTAGCAACCTAACAGCAGGCTGCATGGGGTGACAAGGCCAGCAGGGGGGTTAGCGAGGATGACCAAACAACTGACCAGCAGGCTGCATGGGGCGACCAGGTCAGCAGGGGGGTTAGCGAGGGACAACCAAACCATTGACCAGCAGGCTGTGTGGGGTGGCCAGGTCAGCAGGGGGGCAGTTAGGGGTGACCAAGCCAGCAGAGGGGGGCAGTGAAGGGCAACCAGGATGGCGGTGTGGGCAGTTGGGGGTGACCAGGCTGGCAGAAGTGGCAGTGAGGGGTGACCAGGCTGGCAAGGGGGGCACTTAAGGGTGACCAAGCCAGCAGAGGGGAGCAATGAAGGGAGACCAGGTGGTGTGGGCAGTTGGGGGTGATCAGGCCAGCAGGGGTGGCAGTTAGGGGTGATCAGGCTGGCAGGCAGAGGCAGTTAGGGATGATCAGGCTGATGGGGTGGGGGCAGTTAGGGGCGATCAGGCAGGCAGGCAGGTGAGCAGTTAGGAGCCAGCAGTCCCAGATTGTGAGAGGGATGTCTGACTGCTGGTTTTGGCCCGATCCACTGGTAGTTGGACATCCCCTGAGGGGTCCTGGATTGGAGAGGGTCCAGGCTGGGCTGAGGGGACCCCCCCCCCTTTGCACAAATTTCATGCACCGGGCCTCTAGTTTAATAATAACAGTATAAGAAATTAATTTAACATGAAATGTACTAGGCCCATGTGAATAATTTACAAGCTCTAACCAAAGGTCATAATAAAAGACCTAAGTAAGTGGAAGAATAAACTATGTTTCTAGATATTTTAATATTGTAAAAGTCAATTCTTCCTAAATTCACATATAAATTTAATGGTATCCCTAAGGATTTGGGTGAGGGGAGAGAAAATGTGCCAAAATTAGTATAAAAATATATAAAATCTTCCTTCTTTCCTCTCTCCCTCTTTCCCTTTCTTTCCTCCTTTGTTCCTCATTTTCTCTCCTCATTCCTTCTTTTTTTAAAATATATTTTTGTTGATTTCAGAGAGAGGAAGAGAGATGGAGTCAGAAATGTCAATGATGAGAGGATAAATAATGGTAGGTTAAATATTTAAATGTAAAAGAACATTTTTCTAATAAGTTCATTAATTATAGGAAGAAAATAAAGTTTCTCTTACATTATTTATTTAGTCTTGAATACCAAATGTCTTTCTTTTTAGCATTGTAAGATAGGCAGGATTATAAAGAAAATTGATAAACTTGAATACTTTAAAAAATCTTTATGCCCACAAATTAAATTTGAAAGTAAGAAAATTGAGGAAAAACTAGTTAGAATACATATAATTTTCTATGTAGAATACACATATATGTATAAGTATGTAAACAGGGCTCTCAAAATTCAATAGGAGAAATACTAGAACTCACTATTTTATCTCAGAGGACATGAACAGACTGTTCACAAAAGAAGCAAAATACAGGGTCAATAAACATTTTTTAAAAAACAGGTTCGCTAGAAATCAAAGAAATGCAACTAAATACAAGATCCTACTTTTTATCTATTATTAAATTAGCAAAGGTGAAAAAGCATAATATACTCAAGGTGACAAGGGTGTGGGGAAAGAACATAATCAACCACTGTTGGTGGGAATGTAAATTGAAACAGTTTAGAAATAAGTGTTTTTTAAAATCTTAAATATGGTCACTAATTATTTGAGAGATGCAAATCAAAATGACAATGCGGTACCAGCTCACACCTGTCAGAATGGCTATCATCAACAAGTCAATAAGTGACAAGTGCTGGCAAGGATGCAGAGAAAAAGGAACCCTCATGCACTGCTGGTGGGAATGCAGACTGGTACAGCCACTGTGGAGAACAGTATGGAGTTTCCTCAAAAAACTAAAAATGGAACTCCCATTCAACCCAGTAATCCCACTTCTAGGAATATATCCCAAGAAACTAGAAACACCAATCAGAAAGGATATATGCACCCCTATGTTCATAGCAGCACAATTTACCATAGTTAAGATTTGGTAACAGCCTAAATGCCCATCAGCAGATGAGTGGATCACAAAAATGTAGTACATTTACACAATGGAATACCACACTGTGGTAAAAACGAAGGAATTCTTACCATTTGCAGCAGCTTGGATGGAACTTATTATGCTAAGCAAAATAAATCAATCAGAGAAAGATAAATATCATATGATCTCACTCATTTGTGGAATATAATGAACAACATAAACTGATGAACAAAAACAAATCCAGAGCCAGAGAAGCATTGATCAGACCGTCAAACCTCAGAGGGAAGGTTTCTATCTCTCTCTCCCTCTCCCTTCCTCTCTGAAAGCAATAAAAATAAAAAAATAAATAGTGTACTTAAAAAATTATGATATATACCATGCTATAAAATATTATGCATCTATTAAATAATATTTAAATAAAATGCATTTATGGACATGGACAATTTTATTTCATGTTGGTGAGTTAAATTGTAAAATGGTATGAGTATATTTTGTAAAAATTATAAACACTATGCACACTATTATGGCAAAAGTCTGGAAATAAACCACCAAGGTTGATTCTGGTCGCAGGATTATGGATAAATTTTTTTCTTTTTCATTTATCCTATTTTCTTGTTGTTGTTAATCCTCAATGATATTTCCCCCCCATTGCTTTCTTAGAGAGAGTGGAAGGGAGGGAGGGTGAGGGAGAGAGAGAGAGAGGAAGATCAATGTGAGAGAGATACATCAATTGCTTGCCACCCACACACTCCATAACTAGGGCCAGAGATTGAACCTGCAACTGAGGTATGTGCCTTTGACCAGGATTGAACCTATGACCCTTTGGTGGACTGGCCGACACTTTAACCACTGAGCCACGCCAGCCAGGCCTATCCTATTGCCATATTTTAAAAATCTTTATTGTTGAAAGTATTACATATGTCTCTTATGTCTCTTATTCCCCCCCCCCCATTGACCCCTTCTAGCCCACCCCACCCCAGGCCTGCACCACCCTATTGTCTGTGTCCATGGGTTATGCATATATGCATACAAGTTCTTTGGTTGATCTCTTCCCACCCACCCTTCCCTACCTTCCCTCTGAAATTCTGAAATCTGTTCCATTTTTCTATGTCTCTGGATCTGTTTTGTTCATCAGTTTATTTTGTTCATTAGATTCCACATATGAGTGAGATCATGTGATACTTGTCTTTTTCTGACTAGCTTATTTCGCTTAGCATAATACTCTCCAGGTCCCTTCATGTGTCTTCAAAGGGTAAGAGATCCTTCTTTTTTACTGCTGCATAGTGTTCCCTATTTACATTTTAAAAATAACTATGTAATAAAATAATTTTTGACAATATTCAAAAATTGGAAAGGGAATAGAGAGATATAACTCTTTAAAAAAAATAAAAGACTAAATCTCTGAATATAAGTTAGGTTATATTGGTGATGAAAAAAATCCTTTAGGCTTTGCCAAGTGGTGAACTAGACCTAACAAGTGACCGACCATAGGGGAAGAGGAGAGCCTGGACATTCTTTATGAAAGCCTGTCTGCATGATTCTATTTTTAAACTTGTTTTGTTGTTGTTAATCTTCACCCGAGGATATTTTTCCATTGATTTTTAGAGGGAGTAGAAGGGAGGGGGAGAGACAGAGAGAGAAACATAGATGTGAGAGAGACACATCAGTTGGTTGCCTCCCACATGAGCTCTAACCAGGACCTGGGATTGAGTCTGCAATCCAGGTATGTGCCCTTGAGTCCTGAGACCCTTTAGTCTGCAGGCCAACTCTGTATCCACTGATCCAAACCAGCTAGAGTGTGGTGCTATTTTTTAAATCTTACTAATGGTCATAAAAGATCTTGAAAAGTGAAAGCTAAATAAACTACACTGATGGAAATGAATTAACAGAAAGAATCTATGATCTGGGAGTTGTTATATGTATGATAAATCAACTCAGCATCAAAGTTCTATTTTTTTAGATGCAGCCACATTCCACTGCCGGGAAATTTTTATGGAGTGCTGCTGAACTGGCTATTTCATTTTATTATTTACTCTTCGTTTCTTCCAAGAATACTTGGACTAAAATTGGACTTCCTGTTACTATACTTCTTTAAGAAACAAAAATAAATTCTAGCATAATGGGATCAAAACTTGTTTCTTTCTTATTGTAATGCATTCCAAGATCAATCATAATGAGCAAAGAAACTACTCCCTGTGATAGATAAAATCTTGTGGTTCCACATAGGCCTAAGGGAAAGTTTTCTCTCCCATAATGTGTGTATATGTGCATAAAGCAAGCTGTTGGCATATCCCATAGTGTATTCTATATTCTGGCCATTATCCATTACATTTGCCTTTTACACATACACTCTGCCTCAGTCTACACAAAATGTAGAGAAATCTGCATGATTTGGTTATTTATTATTTAATTTAGAGGCCCAGTGCACAGGTTCATGCAAATTGAAAGGAAATTAATTAGAAGAAATATTTTAGAGACTGGGGAGGTACCCTGGGAGGTTGGCTCCAGGGCGTGTCTGGCCCATCTCGCCCAGTCCCTATCAGCCGGACCCCAGCAGCAAGCTAACTTACTGGTCAGGGCATCTGCCTCCTGGTGGTCAGTGTGCATCATAGCAACTGGTCAAACAGTTAGACACTTAGCATATTAGGCTTTTATTATATAGGATATGCTTTTAATGAGGTCTACTGGTGTCTTAGGTTGGGTCCCCTAGGAAATAGACTCTGAGACAGAGATTCATGTGCAGGAAGACTACTGGGGAACAACACCTGTAAGTGAGTCAGAGGAGCAGGATAAAGGTAGAAGTCTGGGCTCAGCTACCCTCAGGGGAGCTCAGAAGGTAGATGACTCACCCAAGTTGTCTCATACTGAGAGAAGGGAGTATATCTTTGTACTTGCTCCCCTTTTCTGTCCTTTCCTCATCCGCATGGCAAGGGATCCTAAACTTGAAGGAACTGCTTCCTTCAGGGAAGTCCTTGGGAGGATTCAGTTGTAAACTCAGCAGCCAACACCCCAGTTACCTGGAGGTGAGAGAGCCTTGAACCTGAAAGGGGATCTGGGCTGAGTACTATAGACTGAATGTTTGTGTCGCCCTAAATCCATATGTCAAAACCCTAATTCCTTATGTGAGGCACTTGGATAGGAGACATTTGAGAGGTAGTTATGTTTACATGAGGCCATGATGAGATTAGAGCCCTTATAAGAAAACTAGAGGCCTGATGCATGAAATTTGTGCAAGGGGCTCGGCCCTCACAGCCCCAGCTTTGTCCAGAAGGTCATCCAGAAGGTTGTTCTGCTGTTTGGTCTAATTAGCATATTAGCTCTTTATTATATAGGATGAAGAGACTAATGGGACCTCTCGGTGTGCATAGAGGCACTAAGGAAAGGGCAGGATGACGGCTCTCATGAGAACCTGGCCATGTCCAATCTCAGACTTTAGCCTCCAGAGCTGTGAGAAGTAAGTATTTATTGTTTAAGCCATTCAATCTGTGATAATTTGTTTTGGCAGTTCAAACTTTCTAAGATGCTGGGCATTGCAACAAATACTACAACCAGTAACAGCCTGACTTTACACTAACTTTGGGACATTTCCAAAGTCTGTCCTACTCAGGGTATACGCAAAAGAGACAAAGTATTAGTTGAAGGTAGAATTCTTTTTAAAAAAAATCTTAAAAAAATTTTTTTTATTGATTTCAGAGAGGAAGGGGGAGGGAGAGAGAGATAGAAACATTAATGATGACAGAGAACCATTGATCAGCTGCCTCCTGCAAGTCTCACACTGGGGATCGAGCCTGCAACCTGGGCATGTGCCCTGACTGGGAGTCTAACCTGGGGCTTTCTGCTTCATTGGTTGATGCTTAACCACTGAGCCACGCCGACTGGGCAAGGTAGAATTCTTAAGAGAGAAATTGTGCATTTTTACCAAAAATATTTATTTTACTTCTAGAGTGGTAAGGTAGAAAAAATTATTACTCTCTACCTCCTGCCCTGTTACTGATCCAGGATATGTAGGACATTCTAGTAATAAAGATGTGAATTCAGTATCCAAGAGAAAAAGTTTGAATTATATTTGTGTCCTTGTGTTGCTGCCACTGCCGGGTTCTGTCCTTTTGCACTTTGGTTAGGTAACTGAAAAGCCCATAGTAAATAGCAAAAAAGCTTTGATTCGAATTTTATCTTGAAAAATGAAATGCAAATTATGAAACTATATTTCACCTTATATTTAACAAAATGTAGGATATAATGACAACTACATGCTTACTCTATATGTCACATGATTGTTTAAAAATTTTGGACAAAATTTTTTTTCAAAAAAATTTTATAATAGCACAAATACATGTTCCCTTTATAATTTATTTATGCAGCATGGAAATAAGGATGGGCCTCTATTTGAGGGTTTTATTAGTTTTACTAGGGTCTCTCAATTCTTTAATTTGAACTCATGGGGAGTTGAACTCATTTTTCCAAAAATCTCTCTAGACATGTTCTTAATGTAGTCAAAGCAGAACTCTTGATTCCTGATTTTCCCTGCCCACTCCCACCTCTACCCCATCTTCTCTCCTTTACTTGCTAAAGACAAATATTAGGAATTAAGCTTGATTTCTTTCTTTTTTCTTCTTCTCTCACACACTACATCCAAATCATCAGCAAGTCCAATTGGCTCTATACCCCCAAACTGACTCCTTATGAGCTCCACTGCTACTGTCCAGTGCCAACCACCATCAGCCTTGCCTGAACTACTTTAATAGCTTCCAAAATGGTCTCACAGCTTCTACCTTTATGTTCCTACAACCACTCTCCACAGAGAAGCCTGAGTGAATTTCAAATGTATTTATTTTTATTAGGTACTACATTTACATGATCTAAAAGTCAACATGCTATAAAAATTATATGCCCAGAGAAGTCTTGCACCCACTCCTATATTCCTCCCCCTAGCCCTCTAATGATAAGCATGCTCTTCTAGAGTTTTTAAGGCAAATACAAGTATATACAATACTAGAGGCCCGGTGTACGAAATTCGTGCATGGGGGGGGGGGTTGTCCCTCAGCCCAGCCTGCACCCTCTCCAATCTGGGACCTCTCAAGGGATGTCCAACAGTCCGTTTAGGCCCGATCCCACTAGGCAGTGGGACATCCCTCTCACCACTCCCCTGCCAGGCTGATTGATGCCTAACTGCTCCCCTGCCAGCCTATTTGCCCCTAACTGCCCTCTCCTGCAGGCCTGGTCACCACTAACTGCCCTCCCCTACAGGCCTGGTCCCTCCCAACTGCCCTCCCCTGCTGGCTATCTTGTGGTGGCCATCTTGTGTCCACATGGGGCAGGATCTTTGACCACATGGGGGCAGCCATCTTGTGTGTTGGAGTGATGGTCAATCTGCATATTACTCTTTTATTAGATAGGATAGAGGTCTGGTACATGGGTGGGGGCCAGCTGGTTTGCCCTGAAGGGTG
Organism: Corynorhinus townsendii; assembly: GCA_026230045.1. Taxonomy (NCBI): domain Eukaryota; kingdom Metazoa; phylum Chordata; class Mammalia; order Chiroptera; family Vespertilionidae; genus Corynorhinus; species Corynorhinus townsendii. Next base: position 93,821,522 of record JAPDVU010000003.1, read on the forward strand.
TCCCGGATCAGGGTGGGGGTTCCCCTGGGGCATGAGGCAGCATGGGTGAGGGGCCTGTGGTGGTTTGCAGGCCGGCCATGCTCCCCTGCAACCCAAGCTGAGGTCCTGGTATCTGGGATTTATTTATCTTCTATAATTGAAACTTTGTAGCCTTGAGCAGAGCCAAGCCTCCTGCTAGCTCCCTAGCCCCAGCCATTTTTGTTGGGATTTATTTATCTTCTATAATTGAAACTTTGTAGCCTGGAGTGGAGGCCTGTGCCGGCCAGGGTATGTGGAAAGCTTGGGTTCCTCCATCGCCAGGGAAACCCAAGCCTCCCTCCTGCTCTCTCCATGGCCCCAGCCATCTTGGTTGGGTTAATTTGCATACTCGCTCCTGATTGGATGGTGGGCGTGGCTGGTAGGTATTGCTTGTGGGTGTAACAGAGTGATGGTTAATTTGTATATTACTCCTTATTAATCACAAGGTAGCCTACTATATACACTGTTCTATGCTATTCTACATCATCTTTTTCTCACTTTCCAATATGTCCTAAAATTCCTCCCATATCAGTACATGGAGATCTTTCATGTTCACTTGTGCGGTTGCATATTGTGCCATCATTTATTGAAACAGGCCCATTTTGCTGAACATCACAATTGAGTCCATTTTCTGTTCTTACAAATAATGCAAAAAGAAATAACCTCATACATGTGGAGATACATCTGTGGGATAGAATCAGAAATATACACTGAGTGGCCACATTATTATGATCTCTGAACACATAATAATCTGGCCACTCAGTGTATATCCTATCTAATAAAAGAGTAATATGCAAATTGACCATCACTCCAACACACAAGATGGCTGCCCCCATGTGGTCAAAAATGACTGCCCCATGTGGGCACAAGATGGCCACCAGAAGATGGCCAGCAGGGGAGGGCAGTCGGGAGAGACCAGGCCTGCAAGGGAGGACAGTTGTGGGCAATCAAGCCTGCAGTGAAGGGCAGTTAGGGGTGACCAGGCTGGCAGAGGAGGGAAGTTGTGGGTGACCAGGTCTGCAGGGAAGGGCAGTTGGGGGGATCCAGGCCTGCAGAGGAGGGCAGTTAGGGGCAAACAGGTTGGCAGGGGAGCAGTTAGGCATCAATCAGCTTGGCAGGGGAGTGGTTAGGTGGTGATCAGGCTGGCAGGCAGAAGCAGTTAGGGGCAATCAGGAAGGCATGCAGGTGAGCAATTGGGAGCCAGAAGTCCTGGATTGTGAGAGGGATGTCTGACTGCCTGTTTAGGCCCAATCCTACTGGGATAGGGCCTAAACGGACAATGGTACATCCCTCGAGGGGTCCCAGATTGGAGAGGGTGCAGGCTGGGCTGAGGGACACACACCCCCGTGCATGAATTTCATGCACCGGGCCTCTAGTCCTATGTAATAAAAGGCTAATATGCAATTTATCCCCTTGACCAGGAGTTTGACCAGCAGGCAGGCTGGTCAACCGCCCATGTCCCCTCCCCCTGGCCAGGCTGGCCGGACCCCACCCATGCACAAATTTATGCACCAGGCCTCTAATATATACTGAGTGGCCAGATTATTATGCGTTCAGAGATCATAATAATCTGGCCACTCAGTGTAACTGCAAGATCATATATTTTAGTGTATTTACCAGTTCAAAATGAAAATTGTAGAGATGAATCTGATTGTTACTTCTCCTGCTTAAAAGCCTCACAAAATTCTCCATCCCAATCAGAATGAAAACCACTGAGACCCATAAAGCCCTCCCTAATATGGCTTTTGTCTACCTCTTCAATATCACTCACATCTCTCCTTCTCTTTCACCATGGACTAAGCACATTGGCCTTCTTTCATAAATCTCATAAAATTTTGCAGGTTGAGTGATTTCAGTTTGTAATTTATTTGCATTGTAATGTAGTGTATTGTCAAAAATAAAAACCTGATTATCAGCCAGAGATCTGACAAAGAAATTGATTTTAGAAGGGGAGCATCTATACTAATGTTTAATGGAGATGAATATTTCAATGGGTTTTATAACCAGTCATTTGATAAGTAAACATTTCTAGGTTATGATAACTTTTACTCTCAAGGGCTTAATGAATTTTGAGATAACAAGGAAGTTCTATCTTTCTGTATCTATGTCCATGAATCCCAGACACATAAAGGTAAAAGAGTAACTTTCTATGGAAGTGCAGCATGGTTGGGAAAGAGCACTATTCTGGAAGTTATGAGTGCTGTGTCCCACTGTAGACTCTGCCACTAAGTAAGCTGTCAGGGAGGGCGTAAGCAGGCCATTTAACCTTTCCCTGCCTCATTTTATTTCTATGAAAAGGAAGAAAATGGAATTCATCATTATTCTCAACCTTTCCACTCCACAGGGATTCCTTTTATTACATGCCCCCAATTTTCATAATATGTTGAGAAATTTTGTCTACTAACAATTGTTAGCAATTTATGTTAACATATGCATTGTTAACATATCCATGTTCATTGTTAATTTATCAAAAACATACATAGTTTCCCATTCTGGTTAGCATTAAATAATTAATTGACATTAGATGAATTTTCCATCAAAAGCAAAGAAACGTCATATTTAGTTTGCCTGGCTGGCTTTACCTTGTTTAACTAAGAGGCTGCAGGTTGGGACTCTCTGGTCCCAATCAGCAATGTTTCTTTGAAAGTCTGGAAGTCAATGTTATGTATAAATTCATCTAGTCTAATGGTTTTTTTAGATGATCCTTCACAGAGTCCTGGGGCTCAGCAGAATGGCTCAAAGCAGAAATGAGGCTGGAACAAGGAGGTGAAGCAAGGTGTCTTAGGGCCCCCAAACCTATTTTATCTAGAGTAACCCACTTTTTTCTGTTTGATATATTGGGGTTTGCCTAAGACTATTTGAAGAAAGGGTTTAAACTATTAAAAATAATTTGAAAAATTTAACATATGAACTTGATTGCATAGATGAGGATAATGAAGCCTAGGAAAGTTAAATGAAAATTGTCCAAGGTTACAGAGCTAATTCATGGCAAAATATTCATTTAGACAATCAACAAATATCTATTGAACACTATGGAAATAAAAATTATAAATGTAAAACTGGTTCAGTCTTAGTCTAAAAACAACCTGTGGGTCACCATGATATTTAATAAAAATCATTGGGATGAAAGAGTCTTTTCTTTTCTTCTTTTTTAAATGTTATTTTGAGCATACGTTTAATAAAGCCGGGGACAAGGAAGGGCTTAGGATAGAAGAAGCAACAGGAGAGCCTAGGTGGGGCTGCTATCAGCTCAGTGAGGAGTCAGAGAAAAGGGGACTTTAGAGACATGTTCAGGGGGTTAGCCTTGGATGAGCTGAAGCTGCGGCTGCCCATTGCTGTCCTGGTTGCAAGTCTCCTGGAGTCCCTTAGAGTTTAGGAGATGCAAGTCTGTCTGGGAAGAAGTGGAGGAGGAGGAAGGCGCAGGCATGCTCCTGGGAAGGATAGCGCGCAAGAATCTTATTTTGATGAAGAGCTGACCTTATGGTGTGTGTCTACTACTGTTCAGTAAAACAAGGAAGAGAGGGCAGCAGAATATTTGCATTCTGATTATCAAAGGAGAGCAATGAACAAAGAGTCCTGTTAAGAGACAGGCCAGGTGGGGCAAAGGTCTTATTTCAATTTAAATCAATAGGGGCTCTGCCTCTGATTGTCAAACTTGTGGTCTGTTCAGTGTCTACATAGGAGGAGACAAGAGCTCTGCCTCCCCAAGATTATTTATAAGGTTTTTGTTTCATTTCCCAGATTAAGCATGTGATTACCACTGAGCTTGGAAAAACAGGTTGCTATGAGAAATGTGTCAATTTAATCTATAAAATATATTTGTAAAACTCAATTGGTTGAATTTGCTCAATTTAAGCAGTTAATAAACTCACTGGTAGTATGATAATTTACCCATGACTGGGTATTAGGTATGTTTACTTGTTAGTCTAAAAACTACAGACCCTCTGGTTCTAGCTTTCTCCTTGCATACTATTTGAAATAAAGGGTGTTGTTAGCAGATTCATTACAAACCTAACACAAAGCCTCATTCCTTCTCAGCACCAATCAAGCACCAGCCCTTCTAGGCATTGAGGATGCAGCAGTGAACATGTGGGAGTTTCCTGTTTCTGTGGACCAATTGGTCTCTTGCTTTCTGACCCAATGCTGTTTCCACTGCACTATGCAAAGTTGAAGGCTCATTTTAATGTTTTGCAAATACTTGTCATTTCAGAGTATGAGCGTACTTACATCTCCTCCACATTATTTATTCATTTATTCAACAAATATTTATTGAGTAGCTGCTATTACCAGGCTCTTGGCTAACTGCTGGGCACACTTAACATGAGTTAGCTCTCAAAATGCTTGCGGAGTAATGGCAACATAGATTTGGAAACAAATTTCAAAGCAGCAGCATAAGAACAACTGTGAGAGAGGAACGAGGTACAGACATACTACACAATAGCGGTAATATGATTAACTCTCTCTGGCATGATATCCAAACTTGGATTTGAAAGGTTAACAGGGGTTTCCAAGGTAAATCAAGGATGGTGGGAGCAGGACTGGCATATAGAAAGGTATAGAGACAAGTGAGAACATGCACATCCTGAGAAGTAAACACTGGTATTGAAGGAGTCTGAAGTACAGGTGGATGGGAGGCAGAAAATTGATGGAATCTTTATCTAATGGTCTCTGTTTGCTCTGTGAGTTAAGAGAGATGGACATTTACTAGTACTTTTATTTTTATTTTTTTACAATGAAGAAGCAGAGGCTGGGTAGGAAGTTTGTATGGAGGTTTTAAAAAGCTGCTAAATTTTTTATAAGGTAGAAAGGATTGGAAAAAAACTAAAGGTCCATTAATAGGGGACTGGTTTAATAGATTACAGTCTATCTGTGCAATGGAATACCCCACAGCCAGGAAAAAAAGACTTGTACTGATATATACTGATATGAAAAGTTGCACAAGATATATTATTTGGTGAAAACAAAGCAAGCTGCAGAACTCTGTGTACTAATTTCACTTTTAAAGTAAAAGGCAGTAGAAAATAAAAATATTTTCTTACTAGAGGCCCAGTGCACGAATTTGTGCACCAGTGGGGTCCCTTGGCCTGGCCTGTGGGATGGGGCTGAAACGGCTCTCTAACATCCTCTGAGGGGCCCCAGATTGTGAGAAGGTGCAGGCCAGGCCAAAGGACCCCACTGGTGCACAATCAGGGTCAGGCAGGGACATGGGAGGTTGGCCAGCTGGAGAGGGACTGCAGGAGGGCTCCAGGGCATGTCCGGCTTGCCTCGCTCAGTCGCAATCAGCTGGACCCCAGCAGCCAGCTAACCTACGGGTCAGAGCGTCTGCCCCCTGGTGATCAGTGCACGTCATAGAGAGTGGTTGAGCAGCCTGAGTATATCATTAGCATATTATGCTTTGATTGGTTGAACGGATGACCAGACAACTGGACACTTAGCATATTAGGCTTTTATTATATAGAATATGCATAAAATATCTCTGGAAGAAAGCACAAGAAAATAATAATAGCTTTGATTGCCCATGGGGAGAGAAGCTGAATGGCTACAGCACAACAAGGTCAGGGAAGGTGGACACTTTATTCCATATGGTTTTGAATTTTGTATCACAGGAATGCATTGTATATTCAAATATAAATTTAAAATAAAAGTTCTAAAGTATTTTTAATAAAATGGAAAAGAGTAATTTCTGAAGGCAATGGAAGATAAAACTAATTAAATATTGACTTCATGGCTATGTTCCTCTGGAACCTTGTACTTAAGCCTAACTTTGGGAAATATTTATTTTCATTAGCAATTCCTATTTAGGAAATGAGTTGGTTGAATCACGTAGATCAGACCTGAAGAGTGTCTACAGAAAAACCTAACCAAGCTGCTGGTTTGGACCCTTAAGCCAGTGTCTCCAACCAAGGCTTCTCCAGCATACCAACAACAGCATTGCTTTGGTTACATCAAAGCAGCACCTCAAAAATTATTCCACTTCCTTTATTGTATGTGTTGGTGCAAACCCCTGTTGGTACAAAGTGAGTTAAAACAGAACTCTGCCCTTTAGGAGCTAGGAAGTTAAAAGGACACTAATTAGTACTTCTACATGAACAAATAATGAATATGACTGACTTGTGTGTGTGGATTGTCAAATCACTTCCTATCTTACAGTTATACCACTTTATCTCTAAGCAAACACATAAAGACATCTTCTGGGTATTTGTTAATGAGCCTGTGAAGTAGCATCTACCTTCCAGATAATGTCAGGCAATGGTGATACAGGGAGGACCAAACATTAGTCCCTGGTGTCTGGGACCACAGAGGGCAATAAAGAAGCGAGCCGTGAAAGAATCCAAGATGGCGGCGTAGGTAAACACCTAAACTGCTGCCTCGCACAACAATTTCAAAACTACAACTAAAAGACAAAACATCTATCACCCAGAACCACGGGAAAGCTGGCTGAGTGGAAGTTCTACAACTAGAAGGAAAGAGAAAAGAGCATTAAGATGTGCATGAGCGCTGAAAAGCTGAGGTACGGAGGCATGTGATCCGGGCTGGCAGCAGGCATTGCTTTTTTCAACCTGAAGGGAGACAAGCCCCTGATTACTCTGAAATCCAGTCTCTGGGGAGACACAGGGAACCCAAACTCCTACGGGGAGAAGCTGCACTGTCTGCCAGTGAGGGTGGCTTGCTTGCGGAGCTGCATGCAGGAATAATTGTTTACTGCACTAGGGCACGGGACTCGGGGATGCCTTCGGGGATGCAGAGCTGGCTAACTAGCAGCCATTGCTGTTTGCCACGCCCTAGCCTAGTGACACCCTGAGACCCCGCCCTGCACAACCTACAAACCCACCCCAAGCTCCAAGCAGCGGCTTTAGCATAAGAAAGGCCTGCCCTATCGCAGCTTAACCTAGCAAACGTGCAGCCCGGATCAGACAGCTCCAAAACCTCCAAACCCCAAGCAAAGAGGAGAAAACTGTAGCTCTCACTGTAGCTCCTGCTGGGTGGACTCAGACAGTAGCTGACCTGTACCCCATTGGAGATCCAGAAGCCAGTGTACCTAGTAGTCAGTGTGAGACACCAGATTTCAACTCCTCACATCCATAAGTAACACATTCAAGAGGCAGACTCAGTGAGCACCAAAGCCCCACTGAAACAAGTCCTGCCCCATAAGCGTGTCTTCAGCGCAGCAGTTCTTCCATTATAGACACAGCAAGTGCTCACAGCTAATTGGCCTAGAGGTCAATTCCTCCCAATGTACCAACAGCAATTAAGGCTTAACTACACCAAGACTTTGCACTCAGCCCACAAAGGGGTGTACCAAGAGCATCCACCTCATGTGATTGAGGAGGCTGAGCTACTGCCCCCTATTGATCACCTATCACACAAAGCTACTCCATCAACACAGGGAAGCAGCCAAATGTGGAGACAAAGAAACATGTCATGAATGAAAGAAACAGAGGAAAGCAAACTACTGGATGACATAGAGTTCAGAACCACATTTATAAGGTTACTCAAGAATCTTCTTAAAACCGCTGAGAAACTTGATGAGACCTTTAAGGATATTAATGAGAATGCCAAAAAATGGAAAAGGATCAGTCAGAAATGAAGCATACACTGTCTGAAATAAAGAATATACAGAAACTCAACTGTAGATCAACGTACCCCAAGAATCAAACCAAATATCTGAAATATGTGGAAACAAAAAACATCCAACCAGAAAAACAAAAAGAAAAAAGAATCCAAAAACATGAAGATAGTGTAAGGAGCCTCTGGGACAACTTTAAGCAAACCAACATCCGAATTTTTGGGGTGCCAGAAGAAGAGAGAGAGCAAAATATTAAAAACCTATTAGAAGAAATAATGACAGAAAACTTTCCCTACCTGGTGAAAGAAATAGACTTACAAGTCCAAGAAGCACACAGAACCCCATACAAGAGGAATCCAAAGAGGACCACACCAAGACACATCATAATTAAAATGCCAAGGGCAAAAGACAAAGAGAGAATCTTGAAAGCAGCAAGAGAAAAAACAGTTAATTACCTACAAGGGAGTACCCATACGACTGTCAGCTGATTTCTCAGCAGAAACTATGCAGGCCAGAAGGGGAGTGGCAAGAAATATTCAAAGTGATGAACAGCAAGAACCTACAACCAAGATTACTCTACCCAGCAAAGCTAGCATTCAGAGTTGAAGGTCAGATAAAGAACTTCACAGACAAGAAAAAGCTAAAGGAGTTCATCGCCACCAAACCAGGATTACATGAAATGCTGAAGGGTATTCTTTAAGAAGAGGAAGAAGAAGAAAAAGGTAAAGATAAAAATTATGAACAACAAAAGGACATCAAATACATACCTACCAACAAGTGAATCTAAAAATCAAGTGAATAAAAATCTGAAGAACAGAATGGACTGGTGAATATAATAGAATCAGGGACATAGAAAGGGAGTGGACTGACTACTCTCAGGGGAAGCAGGTGTGAGGGGTGCGGGAAGAGATTGGACAAAAATCTTACTCCTATGGATGAAGACAGTGGCGGGGGGTAAGGGCATGGGGTGGGGTGGGGTGGGGAATCAGGTGGAGGGGAGCTATGGGGGGGAAAAAAAATAGGAACACCTGTAATAATATGAACAATAAAGATTTATTTTAAAAAAAAAGAAATAATGACAGAAAACTTCCCCCACCTGTTGAAAGAAATAGACTTACAAGTCCAGGAAGTGCACAGAACCCCAAACAAAAGGAATCCAAAGAGGACCACACCAAGACACATCAGAATTAAAATGCCAAGGGCAAAAGACAAAGAGAGAATATTAAAAGCATCAAGAGAAAAACAGTTAATTACCTACAAGGGAGCACCCATACGATTGTCAGCTGATTTCTCAACAGAAACTATGCAGGCCAGATAGGAGTGGCAAGAAATATTCAAAGTGATGAATAGCAAGAACCTACAACCAAGATTACTCTACCCAGCAAAGCTATCATTCAGAATTGAAGGGCAGATAAAGAGCTTCACAGACAAGAAAAAGCTAAAGGAGTTCATCACCACCAAACCAGTATTATATGAAATGCTGAAAGATATTCTTTAAGAAAAAGAAGAAGAAAAGGGTAAAGATAAAAATTATGAACAACAAATACATATCTATCAACAAGTGAATCTAAAAATCAAGTGAATAAAAAATCTTATGAACAGAATAAACTGGTGAATATAATAGAATCAGGGGCAATAGAAAGGGAGTGCACTAACAATGCTCGGGGGAAAGGGGGTGTGGGATGTGCAGGAAGAGACTGGACAAAAATTGTTTACCTATGGATGAGTACAGTGTGTGTATGCGGGGGGGGTAAGAGCTCTGGGTGGGGTGGGAACCGGGGTGGAGGGGAGCTATGGGGGGAAAAAGAGGGACAATTGTAATAATCTGAACAATAAAGATTTATTAAATTAAAAAAAAAAGAAGCGAGACGTGAAGAGAACATTAGAATAAAATGTGGTTTCATCAGAGAGGCAAGAGCAGATTTCTGTGGGAGCTTGAGGAAGGAATGCGAACTCTGCCCAGTCGACTTAGGAAGGGCTTCCTCGAAAAGAAAATCTGGAAAATCTGTACCCAAGTTTTATTTATTTATTTTTAATATATTTTTATTGATTTCAGAGAGGAAGGGGGGGGGAGAGAGAGAGAGAGAGAGAGAGGGAGAGAGAGAGAGAGAGAAACATCAATGATGAGATCAAGCCGCAACCTTGGCATGTGCCCTGACCGCCTGACCGTGAGTGAAATAGTGACCTCCTGGTTCATAGGTTGATGCTTAACCACTGAGCCATGCCAGCTGGGCAGTAACCCAAGTTTTAAGTGAGAAGTTGTTGTTGAGGGAGGATGAGAAGGACATTCCAGGCAAAGAGAATACAATGTGCAAAAACAGCGAAGCTTAGAATCACATGATGTGTTTGTGGGACTCCAAGCAGCTTGATATGACTACAGTGTCAGGTGCTTTTCTGGGAGTGGCAAGCATCGGGCCGAAAGGCAGGTTCAGACAGGGTTATGAAGTGCCTCATGTGCTAGGCTAACAAGTTTAGACTTTGTCATGTCAGTGAAATACTGTGGTCTCAGTCACCATACTGAGAGGTCGGTACGTTGCCGTTACTGTCTAACCCTCTTTGAAGCAGGTCTTCCTTCTGTTGGCTTTCGTAATATGATTAGAGGCAGAATAAGGATGTGGAAGGCAAATTTCTAAACTAAGTGTTACCTCCCCCATTCTTCCTTTTTGCTTTTCTTCCACATCTAATTAGTTATCAAAGTTTGTGACTATTCTGTCAAATACTTTCTTTGTTTTTCTTAGAACAACTTAGTATTTACCTGTTTCAGGTACTGGGGGTAAGGGCTTTATATATACCATCTTATTCAATCCTCAAAATAGTCCTGTTTTATTCAGGGTTATTGGTAGCAAACAGCAGGTAACTTAAGCAGAAAAGGAATTTACTGGGAAGGTATCAGGCAACTCACAGAATCCATAGGGAGTTGAAGAACTGGGTTCAGGGGGGAGCCAAGAGAAGAATCAGAGCACAATTTCCCAAGACATGCCCCTCCACTCCTCTGGATTCTAATCTCCCCAAGAGTCCTTGAAGATTCTCAAACTGACCCCAGTGCCTTGTATTACTATCCCCCAGTACAGAGAGATGTGAGCATCAGCTGGCCCTGCACAGAGCACATACCTATGCCCTGGATGCCGGAGACAGGCAATAGACCAGCTTTCCCTTTGAGGCTTTCACTTACATTTGGATTCACTAAAATTAGGGAAGATGTTCAGTTACTAGACAACAAAAACGATAAACACCCACAGTGCATTTTGTAGACAAGGGAATAGACTTAAAGCAGGTAGATTAGTTACCCAAATAACAAAGCTAGTCAGTGGTGGAGCCAGGATTGGAGCCCAAGTCAGTTTTTCTGCAAAGCCCACGCAGTTATGCAATCCTCTGCATTGCTTTCTCTGAACCATTCCAGCTCTATTTCACAGCCCACACACCAGTCCTGCTCCTATCCCCCCGTTTGTATTATTGCCTCCTACCTGGTTGCCCTGCTTTGTGCTCCCCCATCTCAGTTTATTCTCTACACAGTTGCTAAGATAATATTTTTCAAGTACATCTACATCATGTCAGCCTCTAGTTAAAAAACCTATGACTCACCCCTTCAAGAGCCTTTTCTGACTAATACCATTCCACACTGATCACTCCCTCGGTAATCAGACAAACAATGTTGCCACAGTACCATTACAGATGTCTAATTTATACTACACTATCTTATGCTTATTAACAGTCTTTAGCTGTCACATTTAAATATGACTTCACTAAGGTCAAAGAGCCTGGTCTCTGCTGCTTTACCAACTCTAGTGACAGATACTAGCATCTTCTGCAGTGCATGGCTTCTCATCTTTGAATACCAGGGCCCACCAGGGTATTATACTACTATCATCAATGTTACTATCTACAGAGCACTATCATTTGCTAATTCATTATTAGCTTCCCTGAAATTTCCCAGTTGCTTCATATGTTTCTCTGTCACATACACCAAGCCCCACTAACAGTGTGTTAAAAAATTTCTGACAAACAACAATAAAAAAAACACCACAAATAATTGCTGACAACGATAATATTTTTATTTCATTTTTGAAAATGTTTTATTCCATCCTCAGATACTGTAAGTTAAGCAAAGGTAAAAATGATCTTTTTTCAGAGCTATGAGGTGAGAGGAAATAATATTTAGAGGAGGCTCCCCTTTCTGATTAAGAATAATAAAAGTAACATAAGCATGGAGCATAACTTGCAATTGGGTAATCTGGCTGGCCAGGTTAGCACTTCGACACTCCTGTAGGATAGCCTCTTGCCTGATTCTTGAACTGCCTTCATATGGCAAAGGGCATCATTAGCAGCTAATACTGCCCTGGACCCTCAAAGACTTCTAGATTCTTCTGAATCCAGACCAAGGAGGCCAAGAACCAGAATGACACAGACGTTTCACTTCCTATTTGCCTGTGCTCTGGTTACTTTTTTTCAGAATCTGTCTTTTTTTTTTGAGTTTATGACACCAGAGGAGGTCATACCTACACACAAGTGAACACAACTTGAAGTCAGTGCTTTCAGTAGAATGAACAAAACTCAGAATTTATTTAAAGGATACTCCTATATGCTCTGGTCATTTTATAGGTGTCAAGAGTAAGGATAAAAAAAATATAGGTTTTCTGTCTTCAAGGAGTTAACCTTCTATCTGGGGAGACAAATCTATTAAATAAATAACTGATGAACTATCAGATCTGCAATAATTAAGTCTGTACTGGGTATAAGAATGGCCAATAAAGTTCTTCAAGTATTTAATGTAGGAGATCAAAATTTCAGTTATGTTATTTGGGCTACCAATAATATCTTGGCTTCCTCCTGTTTGTCTTTAGGACTTCTAATTTGTTCTACAGTTCCTCCAAAGTCTTTTTCTTTTGTTCTTAATTTCTTGGTTAATCCTCACCTAAGGATATTCTTCCCATTGATTTTTAGAGAGAGTGGAAGGGAGGGAGGGGGAGAGAGAGAGAAAGACATCAATGTGAGAGAGACACATCGATTGATTGCCTCCTGCGTGAGCCCCAGTGGGGGCCAGGGGTCGAACCTGCAACCCAGATATGTGCCCTTGACCAGGAATCAAACCACGACCCTTTGATGTGTGGACTGATGCTCTACCACTGAAAAACACCAGCCAGGGCTCTATATTTTTTATTGTTGACAGTATTACAGATGTCCCCTATTTTCATCCCCTTTGTCCCCCTCCACCCAGCCCCCACCCCATGCCAGGCCTTCACCAATGGGCTAAGCATATGTGCATATAAATTCTTCGATTAATCTTTTCCTGCCCTCTCCTTCTCCTCCCCCCCCCCCTCCCGCCAAGATCTGTCAGCCTGTTCCATGCATCCATGCCTCTGGGACCTATTTTGTAAAGCCCCTCTGGTAAGGAGCTTTTTTTCTTTTTCTTTTTGTTTGTCAGTTTATTTTGTTCAATAGATTCCACATATAAGTGAGATCATGTGATAGTTCTCTTTTCCTGACTGGCTTATTTCACTTAGCATAATAATTTCCAGGTCCATCCATACTATCTCAAAGGGTAAGAGATCCTTCATTTTTATGGACACATAGTATTCCATTGTGTAAATGTACCACTGCTTTTTTATCCACTCATCTACTGATGGGCACTTGGGCTACTTCCAGATCTTAGTATTGTAAATAACACTGCTATGAACATAGGGGTGCATATATTCTTTCTGATTGGTGTTTTGGGATTCTAAGGATATATTCCTAGAAGTTGGATCACTGGGTCAAATTGCAGTTCCATTTTTAATTTTCTGAGGAAACCCCACAGTTTTCCATAGTGGCTGCACCAATCTACAGTCCCACCAGCAGTGTGCTAGGGTTTCCTTTTCTCCACATCCTTGCCAGCACTTGTTGTTTGTTGACTTATTGATGGTAGCCATTCTGGCAGATGTGAAGTGATATGTCATTGCAGTTTAAATTTACATCTCTCTGATTAGTGACATTGAGCATTTTCTCATGTCTATTGGCCATCTGTACATCCTCTTTGGAAAAATGTCTATTCAGGTCCTTTGCCCATTTTTTTTTTTTTTAATTCTCACCTGAGAACATGCTTAGAGAGGAAGGGAGAAAGAAAAAACAAACAAACACCAACATGAGATAGAAACATTGATTGGTTGCCTTCTGTACATGTCTTAACCAAGGATCAAACCTGCACCCTGAAGGGGATTTGAATTGGCATCCTTTCAGTGCACAGGATGACACTCAACCAACTGAGCCACCCTGGCCGGGCGCTTTGCTCATTAAAAAAAAAGAAAAAATACACACACACACACACTATCTAATAAAAGAGTAATATGCAAATTGACACCCACAAGCCATGCCCACCAGCTATGCCCACCAGCCCATCAGGAGGGAATATGCAAATAAACCCAACCAAGATGGCTGCAGCCACAGAGAGCAGGAGGGAGGCTTGGGTTTCTCTGGCAATGGAGGAAGCCAAGCTTTCCGCCTGCCCTTGCCAGCCCAGGCCTCCACTCAATGCTACAAAGTTTTAATTATGGAAGATAAATAAAGCCCAACAGAAATGGCCACAGCCACGGAGCTGGAGAGAGCAGGAGGCTAGCGTTGCCCAGGGTGATGGAGGAAGCCAAGCTTCTGCAGATCTGGCCTGCTTTGGCCTCTGCTTAAGGCTACAAAGTTCCAATTATAGAAGATACATAAATCCCAACAGAAATGGCTGCCGCCACAGAGCGAGCAGAAGGCTTGGCTCCGCTCCAGGCTACAAAGTTTCAATTGTAGAAGATAAATAAATCCCAGATACCAGGGCCTCTGCTTGAGTCACGGGGGGGGGGGGGGGGGGGGGGGGGAAAGGCATGGCCGGCCTGCAAACAAACCACAGGCCCCTCACCCAGGCCACCCCACACTCCAAGGGAACCCCCACCTTGATCCGGGACACCCTTCAGGGCAAACCAGCTGGCCCCCACCCATACACCAGGCCTCTATCCTATCTAATAAAAGAGTAATATGCAGATTGACCATCACTCCAACACACAAGATGGCTGCCCCCATGTAGTCAAAGATCCTGCCCCCATGTGGACACAAGATGGCCACCACAAGATGGCCAGCAGGGGAGGGCAGTTGGCAGGAACCAGGCCTGCAAGGGAGGGCAGTTGTGGCGATCAGGCCAGCAGGGAAGGGCAGTTAGGGGTGACCAGGCCTGCAGATGAGGGCAGTTAGGGGTGACCAGGCCTGCAGATGAGGGCAGTTAGGGGTGACCAGGCCTGCAGGGGAAGGCAGTTAGGGGCAAACAGGCTGGCAAGGGAGCAGTTAGGCATCAATCAGGCTGGCAGGGGAGTGGTTAGGAGGTGATCAGGCTGGCAGGCAGAAGCAGTTAGAGGCAAGCAGGTGAGCAGTTGGGAGCCAGCAGTTCTGGATTGTGAGAGGGATGTCCGACTCTCCATTTAGGCCTGATCCCACTAAATGGGCAGTTGGACATCCCTCGAGGGGTCCCAGATTGGAGAGGGTGCAGGCTGGGCTGAGGGACAACCCCCCCCCCCGTGCATGAATTTCATGCACCGGGCCTCTAGTGTGTGTGTGTGTGTGTGTGTGTGTGTGTGTGTGTGTGTGTGTGTTTAATTTCAAAGAGGAATGGAGAGAGAGATAGAAACATCAATGATGTGAGAGAATCATTGATCGGCTGCCTCCCATACGCCCCCTACTGGGGATCGAGTCTGCAACCTGGGCATGTGCCCTTTACTGGAATTGAAACCAGGACCCTTCAGTCTGCAGGCTGATGCTCTATCCACTGAGCCAAAACAGCTAGGGTGCTTTGCCCATTTTTAAATTTGTTTGTCTTCCTTTTGCTGAGCTGTATGAGTTCTTTATACGTATTGAAAAATAACCTCTGATCAAATGTATCATTGGCAAATATGTTCTCCCATATAGTGGGTTCTCTTTTTATTTTGATGATGGTTTCTTTTGCCATACAGAGATTTTTAGTTTGATGTAGTCCCTCTTGTTTATTTTCTCCTTAGTTTTTTTTTTTTTTTTTTTTGCCCTAGGAGATGTATCCATAAACATATTGCTATGAGAGATGGCTGATATAATTTTTATGGTTTCACTAGAGGCCCGGTGCACAAAATTCCTGCATGAGGGAGGGGTGTCCCTCAGCCCAGCCTGCACCCTCTCCAATCTGGGACCGCTCGGGGGATGTTCGACTGCCCATTTACAGGGATCAAGCCATAGGGGTGTGGCCAGCCTGGGTGAGGGGCTGATAGCTGTTTGCAGGCTGGCCAAGCTTCCCAGAGGGGACTCTCACCCCATGGGGGTGTGGCCCAGCCTGGGTAAGGGGCTTTTTTTCTTTTTCTTTTTCTTTTTTCAGCGCCTCCTTGATGGGGGCCAGGGCTGGCTGGAAGCAGGTATTTGGGATCTATTTATCTTTTATAATTGAAACTTTGTAGCCTTGAGCAGAGGCCAGGGCCAGCCAGGGAAGGCTGGAAGCTTGGCTTCCTCCATCGCCAGAGGCAACGCAAGCCTCCTGCTTGCTCCAGCTCTGTGGCTGCCGCCAGCTTAGTTTGGTTAATTTGCATGCTCACTCCTGATTGGCTGGTGGGTGTAGCAGATTAATGGTTAATTTGCATGTTTCTCTTTTATTAGTGTAGATGACTTACATTTAAGTATTTTATCCATTTTGAGTTTATGCTTGTGTATGGTGTTAGTGATCTAGTTTCATTTTTCTGCATGTATCTGTCCAATTTTCCCAAAACCATTTATAAAAGAGGCAGTCTTCACTCCATTGTATGCTCCTGCCTCTTTTGTCAAATATCAATGGACTGAAATGTCATGGGTTAATTTCTGGGGTCTCTGTTCTGTTTCATGGATCAATATGCCTATTCTTGTGCCAGTACCAGGCTGTTTTGATTACAATGGCTTTATAGTATAGTTTGATATCTGGTATTGTGATCCCTCCAACTTTGTTATTCTTCCTCAAGATTGCTGCAGCTATTTGGTATCTTTTTTGTTCCATATAAGTTTTTGAAATATTTGTTCTAGATCTGTGAAATATGGCATTGGTATTTTAATGGGGATTACATTGAATTTATAGATTGCCTTGGGTAGCACAGACATTTTGATTATATTAATTCTTCCTACCCATGAACACTGTATATGCTTCCACGTGTTTGTATCTTCCTCTCTTTCTTTTTTCAATGTCCTATAGTTTTCCAAATACAGTTATTTTACCTCCTTGGATAAGTTTATTCCTAGGTATCTTATTTTTTTGTTCTTGTAGCAATAATAAGTGGGATATTTTTTTGTTTGTCTTTCTGAGAATTCATTATCCTATATTTGTATTGTAGTTGATTTCTAGTTTCATGCCATTGTGACCCAAGAAGATGCTTGATATGATTTAAATTTTCTTGAATGTATAGACTTATATTGTGTCTTAACATGTGGTCTATTTTTGAGAATGTTCCACATGCACTTGAAAAGAATGTATATCCTGTATCTTTTGGATTAAATGTTCTGTAAATATTAATTAAATCCATCTGGTCTAGTGGGTCATTTAATATCACTGTTTCCTTGTTTATTTTTGGTCTGGAAGATCTATCCAGTGATGTCAGTGGCATGTTAAAGTCTGCTACTATGACTGTGTTGCTGTCGATCTCTCCCTTAAAGTCCTTCAAGAGTTTTTTCATATATATGTATGTATTGGTGCTCCTATATTGGGTGCATTTATGTCTACAAGGGTTATAGTCTCTTGTTAAGTCAATCCCTTCAGTATTATACAGTGATATTCTTTGTCTCTTTTGTGACCTTTGTTTTGAAGTCTATTTTGTCATATATAATATTGCTATCCCCACTTTCTTTTCCCATTTCCATTAGCATGGAAAATTGTTTTGTATCCCTTCACTTTCATCCTGTGTGAGTCTTTTTTTCTGAGATGTGTCTCTTGTAGATAGCATATATATGAGTCTTGTTTTCTTATCTATTCAGCTACCCTATGCCTTTTGATTGGAGCATTTAATCCATTTACATTCAAGGTTATTATTGACAGACTAGAGGCCCAATGCATGAAATTCGTACAAGGAGCTCAGCCCTTACAGCCCCTCACAGCCTCAGCTGCAAGGTTGTCCAGATGGTTGTTCTGCTGTTTGGTCTAATTAGCACATTAGCTATTTATTATATATTTACTTATTGCCATTTTTTTTATTCTTTATGCCTATGTTCCTCTCTCTTTCTTCTTATTTTACTTTATTGATTTCAGAGAGGAAGGGAAAGGGGGTTGGAGAGATAGAAACATCAATGATGAGAGAGAATCATTGATCAGCTTCCTCCTGCATGCCCCACACTGGGAATTGAGCCTGCAACCAAGGCATATGCCCTGACTGGGAATCGAACTTTGACCTCTAGGTTCATAGATGGATGCTCAACCACTGAGCCACTGTAGCCGAGCTCTTTCTTCTTCTCCCAGCAATCCCTTTAACATTTCTTGCAATGCTTGATTGGTGGTAATAAGCCTATAGCCTTTTTTTGATCTGGGAAGGTCTTTATTTCACCTTTAATTTTGAATGATAGTCTTACTGGATAGAGCAGTCTTGGCTTCAGATCTTTGCTTTTTATTACTTTGAATACTTAATGCCATTTCCTTCTGGCCTATAGTGTTTCTGTTGAGAAATCAGCTGACAGCCTTTTGGGAGCTCCCTTATAGGTTTCTTTCTTGCTGACCTTAAGATTCTTTCTTTGTCTTTAGTATTTGTCATTGTAATTATGACGTGTCTTGGTGTGGGTCTCTTCAGGTTCCTCTTGGTTGGAACTCTCTGTGCTTCCTGATCTTATGTGACTTTTTCCTTCACCAGGTTAGGAAAGTTTTTTGTCATTATTTCTTCAAACTGGTTCTCTATCCCTTGCTCACTTTCTTCTCCTTCTGAAATTCCTATGATGTGTATGTTATTCTGTTTCCTGTTGTCCCAAAGTTCCCTCAAACTGTATTCAAACTTTTAAAGTATTTTTTTTCTTTTTGCTGCTCTGCTTGATTTTTTTCTACCTTGTATTTAAATTTGCATATTCGATCCTTTGTTTCTACTAACCTACCTCTAATTCCTTCCAGTGTATTCTTTATTTCAGCTATGTCATTTTTCATTTCTGACTGGTTGTTTTTCAGTTTCTATGTCATTTTCTATGCTGTTGAAAAACATTACTTTGTAAATTGCTTGCCTCCAATTCATTTAGCTCTTTTTCTGTTGATTCTTCCTGTTTTCCCATTTTTGCTGTTTCTTTGCATTTGTTTCTGTGTATTTGATAAGAATGCTATGCCTTATGGGATGGCATTATTGTGGGAACCAGTTGTGTAGTCTCCTTGATCTTATGGGCTGGGTGCTCTAAGAATGCCCCTTGTGTGAGTTATGTGGGCCCTCCTGTTGCATTTGGGTCTCGATTGATATTGTCCCTTTTGTCGGTGAGCTCAGCCCTCAGGCTTGCTAACTATGAGTCTCAACCCAAACACATTGTGCCAACTTTTATACATGTGCTAACAGAACAAAACAAGACAAAATAAGATCAAACCAAAAGCAACAACAAAAGACTGAAAAAGAATACTTTAGATCTACTCTTTGTGGAGCTTGCTGGATTTTGCCTCAATGTTGTTGAATCTGGTCCCTTCGTGTGTTGGTCTTGGGAGGTTCTCTGGTGTAAGCCAATGTGAGTCACTGTCACTACCTAGCCCTAGGCATCCAACTGAAGCACAGTAGGGTGGAGCCCTAAGTTGTCCAGCAGGCAAGGCCTCCATAGCCCAGAGGCAGGGTCTGCCTCAGGTGTTGCACCTTTAATGTCCCTGTTCTGAGCTGTTCTCTCTTTCTCCACAGAACTGGGCTCTTCAGGGGTATCTGGGCCCTGGCCAGGATGGTTTAAACAGACTTGCATTGATGGTGATGCCCATAGCTTATAGCAGGAAGGGTGAGTATTTCCTATATTTCCAATGCTTCAGCTCTGCCTTGCTTGCTGGCACCCCCTTGCCACCACACCAAGCAGGCAGGGAATATAAAATTTAAAAAATCAGCCACACTTTGCACTTCAATCTTTCATTGCGGTGGGGGCCACTGTGTGGGGCCTTCACCCAGACTCTCATCAATTCAAATGTCCAAGTCCCCTGCACTGCCAGACCCAGCCACATGGACACAGAATTCCAGACCAGAGTCATTCCGCCGTGCCTTGGGTCATAGCAGCGTGGGGCAGAGCCAGCTGTTCCACAGGTGGGGAAAGGGCCGCCGCCTCTGTGCTCAAGGTGGGCAGGATGGGTGTTCTTTCCTGGGCCACACTGTCCAGCCCCTGTCCTGCTCTAGGCCAAAATTCTTCCAGAGAATAAAGGGTCCCTCAGATTCACTGATGGGTGTACAGGTCAGACTTATCCTTAGTCCCAAGTTTTGCCACATTGCCCCTCCCACAGACACTGATCAGTAGGCACTTCCCAGGCTGGTGTTGTAACAAAGCAATTGCTTTCTGTCTGAGATGGTGTGGTCTGAGTCTCCCACATGGACCAAATCACCACTGATTTGTATCACCCAATGCTATGTGGGCTCCCCTTTCCTTCTTTGTTGCTCTCCTCTTTTTCTATTTATTTGTCAATGCAGTATTTTTCATCATTGAGGCGGTTTTTTTTTTATTTGTTTGTTTTTGCAACCCCCACCCCTTAGAGACAGAAAGGCAGTTAAAGGATAAGTATAATATTGAGTCAATTGGCACAAAAGCTCTTTTCCCATGGTATGTATTGCTCTTGAGGAAAATTAATCTGATCTTAACCAATTTTACTCAAGAGAAGGCATCTTTGATAACATTTGCCCTGATCTCTTTGGCCTCCATTATTAGCTGCCAAATAAATTCTATTGATAGTACAAATATAGCTACGTGACTCTTCTCTGCTCCATTTGAATGGAAACCGTTCTGTAAAGATATTAAGATTCAATTAATTTTAGTACTCACTGTCATTACTGAGCCCCTTCATGCCTTTGCACTATGCTTAATGCTAGGGGCAGTACAACAGGAGAGAAAGGCTGGGTTTCTGTTTATAAAAGGCTCAGAGTACACATTCTGAGGATGGGAAGTTCTTTTCATAAAACCCTGTTCAGTGAGGTTTACACATATACTACAACAGTTGGTTCATATGTATGATGGCTGTGCTGTGTCAATCCTTGAAGCTTGCAAAAATTTTTTAAAAGTGTCATCAGATATATTCAAAGAGTTTCATATGCCATTTTGCCAGGACTCCTGTGACACCATTAGAGTTTTGTTCATTAACCACTGACCTTCAGTCAAGGTCCTTGAGGATAAAGATGATCTCATTCTTTGTTAACAGAATCATTTATCTTCCCCATGTGTATAGTTATAGGTGTAAAATGGAACCAAAAGCAGGTACATGTAGAAAAATGTGTTATCCCCAAAAGTTGTCACAGAGACAAAATTTCCATTCCTTAGTAAGAAACTGTAATTATATATCAAAGTTAGGGACTGATTCCTTCCAAATGAATAAATCATTTTGCCTAAATGATATATTTCACACAACACACACAGCCATGTAACTATTTTATATGAGGAATATTCATTCCCCATAGATTACATTTAATTCCTTCATACATTCTATTAAACATTAGTTGATGCAGCAGATTCATAATTGTCCAACAGAACTTGAGCATAGTCCTGACCTTTATTTTATTTTATTTTTTTAAAATATATTTTATTGATTTTTTTACAGAGAGGAAGGGAGAGGGATAGAGAGCTAGAAACATCGATGAGAGACAAACATCGATCAGCTGCCTCCTGCACACCTCCCACTGGGGATGTGTCTGCAACCAAGATACATGCTCTCAACTGGAATTGAACCTGGGACCCTTCAGTACGCAGGCCGACGCTCTATCCACTGAGCCAAACCAGCTAGGGCCTGACCTTTATTTTTAAAACTAAAGCTTGTCACACCAAGTTCTCTTTTCTTTTAAAAAATATATTTGTATCGATTTCAGAGAGGAAAAAAAGAGGGTTAGAGAGATAGAAACATCAAGGATGAGAAAGAATCATTGATTGGCTGCCTTCTGCAAGCCCCCCTGGGGATCTAGCCTGCAGCCCGGCATGTGCCCTGATTGGGAATAGAGCAGTGACCTCCTGGTTCATAGTTCAATGCTCAACCACTGAGCAACACTGACCAGGCCAAGTCCTTTTTTCTTTTTGGTCATTGTGCCCTAGAGCCAGTGGCCCTCTAATGATGAAATCAAGATATGAGATGAATCAAGCTTGGGCTTTGTTTTCACAAGAGTTAATCATATCTAGCACCTAGCTCACTCCCTTGCACATAGCAGGAGCAGGCACTGAACAAATATTTGCTGTAAATAAGAATGAACAAAAACAGTGTCCATGGATTTATAAAGTTGTCTGAGTTTTCTTGGGCTAAACCAACGATTCTAGTAGATTTATGATCTTTGAATGGCAAACTGATGAGTTTAAGTTTTAATTTTTGCTTTTGAGAAACACTATGCTCTAGGAATAGTAGATTTACTTTCTCTTGTCTTCTGCTCTAGGTCATCAGTCAGTTCCCACCTCTCACTTCAGTCCAATTCAGGACTAGTATATGGGCAGGTCTGTGATAGCATGAAAGTTATCAGTAAAGAGGAAATAAAGAAACAGAAATGTATCTCCCTTATTCCTTATCTCTTTTCTTTAACTATTTACCCTAATTGTTATATTTTTTGTAAAGTTGGTTTCTACTCCCACTTCATCCTGTCCTGCCTTCTTAGTTCCTCTGTAGAAAATTCTAGGAGAGTTGTTTTTCTCCTGAAATATAGGTGACCTAACTTTTGTTTATTGCTGGTGGAAATACAAAATGGTACAACCATTTTGGATAACAGTTTAGCAGTTTCTTATAAAAATAAACATACTTTTACCATATGACCCAGTGATTAGGCTCCTTGGATTTGCTCAAAGGGATTTAACACTATGTTCACACAAAATTTGAACATGGGTGTTTATAATGGCTTTATTCATACTTGCCCAAACTTGGAAGCAACCAAGATGTCCTTCTGTAAATGAATGGAAAAATAAACTATGGTACAGTCAGACAATAGAATATTACTTAGCACTAAAAAGAAAAGAGGTAATAAGCCATGGAAAGACATGATGGAACCTTAAAAGCATATTAATAAGTGAAAGCAGCCAGTCAGAGAAGGCTACATATTGTATGACTCCAACTATATGACATTTTGTAAAAGGCAAAAGTATGGAGATAAAAACAAAAAAAATAGTGGTTGCCAGGGGGTGGGGGTGGGAGGATGAATGGGCAGTACACAGAGGATTTTTAGGGCAGTAAAGCTATTCTATATAATATTATTATGATGAACACATGTTATTATACATTTGTCTAAACCCACAGAATGTCCATCACCAAGAGTGAACCTTTGGATGATAATGATGTATCAATATTTGTTCATTTATTGTAACAAATGTACCACTCTGGTGGGGAATGTTTATAATGGGGAAGTTTGTGTATATGTGGATGCAGGGGTTACATGGGAACACTGTTCTTTCAATTCGATTTTGCTGTGAACCTAGAACTTCTTTAAAAAAAGTTTATTTAAACAAATACATAGATATAGAAATTTAAATATATATAGATGAACCTTAATCCAGCCCTTTGTATACATAAAAACCCATCATTAGCCCAGCTTGTCTTGGCTAGAGAGAACTGGAGAGGACTGGAAAGGAAGATTAAGAGAAAAGCCTTGCAAACACCTTGTGCTTATTTCCATTCCAGTACGAGTACAGGGAAAGCCACAGCCTGTGTTCTGTTACTCAGTGGGGCACACAAAAAAGACATTGGTCTGATCAGAAATATTAGATGCTACCTGTGCAAGAATGAGAAGTTTGGCTAGTCTCTCATGCTGGGAAAGAAAAGGAAATGAAAGATGTGCTCATGGCTGGAGGCCCAGCCCTCCATACTGCTGATCACCTTTTCTGTACCCTTCCATCAGATTCCCAGGTCTGTGGTTCCAAGATTAGACTAGATATCTAGGGCCACTTGCATTAGAATCACCTTTATAAAAATTCAGATTCTCAGGCTAAGTTCCCAGAAAAACAAAATTAGTTGTTTGGTGATAGGGGACAGGGATTTGTGTTTTTAAAAAGTTCCCAGGCTTTCTGACGCAGCCAGGCTGAGAGGGTCCATGTACCTACTGCTGGCAAGGGAACAGAGAAAGGAGAAGGAAGACAAAAGGAGGAATGCTTATATGATGTGCCTAGCGGTAACTTTAAAAATATTCTTCCGGAGAAGTATTATTCGTAATGGTAGTTCTATATCAAGGAACCATTAGTTTTATTTGTAGGGATTTTTGTAAGCATTCCCGGGAACCACTAATGTATATTTGAGTCAGCAAGAAAATTTAAAGTTCAAAACAATGAATTTTAAATTTCTGATTTCAAAGAAGAGTGGAAGTTATCTTTAATTCTCTAGTCTCAGATTTTAGTCATTTGAAAAGTCAGAACTTCTGTTGCAAGAAGGTCTGGCCTTGACTTGTGATCCACTTCTGACAATTGGATTTCTCCCTTGTTTTGACCCTACATCATCCCCACTTCTTTTCTTTTCTCTATCTGTATGCCCAATGGTTCCCTTTCAACTCCTACTCTTGTCCCTCTCCCCTTAGAAGAGCTACTTGCCAGGCACTGGTCTGTTTCTTCAAATGAATGTTCTTATTCATGTTTCACAAGTCCGTAAGATTGGTGCTGTAATTATTCATGTTACTGATGAAGAAAGGGGGACTCCAATAGCTTAAGTGGTTTTCTACAGGCCACAGTTAAGTGGTTATATTCAGACCTTGTTCCCTAGCGCTGACAAGTAAGACCCTGTCTAGGCCTCCTGCTCAGAACACCAGTCCTGAACTGGGGGCTGGCATTGTTTTCCTCAGTTGTTGCTGCAGATGTGAATCTCCTGCTCTGGACCCTAGCTGGCTATCAAATGTCCCTGATGCTGACTGATTGCTTCTCTGGGTTTCAAACTAGTGACCTAGATTCTTCTCACTATGTGTACATTTCATCTGATGAAGCCAGGACCCCCCGCTCCCTGCTGAAGAAAACAAATCCAGTCCTCCTCCTGTGTGGCTCCTTTACTCTGACACTACCACCACATGCACAGTTCATCTTCTGACTCCATCTGGGTGTCCTACAGTTCAGCTTACTGTCTACCTGGAGACAGCATCAAATCCGGATGGTTAGGGGATCAATCCCATAACAGATTGCTCTTCACTTCAGATGCCATTACAAGTAGTAAATCCCCAGGACCCAAACTTCTGTCCAGTCTGGCTATCAGTCGGAAGTTCCCATAACCAGCTCCTTGAATTAGAATAATTTGCTAGAACTCAGGGAAACACTTAAGTTTACAAGTTAATGAAGAGATTTGATAAAAGATACAAATGAGTAGCCAGATGAATAGACACATAGAGCAAGGTCTTAAAGGATCCTGACCACAGGAGTTTCTGTCTCTGTGCACCTGGCGTGTGTCACCCTCCCTGCACATGGATATGCTCCCCCACCTGGAAGCTCACCAAACCCTACACTATAGGGATTTTATTGAGGCTTCCTCACATAGGTAATATCAATTATTAACTCCATTTCTAGTCCCTCTCCTCTTTCTAGAGAAGTGGGGGAAGGTAAAACTTCTAATCATGGCTTGATCTTTCTGGTAACCAGCCCCCACAAAGGAGCCCACCTGGAGTACAAAAGATGCTCTTATCATGTAGGAATCTATGCATATTTTAGGGGATCTGTGTCAGAAACATGTGTGTTGTTTGTGGTAGAGAAATCTCTCTCTCTCTCTCTCTCTCTCTCCCCGCCCCCCCTGCTGCCAAGATGGGGTGCTGAAGACAAACAACAACAACAACAAACAAACAATGCAAGCTGTTTACTGCTAAAAAGGATTTTATGCTCTGTTCTGAGCCTTCTCACTGATCTCACCCTGTTCCCTATAATTGGCCTTCCAAAAGTGAGTTAATCCAAAAGAAGTTGCCTTGATCCAATGACTATGCATAATTCCTTTCCTTTAATCCCCCCTCTACCTAAAAAGGCTCTATGCCCTGCTAGAGACTCAGCCCCCTTTCTGTTTCCTAGATCAACAGTGTCCAAACTATGTACTCGTGGAATTCTGTTCTGTTGAAACTTTTCAAGTAGTACATGGACATGAATCATTTTAAGGATATCTATTTCCAGATCCTCAAATTTTATTGGTCCTAAAATCAATTTGCCAGAGCATGTGCCTACATTTTCATCAGATATTCTCCCATTTCATATCCTTTACCCATCTCAAATCCTAGTGTGGTACTTGCCCTGGCTAAAAGAGACAAGAAAAAAACGATACTACAAAGTATTGATTTGGGGTGATTTTAATGCTTTATAAGGTTATTTAACCCACATATCTTTCTGGTTTTTCTTGTCATAAATATTTCTGGTAAAGGAGAAAAACAAGGATATTTTGGCTCTTCTTGAGAGGTTCTGGATTCTAATATAAGATAGAGTAATGTGGTGGGAGTAATGGGTGTTTTTGTTTGTTTTGTTTTGTTTAATGACTTTGTTTCTTCCATCTCCTCTGTTATCAAAGAAAGCTTCATACTGGAAGGGGAGTGCTGTGAGAGCAACATTAAGAAACCTGCAATAAGAATACTGAATGCCCTAAAAATCTTTACTCGTTAAATGAAAGCATTTCTTTTCAGCTACTTTCATCCTCAGCATGAGTCATTAACTAGGGGAAAATAAAAGACTTTAGAGAAGCCAAAGTAGACAATATTGGTGATACTGATTCCTTTCCATGCAACATTTTTCAGTACTATCAAGTTTCAAAATACATTGGCAAAAACCATCGTGAAACTTATTTTTTTGGATTCAATAACTGTTCTTCAATAAAGTAGGTAGAACCTACTCTCAAACCATACTGAATATTTATTTCATTTATGGTCAATCATCATCTTTTTTATTTTATAAAAAGTTTCATTTTTTAATTTCCTACTAACAAAAAATTAAATATATATTAGTCCTGGACTGATTATTTCTTGAGAGTATATATCTTTCCCTTCATTAAATAGATAAGAAAATTTTTTATTTCTAACCAAACTACTGTAACCATATATGATATTTTATTTAATTATTTTCAAGAGTTCAACAACAGAGTGCATATATATTCACACACACATAATTATTGAAAGAATATTATACCTTTGTTACTTTTCAAAATTTTTTTTATTGATTTTTAGAGAGAGATGATAGAAATATCAGTAATGAGAGAGATCTCAAAGATAGACCAAGAGAAAGAAGATGGCTGCTGATGGGAAGGCAGACTGCAAGATAGTGTGTAAGTGAGAAAACAAAGGGAGAGTGTGTGGTCGCATGGGGAGTGTTTGTTGGTGAGTTGAGGGACAGCTATATTCCAGGAGAGAGTGGGGGACTGCTGGACGGGGCTCCTCTGACCAGGCAGCCCCCACCACTGCTGGGTTCCCTCCCAGGGCGACTGGATCAGACGCGGAGAACACGCCATCTTGAAGGGTAAAGAGGATGTTATCGGAAGCCTGAAAATCTACAACTACAGCACCCACCGAACATCAGTCCCCAAGTGGTGCAAGCACACAGATTCAGAGGAGCTCTACACTCACCATGGAAAGGTCAGATTTTGCCTGAGATAAGGTCAGGTCTCTGGTCCCAGCAGGAGAGCGAAACGCATGCATGGTGGGAGCTGGAGGCCTGGGAAGGTCTGTGCCTAGGAAATTCTGTGGCTGTTGGGGCTGGCATGATCCATGAATGTGGAAAGGGGTCCTCAGAGCTGCTAATAGAAGGGAACTCTAAAAAGCAACCCATTTTGATCTGACGCAAAAGGACAGCCTAAAAATTTTAAAAGTATGCCAGCCGCTTAGACCTAAGGGGAAAAAAGATGGCACAGACTTGCGTGCAGCCCTGGAGTTCGCACACTTACTCTGGCTCTTTTTTCCCCCCTCTTTAAAGCCTTGCTTCTGATTACTAAGCCCAATATATAGGATCACCCAATTGGGGCCACTCTAAGAGACTGCAGGGGAAAGTTGTTTTTCTGGAACCTGGGGATCAGAGCGGGGAATAACAATCAGAGAACCAGCTCTGGGTCAACCCACTCCACCATACCGGTATTAAGTACCACAGGGAAAACAAATCTAAACACTAGCTAGAAAGGATCTATAGACCTGGAGGTCAATCCAGAAACACTGCCACCCAGGGGTTGAATCACGAATTGACTCTTGTGTAAAAACAAATAAAGGAAAATATGAAATAGAGACGTACTGCCTGCTTAAAAATCAGGACTGGCTTACAACACTGAGGAGCAGTGGAATGCAGGGAACTTCAAAACTGTGCTGACTAGGAAACAGGCATGCCAAACAGAACAGTAGAGGAAGTGAATGACCTTCACTACTGAACATTTTTATTTTTTTCATCTTTTACTTAAGAAACTATTTTTTTCTTTATTGCTTACTTGATTTTACCTTTTTAATTATTACATTTTTATTTTCAATCAGTATTATTACTACTACTATTTTACCTTTCTTTTTTTTTAAGTGTCATTTTATTTTCTCTTGATTTTACTTTGGGATTAGTATTCTACGTTCTATTTTAATCTTTCCTTTAGCATCATTTTACTCTATCTCAACTTTACCTTTATGCCAACATTCTCTTCCTCACTTTCCCCCTTTTGTTGTCCTATTAGTCTTACCCTATTCCCGCTTTAGATTTTCCCTATTCTTTCTTTTTACCTCCTGTTAAAATTTCACCCTACTTATATATCTAATTTCCAATCCTCTGCTTCAAGTCCATACACACCTCTCTCTTCTCTTTCTTCACTATCAAAAAAATTTTTTTCCTCTCTGCCCTTGTGTTGTTGTTTGCTTGATTGTTGATAATATCGATTTTTTTATGCTTCTTTGTGAGATTGTTTTGCTTTTTCTTTTTGTTTTTTGTTTGTTTGTTTTTTGCTTCTGTTTTCCCTCACCTTGCTTGATATTAGTTGTTGTTTGTAGTTTGCATTCACCTCCAGGTACTTGTTGCTAGCATTTGTTGGGATTAGTGGCTGTTCTATTGGAGTTTTCTCCACATATATACAGTTTTTTTTCCCCTCTTCTTTCTTATTCTCTCTCATTTTTTTCTTTTTCCCAATTTAATTTTTGCACTCCTTTTTTTTTCTCTTCTTCTTTCTTCTTATACTCTAATTCGCCTTTCTCCAGGATTATTAATATCGTGAATACATTTGTGTTCAATGCCTTGTGCATTGTACCATGTTGTGTTGTATTTTGTGCCTTTAAATAAATACAGGAGAGAGAGAACTACATAACCAGACACCCGGAAAAGAGAGATCATGGGGAGACAAAGAAACAGCCCGCATATGAAAGAAAAGCAGGCATCACTAGAAAAGGAAGTAAAAGAGATGGAGGCAAGCAACCTGTCAGAGAAAAAATTCAGAGAAATGGTCATAAGGTGGATGAGAAGAATGGAAGACAAATTCAACAATATGTGTAAGAACCAAGAGGAAATGAAGAAGAACCAAGAAGACATGAAAAATGACATCGCTGCTATAAGAACTCAATAGAAAGCATCAAGAGTAGACTAGAAGAAGCAGAGAACTGCATCAGTGAGCTAGAAGACAGTATAGGAAAAAATACCCAAGTAGAGCAGTTTCTAGAAAAAACAATTAAAAAGCAGGAAAAGAGAAGAGACTAAGGGAACTTTGGGACAACACGAAACAAAACAACATAAGCATAATAGGGGTGCCAGAAGGAGAGGAAGCTGAGCAAGGAATAGAAAACCTGTTTGAAGAAATAATGACAGAAAACTTCCCTGATATAGGGAAGAAAAAGCCCACACAAATTCAAGAAGCTCAGAGTCCCAAGCAAAATGAACCCCAAAAGACTGACACCAAGGCACATTATAATTAAACTAGAGGCCCGGTGCATGAAATTCATGCATGGGGGGTGTGTCCCTCAGCCCAGCCTGCACCCTCTCCAATCTGGGACCCCTCGAGGGATGTCCGAATGCCCGTTTAGGCCCAATCCTACTGGGCATTCAGACATCCCTCTCACAATCCAGGACTTCTGGCTCCCAACTGCTCACCTGGCTGCCTTCCTGATTGCCCCTAACTGCTTCTGCCTGCCAGCCTGATCACCCCTTAACCACCCCCTAACCACTCCCCTGCCAGCCTGATTGATGCCTAACTGCTCCCCTGCCAGCCTATTTGCCCCTAAATGCCCTCCCCTGCAGGCCTGGTCACTGCTAACTGCCCTCTCCTGCAGGCCTGGTCCCCCCAACTGCTCTCCCCTGCAGGCCTGGGTCCCCCGCAACTGCCCTTCCCTGCAGGCCCAGTCTCCCTAAACTTCCCTCCTCTGCCGGCCTGGTCACCCCTAACTGCCCTCCCCTGCAGGCTTGATTGCCCCCAACTTCCCTCTCTTGCAGGCCTGTTCCCTCCCAACTGCCCTTCCCTGCTGACAATCTTGTGGCGGCCATCTTGTGTCCACATGGGGGCAGCCATCTTTGACCACATGGGAGCAGCAATCTTGTGTGTTGGAGTGATGGTCAATTTGCATATTACTCTTTATTAAATAGATTGGCAAACACCAACGACAAAGTAAGAATCTTAAAAGCTGCCAGAGAGAGACAGAAAGTTACCTACAAAGGATCCCCCATCAGGCTAGCGACCAATTTCTCAACAGAAACACATCAGGCAAGAAGGGAATGGAATGAAATATACAAAGTCATGCAAAGGAAGGGTCTGAATCCAAGAATACTGTACCAAGCAAGGCTATTAATCAAAATTGAAGGTGAAATCAGGAGCTTCACAGACAAAAAAGGAATAAGGTATTTATTACTACCAAAACAGCAATGCAAGAAATGCTAAAGGGTCTGCTGTAAAAAACACACAAGAAACAAACAAAACAAAACAAAACAAAACAAATAAAAAACAGAAAAAGGAAGCGAAGAAGGAACACAGGGGTAAAGAATAAAAATGGCCACAAACAAGTACCTATCCATAATAACTTTAAATGTAAATGGATTAAATGCCCCAATCAAAAGACATAGGGTAATGGATTGGATAAGAAAACACAACCCATATATCTGCTGTCTACAAGAAACCCATCTCAGAAAAAAAGACACTCACACACTGAGGGTGAAGGGATGGAAAAAAGTTTTTCAGGCAAATGGAAATGAAAAAAAAGCTGGGGTAGCAATACATATTTCTGGCAAATTAGATCTCAAAATGAAGGACATAAAAAGAGATAAGGAAGGCCACTTCATAATACTAAAGGGAGCAATCCAACAAGAAGAAATAACTCTGATAAAAATATATGCACCCAATACAAGAACACCCAAATACATAAAAATACTCCTGGAAGATATCAAGGAAGAGATTGACAGCAATACAATCATAGACAGAGACTTTAATACCCCACTATCACCTCTGGACAAATCCTCTAAACAAAAAATCAGCAAAGAAACATCAATCCTAAATGACTAACTAGACCAGATGGAATTAAATGACATCTTCAGAACATTTCACCCCAAAGCCACAGAATATACATTCTTCTCAAGTGCACATTGGTCATTTTCAAAGAAAGACCATATATTGGGTCATAGGCAAAGTCTCTTCAAATTTAAGAAGACAGAAATCATATCAAGCATCTTCTCAGATCACAGTGGCATAAAACTGGGAATCAACTACAATAAAAACAATCCAAAAAGAAAATCAAACACATGAAGACTAAATAGCATGCTATTAAACAATGACTGGGTTACCAGAGAGATCAAAGAAGAAATAAAAAATATCACGGCAACAAATGACAATGAAAACACAACAATCCAAAATCTATGGGACACAGCGAAAGCAGTCTTCAGAGGGAAGTTCATAGCTCTACAAGACTACTGCAAAAACCAAGAAACAATGGTAATAAATTACCTAACCCTACAACTCAAAGAGTTAGGAGAGTAACAAGAAAAGCCCAGTGTAAGCAGAAGGAAGGAAATAATAAAGATGAGAGATAAACAACATAGAGACTAAAAAGACAATACAAAATATCAACAAAACCAAGAACTGGTTCTTTGAAAGGATAAACAAGATTGATGAATCTCTAGCCAGGTTCACCACGAAGCAAAGAGAGAGAACCCAAATAAACAAAATCAGAAATGAAAGAGGAGAAATAACAACAGACCCCACTGAAATACAAAGGATTGTTAAAAAAATACTATAAACAACTCTATTCCAGCAAACTGGACAACTTGGAGGAAATGGACATATTCCTAGAAAAATACAACCTCCTAAAACTCAATCAGAAAGAATCTAAACACCTCAATAGGCCAATAACTATAGAAGAAATTGAAGTAGTCATCAAAAAGCTTCCAGCAAACAAAAACCCAGGGCCAGACGGCTTCACAGGGGAGTTTTACCAAACATTCCAGGAAGAACTAAAACCTATCCTCCTCAGACTATTCCAAACAATTCAAGAGAAAGGAAAACTTCCAAGCTCATTCTATGAAGCCAGCATCACATTAATACCAAAACCAGATAAAGATAACACAATGAAAGAGAATAACAGGCCAATATCTCTCATGAACATCGATGCCAAAATCCTCAACAAAATTCTAGCAAATTGGATCCAGCAATACATCAGAATGATCATACACCATGACCAAGTAGGATTTATCCCAGGGATGCAAGGATGGTACAATATCCGCAAATCAATAAACATGATACAGCACATAAACAAATTGAGAGATAAAAATCACATAGTCATATCAATTGATGCAGAAAAAGTATTTGACAAAATCCAGCACCCTTTCTTGATAAAAACTCTCAGCAAGGTGTGACTAGAAGGATCATACCTCTACATAATAAAAGCTATCTATGACAAACCCACAGCCAACATCATACTCAATGGGCAAAAACTAAAACCATTTCCCCTAAGAACAGGAACAAGACAGGGATGCCCACTCTCACCACTCCTGTTTGACATAGTACTAGAAGTATTAGCCATTGCAATTAGACAAGAAGAAGAAATAAAAGGCATCCAAATTAGAAAAGAAGAAGTAAAGCTGTCCTTATTTGCAGATGACATGATATTGTACATAAAAAACCTGAAAGACTCCATCAAAAAACTATTAGACTTAATAAATGAATTTGGCAATGTAGCAGGATACAAAATTAATGCCAAGAAATCTATGGCATTTCTGTACACCAATAGTGAACTTACAGAAAGAGAGACTAAAAAAAGCAATCCCATTTACCATCACACCAAAAAAATTAAGATACCTAGGAATAAACTGAACTAAGGAGGTAAAAGGCCTATACGTGGAAAACTACAGGACACTGAAAAAAAAGAAATAGAGGAAGACATAAACCGATGGAAAAACATACCATGTTCATGGATTGGTAGACTCAACACATTAAAATGTCCATATTACCCAAAGAAATCTATAGATTCAGTGCACTCCCCATTAAAATATCAATGCCATATTTCACAGACCTAGAAAGAATTTTCCAAAAATTCATCTGGATTAAAAAAAGACCCCAAATAGCCACAGCAATCCTGAGAAAGAAGAACAAAGTAGGTGGGATCTCAATACCAGGTTTCAAGCTGTATTACAAAGCCACTGTTCTCAAAACAGCCTGGTACTGGCACAAGAACAGATATATAGACCAATGGAATGGAATAGAGAACCCAGAAATCGACCCAAACCACTATGCTCAATTAATATTTGACAAAGGAGGCATGAACATACAATAGAGTCAAGGCAGTCTCTTCAATAAATTGTGTTGGGAAAATTGGACAGATACATGCAAAACAATGAAACTAGACCACCAACTTACACCATACACAAAAATAAACTCAAAATGGATAAAGGACTTAAACATAAGACGGGAAACCATAAAAATAGTAGAGGAATCCACAGGCGGCAAAATCTCAGATATATGGGGTTCCAGTTCAGGGTTCGGGTTCTGGAGAAGGCAGCACACAAATGAAAAGAGACTAGAAAAGCATTAATTTCTTCAATGATACTGCTCCTAGGGCAATGGAAACTAAAGAGAAAATAAACAAATGGGACTACATCAAAATGAAAAGCTTTTGCACAGCAAAAGAAACCATCAACAAAACAACAGGAAAGCCCGCTGCATGGAAGAACATATTTGCAAATGTTATCACTGATAAAAATTTAATCTCCAACATCTACAGGGAACTTATACAACTTAATAAAAAGAAGGTAAATGATCCAATAAAAAAATGGGCAACAGACCTAAATAGAATCTTTTCAAAAGAAGACAGAGGGAAGGCCAAGAGACACGAAAACATGCTCAAAATCACTAATTATCCGAGAGATGCAAATCAAAACGACAATGTGGTACCATCTCACACGTGTCAGAATGGCAATCATCAACAAATCAACAAACGACAAGAGCTGGTGAAGATGCAGAGAAAAGGAACCCTCGTGCACTGCTGGTGGGAATGCAGACTGGTGCAGCCACTGTGGAGAACAGTATGGAGTTTCCTCAAAAAACTAAAAATGGAACTGCCATTTGACCCAGTAATCCCACTTCTAAGAATATATCCCAAGAAACTAGAAACAGCAATCAGAAAGGATATATGCACCCCTATGTTCATAGCAGCACAATTCACTATAGCTAAGATTTGGAAACAGCCTAAATGCCCATCAGCAGATGAGTGGATTAGAAAACTATTCTACACAATGGAATACTACGCTGGTATAAAAAAGAAGGAACTTTTACCATTTGCAACAGCATGGATGAACCTGGAGAGCATTAGGCTAAGTGAAATAAGCCAAGCAATGAGAGAATAATACCACATGATCTCACTCATTTATGGAAAATAAAGAACATTATAATCTGATGAACAAAACGATAGATACAGAGGCAGTAAAGCACCGAATGGATGGTCAAATTACAGCAGGAAGGCTGGGGAGTGTTGGGGAAGTGGGGAAAGAGATCAACCAAAGGACCTGTATGCATGCATATAAGCACACCAATGGATACAAGACACGGGGCGGGGGGAGTGGGGGGCGCGGGGCTGAGGGCATGCAATAGGGGTTCGGGTGCCGGAAGCCGATCATTGTTTTAATAATAGAGAACTGTGGACAGGGAATCTGGAGTGCTGATCAACCTTAATTTCTCTGAAGGGTCAGAGCTAATCACTAGACATTGGTAGTTGTAGCAGCCTCCACCTATGAGTCTTAAGTAAATTCGCTGATTGGCCATTATTGGAGTTTCCTGCCTAGGGGATATGGGTGTATCCCATAATCTTAATCTTAATAAAAGGGATGGCAAAGCCAGAGCGAGTAGTGGTCCTCCCACTAGAGTTGGACTACCGCCTGGCCCCCATTACCCAAATTAATGCTTTTCTAGTCTCTTTTCATTTGTGTGCTGCCTTCTCCAGAACCCGAACCCTGAACTGGAACCCCAAACCATGCAGGACATGAAAGGGGTTTCCACAGTAAGGGAGGCTGGGGGAAGGTCAATGGGGAAAAAAAAGGAGGTATATGTACTACTATATGTAATACTTTAAACAATAAAAAAATAAAATGAAAAAAAAGAGAAGATGTGGCAAAACACACACACACAGACACACACACACACACACACACACACACACACACACACAAAAGATAGACCACATGTTAGGGCACAAAACAAATCTATACAAATTCAGTAAGATTGACATACAAATCCAAGAGTATTGATGTAATACCAAGCATCCTCTAGGATCACAATGGCATGAAGTTAGAAATCAACTACAACAAAAAATTCAAAAACACTCAATACATGGAGGCTAAATAGCATGTTATTAAACAATGAATGGGTTACCAATGAGATCAAACAAGAAATTAAAAACTTTCTGGAAACAAATGAAAATGAATACACGACCACCTAAAACCTATGGGACATGGTGAAAGCAGTCCTGAGAGGGAAGTTCACAGCACTATGGCCCTACCTAAAAAAAAACAAACCACAACAACAACAAGAAAAAGGCCTAATAAACAATTTACCCTACAACTAAATGAATTAGAAAGAGAATAGCAAGAGAAGCCCAGAGGAAGTAGGTGGAAGGAAATAATAAAGACCAGAGTGGAAATAAGTGACATAGGGACTAAAAAATAGTACAAAAGATAAAAAATCTAAGAGCTGGTTCTTTGAAAAGATAAATAAGACTGATGAACACCTAGCCGAACTCATCAAGAAACAAAGAGAGAGGACTCAAATAAATAAAATCAGAAATGAAAAAGGCGACATAACATTGGACACCACAGAAATACAAAGGATTGTAAGCAAATACTATGAAAAACTATATGCCAACAAATTGGACAATGTGGATGAAATGGACAAATTCCTAGAAACATACAATCTTCTAAAACTCAATCAGGAAGAATCAGAAAACCTGAATAGGGCAATAACAACTGATGAAATTGAAGCAGTGATTTAAAAACTTCCAGCAAAAAGTCCTGAACTGGATGGATTTATAGGTGAATTTAACCAAACATTCAAAGAAGAACTAACACCCTCCTCCAAAGTATTCCAAATAATCCAAGAGGAATTCCAAGCTATTTCTACGAAGCCAGCATTATCCTAATTCCAAAACCAGATAAAGACACTACAAAGAAAGAAAATTACAGGCCAATATCCCTGATGAACACAGATGCTAAAATCCTCAACAAAATATTAGCAAATTGGGTCCAGCAATATCTTTAAAAGACCATACACCATGACGAAGTGGGATTTATTCCAGGAATGCAAGGCTGGTACAATATTCGCATATCAATAAATATGATATATCACATAAACAAACTGAGAGAAAAATACACATGATCCTATCAATAGATGCAGAAAAAGCATTGGGCAAAATTCAGCACCTTTTTTAAAATAAAAACTCTCAGAAAAATGGGAATAGAGGGATCATTCCTCAACATACTAAAGGCCATATATGACAAACCTACAGCCAACATTATACTCAATGGGCAAAAATTAAAAGCATTTCCCTTAAGAACAGGAACAAGACAAGGGTTGCTCTTTAACCACTCTTATTCCACATAGTACTGGAAGTCCTAGCCACAGTAATCAGACAAGAAGAAGAAATAAAAGGCATCCAAATTGGAAAGGAGGAAGTAAAACTGTTATTATTCACAGATGACATGATATTGTACATAGAAAACACCAAAGACTCCACTAGTAAACTACCAGACTTAATAAATGAATTCAGCAAGATAGCAGGATACAAAATCAATAGCCAGAAATTGGTGGCATTTTTATACACCAATAATGAACTCCCAGAAAGAGAAACTAAAAAAGCAATCTCATTTACCATTGCAACAAAAAGATAAATACCTAGGAATAAACCTAACCAGGGAGGCAAAAGACCTATACTTGGAAACCTATAGGACATTGAAAAAATAAATAGAGGAAGATAAAAAAAAAATGGAAGTGTATACCATATTCATGGATTGGAAGAATTAAATCATTAAAATATCTCTACTACCCAAAGCAATCTATAGATTCAAAGCAATCCCTATTAAAATATTAATGGCATACTCCACAGAGCTAGAACAAACACTCCAAAAATTTATATAGAACCATACAAGATGCTGAATAGCTGCAGCAATCTTGAGAATGAAGAACAAAGTATGAGGGATCACAATACCAGATATCAAACTATACTACAAAGCCATTATTACCCAAATAGCCTGGTATTGGCACAAGAACAGGGCTATAGACCAATGGATCAGAACAGAGACCCCAGGAATTGACCCACACCATTAAGGTCAATTAATATTTGACAAAGGAGGCAAGAACATACAATGGAATCAAGGCAGTCTCTTCAACAAATGGTACTGGGAAAACTGGACAGACACATGTAAAAAGATGAAACTAGACTACCAACTTACACCATAAACAAGAATAAACTCAAGATGGATAAAAGACTTAAATGTAAGGCAGGAAACCATAAAAATCTTAGAGGAGAACATAGGCAGTAAAATCTCAGACATCTCCCATAGCAATATGTTTATGGATACATCTCCTAAGCCCTAGGGCAAAGGGAACTAAGGAGAAAATAAACAAATGGGACTACATCAAAATAAAAAGCTTCTGCATAGCAAAAGAAATCACCATCAAAATGAAAAGGGAACCCACTGTGTGGGAGAATATATTTGCCAATGATACATCTGATAAGTGGTTAATACCCATAATATATAAAGTACTCACACAACTCAACAAAAGGAAGATAAGCAACCCTATTAAAAAATGGGCAGAAGACCTGAATAGACATTTCTCCAAAGAGGACATACAAATGAAAGAAAAAAATGCTGGCCAAGAAAAAAATGCTCAAAGTCATTAACCATTAGATAAATGCAAATTAAAAACACAATGAGATATCACCTCACACCTGTCAGAATGGTTATCATAAAAAAATTAACAAACAATAAGTACTGGTGAGGATGTGGAGAAAAGGGAACACTAGTTCACTGCTGGTAGAAATGCAGATTGGTGCAGTCACTATGGAAAACAGTATGGAGTTTCCTCAAAATATTAAAAATGGA
Source organism: Corynorhinus townsendii (assembly GCA_026230045.1). Lineage (NCBI taxonomy): Eukaryota > Metazoa > Chordata > Mammalia > Chiroptera > Vespertilionidae > Corynorhinus > Corynorhinus townsendii. The sequence goes on from JAPDVU010000003.1 coordinate 93,859,692, forward strand.
ACTTCCATTTGACCCAGTGATCCCATTTACACAATGTAATACTATGCAGCCATAAAAAAGAGGGATCTGTTACCCTTTGGGACAGCATGGAAAGCATGGATGGACTTGAAAAATATTATGCTACATGAAAAAAGCCAACTTGAGAAAGACTAATATCACATGATCTTACTTATTTGTGGAATCTAATGAACAAAATGAATTGACCAACAAAGTAAGACCTGTAGTATGAACCAGACTGACATACCTCAATGTGGGATTGGGGGGACAAGGAGAGATAAACTAAAGAACTTGTATACTTATATGCATAGCCCATGGACACTGTCTATAGTGAAGACCAAGGGCATGGGTAGGGGCTGGGAGGATGGAGGCAAAGAGGGGTGGTGGTGGTGGTGGTGGTCGTGGTGGTGGTGGTGAATGGGAGATATCTGTAATACTATAAACAATAAAAATTATATTTTAAAAAATAGTAATGAGAGGAAAACATCATTGACCAGATATTTCCTGTACACCCCCTTCTGGGGATTGAGCCCGCAACCTGGGCATGTGCCTTGACCAGGAATTGAATCGAGATCTCCAGTTCCTGGGTCGACACTCAATCACTGAGCTATACCAACTGGACCTTTTGTCACTTTTTAAAAGAGAATAATCTATGTTTTAATTCTAATCTGTAGAAAACTTGTTTGATCCATGTTATAAGTACACTTGAAATATATTTGCTTATAAAAACAACCAACATTCTGCTTTTACTTTTATTAGCATTTATTTTATGCTGAATTTACTCCCAGGCCATAGTTTTGTTTCTTCACTTCACTAGGATATCTTTTTCTCTGATGAAACCTCCTCTGTTTAGAAACAATCTGCTCATTTTTAGTAAGGATCATCTCAATGTGGCATGAACTCCGTAAGTTCTACACTGCATCTTGGGAGTTTAGTTCACCTGGATGCACTCTGTGACCAGAGAATGTACAACTAAAGTTTAAGTTCAGCATTATTCTGCATTTTTAAGCACGTGCAGCCAAATTTCAGCACTCTTTTGGGGCCACCAGCCCTGTGTCCAGCCCCACTGTTTTGCCTGGGCACATCTACCAACTCCACCATTGTAAGGACAGAATGGCACATATTGCTTCTGTAAAGTGACATCCTTCAGATACCTGGTGGCTTTTCAAATATGCATACCTTGGTGGCCTGGGCAGTTTCTCGAGTGTTCTTAAAGTGAACACAAAGAGTTGAACCTCTTGATTTGTGGGGTTTTCTGGGTCAAGTGCATAGTGAGCCATTTTCAGAGGTCACCTTTCTTGCTTTACCAAAATTTATAATTTAAGCCACACATTGTATTACATTAGGACCTAATGATTAGGTAATAAGAAAAGCATATTTGGGAGGAATCTAAGATGGTGGCGTAGGTAAACACCTAAACTGCTGCCTCGCACAACAATTTCAAAACTGCAACTAAAAGACAAAACGTCTATCAAAGACAGAACCACGGGAAAGCTGGCTGAGTGGAAGTTCTACAACTAGAAGGAAAGAGAAAAGAGCATTGAGACGTGCACAAGCGTTGAAAAGCTGAGGTACAGAGGGGTGGGATCTGGGCTGGCGGCAGGCGTTGCTTTTTTCAACCCAAAGGGGAGACAAGCCCCCGATTACTCTGAAATACAGTTTCTGGGTAGACGCGGGGGACCCAAACTCCTACGGGGAGAAGCTGGATTGTCTGCCACCAGGTCGGAAAGTGAGGGGGGCCTGCTTGCAGAGCTGCGCACAAGAATAATTGTTTACTGCACTGGGGCACGGGACGCAGTCGGAGACACAGAGCTGGCTAACTAGCAGCCATTGCTGTTTGCCACGCCCTAGCCTAGTGACGCCCTGAGACCCCACCCCACACAACCTACAAACCCACCCAAGCTCCAAGCAGCGGCTTTTGCATATGAATGAACTGCCCTATCGCAGCTTAACCTAACAAACTTGCAGCCCGGATCAGACAGCTCCAAAACCTCCAAACCCCAAGCAAAGAGGAGAAAACTGTAGCTCTCACTGTAGCTCCTGCTGGGTGGACTCAGACAATAGCTGACCTGCACCCCATTGGAGATCCAGAAGCCAGTATACCTAGTGGTCAGTGTGAGAAACCAGATTTCAACTCCTCACATCCATAAGTGACACATTCAAGAGGCAGACTCAGCGAGCACCAAAGCACCACTGAAACAAGTCCTGCACCATAAGCGTGTCTCCAGCACAGCAGTTCTTATAGACACAGCGAGTCCTCACAGCCAATTGGCCTGGAGGTCAATTCCTCCCAGCGCACCAACAGCAATTAAGGCTTAACTACACCAAGACTTTGCACTCAGCCCACAAAGGGGTGTACCAAGAGCGTCCACATCAGGTGATTGGGGAGGCTGAGCTACTGCCCCCTATAGGTCACCTACCACACAAAGCCACTCCATCAACACAGGGAAGCAGCCAAATTGCGGAAACAAAGAAACATGCCATGAATGAAAGAAACGGAGGAAAGCAAACTACTGGACGACATAGAGTTCAGAACCACATTTATAAGGTTACTCAAGAATCTTCTAAAAACTGCTGAGAAACTTGATGACACTTCTGAGGAGCTTAGTGAGACCTTCAAGGACCTTAATGAGAATGCCAAAAAAATGGAAAAGGACCAGTCAGAAATGAAGCATACACTGTCTAAAATAAAGAATATACAGAAACTCAACTGTAGATCAACGTACCCCAAGAATCAAACCAAAGATCTGAAATATGCGGAAACAAAAAACACCCAACCAGAAAAACAAAAAGAAAAAAGAATCCAAAAATATGAAGATAGTGTAAGGAGTCTCTGGGACAACTTCAAGCATACCAACATCCGAATTTTGGGGGTGCCAGAAGAAGAGGGAGAGCAAAATACTGAAAACCTATTAGAAGAAATAATGACAGAAAACTTTCCCTACCTGGTGAAAGAAATAGACTTACAAGTCCAAGAAGCACACAGAACCCCATACAAGAGGAATCCAAAGAGGACCACACCAAGACACATCATAATTAAAATGCCAAGGGCAAAAGACAAAGAGAGAATCTTGAAAACAGCAAGAGAAAAACGGTTAGTTACCTACAAGGGAGTACCCATACGACTGTCAGCTGATTTCTCAGCAGAAACTATGCAGGCCAGAAGGGAGTGGCAAGCAATATTCAAAGTGATGAACAGCAAGAACCTACAACCAAGATTACTCTACCCAGCAAAGCTAGCATTCAGAGTTGAAGGTCAGATAAAGAGCTTCACAGACAAGAAAAAGCTAAAGGAGTTCATCGCCACCAAACCAGGATTACATGAAATGCTGAAGGGTATTCTTTAAGAAGAGGAAGAAGAAGAAAAAGGTAAAGATAAAAATTATGAACAACAAAATGACATCAAATACATATGTACCAACAAGTGAATCTAAAAATCAAGTGAATAAAAATCTGAAGAACAGAATGGACTGGTGACTATAATAGAATCAGGGACATAGAAAGGGAGTGGACTGACTACTCTCAGGGGAAGCAGGTGTGAGGGGTGTGGGAAGAGATTGGACAAAAATCTTACTCCTATGGATGAAGACAGTGGCGGGGGGTAAGGGCATGGGGTGAGGTGGGGAATCAGATGGAGGGGAGCTATGGGAGAAAAAAAAAAAAGAGGAACACCTGTAATAATCTGAACAATAAAGATTTATTTAAAAATAAATAAATAAATAAAAAAATAAAAATAAAAATAAAAAAAGAAATGCATATTTGTTTTCATACTTATTAAAAATTGATAAATTAATTATCCTACATCTACATAATTGAATTCTTGACTACACTTAATAATCCATCTTACAGGATGCATTCCATTATATTTTTACAATATTCCTCAAAATACATAATGTTTATTCATTTGAATGGAAAAATAAAGTCAGAATTTTTCTGACAGAAAGTAAGTTGGTTTTACCTAATTGGTTTGACAATAGAACTTGGACAATTAGGCTATATGGTGGACTTTTTCCATAAAACGTCTGCAGCTCTAAGATTTGGAGAAAAATATATTTAAGAGTGTGATGAGATAAAAGCATTTTATTTAAAAAACTGTACTGAATTTAAAACATTCTAAATATTCCCTATTCTCTTTCAATATATAGGGTTAATTGTAAGAATAACAGATAGAAGTAACAGTCATAAAATATGTTTTTGTATACTTTTCAGAAATTGAGAAATAAATTACTTTAATGAATATGTAAACAACTAGAAGCCTGGTGCAGGAATTTGTGCATGGGTGGGGTCCCTCAGGGTGGCCTGCAGAGATCAGGCCCAGCTCATGCCCCCAGCCTTGCAGCTCCAGCTCATATCCCCAGCCTGGCAGCCCCACCCTGCCTGGCACCCTGTCTTGGCCTGGTGCGGCCCCCTCACCTGTTCCACCATCCCACCTGTAGGGCGATTGATTGGGGCTGGGTTCCCCACCTGGCTCCCTCAGCACCTGGGAGCTGGGTAGCAGCCCTGTCCCCTGCTGCTGCTGCTGCTCACTGTCTGTGGGGTGATTGGCAGGGCGATAGGGACCTCGCTCGCACCCCCCCCCCCTTGGCCTGGTGCTGCCCGCTCACCTGCTCCACCATCCCACTGTGGTCCTGCTCTTGTCGAAACCCATTCAGGCCAGCACTGCCGCCAGCTACCAGCACCGTGTCACTAACGCCTGCCATGTTCCGTGCCACCCCTGGTGGTCAGTGCATGTCACAGCGAGCAGTTGAACTCCTAGTGTCCTGGTCAAACTCCTGGTCAAACAACCGCCTGAGGAGACAATTTCCATAGTAGGCATTTATTATACAGGATTCTTTCAGAAGTCAGGTGGTTTCCAATAGTTTGCTTTCAATAAAATAGATATAATAGAATATGTCAAGGAATCATAAAAAATAATTTTGGGTAATAAACAACTGAAATTCATATAGCATAAAATTCATCATTTTAAAATGTACAATTCAATGGCTTTTAGTATATTCACAGAGTTGTGCAACCACCATGAAAATAAATTTTAGAATATTTTTATCCTCTCAAAAAGAAATCCTGCACATTCTCAGTCAGCATCCTTGGCCACCCTTACACTTCTTTCCCCCACATTCTACTGGCAACCACAAATCTGCTTCCTATTCCTATGGATTTGCCTATTCTGGATGGAATCTTAAAACATAGGATCCTTTGCATGTGTCTTCTTTTATTTAACATAACCATTTTCAAGGTTCATCCATGTTAGAACACGTATCAGTATTTCATTTATTCTTATTGCCAAATATCCTATTGTATGAATGTAGTGTAGTCCCTCTTTATTTGTGGTTATACATTTCAAGACCCCCAGTGGATGCCTGAAACTTCAGATAGTACTGAACCCTATGTATGCATGTTTCCCTTATACATGCAAATCTATAATACAGTTTAATTTGTAAATTAGGCGCAGTAAGAGATTAATAATGATAGCTAATAATAAAATAGAACAAGTATAATAATATGTTGTAATAAAAGTTATGTGAATGTGGTCTCTCTCACAGAATATCTTATTGTACAGTACTTCCCTTTTCACATTATTGAAACACTTTATGACTTCTCTTTGGCATATCATAGCACTACTACTCTTTTGCCTGGGTAGGGAGTGTACAAGCATGGTTATACTGGACAAAGGAATAAATCATGTCCTGGGTGGTATAAGATTTTATCATCCTATTCAGAATGGTGCACAATTTAAAACTTATGAATTATTTATCTCTGAAATTTTTCATTTCAAATTTTCAGACACCAGTTGACCTAGGGTAACACAAACCTCAAAAAGCAAAACCATGGACAAAGAAGGACTACTGTACAATATTTGATTCATTTATCAGTTGATGGACATTTGAATCATTTCCATATTTTGGCTATTATGAATAATGCTGCTATGAACATTCTTGTACAAGTTTTTGTGTAGACCTAAGTTTTCCTTTCACTTGGATATATATAACTAGAAGTTGTATTACTGGATCATATGGTAATTGTTTAAACATTTGAGGAAATGTCATACTGTCTTTTAGGAGGCTGCACCATTTTACATTCTAACTAGCAGTGTATGAGGGGTTCTAACTTCTCCATAATTTTGCCAACATTTGTTATTATCTGTCTTTTTTATCATGGCCATCCTAGAAGTTCTAAAATGTTACATCATTGTGGTTTTGATTTGCATTTCCTCGATGGCTAATGATGTTGAGCATCTTTTCATGTCCTCAATAAAAGATCTTCAAGTATAAAAATATCCTATATAATAAAAGCCTAATATGCAAATCGACTGAATGGCAGAATGACCAGTCACTATGACGTACACTGAACACCAGGGGTAGATGCTCAATGCAGGAGCTGTCCTCCGCCCGCAGGTCCCAGGCCAGCCAAGGCAGGTGCCAGTGGGGGGCCCCCTGGTCACCCCACCAGTCGCTCCACAGAAGGAGGTGACCGGCGGAGGTGGTGGGGTGATGGGAGGGGGGCGCTGGCCAGTGAGCAGGGCTGGCAAGCAGGGCCAGCGAGCGGGCAGTGCCAGGCTGGCCAAGGTGGGTGCCAACGGCCCCCCCATTACCCCGCAGGTTGCCCGACAGATCAGCCCTGATCGCCAGCCAGGCCTAGGGACCCTACCCATGCACAAATTTCGTGTATTAGGCCTCTAGTTTACAATAAATGTTAATATTTACAAACCACTAGAACTCAGACTCTTTAAAATATTTATACTTAAATTCTCCAAAATTCTTTACTATATAAACAAAGGAATATGATAATCAATTTTTCTAGCAAGCTACTTCTTTCTGTTCTTGATCCCCACCAAAATGCCCTTTCTTGTGGATGGGAGAGTGGGGTTGAGCAGTCTTAATTCCTTAGAGCAGGCAGGAGCTTTCAACTTGAGCTTCTGATAGTTTTATGCTTTCTGAAATTGTATGCTAGGCCTTTCTCTTAGATACTGATTACTCTCACCTTGCTACTATCATCTGTCTGTTGTATGTACCCTCCCAAGAGTTTTCCCATCCCAGGATTTAGGGCAAGGTATAGATTCCAGTCTTTCCATTATACTCTAATGGAATAGAGTTAAACAAATTTGAACCTCTTTTTCTTTCTATTCATTCATTCAACAAATACAGTGTGCCTCCTAACATTCCAGGTACTATTCTAGGGGCTAGAAATATAATAATGAACAGTCATACAACATCCTTTCTCTCTTGATGTTTCTCTTCTAGTAGAGAAAAATTATGAAATAAATAAGAAACAAGCAAGGTTATTTTGGGCAGACGTACTGTGAGGGAGATAAAACAGGGTGATATGACAGTGTTATGAACAAATGGAGTACTGCAGAGGTGGAAGGGTAAGACTCTTTAATGAGCTAACATTGTAGCTGAGTGTTGAGAAGGGTAACCAGGAGGTGAACACAGCTGGTGCAAAGGCTGTCAGCAGGAAGGAGGTTGGGTGTTTCTTGGGAATTTCCAAGCTAGGGCTTGGAGAGTACTGAGTAGAAGAGGTGAAGTTGGAGATGTATTTTATCCCAAATGCAATGGTAAGCCATTGATGAATTTTACAGCAGAGGTGTAACTGATCTGGTTGATATTTTAAAACATCTACTGTGATAAAAATGGATCGTATAAGTTTGGAAGGTCGGGCTCAAAAAGAAGTAGGGAAAGGAATTAGCTACTGTGGCAGTAGAGGCCATAGATTATGATGACTTGGGTTGGGGTAGAGATGATGTAAGTGAGAAAATTGAAGATATACTTTGGAGGTGGTGCTGATAGGGCTTGTTAATGATTTGGATATGAGTTGTCAGGAAAAAGACAAAATCAAGAACAACTAAAAAATTAGTTTTGAACAATTGTGGGAGGCAACTGATCAATGTTTCACTTTCACATCAATGTTCCTCTCTCTTTCGGTCTCACTCTAAAATAAATAAAAGCATATCCTTGGGTGAGAATTAAGAAAACACTTATAAAGATACTGTCTGTGGATATTTGAAACATTAAACAGTTAAGTGAAAAAGTGGAGTAGCATTAGATATATGAATCTGGAGTTCAGGGATGAGGTCAGCGGTAGAGATAAGAATATGAAGTGCAAACCTTGAAGGGAAGAAAAAAGACATCTACTAAGAAGGGCTTCTGGTGGCTAAGTGGGCTCAAATTTAAAAAACAACAGAGCCCAGCAGCTCTGCACAGGGCCTTCTCATGCAAATTGCACTTCACAGAGAAGTCTGCACTGAACTGCCTACCTGCACTGTGTTTCGGCTACCTGAGTCACCATTATAGAGGAGCTCCTAGAACCCTATTTCAGCCAATAGGACTGAAGCTTTCCCCATTCAATGGGAGCTTCACAGTTCTGACCAACCAGAGTGGATCTATTCTGATGAATCAAGACAGTGAGTTTTGGACCAAACTGTAAGGATTTGGAGTCCTCATTTGCCTAAGAACAGACCAATCAGAGACTGGCTAATATGGGCAGGGGTTTCTGCCCATATTAGCCAGTTCCCCTATGGCTCTGAGCTTTTCCACTGAAAATGGAAGACTATCTCTCCCTGGCTGAGCTAAAACACAAAAGATGTCTTTCTAGAACAGAGCGAAGCAGGCCCATGCAGAGCAGACCACTGAGGAGCAGAACAGAGATGTCTATCTGGGGCAACCTCACAGCTGTGCTGTTTTTATCCATGTTGTTTAACAATTGAGTTGTTCTGCAGTGTGCTGTTTTCACAGCCATGTCCTATCACAATTAAGCTGTTTATCCCCTGCATAAAATTTCCTTCTTCACCACACGTCAAATTAAGGATTCCTGTTGGTGTTGAATTGGTGCCAAGGACAATTGGTTGATAGGAGTCAGGACCATATATGGCCCCCAAGTATGTCTGTGTCCTAATCCCTAAACCTTAAAGGACCTATTGTGCAGGAAGGTACTTGAAATATGTAAGCCTGACAACAACCACCCAAGATAGGTGTTATTATCCTCCACTTAATAGATGGGAAACCTGGGCTTAGAGAAGTGGGATGCTTTGTTTTTATAAATAAAATAAAATTTTATTTAAAAAATAAAATGCTTTTATTTTCCAAAGTGGAAAATATCTCAGTTATCCATTCAAGGCCTTAGAGAATTTCTGCAAAGACTGGAGGTGATAAAGAGTTGCACTGTGCTTTGAGAGAGGTTCTGTGTGAGACAGGTCAGTAAGCCAGGATAAGAGGAATAGGGAAACTGAGACAGATAGTTAAACAGCAGTTTGCAGCCATATAGTAAATCCTATCTTCCCTAAACCAAGGACACTTAAAGAGTAAATGGTTTGTACCTCACCCCAACCAGAGGGTAAATAGCTTAAATCCCTCTACTGGGGGAAACAGATAGCAGAAATCCAAATAGCGCCATTTGCCAACCACACCCAAGGGCAGATCAAGTTAAGAGAATAAACCTAATTTTGTTACATTAGCATAAAGCTGATGAACATTCCATTGAGGTCCTCCTCTCAATGCCCAGCCTTTAAAACCCCTCCAAAGGAAGATCCCAGCACTCCCTCTTCCTCCCAGGAGCATGTCCTCAGTAGTTTGTCCCATACAAGCCCCCTGAACCTGTCCCCAAGGCCCCCATTTCTCTGACTTCTTAGTGAGCCAAAGTAGACCAGCCTAGGCTCATTTCCCCAGCCCTTTGTCTCACAGTCTCCAGCTTTAATAAATGTCCTCTAAAATTCACCTGCACCAATTCAAGAACCCACACACCACCAGCTGGCCTTAGGCAAATCTGGTCAGGGCCAGATTTCTGGTAACATAATCACAATAACTCCATCGTCTCTAGAGCAAGCTAGAAAGGCTGGATTGCTAAGGAATGGAAAGGAGTCAGAACCAGGAGCAGTGGGGCCTGGGGTCAAATTTGGGGGTCGAGGGGAGGGAGCTATAGCCCTAACTTGGGAGCTAAAGTAATCTTAGGCTAGTAACCACCTGTATAGTTCGTTGACACTACATACGATCTCTAAACTCCCTCAAAAACACTTAATGAGAGAGTCTCTTCTTTTCTCACCCCCAGAGTTACACTATTAGGGGCAGCGGCCTGAACCAAGGGCATAGGATAGCCTGTTCAGCCCCAGCTGTCCATCAGTTCCCTGCATTTAGAGGTCAGTCCTGGCCGCAACTCGGCCAATGGCCAGGGAGGCTATGGAGCTCCCCAGGCAAGGAGCGGAGAGAAGTGGGCAATAGGTCACTTAAAGCCAAGGGAGAGAAGGCTCCGAGAAAACTACAACTCCCAGGAGCCCATGCAGTGTCACTCGGTGGCCTGGGCCCAGTGCAAGTTGACAGAGGTCAGCCGACTCCCGCCGTACTTTACGAAAGCCGCTCCGAACAGGTAACCTGTGCGCATGCTTAATTACGCAGAAACTACTTCTTTCCCTCCAGCTGGCTTCTTTTTCCGGCCTCGCCCTGGCGCGCTTTTCCTCTCCCAACCCTCCGCCCTCTTTAGAAGAATTTTGGGGCGGGAGGAGGCAGGCCTCTGGCAAGCACGTTCCCAGGGGTGTGGACATGCGCGTTCACGGGAGATTAAAAAGGGAAGGGAGTAAACACGGGGTGTGGATGCTGGCGAGGATCGGAGGAAACTTCAGAGAACATAAGGCGCATGCGCTTTGGGGAAATGTGCCGCGAGGGTTTGGAAATTGCAGAGGGGCGGGGCGGGCGGAAATGGGCAAGCGGGCAGACGCACGCGCATTGGGCGCCAGCGCCCCGCCCCTTTTAAGGTTTCCTCCCCTCTTCGTCCTCCTTCACCACCTTCCGGAAGTGCACCATCCACCCTGGGCCGGACCAGCGGCCACACCCTGCGGCAGGCCCCGCCCTTTCCCGGCTCCGCCCTCAGCTCTCCGCCCCCTCCACTGGTGGTGGCCTTGGGTTGCTGCGCTGGTTCTGGCGGTTTCGGGGCTCCGAGCCGGGAGTGCAGAGTCGTTCCCTGAGGCGGCGGCCTGGCTATGATCGCGGGACCCCGGCGTCCCGCTCGGACCAACCAGAGTCCTTGTTTCAGTGTGTGCCTCTGGCTGAGCGGTTTCCTCAACACCGTCCCACTGCGCGTTTGGCAGCGGCGCTCCCGGCGCGCCCCCTCCTCTGATGGCGGCGGAGATCCAGCCCAAGCCGCTGACCCGCAAGCCGATCCTGCTGCAGCGGGTGGAGGGGTCCCAGGAGGTGGTGAATATGGCCGTGATCGTTCCCAAGGAGGAGGGCGTCATCAGCGTCTCGGAGGACAGGTACGGACCTCTGCCCTTCGGCCGCGAGGAGGGGCGGAACAGGTCGGCGGTCCCCTAACCCGCGTTGAGGGCTGTACCTCATAGTCGGCACAAGTGTAGACATGCTCCCTCAAGTTTTTATTATAATGCGCATCCTGGTGAGGCCGGTGTCCGCTGCGCGCCGCCGCTGCGTGGCTCGGGGAAGCGGAGCTCGGACAGGGGCGTGATCTCTGGGCTTCCCAGGGGCCGGGTGACGCCTGCCGGCGCTGGGGTGGCCCTTGGACTAACGGTATGAGGGACACTGGACCTTGGTCCAGCTCTGAGGACAGGAGGGGGAGAGGAAGGAGCCGCCGGACCCTGCAGGTGTGTGCGTGAGGAAGATGCCCCCAGCTACCTCTGCGAAAATAACTGAGGGTTTTTGAATGCTCTGGTGCAGTTCTTAGGGCTCCAAACCGAGATAGCAAATGCCACTCTTCTCCCAGACATTCCCATCGAATCTACATCTACTAGACATCTTAAACTGAAATCAATGAGTATTGCAAGTTGTGAAAAGAGTAACTTTGGGCTTCTGGCCAAAGGAAAAGTGCCTGTCCAAAGAAGCGCCTTCTGTCCTTTGCCTTCCTTTTCAGAATTTGCAAGGGACCAGTGCTGCAAATAGCTCTTGAGTTCCTTCCCTTTGCTTGCTTCCTTTCTTTTTTTTTGCTTTAATTTTGCTTAATTTGCAGACGTGGAGCCATTTGTTCTGTCTTTAATATTCTCCCTTATTTGTCAGACAAAAAGGTTTTTTATTTAATTTAATGTCCGTTAATTTGCAGATATTATGTTGACGAAGCTAATGTTCATAGGAATGCTGCTTGAATCTAGTAGTTATGGTGGTATTTTCTGGAATTGTTGTTTTGATGATATCAACTAGCATTCTAAAAAGTTTAACACTGTAGGGGTATATGACAAGGGGCTTTAACATTAAAACAGTAGGTTTTCTTAATGTAAATTCAAATTATGCTGAAGTAGAGAATACCCTAAAATTGTAGGCAGAGGTAAAGCAACAAAGTGTTCATTACTGTCTTTATAGTCTCTTATAGACATTTCAGCACTTTATTTACAATGTAGCCACAAAAAATTTTCCTGTTAGGTCTATTCATATCATAGGTTCTTCAGTATAACCAGGATGAGTATACTGTGCTTGTTTACTGCATACTGCAAACAAATGGCCAAATGAATTTCTGTGCAGATCCAATCGAAAAGATTGTAAACATATGTCAGTTGCAAGCAGTGTGCAATAAACAGAATAAATTCATGGCTTAAATGGAATATATTGATGTAGAAACATTTTGAAATCCACAAAGAAGTTATGAGTGTTTAATTTTTCAATAGAGGCACAATTCTATTAAAGAGATTGCTTCTGGACCTAGAAAGTTTTTTTGTTACAGAATTGTTTCTAAAGGAATATAGGATAGACATCGTTTTTCTCCAGTCTGTAACTACTAGAGATGAAACTGTCAACCTGACTGCTGTTAGGAAATTCGTAAGTTAAGTTGGCTGAGTCAAGTAAAAGGAGAAAGGTAGTTAAACCTAAGTTCCTTTAATATTAGTTTTGAAACTTTTTGCTTTGGTTGATGGTTTGGGAGTAGAGGTAGGCTTTGAATTTTTTTGTTTGTTTGTTTTTTTAAACTTCAGAGGGATCTTAGAGGTTATTTGCTCTTAACAACTTATTTTACATATGAGAAAATTTAGGCCAGAGAATTTACCTGCCCAAATTCATGTAGCTGGTGGTAGAGCTAAGCCTAGCTCCTAAGTCAATCTGATTCCCATATCATGTGTTTATCTTGAAGGAAGCAGCTTTAGTGGGGTGCATTTAAACTATTTGGAGAAGCTGAAGTGTCATATATGAAAGAAACTTAAAGATAAATTTCATTTGATTATAGAACAAAAGCAATATGATTTTTAGCTATACACTACCTTTATTTTCACTTTCCTAATTTACAATGTAAGTAATAGAATTTATTATAGAGTTACGGTTAAATATAAAGCCCACTCATAAATCCAGGATTATGCTTTATGCATATTTTATTATTACATTTTATTATGTATTTCTGTACTCACACATGAAAAAAACTGTGTTATTTAGAGCCCAGTTTTAATTATGATCTTCATGAAAGGAGATTGATCTGTATTCTTGCTTTTCAAAATCTAATATCACTGTCACTAAAGATATGAAGATAGAATATTGATTTTTATCTGCCTACAAAGCCATTTTCATTAATTGCTTTCAAAAAATGGTTAGGGGGTGATCAGGCTGGCAGGCAGAAGCGGTTAGGAGCAATCAGGAAGGCAAGCAGGCAAGCAGTTGGGAACCAGCAGTCCTGGATTGTGAGAGGGATGTCTGACTGCCCGTTTAGGTCCGATCCAGGTAGGATTGAGGGGTCCCAGATTGGAGAGGGTGCAGGCTGGGCTGAGGGACACACCCTCCTGTGCACAAATTTCATGCACCTGGCCTCTAGTATATGATAAAGACTAGTTTACTTTGTGGCATACATTAATAAAATATAGGATTACTCATAGAAAGGAAATAAAAATGGCTGATAAACTTAATACTAATTAAAGAAGAGTAAATTAAATCAACAAAGAAATTCCATGTTTCACCTATCAGATTGGCAACTCTTTTTAAAAAGTTGAATTTATTGGCCCTAACCGGTTTGGCTCAGTGGATAGAGTGTCATCAGCCTGCAAACTGAAAGGTCCCAGATTCGATTCCGGTCAAGCGCATGGACCTTGGTTGCGGGCACTCCCCAGTAGGAGGTGTGCAGGAGGCAGCTGATCGATGTTTCTCTCTCATCGATGTTTCTAACTCTCTATCCCTCTCCCTTACTCTCTGTAAAAAATCAATAAAATATATTAAAAAAATAAAAAATTGAATTTATTGGGGTAATATGTGTGTCTTGTTCATTGTATTATCTTTGGGGTCTAGTATCCTGTTTGGCACACAGTAGGCACTCAATAAACATTCACTGTCAGTGACTGATAGACTTATGTTGTTCCTGAAAGCATAGCATCTTAACTATGGTAGACTTTAAAAAAATACTTTTTATTGATTTTAAAGAGGAAGGGAGAGGGAGAGAGGGTTGGAACATTACTGATGAGAGAGAATCATTGATTGGCTGCCTCCTGCATGCCCCACACTGGGGATGGAGTCCACAACCCAGGCATGTGTCCTGACTGGGAATGGAACCAGGACCTCTTGGTTCATAGGTCAATGCTCAACCATTGAGCCACACTGGCTGAGCTATTGTAGACATATGATTGACATTTATTGAGTGAACTTTATGACCACCTATAAAGCACTGTGTGGACAGATATATACACTTGTGGGAAAAAGTTTGGAGTGGGCTGTCTTAAAACTTTGGAAGTCCATGCATTACTTCATTCATTCCATCAACAAACATGTGGGTTCCTATTGTGTTTCAAGCACATGTACACACTACATTGGTGAAAATGACAAGGTTCTTTCAGGAAATTTTAGAAGATAATAAAACCACAACCTCTAAGATTCATTATTGAAAAAAGAATTTTCAGATGTAGAAGAGTGGTTGGATTCCATAGTTCTTGTTCTCTGCATTTTACTTCCTTTGTTTTTGGTCGGTTGCCTCCTGTATGCATCCTAACCAGTGACCAAACCTGAAACCTGGCCATGTGCTCTGATTGGGAATTGAACCGGTGACCTTTCAGTGCCTAGGATGATGCTCAAGCAACTGAACCGCACAGCAGAGGGTTCTAAAGAAAGGTAAAATGGTTCCATAGTGGACTGATAATGTTTTAATCTGCAGGCTCAAGAGTGGTTAAAACTGTACCCTGAGTCCACCTTAGCACAGTTAAAGAATGCCTGTAACTTTACTGGATACCAAAGGAAGAAATATAAGATATATAAAACAATCTGACTTAAGAGATAGATTTCTGTTGCTATCATAGAACAGAACTTGTTCCACTGACTTGTTCTGTTGCTATCATAGAACATTTATTCCATTGGCCTTTTCTGAGTATCTCTGCTTTGGCTTTAATTGGGTTCTATCTCCGAAGGACAAGCCCAACTTTGATACTTTGGGTTCCTCATTTTCCAGCTTCTTTCTGGACTGTCTTTTCTGAGTGAATGCCATTTTAACATTACTTGCCATTTTAACATTTCTTGCGTAGGAGCTTCCTCCCTGACATCTTGGCTCAAATTTGTTTAAGACTGATGTCTCGTGTGCAGCTTACCACGGGCTCCCTTGTCCAGTGGCAGCTTCTTCTCCAAGTGTGGAAGGCAGGAGAGACTTCTGTAGGATGCAGCCCCTCCAGACCTTTATCTTTGTAAATTCTTTATAGGCCTATCTTAATACAAGTCAACAATCTTAGCATTCATACAGAGAGTTTTTAGTAACTCTAGATAGTTAGTATTAGACAATTACAGGAAATTGTTCCTTTATCAGGAGTCTATACCCATGCAATAGGTAAAAGGGGGCTTTTATCTCAATATAAGGAGATGTGCTAAATGAAAACAGTTACAAACATTATCCTCTGGGGTTGTCCTCTATTTGTGGTGGTTAGAGGAGCTCTGTTCCAGATAGATCTTGCAGGATGAATAGTTCATGTGAAAAAGCTAGAGTAGAGGAAAGGGCATTCTAGTAGAGGAGGAAGAGAAAACTCCCTTTCATTAGAGGCACTAGAATGGACTGGTTAAGAGTATACTCAGGAGCCAGTATGCTTGAATTCAGAATCCAGCTGTGTCACACTTTGAAGAATCTGGAACATTATTGTCTCCAGATGAATAACTATAATAGCGAAAATTCACAAAACCTCTGGGTGCAATAATTTGGAATTCTTTTTTGGATAAAAGGCTCTGAGGAGGTGATGGTGGGTTATAGGGTAGGAGACTCTGGGGAACTACCTCCTTATATTCTGACTTTATTCGGGACCAATTTATGCAACATGGCTGTATTCTGCAAGCCTGGAAGGCAGGCAGAACCTGCAGGTAAAAGGAAGTGAATTTTTTTTTTTTTACCTCCTATAAAGTGATCTGATCCCTAGTGCTTAGCTCAAAGGAGATAGGCAATATATATACATTGAATGAAATTAAACACTGGCTGATTAATCATATGTTTGGAATGGGATTCCAAAGCAGAATGCCACAATTAGCCTAGGAATTCCCTAACGCAAAAAAAAAAATAACTTTCCTTGTGCAACTTTAATAAGCAGTCTCTCTCTCTCTCTCTCTCTCTCTCTCTCTCTCTCTCTCTCTCTCTCTCTTTAAGGGCAGGAGGCATCCTCATTCAAACGTTTCATTTAGTCATTAGTAAAAATTAACTCAGTGGTGTAATAAATTAACAAATAGGACCAAAAAGGGAAAAAAAAGTCATTTTACTTGTCTCCTGGCAGGGAGTGCTGCAGTGTGCTGTGTGCCTTTAATTTAAGGATTCTTGGAAAAGAACTGGGACTGGAAGTCTGATTTAGCTGTATACTACATTGACTTCGGACATTTCCTAGGGCATCTCATCACTCTAAGCCTCAGTTTCTTCATCTGACAAAGGAGGGCATAGCATTTCTTAGCTGTGACTGTCACTATGATTTGCTCACATAATGACTAGGTAAGTGTGATTTCTCTGCATCACATCATCCTAAAACCTCAAATGGTGAAAAGTACACCGAGGGCAAAAGTGGTACGCACTTTGTGAGGCAACTGTAAGATATATTCCTGAGCCTTGGGATGGCAGCAGTTATTATTATTATTTTTTTAAAGAATAAAGTTGGATTTCACAATATTTTAATTCTTTTTTTTAAAATATATTTTATTGATTTTTTACAGAGAGGAAGGGAGAGGGAGAGAGAGTTAGAAACATAATCAGCTACCTCCTGCACATCCCCCACTGGGGATGTGCCCGCAACCAAGGTACATGCCCTTGACTGGAATCGAACCCGGGACCCTTGAGTCCGCAGGTCGACGCTCTATCCACTGAGCCAAACCGGTTATGGCACTTATTTATTCCTGGATGAAGTATTGAAGAGGTGTTTGTTTTGTACTGGTACCTGATACCTGGTTGAACTGGATTCACTACATTTCTACTTCTTCATGAATCCTTTCATTTCAAATACTGAGTAGTTTAGCTCTGGGTTGTTCGCAGGCCCCCAAGGAGGGCCTGGGTTGTCTTGAGTAATGCTTTTGAAACTTGTCTGATCACAAATCATAGTGAGAAATGTATTTAGCATTGCTATCCAAGACACACACTTTGACATATACATACACATATAACTGAAACAGAAGTTATATAAAATGGTATCTTTTTTAAAAAAAAAATCCTCACCCAAGGATATGTTTTTAATTGATTTGAGAGAGAGAGAGAGAGAAAGAAACATAGATTATTGATCTGTTGCCTCCCATATGCACCCCAGGTAGGGTTCAAACCCACAACCTAGTATGTGCCCTGACCAAGAATCGAACTTGAAAGCTTCCAGTGTACCTGATGACATTAACCAACTGAGCCACTAAAATGCCATCTTTTTAATAGGAGCTGCATTGCTGGTATTTTCTGTTCTTTTGTAGCCTTTTAGAAATCATGGTTGTAATTCATTCAGTGGATTTCATGACATGTAATGGGTTGAGAACAATAGTTTTAAATACAGTACATTAGAGCAGCAATTTTCAACCAGTGTGCTGCAAGAGTTTTTAAAACATGCAATACCTACTATTTAGTCAGGGGCACTGACCTCTTTTTCTTTAGATTGTCAAGTAAATGATATCAGCCAGCACAATAATGGCAATCTGATGTGAACGAATCAAAATTATAGGTATTTTTTTTTGTCAGATCGGCAGAAAATAGAATATTTTTGGTGTGCCACAATTTTAGTAATTAGTTTATATGTGCCATGAGATGAAACAGGTTGAAAATTGCTGCCTTAGAGAAACTGTCGAAGTTTTGTACCCTCTTTCTCTTTGTTTGTAATTTTAGTGTTCTAAAAGATGGAAATGCAGTTCAACTTAAGGACCCTCACTCCATCCAGCCTGACTTATTCATCGCTTTTCTGTATTCCCACTGGGATCATCATAAAATTGACCTTGTCTCACCAGAAGGCTCCAAGTCAGAAGAAAATAAGATAAGCTCTTTCAGCCCAGAGTCAGAGAGAGTTCAGAAAAAAACAGGAGTGCATGTGTTTTGGCTTCCTGTGTTCATTTATTATTGAGTTAGGACTCAGAAATAATGTCTCATGTAAGTTATAAATGTCAGTTGTTAACCTCTCTGTATAACTATATTTTTTAGTTGGGCAGATTTACCTATAATATGGAGCTGTTTAGGGATTTTCATCATTTTCCATTAGTTATTAAAGGTTTTAAAGATATATTTTTATTGCTTTTTAGAAAGAGAGGAAGGGGGAGGGATAGAGAGATAAAAATATAAATGAGAGAAACATCGAAAAGCTGCCTCCTACATGTCCCCTTCTGGGATTGAGCCTGAAACCTTAGCATTGTGCCCTGACCTGGAATCTAATAAGTAACCTCTTGGTTCATGGGTCATTAATGCTCAAATTGCTTAGCCACACCGGCCAGGCTAGTTATTAAATTTTTTTAGCTTTTCAATTTCTGAGGATCAGCTTATATCTTCAGTAATCATAACAGTAATCCTCAGGTATGTTTACATTTTAAATAAAGATAGTATAACCATAATAAAGAATAATTGCTTATTAACCTCTTAGCACAATGACTAATTCTACTTTTATATTCTTGCCCCCACTTAAAATTGAGCCACCAACTATCTCATCTTTAACCATTATTTTGAGAGGCGGTGTATTTTCCTTTTCCTCAGTATTTACTTATTTATCTAATGTTTGTGCTATTATGAACCTGGCCCTGAATTTTCCATCATGAACAAGGCAGCCCTCTCTCAAGGTGCTGATAATGTGGTAGGTACATAGTAATTTATCTGTCGCTTATTTTTGACTATTTACATTATTTTCAGTTTTATAAATGTTATAATGAACATTGTTGTGCATGTAGATGTTTTTCCCCTGATTTTGAGATTATTTCTTCAGGAAAAATTGTAAGAAGATTGCCGTATTGCTTTTAAAAAGATTTGTGGCACATATAATATTTATAGTGACATATGAGAATATGAGTTTTGCCACATCTGACCAACCATGGTTATTATTATTTAAAAATTCTTTAGAATTTACTTGATAGTGGCACTTCATTGATATTTAATATGTATATGTTGATTAACTAGTGAATATTTTCCTATTTACTTGTTTACTTGTTATTTTTCCTTTTGTGAATTGTTTTTTTCCTGTCCTTTGCCCATTTATCCATTGAATCGTCTTGGCTCTTTGAACAATTTCTTTTATATACATTCCATACATATAGTAAGGATGTTAACACTGCATCTATTAAAATCCAGATAAAGTCTTATACTCCACTGTTTGCCTTTTTTTTTTAGATAGAAAACATTTACTTTTTAATTTAAATATCTACTCTTTTCAAATTGAAAAATTTTCATCATTAGTTTTTAAAGTAATTCTTTACCCAGAGATTCATTGAATGTTTTTTTTTTTTTTTCATCTTAGTTATGCAATTTGGCAAAAAAAACTTGTTGATTTATTTGGACTGTATTTTACTGGATGGTATAAATTGAGGATTCTAATGATTTTTAAAAAATTTACTGTTGAATTACTTCAAAATCATTTATTGAATGGCCCTTATGCTTCGTATTTATTTGTAAAATTACCTTAATCAGCCCGGGTGAAACAAGGTTTTAAGGTTAAGAAAAAAGTTAGCTACTTGGTAGTTTATTTCCCATAGAATAATTAATTCATATATCACAGCTGAAGTTTTGAATATTTGAATGCAAAATCTCAGGTAAAGTAGTTAGATACTTATAGTTACATTTAAAAAATAATTATACTTCTTTTTAAGGTGATAGTACATGCCTATGTAAAAATCAGAAGGCTATCCTGAGAAGAGTTAAGCTCCCTCCCACTTGTGAGTTTCAAGATTTTGTGAAAGGAAAACTGATAGGATCTGCACATGTTCTGACAGTACCATGATATGGATCTCTGTGGGCACTTCTGCTTTAGCAGCTATAAACTTTTACTTGTAGAACTGCTCTGGGGATTAGCATGTGGCTGCTTCTTCCTCCCTCAGCACACTTTTCAAGTATTTATCAAAACACTTCCTCAAATGCATTGGAATTTTTTTTTTTTTGTCTTATGCTATGGTCTCCTCATCCCTGTTTCTCAAGGCCTCTAGCTCAGGACTTGGAACATAATAGGCAAAACTGGAGCAATAGAATTTTGTGTTATGTGTTAGTTCACAGTGAGGGAGAGGGTCACTGCAAACAAGTCGCCTTCTAATAATGTGTAATGGTGGAGTCTCTTAGGTTTTCTTGGTACTGTGAACAGAAACCAGCTTTGGCATTTCCTGGTAGGAAGTTCAAGTATCTTGCAGAATACAAGGACAGACATGCATTTGGGCCTTAGGAATAGAACTAAAAGCTGGAGCATATGAAGAACTAGGAAGTTCCCTCTCCTCATGGTTTTCTCTCTGCTTCGTTCTACTCTCTTGCTCACACTGACTTCCTGTGTTTCTTACTTAGTAGTCCACATGGCAGAACATGGTTGCCAGCTGCTTCTGAATTTTACCTGTTACAATCTAGATAGTCAGGGAGAGATTAACATCAGGCTCCCAGTCCCAGATCTAGCCAGGGTCAGCTGTCCACCCTGAGATTGTGGCCAGAAGTGTGGTCATGTTATAGGCATATGGCTATCACTATTAAACCTGTGGATGGGGGGAGGGAGGATAAGTTTCAGGAAACAGATGAAGGTTAACAATTCAGCATGTGGCCACTGGGTGGTGTGGGCATGAGATGAGCCGATGCCCTTGTAGCTTGGTATGTTGGTTATTGCTCTAGTAGCAGCAGAATAATGAGCACTGACTTTTGCTTTTCTCATTACTTTCATTGCCCTGTTTTCTTTGAAATCTGTTCATATAGCACTTGACATGTTTCAGATAACCTTTTTCTCCTCATTTGCCGATTTGACATGTTGACCTCTATTTTCCTTTAGTAAATATAAAGTGAGGAATGGGTAGGTATTTCACTATGAAATCTTGCTGAGCAAAAGGCATTGTGATGTGATAAATTTCTGAACTAATAATTAGAGTCCATATGGTAACCATATTTTCTAAACTCCAAATCAAAACACATGGTGAAATAAGAAATTTTTTTCTGTTTAAAAATATAATATTTAATTATACATTTAACAAAAATGTTTTTAAAAATGACATAAAACTAGATTCTTAAGCACACATGGACATAGTATGCATCCTATTTCAGGGATGAGGCTGAAAAAATTCATGGATATTAACAGTATATAATAATAGTTAACATTTACTGAGTGCATCCCATGTGCCAGGCACTGCGTTAAGCCCTTTATATGCCTTTTCTTATTTAATCCTCAAGAAGATTTTATGAAGCTAGTGTTTTACTCTGATTTGAAAGATGAGGGATCATATGTATGTGCACCCTGGTTCATCTGTCTCCACAGCCCTTCCATTCATTCTCACTGTGCTACCCATCTCTCACTCTAAGAAGATATAGAAGGGCCAGTATGTAGCCTTCTTGAAAATCACAACAGGCTAACCTAGTTTTTCAGAGGAAAAGCTATCTTTTCAGCTAACTAATCAACAACTGACAATACTAATTAAGTAGAAAGAGTGTAGACATCCATTTTTACACCTTTGTGATGCCCCTTTTCTCTTTTTTACCTGCTGTAAGTATCGGTATTACAAAATTGTAGATATGACTGCGTACTACTCAGGAAAACTGTGCATTTATTGATGGAAAACAGGGTCTGTGAATGAGGAAGGCCTTGTAGGCTGAGTGGGGGCATTTTTCAGTTAGGCTTAACCAAGTACAGGCTTCTTTCTCTCACCTAACAAAACATCTGGAGATAGGTGGTCTTTACCTCTTTCTATAATGCCATCTCCAGCATGTGGCTTTCATCCTTATGGTTGAATATGGCTCTTTGGCTTTCAGCGTCACATCTGGTCATAACTCTTACCAAACTGATGATAACTCTTCCCCTTACACCCAACTCTGCCACTCTACTAGTATGGCAGGACTGCCTTTGCTTGGAACACGTTCCCAGATTGGCCTGAATGCTGTAATCTAAATCCTGATATCTGGGATCTGTGGTTTCTTAAGTTCATGAATATAGACCTGAGACTTTATGATTAATGTATGTAAGTTCTTTGGCCATGGACCACTCTAAAGTTAATCAATTAATCTGGTAAATAGAAATATCAGAAAGTTTGTCAATTCCTGACAGCCTTTTAGAATCACCTGAAGTAATTCATTTGCTTTTCCTGTTTAGATGCCAGATATTGAACTGCTAGAAGAATTTGTAAATACACAACCATCATGTTTTCTAAACTTGCATTATGTTTTCTACTATTTTTGTTCCAGAATATCTGGAGCATAAGTTCCCCTGTGGGGGTTTAAGTTAGAGGTGTGATGAGCTAGTGATGCTTTCAGTCCTTAGGCTTGCCTGGTAGGGCTGAGAGCAGCAGCTGGAGCCCCAGGGCTGTGTGCTTTTGGCTGGGAAAACCCCTGACTAGTTACTCAGAGTGCTGTAAAAAAGTTGGGAAGCACTTCTCTAGGGACACTCATGGCTTTTATGTTGTATGTAAAACAACCAAATCAACAAATCTGGCCATATTTTCTCAGTGACATTTTGAGTAAGATATTGAAGGATGTTTTCTTTACATTATAGTATACTAATTTGCCCCAAATTAGTAGAATCATGGAATTGTTCATGGGCTATTGTCAAGCGGTGTCCTCTGGTAAAAAGAGTATGAGAGAGGGAATTGTAGGGCCTACATTAAAACCACGCTTTTATCACTTAGTCTTCCTATGAAAATTATTTGTAAAGCAGTTAGGGGTCACAGACTCACATGGCTATGGGCACCAGAAGGAAGCAGCATGCTTTGAGAATAATAATTTACAACTGGGTGGGGTATCAGTGTCAGTACTATAAGAGGGAATAATGGGGATTGTATCAAACTAGAGAGTGTTTGCCTAATGGAAGAGAACAGCTGCTTCTCAACTTCGCTGGATTTTTCAATAACTATTAGAAATCCAGATTTTCATGTGAAGCCATTTAATTTTTAGACTTAATGCAAAAATGTTTTAAAAAACTTTTCAAGCCAAGCAAAATACCAACATGGGCTGGAATCCATCCTTTGTGTTATAAACATTACTTTCTTTTGAAAATAATGCATGGCAATTTATAACATTTATTGGCAAAGTTTCCGTTTAGTAAAAGTGTTTATATTAGAGTTGCCTCCTTCATTTTGTTCCCTCAGAAATTTCTGCTTCATGTTCTTCACTGAAAGGTTCTGCCCTGAACTTGTTGAGAGGAGCATTTTATTATGACCCTGCCTCTATCAAATAGAAACTCTTGAAGAGAGGCTCTTTTAGTAGTTAGGATCAGATTAAGTCATAACTTCTATTTAAGAAACAGTTATGCACCCAGAAGCCTAAGGAAAGGGGAGTTTATAGTGAGCTTACAGGACAAAGGGAATGTGGCTGAGCCTTATGATGTCAAGGCTTGGGAATAGGAGAGACTTGAGGCCTATGTAGAGCTGTATTATCTGATGTGGTAGCCATTGTCAGGTGTGGCCATTTATGTTTAATTAAAATGAAATAAAATTAAAAATCCTTTAGTAGCTCCAGCTACATTTCAAGTGCTCAGACACCACATGTGAATAGTGGCTACCGTATTAGTACAGATAACAGAAAGTTTCCATCTGTTTGGCAGTGTGGATAGAGGAGCATGAAGTGGGAGGTCTAGTTAAAGGTTAAACTAAATGATGGTGGTGCCTGAACTGAAACATTGGCATTGGAACACTTTGAGAAGGATTTCAGAGTTACTGAGGCAAGTTACCCTTGGGGAGGCAGCATTGTGCAGGGGTTAAGAATGAGGATTGGAACCTCCTAATATAAGGGAGAAGATCTGACTTTAGGTGGTGGCCACACGGTGCAATATACAGATCTTGTAACATCCAAACCCATATCTGGTTCATGCTGACTATATCACCCCAATTAATTTAATAAATAAATATTTAAAAAAGAGTGAGAATTGGTGTCAGATTTGAGTCCCTGCTCTATCATTTCTTAACTGTATATTCTTAGTCAGGTTAATTAAGGCTCCTAGACTGGCAAATGAGGATTATTGAAGTCTTAGGAATGGATGCAATAATCCAGGGAAAATAGGTAGAATGAAAAAGTAAAAATGGAACTGTCATTTGACCCAGTAATACCACTTCTAGGAATATATCCCAAGAAAACAGAAACACCATCAGAAAGGATATATGCACCCCTATATTCATAGCAGCACAATTTACAATAGCTAAGATTTGGAAACGCCTAAGTGCCCATCAGCAGGTGAGTGGATTAGAAAACCATGGTACATCTAGACAATGGAATATTACGATGCTATAAAAAAGGAAGGAATTCTTACCATTTGCAGCAGCATGGATGGAACTGGAGAGCATTATGCTAAGTGAAATAAGCCAGGCAGTGAAAGAAAAATACCACATGATCTCACTCATTTATGGATAATAAAGAACATTATAAACTGATGAATAAAAAGATAGATACAGAGGCAGAGAAGCATTGAACAGACTCAAGTTACAGCGGGAAGGCTGGGGAGTGTTGTGGGGGGCGGGTAAGAGATCAAACGAAGGACTTGTATGCATGCATATAAGCATAACCAATGGACACAAGACACTGCGGGGGTGGGATGAGGGCATATGCTGGGGGATAGGGGAGACTGGGGGAAGGTCAATGGGGAAAAAAAGGAGACATATGTACTACTATTTGTAATACTTTAAACAATAAAATAAAAATTAAAAAAAAGAGAAAAGGGAAAAGGAGGAGGATTAGCAGTAAGATCATAGAAAATGCTGGGAAAGGTTGCAGGAAGGAATGTTAGTTGGGGAAGATGTCAGAAAGAGATGGATGCTAACCAAGTTTCTAAAGATGAGTGGATTCTGGATTTTAGAATTGGGCAGTGTCCAGTGAAATGGAATTTATCTCAATAGGTTATGAGAATTAGGGGGTGATTCATGTAAAGATTTAGTAAAGAGCCTGATATGTAGTGAACTCTGAGTAGATGTTAGTTCTTATTATTAAGAATCCATCCTTGCCCTAGCTCTGTGGTCGGCAAACTGTGGCTCATGAGCCATATGTGGCTCTTTGGCCCCTTGAGTGTGGCTCTTCCACAAAATACCATGGCCTGGGCGAGTCTATTTTGAAGAAGTGGTGTTAGAAGAAGTTTAAGTTTTAAAAAATTTGGCTCTCAAAAGAAATTTCAATCATTGTACTGTTGATATTTGGCTCTGTTAACTAATGAGTTTGCCGACTACTGCCCTAGCTGATTTGACTCAGTGGCTAGAGCGTTGGTCTGCGGACTGAAGGGTCCCATGTTTGATTCTGATCAAAGGCACATGCCAGGGTTGCCAGCTCGATCCCCATGCCAGGGTTGTGAGCTCGATCCCCAGTATGGGGTGTGCGGAAGGCAGCCAATCAATGATTCTCTCTCATCATTGATGTTTCTCTCTCTCCCCCTCTAAAATCAATTTAAAAAAAAAAAATATATATATATATATAAAGAAAAGAATCCATCCTTGAAAAGTGGAAGTTCCATCCTATCTAATAAAAGAGCAATATGTAAATTAACCATCACTCTGTCACACCCAGAAGCCATGCCCACAAGCCACGCCCACCAGCCAATCAGGAGCGAGTATGCAAATTAACCCAACCAAGATGGCTACGGCTACAGAGAGAGCAGGAGGGAAGCTTGAGTTTCCCCAGTGATGGAGGAAGCCAAGCTTTCCGCACACTCTGGTCAGCCCAGGCCTCCACTCTGGGCTACAAAGTTTCCATTATAGAAGATAAATAAATCCCAACAAAAATGGTGGCAGCCACAGAGCTGGAGAGAGCAGGAGGCTTGGTTTTGCTCCAGGCTACAAAGTTTCAATTGTAGAAGATAAATAAATCCCAGATACCAGGGCCTCTGCTTGGGTCGCTGGGTGGCATGGCCAGCCTGCAAACAACCACAGGCCACTTGCCCAGGCCACCCCACACTCCAAGGGAACCCCCACTCTGATCCGGGACACCCTTCAGGGCAAACCAGCTGGCCCCCACCTGTGCACCAGTCCTCTATCCTATCTAATAAAAGAGTAATATGCAGATTGACCATCACTCCAACACACAAGATGGCTGCCCCCATGTGGTCAAAGATGGCTGCCCCCATGTGGACACAAGATGGCTAGCAGGGGAGGACAGTTGGGAGGGACCAGGACCAGGCCTGCAAGGGAGGGCAGTTGGGGGAGATCAGGCCAGCAGGGAAGGGTGTAGGGAGGGCCCAGGCCTGCAAGGGAGGGCAGTTGGGGTGATCAAGCCTGCAGGGGAGGGTAGTTGGGGGACCCAGGCCTGTAGGGGAGAGCAGTTGGGGGGGGACCAGGCCGGCAGGGGAGGGCAGTTAGGGGCAAACAGGCTGGCAGGGGAGTAGTTAGGCATCCATCAGGCTGGCAGGGGAGTGGTTAGGGGATGATCAGGCTGGCAGGCAGAAGGGGTTAGGGGCAATCAGGAAGGCATGCAAGCGAGCAACTGGGAGCCAGCAGTCCTGGATTGTGAGAGGGATGTCCGACTGCCCATTTAGTCGGACATCCCTTGAGGGGTCCCACATTGGAGAGGGTGCAGGCTGGGCTGAGGGACACCCCCCCCACCCCCACACGAATTTCGTGCACCGGGCCTCTAGTATCAAATAATTGAGAATCATGGTGGATGTGGATTGTACAAAGGATTTTCACCAAAACTAATTAAAACTTAAGGGCACCCTGACAGAAATTTTGAATGTGAAGAAAATAATTTTGATTGTAAGTGAAAAAATGTTGCTTTTATATATACAATTATTACTTGTGGAACTCATTGCTCAGAGTCTTATAGAGAAATACATTTAATAAAGTTTAGAATAGTTGGATTCAGAAATGATAAATCCACACTGGACAATTGAGGAGGATGCTGGGGATATTTGGTGCATCCAAGAGAGGATACCAGAAATGTGGTTCAGTGGTTGAGCATTGACCTATGAACAAGGGGATGTCACAGTTGGATTCCCAGTCACAGGATAGGCTCGGGTTGGGGGTTCCATTCCCAGTAGGGGGTGTGCAGAAGGCAGCCGATCTACGATTCTTTCTCATGGTGACGTTTCTCTCTCTCTCTCTCTCTCTCTCTCTCTCTCTTCCTCTCTCTGAAATAAATTTTAAAAAGATATATTTAAAAATGCAGGTGCAATTTTAAATGTTCTCATTGGCCACATGCCTTACAGCAGGGGTGGGTAACTTCTGGCCCCCAGGCCATTATAAGGCCCCCAGGCCATTATAAGGCCCCCAAAATAATTTGGTCTGGTCCTGCCAAGGCATTAGGGATGAGTTCATTAAATGTTTGACCAAATATAGCAGGCTAATTTTTAAGTTGATAATTTTGTATGGCCTGCCAATGATGTTATAAATATCCAAATGGCCGGTTGCAGAAGAAAGGTTCCCCACCTCTGCCTTTCAGGAACCGGAAGCAGACTTTCCCAGCATTTTATCATAATGTGTTGCTTCAAAGTGACTTTTTCCCCCCTTTATTACTTTATGAATTTGTTTTTCTCTTTTATTCTAGCATAATGGAAACAACTATCTTATTTTAAATAAAAAAGCACAAGGCAGAGACTGCAAAAGGCAGTGTTGGGTGGTAAAGAAAGCCAGGTAGACTACCTGGATTACATTCCAGCTCCTCCACTTACTAGCTGCATGCCTTCTCTCACAGAGGTTAAATTCATTTTTAAAATGTGCCATGATGTTTGTGAGGATTAAAGAACAGAAGGAGTTGTGTATACAACTCCTGGCACTTGATAAAACTTTTAGGTATTAGAAAATTCATGAATTTAGTTTACATCTCATATTCAAAAGTATAGGAGATTTGTTTTTTGGTGGCTACTTTGTATCTGTAGTCCCAACAACCGTGTCAAGTATATTATAAGCATCCAATACTATGCATTAAATTAATAATCTGTGAATTTATGTAATTCTTTGTATATGTAGAGTTATTTAGGGGTAAAGCAGCTATTTCTCTTGCTTATTTACTTTCAATGATATACCCAAATCAGGTATTATTATGACTAGTTATTTGGGAAATGAACACTCTGTAAATGATAGGTATTATGATAATCCAGAAACTAGATTTTAAAGTAACAGAGTAGGAAATTCACCTTTCACAATGTAGCTGTCATTTGACCTTTTAACAAAATATACAGGTGGGGCAAAGATAGGTTTCTGGATTCTGGATTTAGAAATGGGCATTGTTCACATAAGGAAAGCACATTGGATTGAGAGCGTGGACATTGAAGTCAGACCTGGGTTCAACAGAACCAGTTACTAGCTCTTAACATATAAGTTCTCAATTACCTGGACCTTTGTTTCCTTATGTGCAAAATGGGAAGAGTAATAGGTTTATATCAGTGAGATATGAACAAGAAGGTCACAACAAGACTATAAATGCAGCATTGTAATGAGAGGGATCTAGAACCTCTTTTGTATCTAGAATCATTTTGTTTAAAAAATTACAAATGTAATAATACTAGAACTCACACTATGACACTGTATTTTCAGTTTTGTAATAAAGCTATACACTTTATATAATAAAATTCAAAGATATTTGCCAGCATTGTCACTCCTTTTTTAAAAAAAGTATGCTTTTATTGATTTTAGAGAGAAGGAAGAGAAAGGGGGAGAGAGAAAGAGAAAGTGAGAGAGAGAAAGGGAGGGAGGGAGGAAAGGAAGGAAGGAAGAAAGTAAGGAAAAGGAAGGAAAAGGGAAGGGAAGGGAAGGGAAGGGAAGGGAAGGGAAGGGAAGGGAAGGGAAGGAAAAGGAAAAGGAAAGGAAAACGAAAGGAAAGGGAAAGGGAAAGGAAAGGAAAACATCGATCAGTGCTTCCTGCATACCCTACTGGGGGAATCAAGCCTGCAATCCGGGCATGTGCCCTGACCAGGAATTGAGCAGGTGACCTCTTGGTGCATGGGACGCCTCTCCACCAACTGAGCCACACAGGCCAGGGCTTTTACTCTTAATTTATGATTCATAGTAACTACCTTAATGAAAAAGTAATAATTTTTTAACCATTTAATTCTAGAGGTTGTTAGTTTCTTTTCTATTGAATAGACACAATAATTTATCTTGCTCTAATAATCTGTGGCAGAAAGCAGTATCTCTGCCAGTGATCACTTATTCAGAGATTTCAACTATATGAAAAGTACAGTAACTGAAAACCAAAAAATAAGCAAAAGTAATCTTTAGCAGCCAAAATGTGTCACAAAAATCTCTGTTCACTTTGTATACTCTTCTCATATACATACTTTTAATAGATACCTACTTATATGTTGCTATTACACTGAAAAGCCATATTTCATTGATTTGAAGATCCACATTTTTTCACTGTTAATGTTTTTTGATGTCAGGATTAGTGGGATGCAACAATTATTTTTTGCGTAAGATTCAGTGAGTTGGTGGAGCGGCAGGTAGACCTGCCTGGACTTGTTCACATGGCAGAAAGGCAGCAGCAGAAAGAGAGGGCCAGCCCCACTGTGCACGTACTTTTTCCAGCTTCTGTATGAGTCAGTGTCCCATTAGTGAAAACAAGTTACAAGGCCAAATCCAGAGTCAAGGAGTGGAGAAATAGACTCTGCCTCTTGATGAGAGGAGCAGTCAAGTCACATTGCAAAGGAGTGGGATTTCTGAGGGCTTTTTTGCAAGCAGTTTACCATGATATAACAATGAATATCATAGTTTAGTCAGTATTTCTTTTCTTTCTCAATCATAAATAAAATAAATATGATCCATGGAGTCTTAAGGCTGATGAAATATGGTATATATATTGGGTTTTTAATGAAAACTATGTATTCAATGTATGAATCCTATCTAATAAAAGAGTAATATGCAAATTGATCATCACTCCAACATGCAAGATGGCTGCCCCCATGTGGTCAAAGATGACTGCCCCCTGTGGACACAAGATGGCCACCACAAGGTGGCCAGCAGGGGAGGGCAGTTGTGGGCAATCAGGCCAGCAGGGGAGGGCAGTTGGGGGGGACCAGTCCTGCAGGGGAGGGCAGTTGGGGGGGTGGACCCAGGCCTGCAGGGGAGGGCAGTTAGGGTGACCAGGCTGGCAGGGGAGGGCAGTTAGGCATCAACCAGGCTGACAGGGGAGTGGTTAGGGGGTGATCAGGCTGGCAGGCAGAAGTGGTTAGGGGCAATCATGCAGCCAGGCAGGTGAGCGGTTGGGAGCCAGCAGTCCTGGATTGTGAGAGGGATGTCCCAGATTGGAGAGGATGCAGGCTGGGCTGAGGGACACACACACACACACACACACACACACACACACCGTGCATGAATATCGTGCACCGGTCCTCTAGTTTAAAATAATAATGAAAGTGCTTCCCCTCATCCCTTTCCCACATCTCAGATTCTAGAGACATTCTCCAAGAACATTTTGGCTGAATGGTACCCCCTCTTCCCCAAAAAAGATGCCCCCATCCTAATCCCCAGATCCTATGAATATGTTACCTTACATGGTAAAAGGGACTTGCAAATGTGATTAAGTTAAGGGCCTTGAGATGGGGAAATTGTCTTGGATTATTGGGGTGGGCCCAGAGTGATCATAATGTGTGGTGTTTTTTTTTTTTGTATATATATAATTGATTTCAGAGAGGAAGGAAGAGGGAGAGAGAGATAGAAACATCAATGATGAGAGGGAATCATTAATGGGCTGCCTCCAGCATGCCCCCTATGGGGATCAAGCCCGCAAGCCGGATATGTGCCTTGACTGGAATCAAACCCGGGACTCTTTAGTTTGCAGGCCGACGCTCTATCCACTGAGCAAAACTGACGAGGGCAATCAGAAAGGTTTTTAAAAGAGGGAGGCAGGAAGATTAGAGTAAGGATAATGCAATGTGCATATGGCATCAGAGATTGGAATGATGTGACTACAAGTCAGGGAATGCCAGCAGCCTCTAGAAGCTGGAAGAGGCAAGGAATAAATTCTTCCCTGAGGCCTGCAGGAGGAACTGGATGCTGACACCTTGATTTTAGCTTCTTAATGAAGACTCATTTTAGACTTCTGACTTCCAGAATTAAAGGAGAATACATTTGTGTGTTTTTGTAATAATTTGTTACAGCAGCAAGTGGAAACTAATATATTTATTTAAGTTTCTACTTTTAAAGAAATACATGATTATTAGCTAGGAATTCAAAGGATAGAAAATAAAATCCCTTTTTTTCTCATCAGCTATTCTCACTTATTATAGGATACCATTGTTAATAGTTTCTCCTGCATTTTTTCAGAAATAGTAACATTTATTCTCATGTTGTACAAATAAGGTTATGTAGATATGCATATTATATTATACTATACAATTTGCTTATTAAGTATATTATATTCTTGGACATATTTTCATATTGAGATAAAGTGAGCTACCTCTTTCAGTACCATGATTAATTTTACTGTTCCCTTTTTAGGGAACATTGAGGTTGTTTCCTCTTTAAAAATAAAATGTTTTTATTGATTTTTAGAGAGAAAGAGGAATGGAGAGAGTTAGAAACATCGATGAGAGAATAACATCACCAATCAGCTGCCTGGGACATCTATATATTAGGCATAAAAATGTTATTTTATGTTTTAAGAAAACAGGAAAGTATTTTAGAAAGAACACCGTAAAGATGATTAAAGGAAAAAAATAAAATTTGAAAAGACAACTGTCTATTACCTTGAAAATTCACTCAGAGAGATTGCCTTAATGTGCTGAGATGTCAAATATATGCATTCATTATATGGTGCATTAGGCAAGTCAGCCTTGATTTTTAAAAGCTGAATTGATTTTAAGGGAAGTTCCTAGGGGACTTGATTTAGAGCATGCCCTGAAATTCTATTTCTTTGTCTATTCTGTTTTGTAAACTCCCCAAAGGAGTCCTTTCTGATAAGTGCTGATTAAAGTTGGAATTGAATCTTACGTATAATTCTTGTGGGGTTTTTTCCTGACTTAAACCCAAGCCCAGAGGGTAGCATTAAAAATGGCAAATACGAGTTCCTGCTGTAAGAAAGTCTTGTTTGGGATGGTGAATACATGGAAATGGGTATGCCTAGATAGAAAGGTAACATCCCTCATCTCAAAGAGTGGATAGCTGGGAATGTCTTCTGAGTCCGATTCAGAGTTATATCATTTTGGCTGTTTTGCCCCAAATCTTGTTGCTTTCTTTGGCCTGATTGCCAACTATCTTAATTCCTTCCCACTTGATAATTTTTATGGCGAAAGTTTCAGGGATTTGGGAAATAAGAAAAAAGTTAAAACTGAAAGTTTAAGGGAAGAGTAGTAAAAATTTGTTCTGTGGTTGTCACTTTGTGTGTCCCACACACTAATAGGAACAGGGGGAATGGCTCTATTAGCACAAAGTAATGCTTTCACACTGTCCTCTCCGGAAACACAGATGTAGGAAATAATATATCTTTCTGAATAAAAAGAGAAAATTTGGTATGGCCTTGAGTATTTTTAAAGGAACTAAGTAAAGTGAATCTTTAAAAAGCCTAGCTGAACACTTTTTTTTAAAGGAAATAGTCTTTTCCTCAAATGTACTTAAGTATTATGTATTTATTGTGTGACATTATTAGCAAAAATTATTTTAACTAGAAACAGGTGATGGGTACTTGGTTAAGTACACATATTTCATTCTCATTTCTAATTTTTGTGACTCATATATATTATATAATTCTATCTTTGCAGATATGAAAAGTAAGGCAACCAGCCATCTTTGCATCCAGTAATGTTATTTGTTTGGTAAGGATTGTTGTGAATGTGACATTTAATTGCGAGATTCCCGGGAAAAAAGTAAAATGTCAAAAAGCGTAATGTCTGTTAATGGACAACAATCATGAAAAACATACATTGTAGATTTGTTCTTAGGGTTCTCTGTATTTCGTCTGTATTTGATTGATTTTGGACTATGGTCATGCACCACTTAATGATGTTTCTGTCAACAGCAGACCGTACATATGACAGTAGTCCCATGGGATTATAATGGAGCTGACTGGAAGAAATGAGAGGAGATGTGGTTCAGGAGGAATTTCTTTTTTTTTTTTCATGGAAGCAGTACCTGTGGGGCTTGAGAGATTCCCTCTCACTCACAGCACCTCAATTCTGAGTGCATCGATTACATCCCAGTGGGTTAACCCCCACTGCCCCCAGGGCTGTCCCCCTAGAGTTAAATATTCAGAGGGTACTACAACTTGATGGGCCTCAGAATACACTACTGTAAATTCCTTGTTGAGGACCTAAGATCTTGTACAAGGACACAGGTCCACAGGAGCTACTTTAACAAGTATTAAGTGCCACTGCCACTTCAGTAAATGCCTGCTGCAGTAGTGTGGAGCCAACCTGTCCCTGTACTTTGGAAATATTTTCAGATTGTAATGATGTTCTATTTTCTTTATCAGTTCAACGCCAGAAAAGCCTGTTGTGCCAAATAGGGTCAATGGAACCAAACACAAATTTTCAAAGTCAAAATATTGAGTCCTCAGTCTTATACCCTCTCCATGTTAAAATACCATCTTTATTTTGTAAATAGATACCACAAAGGTTCTTAATCTGACCACTACTCCAACATGCAATAGACAAAACCACATTGCCATGACAGCCCCCTGTGTTCCTTTATCTCTTCTTCTTGATTTCTTATTCCTGTGGATTCCCAGGCCACCTTTCACTCCCTCCTGATAGCCACTAGTAGTGATTTACACCTTACCTAGCCAATTTCTCCTCAATATTTCCAACCATTCCAGCCCACAAATCCTTTTCATGGAGTAGCATGGACAGCTTCAGTGTTCTATTCTGACCCTGTTGGAAGGAAGCAGTAGGAGGGCTTGTGGGGCAGAGTTTATAAAGCCCACAGTAGTGTGCAGTAATGTTCTAGCCTTCAGATTCACTCACCACTCGCTCACTGACTCACCTAGACAGAGCAGCTTCCAGTCCTGCAAGCTCCATTCATAAATGCCCTATATAGGTGTCATTTAAAAATCTTTTACACTGTACTTTTACTCTGCCTTTTCTGTGTTTAGATACACACTAGTTAAAATTGTGTTGCAGTTGCCTACAGTATTCAGTATAGTAACATGCTATACAAGTTTGCAGCCTAGGAGCAATAGGCTATACCAGTGGTTGGCAAACTCATTAGTCAACAGAGCCAAATATCAACAGTACAACGATTGAAATTTCTTTTGAGAGCTGAAAACCGACTTCTGCGCATGGGCCACAAAGTTTCAATTGCACTGTTCGTGCGCCCCAGCACGTGGTATTTTGTGGAAGAGCCACACTCAAGGGGCCAAAGAGCTGCATGTGGCTCGTGAGCTGCGGTTTGCTGACCACTGGGCTATACCATTCATATAGCCTAGGTGTGTAGTAGGCTATACCATCTGGGTTTGTGTAAGTGCATTTTATGTTCGCACTATGATAGAATCACCTAAGATACGTTTCTCAGAACATAACCCCATTGTTAAGCAGTGCATGACTGTACAGATATTGATCCTCCTTTAGCTTTGCCCTTTGTAAGTATCATTTTCAGAAATGATAGCTGAAATACGATTCTGTTTCTTGGCGTTCATTTAGAATTGGGGGGGAAAACAGATGAGTGCCTGTCAAATTTTTTTTTCTACATTCATGTTTTTATTTTTTGGGGGTATTGTATCCCTGATTTGTAAATTGCATTGGTTAGGGAAAATCTAAATAAAATCATTATAAAGAATTATTTGATGATTTTATTATTTTGATTAATTTCATGTTTTTATCATTTGTTTCTGTTAGTGATTAAAGTTTCAATGGGAGGAGTAAAAACCAAAGTGTAATTACATGTGTTCTGCTAATTTGAGTTCAACATATGTTAATGATCAAGAATGCTTGTCTTCAGAAGTAGTTATACAGTTAAATAAATATCCAACAGGCAGAGATTTTGCTTTACTCACTTTGATATCCTTAGTGCTTAGAATAGTACCTGGTACATGTTCAGAAAATATAGTTGAATACAGAATGGAAGTATATATGGGCAGTAAAACTTACTGCTATTGCTTTATATTGTCAATCTGCATATATATGAAACATGCATATATTCAATAGTAGTTCAGAACTTCACCTTCTGTTATTATGATTTGGATGGTGGTCATTATACTTTGGTGTTTTGTGAGTTTCCTTTATATTCAATGAATCTATTTAATTATTGAGACTTTGGAGAACTATTTTTCCTCAATACACAACATTCTTGAATGAATAATCTTTTACATCTATAAAAAGCATTTTCTACTTTAGTTTTTCATGCTTTATCACCTGATTCTTACTACAATACTGTTGAAGTAAGGGGTTCCTTGATTTTCTGTCCAGTTGTCTACTTCCTTTTTGATGGCTGAACCCCAATTTTGTTCATCCCTACCCCATATGACTCAGAACTAAATTTTGATTAGTTTAAACCTGTTACAGTAAATTCTTATTCTGCCAGGGGTTGGTTTAGGAATAGGCACATGACCCAGTCTGTTGGGGATAAGGGAGGGAGGTCCATTTGGGGAAAGTTTCCTCTCTTTTTGAAAGAAACAAGCCCTATTTTTCTGTTGTCTGTTGTCATGATTGGATGTGACCATCTGGAGCTGCTATAGCAGTTTTGTGACTGTAAGGAGAGGTAGCCTGAAAATAAGTCAACAGCTAAATATAGTGGAGGAGAAAGGTAGAAAAAAGTAGCTACCAAATTTACCAACTCTGGAACTGCTCTACTGTTTGACTTCTTACCAAAGAATAAATTTTTCTTATTCCAGTTGAGAGCATCCTAACCAGTATTGGTATCATTATTGCCATTTTTCCGGCAAGGAAACTGAGACTCATAGAGCTTTAAATGGAATAATCATCATTAGACAATGACTTCATTGTTCATGCCAGGAGAATTAAAACACATATTCTTTTTCCTCATCTAGCTGTCTTCTTGTTTTACTCTGTATATTTAAACAGCCTTGTCTCCTTGCTTGGGAAGGAACTAGATTATCAAATTTAGGTATTAGTGTTTTGAAATGCATTTTAGACTGTTCCTAATTATTTGATGGTTTTCCTGTGACCAATACTGCTTTGAAGTTCTCACTGATATTGTTGTCTACTTTTAATAACTAGGCTGCATAAATGAGAACTTTATTTACAAATTAACAACTTGAAGAGAAGTTCTTTTATAATTTTTAAAACTCTTTTGTGAATATCCATTTTAAAATGCTTGTTAAACTCTGCCTAAATTTGTGGATATATATTTAAAAAGTTGTGTTAAATTCTGAGAAGTGATATGGTTCATTTATAAAGGAATTAAAATAATAATTGGCCAAACTGTTGGATTGAATGGGAGTAGGGACTTTTTGTCTGACTTCAGGAGCTGTGTCGACATTTGTTAATATAGAAAGTTTATGGTTGACCATGTATAGGATGTTCTTTGCACTGTTATTCTTTATTGACTGTCTTCTCTGCATTCCACCCCATTCTTCTCTCATCTTTTTCCCCTCCTTATAGGTAGAGAATATAGAGACTGTGATCAGTAGCACATGGTATGTTCCTTCTTATTGCAGAGGCAAATCAGGACAATGTTCAATCTGAGTAAAGAAGTTCATTCATAGTTGATGAATTCAAATAAAAAACAGTCTGTGGGCTGCAATGTTGATGGCTGTCACCCTCATGACATAGATGACATCAACAGTGGTGCAGTGGAATGCACAATTAGTTAAGAACTATAAATGAAAATAGTTCAATTAAAAATCAGTTGATATCCCTCTCTCCAAAATAAGAATAAAATAAAATTCCGTGTGAAAGACACTTTGATGGTGGAGGGGAGGGTTAGGGTTTTTGTTTGTTTGTTTTGTTTCGTTTTAAGAAACTTATCCTTGGTGGAAGCAGTGGTAGCTGGTAAGAGGAAGCTGCAAAGATGGTCCCCAGTCTCCTGGAAAGTATAGTTTCTGTCTCTTACCTTCCCTTTCTTTCCATACTGAAGTGACTGCCATGTTTGAAAGGAACTCTGTGGGGGCCAGAATTTGTTTTTCCCTCGGCCTTTTAGTTCCTTCTTCAGGTTTGGAGGGCTGGCTAGATGAAATGAGAGGCCTAAAATAGGACCAGCATTTTTTCCCCCCAAGTTTGATATTAATTTTATTATGTTATTTTTATAATCATAAAGGTGAATTTCCACATGCCCCAGGAAATGAATAGAAGTTACAGGACAATCTTTCTTCCCACCAAAAAACATTGCATATTTTGGGAAGTGCTTGTCCTAGAGGGAAAAACAGAAATTTACATGAGCAGTGCTGTACAAGATTCTTACATAAGTCTTAAAACTAGCCTGCAGTAGAGATTTTAGTCCTCTGTCCAGGTGCTTAGACAGAAGCTGCAAAGCTGTTGAGCATGAAAGGGCAAAGGGACAGTGAAGATGGATCACAGGCTCATAGCATGGAAGGAATTCCAGATTGCTTAGAATGCTATATTGTTTTTTCTTTATTTTAGTCATCTCTGTATGAAGGTGCTGGGCAGGGGTCCCCAGAAAAGAAAGGGTCCAAGACTCCTTAAACTAGCCTGGGTGCAGGACAATGTCACAGAAGCTGGTACAGGAGAACCTACTGTCTCCAGTTCAGGCAGAGCCGTAAAATTTGATTTTACAACTAAAGTGAGCTGTGTGGTATATTGACCAGGGTAATTTAACACCAAGATTACCACAGGTAACACCATATGTTGCTGATTATTGACTTTTTAAGGATACTCATAGGTTTCTGTTTGAAGTGCTTAAGGATTTTATTTTTGTCTTTTAAATTGATATATTTGTGAATGGAGAACTTGCCCTTAACACAGGCATCACTTTTCTTCAAGAGACCATGTCAAGTAATGGAAATGGAAAGTCTTTTAAAATCTATATGAAAATGCTGGGTAAGCCATGTAGTTTAGATGTTATATTCCTCTGCAGTTAACAGAAAACTTGATTCATTAATAATGTCTCAAACAAGTAAAGGTGTTATTTTTCTCTTATAATAAGGAGTCCAGAGGTAGGCATTTCAGAGCTAGTTAAAGCCATCAAAGACCCAGACTACTTCTGCCTTTCTATTCAGCCATCCTTTAGTGATCTCACCTCAAAGCCTCAAGATGGCTGCTCTCCAGCCAGCATTGCATCTGCCTTCCAGGCAGGTAGAAGGGGAAGGATCCATGGGGTAAAAAGCAGATACCAGCTGCTGTGCCTCTTCTTTTTCAAAGAGCTTACTGGAAGCTCAGTTCAGTGATTTCTGCTTACACATCATTAACCAGCACTGTGTCATACTGCTATATCCTAGCTGTTCATGAGGCTGGCTGGGAAGAGTAGTTAGTTGTTTTGGTCTGGTGTGTTGTTACCCTGAACATAATTGGGATTTTAATGGAAAATATTTTGAAATGAATTATGTGTTTTCTGTCTCTAAACTAATGAGGCTCAGGAGGAATAAAATAAATGAACATTTATTGAAAACCTACATATTGGATGCTGTGCTGGTTGCTTTTGGGGACATTATTTTATATTAGCCATAGCACTCAGATAAGTTATATACACATTTATATAAAGGAATAAAATAAGTTCAAGATGGATTTAAAGAACTAAAAAAGCAGGTTTAATTGTATTACTTGTGGAAATGTTTTTACACTCAATCTGTTAAGCTTATAATTAATTTAAAAGACTGTATCTTAAACCTAGATACTATAATGGGAAATTTTGACAAATTTAGTTATATTAATTTAAAAAAATCTGTTTAGAAACCAACATTCATTAATGAAGGCTTGGAGAAAACATTTGCAACATAGATTAAAACATCTTAATATCGCTCAGCCGGTGTGGTTCAGTGGTTGAGCATCCACCTACCAACCAGGAGGTCATGGTTCAATTCCCAGTCAGGGAACATGCCTGGGTTGCTGGCTTGATTTCCAGTGTGGGGCATGCAGGAAGCAGCCAATCAATGCTTCTTTCTCATCATTGATGTTTCGATCTCTCTCTCCCTCTCTCTTCCTATCTGAAATAAATAAAAATATATTAAAAAAAATCTTAATATTTATAATAGATACAAAAGCTCTACATATAAGTGATAAAATAGTAACTATTAAAAAACAAAAAATATGGAGAGGCGGATACTTCTGAAAAAAACAGATCGTAAAAATTATTGAAACAAAATAGTTAAAGCAATGTAAATTAAAATAAAACTTTTTAAATAACCAGCTTGATAAATATTTTGAAAATTTGACAATATCCAGTTTCGTAAGAATCTGGGGAAAAAAGCCACTGTCATCTGTTATTGGTAGTCCTGTTAGACTGATACCATCATTTTGGAGAGCAATCTGACAGACAGTACCTGTCAAAATGTGAAATATACATACCTTTGACTCCGCAAACTGACTTTTTGGGGTGAATATTACAGAAATATTTGCATGATTTTACAAGGATGTTTATTGTAGCATTGCAATTAAATTAAAATGTGGAGCAAGCCCTGGCTGGTTTGGCTCAGTGGATAGAGCCTCGGCCCGCAGACTGAAGGATTCTGGGTTCAGTTCTGTTTTGGGGCAGGTACCTCGGTTGCAGGCTTGATCCCCGGCCCTGGTACAAAGGTATGTGTGTGTGTGGGCGGGGGGTAGTGGAGGGAGCAACCAGTCAATGTGTCTCTCACATTGATATGTCTTCCTCTCTGTCTCTTCACCTCCCTTCCATTCTTTAAAAAAAAAAAAAGTGGAACAAGCCAAAATCAGTAGGGCCATGTTTAAATAAATTACATTGTGGCCATACAATGCAATTAACTGGAAAGCTATCTATGGACTATTATGCAGGAAAGTTGCAAAGTAATATGTATACTATTTTTGTAATACCTCTTCCACTGGAAAAAAAGCATCTGTATATGCATATCAAATAATTGAGGTAAGCAGTCTCATGATTTTTCAAAAAAATTTTTTTAATCC
Source organism: Corynorhinus townsendii (assembly GCA_026230045.1). NCBI lineage: Eukaryota > Metazoa > Chordata > Mammalia > Chiroptera > Vespertilionidae > Corynorhinus > Corynorhinus townsendii. The sequence goes on from JAPDVU010000003.1 coordinate 93,900,028, forward strand.
TCACCCAAGGATATTTTTCCAATGATTTTCTTTTAGAGAAACCGGCCAAGGCTGATTTTTCACTTTTTATATAGGTAGAGGTATTTGATTTTTTTGCAAAGACGAATTAGGTGTGTGTGTGTTTTCTTAAGAAAGAAAGAAAGAAAGAAAGAAAGAAAGAAAGAAAGAAAGAAAGAAAGAAAGAAAGAAAGAAAGACTAGTAATGACTTTTTGAAAAGCAGAATTTTCAAAAATAAAGGAATATGTAATTTTTTCATTCTGTAAAAATGCTTAAAATGGTGATTTTTATGCCTTGCTTTCTGGGAGTGGTGGTGGAGCCAGTGATGGATTAGTAAACAATCTAAATGATAGAATAGTGGGGGAAAAATACTATCTTGTATGAATCAGGATAGACTAGATTTTATTTTAGTTACAGACAACATCCAAATCTCAGTGGCTTCAACTATTGAGTGTTATTGGTGGGTTTTATTAACATCTGGTGAGCTAACAGACTTCACCAACTTGGGAAAGAGGCTTGGCAGATCCAGCCCTGGCTTTTAGAGACTTCTTCCCAGAATTGACAAACATCAGTTCCACTTCATCAGTCAAAGCAAGTCCCATGGTCATGCCCAAATTGAAGAAGGCTGGGAAGTACCATCCTACCATGTATTCAGAAGGAAGAGAATTCAGAATATTTGTGAACATAGCACTTGAAAAGGGGTAGTACTGGAGATGAGCTTCTAGAACAGTGTCTAGCACATAGTTATGTGTTTTTATTTTTATAAATACAGTAATTTGCACAAAGCTAGACATATTTTATTTAAATGTATATAAAATATGATTTGCATATTGATGAATCAACAGGCATTTGTTGAGTTTACGTCATTGTACTAAATCTGTGAATGACAAAAATATATTTTTGTTCTCACCACAAAAACATTCTGTAACTGTGTATGGTGATGGGTATTAACTAGACTTATTTTGGTGATCATTTAGCAATGTATGCAAATATGGAATCATTATGTTGTACACCTGAAATTAACACAATGTTGCATGTTAATTATACCTCAATTTAAAAAAAAAAATAAAAGGATTTTTAGCCTGATATCTTAATGTGTTTTCAGTCATATGTGTGGACTGAGTCGAGATGGTGCCCTCAGCACTTTTTCTGAAATTGTGTAAGGGAGAGTGAATGTCAGGTTCACTGTTCATTGCATCCACATGTACAAAAGCCACAGTGATTTTCATGTAAATACCAATGTCTTTGTCATATACACTGAGTGGCCAGATTATTATGATCTCTGAACGCATAATAGTCTGGCCATTCAGTGTATATTCTATATAATAAAAGGCTAATATGCAAATTGTCCCCTTGACCAGAAGTTTGACCAGCAGGCAGGCTGGCCAACTGCCCATGTCCCCTCCCTCTGGCCAGGCTGGCCGGACCCCACCCATGCATGAATTCATGCACCGGGCCTCTAATACACACACACACACACACACACACACACACACACACACTGAGTGGCCAGATTATTATGTGTTCAGAGATCATAAAAAACTGGCAACTCAGTGTATAATTAATTAGTGGAATGCTGTCTCTCCTGCAATAGATGAATGATGGACTTTGATTTTATCAGGCTCTCCTGATACAATCAAAGAGATCATAAAAAATCATTGTACCACTGAAGTTCTTCTCAGATAATTAAATCAGTGGAAGCAACCATCTTATGAGTCACCACTTTAATAAATTTTTATAGGGCAGGTCACCAAACAAATGTCTTTTACTTTTATATTTATTTCAGAAGAGAAGGAATAGTAGCTTAACATAGTTGAGTAATTCTTATGCGTCAAGTTTTGTATAGGGTTTTAATATCATTATATCATTGATGCTTCAACAACACTCTGAGTTTGTATGATTATCCTCATTTATGAATTCAACAGAATTTTGTCTTAGGCCACCTGGGTTTACATTTTGGCAGCACTTTTTATGAGTATCAGTAAAGAGAGGATATGAAAGACAATTAACACTTTTTGAGCACTGACCATGTGCCAGCACGTTATCTCATTAAAACTTTGCTCTTCTAGGCTAACAGATGGCCTGTCTCTGATCCTAACTAAGAATTGACAGTATGTTGCTTTGCTAGTCTACCTCTGCTACTAGCTTCTGAGCTTCTTGAGGGGCAGGGACCATATCTTGTTCTTCTATGTACCCCCAGTGATTTCCCACATTGTGTAGCAATAAATAAAGCTAGTTAAATGAATGCCTGTGTAAGTGGATGGATGAATGAGAGGACTCGGTCAGATGTGCCACCTGGTCTCTAATCTGGAGAACTATGATTAACAGATAATTAATGGATCTTGAAATTATCATTGGGTGTTTGAAGGGTGTCCTGAATGTGTACATTCTGTCTACCTTGTATAAAGTAAAAGTACCTCTTCCTGTCACCCTCACTGTTAGTATACCGCATTCTCACAGAATGTTGCTGGAATGCCCCTGAACACAGAACATCACAGTTCTAGATGATGGGAGGCTTGCCAGAGCAAAACAATAAAGGCTTGGAGTGCCCCCCTCTCTGCCTGTCACCACTGTGAATACTGGTAGAGGGTGTGTTGCAAATGGAATGAGCAGTGCCACATGCCTTTCATCAAGCAGCAGTCACAAGACTGCTGGCACTTATCCACCTTTGGGAAGGCTAGAAAAGTGAATGAAATATGTGATGCCTTCTGCTGCTCTAAAAATGTTACTGAACAGATACATGCTAAAAAATGACACTAGACCACCAACTTACACCATACACAAGAATAAACTCAAAATAGATAAAAGACTTAAATGTAAGTCATGAAACCATAAAAATCACAGAAGAAGCCATAGGCAGCAAAATCTCAGACATCTCTCGTAGCAATATGTTTACAGATACATCTTCTAGGGCAAAGGAAACTAAGGCAAAAACAAACAAATGGGACTACATCAAAATAAAAAGCTTCTGCACAGCAAAAGAAACCATCGACAAAACGAAAAAGGAGCCTACTGTATGGGAGAACATATTTAGCAATGATACATCAGTTAAAGGGTTAATATCTAAAATATATAAGAAACTCATACAACTTAACAAAAGGAAGATAAACAATCCAATTAAAAAATGGGCAAAGGACCTAAATACATACTACTCCAAAGCGGACATACAGATGGCCAAGAGACATGAAAAAATGCTCAAAGTCACTGATCATCAGAGAGATGCCAGTTAAAACGACAATGAGGTATCACCTCACACCTGTCAGAATGGCTACCATCAACAAATCAACAAATGACAAATTCGAGTGAGGATGTGGAGAAAAGGAAACCCTAGTACATTGCTGGTGGGAATGTAGACTGGTGCAACTCCTGTGGAAAACAGTATGGAGTTTCCTAAAAATATTAAATATGGAACTGCCAATTGATCCAGTGACCCCACTTCTAGGAATATATCCTAAGAATTTCAAAACACCAATCAGAAAGAATGTATCATCCCTATGTTCATAGCAGCACAATTTACAATAGCTAAGATCTGGAAACAGCCCGTGCCCATTAGTAGATGAGTGGATATGTGGTACATGTATACCATGGAATACTATGCAGCAGTGAAAAAGAAGAATCTCTTACCCTTTGAGACAGTATGGAGGGACCTGAAGAGTATCATGCTAAGTGAAATAAATCAGAAAAAATAAGTATCACATGATTGCACTCAAATGTGGAATCTAAGTAACAAAATAAATTGATGAACAGAATGGATCCAGAGACATGGAAGCATGGAACAGAGTGTGGAATCTCAGAGGAAAGGTGGAGGAAGATGGGTGGGTGGGAGGTAATCAACCAAAGAACTTGTATGCATGTATGCATAACCCAAGGACACAGACAATAGGGTACTGAAGATCTGGGGTGGGGGGCAGGGGTGGGCTGGGGGACATATGTAATACTTTCAATAATAAAGATTTATAAAAAAAATGCTGTTACTGTAATGGTGAGCTGCAGAGCTCAAAGTAGGAAAAAGTAAATGGTGCCTTACTTTCTGTGATTTTCCTTTCTCTTCTTTCCTTTCTCAACTATGTTCTCTCAAGATCTACTTCTTCCACCTCCAAAGGTGAACAAATATAGAGAGATTCTCCTTCTGACCCTTCCAAAATTAAATAATGGAACTGAGGTTCTTTAAATAGTATTGGGGATTATTTTTCTCTCTCTACCTCATATTGTGGGTCAGAAACAGTGGTTACTTATGGAATACACAGGCAGAGAGAATGATTCCTTCCTTATTTTCTATTTTGGGCTGATCTTCCTTACAAGTCCCTTTCCAATTTGGATATGGACAGGTTGGGGTGGACGGGGAGGCTAAAATAAGTAATTAGTCTGATGCAGGTAATATTAATTTTTAAATATACAAACTTGTGATTTGCACATTTCCTCTCCCTCCCTGTTCTTCACTAAGATGGCATTTGGGTGAAGTGGTGGGGAGTGGTACAGGAGTGGATAGACCCACCTGGTAAGCTCTAGATCCTTTATGGCTCTGCCCTGAGCAGCTGCTCTGGCCTGGTGCCTAGACTGGAGATTGCTGAGGAATAACCTCCCTGCCTGGAGTTGCTACTGAAAACTCTTGCTGGTAGAACTCGTGGTATGCTCGGTCATGTCTGGTGTGCTCCTGGCAGGCTCCACTTTACTTTTGCTCTTTTGGACATGCCTACCTCTGGGTCTGTGCCATATCCTTCATCCAGCTACACATGCTTCTAGTGTTCTGTGGACCACTGGCTCTCTGTAGTTGGTCTCAGGAAAGCTGAAACAGTTTATAAATTTTAAATACTGAACTTGGTAGAGGGCAGGCACCCTCTTAAAATGAAAATTAACGAGTAGGGATTTGGGGATGACATTCATTCATTTGCATTTATTAAACATTTGCTAACAATATGGCCATTACTGTGCTGGGTTGTGAGCTTAGAAACACAGGTCACACAGTTCTGTTCTCCAAGAGCTCACAGTTCATTCAAGGAAGCAGGAAAGTAAACTGTTATAGTAGAGAAGTTGTAGTAGAGAAGGATGATTGTATATAGCCCAAACTGGGACAATTTTCTTTAATATATATATTAAAGAAAATTGTGTATATATATATATATATTGATATCAGAGAGGAAGGGAGAGGGAGAGATCAATAGATACATCAATGATGAGAGAGAATCATTGATCAGCTGTCTCCTGCATGCCCCACACTGGAGGTCGAGCCCACAACTCGGGCATGTGCCCTGACTGGGAATTGAACCGTAACCTCCTGATTCATAGGCTGATGCTCATCCACTGGGCCATACCAACCAGGCTAAACTGGGACAATTCTAAAGGTAAAAATGGTTTAAGATGGTAAATTTTATGTTATATTCTTTTCCTACAATATACAGAAAAAGTGAAGGTAGGTGCTGTTAATGCTCAGTCCAGGACAACAGACATCAATCAGAGCAGTTCTGGGCAAACCAGATGAATGGACAAGCTGCACTAGAAAGATGAAAGGAGGCGGAGACAGAGCAGGGAGAATGATACAGTGCCTTACTTTCCTCATCTCTAAAATGGGGATAATTATGGCACTTCTTTCATATGGGTAGTTAGGATAATTCAGTGAGTCAGTTCAGGCTCCTGGAATACTGCCTAAGAGTTGTATTTTTAAAATCTTCTCACTCATTTTTCACTAGTCACACACAAAAATCTGAAGATCATTGTAGATCTTCAGATTTTTGTGTGTATTTTTTACACAGTAACCTCTTAACAGATGTTTGTGGTTTAATCTTTCAGGCCTCATTATACCCTCATCAGTGAAAATCACTCATCTCTCCAGCACACCACATGTCAAAATACACATTCAGTGAACTTTTGGAAGTTACCTTATTTCCAGCCCTTTCTCATTTCCTCTAGAAATTCTGGGTGTTCTCTGGTTCCTGTCCTTCCAATCTTGTGGTTGTTTTCATCTTTTCACAGCAGGCAATTACTACAGGCAACTCTTTTTAAAGGAATGGATCCTTTTTTAATTTATAGAAGTAATTTCTTTACTACCACCCCCCCTCCCCGCTTTTAAAATAAAGGGGCAGAATGAAGAGACATAATTAAATGCCTGTGCTCCTACTGTCACCTACTATTCTTTTCAAGAGCTGGTTTTGAAGTGATTGAACCTTGTTTTGAGATAACATGATAAAGGATGAAGGATTAGAGAAAAGATCTGGTTGGGAGAAACCAATATACACTGAGTGGCCAGATTATTCTGATCTCTGAATGCATAATAATCTGGCCACTCAGAGTGTGTGTGTGTGTATGTGTGTGTGTGTGTGTGTGTGTGTGTGTGTGTGTACACACACACACACTCTAGAGGCCCAGTGCATGAAATTCATGCATGGGAGGGTGTGTCCCTCAGCCCAGCCTACATCCTCTCCAATCTGGGACATCCCTCTCACAATCCAGAACTGCTAGCTCCCAACTGCTCACCTGCCTGTCTTCCTGATTGCCCCTAACCGCTTCTGCCTGCCAGACTGATCACCCCCTAACCACTCCCCTGCCAGCCTGATTGATGCCTAACTGCTCCCTTGCCAGCCTGTTTGCCCCTAACTGCCTTCCCCTGTAGGCCTGGTCACCCCTAACTGCCCTCCCCTATAGGCCTGGTCACCCCTAACTGCCCTCCCCTGCAGGCCTGGTCCCCCCCAACTGCCCTCCCCTGCAGGCCTGGTCCCCCCAAACTGCTCTCCCCTGCAGGCTTGATTGCCCCCAACTGCCCTCCCCTGCTGGCCATCTTGTGGTGGCCATCTTGTGTCCACATGGAGGCAGCCATCTTTGACCACATGGGGCAGCCGTCTTGTATGTTGGCGTGATGGTCAATTTGCATATTATTCTTTTATTAGATAGGATACACACACACACACACACACACACACACACACACACACGAGGCCTGGTGCATGAATTCGTGCATGGGTGGGGTCCGGCCAGCCTGGCCAGGGAGAGGGGACATGGGTAGTTGGCTGGCCTGCCTGCTGGTCGAACTCCTGGTCGAGAGGACAATTTGCATATTAGCCTTTTATTATGTAGGACTAGAGGCCCATTGCATGAAGCAATTTGTGCAATAGGCCTTCCTTCCCTTGGCTTCCAGCACCGGTTTTCCTCCAGCACCTGGGACCCAGGCCTTTGCTCCGGCCAGAGTCTGCCTTCGTCTTTGCTGCAGACTCCAGCCTGAGTCTGCCATCTTCATTTTCGCTGCAGGATCAGGCCAGAGTCTATCATCTTTGTCTTCGCTGCAGGTTCTGGCCGGAGTCTACCATCTTCGTCTTCGCTGCAGGCTCAGGCCGGAGTCTGCCATCTTCGTCTTCGCTGCAGACCCCAGCCAGAATCTGCAGTCTTCATCTGCACTGCAGACTCCAGAGTCTGCAGTCTTGTCTTCGCTATGGCACTCCACTTCTGTAGATCCCTTTGCCCCCTGCCTTCCCTCTCATAGCAGGCGTCCTGCCCCACCTGGCCATTCCGTGCCTGGAGTAGCTGGGGGGGCGCCATCTTTGGCTTTCTAATTTGTATACTCACTCTGATTGGCTGTGGATGTAGCGGAGGTACGGTTAATTTACATGTTTGTCTATTATTAGGTAAGATATACACTGAGTGGCCAGATTATTATGCGTTCAGAGTTCATAATAATCTGGCCACTCAGTGTATAGTGACATTGATTCATTTCAGTAGAGGGCATACATTTACTTGCGATAGCTATGGACATATTACTGCTGGATTCTGATAGAATTTGCTAAGAGCAGGAGTTCAGATTTCATCCCAGATGCTCTCTCTCAGGCCTTGACTGAGTATTTGTAGTATGGGTCCCAAGAATAGTGGTGTGAGCCATCACTCTTGCATGGTTGTGACTCCTGATTTGCTTTCCTTGGTTCCATTCATCACTGGAAGCGACAAGAATCTTGTTTATTGGGATCTCTATGTGACTGCATTAGGCTGCGTTCACTCTGCTCATTTTATGTTAATTTAGCATGTGTTCAACAAATGTTATTTGAGTTCTTGACTATCAGACACTATACCAGGCAGGGGATAATATTAGTAAACAAAACAAAGATCCTTACCCCTGTGGAGCTTTATATTCTGGGGAGAAATAAACAATAATCATAAAAGGGAAGTAAAGAGGGTGTTAGAAGATGAAGAGCACTGTGAACAAAATCAGAGCAGGATAAAAGGACTTGGGAATACAGATACGGGGTGGACGGAGGTGGAATTTCCACTTTCTAAAAAGGAATGGCTAGGTTAGTTCTCACTGAGAAGGTGATATTTGAATCAAGATTGGAAGGGTGAAAGTATTAGCCATGAATCTGTCTGGGCATGAATTTTCTTGGCAGAGGGAACAGCCAGTGCAAAGGCACCATGGCAGGAATGTTCCTGATGTTAAGCAGGGAGGCAGTGTGGCTAGGAGGGCAGTGCTAAGAGACGAGGTCAGGGGGGACGTCACAGGATGAAAGATTGTGTTATAGACCATTATGATGATGGTGGCTTTCCTTCTCTTAAAACAGGAGCCACTTCAGAATGTTGAGCAGGAAGTGATGAGATTTAACTTATTTAATTGTGTCACCTGATTGTGTGAGAGTCAACTAGGTGCAGGGTTGGGGTGAGTAAGGACAGAAGCTGGAAGACCAATTGGGAGGTCATGGCAGTAGGAGAGGTGATGGTGGCTTTGACCAGGATGATGGTGGCAGAGGTAGTGAGAGGTGGTTGGGTACCTGTCACAGGTACTTATAATTTCATAATTCAAACTTAGTGGTTAATGGTCAAGTATATTCTGATTAAACAGCACTTTAGCCACATACATTTCTGGAATTGGTATGATGATTTCTCCTATTAAGCATGCATGTGTATACCATTTGTTCATATAAACGTTTGGGATGCAAAACTCATGTTTCTTGAGTTTAATCTTGTTTTAATGCTGGAAAGAATGTAGCTGTCCTTTAGCCCCAGTTGTGTAATAAAAGTGAAAATGTGTATCTTTATACATTAAAGGTAATAATTCTAAAAAGAAAAGATACTTAGCCCTGGCCAGTTTGCTCAACCGTTAGAGTGTCAACCAGAGCACTGAAGTATCTCATGTTCAATTCCCAGTCATGGGCATGAACCTGGGGCTGCAGGTTGGATTCCCAGCCCTGATTGGGGTACCTGTGGGAGGCAACCGATCTCTCTCTGTCTTCTTCCTCTCTCTTTTACTCTATCTAAAAAATCAATAGAAAAAATATCCTTGGGTAAGGATTAACAACAACAACAAAAATCCTATATAATAAAAGGCTAATATGCAAATAGACCAAAGGCGAAACAACCCGAACAACCAAACAACCGGTTGCTATGACATGCGCTGACCACCAGGGGGCGTGTGCAGAACATGGAGGGCGCCAGGCATGGCTGGATGGTGGAGCAGGTGAATGGGGCACCAGACCAAAGTGGGGTGCCGGTTGCTGTCATTGGGGCAAGCCTCTGGTGGTTACTGAAAATTCTTTGTGTTCTCGCACCTGCTGCTGACACTGGCCCCACTTGCACCCGCTGCCAGCACCGGAGCCTCTCCTTGCACCCATTGCCAGCGCTGGCCCCACTTGTGCCTGCAGCCAGTGCTGGAGTTGCCACTTGCACCCACTGCTAGTGCCTGACGCTGGTCCTGATCGCTCTGCGCCGTTAGTGGGTGTGAGCGGCAGCTGCTGGCCCTGATCGCCCCAGAGGGCTTCTCCACCTCCCTCTGCTCCTGAGGGGTGATCGGGGCAGCAGCTGCCACTTGCACCCACTGATGGCACCGGCCCTGCTCACACCCACTGCTGGCACCATCCCCAATTGCTCTGCACCGCTGTCAGCGGGTGCAAATGGGGCTGACGCTGTCAGCGCAGGGGAGAGGCAACAGTGGGAGCAGGGATGCTGGCAGTGAGGGGACTGGGGGCTGCGGTGGGAGGACCTGGGAGGGGGTGCAGAGGATGGGCCGAGACCCACCCCTGTGCCCACCACAGCCTTACGGCCCACAGTTCCTTTCAAGATGCACGAATTCATGCACTGGGCTCCGAGTATATTTGTAATGCACAAAGCAAAATTGCTCTACCCTTCACCACACCAACCACTACCAAAATTTGGTACTTATCCTTAATGAGCCAATAAAAATATGCCTCAACTTGGAGGGTTTCAGTTCAGTACAAAAATGGCAGCCATTTGTAGAATAAGTACCTCTGTACTTGAGAACTAAGCAAAAATATTACTGAGGCCAACTAAAATCATGTGGAATTCAGCCAATATGGCCAGCTCAGAGTGCAACTAGTCCTAGTGGAGGGCCAGATGCTGACAGGGCAGGGATGAGATGCAGCCAGGACTTTGAAAAGGAAACTGATCTTGAGGGAGGGAATTTTCACCTGACGTAGCATTTAATACTTAGCACTCCAGTGAGTTATTTCTGTTGATTGTTTTAATATTGTCATATGTTGTTCATATGTTTATGAATGAGGCTGGCTAAGAACTTTTAGTGAACTCTTCTGGATAGATGGGTGACCCAGAGCCCCTGGCTGCCACACTAGTGCCTTACAGTGAGAATCTGGGGAGGACTGAAGGGGATGCTGAAGGGGAATTAATATTTTAGAATTTCCTGTGAAATCTGGAACTTCTAAGTGAGGGCATGAAGCCCAAATTTGTCTTTAGAACATAAATTCTTCAACAATAAGCCCTAGATCTTTTCTTGTTCTCACACATTTGTGGTAGCATTTGCATAGTAGGGGGAAGACGGTTTCGAGTGGAACTGGTCTGGTTCAGATTATTGGTGAGGCTTGAATAGATTAATTGCCTTTAAGCCTCAGTTTCCTTCTCTGTACAACTGGGTTTTTTGCAAACCTACTTGTTAGAGGTTTTTTAAGGATCATACCAGGCCATGTAGAGTTATAGGAACCATCATCTGTTGTGCACGGCGCATTAAATAGCTCCTTCCTCTTTTTCCACCACTGGCTCAAACCATTAATTTTAATTGATGATTTAACATCACAGGCGTTTATAGTTTAATTTTTTATAATGAAGTATATTACATTTCATAATTTATGTGATTATTGTGGCAGGGCCTAAAACAAAATGAAACAAACCTAACACAAATTCTATTTCAGTGAGTTTTTTGTTTACAATTTAATATTTACAAATTCTTCTCTGTAATATCTTTTTTAAAAAAAATATATTTTATTGATATTTTTACAGAGAGGAAGGGAGAGGAATAGAGAGTTAGAAACATAGATGAGAGAGAAACACCGATCAGCCGCCTCCTGCACGCCCTCTACTGGGGATGTGCCCGCAACCAACGTACATGCCCTTGACTGGAATCGAACCTGGGGCCCTTATGTCCGCAGGCCGACGCTCTATCCACTGAGCCAAACCGGTCAGGGCTTCTCTGTAATATCTTATGTCACATTACTAAAGACAGCAACAAAATAACCAAAAAGGCAGAAGATTCATTTCCATTTCTTGTGGCTGGAGACAAGTAGATGCTTTTTAGCTGCTTTAATCTGCATGTCATGTTTAAGTGAATGGGATTTTTTTTTAGTTGAGGATTTGTAATATCTAAATAGAGCCTTATAAATTGATTGACCAGCATTTTAAAAATAGGATCATAAGTATCAGTAAAGCTTAAGCAGCAGGATAAATTCTTGCAGGGTTTAAATATCTTCTAAAGATATCTTTCTGTGCTCTGTGGAGCATTTGTGTTCGTAAAGGATCCATTTTGATGGATTTAAACTGCATTGACAGTTTCCTTGTATATGAAATGAGAAATTTGACTAGATTATTGCTCAGGTGTCCTTCAGTTTAAAATTGAAATTCTAAATTCCAAAATTTTAGTTTTAAGCTAATGAGAAGACAGTCTTGGAAGATGCATCTGGAATTAGTAGATAAGTGGGAAGCTCCTTGAGCTGTTCTGATTACCTCATGATGTGAGGCAGGGTAACAGAAGGAAGTCACTGAAGCACACCAAGTGGATAGTGTAGGTTCCTCCTGATCCGCTTTGGTCTCTATTTAAACATTCAATTTTGCCTACAGTAGATTTAGGAGTACTGTTGGTTATTGGTATTAATTAAATGTCTAAAAGAATTTGAGCCCCTTGGAAATTGATGCAATATAACCACAAGTGTATTTTAATATTATCTTAATGAAATATGGTATGTGAAAAGAGAATTTATTGGGATAAATTGTATTTAAGTTTCCCAATTAATGTGATTTCAGGAAAGGCTCTTGAATTATTAAAGCTTCAAGTTCCTCACTGCAAAATGCTGTATTTACCTATTTTTATTTTTTTCTATTTTATCTTTATGGGTTATACTAGTATTGTGAATAATGAAATAAAGTTCATGTGATAAGGACTTTATTAAGTACTATACAGTGTTATACCCTACATAGACCATAATCATTAATATCCTGAGTTTTTTACACTAAACTACTGTGCTGCATGTGGTAAAGAATTAGAAAACTCAGACATGTAATTAATAAATTTGAAAGAATTCTGATTGGAAAACAAGGAGAAAGTACCTATGTCATTATGGTCAAAGAATAATTGAGCTTCTTTCTTTAGCACTTCTCTTTTTAATTTTTTGATATATGTATATATTTTTTCTTTTCTCAGTTTGTACACGTATTACATTTTTATAAAAAATACGTGAAACAGGAGGTAAAAAACCACTCACGATCTCACCATCTTACAGCAACCACTGTTAACAGATTTCCTTGAACTCTTCTTTTTCTCTGATTTTAGTAAAGATCATTTTATATATACAGTCTTTTAAACCCTGCATTCGCCTAACATGATGTTTCTCACACACTGGAAGTGATGGGTAGAAATACGGAGCCTTAGCCACATAGGTATTTGAGATTCTGAATCAACCTGGAGTGCCTGCCTTCTAGTCCTTTTGTTTAAATTAGATCCTTTTTGTTTAAGTCACTTTAGTTAGGTTTCTTTTATTAGCAGCCCAAACAACCCCAAACTGAGAAAACTGTCTTGAATTTATTAATTCCTCCCATGCATGATTTCTTCCTTATTTTTTTCACTGAAAATATTTTATTGGCCTTTTGTATGGAAACTGGAATTTATTTGCCAGTAAGGATGAGCCCATCATACTTCTGCTGGAACCAGCACATGGCCTTTTCTTTGCTGATTCTGTGTTTGGCCCCAATGCAACCTGTGCTGCGTTTCTTGTCTGCAATGCTGAAACCTGGCCTACCAGCACCACATAGACGTCCAGGATGTAGATACCAATGCTTGGGTCATATTTGATCCCCAGATTGAGGTGTTCTGGATCCCAAAACCAAAGTTTCCAGTATCTGAGAAGTAATTTTTTTGTAATTTGTACTCTCACACCTTCAGAACTTTCTCCAAGATTTCTTCTGCCTCAGCCCCATGGACTGTGCAGTGGACAGCAAGCTTTTCATTTCTCCTAATGCCAAAGGATCTGACAGTGTATCTGGCTTTGGAGAACACATGGGTATGGCCTTTGAGCTGCTTCAGGACCTTGGCTGCCCGGATCAGTCTGTCTCCACTTTTCCCCACACAGATGTTGAGGCAGAGCCTATGGATGCGAAGTGCCCTCAAGGGGTTCTCCTTTTCCCTTAATTCTGCGCCATGATGAGAAACAGGAAGAGATTTCTTCCTTTTAAAACATGTGAATGTAGACTAAATTACTCTGAGTGGAATTTGTGGATTAAAGATTAAGTTTTTGACCTCTGTGGGATTTCCTTTATTTTCTTGCCAGTTCATCGTGAGATTTTAAAACATTTTTTTTTTTAATGAAAATTTTGGAGTTTTAAACTGGTAAAGTTTCCTTTTCTTCTTCTTCAAAATGTTTGGTTCACTGTAGTGCTTGCAATGTTATTTCTTTCTCTATATACACTATTTTTTTTTAGTGTCTACTCTATGCCTGATACTTTTGCACATATTTCCTCATTTAGTAACCCAGTGTGTGTGTGTGTGTGTGTGTGTGTGTGTGTGTGTGTGTGTGTGTGTATGTGTGTGTTTTAATAGGCATATTTTACCCATTAGTATTCACTGAAAGTTTGGTTTTACCCATGGCATCTTGTGTTAGGTTTTCAAATTATTATGCTTTCTTATTGTTTACCCTTTTCTGAGTTTTGTCTTGAATTTTCTTTAAATTTCTTTGTGACTTGTAAGTTAAATATGTCAAATTTTTGTTATAATTGTGGGTACATTTAATATTTGAACTTATCATTGGAGCAGTAGCTGTGGAGCTCCCCTAAACTATATAAGCTTCACCACATTCTTTTCTTCCTTCCCTTTATAGCCTAAATTTTGTTGAAATAATTAGAAATGTTTGTTCATATAATTTTTTGAGCATTTTGCTTTCAAGCCTCCTTGCTGAATATTTGTATCATAATTTCAACACCATTAGCATACATAATTTAGATCACTGTAGTTTTGTTACTTTTATTGCTCACTGCTATTTGTTTTATACTTATCTATATCTATACTTTCAAATATCTCCTACTTTATTTAGTTCTTTATTTTAACTTATTTTTTAATTGATTGTATGTGCCCCTTTCTTAAGAATTTTTTTCCAGAAAGAATATGTGGAAAGTACATTGCTATCTTTCTATGTCTATTAATATTTTTTCATTTGTGTTATAATCATGATAATTACAATATTGATAATTTAGTTAAATTTGGGATTCTTACTAGGTCACAGTCTTTTACCTTCCAAGTCCTACAAACCTTACTCCATGGTCTTTTAGCAGTTAGTAGGGCAAGTGAGAAGCCTGATGTCCATTTCATTCATATAGCACCGCCCCCCCCCCCCTTAAAAAAAATCTTGGTGGAGGTTCCTATGTCTATTTTTTTTCTCCTTGACATTCAGAAATTCTGGGATGTGTGGATCTTTTATGATTAATTCTGCCAAGTTCTGTGCATAATTTTTCAGTTTGGAAAACTCATTTTTAAGCCCCCTCCCTCACCCCCGCCAGTATTTACTTAATTAATATTTCTGCTTTACTTATCTCTCCCTTCTCTTTCTGGAATTCCTGTTATATACATATTTGATCTTCTGGATCTGTTGTTCAGGTTTTATCTTTTTCACTGATAATTTATAGTTTATTATTTTCCTGTGAATTCTGGGAGATTTCATTGAGCACTAATTTTATGCAGTAGCCAGTCTGCATTTCACTGCCTCAATTCTTTAGGCCACTAGTTTCACTTTTTGCTTTTAAATACTATTTCTTGTTACTCCCTTTTCACCTTTCCTTGAAGTAATGTTTGTTATCAGTGATTCACTATCAGTTTGAAGTTCACTGAGAATGTAAATTTTAAAATCTGTAAGCTTATCTTGTTTCTTGCAGTTATGCAGGTTATTCCATGTCTCTTAAAATTTGAGTCTCTTCTATCTAGTTTGCTTGCTTGTCTGCTTGCTCATCTGCCAAGTGAGGTCTAGTTTATTCAGTTTGGGGAACTGAAATAATGCTTTATTTCAGTTGTGTAAACCGTGTTCATTTCTTTTCATTACAGGCAAACATAGGGTAAAAGTTAGATTTATTGTAATTTCTTATCAACAGCTTAGAGTTCTAATAGTTTTTTGTGGGGGAGAGATGGATCTGTCGGCAGTGGGAGACAGCTGCAGGGCAAAGTCCCCCTTTGTTGCAGAACAGTCTCTCTTTTGTGTTGTCTTGGCAGCTCTGAACCTACTGGAGTAGTTTCCTTTCCCCTTGCAAAGCTGGCTGGCCTGGCTTCCAGGCAGAACCTCTAGCATGACTCTTTGTCCAGCACTGCCTTGCTCCAGCCTCTGCTCCTACCCAGAAGCTGTCTGCAGGCTCTGAAGATGAGATCCTGGTGGACTTGGCCCCTCTCTGTGTAGTGGTGTTTAAAGTTTGAGACTGATAGCCATTGTGTTCCAATCCTGGCTTTGCTACTATTAGCTATGTAACATTGGACATCTTGTTTAACCTCTGAGCACCAGTTTATTCATGTGTATAATAATATTTAAATTTATTAACACTCTAAGGCACTTAGTAGGGTGTTTGGTTCTCAATAGCTCATGAATGGTGGCAGTTTTATTGTTGAGGTTTTGGGAACTGGCTGCTGATTAGGCTCTTTATTCACTACTCTCTTTTTTAAACCATCTCCTGCTCACTCTCCTCAAGGGTTCAGGTTTTGGATGGGGCTCCTGTGAAATGGTCGGTTGGTGGTGAAGAATTTTCTCTATCAAGTCAGTTGGGTCATTTTAGCAAGGAATGTTGAGACAAAGTAGTGGTCATATGCATCATGTTGGTTCCAGGTACTCACATATAATTCTTTAAACCACTGACTTTTATTTTAATAAATTATGTGAGGTAAGGGTCCACTTTTTGGGAACTAACTAATTCGGGCATCACCGTTTATTGTATAATTAATATTTCCCTCACTATAATAACTTTTTAGTATGCTAATTAGCATATATGCTTTTAGTTCTGTTCCATTGGTCAGTCTGTTTAATTTAGTACAGTACCGTGATATTTGATTCTTCCTTCAGTGACAAGAATAATTGTTAAGTGCACAGGGATTGGAGACAGACTTCTGGTTTGAATTTTGACTTCTTTAATGCCTGAAAGGTTGAGTAAATTACTTAATCTCTCTGGACCTCAGTTTTGTCATCTTGAAAATGGGCTTAGTGATAGTGCCAATCTATAGGATACATGTAAAGATTAAATCATAATTCTCATAGAGTAATTAAAACTGAGCTTGGCTCAGTGTAATTGTTCAATAATTGTTAGTTATTGCATCTTAAAATACCATTGCATGTGTAACACAGACTTTTTAAAAAACATTTAACTTTATTATTTATATTATTAGAGAGGTCCCCTTTGTTTTTTTCCCCATTGACCCCTTCCATCTGGCACTCACCCCTCCAAAGTCTTCACACACTATTGTCTGTATTCATGGGCTATGCATATATGCATATAAGTTTCCCATTTAATCTCCCCCCGCCCACTTTCTCATCCCCACCTTCCCTCTGAAATTAATCAGATTGGTCCATGGTTATATGTTTCTGGATCTGTATTGTTCATCAGTTTATTTTGTTCATTAGATTCTACATATGAGTGATATCATGTGCTACTTATCTTTCTCTGACTGGCTTATTTTGCTTAACATCAGTACACTCCAAGTCCATCCATGCTGTTGCAAAAGGTAAGAGTTCTTTCTTTTTTGCCGCTGCATAGTATTCCATTGTGTAAATGTACCACAGCTTTTTAAACCCTTCATTTGCTGATGGTCACTTGGGCTGTTTCCAATTTGTAGCTATTGTAAATTGTGCTGCTATGAACATAGGGGTGCATATATTCTTTCTGATTGGTGGTTTGGGTTTCTTAGCATATACTAATATTCCTAGAAGTAGGATCACTGGGTCAAATGGCAGTTCTATTTTTAATTTTTTGAGGAAACTACATACTATTTTCCACAGTGGCTGAACTAGTCCGCATTCCCAGCAGCAGTTTGCTAGTGTTCACGTTTCTCCATATCCTCGCCAACACCATAGTTTGTTGATTTGTTGATGATAGTCATTCTGATAGGTGTGAAGTGGTACCTCATTGTCATTTTAATTTGCATCTCAGATGATTAGCGACTTTGAGCATCCTATTTAATAAAGAGAATATGCAAATTGACCATCACGCTATCACAAAAATGATGGCAGTGCCTAGTCCCTTTAGCCCCGCCAGGGGCTGCATATTCTCTCATGCATGGACTCTCTTTTTACTTTGTTGATGGTTTCTTTTGCTGTACAGGCGGGTCTGGCTGCTTCTTGTGCCTACTGCTGGAGTCCCACAGTCCTTTTAGCCCAGCTCGGGGAACGGCAGGCCCATGATGTGGCCTTGATCCTCCCTCAGCCCCCCAGCCACCCAGGGCCAGCCCGAGGCGCAAGCAAGCCTTGTATGGCAGCTGCCTAGGGCTAGCCCGAGGCACAGGCAAGCCTTGGATGTCAGCTACCCAGCTGCCTAGGGCTGGCCTGAGGTGCAGGCAAGCCTCGGATATTGGCTGCCCAGCTGCCCAAGGTGGGCCCAAGGTGCAGGCAAGCCTTGGATGGCAGCTGCCCAGCCGCCCAGGGCCGCCCGAGGCTTAGGTAACCAGGGCTGGCCGAGGCTTAGGTAACCAGGGCCTCCCGAGGCTTAGGTAACCAGGGCTGGCCGAGGCTTGTGCTGCCGGCAGTGGCAGCAGCAGAGGTGTGATGGAGGCATCACCTTCCCCTGATTGCCAGGTTGCCTCCTGCCCCTGAGGACTCCCGGACTGTGAGAGGAGGCAGGCCGGGGTGAGGGACCCCCACACCAGTCCATGAATTTTCATGGACCGGGCCTCTAGTTTTTTTCATATGTCTCTTGTCCTTCTTTATGTCCACTTTGGAGAAGTATATATTTAGGCCTTTACTCATTTTTTAATTGGATTTTTTGTCTTACTTTTGTTAAGTTTTGTAAGTTCCTTATATATTTTGAATATTAATCACTTATCAGATGTATCATTGGCAAATATATTCTCTCATGCAATGGGCTCTCTTTTCACTTTGTTGATGGTTTCTTTTGCTGTACAGATGTAGTTCCATTTGTTTATTTTCTCCTTAGTTCCCTAGGAGATGTATCTGTAAACATATTGCTATGAGAGATGTCTGAGATTTTGCTGCATATGGTTTCTTCTAGAATTCTTATGGTTTCTGACTTACATTTCAGTATTTTATCAATTTGAGTTTAGTCTTCTGTATGGTGTAAGTTGGTGGTCTAGTTTCATGGTTTTTAAAAATGTTTTTATTGATTTCAGAAAGGAAAGGAGAGGGAGAGAGAGATGGAAACATCAATGATGAGAGAGAATCATTGATAGGCTGCCTCCTGCACATCCCCTACTGGGGATAGAGCCTGCAACCCAAGCATGTGCCCTTGACCCGGATTTAAACCCGGTACCCTTCAATCCGCAGGCTGACACTCTCTATCCCCTGAACCAAATCAACCAGGACTAGTTTCTTTCCTTCTTTCTTTCTTTCTTTCTTTCTTTCTTTCTTTCTTTCTTTCTTTCTTTCTTTCTTTCTTTCTTTCTTCCTTCCTTCCTTCCTTCCTTCCTTCCTTCCTTCCTTCCTTCCTTCCTTCCTTCCTTCCTTCCTTCCTTTTCTTTCCTTTTCTTTCCTTTCCTTTTCTTTCCTTTCCTTTCCTTTCCTTTTCTTTTCTTTTCTTTTCTTTTCTTTTCTTTTCTTTTCTTTTCTTTTCTTTTCTTTTCTTTTCTTTTCTTTTCTTTTCTTTTCTTTTCTTTCTTTTCTTTTTTGCATGTATCTGTCTAATTTTCCCAACACCTTTTATTGAAGAGATTATCTTGACTCCATTGTATGCTCTTGCCTTCTTTGTCAAATATCAATTATGTGTAATATCTTGGGTAGATTTCTGGGGTCTCTGTTTCATTGATCTATGTGCCTGTCCTTGTGCCAGTACCAGGCTGTTTTGATTACAGTGGCTTTGTTGTGTAACTTGATATCTGGTAGTGTGATCCCTCCAACTTTGTTCTTCTTCCTCAAGATTCCTACGGCTATTTGGGGTCTTTTTTGGTTCCATATACATTTTTGAAGTGTTTATTCTAGATCTGTGACATATGCTATTGGTATTTTAATAAGGATTGCATTGAATCTATAGCTTGCTTTGGGTAGTATTGTTACAGAAGACCGGAAAAAAACCAAGCCATGCTTAGAGAAAGGGAGTTACATTTTATTAAGCGCAGGGCCAGAGAAAAATGTGCCTTTCAAATTCTACCCCTCCCACCCCCCCATAGAGGAAACCTTTTCTATTTATACTTTTCCTAGCTCTTTTGTCTCCCAAATTTGCAATGAGACTTCTGGGCCTTCTGGGAAAGAAGGCGTACATACTGGGAATGGGCCATGAGACCATATCTCAAGGCCTGACCTGGTGTCAGCACTGACAACTCTGTCTGGGGCATAATCCACGGCCTCTCTGGAATGGGGGTAGTCTTATTTTCCTTATTATTTAAGCAAGCAAGCGTTTACAGAAGCCAAAATAGCAGGGTTAAAATTTCAAACAGCAGTTTTTATATAAGATGGATGCTTCATTATGGCCATTTTAATGATGTTGATTCTATTAATCCATGAACACCGTATATTCTCCCACTTGTTTATATCTTTCTCTATCTCTTTCTTCAATGTTCTGTAGTTTTCCGAGTACAGGTCTTTTACCTCCTTGGTTAACTTTATTCCTAAGTATCTTAATTTTTTTTATTGCAGTGGTAAAAGGGATTGTCTGTTTAGTTTCTCTTTCTGAGAGTTTTCATTATTGGTGTATAAAAATGACATGGACTCCTTGGTGTTGATTTTGTATCCTGTTAGGTTGTGGAATTCATTTATTGAATCTAGTAGTGTTTTGGTGGAGTATTTAAGGTTTTTATGTACAATATCATATCATCTGCGAATAATGACAGTTTTACTTCCTCCTTTCCAATTTGGATGCCTTTTATCTCTTTTTCTTGTCTGATCACTGTGGGTAGTACTATGTTGAATAAGAGTGGTGAAAACAGACATGCCTGTCTTGTTCCTATTCTTAGGGGAAATGCTTTTAGTTTTTGCCCATTGAGTATGATGTTGGCTGTAGGTTTATTATATACTAGAGGCCCGGTGCACAAAATTCATGCCCTCGGGGGCCCCTCAGCCCAGCCTGTGCCCTCTCACAGTCTGGGAGCCTTCAGGGGATGTCCAACTGATGGCATACTCCCGCCACCCCTCCCCGCCTTACTGCTGCCACAGAGGTAGGAGAGGCTCCCACTGCTGTGCTCGCCAGCCATGAGCCCGGCTTCTGGCTGAGCAGTGCTCCCCCTGTGGGAAGCTCCTGCGTTGAACAGGATTGGGCCAAAACCGGCTCTCCAACATCCGCCAAGGGGTCCCAGATTGCGAGAGGGCCAGGCCAGCCTGAGGGACCCCACCAGTGCACGATCATGGCTGGGGAGGAACGCAGAAGTTTGGCCAACCAGGGAGGGACCACAGGAAGTCTCCAACATGTGTCTGGCCCATCTCGCTGAGTCCCGATCGGCCAGACCCCAGCAGCAAGTTAACCTACCAGTCAGAGCATCTGCCTCCTGGTGGTCAGTGCACGTCATAGAGACTGGTCAACTGGTCAACTGTCTGCCCCCTGGTCGTCAGTGCATGTCATAGCGAGCAGTTGAGTGGCCTTAGCATATTATTAGCATATTAAGCTTTGGTTGGTTGAACGAATGACTGGACAACTGGTCTTTATTATGTTGAGGTATGACCCCTCTATTCCCACTTTGCTGAGAGTTTTTATCAAAAAAGGGCATTGGATTCCTAGCCAGTTTGGCTCAATGGATAGAGCGTTAGCCTGTGGACTGAAGGGTCCCAGGTTCGATTCCAATCAAGAGCACATACCTTGGTTGCAGACTCCTCCTGGTCGGGGCTTCCGCAGGAGGCAACCAATCCTGTGTTTTTCTCACATCAATGTTTCTCTCTCTCTCTCTCTCTTTCTCCCCCTCCCACTCTCCCTAAAAATCAATGGAAAAATATCCTCATGTGGATTACCACCCCCTTCCAAAAGGGCGTTGGATTTTGTCTAATGCAGAAAGCATCAATTGATATGCTCATGTGATTTTTGTCTTCCAATTTGTTTGTGTGATATATCACATTTATTGATTTGTTTTTTATTGGACCAGCCTTGCATCCCCGCAATAAATCCCACCTTGTCACGATATATGATCTTTTAAAGATATTGCTGGATCCAATTTGCTAATATTTTGTTGAGGATTTTAGCATCTGTGTTCATCAGGGATATTGGCATGTAATTCTCTTTCTTTATAATATCTTTATCTGGTAGGCTAATGCTAGTCTTATAAGAAGAGCTTGGAAGTGTTCCTTTCTCTTGGAATTTTGGAATAGTTTCAGGAGGATGGGTGTTAGTTCTTCTTCGAATATTTGGTAAAACTCCCCTGTGAAACCTTCTGGACCAGGGCTTTTGTTTGCTGGGAGTGTTTTGATTACTGCTTCTATTTCATCAATAGTTATTGGTATCGGGATATTCAGGTTTTCTGATTATTTCTGATGGAGTTTTGGAAGACTATATTTTTTCTAGGAATATGTCAATTTCATCCTTGTTAGAATATAGTTGTTCATAGTATTTTTTTTAGGATCCTTTGTATTTTTATGGGGTCAGTTGTTACTTTCCCTCTGTTTCTGATTTTGTTTATTCAGGTAGGTCCTCTCTTTGTTTCTTGATGAGTCCTGCTAAAGGTTCATCAATCTTATTTATCTTTTCAAAGAATGAACTCTTGGTTTTATTGATCTTTGTATTGTTTTTTATTTTTTTTATAGTCCTTTATTTCCCCTCTGATGTTTATTATTTCCCTCCTTCTACTTACTCTGGGCTTTTCTTTTTGTTTTCTTTCTAATTCTTCAAGTGTAGGTTTGGATAGTTTATTAGAAGTTTTTCTTGTTTTGTGATGTAGGCCTGTAGTGCTATGAACTTCCCTCTCAGGACTGCTTTCACTGTGTCCCATTAATTTTGGGTTGTTGTATGTTCATTTTTATTTGTTTCTTGAGCTCTTTGATAACCCATTCATTGTTTAATAACATGCTATTTAGTCTTCATGTGTTTGAATGCTTCTGAGTGTTTTTATTGTAGTTTATTTTAATTTCATGCCATTGTGCTCCAAGAAGATGCTTGACATGACTTCAATTTTCTTGAACTTGTAGAGACTTAGTTTGTGTGCTAACATGTGGTATATCTTTGAAATGTTCCATGTGCAATTGAGAAGAATGTATATTTTGTAGCTTTGGGGTGAAATGTTCTGTAAATGTCAATTAATTCCATCTCATCTAATATGTAGCACAGACTTTTATTTTTGTGTCTAGCTTCCAAAACTGGAGATTACGAAGTTGTAAACTTTCTTCCTCTTTCATCAACTTCTTTCTCCCTTATTTTCCAGCAGAGTTATGGCTTTAATTCTATAAATAACACCAAGAACTAGTCTTGC
This sequence comes from Corynorhinus townsendii, assembly GCA_026230045.1. NCBI lineage: Eukaryota > Metazoa > Chordata > Mammalia > Chiroptera > Vespertilionidae > Corynorhinus > Corynorhinus townsendii. The sequence continues at coordinate 93,923,022 of JAPDVU010000003.1, forward strand.
AAAGCCTTGGAGGTGAGTTTTTGAGGGAAAGTGGTTGGAAACTTGGCTCTGTGGGCTCTGTGAGGACCAGGATCCCATTTTTACCCTCTTTGTGTTTCTAGTACTAGTCCTGGTTTGTGGTAAATACTTAATACATAATTTTCAAAATGAAGAAAAGGTAATATCTTCAGCCTTTTAATAATCAAAGGTTTTAAGATATTATGGATCCAGGTTGGGGTCAATTAAACTTTTGTAAATTTACAATACCTTGTAGCACCTTAAAATTGGAAAAGGCTGATTTTTCTCATATATTCAATACTAAAAAATAACTTTAGTAGAGCAAGGAGAACTTTTTTTAAATTTTTTTTTATTTTAGAGAGAGGAATGGAGAGGGATAGAGAGATAGAAACATCGATGAGAGAGAAACATAATTGATTGGCTGCCTCCTGTGGGCCCCTCCTACTGTATATTTAGCCCAGGCATATGTCATGACTGGGAATTGAACTGTGATGTCCTAGTTCATGGGCCGATGTTCAACCATTGAGCCGCACTGTCTGAGCAAGGAGAACTTTTTTTGCTAAAATATTTATATACTGATTAAAGCAATTAAATGGATTTCTATCACACTGACAAAACCCAGAGTTGGAGAAGGTAGGGAGATATACATAGCTGTCCCATAAGGAAGCCTTAATCTTTTTAAGTGGCATAAGAAGAGTTGAGAGAGAAATTATACGTGATCATAATTTTCTTTGCTAGCTGGTGAAGAACAGCAGTTTTGTATAACTCAGAGAATTTCACAGAGCAAATCTCCTGTACCTTTGGGTATATTAGAAATGATCAAATCCAAACGTCAAAAATACACAGTGCAAAGTGTTCTACATATCTACATTTTCTTTGGTTCCTGTCTTCTGTTGTTATCTAATTAATGAGAATTTCACCTGACTTCTTCCATTTTACCCTTGGTTCTAATGGTCTGATTTAGTTCTCTCTCTGAGCAGTGAGAAAACTTCAGAAATAGTAGGGTGGTGGTGACTAAGATGTAGACTTCACAGTCAGGCTGGGGTAACTTCTCGTTCTTCCTCTCACTGGCCTGGGGACCACAGGCAGGTTATCATCTGCATACTGCAGTTCTTCACTTCTACGATGGAAATGAACACAGGATCTCCTCCTGAAACTTTGGTGAGGATTAAATGAAGGAAAGCAGGTAAAGTACAATGTGTTTTCTATAACAAGTGCTCAGTATGTTATTATCTGTCAGTTTGTGCTGCAATAACAAATTGCTGCAGACGAATGGTTTTCTCACAGTTCTGAAGGTTGAAGTCTGAGATCGAGATGCCAGCATGGTGGGTTCTTTGCGAGCCCCTATTTCTGATTTACAAATGGCTGTGTTCTCATTGTTTCCTCACTTGGCAGGGAGAGAGAGAGAGATCATTTCTCTGGTGTTTCTTCTCATAAAACCACTAATCCCATTCAAGAGAGCTCCACCTTCGTTGACCTAATCTCCTCTCAAAGGCCCCACCTCTTAACACCATCCCATAGGTGTTAGGATTTCATCATACGAATTTTTGGGGACACACAAACATTCAGTCCTTAATAGTTGCTATTAATCTTTCTACTACTATTATTTAATTTTCTCAGCTAATAGAAGGAAAAATGGAAGCTTTAATCCAGTGGTCTTAGGCTCTCCAGCAGCTGGAGACCCACAGGTTGAGAACTGCTAGCAGGGTCGCCTAAGACCATCGGAAAACATAGATATTTACATTACGATTCATTAACAGTAGCAAAATTACAGTTATGAAGTAGCAACGAAAATAATTTTATGGTTGGGGATCAACACAACATGTGAAACTGTATTAAAGGGTTCGGCATTAGAAAGGTTGAGAACCATTGCAATCGTACCATCACTCTCCATTTCTCTGTCCCCATATCTGGGCAGTGAGTGCCAGAATGGAACTTTCTTCTCAGATTCTTCATGTACTTTATTTTGTCTTCACTCTTTTTAAAAAGAATTTATTTATTTATTTATTTATTGTTGACAGTATTAGCCATGTCCCCCATTTTCCAACCCCCTACCCTTTGCTCCCCTGTACCCAGCCTCCACCCTACCCCAGGCCTTCCCCACACTATTGTCTATTTCTGTGAGTTATGCATATATACATATATGTTCTTTGGTTAATCTCTTCTCATACCCCCTACAGCTCTCCCCACTGAGATGGGTCATTATGTTCCATATATCCATTGGCTTTATTCTCAATGGAGGGGATACCCACCAGAAAGAAGTTTCTTAATTGTTTTTTATAATGTGCTAGATGCCAACCCTTTGTTTTACTTTATATATCAGGAGGCAAGTTGGAGATATTTCTTAAAATGTTTTGGCTTTTGCTGGGTTTTGCTCATTTTTAGGTTGATATGTCAGTGAGCTTCATCTACCTGCTGCAGCTCACATTCACGCATGCACATTGCACTCATACATTGGCAAACACACTCTGATTTGTAAACATGCTTTAGACTAAAAAAAATCCCTATTTTACAATTATTTTAGTTATCTTGGCCATGGTTAATTGGTTATTATCAAAACATACCTGTAGGCCATGATCAGTAGAACTTGGGAAATACCAATCCTAGCTGAGAGGTCAAAGAGGAAATTGGCCTTGACCCATTTAGGCAAGGTGGAAAATAGCCAGTTCTTTGGCTTTGTGTTCTTTTTCAACATAGAAGGTAAGTCACAGCAATTAAAAGGACTCACAAGATTTCACAAAGTATGCTTACATAGTAAGGCTTAGTAAAGACAAGCATGCAATATAGCAAGAGAAAGAGAACACAGGCAAACATCAGGGAATCCAGAACATTCCAGGTTCTTTGTCATTTGCACAGAATGTGCTTGTGTTTTTTTTTGGATAATGAACCTTCAAGATACATGTGAGATAGCATAGACTAGGCAAATAGATCAATAGAACAGATTAGAAAGTCCAGAAAGAGACCAATACACATAGTCAACTGATTTTGACAAATGAGCGTAAGCAATTTGGTGGAGAAAGGATTGTCTTTTCAACAAATGGTGCTGGAACAATTGAATATTCGCATATTAAATGAACTTCAATCCATGCCTCATATATGTACAAAAATGAGCACAAAATAGATCATGCATAGACTTAAATGTGAAACCTAAAACCATAAAGCTTCTATAATAAATGTAGGACAAACTCTTTGTGACAAGAATCTGTATTTTAACAAAATCTCCAGATTATTCTTGTACGCATTAAAATTTGAAAAGAACTGCCCTGTAAGGTGTGTGTGGAAGGATGAATGCTAGTTACACAGATCATAAAGGGCAATGGGGGAGAGAGAGGCTTCAGCAGATGGTCAGCACAGGTTGAGGCATGAAGGTATGATGAGTGAGGGCAGTTGTTCCATTGAACAGTTCATGCAAGAGTTTTCCTCAAAGTACAGTTAAATAAAAAGACAATATAATGAGCTTTTATATCTAAAATTTACCAAGTTTTAGAATTCTAAGATCATATCTTTCTTAACTTTGTAAAATGAAAATGCTAGCAAATTACGGATTTTGTTTTTGTTTGAAGTTTTTTTTTTTTTTTTCTTGGCAGAATGAAAAGCTGACAACCCTATGTTTAACACTTTTAGTTTCAGTTTCTGTTTGTTTTTTTCTGACCTATGAAATCCAACAAAAAGTATACCTGTTTGACTGAGTTAGAGAACGAAGAGTAGTTTGGATAGAGTATTGGGCAGCTGGGGTGGGTGGGGCCAGAGAAGCAAACAGGGGTCAGATCCTGGGGAACCTCATAGGCCATAGAATTGGACTTGATCCCCAAATCGTTGATGATTGTGACATAATTGGATTTGCATTTTAGAACGATGACTTCTCAGTGGCTGGGTGAGGGATCAGAGAAGGGTAAAAAAGGAGACAGGAGACCAGCCAGGAAGCTCTTGTGGATATCAGTGAGGGTGTGAGTAAGGCAGTGTAGACAGCAGAAAGAAGATAAACTTAAGTTACATTAAGGAGGAGGAATTGACAGGAATTAGAAACCTATTGGATGGAAGAGATAACTTTACATTACTTAAATTATTCTCTAACTATATTTTGGTGAATTTTGTATGCCCAAGTAAGTGCAATCAGCACCATTCTCAGAATTCTTAAATGGATTAATATAAATGACTATTAAGTAGAGTCGTTGAACATCTGTGCAGTGTAGTCCCTCAAAGACAAAGAGAAACTCATTAAAATGAGATTAGAGAGCTAATCTATCTTCATACTTAAATACCCATTCATAAAAAGCTATGATGTGTGAGTCAGAAAATGCTGATTGCATTCATTTTATTACATATATAATTCCTTGGAGAATGCTGTCTAGTGGAAAGATTGGGTACTTCTAAACTTTTCAGACTTTGATTTTTGCAGGGATTAATTCAATACTGCTGCATATTATGTAGAGCAATAATTTACATATGCTTGTTTTACAAAATACCTTTTGGTAGAGGGGCTATGTGGTATGTCAGCCTTAGCTCAAGATTCTTAAAATTTAAGAACTTTTTTGTAAGTATCCTGAAAGGAATATTAGAAAATAAGTTAGTTTTGGCCATTACTTTTACCTGAAATTCCCCACAAAAACATAAATGAGTATTGACTAATAAGCACAAGGTTTCGTTTGTCTAGCTTCTCTGTGAATTGAATGAGTTTACATGTAAGCTTTTCTGTTGGCATGGCTTAAATCAAGCATGCTTTCCAAGGGAGGTCAAGACAGTGAATTATTTGTGGTAATAGACTTTTCTTCAACCAACATATAAAGAATTTTTGCTATTGTAGGTTCATCTGCACTTTGTTGCACTATGTACTTTGATATACATTAAGGCAATTCTATGAAAGCTTATGGGGGACATTCAATGTGGAAGGGAAGTCCATGTGATTTTGATTTATGGGATTTATTAACATTCATGAGTATGTATTATGTATCTCAAGAACCCACATGAAGAATGGTTGATTATAGGAGGAGAGGATATTTGTATATGGCGGGCTTTTAAAAGATGATGAGAATTTTCAACCATTCATGCCATTTAGTGTTTCCCAGTAGTAAAGGGAATTTAACCTCCTAATGAAATACATTTAAGCACTACAGAAAATAGACATTTTCATCTACTGTGCTAACTTCAAAGCAGTCCATGTGCTGTTGTCTTCTTTATCATTGATATATACTATGTAATTTATATATTCAGAATATTTAGCATGAGAATTTAAAAACTTTTTCTAGCTGGATATTCTGATACTTTTATCAATTTCTTTTGGGCATATATGCTAGATAATTTGCCTCAGCTATACCTTTTAAAGCATAACTTTTTAAAAGTTTTTCATTTATTTTAGAGGCCCAGAAATTATTTATCTATTCTCTAGAAATAAAGAGTGTTTCATCTATGAACTATTTATTAATATCAACAGGGGATATTAAACCAATTCAAATTGCTAAGTGGATGACAAAAGTGTTTAGTACTTTTGTGAATTAATATCCCCTACTATTTCTCTATTCATAAACTGTACTCTCAAAGGAGGCTATGTCTTTCTATGACATACAATTATATATAGTTATTGGTATGAGCCAAGATCTCAAAGTTAAAAAAAATTATAATGGGCAATTTCAAACATAAATAACACACAAAAATAACGATGCTCGTATCATCCAACTTCAATGATCAACCTTTTGCCAATCTTGTTTCAAATATCTCCCCACCTCAGTTTTTTTGGGAGGGGTACTGGCATTTACTTTAAATGAATTTTAGTTTACTATAGTATTTCACCTGTTAATACTACAGAAAATATCAGTAAATGATAGCTTGTTCTACATTCCATAATGCCATTGTCACACAGAACTAAATTAATAATAATTTTCTTAATATTATCATCATCATAGTCTGATCAGTTCATCTGGGAGAGGAAATGATAACTTTGACTTGATCTGGGATAATTTCCTTGTCATTCATTGCCTTCATTTCAACTTTAAGATCTCCTTGAAGTTGAGCTCCTCTGGAAGACTGAGTTTACTTTTGCTTCTAACTGGTTACCTGAGGACATTATAAGTCTAGGTAAGACCAATTAAAATTAAATTCTCCACATGAGGCTTTTCAGACGACACAAGTAGATCAAATATATACTTATTTTTTTCATGAGGGTCAGCTAGTGCAGAACAACTTAATTAAAAAAAATTTCCCTGTTTTTATCCAGATAAGTTTCCATGCTGTTCCATTTCTGCCTGGGAGGATTTATTTCTTATAAACTCTTACACTAAGGGTGTAGTCTTTGGGATCCCAGTTTAAATAGAGTATTTTGTTAGATTCCTCATGTTGGCTCTAGGCCTTTCATCCTATGCCCACGGCAGTATTTAAAATGAAAAGCCCTAGCTGGTTTGGCTCTGTTTAGATTGTCGGCACAAAGGGTTGTAGGGTTTGATTCCAGTCAAGGGCATGTACCTCGGTTGCAGGCTCCACGGCAACCAGTCGATGTGATTCTCTGACATCGATGTTTTTCTCCTGTGTCTCTTCCCCTCCCTTCCATTCTCTCTCTCAAGAAAAGAAAAAGAAAAAAAGTCAATGGAAAAAATATCCTTGGGTGAGGATTAATAAAAACAAAAACAGAAAACAAAACAAAAAAAATCCCCCATAAAATGGATATCCAAGAATTCTGGGATCCATCAAAATCTCTTAAGGTTTTTGATACATATGTTTCTTCTTAGAAACGTATCTAGGATTTGGTTCTTCCTCCTTATTCCCCTGCCACTACTGCATTCTAACATGTTGATCACTATAATAGACTCTCAATTGGTCTTTCAGCCTTTAATTTTTCTCCTGTCTAATCCATGTTGCTCATTACTGCCAAAGTAGTCTTTTAAAAACATTCCCTTTCATTATGTAACCTTACCCACTTACACATGATTCGGAAGTTCTCCTTTGTTTTTTTTTTCATAGGATATCAATTCTAATTCCTTCAAACTCTTAAGTTGGATTTGAATGCTGGATGAGTACCCTGCTGCCTTACCGTGCAATGTGCTGCAGTGGACAAGTGAATTCCTTTTACACATTCTCAGAGTCAGTCTGTTGACAGTGTCTTCTAATTGCTGCATCTTTGGCAACTCTATGAAGATTGAGTTTTAGAGAAAGAGTCCTTTTTCTTTCCTTTTAAAATTAAAAGAAAATTTTTATTGTGATAAAATAGATATAACATAAAATTTACCATTTTAACCATTTTTAAGTGTACAATTCAGTGACATTAAATATTTTCACAGTGTTGTGCATCATCACCACTTTCCCAAACGTAAACTCCATACCCATTAAATATTAATTCCCTATGTTCCCCTCCCTGCAGCTCTTTTGTTTTTAAAGTGTAAAATTCTTGGTCATTTTGCTACATTTAACTACCCTGGAAAAGAGCAGTTCATCAATCTACAGGTTCAGAACAGTGGCAGCCAGGGGCATTCTCTGACTCACTGCTCTTTCAGTCTGCTATTTCATTAAGTCCCTGTTGAGCATTATCACGCACCTGCATGCTGTAGCAGGCTGTAGAACTAGAGTGGTAAGTAGTCTGATACAGATCGTGCCTTCCCACTGCATACAGAGCCAAGCACTATATTTAAATATATATTGTTCTCCTAATGATTCCATCCATATTCTTCCTAATGAGTAATATTGATAAACACTCTCATATTGTTGAATTTCTCGAACTAACAGTTCAAGCCTTGTACTCACATTTCTCTTTTCTGTGAGGGACTCTGGCTGAGGAACAGATGGCATTGCTGATGGTAATAACCAGGAACCATCCATCCAGTCTCACTGATCTTCTGGTGCATTCCTAGTGCTTCCCTATGGGTTATTCTTTATCATTGTACTAGGAATGTGTTCGTTTTTCTCTTCTCTTTTATTTCCCATTCTTTTTTTCTTTTTATGTATTCATATGACCTCTTCAAGCAACTCCTATGCTAAGTACCATATGTATTCAAAATAAAAATATTGTAGGTATTAAAGATAGAAATACTCAAGATAAAATTTTAAAAATCCTCAAGGAATTTATCGGCTCATGAGGAGATGGACTTGCTAATTGGCATTGACAGCCAATATGACTGTCATAATATATGCAAGATACAGTATGATCCTGGAGTTTAATTTGCCTGAGGAATCCTGAGGCTTGAAGGGAAATTATGCTAATATGAGAGAGTAGATATGCAGGCAATGCTAGTAAGAGGGTGGGAGTCTGGGAACTCTAAAACCACAGCCATGCAAGGACAGGAAGCTGTGATTAAATGCCACTAAGAATTAAATCACCAAGAAAACAAAATCTTCAAAATAAGTCTCCAGTTCGAGGAAACTATTTGCAGACACAGAGTAGTGCTTTTTAGTAGTAAAACTTATTAGAATAAGGCCTTGTGGTGGCTTCTTTTTCTCAAGCCTCTTACTAATGACTGATAAAGACAGCAATTCCATGTATTTTGTGTGTGTTTATAATTTTTCACCTAGCATATGGTCCATTTTACTTCATTTTATAGTTTTAAAAACAATGAAGATATTGCCTCTTGGTTGTGATTTTTAAAATTCTAAATGACAAAGGTTTCCACACCTTTGATTTGAGAGAGATGACCCTGCTCGTTAAAATGCCAAGGGGATATCTGTAATTATTATACCTGTCAGAAGCACATGCCTGTAAATGACCAGAATGGTTGTTACTATTTTTAAAGCAGGAATGTTGTTAAAAGCTCAAGGTTTTGAAATATGAAACAGCCACATATCTTCTACAGCTTCTGATTGCTAGGTTGCTTTGCTACAGTTATGAGAAAAAATCCAGGTGTCTGTGATTCTGCAAAGTAGTTTAGGTCTGGTATGGTGGGGTTATTAATGCTTGGAACTGAACTACTTGGCAGAGTGGTGTAGAAGCTGGACAGCATCCAGCTTGAGCCCTAAACCCTGGATGCTTAATTCACGTCACACAGCAGCAGCCCCCTTCTATTCATAGAGACACTCTCAATACAGAGATACATAGTGTTCTGTAGGAGATTAGGTTTAGTTTATTTACGACATATGATCTGAATGCATATAATGAGAATCTGGCTGGCAGTTTGTTTTTATTACAAATTACAGAGAAATAGGCCTTTCCAAAACACCTTTAATTTTTCAGGTATGTTTTCCAAGAATTTCTGCAACATTCTCTGCAATAGAGGCATTTCCCCCCCCCCCCCTTTAAACAAGTGACTGAAAACTACAAAAAGACATTGACTGACAGACATCCCTTTGCTCAAAGTTTTCCTATGTTTGCAGATCCTTAGAGACTGCCTTCTGTTTGTATTGAGGTTGAAATGTGTGATCTATTAGAAAAGTATTCCCTGAAAATAAAGGGTCTTCAAAACACAGTAGGTTTTACTCTCTTTTATTTCAGTGGTGGCAAAAATAACAATTGTCCCCTGGAAAATGAAACTCATTGCTATAGTAACTAATGAAGGTTGCATCATTCTGGCACACATTGTTTAAAGCCTAGATTTCAACATGGGTAGACGCCCGTCTTATTTTATTCGGTAACTTAGCAACCTGTGGTATACTGTTTGTCACCACCCCTAATTTTTTTCTCTCAGAAAAGTGATCTATATAGTTTTTTTTTCTGTTTGTTTGTTTTTAATTGTAGCTAGCCCTAGCTGGTTTGGCTCAGTGGATAGAGCATTGGCCTATGGACTGAAGGGTCCCAGGTTCAATTCCAGTCAAGGGCACATGCCTGGGTTGCGGGCTCAATCCCCAGAGGGGGGTGTGCAGGAGGCAGCCAATCAATGCTTCCCTCTCATCATTGATGTTTCTATCTTTACCTCTCCTTTCCTCTTGGAAATAAATAAAAATATATTTTTAAGAAATTGTAGCTATGTTTTTCTGTGAATTTGGTTCATTTCTTAGGTATGTTTATAATGACCTTATTTTCTGGCCCCCAAATTAGGACACATGGTATGCCTGAGAAGTAAAGGATTTTTCTTCTACTTCCTTGATGTCTCACATTAAGGTCTTCACAGGGCTTTTTTGTTCTACACCTCTTAACTGTTGTTATTCAGGGGTTTGTCTTTGGCCCTCTTTTTCTAATTTGTGTATTAGTATTTATTAATTATTGTATTTTCTTTTTTATTATTTTTAAATTTTTTATTAAATTTATTAGGGTGATGTTGCTTCATATGATTTCAATCTTATTAAATTTATTGAGACTTGTTTTGTGCCCTAATATATGGTCTATCTTAGAAAGTGTTCCATGTACAATTGAAAAGAATGTATATTCTGCTTTGGGGTGAAATACTCTGAAGATATCAATGAAATCCATCTGATCTAGGTGTCATTTAAGGCTGCTGTTTCCTTGTTGACTTTCTGTCTGGAAGATTTATCCATTGGTGTCAATGGGGTATTGAAATTCCCTACTATGACTGTATTACTATCAGTCTCTCTCTTTATGTCCATCAAGATTTGCTTTAGGAGGAATCCAAGATGGCGGCGTAGGTAAACACCTAAACTGTTGCCTCCCACAACAATTTAAACTGCAACTAAAAGACAAAACGTCTATCACCCAGAACCACAGGAAAGCTGGCTGAGTGGAAGTTCTACAACTAGAAGGAAAGAGAAAAGAGCATTGAGACGTGCACAAGCGCTGAAAAGCTGAGGTACGGAGGCGCGTGATCCGGGCTGGCGGCGGGCGACTGGGTGCATTGCTTTTTTCAACCTGAACGGAGACAAGCCCCCGATTACTCTGAAATCCAGTCTCTGGGGAGACACGGGGGACCCAAACTCCTACGGGGAGAAGCTGGACTGTCTGCCAGTGAGAGTGGCTTGCTTGCAGAGCTGCGTGCAGGAATAATTGTTTACAGCACTGGGGCACAGGACTCCAGGACGCGGTCTGGGACACAGAGACGGCTTACTAGCAGCCATTGCTGTTTGCCATGCCCTAACCTAGTGATGCCCTGAGACCCCGCCCCACACAACCTACAAACCCACCCAAGCTCCAAGCAGCTCAATTAGCATAAGAAAGCCTGCCCTATCACAGCTTAACCTAGAAAACTTGCAGCCCGGGTCAGACAGCTCCAAAACCTCCAAACCCCAAGCAAAGAGGAGAAAACTGCAGCTCTTACTGTAGCTCCTGCTGAGTGGCCTCAGACAGTAGCTGACCTGCACCCCATTGGAGATCCAAAAGCCAGTGTACCTAGTGGTCTGTGTGAGACACCAGATTTCAACTCCTCACATCCATAAGTGACAATTCAAGAGGCAGACTCAGTGAGCACCAAAGCCCCACTGAAACAAGTCCTGCCCCATAAGCGTGTCTTCAGCGCAGCACTTCTTCCATTATAGACACAGGGAGTGCTCACAGCTAATTGGCCTGGAGGTCAATTCCCCCCAGCGTACCAACAGCAATTCAGGCTTAACTACACCAAGACTTTGCACTCAGCCCACAAAGGGGTGTACCAAGAGCATCCACATCAGGTGATTGGGGAGGCTGAGCTACTGCCCCCTATAGGTCACCTACCACACAAAGCCACTCCATCAACACAGGGAAGCAGCCAAAATGCAGAAACAAAGAAACATGTCACGAATGAAAGAAACGGAGGAAAGCAAACTACTGGATGACATAGAGTTCAGAACCACATTTATAAGGTTACTCAAGAATCTTCTAAAAACCGCTGAGAAACTTGATGACACTTCTGAGGAGCTTAGTGAGACCTTCAAGGACCTTAATGAGAATGCCAAAAAAATGGAAAAGGACCAGTCAGAAATGAAGCATACACTGTCTGAAATAAAGAATATACAGAAACTCAACTGTAGATCAACATACCCCAAGAATCAAACCAAAGGTCTGAAATATGTGGAAACAAAAAACATCCAACCAGAAAAACAAAAAGAAAAGAGAATCCAAAAATATGAAGATAATGTAAGGAGCCTCTGGGACAACTTTAAGCGAAACAACATCCGAATTTTTGGGGTGCCAGAAGAAGGGAGAGAGCAAAATATTGAAAACCTATTAGAAGAAATAATGACAGAAAACTTTCCCTACCTGGTGAAAGAAATAGACTTACAAGTTCAGGAAGCGCACAGAACCCCATACAAGAGGAACCCAAAGAGGACCACACCAAGACACATCATAATTAAAATGCCAAGGGCAAAAGACAAAGAGAGAATATTAAAAGCAGCAAGAGAAAACCAGTTAATTACCTACAAGGGAGTACCCATACGACTGTCAGCTGATTTCTCAGCAGAAACTATGCAGGCCAGAAGGGAGTGGCAAGAAATATTCAAAGTGATGAACAGCAAGAACCTACAACCAAGATTACTCTACCCAGCAAAGCTAGCATTCAGAGTTGAAGGTCAGATAAAGAGCGTCACAGACAAGAAAAAGCTAAAGGAGTTCATCGCCACCAAACCAGGATTACATGAAATGCTGAAGGGTATTCTTTAAGAAGAAGAAGAAGAAGAAGAAAAAGGTAAAGATAAAAATTATGAACAACAAAATTACATCAAATACATACCTACCAACAAATGAATCTAAAAATCAAGTGAATAAAAAATCTGAAGAACAGAATGGACTGGTGAATATAATAGAATCAGGGACATAGAAAGGGAGTGGACTGATGATTCTCAGGGGAAGCAAGTGTGAGGGGTGCGGGAAGAGATTGGACAAAAATCTTACTCCTATGGATGAAGACAGTGGCGGGGGGTAAAGGCATGGGGTGGGGTGGGGAATCAGGTGGAGGGGAGCTATGGGGGGAAAAAAAGTGGAACACCTGTAATAATCTGAACAATAAAGATTTAATTAAGAAAAAATAAAAAGAAAGAAAGAGAAAAAAAAAAGATTTGCTTTACATATTTAGGTACTCCTATGTTGGGTGCATAAATGTTTACAAGGATTATATCCTCTGGTTGGATTTCTTTTTATTATTATGTAGTGTTCTTCTTTATCTCTTACTATAGACTTTGTTTTGAAGTCTATTTTATCTAAGTATGGATACCCCAGCTTTTTTTTTCCATTTGCATTTGTATAAAGTATCTTTTTCCACCTCTTTACTTTTAGTCTGTGTGTATCTTTTGTTCTGAGGTGGGTCTCATGTAGACAGAATATATATGGATCTTGTTTTCTTATTCATTCAGCTACCCTATGTCTTTTTTGTTGTTGTTTTTTTAATTCTCACCCAAGGATATTTTTTTCCATTAATTTTTAGAGAGAGTGGAAGGAAGAGGGTGGGAAGATGCACATTGGTTGGTTGCCTTCCACAGGCACCCCAACCAGAGCAGGGGATAGAATCTGCAACCAGGTATGTGCCCTTGACTGGGAATCGAACTCATGACTCTTCAGTGCACGGACCATGCTATGGCCACTGAGTCCACCTGTCAGGGCCTCTAGTCTTTTGATTGGAGCATTGAAGCCACTTACATTTAAAGTGATTATTGATAGGTACATATTTATTGCCACTTTATTCTTTTTTTTTCTTTTGTTTTTTTTTTTACCATTTTTTGTTTTGTTTTAAGTATTACAAATAGTAGTACATAATGTCTCCTTTTTTTCCCCCATTGATCTCCCCCCGACCTCCCCTCCCCCCCAGTACATGCCTTCACCTGCCCGCCCTCCCCCTCGCCCCAGTGTCTTATATCCATTGGTTGTGCTTATATGCATGCGTACAAGTCCTTCGGTTGGTCTCTTACAGCCTCCCTCGCCCAACCTCCCCTGTCTTCCCAATGTAGTTTGACAGTCTGTTCAATGCTTCTTTGCCTCTGTATCTTTTTCCCACCATTTCTTTCCTTTAAAAAGTTTTGCCTTTGCAGACTAGAAATAAACATATAATAACAAAACAAGATAAAACAAAAAAAACGTTTGAGTCCCAATTTCAATGTCCAACAGTCCTGAGTCCCCGTTTCAATGTCTAACAGTTCCTTATGTGTACATGTCAGCAATGATATCGGGATGGTGGGCACATGTTGGCAATGCAGGTCCGACCCTCTCTGGTTTGGTCCTAGGTAACCTGCAGTGGTGCACAGCTGCTGACTGCTCGCATGGCAAGGCGTTGTCAGCGTCTTCCATCTCTGGACTGTTTTTTCCTCTTGTCTTAGTGGTTGGAGCACACCTGTCAATTCCTCTCTGTTGCAGGAATCCATCTGGTCTTGGGGTTGTTTTCTGAAAATATACAAATGTATTCTCGACCACAAGTTAATAAAGGAATCTTTTCTATATAATTGATTTGGGATCCTTTTTATTTTTGTTCAAACAATTTTCCTTTGTCTTATTCAGACACCATGTGTGTTTTTAATGGCCGTCTTGCTGTTAGCATTGCAAATGAAACTTAATTTGGTAAAGTAAAAATTTTCTAGATATAATTTACTTATAGGATATTTTTCCTTACATGATATTGCCCTACTATCCCCCCCTTTTTTTTATTAATGGAGGTTTTTGTAAATTTTCTAATGCAGTCTTGATAACTTTAAATTTAATTTTTTTTTTTTTTTGCCCACACGTGACTGCTTTAGGTTCATTGCATATTCAGGAATTTTACCATGAGATGAACTACCAATAGCAATTTTAGTTATTACTTTAAGAACAGCTTTTTGTCCAGTACAATTAACTTTATTTGAATATTCACTTATTTCAATTAGCCTATTTAAATTAATCTGAAAACTCGATTACTATTTTACTGTCAAATTTAATACTCTACCAACAATCTTAGTTTACCCTGTAAATATTAGTGGGAAGGATTATTTGCATTCTTGAGTGGGCCCTGAGCATTCCAAATGCTAGGCTGAATTTAGATATAGGGCAACTGCTGTCGGCCAAGTCTCTTGTCTGTTACCTGGGTCCCGATCTGAGCTGGGCCAAGTCTCTGTCTGTCACCTGTATCTCGATGTGAGCTGGGCCAAGTCTCTTTCTGTTGCCTGGGTCCCGATCTGAGCTGGGTGTGAGAAGCGCGAAGCAGCCATGGGGGCAGGAGACCTCCTTCAGAAGGGGTGAGGGTTCAAGCCCCTGCAATGTTGGGGGGGTGAGGGTCTGTGCCCCACTTCTGTTGCCCCCCCAACTTCTCTCCTGATGGCCCCTCTGTGACTGTGCCTGTCTTAGGTTGTTCCTTCCTTGAGGAATCTTACCCGTCTCTGGCTAACCAGCCATCCTCCGGGGCCAAGCAGGGTGGTGTGAGGTTCAGTTCTGTCTCCTTAGTAGCCTATGCCCCCGTGGCCTCCACACCCAGCACCTGCCTTGGGAACCCCTGGCCTGCTGACAGGGTCCCAGTGCTGATCACATATCTCGGGGAACTCGGGTTTCTTCTCCAGTGAGGGCCCAGCTCACACAATTGTGTGTGAGACAGATCCCTCGTACCAGCCCCCACGAGGCTTCAAGGTCAGCATGAACAGAAAGCTCAGGTAACAGCTGAGGGCAATTGGATTGTGAGAAGAGGGTCCCTCTTGGCACAAAGGGCAAGAGGGGCCAATATAGGATGCTCAAGTGCCTTCCCAGTGCCTTAATTCCTTCTGCAAGGAATTAAATCCTTTCATGTCTTTTTTTTTTTTTTAATTGCTGCCAACCATTCAAAGAATTAGTTTGTAAGTTTGTTTGGGATAATTGTAAAATATGCTGTTGTAAAATATCTAAAATTATAATGACATTGTAGAATAATATCATGTAAGGATATTCTTTGCCCTAGGCCCTGGCAATTCCATTTCAAACTGGCTGTCAATTTCTTTTTGTAGCTTTATATAAACTTTGTCAGGGAGGCAAAAACACAAATTACTTACTTTAGTTCAAGAGGCCAAACATTTTGACTTTCAATTACAATCCTTATGACTTTTGAAGGTAACTTCTCTTTGTTTCCTTCCAAAATAATTTTCAGGCTACAGAGAGTTTCATTTAAAAATTTCTGTCACATGAAACAATTTCTCTTAAGGCTATGGTGATCACTAGTATTGGTTAGATTTAGTATTTTATTTTTATTTTATAATTTTTTAATTAATTTTTTTAATTTTTATTTTTTACATATGTTTCCTTATTTCTCCATAACCCCCCACTGCCCACTTATGCCCCGCCCCCTTGTTGTCTGTGTCCATTGATTAGGTTCATATGCATGCATACAAGTCTCTTGGTTGATCTCTCCACCTTACCCCCACCCTCCCCTACCTTACCTGAGGTATGGTGTTCTGATCGACGTTTCTCAGCCTCTGGATCTGTTCTTGTTCATCAGTCTATGCCGTTCATTATATTCCACAAATGAGCGAGATCATGTGATATTTATCTTTCTCTGCCTGACTTATTTCACTCAACATAATATTCTCCATCTCCATCCATATTGTTGCAAATGGTAGGAACTCCATTTTTACCGCAGCATAGTATTCCATTGTATAGATATACCACAGTTTTTTAATCCATTCATCTGCTGATGGGCATTTAGGTTGTTTCCAAATCTTGGCTATGGTGAATTGTGCTGCTATGAACATAGGGTTGCATATTTCCTTTCTGATGCGTGTTTCTAGATTCTTGGGATATATTCCTAGAAGTGGGATCACTGGGTCAAATGGGAGTTCCATTTTTAGTTTTTTGAGGAAGCTGCATACTGTTCTCCACAGTGGCTGCACCAGTCTGCATTCCCACCAGCAGTGCAAAAGAGTTCCTTTTTCTCCGCATCCTCGCCAACACTTGTTGTTTGTTGATTTGTTGATAAAAGCCATTCTGACAGGTGTGCGATGGTACCTCATTGTTGTTTTGATTTGCATCTCTCTGATGATTAGTGACTGTGAGCAGGTTTTCATATGTCTCTTGGCCTGCCTTCTGTCTTCTTTCGAAAAGTGTCTATTTAGATCAGTTGCCCATTTTTTGATTGGGTTGTTTATCTTCTTTTTGTTAAGTTGTATGAGTTCTCTGTATATGTTGGAGATTAAACCCTTATCGTTGATATCATTGGCAAATATGTTCTCCCATGCAGTGGGCTTTCTTGTTGTTTTATTGATGGTTTTCTTTGCTGTGCAAAAGCTTTTTATTTTGATGTAGTCCCATTTGTTTATTTTCTCTTTAGCTTCCATTGCCCTAGGAGTAGTATCAGTGAAGAAGTTCTTTCGGCATATGTCCGAGATTTTGCTGCCTGTGGATTCCTCTAGTATTTTCATGGTTTCCCGTCTTATGTTTAAGTCCTTTATCCATTTTGAGTTGATTTTTGTGTATGGTGTAAGTTGGTGATCTAGCTTCATTTTTTTGCATGTATCTGTCCAATTTTCCCAACACCATTTGTTGAAGAGACTGTCTTGACTCCATTGAATGTTCATGCCTCCTTTGTCAAATATTAATTGAGCATATTGATTTGGGTCAATTTCTGGGTTCTCTATTCTATTCCATTGATCTATATGTCTGTGCTTGTGCCAGTACCAGGCTGTTTTGAGAACAATAGCTTTGTAATACAGCTTGATATCTGGTATTGAGATCCCACCTACTTTGTTCTTCTTTCTCAGGATTGCTGTAGCTATTCGGGTTCTTTTTTTATTCCAGATGAATTTTTGGAAAGTTCGTTCTAGGTCTGTGAAATATGTAGTTGGTATTTTAATGGGGAGTGCATTGAATTTATACATTGCTTTGGGTAGTATGGACATTTTGATGATGTTGATTCTACCAATCCATGAACATGGTATGTTCTTCCATCTGTTTATGTCTTCCTCTATCTCTTTTTTCAGTGTCATGTAGTTTTCTACGTATAGGTCTTTTACCTCTTTAGTTAAGTTTATTCCTAGGTATCTTAATTTTTTTGGTGCGATGGTAAATGGGATTGCTTTTTTAGTCTCTCTTTCTGTAAGTTCATTATTGGTGTATAGAAATGCCATAGATTTCTTGGCATTAATTTTGTATCCTGCTACATTAACAAATTCATTTATTAAGTCTAATAATTTTTTTATGGAGTCTTTAGGGTTTTCTATGTACAGTATCATGTCATCTGCGAATAAGGACAGTTTTACTTCTTCTTTTCCAATTTGGATGCCTTTTATTTCTTCTTCTTGTCTGATCGCAATGGCTAGTACTTCCAGTACTATATTAAACAGGAGTGGTGAGAGTGGGCATCCCTGTCTTGTTCCTGTTCTTAGGGGAAATGGTTTTAGTTTTTGCCCATTGAGTATGATGTTGGCTGTGGGTTTGTTGTATATGGCTTTTATTATGTTCATGTATGATCCTTCTATTCCCACCTTGCTGAGAGTTTTTATCAAGAAAGGGTGTTGGATTTTGTCAAATGCTTTTTCTGCATCAATTGATATGACTATGTGATTTTTATCTCTCAATTTGTTTATGTGATGTATCACGTTTATTGATTTGCGAATATTGTACCATCCTTGCATCCCTGGGATAAATCCTACTTGGTCATGGTGTATAATCTTTCTGATGTACTGCTGGATTCGATTTGCTAGAATTTTGTTGAGGATTTTGGCATCTATGTTCATGAGGAATATTGGCCTGTAATTCTCTTTCATTGTGTTGTCTTTATCTGGTTTTTGTATTAGGGTGAAGCTGGCCTCATAGAAGGAACTTGGAAGTGTTCCTTCTTCTTGAATTTTCTGGAATAGTCTGAGGAGGATAGGTTTTAGTTCTTCCTTGAATATTTGGTAAAACTCCCCTGTGAAGCCATCAGGCCCTGGGCTTTTGTTTGATGGAAGCTTTTTGATGACTGCTTCAATTTCTTCCATAGTTATCAGCCTATTGAGATTCTTAGAATCTTCCTGAGTGAGTTTTGGAAGGTTGTATTTTTCTAGGAATGTGTCCATTTCCTCCAGATTGTGTAGTTTGTTAGAATAGAGGTGTTCATAGTATTTTTTAACAATCCTTTGTATTTCTGTGGGGTCTGTTGTTATTTCACCTCTTTCATTTCTGATTTTGTTGATTTGGGTCCTCTCTCTTTGCTTCTTGGTGAGCCTGGCTAGAGGTTCATCAATCTTGTTTATCCTTTCAAAGAACCAGCTCTTTGTTTTGTTGATCCTGTGTATTGTTTTTTTGGTCTCTATGTCATTCATTTCTGCTCTGATCTTTAGTATGTCCTTCCTTCTGCTCACTGTGGGCTTTTCTTGTTGCTCTCTTTCTAATTCTTTGAGTTGTTGAGTTAGAAGATTTATTACCATTTTTTCTTGTTTTTTGAGGTAGGCCTGTAGAGCTATAAACTTCCCTCTCAAGACTGCTTTCATTGTGTCCCATAGCATTTGCATTGTTGTGTTTTTATTGTCATTATTCTCCAGGATGTTTTTAATTTCTTCTTTGACCTCGTTGATAACCCAATCATTGTTTAATAGCATGCTATTCAGTTTCCATGTGTTTGAATTTTTTGGAATGTTTTTATTATAGTTTATTTCTAATATTATGCCATTGTGGTCTGAGAAAATGCTTGATATGATTTCAATCTTTTTGAATTTAGGGAGGCTTTGTTTGTGACCCAGTATGTGGTCTTTTTTTGTAAATGTCCCATGGGCACTTGAGAAGAACGTATATTCCGAGGCTTTGGGGTGAAATGCTCTGAAGATGTCAATTAGGTCCATCTGATCTAGTGTGTCATTTAGAATTGCTGTTTCTTTGCTGATTTTTTGTCTAGAGGATTTATCCAGTGATGTCAGTGGTGTATTAAAGTCTCCTACTATGATTGTATTGTTGTCGATCTCTCCCTTGATCTCTTCCAGGAGTTTTTTTATGTATTTGGGTGCTCCTGCGTTGGGTGCATATATGTTTACCAGAGTTATATCTTCTTGTTGAATTGCTCCCTTTAGTATTATGTAGTGGCCTTCCTTATCTCTTGTTATGGCTTTTACTTTGAGGTCTATTTTATGAGATATAAGTATTGCTACCCCAGCTTTTTTCTCATTTCCATTTCCCTGAAAAATATTTTTCCATCCCTTCACTCTCAGTCTGTGTGAATCCTTTGCTCTGAGGTGGGTCTCTTGTAGACAGCAAATATATGGGTCATGTTTTCTTATCCATTCAGCTACCCTATGTCTTTTGATTGGTGCATTTAATCCATTTACGTTTAATGTTATTATTGACAAGTACATGTTTGTTGTCATATTTTTCCCCTTAATGTTTGTGTTTCTTTTTGCCTTTCTCTTTCTTCTTTTTAGAGCAGTCCCTTTAGCTTTTCTTGCATTGCTGGCTTGGTAGCGATAAACTCTCTTAGCCCTTTTTTGTCTGTATAGCTCCTGATTCCACCTTCAATTTTGAATGATAACCTTGCTGGGTATAGTATTCTTGGATTCAGTCCCTTGCTTTGCATCACTTTGTATATTTCATTCCATTCCCTTCTGGCCTGGTGTGTTTCTGTTGAGAAATCAGTTGCTATTCTAATAGGAGATCCCTTGTAGGTAACTTTATGTCTCTCTTTGGCAGCCTTTAAGATTCTTACTTTGTCATTGGTATTCGCCATTTTAATTATGATGTGTCTTGGTGTCGGTCTTTTGGGGTTCAACTTGTTTGGGACTCTATGTACTTCTTGGACTTGCATAGTTTTTTCCTTGCCAATATCAAGGAAGTTTTCTGTCATTATTTCTTCAAACAGGTTTTCTATTCCTTGCTTCTCTTCCTCACCTTCTGGTATCCCTATTATTCTAATATTGTTTCGCTTTGTGTTGTCCCAAAGCTCTCTTAGGCTCTCCTCTTGCTTTTTAAGTCTTCTTTCCATTTGCTGCTGTGTTTGTGTGTGTTTTCCTACCTTGTCTTCTAATTCGCTGATGCGGTCCTCAGCCTCTTCTAGTCTACTGTTTAAGCCTTCCGATGTGTTCTTTATTGCAGCTATGTCGTTCTTCATCTCCTCTTGGTTTCTTTTCATGTTGGTGACATTTTCATTCAGCTCCTTATAGTTCTCATTGAGTTGTGTGTATTTGTCATTGAGTTGTGTGTATTTGTCATCCATCCGTTTAAACATCCTTATCATCATTATTCTGAATTCTCTCTCAGTTAAGCTGCTAGCCTCGGTTTCATTTAACTCCCTTTCTGGTGATTCCTCTTTTTCATTCCTTTGAGTATTGCTTTTTTGTCTCCCCATGTTTTCCTGAAATGTTTTAATTGTAGATCCAATTGCTTTGCTACCCAGGTTCTTTTGGTGATGGTGCTACTGGTGAAATCTTTCTGTTCTTCTGGGCTTGGTTATCTAGTGTAGCTCCCTACTTGAGGTATTTGGGTTCTCTAGATGTAGGCCTGCAAGCTTGAGAGGCACAACTGCAGTGCCTAGAAGTCAGCTGCTATGGAGGGGAGTGTCCCAATTTTTGCTGACTTGCACCCTTGATTTAAATCACGTGTGCCCAGTGGGGCCTCACGGTGGCACCAAGGAACCGTCTGTCAGGGTGATGTGGCTCAGGGGGCTACACTTTGGAAAGGGGTAACTGTGTTGCCCAGAGTTCTGTAGTTGTGGGGTGGGCAGACTCAACTTTTGCTGCTGTGTCTGTAGTGGGTAGGCGCTTTCTCCAGGTGGCGGCTAACAGGAGCACTGGCGGTAAGTTTGCCAGCGAGGTACACTGAAGCACTCTGGAGGGCCCTGGCAGTGTAGCCCAGTAATTGAGGTGATTAGCTTCTAAAGATTTCTCTTTAGAGTAGATCCTATGGCCTCAGGGAGTATTCAGGTTCCATGGTGTTAATCAGGGTGGAATCTGGGTGTGGCTATATTGGTTGCCTGGAGACTGGGGGGAGGGGCTATCTCTCAGGAGAAAATGGATTCTGTGGGCTTAGATATGACTCAGCACCAGACTTGCCACCACCTCTCCTGGACTGTCTGTTGCCCACTCTGCCCAGATTCCACAACTCCACCCCCTGTCCCACACCTCTGTCACAGGTAAGCGCCTGTCTCCAAAAGGTCCCACGAACCAGGTTCAGTGGGGAAAGGCACAGGCCCCAGTGCGAGGAAGGACCGCGTCTCCGCCAGCTCCTCTCCGCCAGCTCCTCTCCTGCAGGCACTCCGCGGTCCGGCAGCTCCCAAAGGCTGTCTTTGAGCTCAGATCCCAAATCCAGACTCTAAGGTCTAAAATCCTTCAGACCTTGCCTGTCCTCAGGGACGCGGCCTGGCACTGTGTAGTTTCTCCCTGACCTTCTGGGCACAGAGGTCCGGGAGATTCTACTGCCTAGATCTTTGATTTTACCTTTATCTGGGGGATCCCTGCTCTTCCCAGCTGCAAACTGTCTCACCAGCTGTGCCTCCCTCGCCAATTCGGGCTGGATTCCGCTCGTCTCAGCCGCCTCCTCTATTTGCTCCGGGACAAGGCTCAGGACACATCCTTCTATTCCGCTGCCATTTTGTCTCTTCCGCCACTTTAGTCTTTATAACTGTGTTCCTCTGGTTTGTTTTCTTCTCCTTCACCACCTCCTCCTTCTCTCTTCCTCCTCTTACTCTTCCTCCTCCTCCTTCTTCTTCAGAAGACCCTTTAACATTTCTTGTAATACTGGTTTTGTGTTAACAAACTCCTTTAGCTTTATCTTGTCTTAGAAGTTCTTTATTTTTCCTTCAATTTAATATGATAGCCTTGCTGGGTAAGGTAGACTTGTAGGTTCTTGCTTTTCATCACTTTGAATATTTCATGCTAGTCACTTCTGGCCTGAAATGTTTCTATTGAGAAATCAACTTATAATATTATGGGAGCTCCCTTGTAGGTAACTAACTGTCTTTCTCTTGCGGCTGTTAAGATTCTTTCTTTGTGTTTAACCTTTGCCATTTTAATTATGATGTGTCTTGATGTCGGTCTCTTTGGGTTCATCTTGTTTGGCACTCTGGACTTCTTTCTTTCCTTTACCAAGTTAGGGAAGTTTCAGTCATGCTTTCTTCAAGTAGGTTCTAGATCCCTTGCTCACTCTCTTCTCCTTCTGGTTACCCCAGTGATGTAGATTTTGTTACGCTTCATGTTGTCCCAAAGATCTTTTAAACTCCTCATTTTTTTAAATTCTTTTTTCATTTTGCTCCTCTGACTGGGTGTTTTCTGTAACCTTGTATTCCAAATTGCTGCTTTGATACTCTGCTTCATCCAACCTACTATTTATTTCTTCTAGTGTATTCTTTATTTCTGATTTCTTTTTAATGGTTTCTATGTCTTTTTTTATGCTTGCTTTCTCTTTTTTGAAGTTCTCACCAAGTTCCTTGAGCATCTCTATAACTATTTTTTTGAATTCTATATGCTATAAGTTGCTTGCCTCCATTTCGTTTAACTCTTTTTCTGGAGATTCTCCTGTTCCTTCATTTAGGGCCTGTTTCTTTGTCTCCTTATTTTAGCTTTCTCTTTGTGTTTATTTCTCTGTGTTAGGTAGATCTTCTAAGACTCCCCTAGTCTTGGTAGTGTGGTCTTATGTAGTAGGTATTCTGTGAGCCCCAATGGTGCAGTTTCCTTGATCACCTGAGCTGGGTGCTCCAAGAATGTCCCTTTTGTGGGTTATGTAGGCCTTCCTGTTGTAACTGCGTCTTGATTGCTCTTGGTCCATTCATATGTGAGGTTGACCCTCAGGTTGGCTGACTACGAAGATCAACCTTGACCACAGCATACAAGCTGTTCTGCAGGTGCTGACCCCATGCTGAGTCTGGTACCTGCTGAGATCTCCCTTTGGATATACCACTTGTGAAGCTAAATGTATCCTGCTCTGATGTTATCTGAAACTGGCCACTGGGTGTGTTGATTCTGGTGCCTTTGGGAGGGACTCTGGTACAGGTCAATGTCAGATGCTGTCTGTGCCTGGCCCTTGGCAACATGTTTGGAGCTACCAGCAATCCATAGTTTGTGGCTACCTCTGCTGGTCCTGAGTGTGCACAGGAAGTATCAAGCTGAGCACTGAGGCTAGC
The DNA here is from genome assembly GCA_026230045.1 of Corynorhinus townsendii. Taxonomy (NCBI): domain Eukaryota; kingdom Metazoa; phylum Chordata; class Mammalia; order Chiroptera; family Vespertilionidae; genus Corynorhinus; species Corynorhinus townsendii. The sequence continues at coordinate 93,946,793 of JAPDVU010000003.1, forward strand.
TTTTACCAGCACTGGGCCTAGGAGCAGGTCAGCAAAAGTCCCAAGGCACCCTGAAGTCTGCTTTCACCTGCCTCCACCTGCTCAGTTGCTGAAAGAGCCTCTGGTGGTATGAGGTACCACCTCATGTGTTACATGAGGTAGGTTCCCAGTGAGGCACCAGGTAGGGGTGAGTGGTGTTCACCGGATTGATACAGGTTCAGACTCAGTGCCAGTGATGGGTCTGAGGCCCTTCAGCAAAGGTCCAAGGATATACCAAGTCTACCTGCCACCCGCCAAGGGTCCACAGATCTCTGTAGTGGGGTAGGGTCTCAGGGAGTTGTCAGGTTGAGGCCAGCAGAGTCTATCAAGCCCTAACAGTTCCAAGATTTGGCAGCCTGAAGAGAGGACTCTGTACTGCTTGGGAGTGAGAGGGGAAAATGGCCCCCATTCTAAAGTCACACAACTCAGTCTGTCCAAGAATTTGCCTGGATCACTTGCTCAATAGTGTGGAGCTGCTGTGAGTTGGGAGGGTGGGGCCAGGGGATCTCCGTGAGGGAAAGGTGCCAGTGAGGCTTGGGGGAAGGTGGGAGGAGTGGCCCCTGACCCAGAGCCACACAAATCAGTTTGCCCCAGATTCTTCCCTGACCTCAGCAGAGCGGGGCCTGGAGAACAGAGGGTGGAATTTGAGGATTCCCCCATAAGGGGCAGATGCCAGTCATGTTCATGAAAAAGTGGGGCGAATGGCCCCCACTCCAAAGCCACACCACTCAGTCACTGACACCCCCTGAGTCTGCCCAGATCTCTCTACCCTGTCCCTAGCAGCTGACTTCTCAGCAGGGAGTCCAGAGGGCGGGGCTGTTGCATTTTCCTATGCTGATGCTATAAGGAGGGGAGTGCTCCACTCAAGAAAGATGAAGTCTGTGGTACAGAAGAGTGACTCAGCACAGAAGTCCCAGCAGCTGTCCCATTAGCTCTCTCCCCAGAGCCACAAACCTCAGTCTCTTTTTACACAACTGCAGTCCGTTCTCCAGTCCTCTGTGCATTGACTCTTTAAGAGGGTTACCTGTTTCCCTAGCAGACTTCTGTCACTCCCTGGCATACAGAATTCCCACTGATTTTCTCAGCCAGATGTTATGTGGGCACCTCTTCCCAGCTCTGGTGCTCTGGGCTGGAGAGTCCGTAGTGGGGTTGAGACCTTATAGTCCTTAGGGGGAGCCTTTGCAGCTGAGATGTCCCTCTGGAATCTCACATCAATGAGAGTGAGGCCAGCTCTTTTCACACCTCCACCTTTCCCACTAATCTTGATATGGCTTCTTCCATAAATCCTTGGTTATATGACTTCTATTCAGCTAGTCTTCAGTTGGTTATTCAGGTTTATTGTTCTATATTTTAGTTATAATTCTAGTTTGGTTTTGGGAGGAGGCGAGTGTAACATCTACCTAGTCTACCACTATTTTAGATCCTTCCAACCTGGAAAATGGGCCTGTTGCAGCACTCTTTTGTGAGTAGCTAAGACACAAAACATGGAAGAACCTTAAACAGTAATGAAATGCAACAACAGAGGCTATTAATACCAGATACCACATGAGTCTTCAATCTTACCAGTCCTCTTTTATACTTATTCACCAATGACTTAGCTATTGCTTATGTGCTGGTGTCCCTCACATCTTAATTTTCAGCTCAGGTCTTGCTCCTGGACTTCAAGTAGGTAGTTCAGTCCTTGACAGCCCTAACTGGATCATCTCCAAACTCTGCAAGTGCAAATGAAGTCAACAATGTCTTCCAAAAAACTCACTTATTTGATGTATGTCACGCAGCACCCTACTTCCAATCAGCCCCCAAGTCTAGAGGCTTCTTTTTAAATGTTCTAATATGTGTCCAATCAGCCCCCAAGAAGCCTTTGGGCTTCTTCTTTTAAATGCTCTAATATGTGTCCTCTTTCTTCTAGGCCTCATTCTTTTTTGTCTGGTTTACTACCTACATCATTGTCCCGGTTACTTCAGGGTAATGAGGCTTATTCCAGGTGTAAGGGCAGAAGAAATAATTTTCCTCCCACATTTCTAACTTCTTCTGTGGACTAATAATCAAATTAACAGGAGAAAATGACCAAATTTATTACATATATACATATGGAGCTTCATATCTTTTATAAGAATATGAGATATGAAGGCGCATTGGGCAGTTGAGCCTTGTATGCCCTTCTGGACAAAGGAGAGGGAAGTAGGGGTCTGGGACTTCAAAAGGAAAGTAAGCAATTCACAGGTTGATGAGAAAGCAAACATGGAAATCAAACTAACAAACTTGCTTGGATCCTTCCTGTCTGCCACACTTAATTCACAGATTCTTCGGTGAATATGCTAAAGTTTCCTTCCTGAAGCAGGTTTATCTGAATTCCTTGAGGCAGATAAAGGGAGGGGTCAAAGGTTCTTTCCCAGTCTTTTGTTTCTGAAAAATAACCAGCTTAAAATATTCAGTATCTCAAAAGACATATTTTGGGGTGGCAAACTCTAGTCCCCTTCACAGGCTTCTCCCAAACAAACAAAATTATGGTTTTGTGAGTGGCTGCTTATCCTCTAGCAGCTCCCCATTGTCCTCAAAGTAAAATCCAAACTCTTCAGCAAGGCATAGAAAGCCCTAAGTGGCCCTAGGTAGCCCCCTGCCTGCTGCTTTTTTTGTCCAGCTTGATTCTCATTGTTACCAACTTGCCCCCTCCCTGCTTGCTCTTTCCTCCCTGTGCTCATGTGCTGCACCCCCTGATAGGAACATGCTACCTCTCCCTCTCTCCCTTTTCTCTGATAAGTGCTTCCTTATCCTGTATTTCCAACAGCATCACCTCTGGGAAGCTTTCTCTAACATTTGCTAGCCCAGGCCATGTAGGCTACTGCGCTGAGGGCTGCCTGGAAGGAAGATATACCCATTCTAGTTAAGATTGTAGCTTAGGAAGGCACTGGATTCAGTTCCTTAGATGGAGTTGGGGTGGAATGGGAAATAGCAGGGTAATATCATTCCCTTTCTTATTTCTTTAGGGATAAAATAGATTCTGGAGCTGTAGAATAAAGGCTTTATAGTTCCTTCCCATTATCCTATCCAGCACAGTGTAAAGATATTTTGGTGTCAGCCCAGTTTCTTTGCTGCCATGTCTGCACGAGGCCTCTGTGCAGATGTAATTAGAGAACTTCCTGATGGTGGACAGATGGGAGGTGAGTGACTATAGAGAGGGATTTTTAAAAAAACATCTTTATTGTTGAAAGTATTACATATGTTCCATTCCCCGCCCCCCCCCCCCATTGACCCCTTCTAGCCTGTCCCAGGCCTTCACTGCCCTATTGTCTGTGCCCACGAGTTTATGCATATAATCATACATGTTCTTTGGTTGATCTCTTCCCACCACCTACCCATCCATCCTCACCCTTCCTCTGAGATTCGACAATCTGTTCCATGCTTCTTTGTCTCTGGATCTATTTTGTTCATCAGTTTGTTTGTTGATTAGATTCCACAGATGAGTGAGATCATGTGATACTTGTCTTTCTCTGACTGGCTTATTTCACTTAGCATAATACTCTCCAGGGACCTCCATGCTGTCTAGAGAGGTATTTTTGACTGATTCTTTTGATCTGTCACAAACAATGAGCACCACTTTTAGACATGGTGTGGGGCTTAGCCCTGGGTAAATACCAAGTATGATAAAATGTGATTCCTTATCTGATTTTATTTAGAAAGAACAAACCAGCTCTGATCATAGTGGAAATTTGATAAATGCTACAATTTATCTATTTTTACCTTGAAAAAAAGGGAAACTTTTTTAGGTTTAAGGAATAATATTTAAGGCTAATATTTAAAAGTAATTTTTTTTACCTGTTGACATGCAGTCAGCTGGGTCCAACACAATAAGATTATGCTGTTTTCAAAATAGCCCAGCCACTGGCTTACCTTGCCTTCCTGTTTTTGAAGTGAGCATTGCTTCTCTCTCCCAGCTCTCGCAGTGTCTGTTTCTGTGTAGTGTTGAGAGCTTGAGGCAGAGGATGAGGCGAGGAGAAGAAAATAGGACCCCACAAGGTGGGCAGTGCATTGTATGTGGTCCTGTCAGGCTTTGTGTCCGGGGTGAATGTAGTTGCCCTGCATTTCAGCTTGGTCATGCATTTTTCTTCTCCAGTACACTGACCTCTACTGGCTTCGCGATGACTGTTAATCACAGCTGTGTTTTTTTCGGAAATTTCTTTTAAGGAAAAAGATTTCCACTCATTATTAAAAGCTTTTTGTTTTGCTTTTAAAATATGATTTTAAGAAAAATTAATACTTACATGCTTTGTATAGTGGAATTTACATTTATCTAGGAAATTACAGCCATCCCAATTGTATGTTTGACCTCGCGGATGCAATACCTTTTTTTCTTTTTAAAATTGCCATTATACATTTAAAGTTAAGGGAACGGATACTTTTCTTTAAATTTTTATAGATTGTAAAACTTATCAATTGTTCTAATGTTGGTGTAAGGAAGTAGTATACTTATTTTATTTTTTGAAGAGATTCTTTTTTTTTTCTTTTTTAAAAGTTGGTTTAAGAGAGAGAAACATTAATCAGTTGCCTCCCACACATGCCCCACAGATTTCAAACCTACAACGTGGGTCTGTGCCCTGACTGGGAATTGAACCACCCACCTGTTGGTGTGTGGGACTATGCTCCAACTAACTGAGCTACACTGGCCAGGAAAGAACAGCACCGAATTTAAAATGTAACAAGTGACCATCACTAGTAAGGGCAAATTACTTAAGTTCTTTGGGCCTTGGATTTTCACCCTCAAAGGATAATTTTGTTTCATAGGGCTATTTTAAGGATGAAATGTACAGGCAAAGTGTTTCAGGGGCTATTTCTATAGAAAAATTTTTTACTATTATTAAAATTTAAAGTGAATATTATTCTGCTACTCTTTTGACCTATGTAACTTTTTTTTTTTTTTTTAATATTAAAGCAGCACTGGCTGGGTGGCTGAGTTGGTTGGAGTGTTCGTCTGTGTACACAAAAAGGAGGGGAGTTCGATTTCTGGTCAGGGCACATACCTAGATTCTGAGTTTGATCTCTGGTAGGGGGGCATACAGAGGCAACTGAATGATGTTTCTCTCTTACATCGATGTTTCTCTTTTTTTATAACAAGAAAGAAAGAAAGAAAGAAATCAGTGGAAGCATCCTTAAGTGAGGATTAAGAAAAAAAAATTAAAACAAACCTGCACTGGTTATATTTATGTGTACTTTTTTTTTATAATATTGAACGCTTCACAAATTTGTGCATCATCCTTGAGCACAGGCTGTGCTAATTTTCTTTGTATCATTTCAGTTTTAATATATGTGTTGCGGAAGCAAGCACGAAGCATACTTCCTTTACTGGGATTTTTAGAAACACTAATGTATATTTTCTTTTTAAAATTGCCAAATACACTAATATATAGGGTGTCCCAAAAAATGTATACACACTGTATATATACCTCAATTGATGTTTCTTTCTTTTCAGATTTAACCCATTGGAATTAATAATTATTTGAAGTTAGTATATATTTTTGGGAATACTCTGTATATAAGACATATATTCATATGTATGTATGTATATATACACTGAGTGGCCAGATTATTATGATCTCTGAATGCATAATAATCTGGCCTCTCTCTCTCTCTCTCTCTCTCTCTCTCTCTCTATATATATATATATATATATATATGTACTCTAGAAGCCCGGTGCACGAAATTCGTGCACGGGGGTGTGTGTCCATCAGCACAGCCTGCACCCTGTCCAATCTGGGACGCCTTGAGGAATGTCCAACTGCCCGTTTAGGCGGTCAGACATCCCTCTCACAATCCAGGACTGCTGGCTCCCAGCTGCTCGCCTACCTGCCTTCCTGATTGCCCCTAACCGCTTCTGCCTGCCAGCCTGATCACACCCTAACCACTCCCCTGCCAGCCTGATTGATTCCTAACTGCTCCCCTGCCAGCCTGTTTGCCCCTAAGTGACCTCCCCTGCAGGCCTGGTTTCCCCCAACTGCTCTCCCCTGCAGGCCTGTGTTCTCCCCAACTGCCCTTCCCTGCAGGCCTGGTTGCCTCCAACTTCCCTCCTCTGCTGGTCTAGTCACCCCTAACTGCCCTCCCCTTCAGGCTTGATTGCCCCCAACTGCCCTCTCTTGTATGCCTGGTCCCTCCCAACTGCCCTCCCTTGCTGGCCTTCTTGTGGTGGCCATCTTGTGTCCACATGGGGGCAGTCATCTTTGACCACATGGGGACAGCCATCTTGTGTGTTGGAGTGATGGTCAATTTGCATATTACTCTTTTATTAGATAGGATTAGATAGGATAGAGGCCTGGTGCATGGGTGGGGGCCGGCTAGTTTGCCCTGAAGGGTGACCTGGATCAGGGTGGGGGTTCCCTTGGGGTGTGGGGCGACCTGGGTGAGGGGCCTGTGGTGGTTTGCAGGCTGGCCACATCCCCCGGCGACCCAAGTGGAGGCCCTGGTATCTGGGATTTATTTATCTTGTATAATTGAAACTTTGTAGCCTTGAGCGTAGGGCCTGCCAGGGTGGCAGGGAAGTTTGGCTTTCTCCATTGCTGGGGAAACCCAAGCCTCCTGCTTACTGCAGCTCCGTGGCTGCAGCCATCTTGGTTGGGTTAATTTGCATACTCACTCGTGATTGGCTGGTGGGCATGGCTTGTGGGTGTAGTGGAGGTATGGTCAATTTGCATATTACTCTTTTATTAGATAGGATATATATATGTATATGAGGCCTGGTGCATGAATTCATGCATGGGTGGGGTCCAGCCAGCCTGGCCAGGGGGAGGGAACATGGGCAGTTGGCCAGCCTGCCTGCTGGTCGAACTCCTGGTTGAAGGGACAATTTGCATATTAGCCTTTTATTATATAGGATATACACTGAGTGGCCAGATTATTATGCATTCAGAGATCATAATAATCTGGCCACTCAGTGTATATCAATATCATAAATTTGCAACTAGATCATTTGAATGGCAATTACATGTGGAGCTATGTGCACAAAGGTTGTTATACTACTGTGATGTTAGATGAATCAATGCTCATCTTTGAGATGTATAAATTATAAGGTGATATGTGTCATATATCATCTATATCATGCATGTCAGGTACATCATGTATATCACATGTCTCATATATATATCACCTTGTAATTTAACTGCTGTAATGGAGGAAGAAGAGAATGGATTTGTTGTAGGCAACCAGCAGTCTCTGCTACCTTGGACTAATACCTACTTTTATTCATGCAACAAATATTTTTCATATATTTTCCATATTCCATACACTCTGCCAAGCTCTGGGTAGACAATCTTTATCCTCATGCTTATTTTCTAGTGGGAGAATTAGATAATAATTACGTTTACATGCATGTAGATCACATAACAGATTGTGGCCAGTGCAATGAAGGAAATAAATGAAATAGGTAATGCCATCCCTCCAGAGTCATTGCTTCCTGACCCTTATGCCCTTCCCTACCTTTCATACATGTCCTTACATAGATATATAATAGCTCACAGCTCTTATCTCTAATCCCTTATCTCTAATGTTTTAATGATATATTTACTTACCTGTCCACATAGAACTCCTGCACAATGCCTGGGACATCACAGATGTCTCAGTACATGTTAATGAAATGCATAAAGGAATGGATAAATAATTTACAGGACACCTTTATAGATTGAGTATAAAATCCCTTATATCAAGGATTAAAGTGTTCAATATGTTGACAAAGGAAAGGTATTGGATCTTGAATTTTTCCCATGCTATGGCTGATTAATTCATTTTTAAGCAATAGTGATGATAATGACAATGATATTTGTTGGCAATTATTGAATGCTTGTTATGTGCCTGTGCCCTCTCACAATCCCTGCAGGCCCAATTCAGACTCTCCTTTAGTTTTAAATGTTCTATTTAATTTTCAGAACTACTTCACATAATAGGTTGTAATTATAATTCTCATTTTTCATTAATTGGGAACTCAGTCAAAGAAACATCCAACATAAATGTTAGAAAGTGAACTAATGACTCTTACTCATAATCTAGTCTTTTTCCAGTATTTCTCATCTCAGTGAATGATAGCATCATATGTGTATTTGGAAAAACCCAAAACTTAAGGAAAGACACTCCTTTCCTTCACCTTCTCTATCAGTTAACATTTATTCAGATCCTGTTAACAAAATCTACCTAACAGTGGCTTAAGGTAAAAAGATATAAAATCATTTCACAAACAAGTCTAAAGTTAGTCTAAAGGTTGTTTGATCAGTGTTGTTATTGAGGCCTGGCTCTTTCTGGCTTTCATCTCTGCCATCTTCAGTGCTTTGGCTTTTGTCAAGCTTGTCACATCATTGAAAATGATTTCCTCAACTTTAGGCAAAGCCTTTATTGATTATACTTTTTTTTTAATTTAATAAATCTTTATTGTTCAGATTATTACAATTGCTTCTCCTTTTCCCCCCCATAGCTCCCCTCCGCTGGGTTCCCACTCCACCCTCTGCCCTTACCTCGCCCCCCCACTGTCCTCATCCATAGGTGTACGATTTTTGTCCAATCTCTTCCTGCACCTCCCCCCATACCCCTTGCCCCCTGAGAATTATCAGTCCACTCCCTTTCTATGCCCCTGATTCTATTATATTCACCAGTTTATTCTGTTCATCAGATTTTTAATTCACTTGATTTTTAGGTTCACTTGTTGATATGTATTTGTTGTTCATAATTTTTATCTTTACTTTTTTCTTCTTCCTCTTCTTAAAGAATACCTTTCAGCATTTCATATAATTCTGCTTTGGTGGTGATGAACTCCTTTAGCTTTTTCTTATCTGTGAAGCTCTTTATCTGACCTTCCATTCTAAATGATAGCTTTTCTGGGTAGAGTAATCTTGTAGGTTCTTGCTATTCATCACTTTGAATATTTCTTGCCACTCCCGTTGGGCCTGCATAGTTTCTGTTGAGAAATCAGCTGACAATCGTATGGGTGCTCCCTTGTAGGTAGTTAACTGTTTTTCTCTTGCTGCTTTTAAGTTTCTCTCTTTGTCTTTTGCTCTTGGCATTTTAATTATGATGTGTCTTGGTGTGGTCCTCTTTGGATTCCTTTTGTTTGGGGTTCTGTGCGCTTCCTGGACTTGTAAGTTTTATTTCTTTCACCAGGTGGGGGAAGTTTTCTGTCATTATTTCTTCAAATAGGTTTTCAGTATCTTGCTCTCTCTCTTCTTCTGGCACCCCCATAATTCTGATGTTGGTACACTTGAAGTTGTCTCAGAGGCTTCTTACATTATCTTCAACTTTTTGGATTCTTTTTTCTTTTTGCTTTTCCAGTTGAATGTTTCTTGCTTCTTTGTATTTCAAATCTTTGACTTGATTCTTGCTTCCCTCTAGTCTGCTGTTGGGTCTGTGTATAATATTTTTTATTTCAGTCAGTGTATGTTTAATTTTTAGTTGGTACTTTTTCATATCCTCGAGGGTCTCGCTAAATTTATCGGCTTTTTCTAGGAAATTCTTGAAAAATGTTATAACCATGGTTTTGAATTCTATATCCAGTTGTTTGTTTTTCTCCATTTCTTTTGTTTGTGATCTGTTTCGTCTCCGCATTTTCGCTGCTTCTCTGAGTTGGTAGGGTAGTTTTGTGTGCTAGGTTTCCTATATGGCCCAGTGTGTCGGCCTCCCCAGTTACCTGAGGCGGACACTCTTGGTGCACCCCTTTTTGAACTATGTGTACAGCCTTGTTGTAGTTAAGTCTTGATTGTTGTTTGTGTCACTGGGAGGAATTGGCCTCCAGGCCAATTGGCTGTGAGTATCAGCTATGTCTATGCCAGGAGACATTCTGTGCTGGAGACAGCCTTATAGGATCAGACTTGCAAAATTGCAAAAGCCTCTGTGCTCAACTTGGATGGGGCGGAGTCTCAGGATGGAGCAGTCTTGGCTTCCCATCAGCGTTCCCCTTGTACCCATGCCTCCAGACCTCTGCCTTTGCGGCTCCCCTGAGTTTCCGCCTGACAGTCCAGATTATCCCCATAAGAACGTGGGTCCCCAGGGGCTCACCCGGAACTGGGGTTCAGTGCAGTTGGAACTGGGGTTCAGTGCAGTCAGGAGCTTCCGACTCCCTTCCGCTAGGGAAAGCCTGCGGCAACCTCCGCAGTCAGTCTTCTCTGTGCACACTCGCGCACGCTCCTCCAGACTCCTGCCTGCCACAGCTCCCCCGAGTCTCCGAGTCTCCATGTGCCTTTCTCTCTACATGACAGTCCAGACTCCCCCTGTATGAGCTTGGGTCCACCAGTTTTCGCCCGGAAGTGGGGTTCAGTGCAGTCGGAACTGGGGTTCAGTGCAGTCAGGGGCTTTCTTCCCCCTCCCGCCAGAGAAAGCCAGCCAGGCACTCAGCCGCCCTTCCTCTCTGCGTGCGTATCTCCGTACCTCAGCCCTTTGCAGCTCCTCTGATTCTACATGAGCTTTCCTCTTTCCTTCTAGTTGTAGAATTTCCACTCAGCCAGCTTTCTCGTGGTTCTGGATGATGTCCATTCTGTCTTTTAGTTGTAGTTTTGCAATTGTTGTGCGAGGCAGCAGTTTAGGTGCTTACCTACGCCACCATCTTGGTTTCTCCCTATTGATTATTCTTTTAAAGTTTTTATTGTGCTGAAATTTACAACAACATACAGTTAACCACTTTAAAGTGTATAATTCATCTTGATGTTTAGTGCATACATTCATTGTGCAACCACCAGCTCTCTAGTATCACCCCAGAAGAACACTCCATTACCCATTAAGTAATCACTCCCCATCCACCCCTACCTTCATCCCTTGGCAACCTCTAAACTGCTCTCTGTCCCTATGGATTTGTCAATTCAGGACTTTTCATATTAAAGGACTCATCTAATATGTGATTTTTTAAAAATCTGGCTTTTATTTAGCATAATGTTTTTGAGATTCATCAAAATTTAACATATATCAGTACTTCATTCTTTTGAATGGTCATTATATGTATACATAGAGGCCTGGTGCATGAATTCATGCACCAGTGGGGTCCCTCGGCCTGGCCTGTGGACATCCCTCGAGGGGTCCTGGGTTGCGAGAGGGTGTAGGCCAGGCCGAGGGACCCTACTGGTGCATGATCGGGGCCAGGGAAGGACCACAGGAGGGATCCAGGGCGTGTCTGGCCCATCTGGCGCAGTCCTGATTGGCTGGACCCCAGCAGCTAACTAACTTACATGTCAGTGTCTGCCCCCTGCTGGTCAGTGCATGTCATAGCTACCAGTCGAACGGTAGAATGATCGCTTAGCCTTTTATATATATACTAGAGGCCCATTGCAGGAAGATTCCTGCAATAGAGCTTCCTGCGGCAGTCTGCTTCCCTCCACCTGCTTCCCTCCCTTCTCCCCTGCCCTGCCTGCTTCCCTCCCTTCTCCACTGCCCCACTTGCTTCTCCGCAGCTTCACTCCCTTCTGCAGCGCTTGGCTTCCTTCTACACTGTCTTCAGTCTTTGCTCTGCGCCTGGATATGCAAATTAACTGCCATCTTGGTTGGGTTAATTTGCCTTCTTGCTCCTGATTGGCTGGTGGGTGTGGTTTGTGGGCATAGTGGAGGTGCGGTCAATTTGCATGTTTCTCTTTTATTAGATAGGATATATAGATGTTCTGTTTTTATTTTCTTTTATCTCAGAGTATGTTCTAGTTTTTCTAATGAGTTCTCTTTTACTCATTAGTTGTTTAAGGTTATGATGTTTAATGTCTACATATTTGTGATTTTTCCAGTTTCCCTCATTGATTATAGCAGTGGTTTTCAATGTTTCTAATGCCACAACCCTTTAATACAGTTCCTCATGTTGTGGTGACCCCCACCCATAAAATTATTTTTGTTGCTACTTCATAACTATAATTTTTCCCACAGGTTGAGAACCCCTGCTGTAGAGCCTAAAACCATCGGAAAACACAGATATTTACATTACGATACATAACAGTAGCAAAATTACAGTTATGAAGTAGCAACAAAAATAATTTTATGGGTGGGGGTCACCACAACATGAGGAACTGTATTAAAGGGTGTGGCATTAGAAACATTGAAAACCACTGGATTATAGTGTTTAAATTATTTGTTGTTGGAGAGGATATTTCCTATGATTTCATTCTTTTGAAGTATATTGAGAATTGTTTTATGGCTTAACATATGGCCTGTTCTGTAGAATGTTGCATGTGCACTTCAGAAAAAAGTGTGTTCTGCTTTCATTGGGTGGAGCGTTCTCTATGTCTGTTATGTCTAGGTGGTTTATAGCCAAGTCATCTATTTCCTTTTTGATCTTCGTCTAGATGTCCTATTCGTTATTGAAAATGGTGTATTGAAGTATCCAATCATTATTGAAGAACTGTTGATTTCTCATTTCAATTTGTCAATGTTTACTTGATACCATTTTTTACTCTGTTTTTTTGCACATACATATTTACAATTATAGTAGCTTCTTGATGAATTGGATCTTTTGTCAATACACAGTGTCCTTCTTTATCTCTTATAACAATTTTTGACTTAAAAACATTTTGTGTGTTATTAGGATAGCTCCTCTAGCTTTCTTGTATTTCACATCTTTTCAAAACATTTATTAAATTATTAGGGTGACATTTTTTAATAAAATTATAGGTTTCATATGTACAGTTCTATAATGCATCATCTGTATGTTGAAGTTCACCATCCCAAGTCTAGCCTCCTTCCATACCATTTATGCCCCCATTATCCTCATCTACCTCTTCCCATTACTCTTTCTTTGGTAATTACCATGTCTATGAGTTTTTTTTCTTTGCTTAATCCATTCACCTTTTTCACCCAGTCCCCCAACTGCCCTTCCCTCTGACAGCTGTCATTCTGTTCTCTGTATCTATGAGTCTGTTTCTAATTTATTTTTTTCATTAGATTCCACATATAAATGAAATCACATGCTCCTTACAATTCTCTGACTAGCTTATTTCACTTAGCTTAATACTTTCTAGGTCTATCCACACTGTTGCAAAAGGTAAGATTTCATTCTTTATTTCTTTTTGCATTTGAGTAGTATTCCATTATGTAAATATACCACAGGTTTTTTTATCCATACTTTTACTGATGGACACTTGGGCGGCTCCCAAATCTTGGCTATTGGAAAAAATGCTGCTGTGAATATAAGGGTGCATATATTCTTTTGAATTAGTGTTTTGGGTTTCTTTGGATATATTCCCAGAAGTGGAATTGCTGAGTTATAAGGCTGAGTTATGTTTTTGTGTGTTAATCCTCACCGAAGATATTTTTCATTGATTCTTAGAAAGAGTGGAAGGGAGGAGGAGGGGCAGAGAGAGAGAAACATCGATGTGAGAGAGACACATCGACTGGTTGCCTTCCACATTCGCCCCTACCCAGGCCAGGGATCAAGCCTACAACTGAGGTACGTGCCCTTGACTGGAATCAAACCCAGGACCCTTCAGTCCACGTGCCAATGCCCTACCAACTAAGCCAAATCAGCTAGGGTGGCAATTCAATTTTGAATTATTTGACTTAACTTCATGCTGCTTTCTACAGTGGCTCCATCAATCTGCATCCTCACCAACAGTGCATGAGGCTTTCCTTTTCTCCACATTCTTGTCAACACTTGTTGTTCAACCATTTGGACAGGAGTGAAGTGATATCTCATTGTTTTTAATTTGCATTTCTCTGATGAGTAGAGACATTGAGCATCTTTTCATAAATCTATTGGCCATCTGTATGTCCTCTTTGGACAAGTGTCTATTCTGATCCTTTGCTCATTTCTTAATTGGATTTTTTTATTTTAATGTCGAGTTTTATAAGTTCCTTGCAAATTTTGGATATTAAGCCCTTATCAGATATGTCAGCAAATATGTTCTTCCATTCAGTGGTTTGTTGGTGGTTTCCTTTGCTGTGCAAAAACATTTTAGTTTGACTTAGTCCCATTAAAAAAATTTATTTTTGTTTTCCTTGCCTGAGGTGAGATATAAGAAAAAATATTGCTAGGAGAAATGTTCGAGACTTTACTGCCTTTTTTCCTCTAGTATTTTTATGGTTTCAAATCTAACACTTAAGTCTTTAAAACATTTTGAGTTTATTCTTTTGTATGGTATAAGAAGATGGTCCCCTTCCTTCCTTCCTTCCTTCCTTCCTTCCTTCCTTCCTTCCTTCCTTCCTTCCTTCCTTCCTTCCTTCCTTCCTTCCTTCCTTCCTTCCTTCCCTCCTTCCTTCCTTCCCTCCTTCCTTCCTTCCTTCCTTCCCACCTATCTGTCCAATTTTCTCATCACCATTTATTGAATAGACTGTCTTTACCCCATTGTATGTTTTTGCCTTCTTTGTCAAATATTAATTGACTATAAAGGCATGGGTTTATTTCTGGGCTCTCTATTCTGTTGTATTAATTTATATGCCTATTTTTATGCCAGTACCATGCTGTTTAGAATATTACGGACTTATAGTATAGTTTGATATCAGGTAACATGATACCTCCAACTTTGATCTTTTCTCTTAAGACTGCTGTGGCTATTCGGGGTCTATTATAGTCCATATAAAGTTTTGGAATATGTGTTCTAGTTATGTGAAATATGCTATTGGCATCTTGATAGGAATTGCACTGAATCTGTAGATTGTTTTGGATAGTATGGACATTTTAATGATGTTAATTCTTTCTATACATAAACATGGTATATGCTTTCACTTATTTGTATCTTCTTCAGTTTCTTTTTTTATTATCTTACTAGAGGCTGGTACATGGATTCATGCACCAGTAGGGTCCCTCGGCCTGGCCTCTGCCCTCCCGCAATCCCAGCAGGCCCAATCCAGACAGGAGGGAGCCTGATCCTTTGCATTGAACGGCTCTTCCCTGGTGGTCAGGGCGCATCATAGTACCAGGTTGACCAGTCTGTTTGGTCATTCAGTCACTTAGGCTTTTATATGTATATATAGTTTTCCCAGTACTGTTCTTTTACTTCCTTGGTTAAAATTTTCCTCAGTATTTTTTTTTAAAGCAATTGTGAATGGGATTATTTTCTTAGGTTCCCTTTCTGACTTAATTATTGATATATAAAAATGCAACTGATTTCTGAATATTTATTTTATATCCTACTTTACTGAAATCATTTATCAGTTCTAGTAGTCTTTGATGGAATTGTTAGGGTTCTCTATATGAAGTATCATGTTATCTGCAAATAATGACAGTTTTACTTCTTTCTGTCCCATTGAGATGTCATACCGGCTAGGGCTCTCCTTTAGTTTTAAATGATATTTTTGATGGAGAATGTAGTCTTGGTTGTAAGTTCTTGTTTTTCATCACTTTGAATATTTCATGCTAATCACTTCAGGCCTGAAATGTTTCTTTTGAGAAATTAGGTGACAGTCTTATGAGAGCTCCCTTGTAGATAACTGTCTTTCTCTCATGCCTTTTAAAATTCTCTTTTTGTCTTTAATCTTTGACATTTTAATTATGATCTGTCTTGGTATGGGTCTCTTTGGGTTTATATTGTTTGGGACTCTCTGCACTTTCTGGACTTGTGTGTCTTTTTCTTTCAACCAGTTAGGGACATTTTCTGTCATTATTTCTTCAAATAAGTTCTCAGTTCATTACTCTTTCTGTTCTCCTTCTGTAACCCTATGATGCAGATGTTTTTGTGCTTCATATTCTTCCAATGGCCCTTTAAACTATCCTCATTATTTTTAATTCTTTTTTTATTTTGCTTTTCCACTTGCGTGTTTTTTTCTACCTTGCCTTCCAAATCACTGATTCGATCCTCTGCTTCATGCAACCTAGTGTATTCTTGATATTAGATATTTTATTCTTAATTTCTTTCTGGTTCTTTAAAAAAAAAGGTTTTCTATGCCTTTTTCATGCTCTTGTGGTTCTCACTAAGTCCTTGAGCATCCTTATAACCCTTAGTTTGAACACTGTATCTGATTAATTGCTTGCCTCCATTTCATTTAGCTCTTTTTCTGGAGAGTTTTGTTTTTTTTTTCATTTGGTGAGTGTTTCTTTGTCTCTGTGTTTTGGCTGCCTCTTTGTGTTTGTTGCTATGTAGTAGTTAGATCTGCTATGAATCCCAGTGTTTTATGGGTTGCTGTATATCATAGGTGTCCTGTGGTATGTAATGGTGCACTCCCATTGATCACCTGAGTTGAGCGCTCTAGGAATGTCTCTCATGTGACTTATATGGCCCCTCCTATTGTAATTGAGTATTGATTGGTTTTTGTCAGTTCCTCCGTGGGGTTGACCCCTTGGCTGGCTTTGTGTGAGGCTCAAGCCTAACCACAGCATGCATGCTGCTCTGCAGGTTGTGACAACATTAAGCAGAATTCACTACAGCAGAGTCTGGTGTCTGGTGAGATCTCCTTTTGGATATGCTGTTTGTGAAGTTACTGGGTGCTACTCTGATGCTGTCTGAAATTGGCAACTGTGTGTGTTCTTTCTGGGTGTTTTAGGAAGGACTCTGGTGCAGGCCAATGTCAGATGCTGTCTGTGCTTGGCCCTTAGAAAACTGTTTGGAGCTACAAAGTGGTCCATAGTTTGTGGCTGCCTTTGCTTGGCTTGGTGCATTTTCAAAGGACCAAACTACACACAAATGCTGTTTTTTTCTAATACTGGGTCCAGGGGCAGGTCAGCAAAAGTCCCAAGGCACCCCGATATCCACATCCACCTGCCTCCACCTGCTGGCTGCTTGTTAGGCTCAGCCAATGAAAAGAGCCTCTGGCTGAATGGGGAGGATGGTGCTAGTGGTTCTCCCAGGAGGGAGGGGTGCTAGTCAGGCTTCTGGGGAGGTGGTGCGTGTGGTCCTGGCCCCAGAGCCTTATGACTCAGTCTTTCCTGGACTTTGTCCCACCTTGGCTGGCTAAAACCAACTAGGATTTGGGTGGGTGGAGCCTCCAGATCTCAGAGCTTGAGTCTGCTGGAAGCCAGGAAGGTGGTTCTATTGGATATCCTGAGGGGAAAGCTCCAGTCAGCTTCATGGGAAAGTGGAGGTAATGGCCCCTTCTCCAAAGCCAGACAACTCCATCACTGACACCCCCTGCATCTACCCAGACATCTACAACTTGGCCAAGGCAGCTGACTCCTCAGCAGGGCCTAAACTCTACAGGGTGGGGTGAGAGGTAGTCTAGAGTGTGGGGAAATTGCTTTTCCCTTAGCTGGTGCCACATGAAGGGGAGTCCTCCACCCCAGAAAGATGGCATCTGTGGTATGGGAAAATGACTCAGCATAGGGATTCCTGGGGTCTTTTCCTTCTGCTCCCTCTCCAGAGCCACAAACCCCAGACTCTCTTTGGGCCATCTAGTCCACTTCACCCTCTCTCCACCAGAGTTCAAGGTGAGTGGCTGTGCACAAAATTATGTGTGTTGGCCCTTTAAGAGAATGCCTGTGTCTGCAGGTGACTTTAATGCTCCCTGGCAGACAGAAATACCACTGCTTTTTACAGCCAGATATTATATGGGTGACTCTTCCTGGCTCTGGTGCTCTGAGCTGGAAAGCCCAGTTTCTGGTTTAGGCCTCACTCTTCTCAGGGTAACCTCCCACAGCTGAGATATCTTTCTGGAACCTCAGCTGCTGTCTGTGGGAGCAGAGCCAGACATTTTCCCATTTCTGCTTTTCCTACCAGTCTCGATGTGTCTTCTTCAATAAGTCTTTGGTTGTAAGAATCCTCTTCAGCTAGTTGTCAGTTAGTTATTCAGGATGACTGTTCTTTAATTTAGTTGTAATTCCAGTTTCATCCTGGGGGAGGTGAGTGTAGCTTCAACCTAGTCCACCACCACCTTGAAATCCTCCACCAGTGATTGATTGATTGATTTTCTTTTAAATATATATACTAGAGGCCTGGTGCATGAAATTCCTGCACTCAGGGGAGCGGGGGTGTCCCCTCAGCCTGGCCTGTGACCCCTTGCAGTCCAGAAGCCCTCAGGGGATGTGTGACTGAAGCCATCAGTCGGACATTCCTAGTGCTGCCATGGGGGTGGTAGAGGCTCCTGCCACCGCTGCTGCGCTTGCCAGCCGTGAGCCCGGCTTCTGGCTGAGCGGTGCTCCCCCTGTGGGATCAAGCTTAAACCAGCTCTTCGACATCCCCCAAAGGTCCTGGATTGTGAGAGGGCACAGGCCAGGCCGAGGGACCCCACTAGTGCATGATCAGAGCCGGGGAGAGACACAGGAGGTTGGCCAGTGGGAGAGAGGCCCTGGGAGGGCTCCAGGGCATGTCTAGCCCATTTTGCTCAGCCACGATTGGCTGGACCCCAGCAGCAAGCTAACCTACCAGTCGGGGCATCTGCCCTTTGGTGGTTAGTGTACGTCATAGCGAATGGTCGACCGGCCGACTGTCTGCCTCCTGGTGGTCAGTACATATCATAGCCAGCAGTTGAGTGGCCTTAACATATCATTAGCATATTAAGCTTTGATTGGTTGAACGGATGACTGGTCAACTGGACACTTAGCATATTAGGCTTTTATTATATAGGATATGTTGTTGTTGTTACTCTCACCTGAGGATATTTTTCCATTGAGTTTTAGGGAGAATGGAGATGTCTGCTCCTTTTTGTGGTCTATGGAGCACTGTCCCTTTACCTTTTAGTTGTGTTTGCCTTGGTGACTTGTACATATGATGTCATGGCTCATGTAACTTGTGGTGGGGCCACTGGTCAGAGCCCAATGGCCCACTCTTGACTACTTCTTTCTTTCTCTTGCTCTTCCTCTCTGAGCTCTCTATCTGGCCATCTGGCCTGAAATGTCACTCATAGCCTTTGCTATAGGATTTCATTGTTTCATGGCGGGCCCAATGACTGGTCCTTTAGCTCAGGAAATGTAATTTTCAAAGCTTACAATTGTCAGACCATGCTTGGAAGAACTGTCTCTCAAGACAGTGGCCTGGACTGGCCTGGCCTGGCTGGTAAGACTATGTAATTTACTATGTATTTACTATGTAATCCTTCTCCGTGTGTCAGATACTGCATATTGCTTCATTTTATCTCTTGCATTTCTTTCAGTAGTAAAACCTAGTAGCTCCCAGGCACATGAATGCTTCCAGCAGACTAGGGGGAAAAGTCATAAACATGGAGAGGCAAAACAACAACAAAAATAATAATTTTCATTATCACTATTACATGTGCTCATATAGACATATATGGGGATATTTCAGGAGTTATATGTAATTCTTAATGTATACAAGCCTTAAATTTAGGATCTTTAGAGAGGCATATGTGGTGTATATGCATATGTGTGTATGTATATTTTATATAGTTAAGATATATATTATGTATAGTTAAGATAGCCTATCTAATAAAAGAGTAATATGCAAATTGACCATACCTCTGTTACACCCACAAGCCATGCCCACCAGACAATCAGGAGCGAGTATGCAAATTAACCCAACCAAGATGGCTGCGGCCACAGAGCAAACAGGAGGCTTGGGTTTCCCTGGCAATGGAGGAAGCCAAGCTTCCTGCACACCCTGGCTGGCCCTGGACTCCACTTAAGGCTACAAAGCTTCAATTACACAAGATAAATCCCAGCAAAAATGACTGCAGCCACTGAGCGAACAGGAGGCTTGGGTTTCTCCGGCAATGGAGGAAGCCAAACTTCCTGCACACCCTGGCCGGCCCAGGCCTCCGCTTAAGGCTACAAAGTTTCAATTATAGAAGATAAATAAATCCCAGATACCAGGGCCTCCGCTTGGGTCTCTGGGGGGCGTGGCCAGCCTGCAAACCACCACAGGCCCCTCACCCAGGCCACCCCATGCTCCAAGGGAACCCCCACCCTGATCCAGGACACCCTTCAGGGCAAACCAGGCGGCCCTTACCCGTGCACCAGGCCTCTATCCTATCTAATAAAAGAGTGATATGCAAATTGACCATCACTCAAACACACAAGATAGCTGCTCATATGTGGTCAAAGATCCTGCCCCCATGTGGACACAAGATGGCCGCCACAAGATGGCCAACAGGTTAGGGCAGTTGGGAGGGACCAGGCCTGCAAAGGAGGGCATTTGGGAGGGACCAGGACTGCAAGGGAGGGCAGTTGGGGGCGATCAAGCCTGCAGGGGAGGGCAGTTAGGGGTGACCAGGCTGGCAGGAGAGGGCAGTTAGGGGTGACCAGGCCTGCAGGGGAGGGCATTTAGGGGCAACAGGCTGGCAGGGGAGCAGTTAGGCATCAATCAGGCTGGCAAGGGAGTGGTTGGGGGGTGATCAGGCTGGCAGGCAGAAGCGGTTAGGGGCAATCAGGAAGGCAGGCAGGCGAGCAGTTGGGAGCCAGCAGTCCTAGATTGTGAGAGGGATGTCCCAACTGCCCATTTAGGCCCGATCCCTACCGGGGCCATATAAGCCACACGAGAGACAAATGGCAGTCGGACATCCCTTGAGGGGTCCCAGATTGGAGAGGGTGCAGGCTGGGCTGAGGGACAAACCCCCTGTGCACAAATTCCGTGCACCAGGTCTCTAGTATTTCATATAAATATGTATATGTGTGTATAATTAACAGGTTTGGTTTCTATCAAAATTTTCCTATGACTAAAAATACTTATTTTAAAACACATTTTCTTTTGTTACAGGACAGTTCGCGTATGGTTAAAGAGAGATAGTGGACAATATTGGCCAAGCATATATCATGTGATGCCTTGTAAGTATCTGGATTTCTGTCTAAAAACCTAAACATTGTTCCCCTTCCTTCTGAGATTGCCTTCCCTATATTTTCTTCTTGAGTAGTGGTGCCTGAGGTTGGGATTATCAATGGAAAGTACCATAATAAATCACTTTAGATTTTCTAAAGCTCTCAGTATGTAAAATAAGAGATTTGTTCTGAAATTGATTATATATGCATAGTTTCTGAATGAGATTAGTGGAAGGACTATAGCATATAGACTGATTACAGCAGTCTCACTCTATTCTCAGACATTTTGTTTAACTTTTTTGTAAAGTACTTCCTTAGACAATTCAAAATTTTGTCCAGTGATTATATCTGTGAAGTAAATTTGTCCTTGCATTGTTATTTGTTAAAATTCAAGACATTCTACATTGAACATTCGGTTCTTAAAAGAATTTGTTTAGGATTGAAACAATCTAAATGCAAGTCAACCTCATTTCCCCACGATCTTACATGAGAAATATGTCCTTACACTGATAAATAGCAAATCTTTCAAATATACTTTAAGAAAAATATATGACTGATTCTTAGATTCTTACACTGGTAGACATTCCCTTGTAGGAAGAGAAGACCTAGCTCTCCAAAATAGGAACTTTCTTCTCAGTTAGTATTTTATCATTAAAATTAATGACGTTTGGGCATCCTATTCCATAATATGATTTGCTTTAGTGTAAAACCATTATTTACATTCGTCATCAGTTATATTAGTAAACATTTCCCTTATTCCCCTTCTTTCAAATCCTAATTAAAATTGACATCCTAGAAAAAATCCCTCAGATTTGCTGTTCAGGCTTGCTACAGTTTGCATCTTTTTTCTTGATTCAAGTATCCCAGTTTGAGAACTATATGCTATAAAATATAACTAAAATAAATTCATGTAAATTGTAGATGTGATTATGTTTATGCCTCTGGCAAAAGAATGCTGTAATAACATAAATAACAATTTGCCTGATTATGAACAAATGAATTATTAATGATGTAATGGCTTTCTGTGATTTTGAAATTATCTTTGAGGTTTTATGTGTCTCTAGAATTTTGTGTCATAACCACGGAACTGAACAAAGTACTCAACCCTACGTTAGTGAAGAAGAAACTTCTTGTAATTCTGAGTACTTACATTTGTCCCTTACCTATTGTACCTCTAGCAGACACCATAATATGTAAAGGCAATAATGGGGACTTAGGTATATGGAAAGGGAAATGAATTCTCTGATTGGTTTTTTCTTGACCTTTAAATGGTATGAACCAGTCTGACCAATGGTTTTGCTTTTTCATCAGACTTGTTACAACATCTCACTGAAAGGGATAGGGAAGGTCTATAATCCAAAAAATTGAAGTTGATCCCAGAGATTGGTCACTTCCTTGATTATGAAGGCAGAGGAGAGGCAGACCTGGGCAGAATGGTGAGGGCTTGCGATAGCAAGCAAGAAATGTACTTGAGATAAATATTAATAGGAACCTCATGATGACACAGGATCCTAAGCAATAACTTATATAACCCCTTACCATATACACATTCATACACATTTAAGTGCCATTCTCTGATGCTCTCTTTATTTGAATATCACTGAGAATACAGAAACAGCTTTGAGTTGCATTTTCATCATTTATTATGTTGTCTGCAAGAATGACTAAAAGGCTGCTGTAGCTTCTGCACCTGGCATAGGTGCTCAATAAATAAATACTATTGAAGACTTGAATCTGTTAATAAAGAATTTCCCTGAGAAGATTATCGTAATTTTCGTAATGACTGAGCACAGTCTTTGAAAAGAAGGACCCTCTAATTATTTGCATACTTAACCTATGGTGTTCTAGTATAAGGAGTAAAAAGCGATTACTTGGACATTAAAATGGAGCCTGTAGACCAGCAGCATCGGGATCACCTGGGAACTTATTAGAAATGCAAATATTGAGTTTCAGTCCTGCTCTTCTGAATCAGAATCTGTGTTCTAAAAAGATCCTTAGCATCTTACTTGGACTACTTGGTTCACAGTTTGAGAAGATTGTCTTGTGGCAATTTATACGTTTATATGAACGCATGTAAAGCCTCAGGCATATGTGGTGTTGACTTGTAAATACATAGGTAAAAGTATACATTCTAGTCAAACATTTACGGTGCACCTACTATATACAGACCATCAAGCTAGGTGCCAGGATTTGTAGATGAACAAGGCATACATATGGTCAAGATGATGTCTATAATCTTTTATTGTTAGATGGTTCCACTACCATGGAGAGATAAAATAACAGAAGACTGTGTTCATAATTGGTCAGAAATTTGCTTTTATGTCCCTAGGAATCATATGCATTTTGATAACATAGTCACTGATGTCTGAGCAAGAATTTAAGTTTTGTTTAACTTGAGAGAGGCATAATTTTATTGCATAAGGAAATATGCTACATTTTTGGTTAATTAGAAAACCTGAAGTAGTTTTTAATTTCCAACAAGTTGTTTTGCAATCCTTTCTTTTAAAGCTGTTTTTGTCAATATTACCCTTAAATGACAGGTATGTGGTATTAGTTATAAAATAAGTGAAAAGGTACAGTATATCTAGATGCTATAATATGGACACCACTCGGTGGACATGACCACATTGTGTGTTTATAGTGGTATCCAAATTCCAAATAAAACAAAATATCTTGTACATATAATAATGGCTTATTTTATTCATTAAAACACCTTTTAAATATAGTATTTGTCATGTTTTGGGTAGCACTGAGAATTTGAAGTTTAATGGAGAGAAGGGAACAGAAGGCATTAGATGAGAAAGACTGACTACTGGAGGCTAAGTTTGATGGCAGTGAGTGAGCCTAAAAGGCAGTGTGATAAGGCTGAATGAACATGTGGGAGTAGAAGACGAAAGATGAGTAAACTCATCATGATAACAAACACAGCTACTGCTTTGGGAGTGTCCACATACCCTGTCTTTTCTGTGGAACTCCCATGTTCTCTTTAGGAGGGAGTCAGGAGAAACCAGACTTGCCTGGTTAAGGCTGTTTGCCCCTGAGCCAATCTGATTTTCTCAGGAATTTAGAATTTCAAGTAGAAAATGCTAGTCTCAGTGTAGGCTGGTCCCTTGAGCTGGGAACATGTATACTCTAGAGCTGTGAGGCCTTTGTGTACTTGAAGAAGCAGTGAAAGCTGATTTGCTTAAAGGTAAGTGTGAACAAGGAAGGAAGGACTACTTGGTTCACAGGGAGATAATCCTGAGCCAGGGATGCTGAAGGTTTTCCTCATTATCCTCCTAACCCCCTGAAACCTGGCTTGGCTTCTTCCTTTGAGTTCAAGAGATACTCCCTCTCTTACTGGATATGCCCATTTGTGCTTAAGTTCTCTCCAGTGGGTTTCTGTTCCTTGCAACTGCAGGAATGTGACTCAGCCTAACCCTGATTGGAATTGTATACCTCCTCCCCTCTGTTCAGTTTCTCTTGGATCTCTATAATTCTTAGAGAGAAAGGACTGAGCCATGTCCCTGTTGCTATTACTGTGGTGTTAAGCTGATAATAGTCTGGGAAAAGTGAGGGCAAGTAAAGAGCAGCATAAAGAAGTATTTATCCTATTTTCTTAATTTCTGTGGATAGTCCATTCAGCAGATTTTAAATGTTTCTTCTTACTAAACATCATGGATATGGTGGTTAAATATGGAAGATGATTCCTGTCTTCATGGTGGGGAAGGCAGACCCAAAATAAGTACCACCTATGATGCATGGTGAGTGTTAAAACATGGGAAGTAGGCATAATGGAAACATGGTCACAAAAATTCCATTTTAAATCCCTGCTGTCTTTAGAGAATTTGGGTAACTGATTACTTGTTTTGTAGTTTCCTAAAAGCTGATTTTTATGTATGTGTGAGAAGTAAGAGCATTTCCTTATCTAATATTCTTTCAAAAAGTAGTATCATCAATAAAAATAAATTTAAAAAAATAATACCCTCTTGCCTAGCTGGTGTAGTTGAGTGACTCATGCACCAAGAGGTCGACAGTTTGATTCTGGGTCAGGACACATGCCCAGGTTGTGGGCTCAATCCCAGGTGGAGAGCTTGCAGAAGACAACCAATCAGTGTTTCTCTCCTCCCTTCCTCCCTCTCTAAAATCAATGAAAAATATTAAAAAAATAATATCTTCTTGGCATATCTCACATAGTACCTACTTATTGCCTATGACAAGATCAAGTTACAGTCTACTCTCCTGGGACCTGCCTGGGTTTGGAAATCAGAAAGGGGCCTTCTTGACTCTACAGAGTTGAGGTTTCTGTTGTGTCCATTTGTGTGCTTATTTGTTTCAGGCATCTAATAAATACCATTTCAATCACCACATTGCATCACACTACACAGGAAAAAACACACATACACATGAAAAGCACAGGCTTTTCTATTTTCATGGTTGGGATATTTTAGATTTATTTTACCAACTAGGTCAGACAAAGGAATGAAGGAGAGAGATCTCAAGCAGGAGCCAGGGTGGCAGGTATTTGAGATTTTTCTTACTCTATTAAAGTATTGGGTATCATGTCTGGGCCTTTGTTGCCAGCTTTTCCCCTTGGGCACAGAGGTAAAACAGCTTGTCTGCCAGTGATGTAGTGAATAGGAAGTTAAGAGGGGCAAAGCCTCAGGACTAGGGTATGTTGGATAATAGGTAAACCTCTGTGGCTTCTGTTGCTGCCAGGACGGGCAGGTGGAATTTACTTTGGCTCCTAAGTGTTTATAACTTTGTTCCCAAAGCAAAACAGAAGACAGTTTTTCAAAGATTAATTACAGATAAAAGGCACACCTAACAGAGCCATCAAATGACCTCTTTTGTCATATTTCCAGCTTTCTGCCGTGGCCTGAGGGGATGGTTTGTCCAGTCTGAAGTAGTGGTTGGGCCTCTCAATATTCACACAAGTCTGGTCACTTTACCACTTAACTTAGTTAACTTATTTTGTCTCTTTAAAAAAAAACTACTTTTATTGATTTCAGAGAGGAAGGAAGAGGGAGAGAGATATAGAAACATCAATGATGAGAGAGAATCATTGATTGGCTGCCTCCTACAGGACCCCTACTGGGGATCCAGCTGCATCCAGGGCATGTGCCCTGACTGGGAATCAAACTATGACATCCTGGTTCATAGGTTGATGCTCAACCACTGGGCCACTCCGACTGGGCTATCTCTCTTTTTTTTTAAATTAAATTTATTGGGGTAACATTGGTTAATAGGGTTGTAAAGGTTTCAAGTGTACATTACTATGATACATGATCTGTATTTTGCATTTTGTACCCACCACCAATAGTCAATTTATCATCCGTCACCATATATTTAGACTCCTTTACCCTCTATCACCCACCACCCCTTTCCGTCTGGTAACTACCACACTGTTTTCTGTGTCTCTGCTAACTTTTAAATTATAGAAACTCTATTTCTCACTGGAAAACGTAATTTTTAACTGTTTAGTTCCCACTTTTTAATCTAAATCCTGGTTCAAAGTCTATTTATGGTGGCATCATGAAGTTTGATTATTCATCCATATTTTGATTTTTCCCCACTGTGTTAGCCCTGTGCAGAAATGCCTTCATTCATTGTGCTCTCATCTCAGACTGATGTGTACATTATTGCTATTTTTGAAGTAATTGTCTACCATAATGCTCAGTGTCCTTTTGATAAGCAGCACTAAGCAGTAATATTTTTCAAATAAGAGAGTAAGAAACCCTTTGCTTTCTCTAAGCTGGAACGTCTTAGCATGAACACTACAACATACTAGGATAGCCCAAGTGGCTTACTGGTTCTGAGAACTGATCCCTGTAGCAGAGCAGGGGTAATCTAGTCATCTTGGTCCTACTATTCTCTTCCTTTCACTCCAGTGGCATACAAATCTAATTTTCTGTATCTACCATGAGGTGAAAAGGTTTGGAGGAACATTTCTAAGGACCTGGTACATGGTTCTAAAGGATAATGTGAAATGTGAAACCTATTTTGTTTCACAATAGATCTATATTCTAATTTCTTTCTGTTCTTACGTATTTTCTTACTCATGACTTTTTGCTTATTCCTATTGTTTGGTTTTATTTTATCTGTTTTTTTTTAAAGCCATTTCAAATTCTTTATGAAATGAGGTAGGGAATGCATTAAGTAAATGATCTTAGCTAAGACAAATATAGAGATGAAATTTGAACATAGTTTTGCTGTTTACATTAAATTCACCCAAAGATAGGAATTGTTTGAGATTGGAGTAAAGCCAGGCAATGTGGCTCAGGGGTTGAGCATCAGCCTGTGAACTAGGAGGTCACAGGTTCGATTCCTGGTCAGGCACATGTCAGGTTGCAGGCTCGAGCCCCAGTGTGGGGCATGTAGCAGGCAGCTGATCGATGATTCTCTGTCATCATTGATGTTTCTATCTCTCTCTCCCTCTCCTTTCCTCTCTGAAATCGGTAAAAATATATTGTGTAAAGAAAAAAAAAAAGATTGGAGTACAGTAGTCCTCCTTTATCTGTGGTTTCACTTTCCATGGTTTCAGTCAGTGTGGTCAAACATGGTTTGACCATACCTCCGCGATGCCCACCAGCCAATCAGTGTGGTCAAAAATAGAAAATTCCAGAAAAAAACAATTCATGGGTTTTAAATTGAGCGCCGTCCTGAGTGGTGTGATGAAATCTCTCCCTGTTCCTCTTGGGTCATGAATCATCCCTTTGTCTAGCTTCTCCCTGTTGTACATGCTCCCTGGCCTTTAGTCTCTTAGTAGCCCTTTTGGTGATCAGATTGAATGTCTCACAATGCCAGTGCTAATGTTGAAGTAACCCTTATTTTATTTAATAGTGAACCTAAAGTAAAAGAGTAATGGTGCTGAGCCTGGCTGAGTTCGTTGAGCACTATTCTGTGTACAGAAAGGCTGCCGGTTAGATTTTCATTCAGGGCACTTACCTGGGTTGTGGGTTAGGTCCCAGGTAGGGGTGCGAACAGAAGGCAACCAACAATGTTTCTCTACCCCTCTCCCTTCCTCTCTCTCTAAAATTAATAAAAAATTGTATTAAAAAAATTCCTTTTAAAAGAGTAATGGTGTTTAGCAATTAACATAAGTCAAAGAGAACACATAAAGTGCTTCCTTTATGAAAAGATATGTGTGCATAGGAAAAACATAGTATATATAGGGTTTACATAGTATGTACATGTATTTTCAGGCATCTACTGGTTTCTTGGAATGTATCTTTTGCAGGTAAGGGGAGAGGGGAACTACTGTATTCAAAATACTTTGTAGGTTAGATCCTATGCCTAGGAGGGAAACTGGTATTTGATTTGCATTTTTGCTACCAATTTGCTGAGTTAGCTTTGGGGGAGACCTTTACATTTTCTCTGGTCTGAAGTCTTTACAGATAAACTGTCCATTTTCTGGTTATGAGAAATCTACACTAATAAAACAATGATGCAAATTGACTGTACCTCCGTGACGCCCACAAGCCAATCAGGAGTGAGTATACAAATTAACCCAACAAAGATGGTGGGTTAAGTTGCATATGCAGGCACCGAGCAGCCTGGGTCCCTGGAACATCCTCAGGACCCAGGCCGCTCCTAGCCTGTAGTCCCGCACGTAGGCCCTGAGCTGCCAGGGTCTCAGAATGCTCCTGGCCACTCCGGGCCTACGGGTGCAGGCACTAAGCGGCTAGGGGTGGGGCGGCCACTTGTGTGTGCACCGGTGCCAAGCAGCGGCCCGGGTCCACGCCCCCAGCCTGGCACCCACAACATGGGGCTGGCTGCTGGCCTTGGGGGTGTACAGACCTGGGCTGCGGGGACACGCCACTAGCCCAGTGGACACAACACAGGGGATCCTCTGTGCATGAGCTGCAGAGGAAACACCTTTTCTTTTCTTTTTTAAAAAAAATATATTTTATTGGTTTTACAGAGAAGAGAGGAGAGGGAAAGACAGTTGGAAACATCGATGAGAAAGAAATATCAATCAGTTGTCTCCTGCACACTCCCCACTGGGGATGTGCCCCCAACCAAGGTACATGCCCTTAACAGAAATCAAACCTGGGACCCTTCAGTCTGCAGGCCAACGCTCTATCCACTGAGCCAAACCAGTTCGAGCATGAACACCTTTTCTGATTGCTCATAGGCTAAGCTCCCTGTATGCTGCCACTTGCAGTGTTCTTGATAACTTGGGTAATAAGAATCCAAGAAGGTGATCTAGGGTTTTTCCACCTCACTCCTGGAGGAAAAAATGAAGGTCCACTGCTGGAGGGGCTAAGAAATGTCATATCCTGCCCTAGCCAGTTTGGCTCAATGGATAGAGCCTCGGCCTGCTGACCGCAGGGTCCAAGTTCGATTCTGATCAAGGGCATGTACCTAGGTTACAGGCTCCTCCCTGTCTGGGGCCCAGGTCAGAGCTCATGCAGGAGGCAACCAATCAAAGTGTCCCTATCACATTGATGTTTCTCTCTGTCTTTCCCTCTCTTCCACACTCTCTAAAAATGAATGGAAATGTATCCTCAGGTGAGGATAAAAAAAACACACGTCATATCCTATGAAAATGCCTAAAGAAAGTTGTCATTTTTTCATGGTGAAGGGACTGGAGTCTGTGTTGATGAAAACACTTTGGTGGCTGTGGTGGCTGTAGCAGCGGGGTTATGGGGCTGGCGCCTTCCCCTGATCAGCCCAGTCCCCTACAAAGGGAGGCCAGACTGTGGGGAGCAGGCCTAAGCCATCAGTAGGACATCCCCTGAGGGCTCCCAGCCTGTGAGAGGTAGCAGGCTGGGCTGAGGGATCCCTCTCCCAGTGCACGAATTTCATGCACTGGGCCCCTAGTCCTATATAATAAAAGTCTAATATGCAAATTTTCCTTACGGGCGCGAATTCAACCTACTGGGAGTTAGATGTATGCTGACCACCAGGGGATGGTGTGGAACATGGCAGGCGTTGGTGATGGGGCACTGGCAGCAGGCGGCAGTGGAGGCACTGCCAGCCCTATGGGCCCCGAAGAGAGCAGGACCATGGTGGGATGGTGGAGCAGGTGAGCAGGCAGCACCAGGCCAAGGTGGGTGCGAAGGGAGGCCCTGGCCAGCAGCTGGCAGCCAGGGGAAGGAAGGTCCCAACTGGCGGCCTGGGGAAGGAAAGCTCCAATTGGCCCTGATCGCCGGCCAGGCCTAGGGACCCTACCCATGCACGAATTCTGTGCACCTGGCCTGTAGTATCAAATAAGTATTTGTAAAGTCCTTTCAGATTATTGGTGTTTAGCAATGTATACATTGCTCATCTTAATCCAGAGGGATTAGGAAAGATTTGCTAATTTGTGAGGTTTTGACTAGATTGGTTTCCTTTTCCTATTTGTTGGAACTGTAGCCTTAGAAAAGATTTTCAACTGGTGTGTTGTAAGAATATTTTAAAAATATTTTTTATTGATTTTTAGAGAGAGAGAGAGAGGAAAGGAGAGGGAGAGACATATTGATTGAAATATTGAAAGCAGGACATCGATTGGCCACCTCCTGCATGCCCCCCACTGGGGATCTACCTAGGGCCATGACCAGGAATTGAACTGGTGACCTCTCAATATTTGGAACAATATCCAACCGACTGAGCTACACTGCCTGGAGCTGCAATAATTTTTAAAACATGCAACAACTGGCTATTAATCCAGGACACTGACCTCTTTTTCCTTAGATTCTCAAATTAAAAAATGACAACAACCAGCATGTTAGCCATCTGATGTGAATGAATCAAAACCATACCTACTTTTTTTGTCAGATTGACAAAGATATATTTTTTGGTGTGCCACAGAATATTAGTAGTTTATGCGTGCCATGAGATGAAAAAGGTTGAAAATTGCTCCCAAGAGCAACGGATAACTTGCAATTGAGGACTTAGAATATTAAAACTGTTAATATTTCATATCTTTTTATCTGGGAAGGAAATGAGTTATTCTGTATGTAAATTGCAAATAGGAATTTTCCCATTTGTGAAGTCAAAGGACAACTTTTAATATTTTAGGACTGTGAAAGTGGTTCATGTGTTATCCCCACTTCTTCTGTTGGGTTTATTGAATTTGGGGAGGAAATTCATGTAGTTACATTCATGATAGAAAGGTTTTGAAAATAATGGGTTTGGCAGTTCTGATTTTATAAGCTAGTGTTTGTTTTGGTCACTTTTAGACAATATCTTTAATTGGATTGAGGGAGTTTCTTGGCAGATGGGGGGATATAGGAAATGCTCATCCTGTTGTTTATACCTTATTTCAAATAACTTCTTGTTTGCTAGTTATGATGTATATTGTTCCTTTGTTGGTTTCTATTTTATATAGGTTATATTATAGAACCATGTGTAAAAACAATGTATTGTTTATAATATTTACATTTTTGAAAATAATGTTATCTTTTCATTTTTATGTTTACTAAGGTACCTAAGGAACTTTTGATTTTTAGTGGAAATGAAGGAGAACACTGATTATTTAAACCAAAGATAACAGATATTATTCTGAGTAATTAAGCCATTTATTTAGCATATTCTTGTTTGATTTTCATCGGACAGTAATTTTATATTTGCTGTAGTTATTTACTTTGTTATAACTTACAACTTGTCAGGGAGAAAAGTGACTTGATAATTCACTGTAATTTTGTTGATGTCACTCATTAAATTAAAAAAAATAAATGGTTAATTTTGTTTGAGTACATAAAATATTTGACTTAAATGAAAAAATGCTTTTAAACACTAGGCACTTGAAGTCATAGATATAAGTTTTCTTAATAAAATAAAACGAGTTGAATATTGTAAACATAATAAAAACTATCTTGTGACAAACAGGGCTGATTGAAGTAAAATCAGGAAATTAAATCTTTGCTTTGTGGTGGTGGGGTGCTCCTTGAAGGCTCTGTATTCAAAGCCTTTTAACTCAGAATTTTGACATTTAACTTCACCAGGATGCCTTTAACAACTGAAATTTTATTCATGGAAGTAATGTTGTTTATTTAGTTTTAAAGTTCCCACCAGAACATTCCATGAAGATTCATGTTTCCTGCCAAATAATGCCTTTAGCATTGTAAAGCAGTCAGTGTGATTGAAATTCAGGCTTACCTGTCAGTGAAACTTCTGTTGATTTGAGCAAAGTTCAACCGATCAGCAAAGGACAGCAAATAAGTCATAAACTGAAAGAATTATAGGTATAAATAATAGAAATTAGGAAACTTTTCCCCAAGTAGAAGAATTGTGAGAATCCTGGTCTCACCTACATTTTTTTTTTTTTAAGCAAGTACAATATTTTTTTAAGACCAGGGATGGAAACCATTTTTCTGCCAACGGCCATTTGGATATTTATAAAATTATTTGTAGGCCATAAAAAATTATCAACTTAAAAATTAGCCTGCTATATTTAATTAACTCACCCCTAATGCCTTGGCCAGGTCAGACCAAATGATTTCTCAGGCCTTATACAGATGTTCCCCACCCCTGACCTATGGGGTACAAGTATTAGAAACACAAGTAGACAATTTCTCTTTAATCCACTTAATTATTGACTCTGTTGAGGTTGATGTTGGTCTCTTAAGTTTCCTTTTTCTAGGACTTGAATCTCTTGAGCTTTTCCCCATTCATATTATGTGGTTATTGATATAATTGCCCAGGTTGGAGTTTTTACTTATTTTATTCTCTTCTAACCTTTAAGCTGACTACCTGCCCGAAACTACACAGATTTACGTTTAAAAAACACTCAGTAATAGACTTAATAAATGAATTTGGAAATGTAGCAGGATACAAATTAACACCCAGAAGTCTATGGCTTTTTTATACACTAATAATGAACTCACAGAAAGAGAAACTAAAAAAACAATCCCATTTACCATTGCAATAACAACAATAAACATTAAGATACCTAGGAATAAATTTAACCAAGGAGGAAAAGGCCCTGTATTCAGAAAATTACAGGATGTTGAAAAAAGAGATAGAGGAAGACATAAACAAGTGGAAGAATATACAATGTTCTTGGATTGGTAGAATCAACATCATTAAAATGTCCATACTACCCAAAGCAATCTATGAATTTAATGCAATCCCCATTAAAATACCAATGGCATACTTCGAAGACCTAGAACAAACTCTCCAAAAATTCATCTGGAATAAAAAAAGACCCTGAACAGCTGCAGCAATCTTGAGAAAGAAGAGCAAAGTTGGAGGGATCACAATATCAGATATCAAACTATACTACAAAGCCACTGTTCTCAAAACTGCCTGGTACTGGCACAAGAACAGACATGTAGACCAGTGGAACAGAACAGAGAACCCAGAAATCGACACAAGCCATTATGCTCAATTAATATTTGACAAAGGAGGCAAGAGCATACAATGGAGTCAAGACAGTCTCTTCAATAAATGGTGTTGGGAAAATTATACTATACACAAAGATAAACTCAAAATGGATAAAGGACTTAAACGTAAGATGGGAAATCATAAAAATCTTAGAAGAAGCCATAGGCAGCAAAATAGCAGACATTTGTCGTAGCAATATCTTTACCGATACAGCTCCTCGGGCAATGGAAACTGAGGAGAAAATAAACAAATGGGACTACATCAAAATAAAAAGCTTCTGCACAGCAAAAGAAACCATCAACAAAACAACAAGAAAGCCCATTGCATGGGAAAACGTATTTGCCAATGTTATCTCTGATAAGGGGTTAATCTCCAAAATTTATAGGGAGGTCATACAACTTAACATAAGGAAGATAAACAATCCAATTAAAAAATGGGCAAAGGATCTAAATAGACACTTTTTGAAAGAGGACATACAGAAGGCCAAGAGACAAATGAAAACATGCTCAAAGTCACTAATCATCCAAGAGATGCAAATCAAAACGACAATGAGGTACCATCTCACATCTGTCAGAATAGCTATCATCAAGAAATCAACAAACAACAAGTGCTAGAAAGGATGTGGAGAAAAAGGAACCCTCGTGCACTGCTGGTGGGAATGTGGACTGGTGCAGCCACTGTGGAAAACAGTATGACATTTCCTCAAAAAATTAAAAATGGGACTCCCATTTGACCCAGTAACCCCACTTCTAGAAATATATCCCAAGAAAACATCAACACCAATCAGAAAGAATCTATGCACCCCCATGTTCATAGCAGCTCAATTTACAATAGGTAAGATTTGGAAACAGCCTAAATGTCCATCAGCAGATGAATGGATTAGAAAACTGTGGTACGTCTACACAATGGAATACTATGCTGCTGTAAAAAAGAAGGAATCCTTATCATTTGCAACAGCATGGATGGAACTGGAGAGCATTATGCTAAAGCGAAATAAGCCAGTCAAAGAAAGATAATTATCACAGTATCTCATTCATTTGTGGAATATAAAGAACACCATAAAGTGATGAAGAAAAATAGATAAAGAGACAAAGAAGCATCAAACAGACTGTCAAACTACAGCAGGAAGGCAGGGGAGGGTTGGGGGGCGGGTAAGAGATCAACTGAAGGACTTGTATGCATGCATATAAGCATAACCAATGGACACAGCCACTGGGGACGGGGAGTGGGGGCATGTGCGGGAGGGGAGGGAAGGCTGGGGGGAGGTCAATGGGGGAAAAAGGAGACATATGTACTACTATTTGTAATACTTTAATCAAACAAAAAAAATAGTAAGTGTTTAATTTTAAAGGTAAGATTTTGGCAGGCCACGAAGGTATAAAGTATGAGAATGTTATTTCCCTTTGCACATAGCCTGCACCAATTTCTTTTCTATCTTATTTTTACCTTTCACTATCTTAAAATATTGCCAAATATACTTCCTTGACTGTCATAAGTCTGAGACAGAGAAGGGAGATGCCAAATCTTAATCAGATAGCATGGAAAATGAGTTCTTGTACTATTTTATGAAGATATTGGAATCAGTTTTTTCTAGATTTCAACAAAAACGGTGAGAAAATAGGAAGCTAGAAAAAAATAGGATATGACATCAACAAGACTTGTGGCAAGGTTTTGAATTTCAGTTATTGGGAGGAGGGGAGGTGGCAGCAGTCTCAGGCAAACTACACATAGCATGTATCAAATGTAAACAAAAGCCAACCAGGTATTCCATCACCAAAGAGGATATATTGAGGATAAAGAAGGGATTGCAGTCCAGTACATGCAGCCATGATGAGCCACAAGCACACAGTAAAAGAAGTGGAAAGCCCCTTTTTTACTGAGGTGAAGAGGAAGTTCAGGGGAGGGACCATTAGAGCCATAGAGTTCTGTTGTAAACATAGATTTCTTTCTGTAGGACTTTCCTACCAACATAGTATATGGGATCTCTTCCCACAGGCCCTCCCAATCCCTGTCCAGGTTGCAGGCTCCATAAATTTTGACACATGGTATACATGAGAGGCCTTAGCAAATGGGGGTCACCCTACAAAGATTACTCTGATGGTTATCCTTTCTTGTGGGGAAACAGTTAAAAGTGGGGGAAATAAATATATCTTCAGGTTTTGTATCATGCTGTATTTATTTCAATTTGAATTCAGGGACACAGTTTTGATTGTCATAGAGGGAAGCTGTATTATAATTTTATAGTTCTGGTCAGCCACTGCTCAGCCTCTGCAGAATGCAATTTTAAGGCAAAAGAGTAGAGTAGTCTCTCAGCCAGTTCATCTCTGATGAATTTTCAACCATCAAAGAGACCATTATTTTTTATTGACTTACTAGAGGCCTGGTGCATGAAATTCGTGCACAGGGGTGGGGAATGTCCCTCAGCCTGGCCTGTACCCTCTCCAATCTGGGACCTCTTGGGGGATGTCTGACTGATGGTTTAGGCCCGATCCGTCAGTCAGACATCCCTCTCACAATCCGGGACTGCTGGCTCGTAACCACTTGCCTGCCTGCCTGCCTCATTGCCCCTAACCACTTCTGCCTGCCAGCCTGATCGCCCCCTAACCGCTCCCCTGCCAGCCCAATCGCCCCCTAACCACTCCCCTGCAGCCTGATTGATGCCTAACTGCTCCCCTGTCAGCCCGATTGCACCCACCTGCCCTCCCCTGCCAGCTTGATGGCCCCCAACTGCCCTCCCCTGTTGGCCTGATCACCCCCAACTGCCCTCCCATGCATGCCTGGTCACCCCCAATTGCCTTCCCCTGCCAGCCCAATTGCCCCCCCCCCCCCAACTGCCCTCTCCTGCCAGCCTGATCGCCCCCAACTGCCCTCTCCTGCCATCTCGGTTGCCTCTAACTGCCCTACCCTGCTGGCCTGTTCACCCCCAACTGCCCTCTCCTGCTGGCCTAATCGCCCACAACTGCCCTCCCCTGCCAGCCATCTTGTGATGATGTGAGGGAGGCCATCTTGTGGTGGTCATCTTGTGGCGATGTCATGTGAGGGTGTGACGCCACCTAGGCTTTTATTATATAGGATGATTATTCTATAGCATAAAAATGTGAAACATCACATTTTTGTAACCTCATTACAAATATTGTGCTTACATCATATTTTGTTTCCTCCCTTATTCTTCTTGCCAGAGGACTCCCTTTACCATTTATCTATAATTAACATTACTGTATCTTATTATCCTTTCTCGCACAGTTTTGCCCCTTTGATATTTTCTTGCATGGATGGATAGGAGCGCATTTTTTAAGGGCCGTAGCACTAGTCTTTCTGAGGTTGCTTTTTTGATAATTTCTGGTGAGTTGAAGTTAGAAGGATCTCTGTGTTGATCTCTTTATTCCCCCATTCCCCAAAAGGAAAGACATTTACTATAACAACAAAAGGGGCATAAATATTTTTTTCAATCACTCCCTGCCTCCTTAGCCCTACAGCGTTATGGGCAACTAACATAGGAATTATTCCTATGGGAGTGTCACAGTTAGGAAATGGTTTGAGGAGCGTCATAAGACTCTCCCACCAAAAGTCTTTCTCTCTACACATGTGTACACACACACACACACACACACACACACACACACACACACACAGGTTTGCTTGATGCTTTACCATGGTGCCTCTTTGAAGGGATGTTTGTCCGTTTGGGACAGTATCTGGGAAGTATTGCCCTCTAGATCTGGCATTCCCTGTCTGTAACCATCTTGTGTTCAAGTATATGGGTTCTAGAACAACAGAATTTCTATTAAAATGTCTTATTTATGGTTCCTTATAATAAGAAAGGTCTTTTCCTTTTGAATTCTGTTGGTATTGCTTACTATCAATATAAAGTGATTTGAACTAAGGTGACATTGGGGACAAGTCTTATAGTTCTTATATATAGTTGGTGTCACAATCTAGAAATTCCTTGATGACAGCCATATTACCTTATATATCATTGTGTCACATGCCTGTGAACATTCTAAATTTGATAGAATAACAAGAAATTTGGTAAACGAGGGAAAAACAATGACTAGAGAAATAGTAATGCAGATTTAAGGATAGGCTGTGCAATATTATAAAAATGTCTTTTAAATCACATTTAAAAATCAATGGCTTTTCTAACTATTATATAAATAGATATGAACTTTGGAAGGAATTACATAGAAAATACTTTTGCTTAGATGGCAGATAGCTAAGTGATACGGTTATCCTTGACCAGTCCATAGTCTTTTGGGCTGTGATCAAATTTTGCTTTATATTCCCATACTTATCCTATCTAATAAAGGGTAATATGCAAATTGACCATCATGCCAACACACAAGATGGCTGCCCCATGTGGTCAAAGGTGGCCACCCCTATGTGGACACAAGATGGCCACCACAAGATGCCTGGCAGGGGAGGGCAGTTGTGGGCAATCAGGCCAGCAGGGGAGGGCAGTTAGGGGCAATCGGGCCGGCAGGGGAGCAGTTAGATGTTGATCAGGCTTGCAGGGGTGTGGTTAGGGGGTGATCAGGCTGGCAGGCAGAAGCAGTTTGGGGCAATCAGGCAGGCAGGCAGGCGAGCGATTGGGAGCCAGCAGTCTTGGATTGCAAAAGGTATGTCCGACTGCCCACTGGGATCGGGCCTAAATGGGCAGTCGGACATCCCTCTAGGGGTCCCAGATTGGAGAGGGTGCAGGCTGGGCTGAGGGACACAGACCCACGTGCATGAATTTCCTGCACCGGGCCTCTAGTATTTAATAAATTATTCAATTTAAAAATTGTAACAGGAATAGCAAAATACTAAATAAAGACAATTTAAATAAGTAATCTTGTAACTTGAACACTATATTTAGCTTTTCTGTGTATATTTTTATGTTTATGTAGATTATGTAGTTGTAATCAGAATGTATTTTTGTTTGCTTTTTTTCAGCTAACGTGATCATTTTTCATGAAATCATTGGATTTTAATTTTACCCACAATATGGGATTATGTGAGCTGGCTTCTTAGCATCTGTGTAGAAATTTTGTCAACATAGTTTGTAGGCCACGGGCAAGTAAGACTTTCTTAGGGCACTGCATTAAATACCATTTGATTACTTTTTCCAGTAGTGTTCCCTTGGCAATCTAGTTTAATTTTGTGACTAAACTAAAAGAAGATATATTGCTATACTAGTAGGAGTTCATGGGGGAAATTATTTTTTGTATGTTCCTATTTTCTAACTGTATCATGATTGAAAATTAGAAAAAAGTGATTATGTAGTTTAGAAGATCTTTTTTATTTTGGTTCAGGTCCCTTTTATAGAGAGTGAAAAAAATATTACTAATTGATGTGTGTATGAAATGGCTCTGTTAGTAGAACTTGAAGTTCTTTTATAGTTTAAAGATATCTAAGTTAGATGTTTGAAAGTAGGACTATGTTTTAATTATGTCTTTGAACCTTTTCCAGCTTTTTCTTCCTATGTGACCTTGGGTAAGACATCTAATCATAACTGTGTAAAGTAGTAATAAAAATATCTGATTCCAGTTATGATTATGATGAATAGTTCATGATCTACAGCGCTACAGTGAAGATAGGGTTTTTAAAAAAAAAAAATTGTGTAGGACTCTTTAGAACAACTATTTCAGTATAGCACAAATTGTCAAAAGGCCTCCATTCTTACAAGCAAGCATAGGTCGATAAGGCAGGCACCTGGAAGCTGTTTAGCAAGCACTTCATGGCCCACGTGGCTTCCAGACATGCTTAATTTACTTAAGCTGAGGTCATTCTTGCAGAACCAGGTAGCCCTGTCCAGGACAGGGTGCACTGATTCATCTGGTTTCTCTCCTGTAGAGCCTGGCCCTGTGTCAAGTTGCATCTTGTTTAGGTTGAGACAAATCCTCAGTCTTTTTCAATTAGTAGCTTCTAGCATATCCCTTGAATGCTGAGGATAAAAGATTTCTGCTAGTCTTCATACCCCAAATCAATTGTGATTCAAAATAGATTTTTATACTAGTGGAGGGATAATGAGATCTTTCTTTTGTTTAACTACTTCAGAAAAGATAGTGGGTTTTTTTTCTATTAAAGTTGGGGTTTGAGTGGAAGAGACAGATAGGCTGGTGACAGAAGGATTACACAGCAAAAAATATTATTAATCTAGTCAAGCAAACTTAGACTTGATATGGACAGAACAGCTGAGACCAAGCCCCTTAGAACTTGTATAGTTTGAGAATATCTTATTTGTTATATTGATTAAAAGCATAACTGAAAACTAGGGTTGGCTGTAAATTTACTGTTTTCATTTTTGGTGAGCGGGAGTTAAATGAACTGTTATTCATGAAATAGTGGCCTAAAAAAAAATAGCCATACACTTTTAGCTAGTCACTCCTACATCGATGAGAATCATTGTTTTGTTAACTTCATCAACATGTTCATTTCTTTCAGCTCCATGTTCATGCATGTCTTTTAACCCGGAAACAAGAAGACTGTCCATAGGTCTAGACAATGGTACAATCTCAGTAAGTACACATAAATAAGATTTCCAGTTAAAATAACTCCCTTCCTGTGGAATATGTATATATGTATTGTGATGAGAATTATTAATTAATTTTTTTTCAAATTAACAAGTGAATTTTCTTGCTAAGTAAAGTAAAAATTACAGTGCAGCAGTTTATGTTGAGGTATAGGGAGAGCTATCATTAGACTCAACTTAATACTGATAAAATTCAGCTTGATTTACAGTGTACACAGTGCCTAGAATAGGGGCATTATGAGGCCAACAAGTGAATTGCAGCAATCTGTGTGTTAGTGGGAACACGTTGTGGTACTAGTGGCTTTGATCAGATTGTTAATAATGGTGTCATATGCTTCCCCACACAAGTGACAGAACACAAGGGAAATGACTTTTTTAGACCACATATCTGATCTTGTCTTTGATACTCTGTTTTCTCCTTCCCCTCTTTCTTCTGTTCCTCCTAGTTCTCTTAAGTCCCTGTAGCATGTGAGTAGAATTTGGTAAATTTGTATGAATTTTTAAAGAAAACACAGAATCTACATTTAGTGTAAGTAGTAGATTCAGGTAAATATTAGACCCTTCAATTGTAGATCTTGAGGGAACTGAAGTTATTAAAGATTGGGATCTCAGATTTTACCACTTACTAGTAATCTTCTCTTTACATAGTCAAACCTCATTTCTCAAACATCTCCCATCTAGAACAATTTGGTTCTTGACCAAGTTGTTCATAGAAAAAAATGTCTTGGTGTCGAACCAAACTTCGGTTTTTGAACTGACAACCCTTTCAAGTTGATACCTCATGATGACAAAAAGTGTCTCTCAGGCAATAAAAGAGAATGCTTTTGTTGCTGGCAAAACTGAAATCAAAGATTAGCAGAATTTTAAAACATAAAGAGGCCATCAAGAGTGCTGATGTTGCTAAGAGTATGAAAGAAACAATGATCACAATTGAAGAGGTAGGAAAACTGTTGTTGATTTGGATAAATGAAAAGCAGCCAGGGCCAGCTATTTCAGAGGCAGTGTGATATATGACCAAGCAAAGATGCTACATACTGACCTGAAAGACATCCCTGGACCAAATGCTAGAAGTGATTCACTTAAGGCTAGTATTGGTTGGTTTGATAACTTAAAGAAGTGTTTATAGATTAAACAGTACATTAGACATGTACTGTATATAAGAAAGATTAAAACAGGGAATCATTTGGGGGTCTGGAACAGATTAATTCAATTTACATTATTTCTAATGGGAAAATAATGACTCAGTTTTCAAACAAATCACTTCTCAAACAGTCTCCTAGAACTGTGGTCGGCAAACTGCAGCTCACGAGCCACATGTGGCTCTTTGGCCCCTTGAGTGTGGCTCTTCCACAAAATACCACGGCCTGGGCGAGTCTATTTTGAAGAAGTGGCGTTAGAAGAAGTTTAAGTTTAAAAAATTTGGCTCTCAAAAGAAATTTCAATCGTTGTACTATTGATATTTGGCTCTGTTTACTAATGAGTTTGCCGACCACTGTCCTAGAACGAATTAAGTTCAAGAACTGAGGTTCCACTGTGTTTATTTTCAACTAGTATATTAACTAGTAACAAACTGATCTGGTAAATTCTCCAATTTGGTAAATTACCCAGTATGTATTACCTTTCGTTCTGGGCAAGAGAGGCCTTGCTTTGGGACCCATGAATTAGAGGACTCTATTCTGGCCACACTTTGCCATAGGATGAAGGATCTGAAGAGCCAAGAGGGTGTGCCCATCTTAAGCCCTCGCTCTGTCCACCTCCATGCTCTGGGTACTGTATAAAATTAGTAGCCTTAGACTGAAGGGTGGCTGGGGTTTGAAGTGGGTAGGATGTCCACACGTGTGAACAAGCCCCCTCAAGTTGTTGATTGAACTGGGGAATGTGAAGAGAAGGGTGTGGACTGGCACTCCCATGTCACTACACCATAGTGTGGAACTTCAAGGAGTCTAAAAATTCTAAATTAGTATCAGTAACTCCAGGTGGTTGAAAGTATATTTATCAAGTCTGGAGGAAGAGACCATATTTTATTTAATAGTTTAACTTGATTTATAACTTGAATATTTAGACCTATGCAATGTAGGTCTTCATTTATAGTCTTGACTTGACACCTATAAGGAGTCTGAAGAGGGGGACCTGAAATTTTCAATTTGTTCCTTAATCAAAACATTTGTTTGATGACCTTAATATTGTTAAATATAAATTAGCCTATTGACAAATATTTATGGAATTTCTCTAATTTTCAATACATTTGGTAGCTCTGTAAACTCTATTCCTTAGAAGAACAGAAGAGAAATTCATGGTAAAGATCTTGTCTACATTAAGAAGAGCCATTTTAAAAAAGTGGGATATAGATGGGATAAATCTATTTTTAAAAGATATAAAGCAAGATAATTGGATTGCTTAATGAAATAGTGTTTATTACAAAGGAAATCTGAAAAGATGAGCTAAGACCCACATATTGCTCAATTATTCACGGGATAGTATATATAACACTCACTGATTATGAAAAGACTTATGTATGCATAACATATGGGTGGTTCTTGGCATTTTTTCAATCAGTGTAAGTGGTTAACAGGTGCTGATAAATTTGCCTTTGGAGTCAAGAAAGGTAAACAACATAAGTTATGGAGAGTTCTGGCTATGTATTATATTATAAGAGGAGAGACCATCTTAGCCATTCTTTTGTTTTTGTTTTGTTAATCCTCAGCTGAGAATATTTTTTTCCATAGATTTTTTTTTTTATCTTTAGAGAGAGTGGAAGTGTGAGGGAGACAGACAGACAGAC
Source organism: Corynorhinus townsendii (assembly GCA_026230045.1). Classification (NCBI taxonomy): domain Eukaryota; kingdom Metazoa; phylum Chordata; class Mammalia; order Chiroptera; family Vespertilionidae; genus Corynorhinus; species Corynorhinus townsendii. The sequence continues at coordinate 93,988,961 of JAPDVU010000003.1, forward strand.
AGACACAATGATCAGTTGCCTCCCGCACATTCCCTGACTGGGACTACAGATTGAACCTGAAACCCAGGTGCATGCCCTTGACCAGGTATTGAACCATGACTCGTTGATGCACGGGCTGGCACTCTAACCACTGACCAATACTAGCCCAGGCATTAGGCATTATTTCTTTAGTAAGTGAAACAGCTGGAGAACCAAACATGAACCAAAGACTGGACTGAGACACTTCTCTCGGTGTTCCAGCAGAGTGTAGCGATATCAAAGCTTACCTTATCCTGGGTCTTCTAAAAAGATTAAGGGCCCAGCATGAATAAATTTCCTAAAAGTACCTCTTCTATGTTGCTGAAGAAGATGAGTTGTAAACCTACCTATTCTCATCTGAAGAATTGTAAAAGAGCTCTGAGTTTTGGAAAGATACATTGAGAGACAGCATGTGTAAGGTTCAGAATTCTCACTGAAAACTACAGTAACAGTTTATTTACTGAAAATACTTACGCAGAGTTTCAGCTGTTTAATAGTTAACTCTCTGAGCATGAGAAATCTATTTAGAGACTGTACATTCTCTGTTCCCCGAATATAGCAAATAAATTTTAAAAAGAAATACTGGTTAACTTATTTTTTTAAAAAAGTGGGAAATCAGAAAGTATATCCTTATTTCATTTTATTTTACTCAATAAAAGAGATTTAACCTTAGTAACTGAGTAGTGAATTAGGAAGTAGAGATAAATATAGACCATTCTTTCAAAAATTTGGCCACAGAGGGAGAAGAGAGATGGTGAGCACTGGAACACGATATAGTAGTAGACAAGCAGCAAAAGGGTCAGGAACAATTTGGAGAATTTAGTTTTGGTAAAGGGTGGGGAGACTTTTGAGATAGGAGGGAAAGATAGAGACAGTTTTGAGATGTAGGAGAGGAATGGCCTTTCATTTTTCCCATGAATTAACAAGTTAGATCACTGACTAACAGAAGGGGTGAGGGCATATTTTCATGTCTATTACTTGCTTTTTCTGATCTTATAACCCAAAACCCCTTCTGCCATCTTGGTGTACAAAGTCTCAATTATTTCTTAAGGCATTGTTTAAATGCTATCTTTTACTTTTTGTTCTTTCTTTTTCTTTTTTCTTTTTTGGACAGGTGGTTTCTTAGCCCTACCAACTGAAATTATACACACAGTACTCAGTAGGTTAGCTATATTTTTTACTTATTTAACTTGTTTTGTAAAAACTTTTAAAAAATATTTTTTATTGATTTCAGAGAGGATGGGAGATGGGGAGAGAGAGAGAAACATCAATGATGAGAGAGAATCACTGAATGGCTCCCTCCTGCACGCCCCCCACTGGGGATCAAGCCTGCAACCTGGGCATGTGCCCTGACCAAGAATAGAACAGTGTCCTCCTGGTTCATAGGTTGATGCTCAATCACTAAGTCATGCTGGCCAGACTGAAGTTCTGAAGTCTGTCTCTTCCATTAAATACAGTATTGAATGTTAAGGACTTGGTCAATCTTTTATTCATCTCCTCTCCCAGCAGATCTTAGTGTGGTTCCTTGTACAAGTTAGGGATACAGTGAATAATTTGTTCAAGTTGTTAGCTAAAGTACAAAAACTATTATTATCTATCCTATGTAATAAAAGCTTAATATGCAAATCGACCTAATGGCAGAACGACAGGTGAAATGACCAGTTGTTATGACGTTTGCTGACCACCAGGGGGCAGACGCTCAATGCAGGAGCTGCCCCCAGTTCACAGGCCCTGACCAGCAGCAGCAGTGGTGGCAGGGGGTGGGGCCAGTGAGCGGGTGGCCCCCCGATTGCCCCACCAGTTGCCCCTAGGGATGCTACCTGTGCACAAATTTCGTGCACCAGCCCTCTAGTCTATATATATAAAAGCCTAAGTGACCAGTGGACTGGTCTCTATGATGTGCACTGACCACCAGGGGGCAGTCAACTTGGACAGAGCAAAAGAGAAACAGGTGATTGAGTCTATGAAAGATCGCAAGCAGGTGGGGCTGAGCTGCAGTTCACATTGGGAGGCCAGGCCACCGGCCCAAATTCTGCTGCTCCCCAGGCACTACTCTGGAGGCATGGCACCCCTGACCTTCGTCAACCCCTCTAGCCGCGTCCTCCCCAGGAAGCCAGGACTGAGGGGTGGAGGGAGGGGGAAAAAGAGACCACCAACTTCATCCCTAGTGCCTGCCTCCTCCTGCCAGACCAGAGTCACTCCAGGACTTGCAGGACAGCACATGAAGTGGGCAGCCTAACTGCGCAGCTACTGTTATTCCCCAGTCTGCCCCGGGCAACCCTCAGGCACTCACCCCACTTCTTTGAACCTCAGTTTGCACTCCTAGCGAGGCTGCAGGAGCTCCACCTTAGTGACCCACTTCTCCATCGCTGGGTGGGACAGACCAGAAGATGTAAGGGGCAGCGGTGGAAGATGGGGGCAGACGCTCAGCTGATTGGAATGAGTGGGGCTGGGATGAGCAGGAGCGGCTCCTCCCCAGCTGCCTGCCATTTCTCACACAGCCAGGGAGGAGCTTTGGGAGATGTTGGATGCTGATTTCAGCACTATCACTGCAAGTCACGCTGAGGGACCCCACCAGTGCACGCATCCGTGCACCAGGCCTCTAGTTTAATATAGCTGGTTGTAACGAGTGCTTGCTTAAATTCTGAGAGTTTATTTGTATAATTCCATTGTTCAAAATATTTTTCACGATGAAATTATTCTCTGTAGGAGAAGAAGTTATGCCAATAGTGTAATTCATCTTGAGATTTCAGAAATGCTGTCTGTTTGTTTTTGTTTTTTGGTTAATCCTCACCTGAGGACATTTTTCCATTGGTTTTTAGAGAAAATGGAAGGAAGGGGGGGGGGGGAGAGAGAGAGAGAGAGAGAGAGATTGATGCGAGAAAGACACATTGATTGGTTGCCTCTGCAACCAAGGTACGTGCCCTTGACCGGAATCAAACCTGAGACCCTTCACTCCGAGGGCCAATGCTCTATCACTGGCGACACTGGCTAGGGTAGAAATGCCTTCTGTTTTAATGTTAAAAGAAGTCAGTCCAATTGGGTTAATTACTATTTATGCTGATGTAGGACTTTAAAATTTTCTGTCATAACATCTCATGTATTCTAGCCAACTAACAATTATTTAAATATCATCTGTGTGTAAAAGATTATGCTAATTCCAACATGTGACTCCTGGTTTCAAAGAACTTATCTTTCAATTGGGGGAAAATGAAGTTAAGAAATAAGTAACACAAAATAAAAATAACAGCAAAAGTAGCAATACACCAATATGTGATGTTGGCAAAGCTGAGATCAGAAGAGAGTGGGAGAGTGGTCTGGTCTGGGTCACCCAGCAGGGCTTGACAGGGGATCTCAGGCCATGTCCCCCACCTGGCAGGGCTTGAGCCACACTGAGGAAAGAAGTTTCCTTCTTCACTGCACCTCATATTGGGGATTGTGTTGGCATTGAATTGGCACCAAGGACCATGATTGACACAAGTAACATATGAATGAGGCACTTCTGTTGTACCCTAATGGAAGGTACAGTTGGGCCACTCGTACTGGAGAGAAAATATTTTGAAAACCTTCTCCCTGATTAGCTCAGAGACAGCAATGCTAAAGCTGACTTGTCAATCATGATGCATTCCAAATTTTGTTCTTACAGAAGAATTAACATAGTTTCTGGAATATTCTTGCTTTCCAGGATTGCTAGTGTGACACCATACATGAACATATTATCCTAATCATGAGGTCAACACAGAGTTGATTTGAAGAAAGTTCCCGGAGGTCCTGTGTTCAGAGAAACATGAACCAGGAATCTCTAGTGCCTCCTTCTTTTAAACTCTTATGTTAACTTTGCTATTATTTATACTAACTTATGAGTCATTATTCCATGGTTTCTACCACAAAAGACCACCATTTCTAAGCCATTTCATCATTTTATGGCACTGGACTTTCTAATGTGAGTTCTTTTTATAGACTGCTACATAGTTATTCTCTTAGTTTGTGCTAATTGCAATGAACTTAAATATAAAAATTATAAATTTACGTATATATGGCTTTTTCTGCCTAGCTGCAAGAGTCCTAGGGTGCCGCCCTGGCAGGTTGCTCAGTGGTTAGACTGTTGACCCACAGATCAAAGGGTCGCTGGTTGGAATACTGGTCAAAGGCATGTACCTCGGTTGCAGGTTCAATCCCTGGCCCTGAGGAGTGGGCAGGAGGCAACCAGTCAATGTGCCTCTCTCACATCAATGTTTCCCTCCCTCTCTCCGTACCCCCCTCCCTCCCCCGCTCCCTTTCACTCTCTAAAAATCAATGGAAAAAATATCCTCAGGTGAGGATTTAAAAGAAAAAAAAGAGTCCCAGTTTGCCAACATGCTGTTTTTTTACTATTTATTCATATAACGTAATTCCTTGAAGATGGTTTTGTCATGGAAACCACTGTTTTTGTGAGAGTTAGCATGTTTTCAGTATTTGTGTGGATCATAGAGCTTTTGAGAACCTCTCAAGGACAACCTATTTCCTCTAGTTATGTCACTGTACATGTAACCATGATGTCTATTGTTCAGTACCTGCATGTCATCTAAAAACTTGGTCAAGTAGTAGTGAATGCAGATGCCAAGAGCATTACGTGGTCCAAGACAATTTTGTGGTACCTTCATGCTATTATAAATTTTGAAGGTCCTCTTGATCGCACGTTTAGACAGATTCTGTAGCAAGAATACCCATAGCGGCACCAGATTGCCCTGTATTTTAAACTGGGTGCTGAGGAGATCCAGTGAATTCAAATTATTTATATACTACCTACAGGAGTTATTTGCCACATTGGATGTCCTTAGAGGGACATTGTGTTACTGTTTCAAAAGGTGGTCATCTTCTTATTTTGGCCATGTCAAGCAGCATATCCATGCTCCAGAAATGCAATGGCTAGGAATTGATGAGTGTATTATTTCTCAAGTTACTTTCCCTTAGTGATATACCTTAATAAGTCCCCCTCAACACCTTGGATCCTTCACATTGGCTTTTAAACACACTCAAGTTTCTTTTTATTGGAAACAAAGGCTAAAACATCACAACTCCCTTTCCTTTTCACCCAGTGTTCTGTCTCACTTCTCTTCTTATATAATCAAACTTCCCAAAAGAGTTGTCCATAGTCACTTCTTATATTTTCTCATTTCCCTCTCTCAGACCACTGCAGTCTGGCTTCTAGTTTCATTAGTCTGCCCAAGTAGCTCTGGCTGTGGTTACAAAAGACCTCCAGCCCTATCTGGTTTAGCTCAGTGGATAGAGTGTCAGCCTGCAGACTAAAGAGTCCCGTGTTCGATTCCGGTCAAGGGCCCATGCCCGGGTTGCGGGCTTGATCCCCAGTAGAGGGCGTGCAGGAGGCAGCCAATCAATGATTCTCTCTTATCATTGATGTTTCTCTCTCTCTCCCTTCCTCTCTGAAATCAATAAAAATATATTTAAAAAAATAAAAAAGACCTCTTGTGGATCTATGTACCTGACATTTTTCAGTCTTCATCATGTTTGACTTCCCTGCAGCATTTAGCTCTGCTGTTTCTTTCTGAAGTATTCTGTTTATAATACATCTAACAGCACAATACTGTCCTGGTTTTCCTCCTACTCTCTGGCTGTTTTGTCTCTGCATCATAGAATGTCATCTAACCAGCCTTGATTCAGCGTTGGAGTGTATCTGCTCCTAGGCCCTCGCTGTTTCTCTCTAGACAGTCTCATCTATATCATGTCTTTATATTTGCTACTCAACTTTTTTGATAATAGCTTGACTTTTTTTTTTTAATCCTTACCGAGGATATGCTTTTGTTTAATTGGTTTTAGAGAGAAAAAGGGAGAAGGAGAGAGAGAGAAACATCGTTCTCTGAAGTTCCAACTTCCATCTTAATATTTCCTGCTGATTATCTCAAAGGAACCTCAAATTCATCAGGTCCAAAATCAGACTCATTGTTCCTCCCTACAAACCTGGTCTTTCTCAGTGTTCCTATTTTAGTGTCTGTAACCACTGTTTACCCTGTTGCAGGAACCAGGGATTTTTGAAGCCATCTTCCTTCCTCATTTCTCGACTCTCCAGTCCATGACTTAATTGATTTTTACCTCCTAAATACTTTTCAGCTTCCACCCATCTTTATCATCAACATCATCATCATTATCACCCCCCACCCCCCAACCAGCACCACCATTGCTCTGTTCCATCATCTTCTCCTTGGGTCCTCGGCTGATCCCCCTCCCTGGTCATTCCATATCCCTTCTGCCTCCAATTGGTTTTCTATATTGGAGCTAGAAGGAACTTTCAAAAACACATTTTACCTTGTTATTTCCCCTGCCAAGCATCTCTGGTGTCTTTCCCTTGCTCTTAGGGACACAGGCCAAAATTCTTCACGTGGCCTATGCAATCTTGCCATGTCTGCCCCTGCCCTCTGCAGCCTCCTTTTGTGCAAAGCCCTTCCTCTTGGAATTTCAGCCTTAGTGGCCAACTTTTAATCCCTTATACTCACTATGTTCCCTTCTTTCACAGAGCCTCTCAGTGAATATGCTTCCATCCTCTCTTCACCTACTTAAGCTATCATCATTCAGATAGTTTACTTTTTATTTCCCTAGGGAAGTTTTCCCCAACCTTCCAACATGTCCCTGGATTATAACTGCTCATAGCATTGGGTGCCCCTCCTCTGTAGTAGTTGTCATAGTTGCCATTTTATACTTATTTGGGTGATTATTTGATTAGTACATATATTCAGCATAAGCTCCACAAGACATTGGCTGTTCTGCTTGACTTTTTGTTACATCCTTGACACCCCAGTACAGTACCTATGAATTGTAAGTAAATATTTATCAAATGAATTAATGAGTGAGTTAATTAATATAGTTAATCAAGTTGACAATATAGATAGGTTAAGAGCATAGACTCTGAATCCAACAACCTGAGTCAAATCACAGCTCTCACTCTACAAGTTGTGTCACCCTGGGAAAGTTGCTTTACTCTTAGTTTTCTTATTTGTAAAATGAGAATAACATACCCGTTTTATAGAGTTGTTGTGAGGATTATCTGACATAATATACGTTAAGCTTTTAGAACAGTGCCTGTGTATATCAAGTGCTCCATAAATGTTAGCGCCTGGCAACATTATTGTCATTAGCAGCAGCATCCTCCACTAGTGCTAACCAGGAAGGCTTGGTTATAATCTATGTCATGTGGATTTAGTTGGCCGGTTCCAAGAAGAGGAAGTGGCTTCATGGTGGCATACTCCTTGATGATTCAACTTACTTCTAGTCCCATTTTCATTCAGTCTTTGCTGCCTTATCACAGTAATTTACCAGTAATTTGCAAATTGTGGACTGTCAAATACAAATTTTTTCTGCAAAGTTTTTTTTATCCAAATTGTTGCCATTTTAATTTTCATCACCCTCAGGAGAAGGTTGGGCTCCGAGAATTGTGCAAATTGCTAATGATACTCTAAATGGGTGACTAGAGAAGATGTAGCAAATTTCTCATCAACCTTACTCCAGGGGAGTAAGAGTATAGGAGGAGGGAAGGTTACTAGCCATCAAGAACTATATAACTTAGTATTCATTTGGGAGTCTGAATTTTAGGGGCCAGTGTCCAGAGAGCTATCTATGGTCTTACAATTTTTTTTTTTTTAACAAGAGGACTCTGTCACAAATCTTTTATTAATTATTTCCATGTAGACATGTGAAAATAATATCTTCTGTGTGCACAAATATTTTTGTAATTTTTATTTTAAGTTAATTCTTTACACAAACTATATATCGGGCCATGGTTCTCATATCACTGTCCTTTAGATCACAAAGTTCAGAGCCCAGAAGTGCTGATATGGTATTCCATGTCAGTCACCTTTGAAGGCATTCCTCCCAGAGTACCTTGACAACAGAGTCATGAAACTACCCACAAGGAGCCATCTGCCATTTATTCTTTTGCTATAAAGCTGAGAATTTAAGCCAAAATGTGTGAAGGACACAGTTATTCTTTTATAGTCCCTTTGTCACTGAATTGCCATCATCTTGTGTTTCTGCATCTATTCTGATCTGAGAGAGTCTTGAAAGCAGTCTTTTTTCTAGCTTTGCTGCCTAAAAGCTTACATTAGAAAAGGGAGTGGCATTGGGTCTGCCCTGATCATGGGTGCAGTGTTGGTGTTTGCTGCTGGGCTTATGTTTCTTTGTTTTGCTGCAGTTGGATACTATAGTGACCAGGGTGGTGGTAACCAAGAGGAGGTTTTTGTTTACAAAGTGGGCTCCCCTCCCTGTTTGTTTATGGCTCCTGTAGCACTATACCTTGAATGTAGGTGCCACAAATCACAATTCACTCATCTATTCCCACAGATGGAGGATAACTCTACTCGCAGTTACCAGTGAATATGACATTTTTGTAAATACTCTTAGTATAGGAAGAAAACTATCAGTATTACACATTAACCTCATTGAGGCAGATTACACAATTGCCAAAAGACTGCTAACTGTACTGGCATGTAGAACAGCACAGCTTTTCAAACATCAGCAGCAATCACTCACGTCCAACTGGTCACTTGGGTTGGAAAGATTGGGCAGGTTCTTTTGCCCAGAGCTTGTCTGTCGTGGCTTGTTTCCCACCAGCTGTGATATGGAATAAGTGGTTGTTTTATTCTTCTCTTCTATCCCTTTACCAGGTAGAGTTTATTCAGAATTCATGGGAGAAATCATTGTTAACACACTTTGCCTCCGATATCAGGGGCATCCTGGTTGTTGAGGTATGAACTGCTCCCAGAGAAAGCTGCATCTGAATTCCAGCTCTGTCATCTTTTAGCTGGATAATGACGTACAAGTTGGTTAACTTCACATAAGGCTCAATTTACTCACTGTAGATTAGGAAGAATATGTGCCTCATAGGATTGTTAAGAGGATTACATGAGGTAATTTATATAAAGGCCTCAATAAATATTAATTACTATTTTATAGCAGTAATTCTGTTCATTTCAAAAAAAAGATGAACTTTAATTTACTTTTTGATAAAGTTAATAAATTTATCTGAAATTAGAGGTTTTTACATAATTATTTGCCATCTCAAGTTTAAAGAAATTTTTAAAAACTCTGAATTTTTAAGCTAGTTTGTTTCTTGTGAGCACCATCTTTGGCTAATAAAACTGGGTTGTATAGGTAATGTTTGCTCATTACTTTCTCTCTGCATACTTATTGGTTTAAATAATGTTCAGGCTGAAAATCTGTCAGTTTAAATCCAGAAAAATGTAACTTAACATTTTAGCACAAAGACCATGGTTAGCACCAGTTAACTTTATAAAACAACTCATCACAATGAATACAAATATCAAAGCATTATTTTGTACACCTGAAACAAATAAAATGTTATATGTTAATTGTAAAAAAAAAAAGCTACATATTATGGTGTTTTGCTATTGAACTAGGAAGTAAAACATTGATTAGTCCTGAGATTTGAGTCAAAACCAAGTGCTCTTTTATTTTTTGGCATTGATTACAAAAAGTAATAGCTTTAGCATTAGGCTTTCTTCCTTTTTTCTTTTATTATTTGAATGTCTGGTGATTGTACATATTTTTATTCAAACCTATTGTGGTTAGCATTGACCCCCCGAATTGAGGAATCTAGTTCCTACTTCCAAGCCTACTATTATTTTTTTCTGATTTAGGCTTGTTTTATTTTATTACTAGAGGCCCAGTGCATGAAATTCCTGCACTTGGGTGGGGGGAGGAGTCCCTCAGCCTGGCCTAAGCTGTCAGTCAGACATCCTTAGCACTGCCGTGGAGGCGGGAGAGGTTCCTGCGACTGCTGCTGCGCTTGCCAGCCATGAGTCCACCTTCTGGCTGAGCAGCACTCCCCCAGGGGGCAGCTCTTGCGTTGAGCGGGATCGGGCTGAAACATCTCCTGAGGGGTCCTGGATTGCGAGAAAGCACAGGCCAGGCTGAGGGACCCCACCAGTGCACGATTGGGGCCAGGGAGGGGCATGGGAGGTTGGCCAGCTGGGGAGGGACCATGGGAGGGCTCCAGGGCTTGTCCAGCCCATCTCGCCCAGTCCCGATTGGCTGGACCCCGGTAGCAAGCTAACCTACCAGTTGGAGCATCTGCCCCCTAGTGGTCAGTGCACGTCATAGTGAGTGGTTGAGCAGCCTTAGCATATGATTAGCATATTACGCTTTGATTGGTTGATTGGCTGACTGGTCGACTGGACACTTAGCATATTGGGCTTTTATTATATAGGATTTAAAAAAAATTTCTCTTTGTTGTTGAAACTAGTTCAGGGTCCCCCTTTTTCACCATTCCCAGCCTACTGTTGATGAGGAAATCACTTAATCCTTTTTTGATGTCTTCTCTATACAAAAGCATAAACCTAACGATATACTTGTTTACCGCACCCATACTAAAATGTTGAAGCAGCTGCTATGTGCCAGTCAGTGCTCTAACTGCCTTAAATACATCAATGAACTCTCCCCTTCCCCACTCCTCTTCTTTTGTATATTTCATTTAGTAAACAAGAAATATAAAAACTTATATATGTTAGAAGGTAATAGATGCTATGGGAAAAAATGAAGCAGAGTAAGGGGGACTGGGAATGTGAGGGTGGGGTAGAGGAGACCGATTGCAAATTTTAAAAGGATGGACATATATGTTAGGCCTCATTGAGAAGGTCTCATTTGAGCAGAGAAATTGAAGGTTGAGGTAGTGAGTCATGCTGATATCTGGGGAAAAAGTGTTCAAGGTAGAGGAACAGACATTGCAAAGACCCTGAGGTAGAGTGTTTATAATATTAGTACAATTAAAATTTTGACATGATAAAAAGCCAAAAGAAATGCTTATTCCTTTATAAATATTTATTGATTACCTCTCCTACATGGCATATTGAGGGAAATGCTGGACATATAGGAGACACATGTATTAAGAAAGAAAACAAAAACTCCATTTTTTTCTATTTAAAAATCTATAAGGAAAGATAAAATAATCTGATCATAGATAGCTCTAATTAATGCAGATTGTGATCAAGATCATAAAAGATGAGTCTGTTAAATTTCAGCAAAGGTAAGATTCATTCTGCCTGAGGTGATCATATGAGCAGACCATTCAACCTTGCATAGAAGGGTTAATATGAAAAATGATGGAGACTGGGGAAAGGGAACAGTTTCCTGCACAGGGGAGACTAGTACAAAGGCTAGGTAGTATGGGGTGTGCAGGCCACTGTCTAGCACAAATGTAGTTTAGTTGGAAGTGCTTTGGAAGGGATGTGGGTTCAAGAAGGATGGTAAAGATCTGATTACTGAATGTGTACAAGAAATTGACTGGAGAGAAAGGATATTTGGCAAAGATACCTCCCAGGCCAAGCTCATTTTTAGTCAATAATATACTGACTCAATGTCCATGGCATAACTGTTAGTAGTGTTTCTAGGCAGTAGACTTAACAGAAGGTTAACAGAAAATGAGGGAGGCATGAGTTGTACTTGTACTTATCTTTCTTTTGTGTTTGTTATATGTATTGTCATCTGGATTTTCTGAAGTGTGCAGTGATTTCAGAATTTGCACTGAAATATTTTCCTTTGCTCATAGAAATTCAATGAGACATTCACCCAGGTTTCAATATCCTTTTGAAGAGGCTTTTTGAGGTTTGTGTGAATCAAAAGATCAGTAGATAAAAAAGAATGAGTCATTGTACTATGCAATCTCTAAGACTCCTTACAAACTAAAATTCCAAGAAATCTAAAACCTAACAACCAAAGGTCCAAATTTCTTTCAGCAGTTGCTTTCATAAGTTGGAACAATAGTTGCCAGCCTTGACTATCAGTCTAAATTTCATGATATCAGCTATAAGTAATTTTCAATTTTAGCAGGCGGCTTTTTTGTTCAGAATAATTTTGTCAAAAGGTTTGAGCCATTTTTTGTTTAAAAAATAAGTATTACCAATTAGAGTTTATGTAAACTGATCTGTCATGTAATCTGCTGTTTAATATAATAGCAGAACTTTTATTGTGTTTAGAAGTTATTTAAAATATGCAGTCTCTTTCCCTATCTGTGAAGGGTAGTGAAGGCATAGTACTTTAGTGGCTTTGTTGTGTATTACATTGTTGTTCTGGCTTCAGATTGTGGCCTTGAGCAGGGTAAATTCCTCATTTGTTGAATAATTTCCAAGAGCATCTGTCCTTAAGATTCTGAAATTTGCAGTCTTGGAAGTAGTTGATTTCAAACCTGTGTGTCATTTTTTTTCTTTTAGCCTCTCCCTTCCATCCTTTTGGGAGAGGTATTGTAAAATCAACTATGTCTGGTTAACTTGCATTCAGTGCTGGGGAGTTTGGGGATGGGAAATTATAAAACCATGTTACCATTAAAGCAGTGGTTCCTCACCTTTTTTTTGGCCATGCCCCACCTAAGCATCTCTAAAATCCTGATTCTCTCCCCCCGCCCTCTGTGACATATAATTCTTAATATTCAAAAAATGAACTCATATTCACTGGGAGGAAGCCTGAAAGGTCATTAACTTACTTGGTCTAAACAAGCTTCCAAATAACATGGCGACTATGAAAGAGAAAAATAAAAGAACAAAAGGACAATTGAAGTACTGAGGAAGAAATTGTTAAAAAATAATAATAATATCAAGTGATATGAAAACATAGCATATAAAGTTTCAAAACATATAATAGAGAACTGAAATGCATAAATATGACACAGTATATATTTATATACTGTATATGAGGCCCCTAGAATCATAAGAAATGCAAAAAATTCTGTTAATAACTCATTCTCTAATTGCTCCCCTTAAAAGTCAAATTGCCCCCCTGTGGTGCATGTGCCTCACTTTAGGAACCACTGCATTAAAGAAAAATGATGTCAGGTAAACTTTAAGTTAAGCATCCAGGCAAACCTAGAGAGAGAACAGATTATATGCTGAAAGACCTTGAAGTTGCATTTGTGTGTTTTGTTTATAAATCTGAGTTTGAATGAGAATTTATCAAAAGAATTTGTAAACCTGAATTTGTTTCTTTGTATGCAGTGTTTTGAATCTAGAGAGGCTAACAGCTGCTCTTGTTACACAAGCCTCAGTTATCATTTCTCTTGCTTCATATGCTTACATGTATTGTGACACATCAGTCTTTTAGATATATGACTAGGGGTTTCTTACAAAGTTGAGAGCTGAGGCTGAGGATTTGCAACTAAAGCATTCCTTCCTCCCATTTCTTAAAATACTGAGGTCAGAAAAGATTAGGGTCCTGCCCAGCCAGTGTGGCTCTGTGATTGAGCATCGACCTATGATCCAGGAGGTCACGGTTTGATCCCCGGTCAGGGCATATGCTCGGGTTGAGGGCTCAATCCCTGGTGTGGGGTGTGCAGGAGGCAACCAATCAATGATTCTCTCATCGTTGATGTTTCTCTCTCTCTCTCTCCCTCTCCCTTCCTCTCTGAAATCAATAAAAATATTTAAAAGAGCCCAGGCTGGTTTGGCTCAGTAGATAGATGGTCAGCATGCGGACTAAAGGGTCCCAGGTTTGGTTCTGGTCAAGGGCACATGCCCGGATTGCATCCTCAATCCCCATTAGGGGGCATGCAGGAGGCAGCTGATCAATGATTCTCTCATCATTGATGTTTCTATCTCTGTCCCTCTCTGAAATCAATAATTATATACAAAAGATTAGTGTCCTTAGGTATTACAGGCACTTAACCCACTTAGTGCCTGGATGGGAGAGAATGTTCCATTGTTTGGTAGCCATTGAGCCTCTTTTCATAATTTATAAACAAATAAGAATAATTCTTTGAAGTCTGCAGGCAGATTGACAGAATCTGAAATGATGATTAATCAAAACCAAAAGTCAGGTCAGAGAGAACCAAGATGGCTGCATATGTAAATGCCTGTACTTGCTGCCTCCCACAACCACATCAAAATTACAGCTAAAATACAGAACAACCATCATCTGTAACTGCTGGAAAGCTGGCTGAATGGAAGTCCTACAACTAGAGAAGTAAAGAAGAAAGTACACTGAGACTGGTAGGATGTGTGGAGACACAGAACGGCTGCTTTTTTTTATCAGGAGGGAGATTATCTCTGTGGAGGCCACCCAGAGGAGCAAGGGGTCCCAGCCCCACACCAGACCCCTAGTCCAGGGTTCCAGAGCTGGGGAAAAAAGTCCCCCTAACAGGGCTTGAAAAACCAGTACGGATTGGAGCTCAGTGACACAGAGGCTGCTAAACTGAAATTACAAGGTCCTGCTTCCTCTGAGCTCCAACACCAGGGTGAGACACATTTGTCTGGGGGACACATTTGTCTGGCATGGGGGCAGGAACTTAGAGGTGGCTTTCTCCCAGATGGAGGTGCTCACAGGGATCATTGTTCCTATGCTGGGACCTCCCCAGTTGCAGGACTGACTGGCAGCCACTTCTGTTTGCTCCACTCTGGTGATTCCCTAAGACCCCACCTCATCCATTTTACAACCCCATGCAAGCTGCCTGCAGTGGCTTTTGCATATGAATGGCCTGTCCTTGAGAATCTCAAACAAGCTGAAACTGGATCAGGGGCCCCCAAACCTATCAATAAAAGACCTAACATCTGGCATCAGCACCATCCTGCCTTCCTTCATAGCAAGGCCTTGTCTGGGAACTTCCAAACCCAATACAAAGAGGAAGAATCAGCAGATCTCTCTGTAGCTCCTGCTGAGTGGCCCCAGGCAATTGGCTGACTTTGCACCTATCTAGAGACCCAATAGCCAGTGTACCCAGTAGTCAGTGTCAGACCATACCAGATTACAACTCTATACATCCATAAGCAACACACTCAAGGGGAAGACTCAGTGAGCACCAAAGTGCCACTGAAGCAAGCCCCTCTCCGTAGAGGTGTCTCCTGCACAGCAGTTCTCCCACTGTAGTCACAGCTGGTCCTCACAGTCAATTGGCTTGGAGGTCAATTCCTCCCAGTGACACCACCAGCAATCAAGTCTCAACTACAACAAGACTATGAACACAACCCACACAGGGGTGCACCTAGAGTGTCCAGCTCAGGTGACTGGGGAGGTTGAGCCACTGGACCCCATAGGACACATACTACACAAGCCCATTCTACGAACTCAAGGAGACATAGCAGCTCTCCCCAATACATATAAATAAACACAGGAAAGCAGCCAAAATGTGGAGACAAAGAAAAATGTCACCAATGAAAGAAATGGAAGAAAACTACTGGATATAGAGTCCAAAACCACAGTTACGAGTATGAGTATAAGGCTACTCAAGAATCTTCTAGAAACCTCAAGGGACTTAGTGTGACTTCCAAGGATCTTAGTGAGAATACCAAACACCTGGAAAAAGACCAGTCAAAAATTAAGCATACACTGACTGAAATAAAGACTAATATACAAGGATTCAACAGTAGAGTAGAAGATTCTGAGAATGAAATCAACGATTTGAAATATGAGTAAGCAAAAAACACCCAACCAGAAGAGCAAAAAGAAATAATCAAGAGATATAAAGATAGTGTAGAGAGCTTCTGGAACAACTTCAAGCATACCAATATTCACATTATGGGGGTGCCAGAAGAAGAGAGAGGGCAAGATATTGAAAACCTATTTGAAGAAATAATAATGGAAAACTTCCCCTATCTGGTGAAAGAAATAGACTTATAAGTCCAGGAAGCACAGAGAGTCCTAAACAAGAGGAACCCAAAGAGAACCACACCAAGACACATCATAATTAAAATGCTAAGGGCTAAAGACAAAGGGAGAATCTTAAAAGCAGCAAGAGAAAAGCAATTAGTTACCTAAAAGGGAATGCCCATATGACTGTCAGCTGATTTCTTAATAGAAACTATGCAGGCCAGAAGGAAGTGGCAAGGAATATTCAAAGTGATGAATAGCAAGGACCTACAACCAAAATTGCTCTACCCAGCAAAGCTATCATTTAGAATTGAAGATCAGATAAAGAGCTTAACAGACACACACAAAAAAAGCTAAAGGAGTTCATCACCACCAAACCAGTATTATATGAAATGTTGAAGGGTATTCTTTAAGAAGAGGGAGAAGAAGAAGAAGAAGAAAAAATATATATATATATGAACAACAAAATGGCAACAAATACATACCTATCAACAATGGAATCTAAAAATCAAAATAAATTAGTAAGAAATCTAATGAACAGAATAAACTGGTGAATAAAATAGAATCAGAGGCAGGGAAATGGAAGAGACTGACCATCTCAGAGAGAAGGAGGGTGGGGGGATGGGAAGAGATTAAACAAAGATTTTATATCCATATATGCATTACCTATGGATACAGACAAGAGGGTGGCGAAGGCCTGGGGCGGGAACCAGGTGGAGGGAGGCAATGGGGGTGGGGAGGAAAGGACATCTGTAATCTCAACAATAAAGATTTAAAAAAAAAAGGTCAGTACTGAACTAGTATTCTCAAAGTATTGTCTGTGAGGTCAAAGCTATTTTCATAATATTAACATATTATTTGCCCTTTGTACTCTTATTTTTTAACAAGCGTACAGATGGAATGCAGAAGTAGAAATGAAGACTCAACTGTCTTCTATTAATCAGATTTGCAAAAATGTAAAACAATTCCACTTTCAGCTAAATTTATTTTGTAAAACATTCTTTCATAATGAATGTTACTTATAATGTAATAAATGTATTATTATTTTGATGAATTAATATTTTTTAGTTTTCTTAGTTTTAATTTTTAATATGATAAATATCAATAAATGCAATCTATTGATGCTGGATGAATTAATGGGCCAGATTTCTCAAACATGAGTGGAAATAAGGCTCTTGCAATATCTTCAGAAAATGAACTTTCTAAGATTTCATGGGAGGATGGGATCTGGAAAATTATTTTATGTTTGTGGAGGTACACTTCTCAGGTTCCAAGGTCCCATGCCCCTTAAGCCAGTCCTGGAAAAAGGTGCAACTGGGAGGTCAGTAAAGCCAGAAATAAGGCAAATGTCGAGAGTTTCTGCTCCATGTTGCAGCTAGGTGTAGTTCAGTATTTAGGCCAGATTAAAGTCTGGTAGTACATGTGTGGAGCTCCACATGGCCATGAGCCATGTGGCCGCAGGGGAATGTGTCCCTGCATAGGAGTTCCAGGAGCTAGGTGCCTTGGAGCCAAGAGAAAGTGGTTTCTTTGTTTAGAAGTTATATATTTAGATTTTATGCTTCTGTGCCTGTTTGCAGGTGTGATTGATAGGCAAGCATTTTCCCACATCACTCAGGTATAAGTCTAAACTGTCTTTGTCTAATCCCTTCTCCCATCAATCAGCAGGGAACAGACTTGGAGAGTGCTAAATCAGCTTTTTTACAAAGCTGTATCAAGGGCATGCCTATATTATCTGGTCCCCCCTTTCACGCCTTTCCTGTTAAATAATAACCAGGTTATTACAGGGCATCACTATGGGATTCTTCAATAATTTTTAAGAGTAATGGGAACCAAAGACCCAAAAGTTGGAGAACTGCTGATATCAACAAACAAACAAACAAACATACAAACAAAACAAGTAAGAGGTGCAAATTCTAGTCTCACCCTTTTCACATCTGTAAAAGGATTAGGATATAAAGGTATTCCATTTAAATATTTGAGCTGAAGTCATAACTTTTCTGGAATTTCTTTTCAAAATTCTAAATTTCTCAATAATTTTGAAACACTGCAATTTTATAGTATAAAATAGCCTTCAAAATAGGGTCAACTTCTGTAAAATGTAGAAGTAAGTGTATTTGATTTGTTTATTATGCTCCATCTGAATTCAGAAACTTATCACACAAGTTTGCAAGAATATCCTATCTAATAAAAGAGTAATATGCAAATTGACCATCACTTCAACACACAAGATGGCTGCCCCCATGTGGACACAAGATGGCCACCACAAGATGGCCAGCAGGAGAGGGCAGTTGGGAGGGACCAGGCCTGCAGGGGTGGGCAGTTAGGGGTGACCAGGCCTGCAGGGGAGGGTACTTGGGAGGGACTGGGCCTGCAAGGGAGGGCAGTTGGGGGCAATCAAGCCTGCAGGGGAGGGCAGTTAGGTGTGACCAGGCCAGCAGAGGAGGGAAGGTGGGGGCGACCAGGCCTGCAGGGGAGGGCAGTTAGGGGTGACCAGGACTGCAGGGGAGGTCACTTAGGGGCAATCAGGCTGGCAGGGGAGCAGTTAGGCATCAATCAGTCTGGCAAGGGAGTAGTTAGGGGGTGATCAGGCTGGCAGACAGAAGCGGTTAGGGGCCATCAGGAAGACAGGCAGGCGAGCAGTTGGGAGCCAGCAGTCCTGGGTTGTGAGAGGGATGTCTGACTGCCCATTTAGGATCGGGCCTAAATGGAAAGTTGGACATCCCTCGAGGGGTCCCAGATTGGAGAGGGTTCAGGCTAGGCTGAGGGACACACACACACCCTTGCACGAATTTCGTGCACTGGGCCTCTAGTACATAATTAAAACAAAAGTGAAAATAAAAATTGGAGACAAGACCAGGGAAGATACTTGTGTGTGTGTGTGTGCGTGCGCGTGTGTGCACACACACGAGTGTTCTCGTCATGGTCATGTAAAGATGGACCAGATATGTTACACATGATGTCTTCCTCTGTTTAGCCTCTTTTATGGTAAAAGAACTGCCCTCTGTAGGCCCTGATGAAAAGGTGACTATTTTCTTTTAGTATTTATTAATTGAACTGAGTTTGGGTGCTTCGCCAATGACTGGCTAGAGGGCTCATATGGACTAGCAGGGTCCTGGTGAGAAAAGATGTGTAGGCTGGTTAGATTCCTGCCTGAATTTGAACCTGGAAATATTAAGAGAGAAAGCCAGTGGTTAGAAAATGAAGCTGAAAGGTTACGTTAGAGAGAGGCTGAGATGACTACATGCAAGCTCCAGTTGTGAGGAAAAAGAAGCTGAGTTTTCAGAAAAGACTTGTTGGTTGAGAAAGGATAATAGATTGCATTTAGAGAAAAATACTGAGATGCAAGAAGAGAGGTCCTGAGCCTGCAAGAGAGAGCGGGGTGAATGCAGCTTCAGTGGCCAGTAGCTCTCCCACATGGCCTCTGTCTCTTTACAATAAACCCTCTCTTCTTCACTGGTTTGAGTTCCTGACAACCAAAAGAGCCTGAGTGAAACCTAGAATAGTACATGTATCCAGATTATAAAGACTAGCACAGGTTGTATGATTAAGACTTGAATTTGATTCTGAATTACCTGATAGCCAAGGCAAAAAGGAGACACAGTTAATTATGAAACTGTATAACAAAAAGAAAGCAGTGCCCAGCCAGTGTGGCTCAGTGGTTGAGCATCAACCTATGTATACACCAGGAGGTTACAGTTCTGTTTCCCAACCAGGGCATATGCCCAGGTTGCAAACTTGATCCCCAGTGTATGGCGAGCATGAGGCAGCTGATCAATGATTCTCTCTCATCATTGATGTTTCTATTGTGCGCGGGTCTATGCACCTCTGTCCTCCACAGCTCCTCTGGGTCTCAGTGTCCTTTTATCTTTCCTTCTAGTTGTAGAATTTCCACTCAGCCAGCTTTCTGGTGGTTCTGGACGATGTCCGCTCTGTCTTCCAGTTGCAGTTTTGAAATTGTTGTGCGAGGCAGCAGTATAGGTGTTTACCTATGCTGTCATCTTGGTTTCTCTGATAATTTAATGTTATCTATTTTTACCACAATTAAGACAATCAACCTCATGTAAATTAATAACTGTGAAAACAAAGCAATATATTTGGCAATATTCTGAACACCTTAAAGCAGATCAGAAATGGATATATATGGAAAAGTAAACTGAGAAATTTATCAATATGGCACCCCTCAAAAAGATTTTGGCTTTAGATCACTTTCTTTCATGGAGGCAGATGAAGAAAGAAGACCTCTATTCCCACCCAGAAATGTAGGACCTTTGAGTTCATGAAACTTTTTATGTTTGTATCTCCTCTCTTCAGTTTATGGCTTCGTGTAGGCATACATGTAAGAGTACCTGAATACTTTTGCTGGGCAGTTAAGCAGATGTCAACATTCCTTCCTTCATTCTTTAGTGTATTTGGGCTGAGTTAAGAGGTCTTGTTTAGTTTTTATATGACCTTGCTGATTGGTTTGTGATGTACTTTTTTTCTGAGAGGAGAAGAAAATCTATATAGAGACTCTAATTTAGTTTTCTTCATGAAACTTGGGTTTATCAAGCATTAAATCAATTTATATGCTCTGATATGTGACAAATATGACAAATAACCAGTAGTTAATAATCTAATTTTAAATTATATTTTTATTCCCCAAGTAGTGCTATATTTTAAGAATAAGAGATCATTAGCAAACTTTCAACTAAAGCAAGAAATTGAAAATTGATATGTATATTTTTTATGTGTAAAGGAATCATGGTTCTATTATTAGTATTCTTTAGGATCTATTTCATTGAATCTTAATAGGTGAGCAGGTAGACTTTGCTTAGAACTATGTAGCAGCATTCCTTTATTGTAAACTCAGAGTGAAGAGTCAGGGTAACCATGGGGATAGCAGAGGAGCTAAGCTTATTGCCTTTTAATTTACTTATTATTGACTAGAAGCCCAGTGCACGAATTTGTGCACCAGTGGGGTCCCTTGGCCTGGCCTGCAGGATTAGGCCAAAATTGGCTCTCCAACATCCCCTGAGGGGTCCCGGATTGCAAGAGGGTGCAGGCCAGGCCAGGGGACCCCACCGGTGCATGATTGAGGCCGGGGAGGGATGCAGGAGTTTGGCCAGCCAGGGAGAGACCACAGGAGGGCTCCAGGGCATGCCAGGCCTGTTTCACTCAGTCCTGTTTCACTCAGTTCCTATCGGCCAGACCCCAGCAGCAAGCTAACCTATCAGTTGGAGCATCTTCCCCCTAGTGGTCAGTGCATGTCATAGTGACTGATTGACTGGTCGACTCCTTGCCCCCTGGTGGTCAGTGCACATCATAGTGAACAGTTGAGCGGCCTTAACATATCACTAGCATATTACACTTTGATTGGTTGAACAGATTACTGGACACTTAGCATATTAGGCTTTTATTATATAGGATTGTTTAAAAGTTCTTATATTTTGCAGTGGTTGAATACTACTTTGAAAAGAGAAAGAGAGGGGAACAGATTGGTGGACACAGACACGGGAAGGGAAGGGAAGGGAAGGGAAGGGAAGGGAAGGGAAGGGAAGGGAAGGGGAAGGGAAGGGAGGAAGGGAAGGGAAGGGAAGGGAAGGGAAGGGAAGGGAGGAAGGGAAGGGAAGGGAGGAAGGAAGGAAGAGAGGAAGAAAGGGAAGGAGGGAGGGAGGGAGGAAGGAAAGGAAAGGAAAGAATAGAAGAAAGGAGAGGAAGGGAAGAAAGGAAGAAGAAGGAAAGAGAGGGAAAGAAGGAAGGAAGGGAGGGAGAGAGGAAAAGAAAGGAAGAAGGAAGGGAAGGGAGGAAAGGAAGGAAGGGATGAAAGAAAGAGAGAGAGAGGAAGGAAGGAAGGAAGGAAGGAAGGAAGGAAGGAAGGAAGGAAGGAAGGAAGGAAGGAAGGAAGGAAGGAAAGGAAAGGAAAGAAGAAAGGAGAGGAAGGGAAGAAAGGAAGAAGAAGGAAAGAGAGGGAAAGAAGGAAGGAAGGGAGGGAGAGAGGAAAAGAAAGGAAGAAGGAAGGGAAGGGAGGAAAGGAAGGAAGGGATGAAAGAAAGAGAGAGAGGAAGGAAGGAAGGAAGGAAGGAAGGAAAGAAGGAAGGAAGGAAGGAAGGAAAGGAAGGAAACGAAATGAA
Source organism: Corynorhinus townsendii (assembly GCA_026230045.1). Lineage (NCBI taxonomy): Eukaryota > Metazoa > Chordata > Mammalia > Chiroptera > Vespertilionidae > Corynorhinus > Corynorhinus townsendii. The sequence goes on from JAPDVU010000003.1 coordinate 94,010,665, forward strand.
ACTTGGCCCAGGTGGGGGCTGCTCTGTGGCCCTGGACTTTACTGTGCTCCTGTCTTGCATGGTTCCCTGGATCAAACCAGAGCTACACCACTGTACTATGTATCCTAGTCTTCTGTTCCATTACTTCCCTAGTTTCACAGAATAATCTAGGACATCTCTGGGAGTTTGTGATGGGTTAGACTCTAAGGATGACCTGAAAAGAAATCCATACCTTTCATTTGAGTGGAACATGAAGTACTGTCTTTCACCTTCTTACTTAGATTGAGAAAAAGCTGAATATCAACCTGACTCAGTTAAGATGACCTATACCATATAAGAGCTGTGTTATCTACTTGACAGATATAGTTTTATAAACCAAGAGGAAAGAATTGTTCTTGTGAAACACACAAGGGGGTTGAGGATGGCATGTGTATAAACAAGCACAAGTCTTGTATATTCTTCAATGGCAGAGCATGCCAGCAACTTTTCAGTATGATGTTGCCCAAATAAAATAATATTACCATCTGATTGACTTATTCTGCAGGACCTGGTTTTTATAAAAATCCAGAGACAGGAGCAATAGTGATAAACAGAATAATAAACACTAAAAATAAAGCCCACTTCTTTATTTATCTTTCTGAATCTGAAATTCAAGTAGACAAATTAGTAAAAATATTGAATATTTGAAAAGTATCGTCAAGTTTCATTAAATAGATATACAAATAGATCATGAACTTTGGATAAAAAGCATTTTCTCATATCTACAGAATATTTTCAAAATCATATCTTGACTATGAATACAATCTTTTCAATACTTTGAAAAGAGAAAGAGAGGGGAACAGATTGGTGGACACAGACAAGGAAAGGGAAGGGCTTTCTCAATATAAGCCAGTAACACTAGAAATTAGCTACAAAAGATAACCATAAATATAACTGCTTATAAATAAGAATTTTTTTTCTAAATAAATGTTAATTTAAAGAATATGAATAATATTTCTGTAATACAGTATTCCTTCCTTATCTGCAGAGGCTATGCTGCAAAACCCCCTGTGAATGCCGGAAACCACTAATAATACAAACCTGTGTATACTGTGTTTTTTCCTATGCATACATACCTGTGAAAAAATTGAATTTATAAATTAGGCACAAAAAGAGATTAACGGTAATAACTAATAAGAAAATAGAACAACTATAAAGATACTATAGTGAAAATTATGTGAATGTGTTCTCAAAATCTCTTATTGTACTGTACTCACCCTTCTTGTGATTACATAAGGTGACAGAATGTCTGCCTGATGAGACAAAATGAGGTGAATGAATAGGTGCAACACACACTGAGTTGATTGGCAAAATACTGAAATACAAAATAGAATTAGATGTAATTTTATGATGATGTTTGCTTTATACATTCTGGTTTTACCGAAACATGTTTATTCACTTAAAAATTTTCCTTTTGCTTAATATTTTTCTTCTGTTTTGTAGGAATTTATTTTATCAGAAGATTATAACAAGATGACTCCTGTGAAAAACTATCAAGGTAGGAATGAGAGCAGTGCTTTTATTTACCTGGACTTTGAAATGTTTCTTGATGGCTTCCACTGCCACAAGAGAGGCCTTACTTTAAAATAGTCAGGGGGAACAAAACTTTAGCAATTTGAAGTTAATGTTATCCCAGTTTTAGAAGTAAGATACTGAGGCCTAAAGAAGTAAGGTGACTTGCCTGTGGTCCTTTAGCTGGTAAAGTGCAGAGCCTGACCTGGTCAGTGTGACTCCAGAACCCACAGCCTTTGTCCTTTGTTTTCCTCCTAACAGTGCAGCAGGCATGGGGAGGGGGGCAGTGTTAGGGTGAGCTGCTTTACATGAGGCTCATTTCTTTTTTGGTTAAATGTTTTAAAAGGGTTTTAAAATGTTTTCAGAGGGTTTGTACTATCTAAGGGAGGGAATTGTGGTTGTATTGTATCTTCAACATTGATAGTGTACCACAAGCCATTTCTATCCTATGGATCAGGAATAGTTTTTGTTAAGGATTATCCAGACCAACAATGTCATGGGATCAGAACATTAGAGGTGGACCTTTTAACACTTAGAGGTCATTTCCTCCAAATCTCTTGATCTTGTTCATCCTGCATGGTCATCTAACATTTCCTCTAATACCTCCAGAGACATAGCAACCCATCCTGATTTGGGAAAATGCTGTGAATTACATTCTTTAGTTTTATATTTTGAACCAAAATTTATTTCCCTATAGATTTATTCTTTAATCTTTTCACATATTACTTATCAAATACTTGTTGATCACTTGTCAAGTATTTATTGAGTACCAGTCATTGTTCCAATAACTAAGGATTATAATAGTGAATAAGACATATGTATTATCTGTACTATCTGCCTATAATCCTAATATATAAAAACCCTGGGTCCATCACGACCGGAGGCTCGACCAACTGGAAGTCAGTCCTGCAGTCAGCACTGGGTTGCTGTGGCGACCTAGCACTGACTGCTATGGCAGCAGGCATGGTGACCCAGCGCTGACTGCTGAGGGGGCTGCGAAAGCAGGCCCGGAGAGAGGCCTGAAGAGAGAAGCAGGGTCTGATTCATAGCCTCTGTGGTAGCTGTTGATCAGTACTTGCCTCTCTTTCTCTCCAGGCCAGGCCACCAGCCGCACCTCCATTTCTCTCCAGGCCTCCACCAGGGCTGCTGATCAGCCCCACCTTTCTGATCAGGCCCCATCGATAGGCCCAGAGACGCTGACTGGCATAGAAACTGACCAGTCAGAACCAAATCTGGGTCAACTGTGAGGAGCCAATGGCTGCCTAGGAGGCGGGGCTTTTGGCACTGACTGGCATAGAAACTGACCAATCAGAACCAAATTGGCCAGCAAAGAAGGGCAGATGGGGGTGAGATCAGGCCTGCAGGGGAGGGCAGTTAGGGGTGATCAGGCAGGCAGAGACAGCTAGGGGCAATCAGGCTGGCAGGGACGGGCAGTTAGGGGTGACATCAGCATGGCAGGGGGCGAGATCAGGCCAGCAGGGGAGGGCCATTGAGGTCGAAATCAGACCAGCAGGGGAGGGCAATTGGGGGCAAGATCAGGCTGGCAGGGGAGGGCAGTTGGGGCTGAGATCAGGCCAGAGGGGAGGGCAGTTAGGGGTGATTGGTCAGGCAAAGGCAGTTAGGGTGAGATCAGGCCGGCAGGGGAGAGCAGTTGGCGGCAATATTGGGCTGTCAAGGGAGGACAGTTAGGGGCAATCAAGCAGGCCGGCAGAGGCAGTTAGGGGCGATCAGGCAGGCAGGTAGGCAGGTGAGCAGTTAGGAGCTAGTGGTCCCAGATTGCAAGATGGATGTCCGACTGCCAGTTTAGGCCCGATCCCACAGGGCCCCCGATTGAAGAGGGTGCAGGCTGGGGTGAGGGAACTGCTCCCCTCCGTGCACGAATTTTGTGCACTGGGCCACTAGTAGTTTATAATCATGTGGAGGATACAAACAGGTAAACTGACCATTAAAATGTTATGTGATATAAGGGAACATTTGAGGTCTTGCTCCCTGGCATATGTTGTCAGTTTGGCTCAAATAAACTCCTATAAAAATAATAATGTTAAGTGATAAGTGCTAAAATATTCCCCTATAGGTCTTTGCTCAGCCTATTAGAGCTACAAAAACTAAGTATATTCTCTCTTAAAAGAGCAATGAAAATTCCAACCCCTCTCCTTTTTATCCTTCTCTTTTCTAGCTGAAGCAATTTATATTTTTCTTTACATGACCTGAGTTTTTGTTCTTTAAATTTTTATTTTTTATTTTGGTCACAAATCTTGGGATATCATGTTGTACTATTGGGACCATTTTTTTAAAAGTGACACATTGTGGTGTGCAGTCTCTAAGATGTCTCCTAATGATTTTTGCCTCATGGTATTCATGCCCCTCTCCTTGAGTGTGGCTGGATCTAAAATATAGCAAGAATTGAATATTATTTCTGAGAATAGATTATAAAAAAAAACTGGGGCTTCCATCTTGCTTGTCCTCTCCTGCTCTCTTGCTTTCCTGTTCTGATGGAAGCCAACTGCCATGTTGTGAGCTGCTTTGAGGAGAAGCGCTGGTGGTAAGGAACTGAGTGGATGCCATGTCAACAGTCAGTAAGGAACTGAAGCCCTCCATTTAGCAGCCTATGAGGAACATAGTCATGTCAACAGCTGTGTTAGAGGGCTTAAAATCAGCTCCTCTTTTTATTAGGCTTTCAGATGAGAGCACAGCCCACACCTTGATTCCATTCTGTGAGAGACATTTCAGCAGAGACACCAAGATTTCTGATCCACAGAAATTCTCCTGAAATAACAAATGTTTACTGTTTTAAGCCACTAAGTTCTGGGTATAATTTGTTGCATAGTAGATAACTAATACACACATATAATGTGTTAAGTACAAAATCGTATTTCCTCCCTCTCCTGGGCATTGTTCTTCTAATATCAAGGGTAGCAGCCACTTTACACTGTTGAGCTCATGTGGAGCAGTCAAGTCATCCCCTCAACAGTTCTACTTGAGTTGTTATCACGCTGCATCTCCTATACTTTTGAAGTTGTTTCCTGTAGGGATTTTGTTATTTTTGTTTGTTTGTTTTTAGCTTAAATGCTTGACTTCACATTCTGTTATTCATCTCGTTTTATTTAGTCCATCTCTTAGCTTATCAAGATATTTTGAAATCCTGGTTGTTATTTAACTCCCACTTAGTTTTGTATTTTTCTAAACATATAATCATAAAATATATCATCCCTAAGTCTTTGTTAAAAATAGTGATTGGCCCCAAAGATGCACAAATGATGAGTATATCACTAAAAACCACTCTTCATGTGCCATTATTCTTTGGATCTCTTATATCCAACTTGTTTTATATACATCTAACTATAGCAAAAGATAGCTTATTTATTTTCATTTTGTTTACAAGGGGTTATAAAAAATTGACAACTAGATCACTGAAGAGACCCTTTCATCACAAACACCTAGAGAAATGGTAAAATGACACTTTTTGTTGTGCTTTTTTTTTCCTTTGGTTAATGTTCACCCAAAGATATTTTTTTCATTGATTTTTAGACAGAGTGGAAGGGAGGGAGACACAGAGATAAACATAGATGTTAGAGAAACACATCTATTGGTTGCCTCCCTCACATGCCCCGACGGGGCCTGGGGATCAAGCCTGCAATCAAGGTACATGCCCTTGATTGGAATTAAACTGGGAACCCTTAAGTCAGAGGGCTAACACTCCAATCACTAAGGCAAACCGGCTAGTGCTTGTTGCTCTTTTTAGTGCACTGCTCATGAAATAAACAAAAGGAATATTTCCATGCTCCAGAAGCACAGAGAAAACACAAAGGTCAGAGTGATATACGTATGACCTGACATTGCAGATGTCCTGGGGAGATAAAAAGAGCCCCAAATTGCTTGAAGCTTTTGTATGAGTGTTCAGTGAGGGACAAGAGATGAGGCCTAGGGCCTTAGTGAGATAGGAAATTGTAACTGAGATTTTCACATAAAGTTGAAATCCATAAAAGGAAATAATCTCATGAAATTGAGAGGAACAAAATCCTCCTAATATTGGCTTAGAAAACTACAGGGAAATTTATTCCTCATCTCAAATCTGGATAGAGGAGGAAAGACTCCCATGAAAAATCAAAATTTCAACTTTGAAGGTAAAAAACTTCTGATCTTAAAAGTTCTTATAAGAAAAAAAGTGTAATTATGTGATGTGATAGATGTTAACTAAATTTAGTGTGGTAATCATTTCACAATATATTTGTACAGTGGAACCTCGGTTCTCGACTTTAATTCGTTCCAGAAAGCTGTTCAAGAAGCGATTTGTTTGAAAACTGAATCATTTTTTCCCATTAGAAATAATGTAAATTGAATTAATTTGTTCCAGACCTGCACATGATTCCTTGTTTTAACCTTTTTTATATACAGTACATATCCAATGTATGTTTAATCTATAAACAAACACTTCTTTTGTTTAATTCTTTGTAGCCTTAAAGGAATCATTTTTAGCATTCATTCCAGGGGTATCTTTCAGGAGGTCAGTATGCAGCATCTTTGTTTTTTCACATATCATTGCCTTTAAAATGCTGTCACCTAACTGCTTTTCATTTATCCAAATCAACAACAGTTTTTTTTATCTCTTCAATTGCCTGTGATCATTGTTTCTTTCACACCTTTAACAATATTAGCATCTTGATGGCCTCTTTATGTTTTAAAATTGTGCTAATTGTCCATTTCACCAGCAACAAAAGCAAAAAAAAAACAAACACAAAACACAAAAATATTCACAGCACAATTTCCTGAGATGTTAACAACAGGAGGTAAACTGACTGTAGATAAACTGACTCTGGCATTCTTTCCTTTGTGGACTGAGAAATACTTATTGTCATGCTGATGTGTCAGCACAAATGAAAGGGTTGTCAGGTCAATAACTGAAGCGTGGTTCAACAACCAGACATTTTTTCTGTGAACAACTTGGTCAAGAACTGAATTGTTCAACATGGGATATGTTTGAGAACTGAGGTTTGACTGTATGTCAAATTATTATGTTATACACCATAAATTAAGACAATTGTTATATGTAACTTTATAAAATGTTTTTGGATTTAGAGTACAAATTTAAAACAATCATGTGGTGCTGGGAGCTCCAAATTAAGATTTAACATAAAAATTGTGCCAAGAATCCTATATATTAAAAGGGTAATATGCAAACTGACTGAACAACAGAACAACCAGTCGCTGGAACAACCGGTCTTGATGATGCACACTGACCACCAGGAGCTGCCCCCTGGTGGTCAGTGCACTCCCACAGGGGGAGCTCCTCTCAGCCACAAGCCAGGCTGACAGCTGGCGAGTGGGACCCTCTCTTGCCTCCGCAGCAGCACAAGTATGTCCAACTGTGGCTTAGGCCCGCTCCTTACACGGGCCTAAGCTGTCAGTCAGACATCCCCCGAGGGCTCCCAGACTGTGATAGGGCACAGGCCAACCTGAAGGGACCCCCCACACCCACACCCCCATTGCACAAAATTTCGTGTACCAGGCCTCTAGTCTTAAATAATGATCAACAATCTGAAGAAGACCATTTCATCTTTTAAAAGATTTTTTAAAATCAGACAAGGTGGAGAAACTGGAAGGAAATTATAAGCCTATAAAAAAAATAGGTAGAACTTTTAGATATAAAAAAAAATTAGTGGGTAGACTAGACATAGAGTAAATTCGTGAAATGGTAGATTTGATATTGGTGGAACAACATCTTTAAAGTACTGAAAAAACAAAATTGCCAACATAGAATTCTAGACCCGGTATAAGTATCTTCAAAAATAGAAGTGAAATAAAAATTTTTCCAGACATACAAACTCTGAAAGAATTTTTCATTCATTGACCTGCACTGAAAGAAATGTTAAAGGAAAAAAGGAAGGGATGTCAAAGGAAAATAAGGATCTAAACAAAAGAATGAAGAAAGAGCACCAAACATGGTAAGAATTTAATAAGAACTGTAGTTGGCCCTAGATATTCACAGGAGTAATGATTGCAGGACTTACCCGATGATACCAAAATCTGCAGGTGCTCAAGTCCCTTACATAAAAAGGGATAGAACAATGAACACAGTTTTCATATCAAAAATACTGTTTTGACTAGTGGCTGCTTGACTCCACACATATAAATAAAACCCATGAATACGGAGGGCTGACTGTATTTATTGAAAAAATTCCACATATATATAAGTGAACCATGCAGTTCAAACCCATTTGCTTAAGAGTCAACTATATATGATCTTTTTTATTATTATTTAAATTTCTTTAAAAGACAACTGGCTGTTTAACTAAAAATAATGACAAAGTAGCATGATGTTCATAACACTATATATGTAAAATTTATATGTATGACAATAGTAGTATAAATGCCAAGAGGTGGAGAGAAATGGAAGTATACTATTGTCAGGTTCTTATGCTATACATAAAGTGATATAATATCACTTGAAGGAAGACTATAAGTTAAAGATATATACTACTTTATTCTAACTACTTAATTCTAACACAACCAATAAAATAACAAATCAAAATGTTAGAACTACTAAGCCAACCAAAGAAATAAAACAGAATCCTATGATAATTCTCAGTTACTCATGGAAAAAAACAATAAGAGGGAAAGGGGAAAAGAACAGATGGGAAAATAGAAAACTAGTAGTAAGATGATAAATTTAAACCTAACAAGTTAACAGTAATCACATTAAATGTGTATGGTCTAAAGCCAATTAAAAGGCAGAGGCCATCAGATATTGTAAAAAAAGGAAGACCCAAATATAAACTACCTACAAGAAATGCACTTGAGCTGTAATAACAAATAAGTTAAAAGTAAAATGATGGAAGAAGACCATGCAAACACTAGTCAAAAGAAATCTGGAGTGGATCAGCTCTGTTAGTATTAGTCAAAGTAGATTTCAGAGCAAAGAATACTACCAGAGAAAAAGAAGATCATTTCATAATGATAAAGTGCTCAATCCCTCAGGAGGGCTAACAATCCTAAATGTTTATGCACCCAATTATCATAGCTTTGAATTTTTCAAGTAAAACCTGATATAGCCCTAGCCGGTTTGGCTCAGTGGATATAGCATCGGCCTGCGGACTGAAGGTCCCGGGTTCAATTCCGGTCAGAAGCACATGCTCAGGTAGCGGGCTCAGTCCCCAGTAGGGGGTGTGCAGGAGGCAGCTGATCAATGATTCTCTCTCATCATTGATGCTTCTATCATTCTCTCCCTCTCCCTTCCTCTCTGAAATCAATAAAAATAATGAATTAATAAATAGATAGATAATAAAAATATTTTTAAAAACTGATCTAACTTTAGGAGGAAAAATAGGTGCATTCATAATTATAGTCAAACTTTAATACTTCTCTCAATAATTTATTGAACATATCAATAATTGATAGAATAAACATGCAGGAAATCAATAAGTTATAGAAGACTTGAACAACACATCAATGTTTTCATGACATCTGTGGAACATCCCATTTAACTGAAACAAAATATATATTCTTTTCAAATGTGTGCATAGAACATTTCAAGGTAGGCCATATTCTGGGCCATAAGACAAGTCTCAATAAATTTGGAAGACTTCAAGCCTTGCAAGGTTTGTTCTTTGATCAAAATGGAATTAAAGTAGAGTCAATAATAGATCTCTGGAAAATCCCCAAATCCCAAGGAAGCTAATAACCCACATCTAAATAATCCATGGGCTACAGAAAAAAAAATCATAAGAGAAATCAGAAAGTATTTTGTACTGAGTGAACATGAAAACACAGTGTATCAGAATTCATGGGATGCTGCTAAAGGGGAAATTTACAGCATTAAACATCCATCTTAGAAGAGAAGAGGGTCTCAAAGCAGTGACCTCAGCTTCTACATCAAGAAACCAGAAAGAGAAAAAAAAAGGAAATCTAAGCTGAAGCAGAAGAGAGATCATGTCAGAAGTTCATGAAATAGAAGGCAGAAAATAGAGAAAAGACAATGACACCAAAAGCTGTGGGGTTTTTTGTCTGTCTGATTTTTGTTTTCTCAAATCAATACATGGCTTTTATTGCATCTTTAAAATATCATAATAGCCCTGGCCACTGTGGTTCAGTTGTTAGAGTGTCAGCCCAGGCTCCGAAAGGTTGCTAGCTTGATTCCTCATCAAGGGTGCATCCCTGGGTTGCAGTTTTAATACCCAGTCCCTGTTGGGTGTGTGCAGGAGGCAGCCAATTGATGTGTCTCTCTCACATCAATGTCTCCTCTACTCTCCTCTCCCCTCTCCCCTCCTCCCCTCTCCCCTCTCCCCCTTCTCTCTCCCCTCTCCCTTTCTCTCTCCCTCTTTCTCTCCCTCCCTTCCACTCTCTCTAAAAAATCACTAGAAAAATATCCTGCAGTGAGGATTAACAAAATATATATGTCACAAATAAGTCTGAGGAATCATTCGGCATCTTGCTGGTGCTGTAGCTGGACAACTTAGATCTTATTCATCAGCCTGCTGAACTGTTCCTTTTTCAGAAATGTGCATATCATCCAAAAATTTTCTGATATCCTTGTTTTTAACTGTTGAAGCTTGCTCAATCAAAGCAGCTGAAGTTCTCACAAGTTCAGTGTTGTTCCTTCAAGTATTAACTCATCTTTCTAGGCTTGAGAGATTGACCAAGCAATGCCTGACCTCATTTGAACCCTATGGTTGTATTTTTCACCCAAGAAATTTCTTATTTCAACAAGAGAACCATTTTCCTGAATAACAATTTTGATGGGGAAGTGAGCATACACAGACCTCATCTTGTAATGGAAGCCCATGATCATGTTCTGTCCATGACTGCAGATAGTGTGAATGGTGGCCAGTTCCTTTCTGTTTGCCCACCATTTGTCAATCCGGAGCCTCTTCTTTTTCCTTCCAAGGAGATTGAGTTCTACATTGATGTGATTGAAGTCCCTCCACAGTAACTGTGCATCCCTTCAGAGTGATGGTGACATTTTCTGAAATGTGCATCCTTTCAGAGTGATGGTGACATTTTCTGAAATGTAGACAGTTGGATTGCTGAGAATGGTTTTTATCCTCGCAGTAGATGAGGCAAAGCTAAGCTGTGTTTTTGTTTTGAGAAGATAGATAAAAGTGATAAATCTCTAGTCAGACTTACCAGAGAGAGAGATAGAGACAATACAAATTACCAATATTACGAATGAGAGAAGTAATACTATTATACACTAGAGGCCTGGTGCACGAAACTTGTGCACTGGGAGAGGGGTATCCCTCAGCCCAGCCTGCACCTTCTCCAATCTGGGACTCCACAGGGATCGGGCCTAAACAGGCAGGCAGACATCCCTCTCACAATCCAAGACTGCTGGCTCCCAACCACTCACCTGCCTGCCTGCTTAATTGTCCCTAACTGCTTCTGCCTGCCAGCCTGATCACCCCCTAACCACTCCCCTGATAGCCTGATCGACACCTAACTGCTCCCCTGCCGGCCCAGTTGCCCCCAACTGCCCTCCCCTGCTGGCTCAGTCACCCCCAACTGCCCCCCATGCTGACCCAGTCGCCCCCAACAGCCCTCCCCTGCTGGCTCGGTCGCCCCCAACTGCCCCCCCTGCTGGCCCAGTTGCCCCCAACTGCCCTCCCCTGCTGGCTTGGTCACCCCCAACTGCCCCCCATGCTGACCCAGTCGCCCCCAACTGCCCTCCCCTGATGGCCTGGTAACCCCTTACTGCCCTCCCCTGCTGGCCATCTTGTGGCAGCCATCTTGTGATAACATAGGGGCAGCCATCTTGTGATGACATGGGGCAGCCATCTTTTGACCACATGGGGGCAGTCATCTTGTGACCACATGGGGGTGGCCATCTTGTGACCACATGGGGGCAGCCATCTTGTGTGAGGATATGATGGTCAATTTGCATATTACCTCTTTATTATATAGGATTCTAGGGATATTTAAAGGAAAATAAGGAATATTATGAACAACTTTATACTAATAAATTTTACAACTTACATGAAATGAACAAATCTTTGAAAGTAGAAACTTCTACAGTCACTCAAGAAGAAATAGATAATCCTAATAGTCCTATATCTAGTAAAGAAATTGACTCTATGATTAAAATCTTCCCACAAGGTAAACTCTTGGCCCAGATGGCTTTACTGGTGAATTTTGCCAAACAAGGAAGAAACAATACAAACTCTGAGAAATTGAAGAAATAAAAGAGTTTTTAACTCATTTTATGAATTCAGCATTAACTGATACTAAAACTAGACAGAGACAGTTAAAGAAATCTGCAGACCAATGTCCCCCATGAAAATAGATATAAGAAATTTAACCAAAATGTTAGCAAATCAAATTCAGCTACATGTGAAAAGGATAGTACATCACAACCAAGTGAGGTTTTCCCAGGTTTACACCCAAAGAAATGAAAACAGGGACTCAAACAGATATTTATATACCCATGTGCATAGCAGCATTATTCATAATATCCAAACAGTGGAAGAAAATGTGCTATATACATGTAAAGGAATTTTGACATGCACTACAACATGGATGAACGAAGACATGTGCTAAGTGAAATAAGCCAGTCACAAAAAGACAAATATGGTATGATACCACTTATATGAGGTACCTAGAATAGTCAAAATTGTAAAGGCAGGAAGTAGAATGGTGGTTGACAGGGGCTGGAGGAAAGTAAATGGGGAATTAGTGCTTAATGAGTACAGAGTTTCTATTTGGGAATATGAGAAAGTTCTGGAGAGTAGATGGTGGTAATGATTATACAATAATGTAAATGTATTTAATCACACAGCATTGTACACTTAAAAAATAATTAAAATGGTAAATTATATGTTTTATTTTACCAAAGTAAAAAAGAGATTGCATATATAAAATTTCTTAGTACAACACCTGAAACATAGTTCATCGGTTCATAAATATTAATTCCTCTCAAAAAAGGTTGAGGGGGAACTAGTGTTGACAAAGATGTGTATAAATTGAGACCCTTATGCACTGTTGGTGGGGATGTAAAATGATGTAGCCACTTTGGTAAATAGTTTGTCAGTTTCTGAAAGAGTTAAACATAGTTACCTTGTAACATAGTATGTATACTCTAGTTATACAGGGGTTGGCAAAAGTAGGTTTATAGTTGTTCATAATAAATAATACAGTGATTAATAAGTAATAATACAAGAATAAACTCAGTTTCGTGTACTTACAACTGTAAACTACTTTTGCCCACTCCTGTATACTCACAAGAATTGAAAGCCTGTATTCACACAAAAACTTGTACACAAATATTCATAGCAACATTATTCATAATAGCCAAAAAGTGAAAACAGCCAAAATTTTCATTGTGGTGAATGGATAAATAAAAATTTTCATCATGGTATATTGATAAAATGAATTATTATTTGGCCATCAAAATAGGAAGGAAGTACTGTTACATGCTATAATATGGAGGAACTTGAAACTAAACACAAAAGACCATATATTGTATGATTACATTTATATCCTATCTAATAAAAGAATAATATGCAAATTGACCATCACTCCAACACACAAGATGGCCACCCCCATGTGGTCAAAGATGGCCACCACAAGATGGCTGTCAGGGGAGGGCAGTTAGGGGCGATCAGGCCTGCAGGGGAGGACAGTTGGGGGGGACCAGGCCTGCAGGGTAGGAAAGTTAGGGGTGACCAGGCCAACAGGGGAGGGCAGTTAGGGGCAATTTGGCAGGCAGGGGAGCAGTTAGGCATCAATCAGGCTACCAGGGGAGTAGTTAGGGGGTGATCAGGCTGGCAGGCAGAAGCGGTTAGGGGCAATCAGGCAGGCAGGCAGGTGAACGGTTGCAAGCCAGCAGTCCTGGATTGTGAGAGGGATGTCCAGTTGGAGAGGGTGCAGGCTGGGCTGAAGGACACACCCTCCCCCTCACCCTTCCCATGCACGAATTTCATGCACTGGGCCTCTAGTAAAATAATAAAAAAAAAATATGAGAACCCATAGAGACAGGAAGTAAATTAATGGTTTTCCAGGTATGGGAGAAGAGGAAATTGAGGATATGGGTTTATTTTAGGCAGAGGGTGATGTTCTGGGAAATTTTTCATGATGACCATACAACATTGTGAATATACTACAGACCACTGAATGGTTTAAATGGCGAATTCTATATTATGCGAAATTTATCTCAATAAACAGACATTGCAAGAAAGGAAGACTACAGTCCCAGTATCTCTCAAGAAAAATCCTCAAAAAAAAAAAAACAAAAACTAGTAAATTCAATAATATATAAAGAGAATTATACACCATGACCAAGTAGGATTTATTCCAGATATTCAAGGCTGGTTCAGCATTTGAAAATTAGTGTAATCCATTCCATCAAAAAGCTAAAGAAGAAAAAATAATATGATCATATCAACTGATGCAGAAAAAGCATTTGATAAAACTGACATCCATTCATGATAAAAAACAAAACAAAAAAAAACCTCAGCAAATTACAAATAGAGGGGAACTTCCTCAGCTTGATAAAGAGACATGGACAAAAAAACAACAACAAAAAACAGACCTATAGTTAACATCATACTTGTGAGAAACAAGGCGCTTTCCCTTCAAATCAGGATCAAGGCAAAGATGTCTTTTCTCACCACTGCCATTCAAGAAGTATAGGCTTCAAGCCCAGGTTTCTGAAGCTTAATGATATGTATGGACCTTTAAAGGATTTCTTTTTGAATAAAATAATTCTGCCACCCTAAAAAGAGTATGGGTTTGATTTTGGTGGTTTGTTTTTTGTTTCTTTTTCAGAGTCATAGCCTGACACAGAGAAAGAAAACCAACTTGGCCGAGAGACTAGGGTTTTAATTCCACCTTCGTCACTCATTGGTTGTCTACCTTTGAACAAGTCACTGAACTCTTCTTTCTCCTCTGGCACTTGATGGCAACTCAGAGGACTAACATCCCTCCCCCCAGTTCCCCTTACCTTGTGGGCCACTGTCATCCCTTTGGACTTAGAAAGTAAGAAATAGGAGGTCAAAGGTCCCTTCATGAGAAAAAGGGGCAAAGTGCTGGGAGCCATGTTCTGCCTAAAATAGATGCAGGTACACTTGGACCCATTAGAGCAGTGGTTGCCAACCAGTGGTCCGTGAGGTCCGAAAGGTTGGTGACCACTGCATTAGAAAGTTTGCTTTTATCCCATTAAAAGCAAACTCTCTTGTTTGAGACTTGGTGGAACTTAATTAGACATCTGATGACACAGACATGACAAAAATCTTCAGAGTTTCTCCAGGAAGTCACTCTTTTAGTTAAAGATGTTTTATCTTGATTGTGGCTGTTACTCTGAAAGGCAGACCTTTACTGTAGAGAAGTCAGGATATTGCTTCTATACCTTTTTTGTATCCCTTTAGATTCTCATGCTTCAAATACCAAATTTTAAAACATCAGGCATTTGGTGAAATTACTGTCCTGTGGGTATTCACTCTGGTTCTGAGTGTATTGTTCGGGAGTCAATCTAAAAGGGCCATCTTTCCAGGGCTAAGTAATGTCTGTAAAATGAGGCAACCCCCCACTCTAGCAGGGTCACTATGACTGAGATAATATATTTAAGTACCTGGTACTTGTTAGACACACAGAAACGGGCAGCGTATCAAATGGGAAACTGCTGTCTTCTCCGTCATTACATCACACCTGTGATCAGTCTACTCTCGCTCACCAGACTGGACCAAGTAGGCCCAGGTTCCAGGATGTTAATCTCTGTTTATTCCAGTCAGCTCTGTTCAGTGGCCACAGACCCCTCTTCCTTACCCTCTGGGATTGTATATTTTTAAGCAAATATTTTTACTGATTTTATTTGTTAATTGTGAAGCCACTAGACCTTGGTCAAAATACTGAACTGTATTGGGCCTCAGTTCCCCAGGGAGATGGAGTGAATGACGTGAGTGGTTTCTTCTAACTCTGAAGTTGTGTGATGAAATGATTCTATGATGTTGTTGCTCTTGTGTATGAGCAACCCTGGGAATTATGTTCTCATTATCACATATATGTACTTTGACAGGGGATATTTCATTCACTTTTATTTAGCACTTGGGCCTAATTCTGCCCTCCATTCCAAGTGTTTGATTTCTTACAGACAGTTGATCTAGAACTTTGTTGTATATTTATAAGCCAGACTTCATCATATAAGAATGGGGACGTGCCCCTTTACAGTGGCATGCCCTCACTGCTGCTGAGAACCCCTTTTCTACCTGTGTTAACTTGTTCTGGGAGGGGAGAAGAGAACAATGCCTCTCTGTGGGCCATGCTTTACAGCCTCCTGTAGGATACTTTATGGGTTGTTTTCTTGCCTCTTGGTTTTCAGCACATCAGAGCAGAGTGACGATGATCCTGTTTGTCCTGGAGCTGGAGTGGGTGCTGAGCACTGGACAAGATAAGCAATTTGCCTGGCACTGCTCTGAGAGTGGGCAACGCCTGGGAGGTTATCGCACCAGTGCT
This sequence comes from Corynorhinus townsendii, assembly GCA_026230045.1. Lineage (NCBI taxonomy): Eukaryota > Metazoa > Chordata > Mammalia > Chiroptera > Vespertilionidae > Corynorhinus > Corynorhinus townsendii. The sequence goes on from JAPDVU010000003.1 coordinate 94,026,631, forward strand.
GTGGCCTTGAGCCTGCAGTATCCTTTGCTGGAGAAAATTCCTTGGTGGGAACTTAGCTGCTGACTTATTTCTTTCAAGAAAATTTGGGGGATGTGCAACTGGAAAGTTTTTTATTTGCTGACTTACCCTGCTGATTAAGATACTCATAGACTTTTCTAATGAACAAATCCTTATGTAGGAGGAGTAAAGTGAGCTTAGTTCACCTAAAGTAAGTAGGTTGTGATCTACTATGATCCAAAGCCTGACATCTAGTAGAACACAGCCCGGATTGTGAGTCTCAGCTGTCACAAGCAATTGCAGAACATGGGGATAAAACCATCATTGAAATACAGTCTTTTATTTTTGTACAGAAGTAATTTACACATAGATACTAAGGTTATGAACATGCCCATTGGTGCCTGGCAGAAGAACCACAGTATTCCTATTCATTTAAAAAATTTTTGAGAGGCTACCGTGCCAGGACTTGAGTAGCTCAGCTGGTATCTATTGTCTTTGTTACAGGTCCAAGACTTTTCCAGAATATGTAGAATGGTATTATTTCTGTCTCCGAAACCTCAGGACCCATGTGCTCAGTGTGAACACCTGCTAATGCTGAGTAATCCTCACATCTGGGCTCCAGCAAGCACAGGCTTAATAAGTTTGGATGATGCTACCGTTGTAAGGAATAAAGAACCCTGCCTTTGATTTAAAAGGCGTAGAACTCTTTTCACCTTCTGGCAAATAAGAAAATAGGTGAGAACAGATCACTTGTCAGCCAAAGCAGGAAGAAATAGTAAGACTTGCTTTCAGATTTTCACCTTATTTGTAAACTTGCTTATTCAGCAATTCTCAACAGTCAGAAGAAATACTTTACTGTTTCTTTGCAGTAGCTGTATTTTTGTGTGTATGGAGTAATGTCACTTATTTTTCCTCACTGGAAGGGCAAGCTGAAGAAATTAAGAATAGCTTTCATAGAAGGTTGTAAAATGGCAAATTACCAAGAAGACCAGAAGCAAGGACAATAAGAAATAAAGAGCAGAATCAACTTATCTTTGAGAGGGTGGTACCACCTGTTAATAAAAGAAATTCCAGAGTTTACTTTTTAAAGTAAATTAATTGGCATGAATTCTCTTGCCAATACATCAGTGATTTCTTATAGTGTTAAAGCTGAAAGAGCCTGAGATCATCCAGTCCAATGCCTCATTTCCCAGATGAGTCAGCTGAAGCCTAGGAATCGTCATGAGCCCTATGTGTGGCCACCCAGCTGGGATATAGGAAAATCACCGCTAAAACCTAGATTCTGCTTGGACTGCTGTTTTTCCCCATCATACTGCATTACTCTTTTGAGAACAGAACTAATGGTACCAATATAATTTGTTCTTAATATGCTGGCTTCTCTATTACTAGCCACACCTAGTGTGTTCTATATCACTAACCAAGCCAGGGAGTACAGAAATATAAAGATCTTGCCCTTAAGAAGTTTTTTACTGATTTTAGAGAGGGAGGGGAAGGGAAAGAGAAACATCAGTATGAGAGAAAAACATCTATCCACTGCCTCCTGCACACCCCCTTTTGAGGATTGAGCTGCAAGCTGACTGGGAATCAGTGCACGGGATGATGCTCAACCAAGCCACACGGGCCAGGGCTAGTTTACTTTTTAAACTATTTTAAAATGAAACACAAAAACACAGAATTAAACTTGACTTGACTTTGGTAGTCTTTGTCCCTTGTTTTTTTACTGTTTTCTTTGGCCACAAACATGTGGTTTTATCAAGCAAAGTGTGTGTGTGTGTGTGTGTGTGTGTGTGTGTGTGTGTGTGTGTATGAAAGCCTGTGGCTTCATTTTCCAGTATCCATGACTATCCAGTCTAATCTTGCTATTAAGGTGGAAGGGAATTGCAGTACTACAGACAGGCAGACCTTTGCAGAATATTCCGTTACCTCCACCAGCTCTGCCTCTCTGGCTCCAATTTTGGAGCCACAGTGCCAGCCAGCTCTTACTCCTAGGAGCATATCATTCCTGATAATTTTCCAGTGCTGCACATTGATGGCATAACAGCACTACCTTTGCCAGAGTAACTCTTCTTTTAGGCCTCTTATTGGAAAGTTAATATGCAGTGAAGTAGAGGGATAAAAGAAGACACAGAATGACCAGTTTACAAACTGAATTCTTTCTGAATAACTTCAAAATCTTTTATTCTGTTGGCTAAAGATCTGAATCTTCAGATATTAAATGGTCTAAATAATAATAATAATGCAGAGAAGGATAGAAAAAGAATAATTTACATTTGCAGTCCCTGAGGGCTTATATAGTGTTTCTATTTAATGTTACTTTGTTCACCAGGAATACAGTAAGGTAAAGTAAAAACAAAAAAAGAACTAATTCTCAATTTTCATAATGAAGAAACTAAAGGCTCAGAGAGGCTCAGATAGCTTACGTGACTCTCCGAGGTCACATGACTGTTACCTGAGAACCAGGAATAGAATTTGAGTTTGATAATCTTTTAGCTACTTCTCTGCATAACAGGATACAGTAGAATGGAACTATTTCTCAGAAGTCCCATGGCAGTTGAAATTAGAAAATAGAACTGTGTCCCTCCCCACTTCATATTCCATAAATTTGTCAATACTCTATCCAGCCTCACCTTTCAATCCTGTCATTTGGCCATTTTTTTAATCACATTTTTCACAAAATAGTTAAGATACTCTTCATTTTAACATTCTGTTGATGTTGGAGATATTTTCAAGATGTCACCCTACATAGTGAAATATCTTTCCACCAGGTAGTCTCTTAGATCTATTCCTATTCTGGGAAAGAGTACTGCAAAGCTATTAAGGTCATCTTGGTTTTCATATTTCCTCATATCATATTTAATGCCAATCAATCTGGCTTTGAGGTTGTACTATAATTTTATTTCAGCCCTCTTCCAAATAGCTTTTGTTGCGTTCATATTTTTTAAAGAAAATTTTATTATTTACCTACAATAGTAAAGACTGCTGGACATTTAGTCTTTTTATAAAAAATCTTTGTTCTTATAATCAATCAAGATAAATATAAATGATCTTATTTTGTATAAATTTTTTTTTTATCCTCACCTGAAGACATGCCTTTTTTTTTTTTTTCTCATTCTTTAGAGAGAAACAAAGGAAGGGGGTAAAGAGAGAGAGAGAAAAAAACATTGATGTGAGAGTGAGACATCGATCATTGCCTCCTGCACTTGCCCCCAACTGGGGATTGAACTCAAGACCTTTCAGTGCATGGGAAAGCACTCAACAAATTGAGCCACCCCAGCCAGGGTTATCTATACTAATAAAAAGGTGATATGCTAATTAGGGCAAACATCTTCTGGACGACCTTCTGGATGTCCTTCTGGACAAAGCCGCAGCGGCTGCGAGGGCTGAGGTACAGCTGCAAAGGGCCCAGGCTCAGGCCAGCAGTGGCAGCAGCAGAGGGGTAATGGGGGTGGTGCCTTCCCCTGATCCTCCAGGTTGCCTCCCATACAGGGAGGCCATACTGCAACTTAGGTCCGGGGCTGAAGTAGAGGCAGTTAGGGGCTATCAGGCAGGCGGGGGGGGGGGGCAAGTTAGGGTCAATCAGGCCAGCAGGGGGGCAAGGTAGGGGCGATCAGGCAGAGGCAGTTAGGGGCAATCAGACAGGCAGGAAGAGGGGTTAGAGGCGATCAGGCAGGCAGGCACGCAGACAAACAGTTAGGAGCCAATGGTCCCGGATTGTGAGAGGGATGTCCCACATTGGAGAAGGTGCAGGCCAGGCTGAGAGACCCCCCTCCCATGCCCGAATTTTGTGCACTGGGCCTCTAGTTTCATATAAATCATAATAGAGTTTCATATATATATATATATATATATACATATATATATATATACATATATACTTGTTTGTAGAATATAACTTTTCTTTTTTTTAATACATCTTTATTCAGATTATTACAATTGTTTCTGCTTTTTCCCCCCATAGCTCCCCTCCACCCAGTTGCCACCCCACCTTCTGCCCTTACCTCCCCCCGACTGTCCTCATCCATAAGTGTGCGATTTTTGTCCAGTCTCTTCCTGCACCCCCCCATACCCTTTCCCCCTGAGAATTATCAGTCCACTCCCTTTCTCTACCCCTGATTCTATTATATTCACCAGTTTATTCTGTTCCTCAGGTTTTTAATTCGCTTGATTTTTAGGTTCACTTGTTGACAGATATGTATCTGTTGTTCATAATTTTTATCTTTACTTTTTTCTTCTTCCTCTTCTTAAAGAATACCTTTCAGCATTTTGTATAATACTGGTTTGGTGGTGATGAACTCCTTTAGCTTTTTCTTATCTGTGAAGCTCTTTATCTGACCTTCTATTCTGAATGATAGCTTTGCTGGGTAGAGTAATCTTGGTTGTAGGTTCTTGCTATTCATCACTTTGAATATTTCTTGCCACTCCCATCTGGCCTGCATAGTTTCTGTTGAGAAATCAGCTGACAGTCATATGGGTGCTCCCTTGTAGGTAATTAACTGTTTTTCTCTTGCTGCTTTTAATATTCTCTCTTTGTCTTTTGCTCTTGGCATTTTAATTATGACGTGTCTTGGTGTGGTCCTCTTTGGATTCCTTTGTTTTTGGGGCTCTGTGAGCTTCCTGGACTTGTAAGTCTATTTTTTTCACCAGGTGGGGGAAGTTTTCAGTCATTATTTCTTCAAATAGGTTTTCAGTATCTTGCTCTCTCTCTTCTTCTGGCACCCCCATAATTCAGATGTTGGTACGCTTGAAGTTGTCCCAGAGGATCCTTACACTATCTTCATAGTTTTGGATTCTTTCTTCTTTTTGCTTTCCTGGCTGAGTGTTTTTTCTTTCTTTGTATTTCAATTCTTTCACTTGATTCTTGTGTTCCTCTAGTCTGTTTTTGGGTCTCTGTATAATATTTTTTATTTCAGTCAGTGTATATTTAATTTCTAGTTGGTCCTTTTTCATATCTTCGAGGGTCTCATTATATTTATCAGCCTTTTCTAGGATATTCTTGAAAAGCCTTATAACCGTGGTTTTGAATTCTATATCCAGTCATTTGTTTCCCTCCATTTCTTTCGTTTGTGATCTGTTTCTTTGTCGCCACATTTTCACTGCTTCCCTGAGTTGGTAGGGTAGCTTTGTGTGCTAGGTTTCCTATATGGCCCAGTGGGTTGGCCTCCCAGTTACCTGAGGTGGACACTCTTAGTGCACCCCTTTGTGGACTGTGTGTACAGCCTTGTTGTAGTTAAGTCTTGATTGTTGTTGGTATCACTGGGAGGAATTGACCTCCAGGCCAACTGGCTATGAGGATCAGATGTGTCTATGCTGGGAGAAGTTCGGTGCTGGAGACAGCCTTATAGGATTAGACTTGCCAAATTGCAAAAGCCTCTGTGTTCAGCTTGGATGGGGTGGAGTCTCAGGGCAGAGCAGACAGTCTTGGCTTCCTGTCAGCCCTGCCCTTGCACGCGTGCGCCTCCAGACCTCTGTCTTCCCCACCTCCCGAGCCTCCGCCCGAGAGTCCGGATTCCCCTCGCAAGAGAGTGGGTCCCCAGGGGCTCACCTGAACTGGGGTTCAGTGCAATCAGAACTGGGGTTCAGTGCAGTCAGGAGCTTCCGACTCCCTTCTGCTAGGGAAAGCCTGTGGCAACCTCTGCAGTCTTTGTGCGCACTCGCATGTGCGCCTCCAGACCCCTGCCCGCCGGGGCTCACCCGGCTTTCCCCTGGGTCTCCCAGTCTCCGAGTGCCTTTCTCTCTACCTGACAGTCTAGACTCCCCCTGTATGAGCCTGGGTCCATGGGGATTCTCCCGGAACTGGGGTTCAGTGCAGTTGGAACTGGGGTTCAGTGCAGTCAGAACTGGGGTTCCTTCCCCCTCCCGCCAGAGAAAGTCAGCCAGGCTCTCAGCCGCCCTTCCTCTCTGCACGCACAAAGACCCTTTGCCGTACCTCAACCCTTTGCCATTCCTCCAATTCTCCATGAGCTTTTCTCTGTCCTTCTAGTTGTAGAATTTCCACTCAGCCAGCTTTCCTGTGGTATTGGATGGTGTCCGTTCTTTTAGTTGTAGTTTTGAAATTGTGCAAGGCAGTGGTTTAGGTGCTTACCTATGCCGCCATCTTGATTTCTCTCTCAGAATATAACTTTTCTCCCTTGTTTCTGAGGCTGGAAAAATTTGTTATGCTTTGTTTTCCTTCACTATTTTTAAAAATGTATTAATATGAAAATTTTCAAAATATGTACCAAATTGGGAAAAGGATAATATTATGGACACCCACATATTTATCACTCAGATCCACTGTTAATTCTTCTATCCTTTTTTGCTTTCTCTCTCTTTTTTGCTGGAGTATTTTTAAGCATATTCTAGACCTTATGTCATTTCTTCCTTATATTCTTTATTGTGAACCTCTAAAAATTATGGATTTTCAAGAAACCAAGATGGCGGAATAGATAAACACCTAAACTGCTGCCTCACACAACAATATCAAAACTACAACTAAAAGACAAAACAGACACCCTCCAGAACCACAGGAAACCTGGCTGAGTGGAAATTCTACAACTAGAAGAAAAGAGGAAAGCACATTGAGACTCAAAGCAGCTGCAAAAGGCTGAGGTACGGAGACTCGCACGTGGAGAGGACAGGCGGCTGTGTGCACAGGCAGCTAAGTGCGCAGCTGGCTTTCTAAAGCGGGAGGGAGGAGGAAGCTCCCGACTGCACTGAACTCCAGTCCCGGGCGAGATGCTGGGAAACCAGACTCATTCGGGGGCGGGGGGGGGATCTGGACTGTCAGGAAAAGAGAAAGCACACTGAGACTCTGGAGCTGCGGAAGGTAGTGGTTAGGAGGTGCAAGCGCGCAGAGAGGACTGACTGCTGAATGCACGAGTGGCTGAGGGCACGTCTGGCTTTCTAAAGTGGGAGGGAGACAAAAGCTCCCAACTGCGCTCAACTCCAGTTCCAGGCAAGTTTCTGGGAACCCTGACTCATTCGGGGAGAAACTGGACTGTCTGGCAGCGGGTGAAACTCGAGGGCAGCTTTCTCTCAGAAGTGCTTGCAGCGATTACTGAGGGGCACTGAGATCCAGAGGCCTCATAGGGCAGGGCTGATGGGAAACCAAGGCTGTCTGCTCCTTCCTGAAACTCCGCCCCATCCAAGCTGAGCACAGAGGCTTTTGCAATTTTGCAAATCTTGTCTCATGAGTGTCTCCAGCACAGAAGTTCTCCCAGCGTAGACACAGCTGATCCTCACAGCCAATTGGCCTGGAGGTCAATTCCTCCTAGGGATACCAACAACAATCAAGACTTAACTACAACAAGGCTGAGCACACAGTCCACAAAGGGGTGCACCAAGAGTGTCCACCTAAGGTAACTGGGGAGGCTGAGCCACTGTGCCCTATAGGACACCTACCATACAAAGCTACTCTACCAAATCAGGGAAGCAGCCAAAATGTGGAGACAAAGAAACAGATCACAAATGAAAGAAATGGAGGAGAACAAATGACTGGATATAGAATTCAAAACCATGGTTATAAGGTTTTTCAAGAATTTCCTAGAAAAGGCCAATAAATTTAGTGAGACCCTCAAGGATATGAAAAAGTACCAACTAGAAATTAAGCATACACTGACTGAAATAAAAAATATTATACAGAGACCCAACAACAGACTAGAGGGATGCAAGAATCAAGTCAAAGAGTTGAAATACAAAGAAGGAAAAAACACTCAGCCAGGAAAGCAAAAAGAAGAAAGAATCCAAAAAATATGAAGATGGTGTAAGGATCCTCTGGGACAACTTCAAGCGTACCAACATCTGAATTATGGGGGTGCCAGAAGAAGAGAGAGAGCAAGATACTGAAAACCTATTTGAAGAAATAATGACCGAAAACTTCCCCCACCTGGTGAAAGAAATAGACTTACAAGTCCAGGAAGGGCACAGAGCCCCCAAAACAAAAGGAATCCAAAGAGGACCACACCAAGACACGTCATAATTAAAATGCCAAGAGCAAAAGACAAAGAGAGAATATTAAAAGCAGCAAGAGAAAAAGTTAATTACCTACAAGGGAGCACCCATATGATTGTCAGCTGATTTCTCAACAGAAACTATGCAGGCCAGATGGGAGTGGCAAGAAATATTCAAAGTGATGAATAGCAAGAACCTACAACCAAGATTACTCTACCCAGCAAAGCTATCATTCAGAATTGAAAGTCAGATAAAGAGCTTCACAGATAAGAAAAAGCTAAAGGAGTTCATCACCACCAAACCAGTATTATATGAAATGCTGAAAGGTATTCTTTAAGAAGAGGAAGAAGAAGAAAAAGGTAAAGATAAAAATTATGAACGACAAATACATGTCTATCATCAAGTGAATCTAAAAATCAAGTGAATAAAAAAATCTGATAAACAGAATAAACTGGTGAATATAATAGAATCAGGGGCATAGAAAGGGAGTGGACTAACAATTCTCGGGGGAAAGGGGTGTGGGAGGTGCGGGAAGAGACTGGACAAAAATTGTACACCTATGGATGAGGACAGTGTGGGGGAGGTAAGGGCAGAGGGTGGGGTGGGAACCAGGTGGAGGGGAGCTATGGGGGGAAAAAAGAGGAACAATTGTAATTTAATAAAGATTTATTAAATTAAAAAAAATACGGATTTTCTTTCAATAATCATAATGATATTACTGCTAAAAATTTATAATCACTCCTTGATATTATTGAATAGTTGAGCCATTTTAAAAATTTCACTTACTGTTTCTAAAATGGCTTTGTGCAGTGATTTTGTTTCATGTTGGGTCTAGACAAGGTCCACTCATTGGGTCAGGTTGTCATATTTCCTCATTTCTCAATCTAGAGCAGTAACTGTACCTCACTTTTTTTATGCCACTGTGGAGGTACTGAATCAGTTCTCCTGTAGACAGTCCCATATACTAAATGGAACTCTGCTTCCTCATGTTGTCATTTAACTTGTTCCTCTACTTGCCTACCCATGTCCCATATTTTTCTGTACACTGAAAGTTGCCTCTGAAATCTTTATTCAGTTCAGATTCAACTTTTGTTAAGTATACTTGGTAAGTGTGTTGTTTTGCTCCATGTTGCTTCACAACCAGAAGCACATAGTGTGGGGTTGTTGCCCTTCCAGTGAGGCCAAGATTGATCAGTAGTTCAGGTGGTGACAGCTTCTCCCTACAGTGCAGTCCTTCCCATTAGCTTTTTATTATTATTATTATTGTTTAAAGTTTACATATAGTAGTACATATATGTCCTCCCCGCGCCCCCTCCCCGCCATTAGCTTTTCATGTAATGGTTTCAATTACTGATCTTTGCCTGAACTAGTTCTTTCATTGATGTCGCAAAATGGTGACTTTGTAATCCTATCGTTTTTGCACATGTATTAGTTGGGATTCTTCTATAAAGTAGAACTTTACCTCATTTAACTAGGGCTATTTGATTATCCTGAAATACAATTAGCACAGCAAAAGCAACATAAATTCTTAATTTTTTCTCTAGTTGCTGATTTTCAGATAGAGATTTAATGCCATGGATACCGCCAGTGGGAATCTTTTATAAACTCTTAGATTTTGTTTGTCTTTTAAACAATAAATTATATTTCAATAAATTGCTTTTTTCTTTTAATGCTCTTATTGTCCCATCTTTGGCCAGTAAGAGCCCCATCATATTGGTTCCTGTATCTTTTTTTTTTCTTGATAAATAAAACCAAACCTTTATTTATACCAAAGAATTCCAACACTGGATCTTTTACATATGAAGGACAAAGTATTATATATACACAGACAACAAGTGGTGGCAGGGCTGTAACAAGAGTGTATAGTTTTCCCACAATTACAGGTCTACCATTTCAGTTTTAGTGGAGACAGTGGCTCTGCTCTTACCTCTTAGGTACATTTACAGGACTGAGGGGCAGGTCTTCTCACTGGGTGGCATGTCAGGAAAGGGGAAGGTAGGAGGAAAAGAAGGTAGAAAGCTTAAAACGAAGCAGTGTGGCCACACCTTTCACCAATTATTAAAGCATTGTTAACCTGAAACCTATATAGACATTTTTCTTTTGTAAAAAGCAATTAAGTTTACCCAGTAACTAACTGAATTCAAATTGAAAAAGATTTTGCCTTCCCCTCTTACCAGCTATAGAGCATGTTGGGAGATGAATGGAGAGAGGACCAAGGTAAAGAGCCTGGGAGGGAAGGTTATTAAAGTTTTCAACTAAAGTGAAACTAAACTTATAAGTGATTTGGATTTAGGGTTAGGCCAATAAGACATGATTCATCTCTGTGTCTTTTTTATACCCCCATAGCTTCTGATCATTTCCTTGCTTTTTGGCACAACTGTCTTAAGTTCATCTTGTACCTTCCCATCCCACTCCTGCAATCAGCCACTTCTTTTAGTGAGGAATAGTATTTAGAGATAGCTAGAAAATATATGTATGTGTACTTTTAAAAAGAAAATAAATTATCAGTGCATATAATATTATTTTAAAATAATAATAGTAATATTATAGTAACAAGACTATTGAATGAGACTTTAGATTTCTTTGCAGTTCTCATTGTCCTTAAATATGTTCTACAAAGGATGCACAGTCAAAATGCTCTGCTTTGAAGTCACTTGAAATAATTGTGTTAACTACGTGGTTATATCACCAATTTGATAATCAGGTTCATTCATTTTACATTATTAATTTGGGGGATTTTTTAATTTTATAAATAGTTTTAATGTGTAAATGAATTACAAGATTATAAAATAGAAATGCTATAACAAGAGAGAAGTCTCACTCTCATTTCTGTCCCCTCAACTTCTCCCTTCTCCATAGGCAACCATTTTTGTTAGATCTTGATTTATCCTTCCAGGGTTTTCTTTTCTAAGTATGAACATGCACACACTTATACTAGTATTTATATTTTCTCCTTTTTTACACAAAGGTAGTCAAGCATATAATTCTTATATACCTTGGTTTTCTCCCTGCCCACCCCCCACACACACACTTAATAATATATCCTGAAAGTTATTCTATGTCAGTTTGCTTATGGAGGTCTCTTTTTTCCTCCCTCTGCATGGGTATGTCATAGTTAAATTAATAAGTCCCCGTTTCATGGGCTTTTGGGTTGTTTTCAAACTTCAATTGTTACCATAATACAGAGTGAGTAGCCTTTGCCATGTAATGTGTCTTGTATTTTTGCCAGTGTATTTCTGGATAGATCTCTAGAGGTAGGGTTATTGCTAGGCATTATCAACCAGGAAATCTCACTAGAGACTCAGCATCTTGGACTTTTACTGGAGGCTGGTCACATAGGCAGCCTCTGCGTGGCATGTACTAAACTTTCAGACTCCAACAAGGAAAGTGGGTGTTCGTCATGAACCATATTGTTTGTGCAGTTAAGGCACAGTTAGCCACTTTTGTCTGTTAATGGCGGAAACCCTCCTGAAATCCAAGTTCCAGATGCCATGTCAGCCTTTTAGACAACCTTTCAAAGGATAGAAGTCAGACCTGCTAGGTTAATGCTTTTTTTGCATAGCAACATTTTTCTTTCTTGAACTATTCATATATTTTGCCCATTTTTCTATTAGGCTTATGGTGTTTTTTTCTTGATTGCTCTTTTTAGATATTAGAGATTTGGGCCTTTTGTGACCTAATTTGCAAATATTTTGTTTCCAATTGGTCTTTTAGCTTTGCTTATTGTATTTGTTTATTGTTTGTGTTTTTGATAGTAATAGCTTTTTCCATTAAGGTTATAAAGGAACTCTTCCATCTAGAACATATATTTTTTTTTAATTTTTTACATTTAGATCTCTAATTCATATGGAATTTGTCCTGGTATATAATGTGAAATACAAATCCTGTTTAATTTTTTTCTTTTTTTAAAAAAAATCCATCTTTATTAGTTGAAGAGCCACCTTTAGTAGACATGTAACAAATTTCTCTATGCTTTTAGGTCTATTTCTAGACTTTCTGTTCTATTTCAATGGTCCATTTGTCAATTATGCATCTGTGCCGCACTTTTAATTAAAGAAACTTTATAACATGTTTTAACATCTGATAGGGCTATCCTTCTCCATCATATGCCATATTACTGTTATTTTCAGAATATTCCTTGCTTTTCTTGCTTATTTGTTTTTCTTTAGAATCAACATATCTAACTCCAGGAAGAAAACATGTTGATATTTTTATAGGAATTATATTAAATTTATAAATTCATGTGAGAATTGCCATCTTTGTCATGTTGAGTCTTACTGTCCACTAATACTGCCTTTTCATTTTGTTATGTCCACTTTTGTATCTTTCTTACATTTATTGTTTTTATAAATCCCTCCACTCAATTTTGAGAAAAATCCTTAATGCTTACATGATAGATTCGATGTTGAAACCCGGCATGTGTTTATTGGTGACCATTCAGGCCAAGTAACCATCCTCAAACTGGAGCAAGAAAACTGCACCCTGGTCACAACATTCAGAGGACATACAGGTGGGACTGAAAGCAAAATCCATGTGCCACTTGCTCTCAGGAGCTCACATGTGCTGCATGTTCTGGTTTCAGATAAGTTGTGAAAGTGACAGGGTACACTTTGGGCTTATACAAAGATACACATGATATATTTAACTGATTTCAGAATGGCTCATTAGAATCTAATGTCAAAAATTTTCAACATCAATACAAACAAAAGAGGACTCAATCTATTTTGAAAATGTTGGTGATTTGGTTCTTTGTCATATTGCCCCGGAGAGAGCCAGGGTTGGCACATGTTAATGAGACATTGTTTGAGACTATGTGGCAACTGCACAAACCCCTGAAAGCCAAAAGGACAGCTGCCTCAGTCTGTCCTTGCCATCATTGGATCTAGGAGATGGCGGGCAAGACTGACTCCCACTTCCAAGACAGGTGAAATGAAAAATATGTTCATCATGGATAACCAGGTTATATGAAAAGGTAAAAGTTCTTCTTTAACTTCCCTTCCTTTTGGGCTCTTTCCCATTTAAAACCCAAGGCTCCCTTTATGTTACTAGCCTACTCAGAGTCATTTAAACAGGGTAATATAAAATATCCACACAGCCTTTGAAAGTCTTGAATAGGTGATGATGATTAAATTTTTAATAGTATTTTTAATGTGTGATGTTAACCTTGGAAAATAAATCACTGCCTGTTTTCATGGTTTTTAATGGCCTTTATCCTCTGCAGATTACACTCATGGTTGAGTACACAACAAGGTTAATATTGAGTTTAGGCATCATATAAGAACAAAAGTAGGTGAATGAGAGTGTAAAAAAGGGATAGTACCTAGGTCATAAGGGATTTTCTAAAGGAAAAAAAAAGAAATGGGAGAAAATTGAACCCAGAGAAAAAGATTCTTAAAAGATCATCTGAATTATCTCTATGTTTGGGAGGAAGAATACACAGAACATATCCCCTGTGGTTAGGACTCAGTTCTCTCTGATTGGATTACTCTTTTTAGTCACTTAGACCCTCGCCAATCCTGGCCTGGTAGGGATCCAGAACTCTCCCACCTCAGGAATCTTAAACGTATATGTTTCACTGCTGACTTCAGTCTCCTAATCTTTTACTTCCCTAGACCCTTATTCCAACTCCACTTGCTCTTCCCCTAGTTGAGAAGTCTGGTCCTTGATCCCTCGTTGCCTTGTATTTCCAGCCCATCTTGTCTTCCTTCCCAGTGTGTAAATAGCCCCTTTAGCCCCTTCCCAACACGCTCAGCTCAGGGCCTCTTTGTTCTTCCTCTGTAAATTTTGTCCATGATTCACTCACTATCCACGCTCTCTCCTTGTGCTGTCAGCCACTGACTGGGTCAGGACCCAGCTGCAAGTTACGCTGGGAGTCTTACCCCTCATCACAGGTTCGGATTCATCATCCCAGTGCAGAGTCAGGAACTGCCTCTTGACCCCTGCACATGATTACTGATCCTCAGTACACTCCTCCCGTTCCCCTTAACAGCTTTTTCAGACCTTCACCACTTTCCCTCAGCCCCCATTCCCTCCCATTCCAGCCACTTCATTCAAAGAAAAATAGATATTATCAGATAGAAGCTTTAAAAAAATATTTTTCTTGCCCATCCTTATTCTCCCCAACAAACTTCTCTACCCCCTCCTTCTGTCTTTCCCTTCTGCCTCGAGCAGGAGCCTGCTATCGTCTCCTCAGGGTCTCCGCATTAAAAGTCATTCCCTTTTCTCCCTTTTGACTAACTCACTCTTCTCAATTTATTAACATGCTTAAGGTTTCTTGCCTTTCTGATAAAAACAAACAAAAACCCTCTCAGTCCATGTCCTGTTATATATAGCAATGTCTTTAATAGCAATGTTTTCTCTCTTCTTAAAAAATTGTGGTAAACTATACCTAATCTTAAATTTACCATTTTAATCATTTTTTATCATGCAGTTCAATGGCATTAAATACATCCACACTTTTTTGCAACTATCACCCCACCATCTATCTGCAGAACATTGTTCATCTTGCAAAATGGAAACTTTGTACCCATTAAACACTAACTCTCCTCTTTCCCTCAGGCCCATGCTGCTTTCTGTTGTCTATGAATTTGACTACTACCATTCTTCCTGTGAATAGAATTATAGTATTTGTTTTCGGACTGGCTTATTTCATTTAGCACAATCTTCATGTTGTAGCAAACAGTAATGCTTTAAAAGAATATCCTTTTCCTCGCTGCTTCAAATTCTTCATCTCCCATTTCCTTTCCAACCACCTGCAATTTGGCCTGTCTCATCACTCCACTTAAACTGGATTTAGCAACCAACCAATGGCCTGCTGGTTGCTAAATCCAGTGAACATGTTTTAAACTATGTCCTACTTAAACCTTTCAGCAGCGGCATTTTACATTGTGGCAATTCCTTCCTGCATGTAACTGGCTTCCTTTGGCTTCTGTGACACATGCTGTCTCCCAGTTTTCTTCTGCATCTCCAACTGCTCTTTCTCATCTCTGTTGTGTCTCTGTGGTTTCTGCCCTGGACCCTTGTCTCTTTACACCTGTGAGCTCTCTGGTTGATCTCAGCCGCTATTCTCAGTCACAGAAATAAAAGGCACAGTCACTGTCCTAAAATTTCTTACAGCCCAGTGATGGAGACAAAAGCTAAATCAGTAATTCTAGTGCATGGTGGGAAGGACAGTGGGGAAGCAGGCCCTAAGTGCCTTGGAGAACAAAGAATGGCCACTTAGCTTGGATGCAAGTGGGAGTTAGGAAAGGCCTCCCCAGGGAAGATGTGGTTTGAGTTTAGATCTTTGGGGGAGGAGTAAGTGTTGAATTCATGGACAAGTAAGAAGAACAATCTAGGCAGGAAAAAAATCCACATGGTCCAAGGAGGCAAGAGTGTGGCCTTCTTAGGAACACCTAGTAACTCTTTTGGGCTGGAACTCTTGAGTATGAGGTAGGGGCAGCCAGAAAGGAAGTGAGAGTCAGTTCAGATCATTGAGGGCATGTCAGTGAGATACCATTAAAGAGATATTTGGGGGTTCTTGTTTGTTTGTTTGTTTTATTGTTTTTAGAGAGAGGAAAGGAGAGAGAGAGAAACATCTATTTGTTGTTCCAGTTATTTATGCATTCACCGGTTGCTTCTTGTATGGACCATTAAAGAGTTTTTAAAAGCAAATATGTTAATTTGATCAAATTTAAAGGACTGTTCTGACAGTGAGTAGAGAGTGTAATTGGAAAGCTAGTATCTGGAAATGTGGTAATGTGAAAGCAAGGAGTGGATGGACCTAAGGTAAAAATTTAGGTGGTGAACTCAGCAGGCATAATGGGCTGGCTAATTCCCAGATTTGGTTTAGGTGGAGTGGTATTGAGGCTGACCTTTTGGCTCTTTAGTAGTTAGGTGTTCACCACATGGTGGCTGATAGGAGTGCTCTGAATTCTGTATTGCTGCCTTCAGGTCAGAAAAAAGGTAAGTAGCTGCTTCTTACCGTTATATGGTGAACCAGATGTGGCCCAAGGGTTTCATGTATTGCGAGTTAGTTCTAATCATATATAATAAAGATGTAATATGCAAATAGTCGTTATGCCATGAAGCATATCGACCGACCACATAACAACCGGATCACGGATCATCAGGAGGGTGGGGCAGTGAGCTACAAGCAGGCGGCAGAGAGCTACAGGAGGGTACAGGGCAGCAAGCTATGGGGGGGGGGGGTGTCGGAGGGAGCTACAGGAGGGCGGGGCAGTGGGCGGAGAGCTACTGGAGGGCAGCAGTGAGCTACTGACAAGCTACTGGTGCACGGATTCGTGTGCAGGGCTACTAGTATAAAATGTTACCTTGACATTGTGTCTTGTCTTTCTCTCAAAATGTTTAAAGCATTTTCATGTGATTTTATCATGAGGTGTCTTTGAGAAAGGCAGAATATGGCCCAGGAAGGTCACTAACTAACATGAAGGCAAATGTAGCAGGTCACATATTTAACTTGCTATTATTCCTGGACAATAGTATCTATCCATTGCCAGTCTGGCTATAGCACAACTCATTTAAAGCTAGGATGTCTAAAAAAGTCCATGGTAGTCCAAGCATGTTACCGAGTTCCTCCTATGTAGTAGGCCCATTTTGGCCCCTGAGAGGTCCCAAACTCGGGCAGACACAATTCTGGAAAAGGGGTTTTTGTAAGGATTTATTTAACCTCCTCCCTCCCCTACCCCATAAACAAAGATCTTAAGATGAACCCAGATCCATTATAAAGTGATCTTGGAGGTCTGGTCAGTCCAGATCCAAAGTCAGAAGCAGACAAGTTTTTGGTACGTGTGCAGAGCCATAACATTCCCCCGTCATTCTGTTATAGTACAGAAGATCATAAAAATGTGGATTGTGATGGAATCAGCCTAATAGTCATACTCAGAGGCTCTGACATAGTATTAACTAGTCTAAGGGGACTTAATAAACTAATTTTATGTTCTTATGCTTCCTCTGCTGGTTTTATTTCTAGACTCTGGACTATAGTGGTTCTCAACCTTTCTAATGCCACGACCCTTTAATACAGTTCCTTATGTGGTGGTGACCCCCAACCATAAAATTATTTTCGTTGCTACTTCATAACTTAATTTTGCTACTGTTAATGAATCGTAATGTCGCAACCCACAGGTTGAGAACCACTGCTGTAGAGCCTAAGACCATCGGAAAATACAGATATTTACATTGCTGTAGAGCCTAAGACCATTGGAAAATACAGATATTTACATTATGATTCATTAACAGTAGCAAAATTACAGTTATGAAGTAGCAACGAAAATAATTTCATGGTTGGGGGTCACCACAACTTGAGGAACTGTATTAAAGGGTCGCAGCATTAGAAAGGTTGAGAACCACTGCTCTAGAGCTAAATGCCAAGTATTATAGTGTTTTGCTATTTCTACAGAAATTAGAATATTTTTCTACTAAAAAGTCATACACTGACTTGAAGAAAGGGAAAATATCAGATTTTGACCATTCATAGTATCAATTAATATCTTTTCTTTTACTTTTTAGAAACTTTTTTATTAGTATAAACATATTAGAAACGGGAGGGCTTAAATGTAAATATGCTAAGCATACTAATTAATGAAAAATTAAATACAAACTTTTTCATTAACTGCTAGGAGAATTATTGAAAGTGAAATGGTAACTAACAAATAACAAAACAAGGAAAGACATAGTTCAGTACAAATATAGAGATTCAAATAATTGAAAACATAATTTTTCTTTACAATGGAGACTTTTAATCAATCTAGTTTATATAAAATGTAATAGATGGATATTTTCATCAAGAGTCTCTATTTGATGAGTGCTGGATTACATAGGTGAAAACAAGCATAATGTTTAGTTTAGCCGACTTCCAGTCATGGGAATATAAGCATTAAACCAATACTTGCAGATAATCAAACATGAGTGTAGCAAGTGCTATGGAGCCTGGATGCCATGCATAAGTTATTGGGAGACAATAACAAGAGAGCGCTCCTTGTCCAGAGAGTTAAAGAGAAGCTTTCGAGGAAGTGGCGCATAAATGACACTCTAATGAAAAAGAGGAGATACAGGTGGGGGGAATATTCCAGGCCCCAAATGTGTGAAACAAGTGTGACGCCTGGCGTGGGAAAGTGTGAACAGCTGCGTGAAGTCAAATGGCCCGTGTGGAGAGCCAGGGGAGAGGAGTACAGGCTGACCTTTCAGGTAATGTTAAGAACCTCAGACATTGTTCACAGGCAGTGGGAAACCAATGATGAAGGGTAAACATGGTGGTAACAGGTTCCATTTTAACAAGTCTCTGGCAGCAGTGGGTAGTGGATGGAGTGGGGACAAGAATGGATGTGAGAAGACTGTTTAGAAAGAAAACAGCTGCTGGTGTTCCTAGAAAAGGTGACCTTTGTTTGGACTTAGGGGTGGCACTGGGTGTGGGGAGAAGAGGGATTCAATTTAGGAATCTATTTAGGAACCTGACAGGCTCGGGGGGGGACCTGCACCACAGCCTTAAAAACTCTGAGGCATAGAGTAACCACATAAGATGGTCTGAAATTAAAACATCCTAACTAAAAGCAGTGCATGGTGGGTAGTCATGTCATAGGCCAGTGTTTTTTCCTAACAAAAGGCAGTCTTTGCCTTAAAAAATAAATACCTGTTTAGGAGATGCAGATTCAGCAGCACTTGGCAATTGCAGTAGGAGTGGCTCCAGGTTTCTATCTGGAGCACTTGGGTGGGCAGTGATGCTCTTTACTGAGACCGGGAATATTTGAGGTAGAACAGGTCTGGGAGAGAATATCACGGTGCTATAATCTGGACATGACAGATGCCCTAGGGGCAAGGAGACAGCTGGATGTCCATTTGTGGGTCTCAGGAGGAAGGTGTAGCTTAGAGATAGAGTACATTTACTAGTAGCTTTATCAAAAAACTAATCACTTCAACCTAGAGCAAAATGCAGTAACTGAAAGGTCAACTATTTCATTCAAGAGGCTTCATGGACTGAGGACTTACTGAGACTCTTCTTAGGCACATTTAGCCTATATACCTTCATCTTGCATGGAGTGACTGGACATGTGTCCAGTGAGGTACCAGTCATGTCCTGGTGAAGAGAGACCCAGCAGTTTCTAGCCCTGATTTTTATAGCACTCCACATAGTCTAGCTTTTATAAGATTGGTTGTAAAAGTCTCCAAAAAATTTTGTTCACTAAGCATTTTGGTAACATGTATTAAACTTTTTAAAATGTTTATACTCTTTGTCTGGTAACACATTTGGGAATCTCTTCTAACTAATCAGAAATGTGAACAGAGTTTTATGTTTAAAAATATTCATCTTAGCAAAATTTATAAAGTTAAAAGTTGAAAAAAATCTAACAATAAGTGAACTAAATTCAGGTATGTCTATGTGTTGGGATATTATGCAGCCATTAAAAATTACATTTATGAGAGTATATAATAGTGCAGATAAATTTTATAATGATAAAATAGCTCTATTTTTAAAAATAAATTTATTTATGTTAAAATTATTCTGTATGTCATAAGGTGGACGTCAAAGTCAGGGAGACGCATATAATAAAACCTTGAAGGGGAGCAGAAAGGTGGAAGAAATGATTTCTGTCATTTAAAGCATCACAAAACCTGGAAACCAACAACCATTGCAGCCCCTGGCTCTCATTCTCCTAGTTATGGAGGGCAAGGAGGATGGCCTGGGTGTGGGTCTGAGCAGAGGTCCATGTGTCTGCATTACTGTGGAATGCAGGCTGGCTGAATGAAAGTGGATGCCTTCCCTGCTGCCAAACGTGTTCGGTAGAAAGGACTGTTCATCAGGAAGCTCTGTCTGCTGATAGATGCAAGAACCCACCTGGGAAGGAAAAGACTATTCCCAGCCACATTTCTCTCCATCTGTCTGTGCCCTTTCCATGGCTCTTAGTGCGCTGCCTTCCTGCTCGGCCCCAACTCCCAGGCTCTGCCGAATGTCTCTGTAGTGATGCTTTATTGTTCTGGTTTATTTTCCTCCCATTCCTTTCTGCCATCCACTCAACAGGAGTAAACATTTATGGAGCACCTACTGTGTACCAGGCACTATACATTATGCTTGAATACAAAGATACAGAACCTAAAGTCTATGGGAACAGATTTATAATCCATTAAAGCTACAGTGGGTGAGTGTGACAATAAAACGTGCACAGAGGTGGCAAGCTCACCTAGATTAGGAAGGGGGAAGGGGGGTTTGGAGAAAGCTTCCTGCAGGAGAGGATACCTGAGCTGCACCTTGAAGGCGAAGAAAAAGGTACTTGGATGATAAAAGGTAGGACCAGCACTCCAGGCAGAGAGAGTAGCCACATGTCCCTGAGTGAATGGCTCCACAAACACAAACACAATGTGCATGCCCTTCTTGTTCTCAGAGCTAATCCTATTGTCTTATCATTGTACATTTGTGTTGGCATTAGGTCTGAGTTTTATTTTATTTGATTATATCCACAGAGCTTAGCACAGGGCCTACCATATAGAAGTTGATCAATCCATGTTTTTGGAACTGACATGAAATGAATGCTGTTGTTTATAATTTATAAGCCAATCTCCAATGGACACTATGGTTAGGACATGTACATAGAGCTTGGATGGGACCCTGCAGTTATTTGTTTCCCTCAGTCTCATTCTATTGCCTGTCTTTTAGCTTTTCCTTTCATCTTTCCACTCTTATTAAAGAGTGGTGTAATACTCTGAGCCTTGGGAGGGTACTGAGTATACCCTGACATGTTTTAGCCTAATTAATCTTTTTCTTTTCTCGTCCTGACTCTGTGTTATGAAGAACTCTCCCCTTCTCAGTTCTGGCCCCTTACAGCCTAATGCAATGTGGAAAAATTAGAGATCGAACTTGTTTCTAAAACTTTAATTGATCTCATAATGACTGGGAGAGTAGTATGAGATGCTCTGAGGGAACAAGCTGGTCACTCCCTGAAGGCTGGCTCAACAAAGGATACTGTCATAGAGATGGTATAGATGAGGTCTCCTGCACTATAATAATAGCTAACATTTATTGAGTGTTTCCCATGTGCTAGGCACTATTCTGTGTCCTTATGATATATTAACTTATTTAATATCAACAAATTATCCCTGATTTACAAAGCAAACTTATAAGGCATAAAGACATTGTATAACTTGCCCTTGTCACATACTTAGCAAAGACAGAGCTGGAATTTGAGCCCAGAAACTGATTCTAGAGCTTATGTACTTAAATACCATAGTCACCAACAAAGAAGGCCAGAGGGCCTTATGGTGCAGTGTTTGTAGATGTGGATGTATGTTGGAAGAAGTTGCAAGGTATTTATCATGTGGCACTTAGTAAATTCTATTTAAGTGTTTCCATGTTTTTTCTGATAGGATGCAAAACCTGTCTAAGTCTTTAAGTCAAATAAACCTTTCTAACCATTCTTTTTATCGATGACCACCGCTATTTAAATCTGACATGCTGCCTTAGAGAGCCTGGGTTACCCATTTTATATGTTGTCTTAGTCTGTCCGGGCTGCCCTAACAGCCTACTATAGGCTGGGTGGCTTATGAACAAAAGATATTTATTTATCACAGTTCTGAAAACTTGCGAGTCCAAGATTAAGGTGCTGGCAGTTTTAGTATTTGATGGGGCCCAGTTCCTGGTCTATAGACTGCTGCCTTCTCACTCTAACCTCACTTAGCAGAAAGGAGTGAGAGAGCTCTCTGGGTTCCCTTTCATAAGGGCACTACTCTTACCATTCTTCAGGGCTCCACCTTTATGACCTAAACACTTCCAAATACTGAGGATTAGGTTTCAACGTAAGAATTTGGGGCAGTGGACAAACATGTTATATAGGGGAAATCATGCATTGTCATCTTTCTCTTTTCTATCCCCTTAATCCTAGTGGCTTAACCAGTCGAGCAAGGCCATCTCCAGAGCTTCTCCTTCAGATGAGCATTTTCTGACTTAAAAGGTGTGAGTAATAGAATAGATGAAGGCTATAATTTAAACAACACTGGTTAGACAGAAAAAGAGATGTCATATGACTGTTTTATGTGCTAAGAACAAAGCAAAGAACATTCATTCATGTACTTATTCATTCAGTCATTTGCTCATTTGTCTGAGCTTATTGAGTGCTTACTATACAAAGTAAATTCTAGGTCTAGGGATACTATGGTGAATAAGCCAAAACCAGCCCTCCTAGAGCTTATATTATGTTAGGGCAGCAAACAATAAATAAATATGTATTGTTATTCCTAGGAAAAATAAAAGAAGGAGAGAGGTAGGAGTGGTGAAAGAAGATCTCTCCTAAGGAGGTGACATTTGAGCAAGGATTTGTGTTAAATGAGAGAATGAGCCAGTGATAATGTAGGGGAAGATCACAAGCAGAGGCAACAAATTGCAAAGACCCAGTGTGGGAATGAATCTGGCATGCTACAGAATAGCAGGCCTAAATGGAGTAAGGTGGAGGAGGAAGCCCCACGACAGGAACTAGATCATGAAAGGCCATGGACAGTGGTATGGGAACCACAGGAGTGATTGGAGCAAGGCGTGTCAGAATCTACTTTGTGTTCTTCAGTGACCACTTTGGCTACTGGATAGAGAATGGACAACAGGAAGAGGAGTGAAAGCAAAGAAACCTTAGAGGAGGCTATTATAATAGTCATAGGGTTTTTTTTTGTTTTTTGTTTTGTTTTACTTTTCATTTTGAAATAACTTTTGACCCATATTCCCCAAATGTTAACATCTTTGAATATTACAGAATAAATATTAAAATCAGGAAATTAACATTGATACAATACTATTTTCTAATCCACAGACCTTATCCCCAATTCTCCAGTTATCACACTAATATCCTCTTTCTGGTTCAGAATCCAACCCTGGACCACACACTGCTTTTGGTTATAATGTCTTAGTTATCTTTAACCTGGAACACTTCTTTAGTCTTTCCTTGTCTTTTAAGACCTTGGCATTTTTGAGTACTAGCTAGAATGCCCCTCCCTTGTAGAATGTTCCTTCCTGAGTTTGTTTGATGCTTCTTCATGGTTAAATTCAGGTTATGCATTTTTTATAATATCCCACAAAAGTGATATTATGCTTTTTAAGTAGTGCATCATATCAAGGTACACATGATTTGCCCTGTTACTGGTGACAATAACTTTGATCACTTGGTTAGGACAGTGGTCGGCAAACTCATTAGTCAACAGAGCCAAATATCAACAGTACAACGATTGAAATTTCTTCTGAGAGCCAAATTTTTTAAACTTAAACTTCTTCTAACGCCACTTCTTCAAAATAGACTTGCCCAGGCCGTGGTATTTTGTGGAAGAGCCACACTCAAGGGGCCAAAGAGCCACATGAGGCTTGAAAGCTGCAGTTTGCCGACCACTGGGTTAGGGTATGTGTCTGCCAGGTTTCTCCACTTTGATCACCCTTTGTAATTCACAAGTATTTTATGAAGAAATACTTTGGAACTATGTAAATATTGTTTCTTATTATATTTCTGCCCAATAACTTTAGTATCCATGGATGATTCTTACCAGAAACAAGTGTGACTGTGGTGATTGCCAAATTGTTTTTTCTATTAGCATTATTCTTTCTACACTTTTTAGCTGGAATTGTACTATAAGGGAAAACTTTTACTTACTCCCTACTTATGTATGCAATTGTTTATAGTGGAATAGACCTACAAGTTCTCACTAATTTCTGTGTGAGGACCTTGTACTACCATTTATTTATTTTGTTGCTCAAATTGTCCCAAATTTAGCCATTAGGAACCCTTTCGCATTGGCTCCTAGGTCCTTTTTCACATGTCTCCATCATTTTTTGAGCACGTCTTAGTTTTTGGTGCCACATAATGTTCCTGGCTCAGCTTGTACACTGCTTGCTGTAGCCCTGGAATCAGCCATCCAAGCAGCTCTTGTTCCTTCTATTAGTGACTAGTATTTAGAAGCCAAAATTTGGGTGCTGTGTGTGCTCATTGTTAATAAGATGTAATTGCTTGTAGGCTCTTTCAGTAGACAAAGCTAAAAAATACATGTGTACTCACACAACTATAATTATATATTTTTGTGATTTCATACTGATAAGTCTAATCTAACACAAAAAAATCATGCTAACCTTCCTCCTCTTATTTATAACTCCTATTAGAATAGTGAGAAACTCAGCTCTCATTATCCTCAATACATTTATTTAGTTAATCCTAGAATACACATAGAACAGTTCCAGAATTGTTAACACATAGCCCTGTGAAATACAAGCCTTTTAATCAGAGTACAGTTTTCGTGCGCAAATCTTTTTATATTTAACCTTATTACCATTTTCCAAAGTCACTTTTATCACTTCTCCCCATGCCCTGCTTTAGTGTGGTTGTATCAGTCATTTGTAATACAGCTAGGTTTTTCTGTTTACTGTATATTCCATTTTGGATCCACCATACACACCTAGTTGATTTTTATTATTGTTTTTGAGTATGTAAAACATACACATGGTTCTAAAACTCAGAACCAAACAAAAAAATATATACTATGAAAAATGTCACTCTCCTTCATCCCTGCTCCATTTTCATTCCGCAGCCTTCCCCACACACCTGCTATTAATAAAGCTCTTTAATTTCTCATTTACCTTATTTTCTTAGGTAAAAGGGAGCACGATGTAGATAGTTCTTTTGTACTTTGTCTTTTTCGCTTTACAGTACATTCTGGAAATCACTTTCTCTCCATCCAGGAGATCCTCATTCATTTTCAGAGCTATGTAGTACTGATTGTAAGTGTAACATGGTTTATTTTCCCACTCTCTTAGATGAGTATTTAGGCTGTTCCCAATGTTCAGCTATTTCAAACAATACTGAAATAAATAGCCTTGTGCATGTATATTTTTGTATTATTTGGTTGGACTGGGGGCAGTATCTTCAAGATAAATTCCTAGAAGTGAGATTGCAGGATTAGGAGCTAAGTGCATAT
This sequence comes from Corynorhinus townsendii, assembly GCA_026230045.1. Taxonomy (NCBI): domain Eukaryota; kingdom Metazoa; phylum Chordata; class Mammalia; order Chiroptera; family Vespertilionidae; genus Corynorhinus; species Corynorhinus townsendii. The sequence goes on from JAPDVU010000003.1 coordinate 94,051,486, forward strand.
GTAGTTTTGTTAGATGTGACCTTCCCCACTTAACTGGTTTGCATTCTCATCATCAATGTATTTAAGTATTGTTTTCTTCCATAGCCTTTACAACAAAATGCATGTCATACTTCTTAATTTTCCTTGTATGATAGTGGCTCTATACAAAGATAGCAATAGAGATAATGAGAAGTGCTTAGATTCTGGATATATTTTGGAGAAAAAATGAATTGTAAGAGTTTATGATGGATTGCTTTGGAGGCTAAATTCTGTTTAAATATTAGGCATCAAGATTAACAGTCTAAACTAGTAACTTATTTTCATTTGTATGACATTTATGAAGCTTTTGGTGACTCTCACCTTCCTCTCGAGCTGGCCTTACTATAATAGTCCAAAAATATTGTAAAAGGCAATGCTAACTGCTCCAACAAGTCATTTTCAACATTTTAGTGACTTAATGCAGCAGAAGTTTATTTATTGCTCATGTAACAATCCAGTATAGGTGTTGCTTACTTACAGTTCTTTCCATCACCTAGGTGATTCAGGCACTTAGGCTCCTCCTAGAATACATTTTCTCCCTGTCCTGGGGTCTTGGAGACCTCTAGCAGGAAGTGGGAAAGGGACATCTTAACTGCCTTGGCCTGGAAGAGATGCAAATTATTTCCACCTACTATCTGGTTTCCTTTAGGGGTTCTGTTGCTGAGAACTGGTCACATGCCACTTGGATGCAAGAGGGCCTGGTAAATGTGGTCCTTGCAGGACAGCAGCTTTCCAGAAAGTACGCTTTATATGAAAGAGGGAATGTGAAGTTAGATGGACAGTTAGCTAATTCTGCTACAGATATTTAACAAAATAAGCCATTTGGGTACTATGTGGGAACAAATAACATGTTTTGCAGAATGGAATGCATATCTTGAACTATTACATGGCCAAATACTAAAGGATTTTTTTTTTTTTTAAGTATAATCATGGAATTTAATAGCAGGGAAAGATGATGAGTTCTACAGGAAGAGGAAATATTTAGCATTGAAAGGTTAAGTAAGCATCACAGAGGAGTTCCAAGTAAGATTTATGGATTTTAAAAAATCTACCTATATATATAAAAGCCTAAGTGACCAAACGACCCGTCAACCAGTTGCTTTGACATGCAGGAGCTGCCCTCTGGTGTCAGTGTGCTCCCACAGTGGGAGCGCCGCTCAGGCACCAGATGCAGGGCTCACAACTGGCCGCTGCAGCCCAGAAACCACAGCGGAGTGGAAGGGAACCTACCGAGTGTGGCGGCAGCAGTGGTGGCAGGTACAGTGGGGCCTGGATGAGCAGGAGTGGCAGGCAGCATTGGACTGCTGGTTTTGGCCCGATCCCTGCAGGCCCCGCCAAGGGACACCACCGGTACATGGATTCATATTTATATATATTTGTGTTTTCATTCATCTGCTCCTTCATTCATTCAACAGACAATAATATTAGGGCCTGTCTGCTGCTGGCTGTGTGCTTGGTACTAGTGTGTGTGTGTGTGTGTGTGTGTGTGTGTGTGTGTGTGTGTGTGTAAGGGAGGATGGGGGCAGGAAGTGGTAAGGGAAGAGGAGGTGGGAGCTGCAGGGGGTATTTACCATATGTGTACTGGGGGAAGTGATGTTAATTACATGGACAGAACTATATATAAGCAGAATGCTGTGCAGGTACAGGAAGAAGCTATTAAACACAATTCAGTATAGTGGGTATTTTTTTCCTTTTGATCTTGAAAAAACAATCTCAGGCAATTATATAAGGGAAGCTTTTCTAAAAGCTTTTAAAATAAAGCACTTTATTAGAACAAATTGATAATTTAAAGAAGAAAAATATCAGATTGCAACAAATAAGAAGCTATTTTATGTTGTTTTTAGAATATAGTGTGTTTTTTAAAAGAACCGTACATTTTAGTATTTTTCAATAATGTAAAATTTAGTATTTTTAATAATTATTTGTAGGCTTTGTGCTCAATTTATATGGAAAAAGTTAATACTATACTCAGTGCACAGTTTGATTTATAAGGGTACTGCCAAAGAAGAAAATCTGTCATATCTTATAGCCACGCCACTAGAGTAGTCCTGTGTAATTGATCCACTCTGATTCTCATACAATAAGATGTAGTAGGTGATGGCTAAGTTGTTGTTATCAGTAGTAGTAGTCATCGTATCACCATCCCCATTTTAAATAGTTGAGGAAACGGACACTTAAGGATGTAAGTGATTTTCCCAGAATCTGTAAATTTAAATTTGCAATGAGAGAAAATAAAATTTAAATTCAAATATTATAGTCTAATTATAGTTGATATTCAAGATAAAAAAATCTAACTGAGCTTTTTAAACCTAATAAGTTTTCACCTATTGTGTGGGTAGGAGGTAGATAGCAATTTAAAATATATGGCTAATATTTCCAAACCATGCAGTATTTTCCATTCTTCTTATGACTATTGTTTAAAGGTCAATTAATTGTCTTTTTCGTTGTCTTTGGTCTTAAGAGAAATTTATTTTATGGTACATTTAAATTTTTGGAAACTGCTTTAAAATGTGGAATTCTTATTCTCGGAGCCAATCATTCTCTCTTTGGGGACTTATTATTTCCTCTTTCAACAAAAACATTGTATGCCAGGAACTGCATAAAATCCTAACTCATTTGCATTCACGTTTTATTGGTGAATAATATTGTTACTCTGTGACTAATGTTCCACTGTGTCTGGTCTCTCAGGTGGGGTGACTGCTCTCTGTTGGGACCCGGTCCAGCGAGTTTTGTTCTCAGGCAGCTCTGATCACTCTGTAATCATGTGGGACATCGGTGGGAGAAAAGGAACTGCCATCGAGCTCCAAGGACACAAGTAAGGCTGTTGGTGCTTTATAAAGAACTCTTGAGAAAAAATTCCCAGCTGAAAACTGGAACAAAGGAGTGTGGTTCAGTCTCTATGGCAGGATCTTAGCATGGGAAGGAACAGGGTAGGAAAGCAAATAATGGCCACTGTGATTTATGTGTAAGTAAATATGTTTACTTATTTATATCTGTGTGTAAGTAAATATGTTTACTTATTTATACCCCATTTTATTCCATAGAGAATTTGAGAGCTTACAGAAACCATAAGATAAAATAATGCAGCAAATAAATAAAAGGTAAAAGTTAGAACCAGGAAGAATATAAAAGTAAAAATTTGAGCTTGAAAGAAGAGTTTAAAAGAACAAGCCATGAAGGCCTACAGAATTTCTATAATTGATGTCAAATGTGGCATCAAGATTCCTGACAGCTTAAGGAAAATACGGGAGATAATCTTCTTCCTTCCACAGTACCTTTTGTATTTCACCAAGTATTTATCAGGCTCTTCCTGAGGACAGATTTCAGGGGGCTGAGAGGAAGAGCTGAGAAAGCTTTGTTGTTTCCTTGGAGCAGTTCTCAAACTTGGCTGGGCACAGACAATCACCGAGGAATTGGTTTAAAGTAATTCCTTGGGCCCTGTCTGTAAAGATTCTGGTCACTGGTCTGGAGCTGAGGGCATCTGAGTGGTAGCAGGCCTCCCATCCCAGGCAGCTCTCTGCTGGTGAACCTCAGATCACACTCTGATTTGTCCTACACTGTACTGCCCACAGTCCCTAGGGACAAAGTCTGATCATGCTACAGAAAAGAACTTTAGATGTGCTGTGGAACTCTAATCTAAATTGTTTTTAACTTGTGAAGTTTTCCAAATGATATTGTGACTGCAGACTTCCATAAACAAATCAGTAATGTCCCAATGAACTGATTAGTTTTAGTTCTTCCTATAAATTTGCTTAGAAACAGTAGTTTTAAGACAGTCTTCTAAGTAGTTAAATCTACAGTTTAGGATTATTGAACTAATTCAATTTTGGAGGGCCCATGCACAGATAATTATTTTAGTGTTATAGCTTAGTGTTGGAGAAGTAGCTACTAAACCCTTCTTTCCCATATTAGAGAGCAGACTGGTTGTCTGGGACCACAGCTGGCTTATGGGGCCACTTGGACCTTGTCATCTGCTCATTAGAGGAATAGTTCCCATATATTTCTCTCCAGACAAGGTGACATGCATCAAGATCATGTAGGAGTTGACAACATTCATGTTAAGTGAAGAGAGAAATCAAACACAGTCCTGTTTAATAATACTCCATTATTATCTAATCTGCCAGATAATTCCTGTCACATAGGCTCTCTCAGAGAAATAAAATGCAGGTTTTGAATGAAGGTCAGTAATATTTGTTGGACTCATTCAGATGAGCTTATAGCTAGCTTTGTTTTTACACAGTGGTTGATGAAGCCTGCAAGCAATCTTGAATGACCCATCCTCAGGGTGGGAAAGTGTCACAGTGCTCCATGCCAGCATTACTGTGTGCTGAGCACCCTGATGGAGCGTGTTGTTCTAGGACACTTACACCTACAGTTTGGTAAGAGGAAAAACTATGAAGTTGAGGTACAGTCTCTCAGTCCGAGAGAAAGGAAACCTAAACTAATAGGTTCTGTAGTTTCTAATAAATACAGACTTGGTTTTTTAGAAAATGGAACAGATCATACTTGGAGTTTATCCTGAGAGGATCACACCCTTAGAACTCAGCAAGGCAGGTTGATGAGATTAGGAGCCACCAGTGAGAACAGCTTTAGATAGGAACAATGGCAGAAGGCCTTTGTTAGGTACTTTATTTAACTCAAGTTTAGTAATAAAGTCAACTCTATGAGGAGCTCTCTGGTCTTCGCCTGAGAGGGGTTGCCCTGCTGTCAGAGAGCTAGAAGTAAACTCCTCAGCATCAGTTGGTGTCACCCTGTTGGAGTGGTTTAGTTGTGAGTGCCTGAGGGGAGTCATGGGAAATGTTGGAAATAGGAGGATGGGATTCACAAAGAAGGTGCAGGAAAGAAGGGGCCAGGGCATCAGGCAGGAAAGGAGAACTCATGGGGCCCCTTTCACAGCAGCCATTCCTTTGCCCTGAAAGTTGGCCACTGGATCAGTGTTCAGTGATTCTTGTATTTAAATAATGCCTAATATTTAGTAAAGAGCTTTCAAAACTCACAGAAACCCTCCCGCCCCCCACCCAGTTTAATATTATGATAACCCTTTGAAAGAGAGAACGCAGTTATCATTTTTTTTATCTTTATTATTGAGAGTATTATAGATATCCCTCTTTTTCCTCCCCATTGCCCCCATCCACCTGGTTCCCACCTTGCCTCAGGCCTTTGCAACCTTATTGTCTGTGTCCACAAGTAATGCATATATGCATATAAGATCTTTGTTTAATCTCTTCCCACCCTCCCCTTCCCTCTGAGAATCATCAGTCTGTTTCGTTTCCATACCTCTGATTCTATTTTATTCACCTGTTTATTCTGTTCATTAAATTTCCTATTCATTTATTTTGATTTTTAGATTCAATTGTTGATAGATATGTATTTATTGATATATTATTGTTCATATTTTTTTCTTTCTTTTCTTCTTCTTCTTCCTTTTCTTAAAGAATACCCTTAAACATTTCATATAATGCTAGTTTGGTGGTGATGAACTCCTTTAGCTTTTTCTTGTCTGTTAGGCTCTTTATCTGACCTTCAATTCTAAATGCTAGCTTTGCTGGGTAGAGTAATCTTGGTGTTGTAGGTCCTTGCTATTCATCACTTTGAATATTTCTTGCCACTCCCTTTTGGGCTGCTGTTTCTGTTGAGAAATCAGCTGACAATCATACGGGTGCTCCCTTGTAGGTAACTAACTGCTTTTCTCTTACTTTTAAGATTCTCTTTGTATTTTTCCCTTGGTATTTTAATTATGATGTGTCTTGGTATGGTTCTCTTTGGGTTCCTCTTGTTTGGGACTCTCTGTGCTTCTTGGACTTGTGAATATTTCTTTAACCAGGTAGGGAAAGTTTTCTGTCATTATTTCTTCAAATAGGTTTTCAGTATCTTGCTCTCTCGCTTCTTCTGGCACCCTCATAATGTGAATGTTGGTACTCTTGAAGTTGTCCCAGAGACCCCCTACACTACCTTTATATTTTGGATTATTTTTTCTTTTTGCTCATCTGATTGTGTGTTTTTTCCTTCCTCATATTTCAAATCGTTGATTTGATTCTCAGATTCCTCTAGTCCTGTGGTAAGCACACTGCGGCTCACAAGCCACATGCAGCTCTTTGGCCCCTTGAGTGTGGCTCTTCCACAAAATACCATGGCCTGGGCAAGTCTATTTTGAAGAAGTGGCATTAGAAGAAGTTTAAGTTTAAAAAATTTGGCTCTCAAAAGAAATTTCGATCGTTGTACTGTTGATATTTGGCTCTGTTGACTAATGAGTTTGCCGACCACTGCTCTAATCTACTGTTGAATCCCTGTATATTATTCTTTATTTCAGTCAGTGCACACTTAATTTCTGACTGGTCCTTTTTTGTGTCTTTGGCATTCTCACTAAGATCCTTGAAAGTCTCATTAAGTCCCTCGGAGGTCTCATGAAGATTCTTGAGTAGCCTTATAACCATGGTTTTGAATTCTGTATCCAATAGTTTGCTTCCATTTCTTTCATTTGTGACATGTTTCTTTGTCTCTGCATTTTGGCTGCTTCCCTGTGTTTGTTTGCTGCTGCTAGTGCCAGGTCTTGGGCCTTTTACTGATAGATTTGGGGCATCCTGGCCCAGCTGTTGCTTATTTGAGAGATTTTAGCAAAGTCTGAAGCTTGAGCAAGGACAGGCCATTCATATGCAAAAGCTACTGCACACAGATTGGGTGGGGCTGCAAATTGGATAAGATGGGGTCACAGGGAATCACCAGGATGGAACAAACAGAAGTAGCTGCCAGTCAGCCCTGTTACTGGGAGGTCCCAGCACAGGAACAATGATCTGCAAGCACCTGCGTCTGCAACAAAGTTGCCCCTGAGTTCCTGCCCAGATGCCAGACAATCCAGTTCCTCTTTGTATGTGTCTGGGTCACCAAGAGCCTCACCCTGGCGCTGGAGCTCAGAGGAAGCGGAACCTTGTAAGTTCAGTTCATGTACCAGCCCTTTAAAAGAAACAGCAGCCTCCTTGTCACTGAGCCCCAATCCCTGCTGGTTTTTACAGCCCATAGTTATGGGGACATCTTCTCTCAGCTTTGGGACTGGGGGTCTGATATGGAGCTGGGACCCCTTGTGTTTCACAGGGGGCCTCTGCAGAGATGATCTTCCTCCTGATTAAAAAATTAGCACACTTAGGTCCTGCCCATTCTGTGGCTCCGCCCCTCCTACTAGTCTCAGTGTGCTTTCTTCTTTACTTCCCTAGTTGTAAGACTTCCATTCAGCTAGCTTCCAGGCGGTTCTGGATGATGGTTGTTCTGTATTTTAGTTGTAATTTTGACGTGCTTGTGAGAGGTAGCGAGTACCCGCATTTACCTATGCCACCATCTTGGTTTCTCTCCCCAGATATCATTTTTTAGATAAGAATACTGAGCTACCATCTACAAAGACTCGGTGTCAGCTTCAGTCTCCCAAACCTTAGTGCAGTTTGAACTAAGGAAGCTATTCAGAACCTTCTTTGTTTTCAGCACTGCACTAGGCACCAGAGAAAAAAAAATAAAGATTGAATAACACATGGTCCACACCATGCCATATGATGTTTTCTCTTTTCTAATTTCGAAGCCAAAGAGTTTCTGCTTAGGGCCTGAGGCTGCCCTTTTTTCTGTCCTGCACTCATTCATTTTCCTACCTTTCCCATGGTGACTAATCGTAGTCAGAGTTCCAAATCAGGGACCGAATTGGTCAGCTGCGGAACTGGGGAGAGCAGATAGTACCAGAGCTTCCCATCCCTCATGGTGGGGAGACTGCCTTCCCCCTTCTGGAAATGTCCAACCATAGGGTGAAGGGCAGCTTCACATGGCTTTGTCCCAAGTTCTATAGCTTCATACCATCCTTCAGCAGCAGAAATACAACATTTTGGTAACTAGTTTGATTTTGTGGGTAAGTACCCCATCAAAACAGAGATAGCTTTAACACTAGAGTAACTGATTGATGACAGCAAAAATGTTTCCAAGTCCAAGGGGGAAATAGGCTAGGAAAGTATACTTCTATACAAATTTCTTTTGCATTGCAAGCATTTTGATTTTTTGTTCCCTGCAACAAAGGGAACATGATTATGTGCTAGCTTTGGAGAGGGAAAGGCAAAGGAAAAGGTCCAGTTTTAGGGGCCAGTTATGTTTTTCAAGTGTCAGTTAACAGTTGGATATTATTGAAGCATAAAACTGGACCTTTATTGCCCCATGCCCACCTTGTCAAATCCAATAATGGTACAAGGGCTTTTTTTAAAAAAAACATTTTTATTGATTTCAGAGAGGAAGGGAGAGGGAGAGAGAGAGAGAGATAAACATCAATTATGAGAGAGAATCATTGATCGGCTGCCTCCTGCACTCCTCCTACTGGGGATCGAGCCTGCAACCAGGTATGTGCCCTTGACCAGAATCAAACCTGGGACCCTTTAGTCCACAGGCCATCGCTCTATCCACTGAGCCAAACCAACCAGGGCACAAGGGCTTTTTGATCCTTTTTTATTCTTAGATAATATCTATCATTCCATGAGCAACTTTAGGACCATGATTTTTCTTATAACAATGTTTTCCTAGGCTTCTAAGACTTTTTGGCAATTTAATTTAATGGTAACTTGATTTAAAGTACAGACAAAAAGTCTGTGTGGTCCCTTGTGATGGGTCCCTCCTTGGGATCTACAGGTTGCCTGAGGCTTGGTCACAACCATGACCCTTGGCACTCATGGCTTCTGTATTTGCTTCCTATTCTCACAACCACAGCCATAGGTTTCTCTCTTCCTACTCACTTACCATGTGTATGACTTTTGTTATAAGCATCCTCAAAGTCCCCCATACTATTAGGGGATGGAAGAGGGCCTAAGCTGACATTTGAGCAGATGTTAGCCTGTGCCTGAAAATCTGTTTCTGTAAAGAGGATAATGGCTTCTTTTCCCTTTTGCTTAAGAAGCCTCAGACACAAGACCAGCTTCATTGGTTCTGTAACCTATGTAGCCACACAAGGCCCCATTCTTAGAAGGTCCTCATACTTACTTTAATGCTCTCCTGTCACTGTATTGTAATTCTTAAATTTTTAACAAGAGGCCCTGTATTTTCATTTTGCAGTGGGCCCCCCAAACTATGTAGCTGGGCTTGATCAGATATATGTTACCTCTAGGGCTGATGAGAAAGGAAATGAAGCCATCCCACCGAGTAGAGTCTTTTGGTGGCAGATACTGGTGACTGTGGAAGGTGTAAGATCATTGGCATCGCAGCACTCATCCATGAAATAATAACCAGTTTTGAAATGCTTTCTAGTATAAATGTTACCTTGATGTCAGATTAAACAATTAATGCAAGAAGAAGGTATAGTTTATTCTTTATAACTCTTAATCTATGAACCTGGGGGTTTTCTCTCATCTTGTTTTTAACTGCAGGGTGGTTGTATTTTGAATCAGTAAATCAGGAAGTCCCTGAGCAGCGTCGTTGCAAAGCTTGGAATCCAGCATTCATCACTGTGTTCCACTCTTTTGTGTTGGAATGTTAATAGCACTGGAGTTCCATAAATAATGTATTTGTTGCTGAATGTTGCTGCCAGTTATGAGTGGCAGTACAGTTTCTTTTGGAGCTTATTTTGGTTTTACAACCAAATCAAGATGTCTTAACAAATGAAATGTAGTTCAACACATAGGGTTACAAGTCTGTTCAACTAGATAGATTTTCCTTCTTGCACCTGAGTGTCAGAATGGTGGCACTCCATACTTTAAAATGTAGAAAATAACCAGGACAGATAGAAAACAATTGAATTTTTAAATGACTATGTGCCAAAGATTTTATATTAGTCATTAATTAATACGGGAAATAGTAAGATGTTACAACCAGTTCCAAGGAAAATCCAAAGAGTAGATAAATGCATAGACAATGGAAAACATGGCAATAAATTTGTAAGTAGAATCACAATTGACTATTGCCCTGGGAGGCTTGGGGCATGGAGATTAGTTGTATCTTCACTGGACAAGTTTTCTATAAATTACTGAGTTATAAAATAGTTCAGTTAAAGGTGTAGACCCTTTTAAAAGCAGATAACCCAGAAGGGTGTGCTAGACAACACCTAATATTCCATTGAACAGATACCCAGTAATTTCATTCTGCCCATTTCAAAGTCACAGTCCACCTAACAGTTTTTCCCCCTCCTCTTCTGTAATCACAATAATCTCAAAGATTGCCCTGGCTGGTTTGGCTCAAGTGGATGGAGCGTCGGCCTGCAGACGGAAGGGTCCCAGGTTCGATTCTGGCCAAGGGCGGCACATGCCTGGGTTGTAGGCTCGATCCCCAGTAGGGGGCGTGCAGGAGGCAGCCAATCAATGATTCTCTCTCATCATTGATGTTTCTATCTCTCTCTCCCTCTCCATTCCTCTCTGAAATCAATAAAAATATATTTTTTAAACATAATCTCAAAGATTATTGTTAATCACAAAAAAGGGCCAGTCTCATAAGGCTTGGCCTAATTATTTACATTGGTGAAGTAAGAGTGGTAATTAGTATATTGGCCTTCTTGGTTTGCTTTGCAAATATACAGTCATACAGTATTAAACAACTATTAAGTAGCTTACAAAATTACCTTCTCTCTGGAAGTTTTCAGAAGGAGTCTTGGGTTGGGCTTTTCTACCCCGAGGGTAGGAAATCAAACAAAGAAACTCTACACCATATTTCTTTCACTTATAGTAAGCATAACCTTGGTTGAATTCCTCAAGGTTTCCCACATTTGCTAGGTGCCTGTCTTGGTTGCTTTTTTTTACCACCTGTAAAAGCCAGGATGCTGCAAAACCAGGTACCAGGCCAGTTTCCTGGGAGAACTTTTTAGGCTTGGATCCACTAGTTCTTAAAGTGGCTAGTCATATCTGATTGAATGAGCATCATTTTCTAATGATATTCTAGGTAAGGGCTTTGTTGCCCAATTACATCCTGCAGATAGATTCTAACTGAACCTATGAAATAACTATATTGCTATGGAAATTAAGGACACTCAGTAACAGTTTTTAATTCTGGGAGTTCACTGAGAATTGGATGTCATTTTTAAATGTTTTAATTTAGCTTCTAAAAGCAGAGTTTACTAAATCGTAGGTTAGAACTAACATAAAAAGTAAAAGAAAAGGCATCCTTACATACCCAGAAAATAGAACATTAAAACATTAACAGTATTCCAGAAAACATTGTGAGATTTCCCGCTTTGGTTCATTCAGTCCTTTATAATTAGTTCTTGTTCTGCTAGTTCTTGGTTTAGTAGTCCACATTCATGAAGACATCTGCATGCAGACTTAAAAGAATGTAGAAATCCAAGGAAATCCTGATTCAGTCCACTTGCACATATTAAAAATTATCTTAGCAATGTATTAAAAAATGTCAGGTATTTTAAACTATCAGGTATTATTATATTTTTTAAATATTCATATTTTTAAATACCTGGTATGTATAGTCCTTTTCCATAGAACTTTGTGCCCTGTCACTCATAGCAAAGCCTTTAGGCAAGCATCAGAGTAATACGAAGTTTATCTATAGATTATAGAAATGTAATGGTTGATTTTTTTTACTGTGACAATATAAGAATGGAGAACAGTAAAATTCTTTATTATGATACCTACATAACTATTTCCTGATAGTTTTGGTCAGTATTTCCCCTGAAAGTAAAAACATATTATAGGCAATGAGAGCATTCATAAATCTCCAGGGCCTTCCCATAAAATACATTTCAGAAATACTTGTGTAGTATCAATAGCATTTTACCTATACTGACCTAACCTAAGAAAGACTATTTCTTCTGATCTGATTACTCTTCCCATGCAACTCTTAAAATAGTCACATTGCAAACAAATGCAGTAATTTGTAGCATCTCCTGTTTTATAAAGCAAAGGAACAAATCTTTATGATTTTCTAGCTCCTTTCCAGGAAATCTCAAAGTTTTAGGTGTAAAAGTATTTTAAATTTTTAAATATAGGGCTTAATTGAGAAGGCAAAAACAAAAGAAGTGGTTAAGATAGGAGTGCAGGTGCCTAAAAAACAATACTTAGTTATCTAAATAATTAAAGTAACAATAAAACATTTGTAATGAATAATAACAAAAATCTTAACTCTTTTCACAAGTGACAGCCCCCCCTTTTTTTAAATATTCAAGGACTAATCAAGTCAACATGGAGCTCTGAAAATAATTTTGCTGAGACAGAATATCTACTAGCTAGGCTGATTCCATAGAAGGGTGGAGGACACCTTTTTGCATTGTAGTCAAAGGCATTAATCAGCAAACCAAGCGAATAAGCCATCAAAACTATGCCAAAATTTTAATGTATTTTATAAGCTTTTTTTTCAGGCTCAACTATTCTAAACCAAAGCAAATAAAATTCACTTTCCAAGTTTTGTCCTTTTTTTTCTTTCATATTCTGGAACAAATTTGTACTTTACTTTGGAATTGCCTTTTTTTCTCCATACGCTCTCAAAAATATGCACGGGAGTTCTCCAGAGGCTGCACGATGAGGACATCATAACAAATGCAGAATGATGAGCACCTGGCTCTCTCCTGTTCAGCCAGACATTACAAAGACCTGTAAAAATGCTAAGCAGTTTTTGTCATCAAAGTATTTCGTTTGGGGAAATACAGTTATTTTTCATAAAATATGTTATTTATGTTAAAAATGAAATGGATTCATCATTGCTATTTTCAAATGAATCCGTGTTTTTTAATTTCTTAGTTTTTATTTCAAATGCAATATATATTGATAGTTATCACTCACTTAAACAGTTCTTGGGGCCCTCAAATAAGTTTTAAGAGTGTCAAAAGGTCCTGTACCAAAAAGTGTGACAACGTACTGCTTTAAGACAAAGCTACTCTTTTTCTTTCAAAAAGTAAATATGCAAATAAACACATGACAAGATGTTCAACAATGTTAGTTATTATGAAAGTACAAATTAAAACTACAATCTGACGCTGCTATCCATATGTTATATGTTTAAAATTTAAAAGTCTGATCATACCAAATTTTGATGAGGCTTTGGAGGAATAATAACTTGGACTGTTGGTGGCCATAGAAACAGTACACCACTTTGGAGAACAGGTTAGCAGTCACTTAAAAATTAAATGCATCTGCCATGTAATCCAGCCATTCTGGAACCATCCTATGTACTAGGTATCTGCCCAAAGACTTGTACTCCAAAGAACATGGTTTTGTTTTTTGTAATCACTTCAACCTGGAAACAGCTGAAATATCCATCAATTGAAGAATGGATAAATAATGAATAAAATACAACTAAAAAAAAAAACAGTCGATACACCGAGCAAGAAAAATAAATCTTAAAGTAATTACACTGAGTAAAAGAAACGAAACATTTTTAAAAAACCCATACTATATCATTCTATTTTTGTAAAACTCTAGAAAATACAAGCTAATCTGTAGTGACAATGTTTGCCTGGGGAGGGCTGGAGAAATTTGGGTGGGAGAGATTACAAAAGGACAAAAGAATACCTCTGGGGTGATAAATCATAATCCTGCTTGTGGTGACAGTTTCATGGATCAGTTGTACATTTCATGTATGTGCAGCTTATAGTATGTCATGCATTTCTTAATAAAGCTACTAAAAAACATTTTAAAATGTAGAATAAAAATTCCTCACCTAATCACCACCAAAAATAAAGTGTATATACTATTGTATTTTTTTTATTTGAAACTGGCAGTCTTAACAACCCATTTTAAATATAATAATTAACCAAAGAACTAGCCTGTATTTCCTCAGGAGGATGTAGATAATTAAGAACTGTCTATCATATGCAGGCATTTTAGCAGACTAACAAAACTCTCAAACACGTATAACAAATTTCTATTGCAACACACACATCACTTTTCATCCCCTTAAAGTGGCAAAAATGAATCCATTCATTGACATGACTCATGTAGCCTGTCTGTAGAAAAATAAGAAGCAAATACATATAAACTTAATATGCTTTGTAATCAAAGTTTCAGTATTCTAACTTGGAAATTATCTAACTAGGTTGGTGTCCAATGATTATCAAGTGGTTAGCTCAAGTTATTAGTCTTTTTTAAGTTACTTAAAAGTCTTAGAATTATCTCTAAGTTGATATGCTATGAAACATAATTGCTATTTATATAAAAACTTTATCAGAAAAAGTTTTATATTTAATTGAACACATGTATATTTTTTATAATCTTAAACATACAAGTATAATATTAGCTTATTTGGCCCATTATCCTATATAAATTTAGGAGAAATCAACCCAAATAAAATAAAATGTACAGTTACATTATACTTAACACTGATAAATCAGAGAAAGACAGCTGTGTTTAAAACTTATCATACTAGTCTCATTTGCCAAAGAGTTAACTTAATTTTGTGAACTCGGATTCTAAAATTTTTATTGAGTTAAATAACATTTTCTGTAAAATAATATTTATTTTTAAGTCTAGTAAATTTAAAGTTGTAGGGGTTCAATTTTCTCATTTTTTGTGAAATATAGGAATATTCCATTTGTAAGTACTTGTTATCTTTATTAACCAAACAGAACACATTTTATAATTTAAAATATGCTATAATCTAATTTATTGATATGCTCTGGGAATAGGAAAATGTTCCATATACTACAAAAGATAAAAGCCTTGCCGGCTTGTGTGGCTCAGTGGTTGAGCTTCGACCTATGAAGGGCTCAGTTCCCAGTCAGGGCACATGCCTAGGTTGTGGGCTCGATCCCCCGTGAGGGCATGTAGGAGGCAGCCAATCTCTGTCATCATTGATGTTTCTATCTCTCTCTTCCTCTTCCTTCCTCCCTGAAATCAATAAAAATATATATTAACTAGAAGCCTGGTGCACAGATTCGTGCACTGGTGCGGTCCCTCAGCCTGGCCTGTGCACCCTCTTGCAATCCAGGACCCTGCGGGAGATGTTGGAGAGAGAGCCAGTTTTGGCCTGATCCCAAGCGACTCCATCTGTGCACCGGGCCTCTAGTATGCATATAAGATCTTTGGTTAATTTCTTCCCACCCTCCCCCCCTTCCCTCTGAGATTCATCAGTCTGTTCCATGTTTCCATGCCTGTGCATTAAGCATCTGTCCCCAGTGGTCATTGCACATCATAGCTACTGGATGGTCGGATGGTCGCTTAGGCTTTTATATATATAGATTAAAAAGATAAAGACTTTTCTGAATTGTAGGCACAAACACATACAGCTTAATAGCTTCAGTTCTACAGCTTCAGCCATGGGTCAAAAGTAAACACAAAACATCACCAATCCATAATTCAAAGTGCTACTCTTCTTCCCAGGGGACACAGAATTCTTAATTGATTTGAACTCAAAATAGAACAGTATTCAAACAAAAATGACCAGGAACTCAGATTCCCTTCTCTCTCCCACCCAACAAAAATTATATCTCTAGAAATTTTTGTTAGTTATCAGCTTGTCAGACCAAAAAACTGAATTCTTCATCATGGCTGCCACCAAGAGGGAATGATTTATCAGCCATGCATGGACTAGAAAGAAAAATAAACACAAGTCAATAAAGAGGAAATAAAAACTAGAGAAATAGAGTCATTGTAGCTCAAGCCTAATGCTGCTGAGGACTCACTCTGGGAGCCAAGAAATGGCTTGCCTGCGAAAGCCATCCATGGCGTGCTGCTCACCCCAAACAACACGGTTCTTCTGGCTCTGTCGGGTTAAATCTGTATTGATAACCTCCAAAACTTTAAAAAATACCTTTTTTTAAATAAAATATTTATTGTCGAAAGTATTACCTATGTCCCCTTTGTCCCCCATTGGCCCCTTCTAGCCGGCTCCTTGCCCCAGGTGTTCACCACCCTATTGTGTGTGTCCATGGGTTATGCATATATGCATACAAGTTCTTTGGTTGATCACTTCCCACCCATCTACCTTCCCCTGCCTTCCCTCTGAGATTCTACAGTCTGTTCTATGCTTCTGTGTCTCTGAATATATTTTGTTCATTCGTTTATTTTGTTCATTAGGTTCCACATAATGAGTGAGATCATATGATACTTGTATTTCCCTGACTGGCTTATTTCACTTAGCATAATACTCTCCAGGTCCCTCCATACTATCTCAAAGGGTAAGAGATCCTTTGTTTTTTTACAACTGCATAGTATTCCCTGGTATAAATGTACCACAGCTTTTTTATCCACTCATCTACTGACGGGCATTTGGGCTGTTTCTAGATCTTAGCTACTGTAAATTGTGCTGCTGTGAGCATATGAGTGCATATATTCTTTCTGATTTGTGTTTCAAATTTCTTAGGATATATTCCTAGAAGTGGGATCACTAGGTCAAATGGCAGTTCTATATTTAATTGTTTGAGGAAATGCCATACTGTTTTTCATAGTGGCTGCACCAGTCTCCATTCCCACCAGCAGTGTGCTAGGGTTCCCTTTACTCCATAAGACTCACCAGCACTTGTTTGTTGATTTGTTGATAGTAGCCATTCTGATAGATGTGAGGTGATACCTCATTGTGGTTTTAATTTACATCTCTCTGATGACCAGTGACTTTCAGCATTTTTTCCTGTCTCTTGGCCAACTGTATGTCCTCTTTGGAGAAGTGTCTATTTAGGTCCTTTGCCCATTTTTAATGGATTGTTTGTCTTCTTTTGTTAAGTTGTATGAGTTCCTTATATATTTTGGTTATATAAAAGATACCTTTTTAAAAAGAAAATCATGACTCTTGAATAAGTATAACATGAACACATGCACATAATTATTTATATAATCATTTAGGGAAAGAACCAGTAATACGTTACAGCCAATTTAACAATCAGTTTTTCTCCTACCATGTAACAAAGATTGGCTGGCCTCAGGATCTTAAATAAGCATTTTATCTTTTAACCCTTGAGTACCCTCCCCACAGTTGGCATATTGACACTCCCATCCCATTTCTAAGGTCTGCATTTGGGGCTCAGCAGTGAGTGTGCTCATTCCCTGACTGCTGAGCTTCCTTCCCTCTGGGCTTTCACTTGCTCTCCTGCACTGAAGCTAACTCCTGTTTTCTTTCACAGTGACAAAATCCAGGCCCTCTCCTATGCGCAGCACACGCGGCAGCTCATTTCATGTGGTAGTGACGGTGGCATAGTTATCTGGAACATGGATGTGGAGAGGCAGGAGGTAGGTGCACGGCTGGTGGGCTGGGCTCTGCCATTCTTGGCTATGCTAAAAAACAGCTCAGCCAGCCCTCCTGCTGATTTCTTATTTCTTTTACAAGTAAACCTTGAAATAAGACATGATATGTTAGAGGAAAAAAAATTTGATAGAAAAGGAGTTTCTATTTTTTTTGCCTCTCACAAATTGGCATTTAACATTTAAGTGATGGATATTTCATAATTTAGACTGAGAGTAAGCTATGTAGATTTTAAATGTGTTGCAACACTCACGACAAAATTTCAGGTGAGAAAAAGGAACCTTCTATTTTCAGATGATTAATCCTTGGGTATAAAGTGCCCTATGAAAACAGAAAACTCATGTATTTTATGTATTGATAGAAATGATCACTCATGTGGGAGAAATAGTATTTGATGAAGTAAAATTCTTTAGTTATTAATAGAAATATTCAAAATAATTATTTTATGCTTCTTTATGAGTCATCTCCTAGATAGTTCTCCAGACATAAATATATACTTTGACATTTTAAGCATATATTACTAAGTTTTACCTTTCTTTTTCACCTTTGAGTGTCTTAACAACTGATATGTTTACTGAATATCCCCTTTGACAAGTACATTGAAGGTAACTATATATTCTCATTTCCCTAGAATGATGGTGGGTAAACTTTCCCTTTGGCAGTGTATGCTTTTCATGTTTCAGAAAAGCAACACATTAAAAAAAGACAAAAGCGCCCTAACCGGTTTGGCTCAGTGGATAGAGTCTCGGCCTGCGGACTGAAAGGTCCCGAGTTCTATTCCGGTCAAGGGCATGTACCTTGGTTGCGGGCACATCCCCAGTGGAAGGTATGCAGCAGGCAGCTGATCGATGTTTCTCTCTCATCGATGTTTCTGACTCTCTATCCCTCTCCCTTCCTCTCTGTAAAAAAAAAAAAAAAGACAAAAGCAATTTCCCGACTTCTTTCCCTGCCCTCACCCAATCTCATTTCAAGAGAATGTTACCCACAATCTAATGCCTTTCAAATGTCAGTAATTAAATGCTTCAGAAGATTAAAACTTGATTTGCTGAAACCATAAATCCACGGGAGTTCTATTAGTAACTAATTAAAATGATCATTATTATTAGGAAGTAGGGAATTATGGAATATTGCTTTTCAAAGTACCCTTTGGCCCCATCAGTATAAAGGCATGGAAATCGATACATTGTGTGCTAGTCATGCTGGCCAGGCTATCCCTTTGAGTGTGGTTCTGCATGGAAGCTGCTCAAGGTGAGGCACAATCACAGCCGGTCTGCCCGGCCTCTTCCCTGGCCTAATTGGCCTGACCTGGGGAGAAGAGGACCAGTGGGCTCTTTCCCCTCAGTGCACTGGGGAAGGAAGAAGTGTTCCTCTACCCCCAAGGTCTTTCAGTTGGTCTAAGTTCAAATAGACGTGGAACGGATTAACAAGATAAAATAACTGAATGTGACACATACATATGTATGGAAATGCTACATATATGAGAGAGTCAGAGAACTAACATACATGAGAGGTTCAAAGACAGAGAGGGAAAATGATGTAATAATGATATTCTAAGCTAGGAATCACCTTGGAGCTTCAGAAGGAAGGAAGGTCATTGTAGGACAGTAAAAAGAGCATGTTCAGTAATTAGAAGTTTGCCCTACCCTATAGATATTCTTTAAGGGACAGATAAAAGTTTATGTTGGCCTTGCAGGGTCTCAAGTCCCTTTAGTTCAGAAGAATCCCAATACCATCAAGGCACATCTTGGTGTGAGGGGTGACTCATTCTGAGCAGCAGGCAGGCTCTGCCCGGGATGGACAAAAGCCCAAAGGAAGATAATGAAACCAGGTGGTTGGTGGGCCGTCCTTAGAATCATCTTGCTTAAAATTATGCCTTTTGACATCCAGATCTATGAGCATTTGGCACTTGTTGACTATTTTAAATCTTACTGAGTGATTCAGAACTCTAAATGAGCAGTGGAGATGGTTCCATCTATTTTTTTGCAAGTGTCATATAAACAGAAATCCCGAGATGTATCTGTGGAGCGCCTTCCTGGTATGGCAAGTGCTGTGCAGTGCTCACCTAGGGAGGTCTGAGACTGATGAAGCAGTCCCTGCCCTGCAGCGCTGGCAGGCTTTCTAGAAGAAAAGACATGTGAGAGAAAACTTAAGCAACTATGAAATGGTACAAATGAATTAATTGCAGTAGATGTAAGATAGGGCATTAGTTCTGGGTATTTAGGAAGGGATGTTACTATTGTCATCTGATGTTCTCAGAGAAAGGTATGTGGAAGGACATAGTTTTAAAAGATCCATGGGTCGCCGAAACTGGTTTGGCTCAGTGGATAGAGTGTCGGCCTGCAGACTGAAGGGTCCCAGGTTCAATTCCGGTCAAGGGCATGTACCTTGGTTGCGGGCACATCCCCAGTGTGGGGCGTGCAGGCAGCAGCCAATCAATGATTCTCTCTCATCATTGATGTTTCTGTCTTTCTCTCCCTCTCCCTTCCTCTCTGAAATCAATAAAAATATATTTTTTAAAAAGAGCAGTTTCAAAAAGAAAAAGGCCTTCCTAGGCCTTTACTGTGCTGCTGTCTATTATGAATCTCAAAGAGGAAACAAGCTGTTGTTTATATGTTTCACAAACTTGTTTGATCTCATGCCTCTTTTACATTAAGAGTCAAATGGGAGTTCCCTGGAATTCACTTTTGGGAAACCATGGGATTGGGTTTATTTTTCAAGGTTCCTTGGGTTTGGTGACATGTGGGAAAAGATCAGTGCCTCTGCCAGGTGATGAATTTACAGAGATGAACATGGAACTGTAGAAGCAAATGCAGAGTCACTACCAGCCTAATCTATGAAGATTTACTAGAGAATAGCTTTAAACTTAACACAGCTTTTAAACCTTTTTGACATAAGAGTATTCATGATGGGGCTGGAAAATAGTGAACGAAGTCAGACTATTGTGTGACCCATGAGGCAAAGAGCAGAGTTTCAAACCCTGCTGGACTGTGCCACAAGTGGACAGGGACAAGTTGCATCTCTGAGTACCTACTGTGGTTAGGTTCTGTCCCTCCAACACAGATATCTCTGTGTACATGTAATGTGCAATTACATAATTGTACACAATCAAAGCAAAAATAATTGCATACGGTCAGAGAATGAGATACAGTCCTGAATCCTCAAGGTGGCTGTCAAGACTGCTGATAAAGCCCCAGCTCCCCCTGAACATCCCTGAACTCTGCCTAGGTCATAGCACTCAGCACTCAGTGCTTCTTTTCGGGCCTTTGCACTGATACTTATTTAAATAATTATTATTAATAATACTTTCATGTTTAGCCTACCATGATGCTTCTCCATGAGATTCTTTTTATTCATCACTATATCCCAGGGCCTGACACATAGTAGACATCTACACTAATAAAAGAGAAACATGCAAATTGACTGTACCTCTGCTACGCCTACAAGCCACGCCCACAAGCCAATCAGGAGCGGGTATGCAAATTAACCCAACCAAGATGGCTGCAGCCATGGAGCGAGCAGGAGGCTTGAGTTTCCCCAGTGATGGAGGAAGCCAAGCTTCCTTGCCTGCCCTGGCCTCTGCTCAAGGCTACAAAGTTTCAATTATAGAAGATAAATAAATCCCAACAAAAATGGCTGCGGCCACAGAGTGAGCAGGAGGCTTGGGTTTCCCTGGCAATGGAGGAAGCTAAATTTCCTGACCTGCCCTGGCCTCCACTCAAGGCTACAAAGTTTCAATTATAGAAGATAAATAAATCCCAGATCCTAGGGCCTCTGCTTGGGTCACCAGGGGCATGGCTGGCCTGCAAACCACCACAGGCCCCTCACCCAGGCCACCCTATGCCCCAAGGGAACACCCACCCTGATCCAGGACACCCTTCAGGGCAAACCAGCTGGCCCCCACCCGTGCACCAGGCCTCTATCCTATCTAATAGAATAATATGCAAATTGAGCATCACTCCCAACACACAAGCTGGCTGCTCCTATGTGGTCAAAGATGGCTACCCCCATTTGGACACAAGATGGCTGCCACAAGATGGCCAGCAGGGGAGGGCAGTTGGGAGGGACCAGGCCTGCAAGGGAGGGCAGTTGGGAGGGACCAGGCCTGCAAGGGAGGGCAGTTGGGGGCAATCAAGCCTGCAGGGGAGGGCAGTTAGGGGTGACCAGGCTGGCAGAGGAGGGAAGTTGGGGGCGACCGGGCCTACAGGGAAGGGCAGTTGTGGGGGACCAGGCCTGTAGGGGAGGACAGTTAGGGGCAATCAGGCTGGCAGGGGAGTGGTTAGGGGGTGATCAGGCTGGCAGGCAGAAGTGGCTAGGGGCAATCAGGAAGGCAGGCAGGTGAGCAGTTGGGAGCCAACAGTCCTGGATGGTGAGAAGGGTCCCAGATTGGAGAGGGTGCAGGCTGAGCTGAGGGACACACACCCCCGTGCACAAATTTCGTGCACCAGGCCTCTAGTTGATAAATATTTTTAAATGATTGAGAAATTATGCTTCTGTTTCTTATAAGCATATCCTGATTCTGCTTCATCAATGTAACTTATAGCAAGTAACCTTAGGTTACTTGTTTCTCACTGTGACCTGCTGTGTGTTTTATTTGACAAGACCCCTGAATGGTTGGACAGTGATTCCTGCCAAAAGTGTGATCAGCCTTTCTTCTGGAACTTCAAGCAAATGTGGGACAGTAGGAAAATTGGCCTAAGACAGGTGAGTGATATGGCTGCTTCATCAAAATGTAATAGTGTGATCTTATAAGAAATAGGGTTAAATTATTATCATGGAGTCTCTTTGTGCGTGCACATTAATTTGTTACCTTTATCTGCTGTAACTCATTTCTACTAGATTCAGTTTTATAGAGATTTGTCCCCAGTAAGTAGTTAAGGTATATGACTTTAGAATTCTACTGGCATCTATTGAAATATACCTTAAAGTTAGAGGGATCATGCTTTAGCTCATATTGGTACCAAACCATGTAGTTATAGAAGTGGTATTTATTTATCCTTAATAATTTCACTGGTCCTTCTTATGTCTTAGTTTTAGTTATTTGGATCTACTTATAATATGATATTTCAGTCTGATTCTACGCTTGGGTTTGGTCCTCCCTAAAACACCAAAAGTTGATTTCATTGCTCACCTAGATCAGGCGTGACTAGAGCATAGACAATGGTTTGAATCAGGCTCATTCCAATTCTCCTTCATGAGGCAGCATAATCTCTGGAGATGGCATTTCCTCATTACACTCAGCTTTAAGATAACCTGACTGCTGGCTGGTTCCTCTAAAAATCATTGTAATGATAACCAGAGAGGACCAAGAATGGAGTAAGGAGGCAGAGGGGCGGTTGGCAGTCAGATGTGTTTCCCAGCAGTCCTCATTCTGAATAAACACAACTGGTGTGTTCCTTTCAGTTTGAGGGGGCGGGGGGCAACCTTGTTTAGCATCCTCAGCTAAATGCTGTTGATCACTGCTGAGCATACCCCAAGACGCCGAGGCACGGCCGCCCTAACAAGTCTCGGTTCTCTCTCTGCAGCATCACTGCCGCAAGTGCGGGAAGGCCGTCTGCGGCAAGTGCAGCTCCAAACGTTCCTCCATCCCCCTGATGGGCTTTGAGTTTGAAGTGCGGGTCTGTGACAGCTGCCACGAGGCCATCACAGATGAAGAGTAAGTTCCAGCAGTCTGCAAAATTGTCAAGGTTAAGGAGAGAATGTGAACTGAGAGCTGCACCCAGCACCACAGTCGTGACTACTGATGCCCCAGTTCCTGCTGGTTTAGAATGTATATCCTGGCAAGTGGGTAAAGCCCACCTTTCCACCAAGAGATTGTGTTCTCTTTGACTTGGGAGGGAAGAGTATACACAAAGAATGCATCCCTGTGCTCTTCTCAACCCTGGGGTATGTGCATTGCAAATAAGTGTTCTTCAAGCAGAGCCTTCTATATACTCATTTCCTTGAGAAGTGCTCAGGAGTTCAGAGTCCAGGATTCACTTTCTAGCCCAAGCTGGTATCTTCTACAGGAACCAAATCAACCCTAGGCTCTAGAGCAAGCATGTCAAACTCGCGGCCTATTGGCCACATGCAGCCCACAATGAATATTTTTGCAGCCCAGCCAATATAGTAGTATATAAGAAATGTTTTAATACAAATTTTGTAACTTAATTTTTACAATATCCTGTTATAATTATTAATAACGAACTACAACGTTCGCTAATGACTGATTACTATAATCGCATTGCATTCATTTCCCTCACGTGCCTTACACGCAGGCGCACCATTTCTCTCCACTAATACTAGCAGCAAATATTTTAGAAGCCGATTGCCATGTCATTAGTCTTGTACTGACTTGTTTGGCATGTACAATAGGAAATATTTCACTTTCGGAGAACAAGAAAAATAGGTTTATTTGTGTTACACTTATTTGTGCAGTTACTCGGTGTCTGGTAAGTTAATGTTCAAGAAAAAATATTAATTTTTATTAAAATGTTCTATTACTTTATATTAATGTTTACTCATTTATTTCAGCCCTTTATAGTCATGTCTCTATCGAAATAAACCTACGTTTCTATGAAAATTGAAGCTTTTCTTTTTTTGTGGCCCACATAAACTTAAACCTTGTTTATTTGGCCCATGTTAGCCTTTGAGTTTGACTGCTTGCTCTACAGGTTTCATTTTCCAGGAAGAGCTAAGCCACTTTACCTAAGAAACAAATGCTACCAGTTGCCCAACTACTAAGTCTTGCTGGTCAGTCTTGCCCAGAAACCCAGGACCTTAGGTTGTTGTGTCTGTGCTTAGTAGGTGGGACAAATCTATGCTGTCTCTTTAGTGTTGGCTAATTAAAATCTGCCCCAAATGTAAACAGATAAGTTTTCCTTTTAGTGAATTACAGCAAAATTTCATAGGAAAAGGGCTGCCTAATGCCCCCACCCCTTGTATATAGTAAAATCATGTAAGCACTAGATGGGTGTCTTAAAAGATGCATGTAAATAGAAACATTTAAAATGCACCAGAGTAAATGAGCATTTAAAGGGAATTCGTGGAAAATCAATAAAGTATTCTTTTACAAATAACCCTAACTTATGTGTTTTCCATTATTATTTATCTGTATCATATATAAATTAAAATGCCCTTCCAGAAGTACCTCTGTTCACTGATTATTTTCCACTTATCATACATGATGAAATGAATATGAGTTCTCATTAAATTAGAGAGCTGCATGTGATCTTAGAGATACTCTAGCCTAATTCTTCATTTTATAGATAAAGACACAGATCTAGAGGATCTAAGAGTCTGCAAATTAAACCTAAATCTTTAATTCTAAATATTCTTAAGTAACCATTTTTATTATGCTGAAGATCTATTTAGATTTAGTTATAGATTAAAAGTAGAAAACAAACATCTTCAGAAAGCCCACTGGAACATTGGAGAAGAGCTGTCTCCTTACATGTCCCTGTCGCCTTTCCCACATCGCTTCTCTGCCTCTTCTCGTGCCTTCAGAGCGCCTGGGCAGTTGACAGATCTTCTTACTAAAAAATATGCACAGGTTAAAAAACTGCAAAACAGATAACAGTGTTTGGTAAGCTATTTTACCAGCAAGTCCTGAGATCAGACTTAGCCAAAGCACTGAGGTATTTTGTTTTCTTTTTTTAACTTGTCAAAAACACAGAGATTTTCATAGGCTCTATTAGAGCAACAAGTAATCTATAAGG
This sequence comes from Corynorhinus townsendii, assembly GCA_026230045.1. Lineage (NCBI taxonomy): Eukaryota > Metazoa > Chordata > Mammalia > Chiroptera > Vespertilionidae > Corynorhinus > Corynorhinus townsendii. The sequence goes on from JAPDVU010000003.1 coordinate 94,076,313, forward strand.
GACTTTTGAATCTCTTTCCCATTTTGGAGAATATCAGAATCCTTTACTTAAAAAAACTTTTTTACCAGGGAATAACAGTAGATTTGAGCAACATTTCTAACAGTGGAGCTGTTTAGCCATTTGGCTAAAAATTAGAGTTTAATGTCACTCTAGATATCCTTCATTCCTATGTCATGACTTTTCACTCTTGGAAACATTCTTTGCTTCCTCCAGACGAGCGCCGACAGCCACTTTCCACGACAGTAAACACAACATTGTACATGTGCATTTTGATGCAACCCGGGGATGGCTACTGACTTCGGGAACTGACAAGGTTATTAAGGTAGGATGCTCTCTCACGTTAGGAGCTTTCCATGTTTGGCCCTATGTGAATATACAGGAGCACCAAGGCTATGTGAAACCTGCTCAGAAGGGCTCCCTTCGCAGTGAGCATTTATACATACAAGGCCCATGCCAGGCACTGCGTGTACACACCAAGATAAGACACGCTCTTGCCTGCAAGGAACAGCTAGTCAGTTGGAGACATACTCTTAAAAAGACAGTTAATAATAGGTCACATATGCAGTGGCCAGAAGAGTAATACAGACAAGAATTACTTTAAGAGTTCCATAGAGGGAGGCAGTGCTGCTGGAGGTAGCTCTGTGAAGGAGGAGAGATTTGAGATGAGCATTGAATGAATGGTAGAAGTTGATAAGCCAACAATTAATAAATAAGACCTTTTCCCCGTGAGATCAGTTAGTCCACAAGCATTCCTCCACGGTCCCTCTGAGGACTAGAGCAGAGCTCCCAGGTAGAAGGGGCCACACCTGCCTCATTTTTTGACAAACACACAGGCATATAGCACAGGCTTGCCCAGCGCACTGAGTTCTGCTCCCCAGGCTCATTCTGGTCCATTCTTAGAGGCAGCAGCAGGATAAGGTGGTTAACATAACCCCCTTTGGAAGCTGCCAGGCCTCTGAAACTTTAAGCAAGTTTAAAATAAACTCTGGAGACTCAGATCCTTTATTTTTTAAAATGGACCCCTTGAATTGTTTGGAAGATTAAATGAGATAAGATATTGAAAGGACACAGCAATTTCTGGCACCAATTTGCTGCCTAATATAGCTTAGTTCCCCTCCCCCTTAAATGACTCTAATCTACTTTTAGTCTCCATTAGCTGGATGAAGATGCCCAGCTGCCATGGTCATGTTTTTGAGGTTTATGTTATAGTACTTTTTGATGGAAAATACTATTTTAAAGATTTCAGAATCATGTTAGTATAATTAGTTGCTTCTTAAATTAAAAAATTTGCTTGAATTTAATTATAAGGATTGGTTATCATCAACACAGTGTAATTCTAGTTCATTGTATATCTTCTTTTTCTTTTCACAGTTGTGGGATATGACCCCAGTAGTATCTTGATGACACTCCCAGGCATCAGAAAGATAGTATTTACTCAAGAAATGATTGTTCTAATACAATTCGTTACTGGAGCTATAAAGCAGACATGTGAGAAGAGAGAAACTAACAAAACTAGCTGAGTTTGCGTATTACCTGCGCACAGTGGTGAGCCAGTGAATGAACACTTGGAGGGGACTCTTTCAACTTGTTCATACAATATAAAAGAAGATATTTTTTTAACAAATGGTTTGTACAATCTGGCTTGCTGCATTGTTTGAGTATACTGTAAACTTTGTGTGGGGTGTTTAATTTTTATATTTTCAACACTTCATTTTAGTTGTTGCTTTGTGTGTCGGAGAAATGAGGGAAATGTCTGTTCAGGGTATTTTTGGTCATTTGAAAGCAGTTTCCATGTTTTCTTCACTTGGGCACGGGTCATGTGGTCAGCATCTTTTTCTTCTCTATGTATCTACACTCACCTTCATCTGCTTTTCACCAGAGTGTATGTATTTACACTGCTTATAAATAGTGTTTCTGCTTTCCTTGAAATCCTCTTCAATTGAGAGATTTGGAAAACCATTCATGTGGATTTACCAACTGACTTCTTGAATCACCTGAAGAACGATGTGTAATAATCTAACTTATTCATGTTCTTATATTGAGTAGAAATGACCTGGTGTTTCTGCCTCCGTTTTCTCTGTCTTTCCCATATTAAAAAATGCCATGAGAAAGCTGTTCCCAGCCATTGTCATCATGGGAGTAGATGATTATAACTCAGAGCTTCAAGTATCAGTGCCTGGATCATTTCTAATTCAATTGGAGCCTTCTGAGCCTTTCATGTTTTAGTCTTGACACAGCTCTCCCTCACTTATATTAAAAACAAACAAAATCCTATGTTCTTAAGAGAAAAAAAAAGGGTGTCTTTAAGCTATGTTTTTGTGTGTGACATCATCTCTGAACTTGACCATGTTCATTATGTGAGGTTGAATCCTGTTCTCTTCCTCACCATCTGTATTTTCTCCCCCTTTAAAAACCAGAACACTTTGCACACTTATACTAAAACTGTGTTGTCTGAGACATAAAAGGTACTGAATCTTACAGCTCATGATGTCTTCCTATTGAAAATGTAAAATGGAGCTTTAGAAAATCAGTCTGAAGAACTCTGATTTTAAGGAAATCTGATCAAATTTGATAAAAGTAAAATATTCTGTGTTTTAGTGACTCAACTCATGATATTGAAGTTCTTTTTTTAAAATCTTATTTTCACCTATAAAAATAGAATTTAAATGAGTGGGCAAGCATGCTCTCCATTCTAAGCACGTTACATGATATCACCTCATTCATCCCTCACCCGTCGGGGGGTTTTGTGGGAATCACTAAGTCTCTTGGGGATTACTACCAGGTTAAATAAAACTTTATAGGTAAAAAGGCCAATTACTTGCCCATCCTCTCCAAGTTCTACCTCCACAGTCTCTTGTTCATTTCTGATTTGACAATTTTTTAGTGGTAAATCCTCCCGATTTTTTTCTCTTTTACTGGAAAGCAAATTTTTCACTCATGATCATTAATTGCTTTTCTTTCTAACCAAAAGAACTACTACCAACCATACTTGGGTAACACCCCTAATAATGACCTAGCGTGCTTCCTGGGGAAGGAGCTTCCTAGAGTGACTGCTGCAGCATTGGTGCTCCCCCCAGCCACGGGACACGACAGTCATCACCTGAGACATCAGACTAGCCCACGTGACCACACTCTAAGCTCAGATGCATGTGTGTGTGTGCACAGAAATGATTACCAGTTGTCCCTTCACTGCCCCTTCCACGTTACCCTTGCTTGCCATCAAGCTGTTAAAGTCAGAGTCTTTACTGCATGATTGCTCTGTGAGAGAGCTTTAAAAAGGGAATTAAATTAAAAACATCCATGTGTCTGTTTTGTAGTTTATTACTAGAACCTGCAGCCATTACTAAGTTGTACATAATGGAGAGCTATATTGGAAATGAATCATAGGGATGGATCACTCTGTTTTCCAGCTTTTGGAACATGCAGAGAGGAAGACACAGTGTTAGAAAGGCAGTAGGTCAGGCACCTAGCATGCATTGCATGGATCTGAGTCAGGTCTGGATGAGCTCACACCCCATTTGGGAAGGTGATTGTCCCTGTGGGATCACATGTACACCACGGTAGCTCTGTCTGTGACCCTGCATGTCACTGTAGCCATCTCCTTCCCATCATGGCTGTATCCCAGCCCATAGAGCCACTCGGAGACTGAAACCACTTGGCACTTCATTGGTGAGAAGAGTCGCAATCACAAACCATAGCTATGTCAAGGTATCCATTGCTCTGCCCTTTTCTCTCTCTTCAAGTCAATGGGTGCTTGAATTTGTATGTTTGTAATACTGTGAATTATGTTGAATCTCCACTGTTTTTGTAACTCAAGAGATCTATGTGCTGGTGTTGGGTGTCTTCCAAGCATTTTATGGAAATGGAGGCTTCATTCACAAGGGAGGAAGTTGGCACCCGCACTTGCCTTTCCTCCTGTCTAGGTGAACTGTCATAGTTCTTGCTTTTCCCTATTGGATTTGCACTTTACATACATTTTTCTGTATTACTTCAACACACAGCAGCTCTAGCAAGTAATGCCTAGCATGGCTATGTTGGGAAAGTGGCAGAACTGCACATAGTTCATTCTTTGGTAGGATGAAATCAATCACAGTGCTCTCGGTTTCTCCAAAGAAATTATATTACTGGAACCTTTAACTGCCTGTATGTATCAGTAGCAAAGGTGGTTTTACATTAAGTCCTTGAAGTTGTGTGTCTTTTATATGAAGTCAGTCAACCATGATATATTTGTTTGAATTATTCAAAGAATCATAAAATCATGAAACCGGAAGGGATCTTCAGAAATCTAGAATGTTCCATGCACAAAGCACTAGTTCTACCAGGCAGTTAGACTAGCTGAGGTGTAAACAAGAAAATCTAAAAGAAGGATTTTCAAGCAACAATTGCTTTTGAACATTACCCGGTAATGGCACGAGCGAGGGGCGTGACTTCAGTGCCTTGAGACAGGGTACCTCAGGAACCAGGTTTGTTTCTTATTGAGCAAATTTGACACTTCTTATGCCCCAGCCCTGTGGTTATGAGTGGGGGGGGGGGGTTACCATGTAGTAAGGCAATCATTGCAGGTCTTCATCAGTATAAACTTTCCTCCACTTTCCCCACAGACCATACAGTGGTAATACTTAAGTGGAAATCCAGGGGCATTGCAAGCGCACCTCTGCCCCATTTGTCTGAAGGCTCATAACAGGTTGCCCTTGAATGAGTTGCTGGGCCTACAGCATTTGCCCTTCCTATGGAATATTACATGTTTTGAGATTAATTTTTTAAAAGCGTAATTATTTTTGCTTAACAATCTATTTTTAAAGCCTGAATTTTGACTTTTAAGCAAAGAGATAGCTCTAAACTATATATCAAAGTTACTGAATATAAATAGTCATTGGTTTTGCTTTTTCATATAACATTGTATATAAAGACCTTGTTCACTAAGATTTGCATTTTAAAGTGAAAGGAAGCATTTTGCCAAATTAAATAATGCTAAGTTAAATTTTTTCCTGATGTGAAAGCATGGATAGCTAGCAATTTGACTGCAAAACACAGAAATTAAGTTCCTTTTTAACACTCAGTAATCTGGATAATACTTGAGATTCCAACCAACCATTTGGTGAGTGCTCACTCTATGCCAGGCTTTGAACCAGGCCTGGAGTGACAAGGTCCATTTCCAGGCCAGGGCAGAGGCCACACAGATGTGAAGATGGGTCATTTCAGTACAGGGTGAGTGGGGCCAGAGGGACTTTGCTAGAGAAAGTCTTTGCTGATCTGAGAGTGAGCTAAAGGGTGAGTTGAGGAAGGAAATGACTTTCCAGGCTGCAGAAACAAAGGCCCATGATCTGGCATCAGCCTGCTGCATCGGCTACAGGTGGTATGCAGTTGCCAGAGAATATCAAGTTCTGGGCTGCAGTCCTGGAGCCTGAGCTCTCCTCAATTTGAGACACAGATTCTCATGACTGCAGAGAGGGAGGCAGCACATAGTTGGCCTTGAGGCGTTTGTTTCCTTAGAGGCTCATCAGTTTTAGAGTCAAGGTTTTCCTGCAGTCCAGGCTAGTGTCAGAGTTTCTTTTTCTTTGGAAATGCCTAGAATTGTTATCTTAAAAAGACCCATGGTAACTAATTCCTGAACTTTCTGGCTACACAGCCCCTCACTGGAGGCATTGAGGTGGATAGAGCTGGAGACCACGCATGCATGGGCTTGGCCTGGAGGAAGCTAATAGCACAATTACGTAAATGGGCTGAGCAAGCTTCTTCCGTTTGCAAATGAACAACCTTGACCTGAGCAGGAGGAGATTGTTCTAGACAGCTGGCATCATACTAATATGCAGAGCCAACCCTTGTGGTACAGAAGCAGCGTCGTTTCAGTGCAGTGTGGCAAATGTGATAAAACCCTCATCACATGGCCCTCTCCAAGCGGAAGGGAACTTTTTCCTCAATTCAGTGACAGTGAACGGGGCTCTGCCCAGGCAGGGGCACGCCCCGCCTCTCACCATGGGGCTTGGCACTTTCTAGTTCCTGCTGTTCCATCCATTTGCCTTTGTCCTTCAGTACCCAAGTATCGTATGTCCATAACTTAGTTTCAGAACATCCATGTTCATATTTAAACTTCAACTTAACTTTACAACCACGTATTATATATTACTGGTTGAGGGGTTTTAATTTTGTCTTTAAACATTGTCCTTCTCACTGAGAAGCATATTTAGGCCTAACACACCAAAGAAATACCTAAAAATTATATCTGTCCAAAATTGGAATGGGATTCCTCCTTTGAGTTTCCCATGCCAGGGAATGGAAACCATATGGCCCCTTGTCAGTGATGTGGGAAGGAGATTACACCTAGAATAAGGGTTGAATTCGATGATTGTTCTTAGGAACCTTTCCAGTCCCAAGATCCTGTGATTCCATGAATGTTATTTATTATTGAACTGACCTAGACTGTTATCAGTGGCCGACCCACATGCAGCTGATTTAACTTAAATAAATGGGAGCATATTGCAACATCTTTGTCTTCTGTTCTGCCTTAAAATGTTCACATTTATGAGTCAAAAGTGTATCTGACTTTCTTGGAAGAGAAAGTGTCAGGGACTACAGGTTGGTTTAAAAGGTTAAATTTAGAATCTGACCTTGATATTCATGATTCTTTCCTCCTCCCCTTTTCCCCCCTTGGTTCTCTGGGAAGCACGAGAGGGAGAACTATAACATAAAAAGGGAAATGGTTTGAAAAAAGTGTTTCACTTACATACACTTTTTTCCCTGTTTAAATGGATGACTACCTTAATGTCAGTAGCATATACCAATATGAAGTATGGACCAAAATACTGTGTCATTGGTAACCATTGTACTCCTATATATTGTGTTTTATGCCATTTGTCTTGCTTTTAAGTGACTTTTTTTTTCAATGTACTGTTTTGTGAAAGAAAATCTATGAAAAGTAAGACTGTTATTAACTGGACAACAGGGAAGGTGCTAGCCCCACCTCGTGCCTGTCGATCACTGTAGCCATAACCAGGAGTGTGGCCATTTCTCTTCTGCACGCCCAGCAGTCTGTGGCCACGCCAGAGCCTGGCTGCAGCGGGCATGTTACTTGAGGATATTTTTTTCTTTCTTTTTGAAGTGGAATTCTCCAAGGGATCCAGCTGAAGATGTAAAAAGCCTGAAGATAGAACAGATTCTCAAATGTGGTTTCTGTCACTGATTCCACCAACCAAACCAAGCAGCCTTGACATTGACTTCCTGAATGTGATCAAGTGGGACTGAGCAGGGATTCCCTACAGTGTTAAAATGTCTGTATTCCGTTCTACTTCAGATGCTGCTGAATGTTGGGAATGTTTCTGAACTCTGCTCACTTTCCCACTGTGCTTCCCTCCAACTGAACTGTATGTGTAGCCATTACCAATGTACGTTAGCAACGCAAAGTTGCCTCCATGGTTTAAAATAAATATCTGTGGAAATTATCCTGCATCTGTGGCCCCATCTTTGCTGCTGTCCAGCTATTACACATGGCCATATACACCCCAGCAACCTGCTTTGGGCTTAACCATGGGGATGGGGGTAGGTCTCCAGCCCACTCTTGCTCAGCTGTCAGGACCCCTAGAAGAGCAGTGGCCTGGAGACAAAGGTGAGCTACCATTCACCCCCAGTCTCTAAGCACAGCAAATGGGCTATAGCATGTAGTCCTTTTTATGTTCTCTGTTACCTGTAGGTAAACTTTCCAAATGCGGACAAAGGGCTTCTGGGCAAATACAGCCAGGGAAAGCCTCTCTGAAGTCATTAGGCCCATTTTATGGACAAGAAAGTAGGCGGGAAGAACTCAATGGTTTGCTCAATATCCAACAGCCAGTTGGCTGGGAAACACTTCACCCTGCCCTCTGCCCCTGGTGGTGCCCCTCCTTCAGCCCACCTGTGCCCCGAAGCCTCCCCCACGCCCAGCACCCCAGAGGCCCGGCTTTCCTCCTTCAGAAGAGGAGAAGTGCAGTCGAGTGGAGTCCATGCTTGCTGGCCTTTCCAGCAGATGCACCCAGAAAACCCCCTTCCTTGGGCTCCTTGGCTGAGAACCTGAATCAGCACCTGTGCCTGGCTGAGTGGTGCCCACCTGGGTTTTCCTCCACTGTGGGCGATGAGTTATGTAAATAGGCACTGTCCCTTGGTTACCCCCTCTGTTGATGCACAGTGTATTCACTCATCTCTGCTCCCCTCAGACTGACAGTGTGGGTTCATCTTAAATGCAAAATTCTAAAGAAAATCACATTCTCATAATGAGATTGATACAGGAAAAGAACCTGTGTAAATCCCTGGAAGATGAAGGCTAGTTTATTCCCAGCCATAGTCATATATTTATTTTAAAATAAAAGTTCCATCCCTTGTAGGTTCCTCATTGTAACAGGGGCATCTTTGGGGGGGAAGGGGAAGTGAAGTATGCTTTCTCCCTGCTCCGCACCTTCTCATGCTTTCTGGCTCCTGGCCTATTTAAATCTCTGAGCCAGCTCTTCCAGGATTTCTATTAGTTTCTCCTCTTCAGCTGGTGAGGAGGATATTCTAGTAAGAGGCAAGTATGTGGGAACTGATTTCTGATCTAAAAATGAGAGGGGCGTGGGGGGCATGGCTGGCAAAGATATGAACATTGCAGCAGCCTGGTCTGGCCTCTGTCTGCCGTGCTTGGGCCCCAGGTCAGTCATCCCACTGATACCTGCCAGGGAGCGGCCCCCATGGGAGTTGTTCCTGCCCAAAGGGTCCCACAGAGTGTCCTGACTGCTACAGAAGGGAGATGGGGGAGAGGGGTGGATGACTGGAGCTTTGCAAGTAGCTGAGGGGAGGGTCTTCAGGCCTATATCCTAGCTGGGAGGCATGGGGCGGAGAGTGTGGTGTGTTGGGACCTGGTGGGCAGTAGATAGGGCTGGGAAGGAGCACGGTGGGAGAAGGCACACCATCCTCCACGCTGCAGAGTCACCAGAGCTTCATAACAGCTCAAGCGAGGGTGGTTATCTATGATGGGAAAGAGAACCGAGAGAAGACCCTAGCTTCTACCCAGGTCTCTTCTGCTGCATCTTTTCTCAATGTGCCTCCTCTCAGAGCTCGCCCTCAGGATCTGTCCAGATAGAGACAAAAACCTGAACAGACACAGGGAAGCAGGATCACAGTGTTTGCTTCATGTTGCTGCTCTAGATAGCCCATTCCCTGGGAATGCTCCACCCAGTGCCCACAGGAATGCCTCTACCCAGACCTGGAATTTAATGACAGGGATCACAACCTGAGCACTTATGTCCTCAAGGCACCTATTGAGTTCAGAAAAATAGATGAAAAACAGTGTGTGTGTGTGGGCGGAGGGGGGGGGGGTGGAACCAGAGTGGGCAGAGTCAGGTGAAATGCTTCACAAAACTCATCTGATAGGAGAAGGCCATCTTGCTAAGGAAGCCCGGGCACAATTCCACCCTCACCCCTGGTTTCATGGGGAAGAGAGTCCACCTCAAGAGACCCCTTGAGGTGGTTTTAGGGAAAGAGGGTATCAGCTGCCTTCACACAGGGAGCAAGTCACCTTGAAAGAACAGGCCACTGCGCTACACAGTGGCGACAGGGTAAGCGCCAGCCTCAGGACGGTGTCCATGCCCAGGGCCACAGAGCACAGCCTGCCCTTGAGCCTGGCATGGACAGCCTCACAGCTGCAAGAAAGGGGATTGGGACAGAGGTGGATCAGTACAGCGGTCTCAACTGAGGAGATTGTGGTTGGCTTCTTTTTAATACCAGGATAATAATAAGGAATGGGGTCATAGATTGCTTTCTTTCTACTTCAAAATAGCATTTATCCAATGGGTTCAGATTCCACAGATTCTTATTTTTAAAAACTCTGGGATCTAAGTGGAAAGTGCTGCTCACCAGATTATGAGAGTGTTAGGTCTCATGTCCCCAAGGCTCCAGGTCACAGGCACCCAGATTAGCCCATTTCCTGAGAACAAAATCAACTACAGAGCCCCCTCACTTCCTCCTTCTAGCCTAGGAAACAGGGGCTCTGCTGAGACTCCCACCTCCTGGGTTAGCAGCTCTCTCCAATGATTCTGACCTCTCTAAGGATTCTGGCTGATGGGTTCTTGGGCTGATATAATGTTTTCTTCTTTTTAGGGAGAAGTAGAGTAAGAAGGGATAGAACTTTACTTCCTCTGCCAAACTCCTCTGCTTCTTCCTCCTGCATGTCTCACCCAGGCTATATAAAAGTTCCTCACCTAGTGTTCCCTGGCCAGACCCCATGGCCCATGCCCCTCAGCATGCCCCTGTTGCAAGTGGCCCATACCTGGCTGCAGGCTATACCTCAGACCTTGGGGTGTCCCTTCAGTGAGCACATTGGAAAATGAAATCATTCTTTCATGAAGCCAAAGAAAGAAAAGAAACCAGAGAAAACAACATTTGAGAGCTATAATGAAATCAGGGGATTCTACAGACAGAAAGAATCATCTAATTTAAGGCTCTCATTTTTTTTTAAATAAAAAATAAACTTTGTTTTTACAGAAGCTATAATTGTGCAAAAATTAGGAAACACCAATGAACAAAAAGAAAAAATTTGGACTTCTAGTCAAGATGGTAGAGTAAGTAGATGCTGTGTTTGCCTCCTCCCATGATCACCTCAAAATTACAACTAAATAGAACAACCACCCTTGAGAGCCACCTGCATACTAGCTGAATGAACTACTATAACTAAGGATATAAAGAAGAAACCATGTCAAGACTGGTAGGAGGGGCAGAAATGTGAAAGTGGCTGGCCTCACACTGTATGTGGTGGTTGAGAATCAGAAGGGAGCTCTTTCTGGGTTTTGTGGCTCAAGGCCCCATAAGCAGCAATGTCTCCTGTAACATCCTCTACGAGGCAGTGTGGGAAGCCTGCACAGGAACCAGTGCAAGTGATGGAAGTTTTTGGAGACTGTGGAGCAGCAGATCAGCTTGACCCTCAGAAAGACAAACACTCTGGGCTACCTCAAGCTTAATTCCACTCCCCGCCCCAAGTTCTCAGTATATGTTCTGGGAGACCAGCAGCACTGTGACAAAGCCAAGGTTGTGAATATCCCTGACATGGACATCAAAGCACTGAAGAAACTCAACAAGAGTAAGAAACTGGTCAAGAAGCTGGCCAAGAAGTTTAATGACTCTTTGGCTTCAGAGTCTTCTGATCAAGCAGATCCCACGAATCCTAGGCCCAGGCTTAAGTAAGTCTGGCAAGCTCCCTTCCTTGCTGACTCACAATGAGAGCATAGTGGCCAAAGTCAATGAAGTGAAATCCACGATCAAGTGCAGATGAAGAGAAGGTGTGCGTCTGGCAGTGGCTCTTGGTCATGTTAAGATGACAGATGATGATAAGCTTGTATACAACATCTACTTCACTGTCAATTTCCTGGTGTCATTGCTCAAAAAGAACTGGAAGAACATTGGGCTTTATACATCAAGAGCTTCCTGGGCAAGCCCCAGTGTCTGTACTGAGGCACAGCTTAATAAACCATACTACTACTATTAAAAAATAAAAGAATAGGAGGGATATCTCAGCTTCTGAGGTCCCCACTGAGGATAAAGGGGTCCCAGCCCACAACCGGCTCCCCAGTCCACAGCACCAGTGCCAAGAAGAGGAGACCCCACAACACCTGGCTGTGAAAACCAGAGGAATTTGTGGCTGACTGAGATGGAGGGCTCCTGGAGTCCTAGGCACAATTTTAAAGGGCCCATGCATAGACTTAATCACTGATGGACTCACTTACTCTGAGCCCAAGTAACAGCTTGAAAGCTGCAGGGACATACCGAGAGGAACTGAATTGTCTGGCTTCAGAGTGATGGCTTGAGGGGCAGCTCTCCCATACAGAAGTGCAGGTAGGTGCCATTGTTCCTTTTCTAAGCCCTCCACCCACTCGGCACATGCTGGTACCATATCTGAGTCTCCATCAAACGGTCTAGCATCCCTCACACCACCCTGGCGATTACCTGAGACCCCTGCCCCACCCAGCTCATACACAAGCCCAAACCTCTTTCAGCAGCAGTTCCTCACAAGTGGCCAGCCACACCACTCTGTGGACTTCCTTAATATCTCTGAAAGGTCCACAAAACCCAAACACAAAGTGGCTGCCCTCGGTGTGCCATGTGCCTCTTGCAAAGTGGCCCCCAGCCTGGCACTGGTGGCAACTGGTTTCAGTTCGAAGTATAGCCTCTCTTAGGTGCCTACAAGCCCAGCACAAGCAGCTACCAGCACAGGCAGATCACTTTGTTTCTCCTACCAGGTGGCCATGGGTAGGGCAGAGGCAGCAGCTGATCTGGGCCTACACCAGAGAACCTCCTAAGAGGGCTCGGAACCAATATACCTGGTGGCCAGTTTCAGACCATATCAGCACACCACCCAATTAACTCCACCAATGACACACCCAAAAGGTGGATTAAGCAACAAAGCCCTGCTAGAGCAAATTTCACTCTGTGTGGCCAGACCCCATACAACAACTTGTCTGCTATAGTCACAGCCACCCCTCCCAGCCAGTTAGCCTGAGGGTCAATCCCACTCACTGATGTGCCAACAGCAATCAAGGTTCAACTACAAGAGGAAGGCACACACAACCCACACTAGGGACACCCCTGGAGCACTGGACTCAGGTGAACAGGGAGACTGCACCACTGGGCCCCACAAGATACCCATTACACATAAGGCCACATGGCCATGACTGCGAGATGTAGTAGGACCACCTACATATGGAGGTAGCCAAAATGAGAAGACAAAGAAACACGTCCCAAGTGGAAAAACAGGACAAAATTCCAGAAAAACAACTAAACAAAATGGAGGCAGCAAGCAAGTTAGCAGATTTAGAGTTGAAAACACTGGTTATAAGAATGTTCAATGAACTTATGGGAAGAATTGATGAACTCAGTAAGAATTTATGCAAAAAGATAGAAACCAGAAAAAAGAACCAGTGAAAAATGAAGAGTATAATAACTGAAATGCATGACTATTCTGGGCATATGCTCAGCGAGGGCAGGGTCTGCGCCGCTCGCTCTTGTACCTCAGGCCCCCAGCACAGGCGCTGAGTGTGTGTCCACTCATATGTGAACTAACTCCTGCTTCAGAGCGTAGGAAACATACTGAGATGCTTAGAGAACGTATCAGTTGCACATTTTTAAAAAATCACTAAAGACCCCACTTAAACCTCAGCTGTATCAAGCTATTGCCCCGTCTCAGGGCAGTTTGACGCGCTCCGCAAAGAACTCCAACTGGGCCTTGTTTATGAGGAGCAAATGCTTTGTTCCATGTCTCCTTAGGGGAGCTTTAAAGAACTCCAGCCCTGCCCGGCCAGCGTGGCTCAGTGGTTGAGTGTCAACCTATGAACCAGAGGCTCACGGTTCCATTCCCAGTCAGGGCACATGCCCGGGTTGAGGGCTGGATCCCCAGTGTGGGGCGTGCAGGAGGCAGCTGATAGGTGATTCTCTTTCATCACTGATGTTTCTATCTCTCTCTTTCTCCCCTTTCCTCTCTTAAATAAATTAAAAAAAACTCCAGCCCTTTCAAACGTCAGAATTTTGAGTCATGAGAAGTAACCCCCCAGATTTGCTGGCAGCTCACAAGCAGGGAGCCCACCAGGTGAACGGAAGGGAGAACTGACATGGGGGAGCTGTATAGCAGGCTTTGTGGGATAGCCTCAGGCTTTCTGTAAGAATAGGCCCTTTCATTCTTCAGAAGTGACTGTGTGTCCCCTTCAAAGTTAGTCCGGGGAACCCAGAGTTGTTCCTGTGGCATCTGCCTGGCCAGCTGGGCACTGACCAGAGGAGAGAGGAGGGACCTCCCACAGCCCTTGTTCTCTGCGCTATGCTGGGCAAGGACCCCTCTGCCAGGCTTCTGTTCGTGGTCGCCAGCTCTCACCATTTTCTCTGTGGGCTGGGAAACTCCGCTGAGAAGAAAGGCGGCAGCTCCAGTGGCTTCCTCAGGAGTATACTGAAGGCCCGCCCCACCCCCAACCCCAAGGGCCTGAGCAGAGCTGTGCTCCGCTGCTGCTAAGATTTCTCTCCTAGCCAGGGAGCAATTTCGGGTGCTGCTGTAAATTCCTAAAGTCCAAATTAATGCACATCCCAGAATAAGCCTTTCCTGGTAAAGAGCCCATGTGGCACATTAATAAAATGCAGTCTTGAGAAAAGACTGTTTTGTACATAGACCGCAGTTCCATTAAAGGCTGTCCTTTCTGACTGTAGATCATTGGTATTCAATTTCTGACCAACATTCTGTCTGAGGAGACTGTTTTCTGCAATGAATATAATGGAAATTTACAAACAGAAGTTTATAATACCCTCTCATTCCTTTTCTCTGTCACTCAGTGTATTAGTTTCCTTGTTGCTGTTGCAACAAATGACAAACTTAGTAGCTTAAAACAACACAGATATATTCTCTTATAGTGCTGGAAGTCAGAGGTCTGAACTGGGTCTCATGGGGCTAAAATCGAGATGTTAGCGGAGCTCTGTTGCTTCTGGAGGTGTCAGGGGGACAGGCCACTTGCACTCCTTGGTGTGTGGCTGCACTGCCCCAATGCCCTCTGTGTCCATGTTACTCCACCCTGTGACAATGCCCTCCTGTCTCCCTCTTATGATGATGTCACATAGGGCCCCCCTGGATAATCCAGGATACTGTCCACATCTCAGTAGCCTCACCTTCATCACTTCTGCAAAGTCCCTTTTTGCATCTGATGGTGACATATTCTCAGGTCCAGGAATCACACATAGACACTTGGGGGCAGGAGGGCATTATTCTGCCCACCACAGCAGAAAAAAAGGCAGCTCACACAAACTGCTTTCTTCCTGATTTCTCAGATTTATATCATTTCTTATACTTTTTAAAAAGTTATTTATTGATTTTAGAAAGAGAGGGAGGGAGACAGAAACATCAATTTGTTGTTCCACTTATTTATGCATTAATTGGTTGATTCTTTTTTAATTAATTTTTGAGAGAGAGAGAGAGGAAGGGAGAGGGAGAAACATTGATGTGAGAGAGAAACATCAACTGATTGCCTCCCACACGTGCCCTGACCGGGGATCGATCCTGCAATCCTTCACTCTAACCTACTGAACCACACTGGCCAGGGCCATTAGTTGATTTTTGTCTGTGCCCTTAACGGTGATGGAACCCACAACCATATGCACCGGGATGACACTCTAACTAACTGGCCCACCCGGCCAGGGCCTTATTTATATCGTTTCAATCCACTGGGAGCGATAGGCCCTGTTACCTCATCCCATTCCATTTAGCATCATGTTCTCTAGGAAACGCAGCCACCACCCTGACCTGACTGCTGCCCACAGCCGCCCCTGCTCTTCAGAAGCCTCCCTTTCCCAAGGTTTTGCCAGCTCTCAGATGGCACAGCTCTCAGGGGAGAGCCTGCAGTGATGGCTGGGTCTTCATGGCTTTTTGCACGGTTCAGCCTCCAGTTTCACATGGAATTTGTGAGCCATGTGTGGACAGTAGCCACCCAGCCATGACCACAGGCAGGAAGAGGGGAGGTAGAGGTGCCCCTGAGGGTAGAGGGGCAGGATTTGGAGTGTTTTCCAAGGACTCCTGACTGGCAGGGTGATTACTGGGCGTCCCAGTCTACGCATCTGCACAGAGTGCGTGTCATCACCAGCATGTGTCCTGGGGAAGAAGTACCAGGACAAGCCTTACCTTGACCTGGATCCCTCCCAGGCTTCCTCAGTTCCTCCCTAGACCCACCTGGACTCTGCCCAGGTTGGGGAACCACTGCTTAATTTCAAATTATTAAGCAGAAGTCCCGTAGAACCACTGGCCAGAATTTGTTTTTCTCTGTGGATGTGGAGAGAATGGCCTCCTTAGCACAGCTGGGGCAGCAAATGTAGGGCCACTGACCTCCCATCAGGAGCAAGGTCATGTACTTACAACACAGCCCGAGACTCAATGCACCATCCTAGGATCATGTTTTTTCTTCAACACAGGGATCGGGCCGGTTGTGTGTGAACATACACACACACACACACACACACACACACACACACACACACACACACACACACGAAGGCACGAAGCATTCTGTGAGGGTAGAATGGTGGCCCCAGGGTGGGGGTGGCCCTTGACCTGCACCCTCCGACGAGTGGCAAATAGCTCCCTGAGCTGCAATTTCCTTCCTCTCAGAGGATTTTCAAATCCAAATGCTGCAACCAGCCCTGGGTTGCTACTGCTTACTATTTTGTTTCTCTCTAGTCGTCTCAGGTTTTTCTTTCACCAGAATTAGAACAAAGATGCCTTGGAACCTCATGTACTGAGAACAAGTGGTGACCACAATACAGGAAAGGGAAAAGCAAACTACAGACAGACATTGTGGGGATAAAGGTGTATACACACATATATTCATTTTATCTGCTCTGTGCATGCAAGTATGAATAGGAAATAGGCAATTTAGCAGCACTGCGTATGCCCCAAGGGTAGCATTAAGTCAAATATTTGCTTCTTTTGCTGCACATTTCTGTACTGTTTAAATTTGACTATTTTTACATTGAGCATATATATAATTTTATGATTTTCCTGAAATCATAAGACACATATAACTTTTTTAAATTTTTTATTTAATAAATCTTTATTGTTCAGATTATTACAATTGTTCCTCTTTTTTCCCCCATAGCACCCCCCCATCCTCTGCCCTTACCCACCCCCCGCACTGTCCTCATCCATAGGTGTACGATTTTTGTCCAATCTCTTCCCACACCTCCCACACCCACTTCCCCCCGAGTATTGTCAGTCCACTCCCTTTCTATGCCCCTGATTCTATTATATTCACCAGTTTATTCTGTTCCTCAGGTTTTTTTATTCACTTGATTTTTAGATTCACTTGTTGATAGTATGTGTTTGTTGTTCATAATTTTTATCTTTACCTTTTTCTTCTTCCTCTTCTTAAAGAATACCTTTCAGCATTTCATATAATACTGGTTTGGTGGTGATGAACTCCTTTAGCTTTTTCTTGTCTGTGAAGCTCTTTATCTGACCTTCAATTCTGAATGATAGCTTTGCTGGGTAGAGTAATCTTGGTTGCAGGTTCTTGCTATTCATCACTTTGAATATTTCTTGCCACTCCCTTCTGGCCTGCATAGGTTCTGTTGAGAAACCAGTTGACAGTTGTATGGGTGCTCCCTTGTAAGTAACTAACTGTTTTTCTCTTGCTGCTTTTAATATTTTCTCTTTGTCTTTTGCTCTTGGCATTTTAATTATGATGTGTCTTGGTGTGGTCCTCTTTGGATTCCTTTTGTTTGGGGTTCTGTGTGCTTCCTGGACTTGTAAGTCTATTTCTTTCACCAGGTGGGGGAAGTTTTCAGTCATTATTTCTTCAAATAGGTTTTCAGTATCTTGCTCTCTCTCTTCTTCTGGCACCCCCATAATTCAGATGTGGGTACGCTTGAAGTTGTCCCAAGGCTCCTTACACTATCTTCATATTTTTGGATTCTTTTTTCTTTTTGCTTTTCTAGTTTGAGTGTTTTTTGCTTCTTTGTATTTCAAATCTTTGACTTGATTCTTGCGATCTCTAGTCTGCTGTTCGATCTCTGTATAATATTTTTTATTTCAGTCAGTGTCTGCTTAATTTCTAGCTGGTCCTTTTTCATATCCTCGAGGGTCTCGCTAAATTTATCTGCCTTTTCTAGAAAATTCTTGAAAAACCTTATAACTGTGGTTTTGAACTCTATATCCAGTCGTTTGCTTTCCTCCGTTTCTTTCATTTGTGATCTGTTTCTTTGTCTCCACATTTTGGCTGCTTCCCTGAGTTGATAGAGTAGCTTTGTGTGCTAGGTGTCCTATAGGGCCTAGTGGCTCAGCCTCCCCAGTTACCTGTGGTGGCCACTCTTGGTGCACCCCTTTGTGGGCTGAGTGCACAGTCTTATTGTAGTTAAGCCTTGATTGTTGTTGGTATCACTGGGAGGAATTGACCTCCAGGCCAATTGGCTGTGAGGATCAGCTGTGTCTACGCTGGGAGAACTTCTGTGCTGGAAACACCCTTATGAGATAAGACTTGCAAAAGCCTCTGTGCTCAGCTTGGATGGGCGGAGTCTCAGGGCAGAGCAGACAGCATTGGCTTCCCATCAGCCCTGCCCTAATAGGCCCCTGTATCTCAGTGTCCCGTGGTAATTGCTGCAAGCACCTCTGAGAGAAAGCAACCCTCGAGTTTTGCCCACTGCCAGACAGTCTAGTTTCTCCCCAAATGAGTCTGGGTCCCCAGAGTCTTGCCTGGAATTGGAGTTCAATGCAAGTGGGAGCTTTTGTCTCCCTCCCGCTTGAGAAAGCCAGCCACGCACTCAGCCTCCAGTCCTCTCCAAACGCGCCTTGGTACCTCTGCCTTCCAAAGTTCCTCTCAGTGTGCTTTTCTCTTTCCTGACAGTCCAGTTTCACCCCGTATGAGTCTGGGTCCCGAGAGTCTCACCTGGAACTGGAGTTCAGTGCAGTTAGGAGCTTTTGTCTCCCTCCGTTGCCAGTCCTCTCCTCACGTGCCTCAGTACCTCTGCCTCCTGCAGCTCCTCTGAGTCTCAGTGTGCTTTTCTCTTTCCTTCTAGTTGTGGAATTTCCACTCAGCCAGCCTTCCTGTGGTTCTGGATGATGTCTGTTTTGTCTTTTAGTTGTAGTTTTGAAATTGTTGTGCGAGACAGCAGTTTAGGTGCTTACCTATGCCGCCATCTTGGTTTCTCCCTCACATATAACAATTTTAATGAAATGAGAAAAATACTCTTGAAGTCTATTTGACATGGGAAGATATTCACAATATATGAAATGAGAAATTACAAAATGGCAGGAGCAACAAATTCCATTTTCTGAGGAAAGATGTGACAAAACAAAGAGAAAATATCTGCAAGGATGATATTTCAGTGCACTAAAATGTTAAAAATACTTATCTCTGAGTGATAGAATTGTTATTGCTTGGTTTTATGCCTATCTTCATTTTAAACACACATTACCTTGTTTTAAGGGAGGTAGTTAAATGAATGCCCCTGACCCCAATGTGAGGTGGGAAACAGTTCGGTGTTCCAAGTGACAGGGCCCTGGGCTGTTTCCTGGGCCACTGGGGGCTTCTGCTTGACCATCTCTGCTCATTGCTTTGCTCCCTGCCTGTGCTGTGGCCTTCCCCATGCCGTGGCCCTCCCCATGCCATGGCCCTGCTGTGCTGTGGCCCTCTCCATGCCGTGGCCCTCCCCATGCCGTGGCCCTGCTGTGCCGTGGCCCTCCCCATGCCGTGGCCTTGCTGTGCCGTGGCCCTCCCCATGCCGTGGCCCTGCTGTGCCGTGGCCCTCCCCATGCCGTGGCCCTGCTGTGCCGTGGCCCTCCCCATGCCGTGGCCCTGCTGTGCCGTGGCCCTCCCCATGCTGTGGCCCTGAACACAAGCTCGAAGAAGCAGCCTGGCAACACAGAAAGGGTCCGGGGAGAGCCTGGAGCCTTGATTTGAGCCCTGGCTCTGGCACCTACCAGTAATATCACCTTGGGCAAGTTGACATAGCATTTTTGGCCTTGATTTCTTTCCTTGTGAAAGGGAGATAAGAGCTGGCTAGACATCCCTCCTAGTATCAGAAGGTGTTGTGGAGAAATAAAAATGTGTGTGTGGCCTGGAAAGCTCTCTGTGCACATTGGTTGTTGTCCTTTTGCTCTGTATTGTTATTAGTGGTATCTGCATTGTGGCTTATCCCAGACAGCGTTCTCCGTTGTCCATGGCCCAATTAATTTTGGCTGCCTTGTTAGTATTTGTGGATTTTTAAACTCTTGTGCACACTTGGTCTCTAAGAGCTGTTCACCTCCACCCAGTGGCCTTGAACACTCACTTTGTATTCATTGCTGGTGGTTTTCTCTGTGATTTAATTTGTGAAAAGCAGGAAGGACTCTGCCAAAAGCTCTTTGCCCTGTCAGCCTGCTGTGGCTGGATTGTCATAAAAGACTCCTTTGAGTAAAGGAGATGAAAGCTGGAAACACGTCCCACTCGGCAGGCCTGCAGCCCCTCCTCTGCCAGCCGCCGCCCCAGGCACAGGGCTGGGCACGGGAGTCCGGGAGTCCGGGAGTCCGGGTCCTGCGAGGCTGAGGGCTGGGCTTGATCGCCCGCCAGTCTGCCTTCTGCACCGCTCCTCCCTGCTCTGTTTCCTGCTTCAGCCTCCGGCAGAGAGACTACACCTGTGTGGATTGAGATGCCACCAGCAAGACCTACAGGATTAGCCACGCATCTCAGCCCACTAAGCACTCTCCTCAGGGCACAGCCAGCTGGGAGGCACTCTCTCAACACTCCTGCACAAGTAACAGCACAGTCTTCAGCAACAGGCCTCCCGGGGGCTTTTCTAACTTTTAAAAATATTCCTTATCCCAAGTCCACAAAAAGGGCCTCTCCCCACCCTCCTCTCTGTGCCACCACCTCCCAAGGGAGCAGATCCGAGGTGTCCTATGTTTCTTTACACATTTTTGCCTCTTGAGTCATCTGCTTTCATTCTCAAGGACACACATAGCTCTTCACATGCAGCAAGCTTTCTCCTCCCTGAGGAGGAATGGAAGCATCTCTCTTTCTGGCTACAAGCAATGTATAACCCTCCAACCTCCCGGCCAGCTTTCTGAGGCCCTTCCTGTGTACCCTCAGGCCAGCAAGAGAAGCACAATAATAATCTGCTAATAACATACAAACATGTAAGTTATATGTATGTGTATAAAATTTTTATCAAGAGAACTGGAATCCCAAAGAGGTTCAGTCAATTATCTACGTTCCCAGCAGCTCCATACCAAGTAGAAAACAGATGGCAAACCTCCCTTTCCTTGAGTCATTAAATCACGCTGAGTCCCAACTGACACCAGTGCCAAGGGAGTCGGAATGCATCCTACTGGCAAGTCATTGTTCCCTTAGGAGAACTTGGCGCTGGGAGCTCCTTGCCCGGCTCATTGTTCCCTTCTCCTCCCCCCCACCCCCCGCCTCTCCCCACCCCCCCCGCCCCGCCCAAGCCTGTTGTTAACACATGAGCCAGTGTCACTCTCCAGCCCCAAAGCTCCAAGTTCCCAACGGAATTAAGCAGAAAGTGTTGGGGCGTGGTGTAGTAGACCTCTTTTGAAGATGTGCCCCCTCCCACCCCTTAGGGGTGGCTCTGCATTCTCTTTATAACAACAAGCACGTAACTGAATCCTTACCAGAGGCCAGGCACTGTGTTTGCCCCTTAGGGCCTTGACCCCATGGGCAGGGGTGACACCTGACCCAGGCTGTGCCAGTCCAACCCTCTCCAGGAGAGTGTGGAAACCAGACCCTTGGACTGAGGGCAGGTTGGCTCTGTGGCAGACTTATTTGGGCCACATGCGGGGAAATGCAGAGAGAGCCCCGGCCTCAAGGGGGAGAGTGTGCAGCTGTAATGACAGTCTGTGCGTGGCAGTCCCAGGGGACCAGAAAAAGTTTACCCAGTTCCTCCCAGCTGTCTCATCCTGGCCCTAGCCCCCCAAAAGCCCAGCTGTGCCTCTTCCACCAAGTTCTGTGAGGGCTGCCCTTGTATCCCACCGATAAATTACTTTTGTTTAGTCATCTTGAGTGGGTTCCTGTTACTCTTAATTAGACAATTCCCTGAGACACTCAGCTTATCTTAGCTAGAAAGTTCAACAGTTCTTTGGTGCTAAGCAGCTCACTTTTAAAATAAGAATATCCCTGGAAAGGTGCGGCAGGACATCTTCAGAAATGGCTAATGGTGTTTTTGGTCATTCACATCTCAGTGTGAACCAGTTCAGTAACTTCCTTTTCTCTAAGACCAAGTAGCTAAGATCAGGAACATTTGAAGGATTCAGTTTTGATGAGAAAAAAAGGAGATATTTTAGAGTCGGAGCCCGTGAGAGAGGGCCGGCCTCGGTGTGGGGAAGGAAGGCACTTTCAGCTACTAGGAAATGTGCCCACGCTCAGTCCTGCTCCCAGTGATAAGGAAATAATTGATTAGGACTCGTTAGCATTTTTAATTTACACGATGCCTTCCTTCCAAGGAGCTCATTGTGTCACTGGAGCTTCATGATGAGAAAGAGATTTGGGAGTGGAATTGATGCTGGACATCGTCTTCTAAATAAGGCAACAAGGACCTTTATTACATGGGACCTGACTTGAAGCACATCTCCCTACAAGCTAATGAAGAAGGGATGTAGAACCGTGCCCAGCCTGGGTAATGCTGAAGGAGAGATGCAAAATGCTCTTAAGGCATTGCTAAAACCATGTTTCCATCCAAATATTAAATTTGTGGTGTTCCCACAATCATCCAGTATCTTCGGTATGATATATTTTAATAGCATTAAAGTTAATTTTGTTTGACTAGAGGCCTGGTGCATGAAAATTCATGCACTGGAGGGGGGTCCCTCAGCCCAGTCTGCCCCCTCTCACAGTCCAGGAGCCCTCAGGGGTGGGAGGCGACCCGGCGATTAGGGGAAGGCGATGCCCCCATCACACCTCTGCTGCTGCCACTGCCGGCAGTGCAAGCCTCGGCCGGCCCTGGTTACTTGAGCCTCAGGTGGTGCTGGGTGGCTGGGCAGCCACCATCCGAGGCTTGCCTGCACCTCGGGCTGGCCCTGGGAGGCTGAGGGGCTGAGGGACTCCAGAGGCAGGCACACAGCGGGGCTGAGGGGACTGAGTGCTGCCATCTTGTGGCTGTGTGCACCACCATCTTTGAGAGTGGGGCAGTCAATTAGCATATTCCCTCTTTATTGGCTGTGGGTACTGCCATCTTTGCAACGGTGTGAGGGTCAATTAGCATATTCCCTCTTTATTAGATAGGAAGAAGAAATATATTGCAATTTTTACATTTAACTTAGGCAAACCAATTGGAGTTCTTAATAAACCTTCAAAGCCAGCCTGAATTAAAGCCACTATGGTTTCCAGCCAATGGGTATGTGCTTCCACCAATTGTACTATCAGCTGGAGAAAAGAATTGTCCCTCTACCCCTGGGGAGTTACTGATGTGTATTTGAAAGGAGCAGACAGTTGCACAGGTACATTCCATTTGGTACTTCTCCATTTGTGCAGTATCACAAGCATTCCATAGCGAGGCCAGGCAGACTCACACACTGACCTTACAAATTATGTAAAGAACATTCCAAAGAGCATATTGCCTGGGGAAGCCAGCAGCACAGAGGTCCAGAGAAAATGGGGCATCCAGAGGCGTTAGAGTCATCAGCTTCCCATGGGGTATTCTAGGTTTGGGGTCAGACGCTAAGGGGTAGTCACCTCTTTCCCTTTGCCCCCAACCTCAACTCATTCCCCTTATCCAGTTCCATTCATTCAGTAAGCATTTCTCAAGGACCAGCTAAATGCCAGGCCCATGCTAAGTACTAGGGATCCTGTGAGGGCTCCCTGACCTCAGCACTCACCAGGCATTGAGCAGGTTGTTATGTAATTAACCTACTCACGGTTTGGGGAAGTGCTATAAAGAGTGCCCCCAGACTGTGAGGAGCTCATGGTGGTGGGTGGGCAGTGTTGGGGTACACTAGCAATGAGGCACCATCTGAACTAAGATTTAGAGGGCAGTCTGAATAAGCTGACAGAGTGCTGGGAGAGCGTCCCAGGCATGAGCATAGCCTGTGCAAAGAGCCTGGGGCTGAAGGGCTCAACTGAGGATGGATAAGCTTGCTAAGCAGGGTGGACAGTGGGGCCAGTTGAGGCTGGAACCTGGAAGCATTTACTGAGGGATGGTCTGAAGCAGAATAAAACAGGTTTGTGTTTTTAAGGATCCTTCTATCAGCTTTATGAAGGAAGCCACTAGTGGGGGGAGGACATGAGTGGGCACCGAGAGCCCACGTGTTATTACACTACATTTCAGTCACCGAGGTGGCTGGGCAGAGTGGTAGCCTGAGATGACGAGAAGCAGGCAAAGTGGAGGCATGTTATGGATGCCGATGCAAGGATGTGCCATTGGCTGGATTTGAGAGATGAGAAAGGAAAGCTATCGAGGATGAGCAGGTGGGTGGACAGCCATGCCATCTACTGGGTGGGGATGATGAGATGAGATACAGATGGCCGAGGAAGGGTTAAGGGCTCAATTTTGGCTGTGCTGAGTGTAAGGTATTTGAGATGTACCTGGTAGAATTGGAACACAGAAGGGAGACCTCGGCTGGATGGAGATCCATGGGAGCCCGAGCATGTGGGGGCATTTGGGGCCACGGGCACTGAGAGTGTAGAGGGAGAGGAGAGGAGGGCCTGGGATTTGGCTGGGAAGCACTCCAACATTTAAGGTCCCATGGAGAAACTGTAGTTAGCTAAGGAGCTTGAGGAAGAAGGAGCAGAGCCAGGAGGAGCCAGTACTTGGAGCTGGGCCCAGGTGAGCGTGAGCAGCTGCATCCAGTGCTGAGGGGGCAGGTGAGTTGGGAATAAAGGCCTGTCCTCTAGGTCTGACAACATGGGAGTCATAGATGACCTCAGCAGACAATCGTCAATGGTTGGGGAGAAAACGGAAACTGTCTGGGTTGAGGAGTGGGCGGGAATGAGGAGGTGAGAGCGGTTAGCTGTGAGGAGAGGAGAAAGGTGAAGTGGGGTGTGGCGTAGGGTGACCGCCTTGTCCGCCTTGCCTGGGACTCCTGGTTTCAGCACTAAACATCCTGCCTTCTGAGAGCCCACTTAGCTCCAGAAAAGCCCAGATGCTTGGTCACCCTAAAGTGGAGTTCTGCAGTGTTTGATCTTGTCTTTTTAAAAACATTGGAATGGACATACATGAATACTAATGGGAAGGATCCACTTGAGAGGAGAGGGGAGCCTCTAAGTCACCTGCCTTGAGCCTCTAGGTCACTCTCACATAGTGGAAATGCTGTCCCTTCTTTGTCTTCCAGGCTATCCTAGGGCTGTGCCTTGGTTGCTAAAGCAAAACCAAGATGACTGAATGGTTCCCTTCTGTCACATCTGAGGGAGGCTACACACCTGGGGCTCAATGAGAGAGGCTGCGTTACAGCAGGAGTGTGGGCACCAGGTTCTCGGCTCATTAAAAAAACACAAGGTGTTTAGTTGGTATTTTATTTTCGAAATTGCCCAAATGAGCACCTGGGAGAACTGCTGTGAGTAGCACTCCTTTAAAAACACCCACTGAATCCCAGCCAGGTAAGGTCCTGGGCCCAGAGGCCAGGCTGAGTTCCAGGCACCTTGCTAACTTCCTGGCTTGGGGCCAGTGCTCTTTGGGCTAAAGATCAGGAGGAACAGGCCCCACAATCCTGGGGAGAGAGTGCAGCCTGGCCTGTGGGAATGGTGGACAGAGTGATTGGAGGCCCAACTCTGGAGGTGTCTATGCCTCATTCAAAGCATCCTCCACGACTGGCAGAAAACCAAAGCCAATGGGCAAATGAGCTCTGACTTTTGGGTTTATTCATTCTCTCCTTAGGACGGTCAGACTGACCCCCAGTGCAGTTGCAGACTAAGAGCTTCATCCAAAGTTCTGAAGGTGTGCAGGAGTTCTGAAGGTGTGCAGGAGTTCTCCTGGGGGTGTCAGGAGCTCCAGGTGCCATCACTCTCTCTTGTTGCCTGAAATCTACTTTCCTCACACTCAAGCTATCAAGCCTCTGGGTAAAAATGTCTTAAGAATGAGATGAGTAATGAGCTAGGCTTGCCCTAGAAGACAGTGAAGTGTACTGTGAATAATTAGAATAGTGTGATCCTGACATAATTAACAGACCAGTAACACAGGCTAGAGCTCAGAAAGAGAAGCAACTTAAGGAGAATTTGGTATATGATAAAGATGGTATCACAACTCAAAGGAAAGGAAAGCTTGAGCAATAAAAAAGCAGTGCTATGATACTTTATTAAAAATTATATATATATACATATATATATGTGTATATATATATATATGTATATATATACACACACACACACATACACACACACACACTAGAGGCCCAGTGCATGAAATTCATGTATGGGGGTGTGTGTCCCTCAGCCCAGCCTGCACCCTCTCCAATCTGGGACCCCTTGAGGGATGTACAACTGCCCATTTAGGCTCGATCCCAGTAGGATCGGGCCTAAATGGGCAGTCAGACATCCCTCTCACAATCCAGGACTGCTGGTTCCCAACTGCTCACCTGCCTGCCTTCCTGATTGCCTCTAACCACTTCTGCTGGCCAGTCTGATCACCCCCTAACCACTCCCCTGCCAGCCTGACTGATGCCTAACTGCTCCCCTGCCAGCCTGATTGCCCTTAACTGCCTTCCCCTGCAGGCCTGATCACCCCTAACTGCCCTCCCCTGCAGGCCTGGTCACCCCTAACTGCCCTCTCTTACAGACCTGGTCCCCCACCAACTGCCCTCCCTTGTAGGCCTGGTCCCCTCCTAACTGCTTTCCCCTGCAGGTCTGGGTCTCCCCTCCACCCAACTGCCCTCCCCTGCTGGCCATCTTGTGGTGGCCATCTTGTGTCCACACGAGGGTAGCCATCTTTGACCACATGGGGGCAGCCATCGTGTGTGTTGGAGTGATGGTCAATTTGCATATTACAATTTTATTATATAAGATAGAGTCCTGGTGCACGGGTGGGGGCCAGCTGGTTAGCCCTGAAGGGTGTCCCGGATCAGGGTGGGTGTTACCTTGGGGCATGAGGCAGCCTGGGTGAGGGGCCTGTGGTGGTTTGCAGGCCAGCCATGCCCCCCCTGTGACCCAAGCGGAGGCCCTGGGATCTGGGATTTATCTTCTATAATTGAAACTTTCCATCACCGGGGGCAACCCAAGCCTCCTGCTCTCTCCAGCTCCATGGCTGCTGCCATTTTTGTTGGGATTTATTTATCTTCTATAATTGAAATTTGTAGCCTTGAGCGGAGGCCAGGGCCGGCCAGAATGGGCAGGAAGCTTGGCTTCCTCCATTGCTGGGGAAACCCAAGCTTTCTGCTCACTCCGTGGCCACAGCCATCTTGGTTGGGTTAATTTGCATGCTCGATCCTGATTGGCTGGTGGGCGTGGTTGTGGGCGTGGAGAGGTACAGTCAATTTGCATGTTTCTCTTTTATTAGTATAGATATAGATATAGATATAGATATAGATATAGATATAGATATAGATATAGATATAGATATAGATATAGATATAGATATAGATATAGGTATAGGTATAGGTATAGATATAGATATAGAGAGAGAGCGTGAGAGAGAACAGAAGAAGAAGAAGAAGAAGAAGACACTACCTGATACCAAAATAATTTCCAGATGGATTAGCAAGCTAAATAAAAGAAAATAATATAAAAAATATGGTGAGCCCTGGCTGGTGTGTCTCAGTTGGTTGAGAGTTGTCCCATATAACACAGTCTGATTCCCGGTCAAGGGCACATGCCTGGGTTTCAGGTTGGATCCCCAGCCAGGGTTGGGGCAGGTGAGGCGACCAATCCATGTGTCTTTCTCACATTGATGTCTCTCTCTTTGTCTCTTTCTCCTCCCCACCCACCCCTACCCCTCGCCCTCCTGTACTTCTTTCCTTCCACTCTGTCTAAAAATCAATGGGAAAATTATCCTCAGGAGAGGATTAACAAAAAAATTAAAAATCAATAAAAATCTTTTAAAAATAGAGGGAAAATTAAGTAACTATTTAAAGTAACGAGGGACTTTTTATTTACTATAAAAATGAATAAATCAGCCTTAATGATAAATATACAACCTGAACACATAAAAAAATTAAAGCTCTGTGTGGCAAACCAAACACCAAAAACAAAATTAGAAAGTAATTTGCTAAAACAAGGGGGAAAGGCACATGTGATAAAAGTGTCAAAGGAGGCTTATAAATCAACACTTTAAAAGATGATCATCACAATAGAAAAATGGCCAAAGGACACGAATAGGCAATTTACAAAAGCAATACAAATGGCCAATAAACAACTACTACCACCAAGTTCAATATGACTTACAGAAGAAATGAAAAGGAGAATAAGATGTTATATTTCATCTGTCAGTTCTGCAAAGATCATTCTTTTGAGAATGATAGGACACAGCATTTGTTAGGAAGAGGAGAAGTAAGCCCTGAGAATGCTGAAGGGAATATAAAGTACTATATTTTTTCTAGAGGCAATTTGGTTATGTGTATCAAAAGTCTTTAAAATGTTCACATATTAGGTCCCTGTAATTTCATTGCTAGTAATCCACCCTCATATAAAAACCAAAGCGGTCCACAAAAATGTACAAAAGTGTTCATTGTAGAGATTTTCAATAGTAAGAAATTGAAAACAAGCTAATATCCCACAATAGGGAATTATTAATGGAATATTCATACAATAAAATATATGCTAAATAGAAGTAACATTTTAAAGAATACTTAATGACATGAGAAAACATTTAAAATATGATGTTAAGTGGAAAAACACAGGACTCCAAATGATATATACAGTGTGGTGGTTCCAACTGGGAGTAGTTCCAATGCATAGAAAATGGCTTTGAGAAAAGAAACCAAAAATATTAATAGTAGTTAGATATTAATGATGAAATTATAGGAGAGTTTATTTTTATTCCCTATTTACATATTTTTACTTAATCTTGTAACTATATTTATTATATTAATATGTATTTGTATACTAGTGGCCCAGCCTGCACCCTATCCCATCTGGGACCCCTCGAAGGATGTCCTACTGCTGGTTTACAGGCATAGGGCCTAAACCGGCAGTCGGACATCCCTCTCACAATCCGGGACTGCTGGCTCCTAACCACTCACCTGCCTGCCTGCCTGCCTGATTGCCCCTAACCACTCTGCCTGCTGGCCTGCTCGCCCCCAACTGCCCCCTGCTGCCAGCCTGCTCACCCCCAAATGCCCTCCCACCAGCCTGATCACCCCCAACTGCCCCCCTGCACCAGTGTGCTCACCCCCAA
This sequence comes from Corynorhinus townsendii, assembly GCA_026230045.1. NCBI lineage: Eukaryota > Metazoa > Chordata > Mammalia > Chiroptera > Vespertilionidae > Corynorhinus > Corynorhinus townsendii. The sequence continues at coordinate 94,105,068 of JAPDVU010000003.1, forward strand.
CTGCCCCCTGTGCTGGCCTGCTCCCTCCCACCTTACCTCCCCACTGGCCTGCTCGCTCCCAACTGCCCCCCTGCTGGCCTGCTCACTCCAAATTGCCCCCCCTGCTGTCTTGATCACCTCCAACTGACCCCCACTGACAGCCTGCTCACCCCCAACTGGCCCCCCTGCTGGTCTGCTTACCCCCAACGGCCCCACCCCCCACCAGCCTGATCGCCCACAACTGCCATCCCATCCTGGCCTGATCACCCACAACTGCCCTCCCCTCTTGGCCTCTAACCACCTTTACCTCGGCCCCACCACCCTGGCTTTGTCCAGAAGAACGTCCAGAAGGTCTCCTGGAAGGTGTCCCAGTCTAATTAGCATATTACCCTTTTATTAGTATAGATTTTTATTTCCTTATTTTCTAAATGAATACACATTTGCTTTATAGTTAGAAAAAAGGTGATCTTGGCCCTGGCCAGTGTTGCTCAGTGGATAGAGCATTGGCAAGGTGCATGGAAAGGTTGCCGGTTCGATTCCAAGTCAAGGGCATGTACCTGGGTTGCAGTTCCAGCCCTGGTCAAGGCACATGCAAGAGGCAACCAGTCCAATGTGTCTCTTTCACCTCTCTCTCTCTCTCTCTCTCTCTCTCTCTCTCTTTCTCTCTCCCTCCCTCCTTTTCCATTCCCTCCCTCCCTTTCACTCTCTTTGAAAAGCAATGGAAAAAATATCCTCATATGAGGATTGACAAAAAAAATCTGTGATTTTGAACAAATACTTCCTCCCCTATCCTCCCTACACACATAGTCCTAAGATGGTATCTGCTAAAATGCACAGATTCCTTGATTTGATTGGCTGTGCACTGGGAAAGGAGTGTGGCTTAAGGGAAAGGGAGAAAGTAGACAAATGGGAGGAAGGGAGGAGTCAGAAGGGATCTGGAAATGGTCCAGAATGTGGAATGTTGCTGAAACCATACTGGTTGCTCCAGTGTCCACTAATTGGTTTGAAGAGATTGGAGGGGCCTGGGCACCTTGAGGGCGAGACTCCAAAATGGGAGAAGGGAACCTAGGGGATGTAGCTGGATGGAAGCTCTCTCCTCTCTCTCTCTCCATTTCCATCTTCCTCACTCCCTCCCTCCCTCGCAGTGGCTTCTTAAAGAAGAGGTGGTACAGAGAACATTCTAGAACAATGGTGGAGGTGGAGGAACAATGGGAATTCCATGAGACACTGGGGCTGGCTGTCCATCTTTTCTTTTGTGACTACGGTTTGCAGTCCAATTTTGCCCAGAATCAGACTCTTAAGAAACATGAATCCTGACTTGGGCCAAGGGTTCCTCATGGTCCACCTTCTCGCACCCCAAGAGGCTCTCTCCTGCAGTCTTTGGAATGGGTGCACGGACCACCCCCACATCTGCACAGCACAGCATGGAAAATGCCTCTGCACGTCTACAGTACTTCTATTTCCCAGGTACTATGTTTCTCTGAGAATGCGGAAGGTTTGTGAGATGAAAGGAAGTCTTAGAAACTAAATGGTGAATGCGTACAGCTCAGGGTAAAAATTATTGACAAGTAGAAATACCTAGCACCAAACACATTCAGTGTCTAAGGAAATATTCTACCTTTGGAAGTACTATTCTTTGCTTTCCTCTGAGGTTTCATACCCTCACTCCCTTCAAGGATGAAAAGAGAACTTACCACATGTTAGTGTAATTGTTTGTGTGTCTAACTCCCCCACTAGACCGGGAGTCCCTTTACTTTCTGAGTCCTCAGCAGTGACCACAGTGTCTGACACATACTAGGTGCTCTATAAATGTTTATTGAACAAATAAGATATTTTGTTCACTAAGTATGTGGGTTTATAGTAACCACATCAAACTCAGACAACCCATTTCCAAAGAATCAGAATGTAATAAAATAGACCTTTATGGTACATTACTGTTTGACAATGTTCATGTTCTTTGGACTCTGTGAAATGACTTGTGTTAGTCATTGGGCATTAGCAGATGTGAAGCAAGAACAGGCTTGAAATGTGTTTGCTCACTTGGGCTTTTCCCATTGCCATGGAACATACTCTGGCCAGCCAACAGTCCAAGGAGGATGTGAGAATTTGCAACATAATACAGACCCAACTTGTTGCTTGGAGACAGCCCACTGAGCTCAGCTGAGAGTAGCACACAAAGCAGACTCACATAAAAGTCAGCAATAAATGTGTGCATGCTAATTAACGTGTACTTCTGAGATCTTGGAGTTGTGTGTTATGTAGTAATAGGTGGCAGATACAACCTTATGCTAAAATGGACAAACTATAATTTTGTTGTCCTTTATTTAGGAAGGTGAGTCACAGACTCTGATTGTAGACTACTCCTGACCCTCAGTTTCCTTGTGTATGAAACCTGTAAAGTTGTTATAAGGACTGAGTGAGATATTCCAAGAAAAACACCTGGGACAGCTCCTGGCACCTGAAAAGTGCCCAGCATGTGCCATTATGATGATGACGATGTTTCTGGACCTTGGGTGCCTACTTTAAACGGCAGTTGGGTGTGGGGATATGCCAGTGAGTAGAGAACTTCTAATAACAGAATGTTGAATGACAGAACATGTACTCTGCACTGAGGCATGCCCTTCCAAATGACCTGAGCTGCACTCCCCCTCCTTCTGCCAGAGGACGAAGGCACCACAGCCTGTTTATTACAGTCAGCTAACCGATGGCACAGCTGTCCTGCAGGAGGTGGGACCACTGTCCTCTCAACCTGAGATGGGAAAGCCTGAGATGTATCAGAGTTTGGATCTGCCGTCGCTCAGGCTGTGGCAGGCTGCCAAGGGCACTTCGCACAGCCTCCCTCCCCTCTGTCTTCACTGCTCATGGGCTCTTCATGCCACTGATGTTCACAGGCAGAATGTATAGGATGAGAAGGCCCCAAACATGGGTGAGAACGGCAACTGAACACAGTCTGTCTCATGAGGTCGCTTGGCCTCCATTCTTCAGCTACCCACAGATTTACCCAGGGCAGCTCAGTTTTGCCTTAGAGTAGGGTAAACTATGAAAGTCTTCCCAGGACCAACCCACCCTCACAAAATGTTAAAGAGAAACTTTGTCTAATTCATCCACTGCGATTTCTCCATAGAGAGCCATGGAGGCATGGGCTCTGTCAGTATCTCACATTTAACTCCAGCTTCTGACACCTTAGGGTCTGGTGATAAATTCTGAAAATACTGGTGTTGTCCTCTCCTCAGAGTGTCAGGAATCTACTGGTGTTTGCTTGGGGATTGAAAATGTTTCCAGAGGCCGAAATGAATCTGAGAAAATCGAAAACAACCTATCCTGTCTTACATAATCGGGCTGGGAAAGCATGCTTCACATGAGAACAGCAGCCAGCAATTTCCCAGGACTCAGGCAGAGGTCTGGGTTGTTCATGTGGCTCTGGACCTGCTTAAGAATGACAATATTTTAACCTGTCTGATTCTGCTCAGACACATTAAGCCGCCCCCTCCAACACTGACATGCCTCCTTGTACAGTGTACTCTGTCTTCCACTCTTGAGAGGATGAATAGATATCAAAGCAGGAGAATTATGCTTCTCAGAGAGGTTGGGGACATCGATAAAATGTTTCTGACACAAACAGGAAATGAAAATGAAGAGATATCAAGGTCCTTAGAAGCAGACCAGATCCATACAAAAGTACGCCATAACCAGCCATAGAATCCAAAGGCAGTCTTTAAAGTCTATCACACCTGTCTACATTCTCAGTTAATGTGAAGGTATCAGACTGCCCTCTAAGTTGTGCCTGCAGCCCTGGCCCACCTCCTCCTGGCATGGCTTGTCCTTAGCACTTATTTCACGATTATACAGTGTGGAGTTTGAGGAGGAAACGCTGGTGGTTGGTGGAATTGCATCCGGGATATGAACATGGGCTGTGGAGGCAGACAGACTTGGGTTCAAATTCTGGCTCCTCTACTTGACCTTAGCCAATGTATGCAACCTCTCCCAATGCTGGTTTTTATCTGAATATATAGGTAGGAACATCTGCACCCCAGGTGGTCATGAGGGGTAAATGACATATGTATAGGCACCGCACTCATGGTGCCCAGCATGCGGTCATTCCCAGTGGAATTTGGGGTAGTAGTAAGCAGCAGAACTGATTCATCCTGTGCAGGCCCACTGAAGGGCCCTGCATTTGGTTTAATGCTCGCTTGGCATTATATTAAAATTCTCAATAATATTTGAACAAGTGCCCCTGCATTTCTGTTTGGCGCTGGGCCACACACCGCAGAGCCAGTCCACTGAGCACACGTGGGAGGCCACCTGCAGCACGCCAGGGTCTTCGCCATCCAATAGAGTTATAAGGCACACCAGCACGACCCCACATTCGGGACTTTGGCAATGATGCCACATTTGGAACAAAGTCAAAGATGAAAATATTTTGTATTAAACCTGCACCATTTTACAGCAAGCTGCTAGATATTTGTAAGAAAAAAAACAAAGCAGCTTCAGCACTGGGGAGGAAAGTTCTTCCTCGCCTCTTTGCTTCTGATATTTCCTTTCTCATGGAGAGAGTACAATTCTGTCTTCCCTTAGCCCCTCCTCCCTCCATCCCTGGGAAACGGAGCACTTCATAATAAATTCAATAAACTTGGGAGCAATAAAAGGGCACACTCAGCTCTGCTGCCTCTTTCTCTTCTCCCTGGAAAGGAGATGCCTGTCCTTGGCCAGCCAGCTGCAACAGGTGGCTCTAACTCTTGGGTCCAATGCTAGGAAGCCCATTTGGTTCTTACTGAGCATGGCCTTCAATTAGTCTTATCAATGCCAACAGTGTTATTTTGGCCCTCATCTATTATTCTATTGCCTTACTCCTCAATCTGCTCAGTTCTTGGCTAGGAAGAGGGTTGCTTTTTAGTGGACTCCCTCAACAACCCCAACACCCACATCAGCCCCTGCCACACAGCTTGTCACTTAATTAAAACACCTCATTAAAAGTTTAAGTTACTATGAGAAAGTGGTATAAACACTGGGGAGAATCTCCAAGCTGAAAGGCACTGAAATAATCTACTCCAGACCTCTTGGTTCAAGAAAGAGAATATCCATTCAATGTAATCCCTATAAAATACCAACAGCATATTTCACAGATCTAGAACAAATACTTCACAAATTTATATGGAACCAAAATGACCTCAAATAGTTGCAACAATCTTGAGAAAGAAGAACAAAGTTGGAGGGGTCACAATACCAGATATCAAATTATATTACAATGCCATTGTAATCAAAACAGCCTGGTATTGGCACAAGAACAGGCATATAGATCAATGGAATAGAACAGAGAACCCAGAAATCAACCCAAGGCATTATGCTCAATATTTGACAGAGGAGACAAGAGCATGCAATGGAGACAAAACAGTCTCTTCAATAAATGATGAGGGGGAAATTAGACAGGCACATGCAGAAAGAAAGAAAGAAAGAAAGAAAGAAAGAAAGAAAGAAAGAAAGAAAGAAAGAAAGAAAGAAAGAAAGAAAGAAAGAAAGAAAGAAAGAAAGGAAGGAAGGAAGGAAGGAAGGAAGGAAGGAAGGAAGGAAGGAAGGAAGGAAGGAAGGAAGAAAGAAAGAAAGAAAGAAAGAAAGAAAGAAAGAAAGAAAGAAAGAAAGAAAGAAAGGAGAAAGAAAGAGAAGGAAGGAAGGAAGGGAGGAAGGAAGGGAGGAAGGAAGGAAGGAAGGGAGGAAGGAAGGGAGGAAGGAAGGAACTAGACTCCCAACTTACACAATATCCAAGAATAAACTCAAAATGGATAAAAGACTTAAATGTAAATAAAAGGAACTAGACTCCCAACTTACACAATATCCAAGAATAAACTCAAAATGGATAAAAGACTTAAATGTAAATAAAAGGAACTAGACTCCCAACTTACACAATATCCAAGAATAAACTCAAAATGGATAAAAGACTTAAATGTAAATCATAAAAATCCTAGAAGAATCCATAGGCAGCAAAATCTCAGACATCATCATAGCAGTATATTTGCCAAGACAGCTCCTAGAGCAAGGGAAACAAAGGAAAAAAATAAACAAATGGGACTACATTAAACTAAAAAGCTTTTCCATTGCAAAAGAAACCAGCATCAAAATGAAAAGGGAACTGTTTGGGAGAACATATTTGCCAATGATACATCTGATACGGGGTTAACTTCCAAAACATATAAAGAACTCATACAGCTCAACATAGGGAAGACAAATAATACAATTTAAAAATGGGCAAAGGACCTAAATAGATACTTCTCCGAAGAGGATATACAGATGGCCAAGAGACATATGAAAAAATGCTCAAAGTCACTAATCATCTGAGAGATGCAAGTTAAAAACCACAATGAGGTATCACCTCATACCTGCCAGACTGACTGCCATCAATAAATCAACAAATGACAAGTGCTGGTGAGGACGTGGAGAAAAGGGAACCCTAGTACACTGCTGGTGGGATTGCAGACTGGTACAGCCACTGTGGAAAACAGTATGGAGTTTCCTCAGACAATTAAAAATGCAACTGCCATTTGACCCAGTGATACCACTTCTGGGAATACATCCTAAGAATCCCAAGACACCAAGCAGAAAGAATAGATGCACTCCTATGTTTATAGCAGCACAATTTACAATAGCTGCTAAGATCTGAAAACAGCCCAAGTGCTAATCAGTAGATGAGAGGATAAAAAATATGTGGTACATTTACACAATGGAATACTATGTAGCTGTCTCTTACCCTTTGATACAGTATGGAGGGACCTGGAGAGTATTTGTGCTAAGCAAAATAAGCCAGTCAGAGAAAGATTAGTATTACATGATCTCACTCATATGTGAAATCTAATTAACAAAATAAACTGATGAACAAAATAGATCCCAAGACATGAAAGCATGGAAGAGACTGTGGAATCTCAGAGGGAAGGGGTGGGGGATGAGAAGAGTTTAACTAAAGCACTTGTATGCATGTATGCATGACCCATGGTCACAGACAATAATGTGGTGAAGGCCTGAGGAGGGGGCAGGAGCAGGTGTGGGGGTGGGTGGGTCAAAAGGGGTACATCTGTAATAGTTCCAACAATAAAGATAAATTATATTTTTAAAAAGAAGAAAAGGGAGAACATCCAAAGTGGTTAAAAGTCAGCTACCTTTGTTCTCAAACTTTAGTGTACAGAATCGTCTGGAGGGCTTGTTTAAAAACAAAACAGATTTCTTGGCCCCAACCCAGAGTTTTGGATTCAGACGATCTGGGGGTGGGACCTAAGAATATGCATTTCTACCAGGCTCCCCAGTAATGTGATGCAGCAGGACCTAATTTGAGAACCACTGGAGTGGCATAAGATGAGCAGGAGCCAGCCCCAGGTGTCCTGTGTTCTCACAGAATGCCCTTCGTGATCCACCTTCTTTTCTCACGGCTGTGCCCTCCTCAGCCCTGGCTGGGAGCTCCCTGGGCTGCGGTTTTTATATTTGCCCTGCCTACCTGAGATAAATTTGGTCTCCTTGCCAAAATGATGTCTATAACGAGCCTCAAGCTTTCCAGAAAAAAAAAAAATGTTTCTGGCATTACATATTATAAAACAGTGTCTTAGGAAGAAAAATTAACATAGTGAAGGATAAACTTAAAGCAAATGCAATCATGCCATGGACCAAGAGCCCAAAATGTTGATCGATGTTTTTCTGATCCTTCTATAGTGTCACTGCTGTCTATGTTTATTTTTCTAAAACAAGAAAACTGCATATAGTAACCCAGAGAATTGGTTGCAATGTTTTTAAAGTCCATTTTCTGTGAGCTCTCTTCTATTGACCATGCAACCTTCATTGTTGATCTAGAAATTACAGTTGCCATTTCAAAGTAAAAGAAAATAGGGCCAAAGGACCTGTTTCCAAACCTCCGCTGCCACCACCGGTCCCACATTCAAGTGACGACGATGCCAACTGTCCCTTCCCTCCAAACTCCTTCCAGGAAAATGCCGCTTGTGCAGAAGGTTGGGCCATGAAACTGTGAAGAGATCTCCAATTATGAGGGCTTGGCCGGGCAACCTAATTTATAGTAAGATGCTCTGAGAATTTGTCTAGAAATATGTAATTTTAAGTTTTCTAGAAAGTAGCCACATTAAAAAGGTAAAAAGAAACAGTAACATTAACTTTAATAGTATATCTTATTTAATTCAATGTATCCAAAATAGTATCCTTTCAACATGTAATCAATATAAAAATATCACTCATAGTTTTTTCTCACACAATGTCTTCAAAATCAGTTGATTTTCACACTTACAGCACATCTCAACTTGGACTAGCTGCATCTCAAATGCTCCACAGCCATCCTAGACAGCACGAGTCCAACGCTGGCCACACTGGCATGTGGAGAACTTTAGAAACTATTTGGGTAGAAAGGCAGCTCAGTTCAAAGTGAGATATCTGGGCGGAACAGCTGGACACTCTCCCGCCTGCCTCCTCCAGCTCTCTGTGGAGTCCACACTGTGTTACTAAGATTTGCTTATTTGCAGCAGGCCTTCTTTTAGACTAAACTTGTTATTCTCATTTCCCCCTGAGCATCTAGTTTTAATACACCAATCCCTAAATCTACAGAGCTCAGGAATACAGATGTAAACATTGTCCTTTTGTGGAAAATGGAATCGTCTTATCCTCCCACAGCACTTACCCCGTGGATGGCCTCTCCCTTTCCCCGCAGACCTAAGCGATGTGTCATTCGATTGAAGCTGGTAAGTGAACCTGATTGCCTGAACAGGCCGCACCGTAAGGATTCTTGCTGAAAGGTCAGCATAAAGAGAGTCGGCCTTTCCTCATTGAGTTTATGCTTCTGCTTGAGATTTTCAACAAATTTCTAGATGTTCTTAGGATCAGACAAGTCCACAATATGCAGAAAGATGTTCTAAACCAGAATAGAAAAAAAAGTTATAACTCTTTTCTTAAAAAAGATACAAATTAAAATTTTAAAATTTTAATCTTTATTGTTGAAAGTATTACATACGTACCCCCTTTCTCCCATTGACCCCTTCTAGCCCACTAAACTAATATTTTTTAAATAAAAAACCCCACATGTACATGGTTTTAAACATTAAGTAGTTCGAGATGATACAAAATGGAAAGTAATAGTCTTACTTCTCAGAAATAAACCATTGTTTCCAGTTTCTTGTGAATCACCCAGAAATATTTTAAAATAATATAATATCATTTATATTATTTACATATTTTAGACATATATTTTAAGCATGCTCTATGCACATATATGACGCACTATATTATACATTTTATTTTTATTTTTTTTCGAGTGCCAGATGTGCTTTATTTATTTATTTATTTTAATAAATCTTTATTCAGATTATTACAATTGTTTCTCCTTTTTCCCCCCATAGCTCCCCTCCACCCAGTTCCCACCCCACCTTCTGCCCTTACCTCCCCACACTGTCCTCATCCATAGGTGTATGATTTTTGTCCAGTCTCTTCCCGCACCCCCCACACCCCTTTCCCCCTGAGAATTATCAGTTCACTCCCTTTCTCTGCCCCTGATTCTATTATATTCACCAGTTTATTCTGTTTCTCAGGTTTTTAATTCACTTGATTTTTAGATTCACTTGTTGATAGATATGTATTTGTTGTTCATAATTTTTATTTTTACTTTTTTCTTCTTCCTCTTCTTAAAGAATACCTTTCAGCATTTCATATAATACTGGTTTAGTGGTGATGAACTCCTTTAGCTTTTTCTTATCTGTGAAGCTCTTTATCTGCCCTTCAATTCTGAACGATAGCTTTGCTGGGTAGAGTAATCTTGGTTGTAGGTTCTTGCTATTCATCACTTTGTAGATTTCTTGCCACTCCCGTCTGGCCTGCATAGTTTCTGTTGAGAAATCAGCTGACAATCATATGGGTGCTCCCTTGTAGGTAATTAACTGTTTTTCTCTTGCTGCTTTTAATATTCTCTATTTGTCTTTTGCTCTTGGCATTTTAATTATGATGTGTCTTGGTGTGGTCCTCTTTGGATTCCTTTTGTTTGGGGTTCTGTGTGTTTCCTGGACTTGTAAGTCTATTTCTTTTACCAGGTGGGGGAAGTTTTCGGTCATTATTTCTTCAAATAGGTTTTCAGTATCTTGCTCTCTCTCTTCTTCTGGCACCCCCATAATTCTGATGTTGGTACGCTTGAAGTTGTCCCAGAGGCTTCTTACACTATCTTCAACTTTTTGGATTTTTTTTTGCTTTTTGTTTTTCCAGTTGAGTGTTTTTTGCTTCTTTGTATTTCAAATCTTTGACTTGATTCTTGCAATCTCTAGTCTGCTGTTCGATCTCTGTATAATATTTTTTATTTCAGTTAGTGTATGTTTAATTCCTAGTTGTTCCTTTTTCATATCTTCGAGGGTCTTGTTATATTTATTGGCTTTTTCTAGGATATTCTTGAAAAGCCTTATAACTGTGGTTTTGAATTCTATATCCAGTCGTTTGTTTTCCTCCATTTCTTTCATTTGTGATCTGTTTCTTTGTCGCCGCATTTTTGCTGCTTCCCTGAGTTGGTAGGGTAGCTTTGTGTGCTAGGTTTCCTATATGGCCCGGTGGGTTGGCTTCCCCAGTTAACCTGAGGTGGGCTCTCTTGGTGCACACCTTTGTGGACTGTGTGTACAGCCTTGTTGTAGTTAAATCTTGATTGTTGTTGGTATCACTGGGAGGAACTAAGCTCCTGGCCAGTTGGCTGTGAGGATCATCTGTATCTACACTGGGAGAAGTTCGGTGCTGAAGACAGCCTTATAGGATTAGACTTGCTGACTCGCAAAAGCTTTTGTGCTCAGCTTGGATGGGGTGGAGTTTCAGGGCGGAGCAGACAGTCTTGGCTTCCCATCAGCCCTGCCCTTGTGCGCAGGTGCCTCTAGACCTCTGCCTTCCCGGCTCCCGAGCCTCCGCCCGAGAGTCCAGATTCCCCTGTAAGAGCGTGGGTCCCCAGGGGCTCGCCTGGAACTGGGGTTCAGTGCATTCAGAACTGGGGTTCAGCGCAGTCAGGAGCTTCCAACTCCCTTCTGCTAGGGAAAGCCTGTGGCAACCTCTGCAGTCTTTGTGCATACTTGTGCGCGCCTCCAGACACCTGCCTGCTAGGGTTCCCCTGGGTCTCCGAGTCTCCGAGTGCCTTTCTCTTTACCTGACAGCCCAGACTCCCCTGTATGAGCCTGGATCCATGGGGTTTCGCCCGGAACTGGGGTTCAGTGCAGTCAGAACTGGGGTTCAGTGCAGTCGGGGGCTTCCTTCCCCCTCCCGCCAGAGAAAGTCAGCCAGACACTCAGCCACCCTTCCTCTCTGAGTGCACAAAGACCCTTTGCCGTACCTCAACCCTTTGCCGTTCCTCCAATTCTCTGTGAGCTTTTCTCTTTCCTTCTAGTTGTAGAATTTCCACTCAGCCAGCTTTCCTGTGGTTCTGGATGGTGTCCATTCTGTCTTTTAGTTGTAGTTTTGAAATTGTTGTGCGAGGCAGCAGTTTAGGTGCTTACCTATGCCACCATCTTGGTTTCTCCTATATTATACATTTTAAAATATACTGTATATGTGATTATACATATGTATATGTGTATGTGTGTCCCCTTTCCATACACATAGGATCAGACTATACATTGCTCTACATCCTTTTTCACTTAGCAATATATTTTGGAGGTGTTTTTGCAGATGTTATTTCTTTTAATGGCTACATAACATGTTTTGTGTGGATGAGTCATAGTTTTCTACTGCCAATCATTTAGGGTTATTTTTTGTCAAGATTTTATTCTTAAGACAATATCTAAATCACATCATAACTCTAAGAAGACAACTTAATCTGTGACTCAGTCCTTACTTATGGTGCATTCAATTTCTGCCTGGTGTTATGGTTATCCCTGGACACAGCTCCCTCCTCCATGACACTTAGAATTTGATGGAAGAACCACATCGAATGGTCCCCTTTCCCTTGTGATGGGACATACATGTGGCTCATACATGTCAATCATTAATGCCCTTTTTCTCTATACCCAGCACATGAATCAAACTTGTATTCTCAGCATCCAGTGAACACGAGGATACCCCCTCTGAGCTCCTCACCCACCCCAGGCAGAGATTCCTGCTGCTGCAGAGAGCTGAGAACTGAGCCTACAGCAGCCACAAGTCCTTTGATAAATCAGAGAGATACAGCACCCTGCCTCAATTTCTTCTTTAACTGAGCCACAGAATCCAAAGCTATAGTCAGAATTTCTTTCTACTGATCTTAAAACATTATTTTCTCACCCTGAGACAGAGGCTCAGAGAATAAGAAAACAGAGAAAACCCACATTTTCATGACTCAAAGTCTATAGTCTGCTTAAATACCATATCCAGCTTAAGCCTGGCACAACTGAATTTCCTCTACCTTCAAAGGATAGGAAAGGGTGTCTACTCAGGACTAGGTTCTTTTAAAAGCCTATGGAGGCCCTTGCCCAGCCAGTGTGAACACAGGCTGCTTACTCACACCTGAGCCTTCTCCATAACCACCTGAAACTCCCTCCCACCCACAGTGCTGGTAACACTCATACAAAACCCAGGTCCAAAGAGCAGCAAAAACAGGTGAGCTAAAATCAATTCTGCTTTCAACATTCCACAACCTCCCTGAGTTTTCTGGAAGCACCCGGGGTGGCTCGGCATGAAAAGGGGGGTAGCGGCAGAGAACAGAGACTCACTGTCCCAGACAAACCAACCAAAGAGGCTGGTGACAGAAGCACCAGGAAAAGATGAAGGAAATCATCTGTCTCCCCCTGGGAGGAAACAGGAGGCCAGAAAGCACCCAGAAGGACAGCCCGGCAGCTGCTGTGACCAGGGGGAAGCACTAGGAACAGATGTGATGTATATGTGTATAAACCCGGACGCTGACTGATCTGCCTGTGGCAAGGCCTGCCCTAGAAGCCACTGGCCCCCACTGTACTATCTCTAAACTCTGGATATTGACATTGGTTATGACCATCTAGCTGCTGTGGCATCTAGGAGCCATGAGGTGACATCATGGCAACCCCTCTACCCTTGTCAGAGGGTGAGTCTGATGAGCAAATGGGAAACAGTACCTGAAGGTGCCCTCGGAAGTAGATATGGCCATGTAGGAATGAGGGGATAGTTAATATCAATATTGAGCACTCAGGAAGCTAAGCCAATAATTCTCAGGAAGTTGGAAATCCACATTGACCTGGGAGAGGTGGCGAATCAAAACCCCTGTTTTTTATCTTGGTGTTTTGATGTTGATGGGAATTCCCACAAGACCTGGGACACACTTATAGCACCTTTTAGCCATATCAGGAGTGTGACATGAGTTAAAGTGTTGCCCAGGCACTGCAGCTCTGTGATCTTTCTCCTCAAACTTTTAATTCCAGTCTAAACACGAGAAAAACATCCCCCCGACCCCACCCAATTGAGGGGATTTGTCTGTATACCACAAAATGCCAGACCAATACTCCTCAAAACTGTCAACATCATCAAAAACTAGGAAAGTCACAGACACTGTCACAGCTAAGACGAGACAAGGAGGCATGATGACTGAATGCAATGTGGTGTCCTGGATAGATCCTGTGAACAGAAAAGAGGCATTAGGTAAACACTAAAGACATCTAAGTAAGTAAGGACTGCAGTTAATAATAATGCCTCAATCAAAACAACAATGCGGTACCATCTCACACCTGTCAGAATGGCTATTATCAACAAGTCAACAAATGACAAGTGCTGGCGAGGATGTGGAGAAAAAGGAACCCTCGTGCACTGCTGGTGGGAATGCAGACTGGTGCAGCCACTGTGGAAAACAGTATGGAGTTTCCTCAAAAAACTAAAAATGGAACTCCCATTTGACCCAGTGATCCCACTTCTAGGAATATATCCCAAGAAACTAGAAACATGAATCAGAAAGGATATATGCACCCCTATGTTCATAGCAGCACAATTCACCATAGCTAAGATTTGGAAACAGCCTAAGTGCCCATCAGCAGATGAGTAGATTAAAAAACTGTGGCACATCTACACAATGGAATACTACGCTGCAGTAAAAAAGAAGGAGTTCTTACCATTTGCAACAACATGGATGGAGATGGAGAGCATTATGCTAAGTGAAATAAGCCAGGCAGAGAAAGATAAATATCACATGATCTCACTCATTTATAGAATGTGATGAACAACATAAACTGATGAACAAAAATAGACCCAGAGACAGAGAAATATCAATCAGAATGTCAAACCTCAGGGAAGGTAGGGGAGGGTGGGGGTAAGGGGGACAGATCAACCAAAGGACTTATATGCATGCATGTAAGCCTAACCAATGGACACAGACAACAGGGGGTGGGGTCATGAATGGGAGGTAGGGGGTAATGGGGGAATAAGGACACATATGTAATACCTTAATCAATGAAGAAATTAAAAAATATATATAAACAATAATAATAATAAGAATGCATCAATATTGGTTCATTGGTTGTAACAGATGAACCACACTAACATAAAATGTTAACAAAGGGAAAACTAGGTGTGAGGTCAATGGGAACTCCACTATTTTCACAACTTTTTTTGTGCATCTAAAATTACCCTAAAATTTAAAGTTTATTTTAAAAAGTGTTGAGCAAGGAGACAAATGTCTGGTGTCCTTCCACCCGGGTAGTGGGACAATCATGAACTGCACTGCGAAGCTGGGGAAGGAGGCCTGCTCTGCAAGAAGCCCCGGGGACACCGAGCCAGGACAGTGGCTGCTGCGCACGAGTGTGCTCTGTGACGAATGTTCCTCCCCCCAAGCTGTGTCACACACACTCTCCAGAAAGAGCAGCAGGGCAGGACAGTCTACCTGTCTGATCTGACCAAGCTGGGTGTACAAGCAGCTGATTCCCATCAGACTGTGCCTTGCCTGGTGCCCAGCTTGCCTATGCTCACCTGAGCCAGCTGGCTTGCTGCACACCGTGCCCAGGCCCTCCTGGCCAAGGGGCCATCGCTCTTTGATGTCCACCTGACCATGCAGCCAGGACCAGTCCCTCCAGTGCGCTCTGTGCTCTGCCACACACTCCTCTCGGTGGGAGCTTGCTGGCTTCCAACTGCCAGCAGGGCAGGGCAGAACTAGGGAACTGAAGCAGAGAATGCAAGGTTGGGAGGGGTAACATTAGTATAAACAATATTGAAAAAAGCAATAATTGATTGAGGTTGTATGTCCTACAATAAACACACTCACCTTCCCAGGTCATAGCATTTACATGTTGTATCTGTAAGGGTCTAACAGAGACCTCTGTCAACAGAGGTAATGAACGCAGGGTGAAACTCAATGGGACTGCAGAAATAACCGAGATCAGTCAGGGCAGGAAGCTCCTACCAGCCCGAGGCTGGAGGAACAACAGAGGAGCTGACCGGAACCCAAGCCAGGAGCCAAGGTGGCCACCAGAAGGAAGAACCAAAACGGAGGTTCTGCTGTTGCTGCACAAGCCAAATATCCTGCTTCTGCCTTCCTCCACTGCCAAGCTTCCAACCCCGCTTCCTCTGATACCCCCATGGGCCAACCCCGCTTCCTCTGATACCCCCATGGGCCAACCCCACTTCCTCTGATACCCCCATGGGCCAACCCCACTTCCTCTGATACCCCCATGGGCCAACCCCGCTTCCTCTGATACCCCCATGGGCCAACCCCGCTTCCTCTCATGCTTGCATGGGCCAACCCTGCTTCCTCTGATACCCCCATGGGCCAACCCCGCTTCCTCTCATGTTCCCATGGGCAACCCAGCCAGAAGCTGGCTGGTGTGGGAGCTGGAGAAACACATCGCAGGGTCCACACCACCCACTCCCCCTCCCGCTCCCACTGTGACACAGCTGGGCAGGCAGGCCCAGGGCGCACACAAGCTTCATGCAAAGTGTTTGTTAATCACTCCAATCCCCCACAGGACTATGAGGGGCTGTATTTGTCTCTATTATTTCTATCTCTAGCTCCTAGCACACTGCCTGACATATAGTTCACACTCAGATATATGTCAACAATGAATAAAGTAGTATCATTCCTATTTTTCAGATGAGAAAACAGGTTCTGGGAAGCTAAGAATGCTACCCCAGCTCACAAGGCTAGTGAGTACAGCCCCGGGACTCAATTCAGAAGCCAGCTCCCCCCTTCCCACCTCCCCTATGCGGGGCTGTGCAGAGAGGCCTGTTCACAAAGAGGGAGGAGCAGCTGAGCCCTGGCAGAGCCTAGAGGACACATCAGGTCAGGAAAACCACACCCACAGGATGTAAGCTGGACCTCCGGGCTCTCAGTGCCGCAGAGACACAAAAGAAGAGGGAATTTCCCATCTTCTTGTTTAAATCTATTCTTATGCAGGTATGTGAAGGGGGGTGGGCAGGAGGTGAGGAACTCCCTGTCTCCCCACCCCAGGAAACATGTTTGCTCCCCTTTCAGAGCTATATTCTTCCCAAAGATGGTGGAGTTGACAAAAGGATGGCTCAATATTATGAACAGGACCATATTGTCATCTTTTCCCATATGAATCCACTGCGTAAAAAATGTGGCCCAAACCACAGCGGCTGGGATCCAGGCGAGCCCTCCTCTGCTGGTGGCCTGAGATTAATATTCTTGCTGCATCTTGTAGCAGCACAACCCAAAGTTATCAGCAGGCAGACAGCCAGCGTTCAGTCTCAAGAACTGCAGCCCAAATTGCAGGGCACTTGCAGGCATTAGAGGAAGGTTTAGACACCTCGCTCACACCAGCACTAAGCCTCTGTAAGTCATCTAATGGCCTGAGACTAGGGGTTTCTGGTGAGAAGGGAAAGGAACAGCTAATCTGAAAAGGCTATTGAGAAAAGAAATAATAACCTTCATGAGCAGATGCAAAATATTCTATTCTAGATTGGGGGATTTTTTTTTCTTTGGCTATGGTCCAAGCCCGAGGGATGGGGGTGCTGTCTGCCCGACCCCAGTCCCCTCCCATGAGCCCCTCAGTTGTGGGCAGTTAGTGAAGCAGGTTCACAGGTGAGAGGAGGAAACTCTGGGGATGTAGAGGGTGGGAGGGAGGATGTTCTCTAGTGACAGTGAGGGGCTGTGGTCACTGAGGGCTATCCCCAGGGGCCCCTTCTCTCCACTTGACAGTGGGGTTCCGGTTTCCCACCCAGGACCAACTTCATGGGGTACAACCTGTGTAGGTGCGCAGACCCCACATTCAGAAGGTCCCCGTGCTTGTTTTAATGCTCTGCCTTAGGTGTCTTGAAATTCATGATTTTTACACATTTCCATTTTGCACTGGCACCCACAAATTATGCAGCTGGTCCTGGTCCACAAAATGTGAGCCAGGTTTGGGAACTCTTGTCAGAAAGCATCTCTCAGCAAGGCCAAATGTTTGTTGTCCCTCCTTATTCGGGTTGGTTTACAGCTTGGCTCCAGGCCCCTGAGCCTCCCTCCCTTCATGTGTCTCAGTCAGTGATGTGGGCCCTTCTGGGCAGAAGGAGTGCCACTGTCTGGTGTGATGTCTCAGCAGCAGGGGTCGGCCCCTGACTGCTGGCCTCACAGCAGCAGCTCAGGGTGTGGGGTCAAACCTCACAGCCCCAATTATCTGGGGTCAGACCCAGCTTTTGAAAGGCTCCAGCTTTCCATTGGCTGAGGCTGTCTGCACAGTGGGAGCGCCGAGAGGCCATTGCCAGCAGAGGGCACTGACCCCAGGGGCATGAAACCCCAGCAGGAGGTGCGAAAGCGGCTCACCTGGTTACCACTCTCCCTGATGACCTCACCTTTGGCACCTTCCGTTTCAGTCTTGATAGCAACAAACCAGACAGCCCAGGTGAACTGTGCCACCTGGTGGAATTCTACAAAACACTGTGAGTTTTAGGGCTAGCTATAGCTATGGAGACCAGCTTTTCCAAATGAAGAATTAAGACATATGGACTCCTGAAAGAATACTCGCAAGTGAGACTATTCTGGCCATCTAAACGGATGGTCCCCACTGTTAGAGCAGTGGATGTAACAGTTTGGGTGGTCCTGGAACCTGCACCCCTGCCTGTCTGCACTGACAGTGCATCTGGGATTATGTCCTGGTTTGGGGAAGGGTCTGAACACAGGAAGGGTAAGAAGTGTTGGTCACATCCCTAGCATCTCCCATAGTACCCAACACAGAGGAGAGGTCTCAACCTGCCTGTACTTGATACTCACCTGGGAGTTTTTAAAGCTCCAGTTAATGGACCCAGGCCTGGGTATGTTTTCAAAGCTCTCCAGGTGTGTCTAATGTTGAAAACCACTGGCCCAACATGTTGCAGGGACTCGAGTGGTTGAAACCATAAATAGCACTCAGGGTATTCCAATGAAGGCCATAATATCATTAATCGAGGTTTGTGTAAAGAGTAATCCCTCGGCTGGGGCACCTAGGAAGTGATCATTACAGAACCTGTTTTCCTCACTGAAATAGCCTGTTTCATGGGAAGCTACAGGTAACCACACCACCGGCCCCTCTCCTCGCTGCTCTCCCCACAGCACTTCAGACACATTCTAGGTGCTAAGATGCAGTGAGTCCTCACCTTGCCTTGGGAGATCATTTCACAGCTCCAAGTGGTATAATATTCTTCTGGAAAATGCCCAACTTGATTTTAGAGAGAAAAATAAAACATCTTAAGCATCCTGAAAAGTGATAAATTTTCAACCTGTTTTTTCAGTTTCTACTGGTACATCCATTTTTCCTGGAGAAGAGGCTCTGGAGAGTCATGGCAGACTTTTCTAGCCACCACACTTGCATTTGGTGACCAGGGAAGTTGAGTTCATGCAGGAAATTCTGACATTTACCCATACAGAGACTTCAGCTGAGTAAATAATTTATGGGCACCTAGACAGCTTCTGCACAGAATCCAGGTTAGGGAAGTGAAATAGGAGATGCTCTCTGCCTGCTCTAACCCTGCAGGCTGGACATCAGGCCACCAGAAAGAAGGGAGGAAGTCCAATGTACTCCCCCCCTCCCAGTATTCTGGGGGCACTGGTTCTTCCCTAGCGTCCACAGCCAAATTGCAGTGGACTCCCAGTCTCCTCCCCACCCCCTTCTCATTAAGAAGGCATGAGCTAGGCACAAGTATCCACATTTTTAAAGCTCCACTGGTGACTCTGATGCCCAGGGTTGGCTGGAGCCTCTCATTGTTCTTAATCAGAAAGCACTGTGACTTGTGGATGGGACCCAAGCTCCCCTGTGAATTAATTAAATGTTGAAGAAAGGCTTCTCCAGTCCCTCACTGTTCACCTCTTGGTTAAAGCTCAAGGCACAGCTAAGAAAGCTGGCAGCTGTGCTGATTGCCATGCGATAAGGACTCCTGGCCATGCTGGCAAGACCCTTCCTAACCTGACTGTGAAGTGGGCACTCTCCCTGGTGTGGACAGGCTGAAGGCTGGCACCTCACTTAGCTATCTCAATGGCAGTTGCTTTTCAATGTGACTGTTCCCTCCATTGATCAATAAGGCTCTTTTAGGAACTTGGACGTCTGTGGGGGGGGGCCCTACCCAGAGTACGCCAGATGTTCAAGGCCAATCTGAGCATGGGAATCCTAATCAGGATGTTCAAGTCCAAGTTGCCATAGGCAGGTGCAAGGACACAGCAGTTTCACTGTATACACTGCAAAAGCGTGCCCTTCTATAACCCAAAAAATTTAGATTACTATTTGGCAAGAAGTCTCCTTTGGCTAAGTTAGTATAAAGTATGTTATAACCAGCCAGTGTGGCTGGCTCCTGTATGGCTCCTATGTTGGGGCCTACGTTGTAGGAAAGATGTATTACTGACCAGCCGGTGCTGGCTATTTTTGCTGGGATGGCTCCTGTGTTTGCTACTGTATTAGTAAGAGCTACCTCTACAAGGCTACTTTAAAGAACTGTTTTGTCTAATGGTTTCTTAGTAGGAATGACTATTTGGGCTACAATAAAGGCTCTCTTATATACCCTCTAGAGGCCCGGTGCATGAAATTCATGCACAAGGTGGGGGGGAGGTCCCTCAGCCTGGCCTGCACCCTCTCCAATTGGGACCCCTCGGGGGATGTCTGACTGCCTCTTGCAATCTGGGACTGCTGGCTCCTAATCGCTCGCCTGCCTGATTGCCCCTAACCACCTTTGCCTGCCTGCCTAATTGCCCCTAACTGCTCCCCTACCAGCCTAATCACCCCTAACTGCTCCCCTGCTGGCCTGATTGCCCCTAAGTGCCTCTGCCTTGCCCTGCACCTGGGACCCAGGATTCCCTCCTCCGGCTGATCACAGGCACCCAGGACCCAGGCTTCCCTCCCTCTAGCCATCTGCAGGCACCCAGGACCCAGGCTGGCTTCATCCGGGCCGGCCACAGCCACAGGGGACTATGGGCAGGCAGCTTCACCCAGGCCACAGCCACACAGTCCCAGGTGCCTGAGACTGTGGGGCAGGTGGCTTGCCCCTCTCCCAGGCCACAGCCTGGCTGGTCCCCATTCCTCTTTCATGAGCTCATTTGTGCCTGGCTTGTCCCCATTCCTCTCTCTCTCCCTCCATTGTTGAGTGTCTAAGCAGTTATGGCGTGATGGTGTGAGGGTGTGATGTGAGGGTGTGACAACCATTTGCATAGTAGCTCCTTATTATATAAGATGACTTCTCATGTCTTCTCCATCTTCTAAGATCTGGCATCCAAGTAGGTACAGTCCCTGGCAGAGGGACTAGGACCAACAGGTAGCATAGTTGAGCAGGATCAAGGAGGAGTGAGTACTCCCACAATTGGTGCAGTGAGCATGGTCAAAGAGAAACTTACTCCCCAACAACCTCCAAGTTATTAGGACAAAGTCCTTAGATACAGATTCATAGCTACTCCTGGAAGCAGCAGACTCACAGAAAGAATGGCTGTAAGGAGCCAGGAACACACACCTGTGCAGGGAGAAAGCCTGACTAGGGTGGTGGGCATTACTGCTCCCTCACAATGTATCATCCAGCTCCTTCCTTCTTTAGCTCCCTGCCTCCCTCCCTGATCACAAAGACAATACCATCTTCTCAGCCCTACATTTTCTGTATCATTAGCTTCCTGCACTTGGGAAAGTAATTGGAAATTCCAACAATTTGGCATCCAAACTACCTTACTCTGCTGCCTCTGACACTGGGAAGTGACCCCCCCGCCACTCCAAAAAAAAAAAAAAGCCCAACAACAATCCTTTGATGGATGGTTTTTCCTTTTTCCATTTTGGGGGTAGAGGAGGGGTGCTTAGGAGACCATTAGCATCATGCTTACTGCACGGCAGGACTGTGATCCCTATAGAAGGACCACTGCAAAAATGGGGAGATTTGCAAGTAGGGAATAAAAGAAGAGGAAGGTAGTTATTTGGGCCCTGCTCCCCCTCAGAGAAAGCGAAGGCTCCTTCAGGGCTACAGAATGTGGGCTGCACAACTCTAGGGGGCACCAATCAGATCACAGTGATGGGAGGTCTGTGTCTGCATTAGGGCAACGTTCTGGCAGATGATAGCAAAGCAAATTGAGGAGGATGTGTTTTTCTAATTTGTACAAAAGCATCATATGATTAGGTGCAACCCTGAGTTCCTTAACTGTTTCTCTCTGCCTTTTGAGATGCCTCCTCTGCCTTCACTTTCCTCGCATTTCCTAGTCACAACATTGGCTGAGGGAGCTGGAGGCAGCATGCAGGGGGATTGGCAGGAGGAGGCCCTGGAAGGACCTCTTCTCACATAGGCAGGTAGGTCCTCAGAGCTTGCCTCTCTCACTCAACAAGCCTAGTGGTTTCTCCCCTGCAATACAGAATGTGACTCTTTTCCCTGAAGGTTCTACAAGAAACTGAGCACCCGATCACACGCCCTGTTTATCCACAGGCTGCCAACTGCACAACTGCCAATTACATGCCTGGACACTGGTGAAGAGGCCAAAGAATGTTTATGAGCCTGGGTTTGGTTTGGAAATCATTGCCACAGGGGAAATCATCACCCATTTTCTCACAGTCAGGAGGCCAATAAGAATGTTCCTGTCTCACATTTGTAACTCATCTGTAATTTGTCTGGGGCAGCTCAGAGAACGCCCTGCCATTGCTTCTGCTGTTAGTGGCCCACTTAGTGGGATAAGCAAGACTTTCGGCTATTCTAAAGCTTCCTGAAAAGGCTGACTTGAAACTAAAAATAATATCTATAATAAGGGCTTTGGATGGAACAACATGGGTTTGTGTGTTTTTAAAATATTTTTTGTATTGACTTTTTCTTTTCTTTTTCTTTCTTCTTCTTTTTTTTGAGAGAGTGAGAGGTAGGAAGAGAGAGGGAAAGAGAGAGACAGAGAAACTGGATATGAGAGTAAAACATTGACTTGCTGGCTGCCTCCTGCACACCCCCTACTGGGGATTGAGCTGTCAACCCAATCATGTGCTCTGACCGGGAACCAAACAGGCAACCTTTCTGTACATGGGATGATGCTCAGCCACTGGACCACATGTCCAAGGCAATATGGGTTTTAATCAAAGCTGTGCCTCTTACTAGCTGTGCAATCTCATGTGTTGGCCTCATATTTCTGAGCTCCTGTCTCCTCATCTGCAAAAAGGGGATAATAAACTAGTTCTTGGGCAGCCTAGATGAGTTTATGTGTGTAAGCCATTTATCACTGCTCTTGGAATAAATTAAGAGCTCAACAAATAATAGTTGCTATTATTGTTACTATTATTAATAACTAGAGGCCCAGCGCATGAAATTCACACTCTGGGACCCCTTGGGGGATGTCCAACTGCCGACTTAGGCCTGATCCCCCTCCTTAACATCTACCTGCTCACTGTTCCTTACCACTCAGCTTGCTGTTCCTTAGCACAGCCATGAGCCCGGCTTCTGGCTGAGCAGCACTCCCCCTGTGGATCGTTCTGCCGTTTGGTCAATTTGCATATTAAGGTTTTATTATCTAGGACTAGAGGCCAAGTGCATGAAAATTCATGCACGGGAGCGGGGGTCCCTCAGCCCGGCCTGTCCCCTCTCACAGTCTGGGAGCCCTCTGGGGCGGGAGGCAACCTAGCGATCAGGGGAAGGCGACACCCCCATCACACCTCTGCTGCTGCCACTGCCAGCAGTGCAAGCCTCGGCCGGCCCTGGTTACCTGAGCTTCAGGTGGCCCTGGGCGGCTGGGCAGCCACCATCCAAGGCTTGCCTGTGCCTTGGGCATTGGCTGGGCAGCTGCCATCCAAGGCTTGCCTGTGCCCCAGGCTGGCCCTAGGCAGCTGGGGGGGCTGAGGGTGGGTCTGGCCACACCGTGCGCCTGCCAAGTCCCCCTCCACCCCCCCACCCCGAGCAGAGCTGAAAGGACTGGGGGACTCCAGCAGGTCTGAGGAGACTGGGAGCTGCCATCTTATGGCTATGGGTGCCTCCATCTTTGTGATGGCATGACAGTCTATTTGCATAATCCCTCTTTATTAGATAGGATGCCATTAATACCTTCCCTGTTCAAAATTAAGCTCCTTATTTGGTCCCTCAGCCCTTCAAACCATTGGGAACTTTGTTACCCCTTACAAGTGGGGCACCCAGGATCACTGTGAAAGGATTTTTTTGCAGAGGCAAGAAATTCTTTAGAAAGATCCAAGACCTTCCAGAGGGAGTCAGTACCTCTCCAGGAGAAGGCACTGGTGTGAGCAAGTGAGAGCTCCCCAACCACAACAGGGCCAGAGAAGCAGGACCCAGAGAACACTCAGTAACCTGGCCCTGAAGGTCCTTCTCCTCCAGGGGCAGGAAGCTGAGAGGTTTTCTTTGTGACAACCATCCAGAGGAGACCAGAGCCTCTGGGCCACCAATTGACCCTATTAGAGACTAAGGTTTGCTGAGGGTAGCTCCTGTGAATTAAACCTCTTCCTCAAACTCCAGGCTGGGAGCTGCTGCCAAGTGGGAGGTGCCAGGCTGGCCTGCAGGGCATGTCATACTCTCCCTCTGTTGTTTGCCTTCAACACAAGGATTTCCTTCAGGTCCAATCTGTTGTTAACAATAACACTTAGCTTTTTTGTATCCTCCCGTTCTCTTTTGGGAAGCATTTTATCTTTAAAAACTTTATATCAGTCCCCAATTTTCAAATGCCTAAGGTCACAAGATGGTAGGTGATAAAGTGGAAGGAGGTGTTCAACACTCAGCCTAGGGTGCCTTCTACCACACCAGTGGTGTCCCCAGACAAGTGTCAGAATCTAATTGTTCTCTCTGCCTACTGGGTCAGACACTCCAGGGGGGACCAGCAATCTTGGTTTCCTATGCCCTCCAGGTGATTTTGATTCAAACTACGCAACCACTGTACTTATTGTTTCCCCAACCTCTGACAACAGGAATGACGAGGCAAGCGCCCAGGCATCTGTACACCCAACACGAAATTTGCTCAGCTCCTACCCACACCTACTAGAGGTTTAGGCCACTGATTTTTGGTTTTGCTTTATTTTAATTGGCCCTGGTAATTCTAAAGTTGGGGAAGTTTAGGAGACTGACTAGATCCTGCTGCCTAAGAGCCCAGTATAGGGAAGTTTTATGAAAGTCCCAAGGAAAAAAAAACAAAACAAAACATTGTAAACCCAAACTACAGACTCTCACACTGAAATCAGAGTAAGGTGTTGTCTTTTCCTCCAGTTCACTAAATGCACAACCTCTGGGAGACCCAGCCACATGTGCCACCCTCCACCTCCAGGATAGAAATGGGGGCTTTTGAAGCACGTTTTCCCCAAAAAGGAAGCTGATTCATGCTCTTCTGCTTCATTCTGCACAACATGGAAAAGACCCAGAAAATTGTGGCCACTGCCAGAGTACATCCCTTTGAAAGAAAGAGGCTGCCAGAGTATTCTCCTAAGTTCAGTGAGTCGAGTGGACAGCCACACTTCCCACCATTCTCTGTAGCACTGGCCCCTGGGAGGGTCTGCACTTTTCCCATAAGCCTGTGGGGTCTGAAGAGAAGGAAGCAGCAGCAGCTGCCTGTCCTGGGTGGGAGTGAGCCTGAGTCCTATAGGTCAGCGGTCACCAACCGGTGGTCCGCGGACCACTGGTAGTCTGTGAGAAAATTTTGGTGGTCCATAGAAAAATTTAGACATTATTTGCATTTTTTTATGTTTTATTAGTCCTAATAAATAATAATAAAGCAAAAAATTCTAAGAAATTCTTATATTCTGACTGACCATTTTCCCCTTTACATTGCACTACATTCATAAAATGTACTGGAGTCTAGTATATTTCATAAATTCCCCTTTCTAGTAACTAGAGAGATGGAACAAGAGAGGTGCAAGTGGCTTCAGCATTGTTTTGACCATTACAGCAGGCACCCGCTCCGTGATTAATGATTCTCATCCGATTGTTTTATTTGTGTATTGTATGTAACTATATTTTCTTTAACGGTTATATTTAATGGCATCAAATAGTTTGACTTTAATAACTATCATTTCTTTTTTGGTTTTAGATTCTAATGAAATAAACCCATAATAAGTGAAAACAGCAAAGTAATATTTTGCATTTCTTTAGTAATACAAAAGATAATGTAACTAATGATAATAGTAACAATAGTAATATGTGTGTACTTCACTTAGCCGTGAGCTGACCAATGAATCAGAGTCTCCACAGTCCTCATCAGGCACCATTAGGAAGAACATTCAAACTGGAGGCGGAGAGAAGAAAAAACTCAAAGTACCAAGAAAATATGATTCAAACTACTTGAAATCTGGATTTGTTCAAGAACCTGGTAGTGAGCTGGAGCCACGGCCGCTTTGTGTTGTGTGTTCTGAGAGTTTATCCAATGATGCCATGAAACCTTCGAAACTCGAAAGACACTTGCAATCAAAATACCCGGATTTAGCTAAAAACCACTTGAATATTTTCAAAGAATGCGTGAAAATATGCAAAAGCAAGTAAAAGCTCTAATAAAAATGACTGTTGGAGATAAATCTTTATTAAAGGCTTCTTATCTGATAGCACTTCAGATCACGAATAATAAAAAGCCGTACACGATTGGAGAAGAATTAATTAAGCCTTGCATGTTACAAGCCTGTGAAGAGGTTTGGGGAAAGCAGGCTGCCCAGAAACTGAAAGCAATTCCTATGTCCGCTAACACTGTCAAACACAGAATTGAAGACATGGCTGAAGATATTGAAAATCAAGTTATAAAAATAGTGAAAAATTCACTATGTTATTCAATTCAACTTGACGAATCAATGGATGTAAGTAACAAGGCACTTCTCTTTTGTTTTGTGAGGGCTGAGTGTGAAGGAGAGTCACAGGAAGAACTACTTTGTTCGCTCAACTTGCCGGTGGAACAACTAGCTCTGAGATTTTTGAAGCACTTAATAGTTATTTCCTAGAACACAAAATGGAATGGAAAAATGTATTGGGATATGTACCGATGGTGCCGCAACATAATTGGACATCTTTCAGGAACTGTTGCAACGGTGAAAAATGTTGGTCACCCACACATTTTGTCTACACACTGCATTACACATCATGAGCAACTTAGAGTGAGAAAAAAGTCCCCAGAACTACACGAAGTATTATCAGATGTTATTAAAATTATAAATGAAATTCGACACAAAGTGCTCAATTCTCGAATATTTGAGGCACTTTGGAAAGAAATGGGTCCCCAGTATACTCACCTTCTTCTTCACGCTGAGATGGCTGTTAAAGGGCAAGATACTAACCCGACTGTTCACCCTGCACGAAGAAGTCAAAATATTTTTCCAGCAGCAAAATAATTCAAAATTACAAGAACTCTTCTTCGACGATGAGTGGGTAGCCAAGCTTGCATATGTGGCAGGTAATTTCTCACTATTAAACGAACTAAACATACGCTTGCAAGAACAATTTAAGGACATGTTCACACTACAAGGTAAATGGATGCTTTTCAAAAGAACATATTGCTGTGGCAAACGAGGTTGGCTGAAGATGATCTGCAAATGTTTTCAAACTTTTATGAATATATGAGAGAGAAGGATGTCAACCTGTTGCAGGTAAACTGCCAGGTGGCACGGGAGAATTAATCAGCTGGGCACTCAGAGAATATTCAGAAAAGTAGCCTTTATTGCAGATTGCACTAGTGTCGTGGCTCAGGGGAGTGAGTCTCCAAATCCTGAGTGATGAATATGGACAAAGCTTTCCTTTTATACCCTTTAGTTCCTTTGTCCCCCAAATATTGATCAGGCTTCCAGACCCTCCATGGGCTTTGCAAACCGCCCCCCCTCCCTGCAATGAGGTAGGATGGGGGAAGTGAGACCACACCCAGAGGTTTGCCAGCACTGGCACCAGCCTCTCTGGGGATTGTATATGGTTCATGGTTTATGGTCTCTGTGAAATGGGAGTATTCCAGGAAACAGGTCCTGCAAGGCAGGACAGGCATCACAGATAAGAAAGGAATTTGATAAGGATGACGTTTATGGGCAAGCAAGGGTGTATATCAGGAGGCAGGTTACTGCCACGGATTCAGATAGGTAGCCCCACAAATGTCTTATTTTCCCCTTCAAACCAGCAGGTGGTAACCATTGTTCAACAGCCCTTACAATCACTCACAGAAACTTCTGGTCGTTATTACCCAAAGAAAGAAGACCCCAGACATGGCAATATGTGGATAATAGATCCATTTGCCCCAAATGTTGAAGATAGCAATTTAAGCAAGAATGAAAAAGAAAGCCTCATTGATCTATAATTCAACGACAGTCTCAAAGCTAAATTCCAGTCATCCTTCTCAAGACCTCATTTTTGGATCCTCATTAAAAGTGAATACCCATTGCTGAGTGAAAAAGCAATGAAAATTTTAATTCAATTTTCAACAACATATTTGTGCAAAAAAACATTTTCATCTGTCACAGCAATTAAAACTCGGTACCAGTCTTGGCTTGAAATAAATACGGCTCTCTGTCTTGCAGTAACGTCATTGGAGCCAAAAATCCATAAACTTATTTCAAGCAAACAGGAGCAAATATCACACTCTAAAAATGTGTAACACTTAAATAAGTTTCAATTATTTCGTAAAAATTAAACTTAATAAATTTGTTACAATTAAACAACCTTTGAAGATTTTATGATTAAGTATTTATAATATTATATTAAATAGGTGCATTTCATATTAATGAAATGGATGTTCTCTGATTATTATTTTACAAATGTATTTATCTTTTTTTAAAAATCATATTAGTGGTCCGTGGGATTTAAAATTATGAATTTAGTGGTCTGGGAGGTCCGAAAGTTTCGCGGCTGCTGCCCTAGGTGGAAATTTGCCCAAGCTGCCTCAGGAACTGATAAAAACCTTAGTGCAGGGGCAAGTCTCTTAGAGAGGAAGGGGCTGCATGAGAGAATCGCCCAGCGGATTTTTATAAAATGTCAGTCTAAACCCCTGTGCAGACCAACTGAATCAGAACCTCTAGGGATAGGACACGAAAACGATCCTCCCCTGGTGATTCAGACGTTCACACAGCATTGAGAACCAGCGTGTAAGCCTAGTTAATTCTAAGATAAAACCATCCCTCCACTCCCGTAACTGCCCACCTTTAAAACCACAATGAGGCGGAGGCCACCAGGGCACAGCGAGGTGGGACCAGGGGTCCAGAGAGACCATCCAGCACCGCTCACCGACCTCACCCTGGGCGCACGGCCCAATGCGCCCTGAACCCCGCTCGGATGCTCCAGCTGGAGCGAAAGGTCATAGTCCACAAGCTTCATTTTATTGATAAGAAAAAACACACCCAGGAAAGTGCGTGGCCAAAGTCTGGCCTAGCCACTGGAACTGGCCCGGCTCAAAACAGCCCCACGAACACAGTGCCCCCAGCTCGCCCTGCTGGCCGCCAGACAGCACTGGGTCCCGCTGCGGAGCGAGCGGCACAGCCCGCCTCTCGGCCTGAGGCTGCTGCTAGCCTGCGGGCGCCTCTGTCGCTTCCCCCGTGGCCCCCCGCCACGCAGCCCCTCCGTCTGCAGGCCCCCTTGCACCTCCTCCGCCTGCGAGGCCGCCACCCTCGCGCCCCCTCCGCCTGCGGGGCCACTGGACTAACCAAGCGCCGCGGCGGTGAGGCACGTGGTGGGACGTGCTGCACCGAGTCCTGCGGGGGGGCCCCCGCCCCCGCCCCTCGGGAGCTGCCAGCGGTTACGTCACCCTGTTACGTAAGGCCCGCGGCCTCCGGGCTTGTCACCGGGGAGGGGTGTGCGGCGGGCCTCCAAACCGCCGACCTGCTCTACTTGGGGAAAGCCCCCTGCCCCGGCCCGGAGAGAGCTCCCTCCCGCCCCAGCTGGGGCCCCTGCTGCGGGCCTTCCTCCACGTCCGCGCAGTCACCGCGGGGTAGAAACCCCGCGTCTGAATGTTCTGGGGAATACTGCCTGGTGGGTATGGCTGGGACACAAGATTGCACCGCAACACACCTCCAAGAATTTGGGGATAATGTGTAATAAAAAGATGAGGCTTATTGATACCAAAAAGATTTCTCCATCTAATGGATTTTATCATAGGGCTTATTGTAATCACTAGCATTGTTTAAGGTCCTACATATCTTATTTCACGCAATGCCCCCAGTAACTCAGCAAAGGTACGGAGGTACGTCCCCTCTCCAGCAAGTGCAATGAGTTATATTGGCAACTAGCAAGAGGCAATATTGAGCCTCCAACCTGGAGGTAAATCTGTCTCCAAAGTAGGAGTTTGCCACCAGTTCTGCAGCTCCGTGGAGTGCTGGGGAGGCCCCTTTATCTCTTCAAAATCTTCAGCCTTCGGATTTCCCAAACCCAAATAAACAAGTTAAAAAAAAAAAAGACAAAGGATGGTTGCTGTGCCAACCTACATCTCCATTAAATTTTGTTCCGGTTTACCCAACTCGACAGAGACTGAGCCACTCTTACATAAGATGTGCAGAGACCAGATTTAATGGCCTCATTTCCTAAGATATAGGATCACTGCTCCCTCCTCCCAAGTGGACCTGTTCTTACTCTAGTACACCTTTTGAAATAAATTTCCCAGAACAGTTGCTCCTCTGAAGAGGACTGTGAGGTTCCACTGCATTGCTCTTCTTCCTGACCGAGCGATGAAAGGAAGTTTAAACAAGTGGCATTCTGCAAACCACCCAGCCTGGTGTGGTTTTCAAAGCCTGTCAGTTTGGTTGGGATAATATTACACAAATGCGCTTTGTACTCTCTGCTTTGTGCAAGAGATGGAGAGGGTGTTCTGAATCCCTCTCATCCTCTCAGGAAATAAGCTTTTGGCTCACAGTGGGGCTGAGAAATGGTTCTGAAGCAGAGTCTATTGAAGGCATCCCCAGCACCTTGAAGTAAGAGGGTGGGTGGAACCCCAACTCTCAGCCTGCCACATGAACCCAGACATACTGCATAACCGCTCAGGCTTAGCTTTCTTATCTGTAGAATGGGAGGGAATAGGCTCACTCCATGGGGGTGGTGTGAGGTTAAACACATTTGTAAAGACTTTAGCAAATGTCTGATGTCACACGAGGTGATCACAAATGTTCACTTCCTTAGGTTTTCTTGTCATTCCTTTCTCCTCCTCTACTACAGCCATGCTGTGTACATTATGGACTCGGTGTTCCATGAGTGCAGGAATTATGTGATGTTTATCCTCAAATCAACAGATACCCACAGGGTACCCAATGTAGGCATTATACATACTCCATAGAGGTTTTAAGATAAGACAACCCCCATCTCAGAAGGGGTTTCCATCTCCTCTGGATGACGCAATGAAACAAATAAACAAACAACACAACAACAACAAAGGACATGATGGGATTAATGAGAAAAGGCTCCAGTTTAAGTAGGAGTTAGCTGAGCTGGATTTTATTCCTATTTCTACCACTGATTTCCAGTGTGCCCCAGGATAATAGTGATAAAATTTATTGAGGGTTTAATATGTGTCAACCATCATGGATTATCTCACTTAATTTTTACAATGACCTAGTAAGGTTGTTCTCAATATTATCTCTATTTTACAGATGAGCAAACAGACTTAGAGGGGTAAGTCACTCAGCTGAGGTCACAGTAAAGACATGATGGAGCCAGGATTTGAGCCAGGCAGGATGATTCCAGAGACCACACCCTCATCCACTGTGCCATACTGTGTAGGAGCCAGTCACTTAGTCTCGCTGGGCCTCAGTTTTCTCATCTAAATGAAAAGGGGATCAGATAGATGACATCTGCGGCCCCTCCCAGCTCTGACTTTTTATGTCTAATAAGATAATTATGAAGATGTTAAATAAATTAGGCCAAAGGAGCTTTTTAAAATAGATGTACACCTATTGATTTCAGAGAAGAAAGAAGAGGGACAGAGAGATAGATACATCAATGATGAGAGAAAATCATTGCACTCCCCGCACTGGGGATTGAGCCCACAACCCAAACATGTGCCCTGACCTGGAATCAAACCATGACCTCCTGGTTCATGGGTCAACACTCAACCACTGAGCTACGCTGGCTGGGCCCAAGGAGCCACATCAAATGGGAGTAGTTGCTTCATTTCACATGGGTAGAAAGTGTCTAAATATTTCTTATGTGTCTCTGGTTCCAATTTGCTACTCAAACACCAAACAAAGAAATCATCCTCCAAAGTGTCCTTCCCATTGATTTAGAGCCCTGGAGCTAATTTTGACCAAATTGGAAGGAGAAGCAGAAGGTGTGGACTAAGAAATCCATCCATTGCTTTCGCACAACAGATATACATGATGGAAAGTCTGAGTATACACACACACCAGTGTTCACATCATCTTCCACCGAAGCTCAGTACCAGTTCTCCAGCCTGGTTGTCATGGCAACACCAACTGCCAATGAGATCATGGAAGAAAAGGTTATAATGGCAGTGATGCCTTAATATTTTACCTGGCAAAGCCACTAAGATAATAAGATGAATAACTGTAAATCATAAATACATAGGAAGCCCAGGCACTGCTTATTGTATGTGTCTAGTGTGCACTTGGGGGTGGGGAAGAGGAATGAAAGCAAAAGGAAAGGAAGGAAAAGGAAGAGAGGATGAGGCAGGGGGTGGGGAAGATCTCCAATGCTAATCTCTGTTATTCCTCAATGTAAATAGTACACAGGGCCTCTCCCTGTCTGTGCACGATTAAGGAACTGGTCTCTTCCCTCCATAACAAGGAGAGGGTGGGGGCTCTCAGCCTTCAGCACGAAAGGCTTAGAAGAAGCCCTAAGGGACTTCTTAGGGCTCATACTCACAGCCCAGAGAAGCAGCCCAAGGCAGATGTACCTGGCAGACAATGACCTACCCACACAGTCACCCAGTGGGAAGCTGAACCCCATTTAGAAATCCCATTTCTGAGGTGTGCCTGAGTCTCTTGATGGCCACCAGCTCTTACAGATTGTCTTGCTCTGTTGCTCTCTGTTGCCCATCTGAACCAACTCCCTAGTGAGAAAAGTCATTTGATTTTAGGGTTTCCTTCCTTTCACAGGAAACTAATCACAGTGGAGGTCTCTGGTAAGAGCTTTAGGCACTGGAGAGTAGGGGTGCAAGAAAGATTCCGTTTACACTGAATATCCTCTGGTGGCTTTGAATTTTTATTGGGTGCATGAATCACTTATTCAAATTTTTATTGTGTGCACCCATCACTTATTGGTGGAGAAGGCAAAGGTCCACCTTCTTTCCCTAGCCTTGTCCACCTTCCAAGAACTAGACATGATGGCGATGAGATGGGCCAAGGGCAGGGCAGTCATGAGGCCTGGGTAGGTCAGTCTCCACACAATGAGTAAGTGAAGGAAATGATTTCCCACAGCGGGGCTTGTATTGCTTTCAAACTCTCATGCAGCCTGTTCTAGGCTCTTGTTTCATGGTGCAGGTTCCATTCTGAGAAGCAATAGTGGCAGGGACAGGAGTCGTTGCTCCAGAGGTTGCGTGGCTCAACCTCACCCACTTCCCTGCACTGCCTACTTCCCACGTAGGCAGTGCAGGGAAGTGGGTGACCTTCCAAGAAAGGTCACCAAGGAGGCAGGGAGAGCATGGAGGATGCAGGGCAGGAACTGGGACCCAGAGTCAGAGACCTGCATTCAGTTCTGGCTGTCTTTAGATGAGTCACTTCACCTCTCTGAGCCTCACTTTCCCCTATACATCTCAGTATGGTAGAGAGGATGAATTCAAGAAACTTTTCTGCTATTTAACAAATGCTTACACTCCACATGCCTATGTGCCAAGCATTGCTCTAAGCTCATTTCAGATGAAGAGACTGAGGCACAGAGAATTTCAATGGCATGTCCAAAATCACACTGGAATCTATAAAGGAGCAGAACCAGGATTCCAACCTAGGTCCAGACTCCACACACTTAACCCCTTTTCTGAAAGAATGGGACACTTCTGGTGGCTTCTCCTTGGTTTCTTCTCTAGTGACTTCCATGGAGCTGCAAACTTCCGCTTACATCTCCTCCCCCTTTTTGTTTGGTTGATTGGTTCTTGCATTCACCTGGGTAGCTTCTAGTTCCCACCAGTATTTCTCCCCTCCCCCACCCACTCTGCCAAGCCAGAGGCACTAGGAGAGCAAAGGTGGGACATTAAGACGTTCTGTCAACAGAGAGTGAATGGAGTTGAGACTGTGAGCATGAATATGCTTCCTCCTGGGAGAGTCCATCATTCTGGGGAGGCTTGGCAGGACTAAGGGACACATTATTTTACTTTTATTTTTTACTTTTAATTGTGGTAAAATACAACATTGATTTACCATCTTGGCCATGCTTAAGTGCACAGTTAAGTGGTATTAAGTACATTCACATTATTGTATAACCATCACCACCATCCACCTCTAGAACTCTCTTCATCTTACAAAACTGAATTAACTGTGCCTGTTAAACATTTACTCCCCATTCAACCTTCCCCATAGCCCCTGACAACTACCATTTTACTTTGTATCTCTATGAATTTGACTGCTCTAGGTACCTCATATAAGTGGAATCATACAGTATTTATCCTTTTGTGACTGATTTATTTCACTTGGCATAATGTCTTCAAGGTTCATCCATGTTGTAGCACATGTCAGAATTTCCTTCCTTCCTAAGGCTGAATAATATTCTATTGTATTTACTTATCACATTTTGTTTATCCATTCATCTGTCCAGGACACTTGAGTTCTAATTTCTCTACATCCTCACCTACATTTGCTATTTTCTGGGTTGTTTTGTTGTTATTTTATAGTAGCTATCCTTATGGGTGTGAGATGGTATCTCACTGTGGTACATTATTTTTCTTGTTACGTATCTTTTTTTAAATTAATTTCTTTATTGATTAAGGTATCACATATTTGTCCTCATCCCCCCATTCCCATCCCAAACCCCTCCCCATGCATGCCCCCACTCCCCTGTTGTCCGTGACCACTGGTTAGGCTTATATGCATGCATACAAGTCCTTTGGTTGATCTCTCCCCTTTACTCCCACCCTCCCCTACCTTCCCTCTGAGGTTTGATAGTCTGATTGATGCTTCCCTGTCTCAGGTCTGTTTTTGTTCATCAGTTTATGTTGTTCATTATTTCCCCTAGATGAGTGAGATCATGTGATACTAGAAATACACTTATAAGAACCGAAAATGAGACAAGCAATAATGGTTATGCTGGGAGGCAAATGAATCAGTCTGTAGTGAGTTTCTTTCTGGGCCAGCAGTTCTTTTGAGTCCCAATTTCAATGTCAAACAGTTCCTTATGTGTACATGTCAGCAATGATATTTCAGTTCTGGATGGTGGACAAATGGTGGTAATGCAGGTCTGACTCTCTCTGGTTTGGTCCTGGGCAACCTGCCGTGACGCACAGCTGCTGACTGCTTTGTTACGTATCTTAAAATGCTTTTTATAATTTCTGTGGTATCCAGGTGCACATTCCATCTTGTATTTGTTGCCTAGTAGATCTTATACACACTTCCACACATGCGATATTGAAAGGATAGTTTGTACTTAGGTATGAGGTTTTGTGGATATACATAGACCAAAAACCAAAAAAAGAAGAAAGCTTCTTTTCTCTCGCGAGCCTTGTGGGGACAGCTGATGGCCCTCAGGTGAGTCACATGAAAGGTTCTGCAATTCCTTTCCGTCAGGCTCATGTCATGTAGCACATGAAGGGGGAAACGACAGCTGTTTTCTCAAGATGAACTCTCAGTTGTTTGGCAAAATACAATTTCAAATTCCTGTTTTTCCTATTTTGGCTTACAGAAGTGGAAGACCAGGCCAGTTACAGAGAATGTGCCTATGTAAACGAGTCTTATGAACATTGGTCACTTTTGAGTCAGATCTCTTTGCACTCATCATGGAAAGAAGTGAAATGGTCCCCATTTCAACTGCCATCTCTGTTGATTCAGGCAAAGAATGGAACAAGGTGGTTCTTAGCATGATGCCCAATGTAGCAAATCAAATCAAATGACTTCAATGTCTAGTTATTTTTGCTGCAGTCTTTTCTCAGATAGAAACAATTGATTATCCTTCCCAGTCACTTGGATTTTCAGAACATCCAGAAAGTCCAGGTGTTACCAAGTTCATGTCTCCAGAATACCACCAACTTATGACATGCCTACAGAGAAGGGGGGCGTTGTCCCTTTGGGTAGGTCCCAGTCAGGTGCTTTCAGTCTGCAGATACATGCAGCCCATTTAACATCAGTGTACAAAGTCGGCATTCCAGGGCCCTGCCAACGATTACAAATCTGAGCTTCTTATGCTCACATTCTATCAAAAGCCCAGATGAGGGAAACGATAGTAACAGGGAATCACATGAAGGGCATGCTGCCCATCACTTCCTAAACAGTGTGGACATCATCTCTGGATCAAGCCAGACCCTAGAGAACCAGAGTTGTGGACCATTTGGGTTGGCCCCAACTGTTTTCCTAAAATGTGCTTTGTCATAACCATCTCACCATCCATCGAGGGAGTCCCTGATAAATGATCACTCAGAGCTTTCTAATGCATTTGTGTAGCATGCTGATGATGTCACCGCTGGATCACTGTGTCCCCTCTGTGGATTGATGCACATGAACATGTTCTTTCAGACTTATATGTATTTTTCCTGAGAGAGCATATTTTTTACTCCATGGAAAATGTGCAGCTTATTGTTGATCATCATATTTTTTCTTACTGCTTTGTTGGCAAGAAAACCCAAAGCCAAAAATTTAGTCCAGGTTTTAGCAATTATTTAGAACCCATTACTGATACTCTTCATTGCAATAGGGGTGGGGCCAGGGCATGTGAGAATGAGCATAATTTCTTACCATTGGAGTAGGAAAAAATAATAGAACCTCTGCTCCTCTGCTTTCCAGCCGTCATAGCTTTCCCTACTGTTCTGTTTTTAACTATATATTTTCCTTTTATTTTATTGTAGCAAATATAATATTTAAAGACCCTCCAATTTTGTTGTGAAATAAGATATAAATATCAATAGAGAAAGGAAGGAAATAAATCCTCTTCCAGCCATTTCTGGTTAAGGGAATATTTTGCCACTTTTAGAGGCGTTGGTATTTGATAAGCCATCCTCTATTCAGGGAGCGATTTCTGCAGCACTCCAGGGAAGTCATGCCAGTCAGAACCTGGGGTCAGACAAGACCCTCCAACATGTGAGACCTGGCTACTGACAGACCTAAAGCACTGTCCTGCTAACAGCCATTTTTAACCCCAGGGTTTTTCACAAGCTCTTTCTGCCTTTGCCAAGGCCCCAGGAACAGAAGGAGTGCAGGGGCCCTGGATTCAGGCCTTTGGAGCTCACAGATGAAGAAGAGAACAAAGCTGTCTGCCATGCTAGGCTACCTATCGTGGGCCTGAGCCAGCGGTGTGGTCCCTGTGTGCCAGGGAGGTGGGGGGGGGGGGGGGAGCTGCGGAGAGGTACCAGGTCATTCTCCTCCATGCGTGGTGTAGTCTGGCTTTTCCCTGTCTTTATAGGCGTGGCTTGCTTTTTAGATTGGAGCCTGGACATTCTTCTCAAGTGTCCTGCTCAGGAGTTAGTATCACGGACATTAAGGGAAGTACTGGTTGATGGATGGCCTGGATTGAGCTTATAAATGGATTCTTTTGGCCTTCAGTTGTGTTTACTTGTGTTTAAACATTAGCTTTGTGGCTGGAAGTAACTGAGGAGTCGTGGCCTGGGGAAAGCAGAGTGGGAGGTGCGCCACGGAATGCCTGGCCTGCCTGTGTCCGAGTCTGCAGGCTCCCTGGCTCCAGCATGGAGAGGACGACATGGGGCACGATAAGAATGGCATTGGGCATCACAGGTGAGGGCAGGATCCACAAGTTGCACACCCTCTGATCATCCAAGGCTCAAGTGAAAATAAAATCGCAAGTGCCCAAAGGGACAAAGCAGAGTAAGGGCTTTACCCCTTGACTCAGCAGAAGGCGCAGCCAGCGCCATCTGACCTGGGAGGAAATCAGGCCAGAAGGACTCCAGGTGACAGATGCTCAGAGTGCCTCCAAACTCATGGGAACTCAGAGGCCTTTTCTCCTAAAGCTATAGAGAGGAGTGAGCCTCTCAGTTTGAAATGAGGCTACTGATAAAGAGCAGTGCCCCATGTTGATGGCCATACAGGGGTTGATTTGTTTATAAAGCACCCCCTACCCCGCAAAAGAGCAGATCAGCTCCTTGAAAATACGCAGAGACTGTGCTTGCAGCTGAGATAGAAGCACAGTTATGCAGGGTCCAAGCTCCCCCGGGCACTACCTCTGGGAACACACAACAGAGTCTTCATCTCAAATTCTAAAGCATGGGGGCTCCTCACTGAGGACTGACACATAGACACAAAGCTACAGCCCCAGGAACTTCATTTCACAACAGCGTGGCAAGAGGGGATGTTAGTGGCCACTGTTTAATGTCATCCTGAACTTCCAGACAAATGTGTTTACAAAAGGCCTCCAAACCCTAACCTGATGTTAAGTAGATTTGCTACTGTATGGCATTTACATCCAGAGACCAAAAGCACACCTACATTAATGACACTGCATGCAGCCAGGCCAAAACATACAAAACTGGTTTATGCAAGTTCCAGAGATGTACACAGATAATCAGGGAAAGAAGCGACTCAAGGCCAAGCAAAAACTGTGCAGTGCTCCATACAGAGCACTGTGGTGCCACTAGCAGGCCAGCCCAGAGCCCCAAGCAGAATTTACTTCTGTGACCTTGGCAGATTTTATAGTTGTCCTTGAGCGCCCTTACCTGTCTGATCAAAACCATCTGATCTGGGATTGAAAGAGAATGCTCCTTCACTTTCCCAAAATGCAGTTGGAGTCAGCAATTAAGAGCACCTTTCTCCTTTTCATAACAAACGCCATGAATGCAAGTAAAGCTAAGATATGTCTTATTTGAAAGTCCATGCTCTTTCTAGAACTTCAAGGTGCCAGTGACTGAATGACAACACAGCTTTAGTAACATTAACAACAACAAAACTTGCTCTTGTACCAGTAATCAGAATTGCACTGTAATTTAAAAGCATCTCGCAACTGTGGAATCTCAGAGGGAAGGTGGGGGTAGGGGGGGAGAAGAGTAAGGGGGGCTTAAGGGGGGATAATCAACCAAAGACCATATATGCATAATTGCATAACCCATGGACACAGACAACAGGGTGGTGAAGCCCTGGGCAGGGGGCAGGGGTGCGCTAGAAGGGGTCAGTGGGGGAAACAAGGAGACATATGTAATACTTTCCACAATAAAGATTTTTTTAAAATAAAAATAAATAAAAGCATCTCACATTCTTTGCCTCCCTTACCTCATCCCCCTTTTAAAAAATCCCTTTGAAAACTCTTATGAGTATAAAATTCCCACTTTGAAAAGAGTGAAGGTACCTTTCCTAGGACCAGACAGGCAAGAGTTTCTCCATGGTGACCCACACAGACAAAACCGCTGTGCAGGACAAGTTGTACACAGTGTGGTTGAGCATGAGGACCCCTGCCACAAAGGTACAGGGTTCTGTCATAGCAACCCTGAGGCTGCTAGAAAGGGGGATAAAATCAGGCTGGTATTCAGACAAGACCCAGTAATTTGCCAGAATGAACAAGAGGAAAAGGAAGAGGCTGAGGATGAAATGTAATATTTGTGTGAGTTCTGCCTCTAGGGATATTCATCATCAGTCACCAAGGCCTTGGACAGAAGCTGCCTCATCCTGATGGAGCCATACAGGAGGAGAGACACCTGGGTTGTGGCAGGGAACCAGAGGTCAGGGGGCAGAGCAGCAAAGGAGGAGGAGGAGGAGGAGGAGGAGGAGGAGGAGGAGGAGGAGGAGGAGGAGATAGAATAAAAAGCAAGGATGAAGGCATCAATCCTTAGCATCTTTGGTGGCATTTTCCTTTTAGATATGTGAGTTGCTTTAGACAAGGGGTTGACTTAAATTCATCTCTGCACCCAGAGTTTCATTGTTATTCTGGTTCACTTCATTGGCCTTGAGGTCAGTTCCTTGGCCCCACCCTGGTTTCAGTTGGCAAATATTTTGTTTATTGTTGAGAGGTTAAGGGGCTTGGCCAAAGTCATGCATAAAAAGTGGGAGAGCCAAGCCCATCTTCAGCCAAATCTGGCATCCCTTCCACCAAGCCATTCTGTGTCTCTGCCTCCTCTCAGCTTTCCCCCAGGGAGATCCTCACACACGGACCTGGCCCTGTCCTCATTCTGCAGAATCCGTGTTGCGGCCCACAGGTTGAGAATCGCTAGCAGGGTTGCCTAAGACTATCGAAAACACAGATCTTTACTATGATTCATAACAGTAGCAAAA
This sequence comes from Corynorhinus townsendii, assembly GCA_026230045.1. NCBI lineage: Eukaryota > Metazoa > Chordata > Mammalia > Chiroptera > Vespertilionidae > Corynorhinus > Corynorhinus townsendii. The sequence goes on from JAPDVU010000003.1 coordinate 94,144,604, forward strand.
TTACAGTTACGAAGTAGCAACGAAAATAATTTTATGGTTGGGGGTCACCACAACATGAGGAACTGTATTAAAGGGTTGCGGCATTAGAAAGGTTGAGAACCACTGTATTAAAGGGATGGGGGCTCCAGAACAATAAGGACTAAAAATTGCTCTTTGGACTTGGAAATACTGAGGCAATTGTGACCTCAATGAGAGCAGCTTCAGCAGGGTTATAGGTGAGCAAATAGGAGGTGAGGGTGGGGAAACCAGAGTAGACAACTCTTAAGAAATGTAAAACGCTAAAAAAAGAAGCATGGCTGAGGAAGGAGAAAAGCACTCGGGAGGTGTTTCTGGATGCAGGGAGGCACCACTGAAAATGCTTGGGTAGACACTGCTGTGGCTATTAAAGTGTGGACCCTCCACAAGGGACCAGGTGTGGAAAGCTGTGGGCAGGAGCCCCATGGCCCTCTCTTGGCCCAGGGTGAGCATGTGTAGACATGTGTGCAGTGTATATGCATGTGCACACCCATGTACTCACTCGGTGTGTCACATGGTGTCCCAGCTACCTCTTGCTTCCTCCAGTCTCATAGACACAGGTGGGGATAAGGGATTTACTGAGGTGGCCTGAAAGTGTTGTCTGATCAACACAGAGTAACCGTCAGTGGGGGAACCTTTTCGTTCCTTCCTCCTCATGGTTTCTTCCACCACAACACATGGCTCACACCTCAGGGATGCCCTTTGCTCATTCTCTCTACTGGGTCCCAGCACATCCCCCAACTCATTCCGTTTGCCCAATCGCTATGCTATGTGGAAGCCTGGTTGGACAGACTTTCCTTTCTATTGTCCTAGCACATTTCCACCACAAGTGACATAACACCTATGCCTGGTCCAGATGTTAGAGGACCTCTCAATAGGCCCCTCTGTCTTATGAGGAACCCCTACCTCCAGGCTACTTCACAGGCCTGGTCAATTCCAGACACTGTGGGTCCTTTCCTCCTTTCCCATGCCCACACCTTCACCCATCTCTTTTCTTGGAAGTTTCCATCACTTGCCATCTCCAGAGATCTAGGATTCCAGTGGGGCTGTGCAATGAGTGTATTCCTCCTGTCCTTACATGGTTGTCAAGTCAGGAGCACAGACCCCATCTTTGAATGACGCCCTTGCTAATTACTCTTAGGGGACAAAGACCATCTTGCCTCTGATGAATGGTTCCTGGCCTCATCCTGACACCCCATTCAACCTGTGCTCCCATTTTATTACACAAAGGACCATCATCCCCATCCAACTCTGACTGGTCATGATGCCTTTGTCTCAGGTGTTCCCTCTGAAAATGTAGCCATAAAACAAACAGGTCTTCTTTGCTCAGGAATCCTGGTTTCCTGTTTTCGCATTGCTAACAACTTAATCTTTAATGTCCTTTGAAAACCTACTTTGTTTATTCATTCTTGTTCAAATTCCCAGACTCCCCACCTCTCCTAAGGTCAATGTCATGGCAAGCCTCATGACAGCGGGGCTCCAGAAAGACTCCTTTGATAACTGAAGGTATGGCAGGTTGGAAAGGGGAGAGATTTTGAGCATGAGTGAAATCAAAGGGCAGGATGGAGTCAAGAGATATAGCAAATGGGGCTCCAAATCAAGGCAATGAAGTTGGTGATAATATCAAGAGAGATGGAGAGCAGAGGAGCTAAAGCTGTGTCATTGGGTGGATGATGATTTCAGGTTTGGACTTGTCTCATTTAGAATTCTGTATGGAAATCAGGTGGTGCTGGCCATCAGGGAGGTGGAGTCAGAGCCTGCAGATGGGAAGTGAGAAGTGAGGGCTCGTGATGGAGACCTGGGGGTGATATGTGTAGAAGTGAGAGTGACACTGGGGCTGGTGTTGTACAAAAGGAGTTGGGTTAGATGCTTAATGTACATCATTTCAATGAATTCTCCTAGCAAGAGGTATTTAAATAAATATATGCATAGGGAGACCAAAAATGGAGCCATCAGCCAAAATGTCAACAGTAAGTTTCTGAGTGGTGGAATTTACTGGTGTTTATCTGTATCCTCTTATTTTCTACATCAAAGAGTTACTACTTATAAAAAGATGGTAAAGCCTAGGAAAACCTCAGTGGTTAGTCCCATGCGTGGCCTGTATGATCTCATTTAATGCTAAGCCAGGAGCTCTACTTATCCCTGTTGTGTGGATGAGGACACTCAGGCTCAGAGAAGTTGTCATTTCACCCAGGTCCATGGTGAGTGAAGAATGAGATGGGTGTCAGTCCACACCTTGGACCACTACAAATCAAAGATGTTAGGTCAGAGGAATTCTTTTCTATGTTGGGATGACACTCCTATTTGGTCCAGCTGCTCAGGTTTTCCAGGAGTAAGACTTATAGCCTGGCCAGAAGGCAGAACATCTCCACAAGAAAAGGAAGGTGAGGGCTTAGAGGGGTCCAGAGAACCAGTTGGATAGAAATGACTCTTCCAGGAATGGCTTCCTAGAAGAATGGTATACTCTGGACCCTATGAGCAGGGAGAGGTGGGAGGAACCTCCATGAAGTGGCAGTGGTGTAGCAAAGAGTTCAGGAAACGAGAAAATCCGTTTGGGGCAGAGCAGCCAATGGGGACTGTGATGTTGGCAGGCATGGTTTGAATATCAGCTCTGCCATTTTACTCCATTAAACTCAAGAGGAGCAGCCTCTAAGACTCAGTTTTCTCATCTGTAAACAGGAGCTGGTAGTACAGTTCAGGTTTTAGTTACTCAGTGCCCATTTCCTTTCCCAGCAAGGCCCCATCCCTTCAGGCTGTCCTCCACCCATCATGTGTGTGTGGGAGGCAAAATCCTAGTGCCTGTGCTCCTAGGTTCATGGATCTGACTATCCTCCCAGGACTGGTTCTTGGGCACAGTGAAACCCAAAAAGAGGAACTAGCTGGGCTGCTGGTGCAGGAAGTTGCCAGTTTCTTCCTTTCTCTGTCACCAACCTTTGAAGTGTGAGTTTTTCCAAGAAATTGCCCCTTACGTTAGCCAGAGTTGATTTTTTTTTGTTCCTTCTTGATACAAGTAACTGCTTCAGAAAAGTAAAGACTGAATGTGTTCAAAGTGGGCTCAAAGCTCTTAGCACAATGCCCTGCACATAGTAAGCCCGCTCACTGGGTGGTAGCAATTATTACTAAAAAGGAGGACATTGGAAGATGCGGTGAGTGTTAGAGAGATAAATGGCCGCTAAATGAGACTAGTGCTCAGTTATAGACACTTCACATCATGAGTAGTAATGAGTGGCTGAATGTCCTCGTTGGCTCAGAAAAATCCTGGTTTATGGCATTTTGCTGGTATGATTATTACTAGAGCCCCCGTGTATCAGTACTCTCACAAGTATCCCAGTTTGGATAAGAAATTATATGGTCAACTTGCCCCTACACACATGTGTATCACACAATACTTACCTTACTGGGAGGCACTCTAATAATTTTTATTCTAGTTGTAAAACAGTGATCAAAACCTATTAGGTTCTGTAGAGAGCGCCTGGGAAGGCACATGGGCATTTCTTTAATTATTGTCAGCTGAATTCAGTGGCGTTGGCAAAGCCACATCCTGGAAACATGCTTTGCCAAAAGGCAGGAGTGTGCCAGCTTGACCATCAGCCCAGGTGCCAGGGGGTGGGTTTTGTTATTTAAATCCAGCCGAGCACCAGGAATGAATAGGACTCGGGCCCACCCAAGAATGCACATAATCTCCTTAGTCTTGACTTTTAGTAAAACCTCCTGTTTTTCTTGATGTATAAAATAAACACGCTGTCTGGGCTCAGTCACTGTTCCTGTCCCTGTCCATGTCAGAAGACAGTGGTCCTACCCAGCCCCAGCTTTTTCCTTCTATCTCTATGTCTGTCTCTTTCTTTCATTTTCTCAATCCCCAGCCGCCCCTACTCAGGAACTGGATTGCTCTCTAACGGCGCTGGATACAGAAAAGAGAGAAATATTTACAGGTTCATTTTATGATCTACTAATGGATTGTGACCCTCAGTTCTTTTTTGGTAACTTTGGGAAATGTCAACTTACTTCTCCTCAGCTTTCTCTTCAATAGAATGTAATACTGTGGTGCTATCCGATGCATTTCAGAAAGGAGGCTGGGCGACACTGGGCAGTGTTCTCGGGGGCTTAAATACAAAGCATTGACACCACTGGTAGCTCTCTGTCTGGTATTTTATAAACCTGTTTGCTATTGCTCTAATGGTTTTAGCCTCACTGTGTACCACCTCACTATAATGAGCACAAAAATTTAATTTGGCTTCAAACAGTTTTAGATTGCTGAGAAGCAATGATGTTTATTAGAGCCCTAGTTTGATCATTAAAATAAATTATGTTTGTGTTCTGGGCTGGCTTTCATAAAAGAAAAGTGTGCTGGTATCAAGAGGAACAGACCCTTCGGACAGTAACATCTCTAAAGGAAAGTTCTGCTTTGTGGCCTGATGATGAGGCAGTGGAGTGGGAGAGGTCAGAGCGGAGGTAATTGCTGCTGGAAACTCTCTCTTGTTTTGAGTGTTGCTATGGCACTCAGTCCATCAGAGCCTTCTCTTAACCCTGTGGGACCACACAGGGGAGATGCAGCCTGTTAAGCTGAGAGTATGTGGGTTTCCTTGGATCTAAACAGAGTCCTAGGAGGATCCCACAAGGATGTTATTACAGGGAGGGCCACATGAATTTGTATTTTCCAAAATATCACCCCCTAAATGCTGTTAGGAGATAAGGGCATTTAATAGTGAGGTAATCTCAGACACAAAGAACTCCAAACACTTGCCCCAAATTAGTCACAGGTCCCAAAACAGAACTGAGCTTGAAGACATTCCTTTGATGTCTTAGAGTTAGATCAATATCATGACCAATGTCATTGGCCAGCACCATTTGAAGGCTCTAAGAACCGGAAGGAAGCTGGCAAAGAAATCAGACAGTGGGCCCAAATGAAATTTTATCCATGACACTTTTGATTCTGTTTATTTTTTTATTTATTTACTGATTTTAGAGAGAAAGAGGGGAAGGGATAGAAAGAAAGAGAAGCATGTATTTGTTGTTCCATTATTTATGCATTCATTGGTTGATTCTTGTATGTGCCCTGACCAGGGATCAGACCTACAACCTTGGCATGTTGGGCTGATGCTCTAATCAACTGAACTACCTGGCCAGGGCTTGATTCTGTTTTTTTCTTATGTTATTGCTTTGTTTTTATGAAACCATTTTGGGAAAAGGAGGCTTGTGTTTTCTAACTTTTGATATAGGAAGCTTTGGAGTGGGCTTGGTTGTTGGGAAGGGTCACTGATAGATGGAGGTCAACCTAAAGTACATTTAGCAGGTGTGACATTTCTGTGGGACAGGGATTTTGAAAACTTAACTACAAGCTGTGCAAGACCCTTGATATTTCTTCTTTGATTACTTTTCCTCTTTAAACAGTTGTCAATGAGATCCATGAGCAAATCAGCTCCCTATTGACCTAAGTTTGAGAGTCACAAAAAATCACTCCTAGCCCCAAACATCAGACTTTGACGTTTCATTGATGACTGAAGCACATTAATTCTATGCTAGTCAGTTGAAAACTGACTAAGATATAAGAACTGCTAAAATTAAACACGTTTTAATCAAATGCAAACTCTACTGTCTTGCACAGGAAACTTTTTAAAAGAAGCACAGAGAAAAACTGCAATTACACTAGCCAAATGCAATGGTACAGTGGCAGCTGGTAACTCCTCTGCATCAGCCTCTAAAGTTAGACCAAAGCCACAACTTGGCACACTGAACTAAGGCAGCAGGAAGGAAGCTACTTCAGGGGCACAACTCCGGGTGAATGCTGCTCATCAGGAAAAACCCACCTCTGCAGCAGGTCTCAAGATGCACCTCTCCCTGTCGCTTTGACAACCATGTGCTTAGGGGGCAGTTGTTCAGCTCCTCTTAACAATCAAAGGATGCGTTCCATGGTGCCTGTAAAATAGATTTCTATGAGAACTACAAACAGTGGATAATTGTACTTTACCTTTAAGGCCCCGGTGATCTCATTCACAAGCAAATATAGAGGAATGAGGGGCTGTATGGGGCAGTCCTCCAAAAACTTCATTCTTACAAAGGGGATAGAACAGAGAGGACTGAGATAAATGCATTTGAGAGCACCATGTCCAGTTAGGAAAATAAAGTATAAGTTTCTATGAAAGCCAAAATGTTCATCACACAAACCATCCCTTGATCCCCAGCTTGGGGAGTCTGATCAGTCTCATGGCCGCCTGATCTTCAGGGTGCTCAGTTGACTGAATGCAGTCCATTGCACCTCAGACAGAGCAGGGACCACACATCGCTGCACCTTTTGTCTAGGTATGAAGTGATTATAGGTGTGTTCTGCTTTTATGAAAAGCCAGTATATGACAACCATTTTTTCAATGAGTCATATTACAAAGAATCTCTTTAGATATCCAGGTCCGTGTTATGCTTAAAATAAGATCCAATGTCTGGGTGAAATTTTCAAAATGCATCTACTGTGTAAACTGAGGCTCACAATTACTCTGCTTCCAGGACCTGGGTATCAGGCAGGAGCTGGCAAGCACCATAGTATCACCATTGACCAGTTCACTCACCCATACCTAAGTGTTTACTGACATATCCTTAGCCACTAGATTTGGAAAACTATCAAATTAATGGGCCCAGACCCACACTCTTTCTTAATGATATTTTTCTCCACATAGCAATGCTTTCTCTACTTTCCTCAGGTCTTTGTCTTCTGGGTCTGTTATTAACCAATGTGACATAATATATCATCCTATCTAATAAAAGAGAAACATGCCAATTGACCATCACTCTGCTATGTCCACCAGCCAATCAGGAGTTATTATGCAAATTAACCCAACTAAGATGGCGGCTGCCACGGAGCTGGAGTGAGCAGGAGGCTTCTGTTACCCCCTGCGATGGAGGAAGCCAAGTTTCCCACCCACCCTGGTCAGCCCTGGCCTCTGCTCAAGGTTACAAAGTTTCAATTATAGAAGATAAATAAATCCCAGATACCTGCTTCCAGCCAACCCCAGCTTCCGTTCAAGGAGGTGCTGGAAAAAAAAAAAAGAAAGAAAAAAAAGGAGGGGCTGGGAGCTTGGGTTGCCAGGAGGGGATGTGCCCAGTCTGCAAACAGCCATCAGCTCCTCACCCAGGCTGGCCAGGCACCCTAGCACAAACCCCTACCCTGAAGGGGGTGTGGCCAGCTTGAAAAACCCCTCACCCAGGCTGTCCACACCCCCTAGCAGGGACTTTCACCCCATGGGGGCCTGGTGGGCCTGCAAACCACCACAGGCCCCTAGCGCAGGCTGCCCCATGCCCCAAGGGAATCCCCACCCTGACCCGGGACACCCTTCAGGGCAAACCAGCTGGCCCCCACCCATGCACCAAGCCTCTATCTATACTAATAAAAGGGTAATATGCTAATTAGACTGGGAGACCTTCCAGGAGACCTTCCGGACGTTCTTCTGAACAAAGCCATGGTGACGGGGCCAAGGTAGAGGCGGTTAGAGGCCAAGAGGGGAGGTCAGTTGTGAGTGATCAGGTCAGGATGGGAGGGCAGTTGTGGGTGATCAGGCTGGTGGGGGGCAGGGCCGTTGAGGGTAAGCAGACCAGCAGAGGGGCCAGTTGGGGGAGAGCAGGCCATCAGTGGGGGGCAGTTGGGGGTGAGCAGGCCAGTGGGGAGGAAAGATGGGGGGCAGTTGGGGGTGAGCAGGCCAGTGGGGAGGGAAGCAGGTCAGGAAGGGGGGCAGTTGGGGGTGAGTAGGCTGGCAGAAGAGGCAGTTGGGGCGAGCACACTGGCACGGGGGGCAGTTGGGGGTGATCAGGCTGGCGGGGGGGGCATTTGGGGGAGAGCAGGCTGGCAGGCAGAGTGGTTAGGGGTAATTAGGCAGGCAGGCAGGTGAGTGGTTAGGAGCTATCAGTCCCGAATTGCGAGAGGGATGTCCAACTGCCGATTTAAGCCCCATCCCTGTAAACTGGCAGTAGAACATCCTTTGAGGTGTCCCAGATTGGAGAGGGTGCAGGCCGAGCTGAGGAACAACCCCCCTCCCCTGTGCATGAATTTTGTGCACCAGACCACTAGTTTAGAATACAAGAAAGAAATGCCTGTTTCTCTCAGTGACCAATCTAGCTCAAACGAGCAGGCTTCCGATGGGTTCTAGCACACTTCTTGTCTGCGCAGAGTCACTGACTGCTCAGCATGCACCCCTCACATTTCCCAACCCCCTGTGGGTCTGGAGTGCTGTGTGACCAGGTCTATCTAACCCATGGGCTGTGGGACACCCTGGGGCCAAAACCTTTAAAAACTGACATGATCCTTCATTTTCTTCCCCTTCTTTGACCACCTGGAAGCCATGGGGGACATGGTCAGCTCTCAGTTGAAGCAGGTTGAAGTATTACATCATCATGTTGTTGCCCAGAGTCCTGGAGAGGCTCCTGATTGACACTGGAGTTTGTATGAGCAAGAAATAAATTTGTGTGGTATTAAGCCACTGAGATTCCAGGATTAATTCATTACTCCAAGCAATACATTTGCCAACAGAGCCCAAGAAAGGGGATCTCACTGTAGAAATAAAGTTTCCTATTTCAATGACATTTAAAGTTTTAGCTTTTATCCTACATTTTATTTCCCATGAATGCCTTGGTATGTAAGCAGAGGAAGTAAATTTAAACAACTTTCCTATGATTATACCACATTCCATTAAAATGAGTAAAAATTTCTAGGTATACAGAGACCCATGAATCAGGGCCCAAAACAGAGTAAAGTCACTTACACACTGATCCAATCATCACCCTATAGAGGCTTGACCTCCTGGATCTTTCTGGTGGTTAGCTGAATCCATTATTAGGCAGAAATAGTTCCCAAGGCTCAACACAACTTTTTCACACAAAGACCTTTAAATACTTGATGACAAATTTGTTGGATATGAACTGCCTTTCAACTCAAAATCCAGCTGGTTTTTGAACAGCTGGGAAATGAACATTGAGCAACAACATATATATCTGCTCGCTCCTAATGCATAAAAACAGCTGCTGCTCACAGAAGAGTCCATTGGTGCACAGATGGCTTAAAAGGACCTTAATAAATTTAATAAAGGTCTCTTTTCCCTGTGCTCTGCACATTATCACTTAGAACCTACCTCCACTCTAGATTTTCTTTTTGTCTCATCTGCAGCATCAAAATTACCCTCTTTAAGCTTTAGAACTCTCCCCCATGCAGTTGATAATAACTACCAGGTATCATCATTTTAAAAGCAATATTATAGAGCTTTAAAAATATTTTTATTTTTTTACATTCATTCATCATATATATTATCCTTTTTAGTGACACTGATTACATTCATGATCTTGTGCAACCATCACCACTGTTTATTTCAAAAATGTTTTCATCACATTATAAATGTGATATAAATTTTATAACCATTAAGCAGTAATTTGCCAACAACCCCTTCCCACAGTGAATGTAGTGATTGTAACATAATGTCTACGAGAATTGTCCTGTGAGGTCTTGCCTCATGTATGCAGCCTTGTTAGTGAATGAACTGTTCCAGTTAAGTTCATTTTCCAAATAACTAAAACCCAGGCTCAAAAGTTTTGTGTGGGTTTTTTTACTTGATAGATTTTGCATAGAACGTTTTCTTAAGGGTACTCCTGACTTCTCAACAAGGTTTAGTTAACATCTTGTAAACTCTTCTTGATAGACAGAGCCCTAGAACAAATATTAATTTTTTTAAAATCCTCACCCAAGGATATGTTTTTATTGATTTTAGAGAGAGAGGAGGGGGGGAGAGAAAGAGAGAGAAAAACGTTGATTGGTTGCCTCCTATATGTGCCACGACTGGGGATTGAACCTGTAACCTGGGTATGTGCCCTGACCAGGAATTGAACCAACAAATTTTCAGATTATGAGATGATGCCCCAACTGAACCACTTGGCTAAGGAATTAAATGTTAATTTTTGAACTGTGGGAACCCCTTTCATGTCCCACATGGTTCAGGGTTCCTATTCAGGGTTCAGGTTCTGGAGAAGGCCGCACACAAATGAAAGAGACTAGAAAAGTATTAATTTGGGAATATTGGGGGCCAGGCAGGAGCCCACCTCTAGGGGGAGGACTACCACACGCTCTGGCCTTGCAATCCCTTTAATTAAGGTTTGCTTAGCCAGTAATAGCCAATCAGCAAGGATTTACATAAGATTGATAGGTGGAAGTTGCTTCAGCTACCAATATCTCAATCAGAGGACAATAGGTGGCTTCTGACATTGAACTGTACTGTAATAACGATAGCTTGGGCCTAGCAAAGTGGTTGAATTACTTTTACACTAAATGGCCCCAGACTACTTGGCTATTTTAGCTCTGTGTAAACTTTAGAATTTTATTTTGTTTTTTATTTTCTGTCAAGCTGTCAGCTTTCACTTGGTACTAATCTAAGAGTACTGTTTTTATATTAGTTTTTGTCTTTTAGTATTGTTGCTTTTTTATTGAGGTGAAATTCACATAACATAAAAGTAACCATTTTAAAGTGAAAAATTCAGTGGCATTTAATATATTCAAAATGTTGTGTAACCATCACCTCTACCTAGTACTAAAACATTTTCATCACCCCAAAAGGAATCCCATATCCATTAAGCAATTAGAGTATTAGGGTTTTGGGAATAGCTCTTATGCCCTTTTAATTTCTGCTTCAATATGCTGTGAACTTGGAACCTAGAACACCAGGTTTGCTAGGCCTCTATGAAACAGGGGTAGCTAGATTGTGTGCACAGAGGTCAGGGGCTCCCATTGGCAACATTCAAGGGCATGAGTTTAATTTCAACTGACATGTGATAATGATATTTGGCTACCAAGGAGCTTCCCATCCCCTCAACTTCTCCCATACTTCACACTTCTGGATAATTGAGGTTGTTTAATATATATGACTTGTGGATGCATTTATTCTTTCATTAAGCAAAACAATGTATAACACATCTACACATTACCATAGCACAAGCTGCATTTCTTATATTGCCTACCACAGGCTTCCCCATGGGACCATAGATCTGGAAAGGGGCCTTAGGAAACTTCTAGCCCAGTGGCTCTCAATCTGGGCTCGAGGTATCAGAATCTTCCAGGGATAGAGTGTGTGTGTGTGTGTGGATATTTTTCCATTGCTTTTTCAGAGACAGTGGAAGGGAGGGAGAGAGGAAAACAGAGAGAAAGAGAGAGAGAAACACCCATGTGAGAGAGATACATCAACTGGTTGCCTCCCCCGCATGCCCCAACCACAACCCAGGTACGTGTCCTTGGCTGGGAATCAAACCTGAGACCCTTTGGTGCACAGGCCCCATGCTCCAACCACTGGCCAGGGCCTGGGGACAGATTTTTAAAAGCAGATGTCTGCCTGAATCCCAGACATAACTGTGAATCCCAGACTAACACATCAATATCTCCCAGGGCAGGGCTCAGGACTTTTTAAATGTTCACCACATAATTCTGTTGTGACTGATAATATGTTTGGAAATCATTAGTCTGGCTAGCTCTTTTTTTTTAATCTTTACCTGAGGCTATTTTTCCATTGATTTTTAGAGAAAGTGAAAGGGAGAAAGGGGAGAGAGAGAGAGAGAGCAACATTGATTATTTGCCTCCCACATGTGCCCCCACCCAGCCAGGGACCAAGCCTGCAAGCAAGGTATGTGCCCCCCTGGACAGGGAATCAAACCCATGACTGTTCGGTCCACCGGCTGACACTCTAACCACTGAGCCCGAACAGCCAGGCCTGGCTAGCTCTTCTTAATCACATATTTTATGTTTAAAGATGAAGTGCCATCATTCCTTGGCCCAACTCACTGACCGTCGGCATTCTGCAGTGCAGCAGCCAGCTCACCTCTGAAGGCCATGGACAGTGGAAGCACCAGGAAAGCGAAGAACACAAAAATAAAGCAGGCTGTAAGGAGAGGAAGGAGAAGGCACGGGTTAGAAACACACAGACCCTTTCATTTCCTTTTCACTGTAGTTTATTTATGTATTCCGTGAAAGCTGACCTTCTCTCAAGTCAGCAGACATAGAACTCAGCAGATGGCAGGGGGAGGTCACGGCTTATCTGGGGCCTTTGCATGTGAGGGAAGGGGTGCAAACCAAGACTTGAATCTTAGAGAGAGCCAAAAGTATTCTTGTGATCATGCTGCCAATTTTAAGGCCAAGATTTCCTCCATGACCTCTCCAAAGCCTGATAGCTTCTAGAAAAGGATTTATAAGCCGCTGCTCTGCCGGAGCCAGGATGCCAGGAGGCGCCAGCATTAACCAAGCCAGGCAGGATCAACCCTGTGCTTCCTGGAGACTGTATCCACTGCAGATGGTTCTTCACTTCCCTAACTCAGTCACTGACAATTCACTTTATCACTCAAAAAATATGCTTTATGAAATCTTTTTTCCTTTCCATACATTTGGCTATGTATCCCATAGTGTATGATATCAGATGGTTTCCTAAGACTTCTAACTGACACACATTGGAATAGATATCGGAACTGGCTTGGGATGTTTCTTCTTGTTCACACCACAACTTCACCATCTGCCATTAGGAAAGGGCAGAGGTGTGGGAGTGAGTTAGGCCTGGGTCCAATCCTGGCTCTGTCACTCATTAGCTGTGTGCTTTTGGGCAAATTAGTTGACCTCCTAGAGCCTCCTTTTCCTCTTCTGTAGAATGCGTTAGCAAATGCACTCATGAGCTCAGAATACGGCAACACTGTGATTAGGCAGTTACTTCCCTTGGCTGGTTTTTGGTTTGCTCACCTATTAAATGGCCTGCAGATAGTGGTTTTGCATGGCCAGCATTTTTTAAAATCATGAATTCGAATGCCTTTTTTGTGTAGGCCTACATCCTAGTTCTCAGAGTTTTTATTTATTTATTTATTTATTTGGCACTGTTTATTTTTTAATTTACTTTTTCTTAATATATCTTTATTGTTGAAAGTATTACAGATGTCCCCTTTATTTCCTCACTGACCTCCTCCTCCTTGCTTCCGCCCCCACCCCAGGCCTTCCCTGCACTATTATTGTCCATGGGCTATGTATATATGCATATAAGTTCTTTGGTTAACCTCTTCCCACCTCGCTCCCTTCCTTCTGAAATAGCTCAGTCTGCTCTATGCTTCAATGTCTCTGGATCTATTTTGTTCATTAGTTTACTTTATTCATTAGATTCCACATATGGGTGAGATCACGTGATAAGTGTCTTTCTCTGACTCGCTTATTTTGCTTAGCATAATACTCTCCAGATTCCTCCATACTTTCTCAAAGGGTAAGAGATCCTTCTTTTTTACAGCTTCATAGCATTCCATTGTGTAAATGTACCACAGCTTTTTTATCCACTCATCTACTGATGGGCACTGGGCTGTTTTCAGATCTTAGCTATTGTAAATAGCACTTCTATGAACAGATGGGTGCATATATCCTTTCTGATTGGTGTTTCAAGCTTCTTAGGTATATTTCTAGAAGTGGGATCACTGGGTCCAAAGGCAGTTTCACTTTTAGTTTTTGGAGGAAACTTCACACTGTTTCCCATAGTGATTGTACCAGTCTGCATTCCCACCAGCAGTGTACTATGGTTCCTTCTTCTCCATGTCTTCGCCAGCACTTATTGTTTATTGATTTATTGATGGTAGCCATTCTGGCAGGTGTGAGGTGGTACCTTATTGTCATTTCAATTTGTATCTCTATGATAAGATACAATTTATATCTTGGCAATTTATATATCCTCTTTGGAGCAGTGTCTATTCAGGTCCTCTGCATATTTTTTTAATTGGGCTTTTTGTCTTCCTTTTGTTGAGCTATATGAGCACTTCTATATATTTTGTAAATTAATCCCTTAATCAGATATATCATTGGCAAATATGTTCTCCCATACAGTGGGTTTCCTTTGCATTTTGATGCTGGTTTCTTTTGCTCTGCTGAAGCTTTTTAGTTTGGTCTAGTCCCATTTGTTTAAATTTTTCCTTTGTTTCTCTTGCCTTAGGAGATATATCTGTGAAAATTCTACTATGTGAAATGTCTGATGTTTTGCTGTCTATGTTTTCTTCTAGGATATTTATGGTTTCATGACTTACATTTAAGTCTTTTATCCATTTTGAGTTTATTCTCGTGTATAGTGTAAGTTGGTGGTCTAGATTTTTTTTTTTTTTTTTTGCATGGGCCTGTCAGATTTTCCCAACACCATTTATTGAAAAGACTCTCTTTACCATTGTATGTTCTTGCTTCCTTTGTCAAATACTAATTGAGCATAATGGCTTAGGTCGATTCCTGGGTTCTCTGTTCTGTTCCATTGATCTATATGCCTGTTCTTGTGCCAGTACCAGGCTGTTTTGAGAACAGTGGCTTTGTAGTATAACTTTATATCTGGTATTGTGATCCCTCCAACTTTGTTCTTCTTTCTCAAGATTGTTGTGGCTATTTGGGGTCTTTTTTGGTTCCATAAAATTTTTTGGAGTATTTGTTCTAGAACTGTGAAATATTCTATTGGTATTTTGATAGAGATTGCATTGAATATATAGATTGCTTTGGGTAGAATGGACATTTTAATGATGTTAATCCTACCAATCCTTGAACACTATGTATTCTTCCACTTGTTTATATCTTCTTCTATCTCTTTTTTTAATGTCCTGTAGTTTTCTGACTTGGTTAACTTTATTATAAGTATCTTAAATTTTTTTTGCTGCAATGGTAAATGGGATTGGTTTTTAAATTTCTTTCTGAGAAATTATTATTGATGTATAAAAATGCCATCAATTTCTGGGTGTTAATTTTGTATCCCACTATATTGCAAATTCATTTATTAAGTCTAGTCATTTTTTTGTGGCCTCTTTAGGGTTATTTTATGTACAATATCATATCATCTGAAAATAATGACAGTTTCACTTCCTCCTTTCCAATTTGGATGCCTTTTATTTCTTCTTGTCTGATCACTGTGGCTAGCACTTCCAGTACTATGTTGAATAAGAGTGGTGAAAGCAGACATCCCTGTCTTGTTCCTGTTCTTAGGGGAAATGGTTTTAGCTTTTGCCCATTGAGAATGATGTTGACTGGAGGTTTGTCATATATGGTCTTTATTATGTTGAGGTATGATCCCTCTATTCACACTTTACTGAGTTTTTAGCAAAAATGGATGTTGGATTTTGTTGAATGTTTTTTCAATATATATTTATATGATCATGTGATTTTTGTCTTTCAATTTGTTTGTGTGATATATCACATTTATTGATTTGCAAATATTGTAGCAGCCTTGCATCCCTAGAATAAATCTCACTTGGTCATGGTGTATGATCTTTTTAACATATTGCTGGATCTGATTTGCTAATATTTTGTTGAAGATTTTAGCATCTATGTAATTCTCTTTCTTTTTAATGTCCTTTTTATTTTATAAACTTATTGGGGTGGCATTGGTCATCATGATCACATAGGCTTTAAATGTAAGTTTCTATGTTACAAGAACTGTATATTGCACCATATACAGTTTCCTATCACCCGAAGTCAAGTTTCCTATCACCTTATATTAGGACCCACCCCCTTTCCTCTGGCAACCACCACATTGCTCCTCAACCCCACAGGCCAATTCTTATAGACATTATGTTAAAATCACTACATTCACTGTGGGAGGTACTTTTGTGTCTGTGTAAGACAGTGGCAAGATTTTTTTTGTCTCATATTTGCTTCTGCATCAATAATAGTAGTGACAATTGCCCCTGTTGCTCCCTCCCCTCTATGTTTAGTGATAATAAAGGGAAGGAGAAAATTAATTGATAATAATTGCCAAACAAAATTCTACACTTCCAATTTTCAATCCAATCAGTATCTCTTGGTGGTCCTCGACCAGGGGACATTGGCAATGTCTGGAGACATTTTTAAGTGTCATGACTTGGGAGTGGGGATGGCTAGCATGTAGTGGATGGAGACGAGGGCTGCTGCCAGACGTCCTGCATGGAGCAGGCAGCCCCACAAATAATTATGTTCCAAAATGCCAGTAATTCTGTTTCAGAAACCCTTTTATCAGTTTTAGTGTTCACACTCATAAAACATTACTTTATTTCAAACCTCTGATTTTTGTCATAATTCAACATTGAGCCTTTATCTATAGGCATCTACATTTTTCTTAACATTTAGCACTAGGTCAATATTTATTGCTTATTTTCACCCTAAAGCTCCAACCTGAAGCAAGAGCACATCATTTTATTTTTTTAATGTATTTTTATTGATTTCAGAGAGGAAGGACGAGGGGGAGAGAGAGAAAGAAACATCAATGATGAGACTCATTGATCGGCTGCCTTTTGCAGGCCCCCCACTGGGGATCGAGCATGCAACCCAGGCATGTGCCCTGACCAGTAATCGAACTGTGACCTCCCAGTTCACAGGTCGACGCTCAACCACTGAGCAATGCCCACTGGGTCCAAGAGCACATCTTTGACTTGACAGTTGTGTATTTAGTGATGGACTTGGTAAATTAGGCTATTTCTAAATTAGATGCGAGAGAGACCCCCAATTCATTGCTTGGTTTTGGATAACATTAAATGTTAAACCTTAACCATCTCTATATCTATTCTTCCAAAGGCAGATGCTAATCAAAATCACTGAAAATGTTTCCAACAAACGTTTCGGGTACTCAGGGCAGAACCCTTTATTATCCATAGCTCTTTATGTGTCCTAAGCTCCGTTCCCTCTCCTAGCTATTCCATCACTCATGAATTCAATGGAAGGTACTGCACACCTGTGTGTCACAGGGATCCCACCCCTTCCCTGGGCGTCCCACATTGTTCAGTTCCTATGAGGTGGAAAGGTCCTTCTTTGCTCTACCACACTTTCTAATTGATCCAGTCAAAGCCATCCGCTCAGGGATCCAATAGGTGATCCCCACTCACTGTCCTGAACTTAGCAAGTTGTTTCTAACAGTCTAGCATAGTAACTTGTTTTCGTCCTGGAGTTTATTGTTCCTTTGGGAGTGTTCTCTCCATGAGAAAAACCATTTTCCTTAACTCGGGGAAGATCATGGTTTTCTTTCCCGCCACGCAATAAGAAAAGCATGTCCACAGTGCAGTTATTTTCTTCCCAGGAAGCATAATTCAGCACATGGTCGTCTTCCTCTAAATCCATCTGCTAGGATTATTTCTCCCACTTGGAGGCTGCGCGGAGCTGTCCTGATTCACCTTTGGAGCCCATGAAAGATCCAGAAGTGGGGCCGAACTCAGCCGCCCTGGGTTCCCCGGGGTGCAGGTCTGCAACTGCCGGCCTTCTTTTCACTTGCGGCCCCCCTTCGAGTCACAGGCTTTCTTGCTCTGGTTCTCGTGTTGCTTCGGGTTTCTCTCCTACAGCATGACAACCCTTCCTTCCTGGCTTTTGCCTGGAGAGGCGGCAATTTGCCTTTCCCACGCCCGCCGCCTGCGTTAACACCCTGGAGTACTCCCCAGGGCCGGGAGGGGGCAGCAGAGCAACCCCGGGAAGCCTTGGAAAGGCTGGTGGGTGTAAGTCATGCTGAAGTTACAGTTTATGGAGTTATAATTAATGCCGGAAGCCTGTCAT
Source organism: Corynorhinus townsendii (assembly GCA_026230045.1). NCBI lineage: Eukaryota > Metazoa > Chordata > Mammalia > Chiroptera > Vespertilionidae > Corynorhinus > Corynorhinus townsendii. Next base: position 94,162,128 of record JAPDVU010000003.1, read on the forward strand.
TTCAGTGCCTGGGCCTTAGTCGGCAGTGCGGGCCTGCCCGGGAGCCTCTTCTCACTCTTGCTCTCCTTACATGCTCGTCGCACGTGAAGAAGAGTCCGCAGGACAGGCACTACTTAGTAAAATGAGCGAAGGTCCTCAAAGTGGGTTTAGGATGTGAGACGTGCCTTAAAAGCTTGAGAATTGCCACATAGCATGACATGAAAGCTACTTAGCGTCGTTCCAGCTGCTGGATTCGAGACAGGAGTTACAGGGAAGCAGAATCGTGCCTCGAATAATAAACTTTCTCATAGTCTCTATCGAAAGGCCACCTGGAGAGGCTGAGTGGCATGTGACAGGTAAGCATCAACTGCTAGTTTATAAGAAGTGCCTGAGGCTCTTTATTAAAACTCAGAGTCCTGCCTTGCCTCCCAAAGATTCCAAATCTGTAGGTCTGGCTTGGGCCCAGGGATGGGCATTTTAGACTCTGCCAAATCTCTGTGGATCACACTTTGAGAAGCAGTGGAGTCTTGTTACATTCAAGGTGTCCTCAACCCTGACAATCTAGGTTTTGTGTTGTTGTTTTAATGGAAAAGGCTGGTCGACTAGGGTGGGGCAGAGAGGTACCTAGTGTACAAAATGTAATGAAGCGCTCCTTTTTAAGGCTGACCCTGCTCATGCACGGCCCTGAGGGAGACATCTCTTTAAATCCTGTGCCCCAGGTGCTTCTCTTATCTCTCCCTAGTCCTGACCCTGCCATCTCTAGCCCTAAATTCAAACTGACTACTTGTCAGTCAGTTTGTGGTGGGGGACCTGTTGGAGGAATGGATGGTGTGAGGTGACTTGAATCTTCTTGCAACATTTTGCCACACCTCCCCCTGAGCAAGTGGGATGATTGTGAGCAGGAAGGTGGCCAGGGAAGGAGAGTAACCCTTTCTGAGAATGTTTCAACCCAGGGATCAAAACAGACTACATTTCAAATTATAGGGTAGCCCTCTTAGAGATCAGTGGGGGAAGGAACACTGGTTCGTCTCTCAGTACCTTCTCCAGGTGCCCCTGGAGATGCAGCAAAGGATCAAAGAATATTTTCTTCCCAACCAGACAATATGTACTGAACTGCAGAAATAGGGGTATTTTTTTTTTAAAAGCAGGAGTCTTTGGCAAATAGCACATGATCTCACTTATATGTGGAGTCTAGTGAACAAAAGAAACTGACAAGCAAAATGGGTCCAGAGGCATGGAACAGACTGACAGATCTCAGAGGAGAGGGCAGTAGGGAGGATGAGAAGAGAGTAACCAAAGATCTTATATGCATAACTCATGGACAATGACAATAGTGTGGAGAAGGCCTGGGTGGGTCAGGGTTTGGGTCAAAAAGGGGGGGGGGGGGGAGGGGGACATCTGTAATACAGATAACAATAAATTTTAAAAAGAAAGAAAGAAAAAGCAGGATTCTTTGGAAAGTGATTATGAGACTCAAAGTTTAAATGATAATAATAGTAAGAATAGCTATATCAATTTAAAAAAGCAGAGGGAATTTAATATGAGTTATTAGTTACAAAAGTCATGGAAGAATGGAAAATTCAAACAGGGATGTGGGAGGTGGGGAGCTGGTGGGAACCAAGAGATTAGTAACAGACAGTGGAAGTAACTATGCTCCTCAGAAATTGTGAGTGGGCCTTGGTCAGTGTGGCTTGTTTGGTTGGGTGTCATCCCATGCACCAAAGCATTGCCCATTGGATTCCCAGTCAGGGCACATTTTTGGGGTGCAGGCTCAATCCCTGGTAGGGGGTGTGTAAGAAGCAGCCAATTGATGTTTCACTCTCTTATTGATGGTTCTCTCTTCCTTCTTTCCTCTCTCTCTCTCTCTCTCTCTCAAAAAAAAAATCAATAAAAATATTTAAAAAGAAAAAAATTGTGAGTGGAAACCAACTGTTGGAAATACTGCCCAAAGCAAGGTAGATGCTATTAATATTCCCATTTCACAGATGAGAAGAGTGAGGTACAGAGAGATTAACTACCCAAGGTCACATAGCTACTATGTGTGTAATAAATTTCAAGTCAGGCAATGGGATCCAGAGCCTATGCTCTTGACTACCACACATCCTATATAATAAAAGCCTAATATGCGAAGTGTCCAGTCATCCAGTTGGCCGTTCAACCAATCAAAGCATAATATGCTAATGATATGCTAAGGCCACTCAACTGCTTGCTATGATGTGCACTGACCACCACAGGGCAGACAGTCAATAGGTCGACCAATCGCTGTGACATGCACTGATCACTAGGGGGCAGACACTCCAACCAGTAGGTTAGCTTGCTGCTGGGGTCTGGCTGATCAGGACTGAGCAAGATGGGCCGGACACACCCTAGAGCCCTCCCACGGTCCCTCCCCAGCCCAGATTGCGCACCAGTGGGGTCCCTCAGCCTGGCCTGCACCCTCTTGCAATCTGGGACCCCTTGGGGGATGTTGGAAAGCTGTTTTCAGCCTGACGGTGGAACAACTGGTCACCATGATGTGCACTGACCACCAGGGGGCAGACACTCAATGCAGGAGCTGCCCCCTGGTGGTCAGTGTGCTCCCACAGAGGGAGCACCACTCAGCCAGAAGCCAGGCTCATGAACACAGCATCAGTAACGGGAGCCTCTCCTGCCTCCGCAGCAGCGCTGAGGATGTCTGACTGCCGGACATCCTCCGAGGGCTCTTAGACTGTGAGAGGGTGCAGACCAGGCTGAGAGACACTCCCACCCCCACCCCTGAGTGCATGAATTTCGTGCACCAGGCCTCTAGTATTGCCATAAGAATAAAGAGCACATTGGAGGAAATGTTAGTCGAATGGAGTTAAAGTTGAATTCAAAATACAAATTGTATTATGCATGTCATGTATAAACCTTAAGGTAGCTTACATAATAGGGCCCTGCTGGTAAAAGTGAGTTCAATCATTCATTGAACAAATAGTGCTTACTTAAAGCCAGACACTGTGTAAAAAGATCTATACTAATAAAAGCTGAGGTGGTCCTTGCACCCTCGTGCACAATGTCATCACAAAATGGTTGCCACAAGATGGCCATGCACACAGCAGAGGCAGGGTCCAGTGGCCGCTCCGTGTGGTGAGGTCTTGGGGTTCCACGGCTCCTTGCAGTGTGGAGGAGGCCGGTCCCAGCATCTCCACTGCCTCGCACAGAGGAGGCTGATTGGGCCAGCAGGGGAGAAGTTAGGCATCAATCAGGCTGGCAGGGGAGTGGTTAGGGGGCCATCAGGCTGGCAGGCAGATAAGCAATTAGGAGCCAGTGGTTCCGGATGTGAGAGGGATGTCCGACTGCCGGTTTAGGCCCAATTTAGGGGCCTAAACCGGCAGTCGGACATCCCCCAAGGGGTCCCAGATTGGAGAGGGTGCTGGCCGGGCTGAGTGACACCCCTCCCATGCATGAATTTTGTGTACTGGGCCTCTAGTTCTTTCATAAAATCAAATGTATCCCATAGAAATTTTAATTCAAAAGAGCAATGAGTTAATGAGTGTATGCCTGACTCCTTGGTGGAAGCCAGAGAAATGAAGGGAGGTGTTAAAGTTGTCCAAAGACCAACTTATGCACCATATAAGGAGCCAATCAGAGGACCAATCAACACTGACTTCCACTGTTCACAAGTATCCATTCCCACTCACCTCACCCAGATTGTACAGAAGGTTTTTTATTGTGTGTTATTCAGTGCTACTAGTATATAACCATTCTAATTCTTTTTATGTTTTACTTGAAGAGCTTTCCATTCTGATGTCACTCTTCTCTTTGAGTCTTTTTTCCTATACTCATCATCTACTAATCCTGATAGTTTCCTAATTTGAGAGAAAACCTTCAAGGTCCCTCACTTCAACTTCCACCTGAATCAGGAAGCATTTTCAATAGATGCTTTTGTTACTGGTGAGATGACGAGACCTCAGTTTTTGTCTTCTTTTTAAAGGAAAGATTTCAATCAAGAGACAAAGTGCAGCAAAGCAAGCAAGAACTTATTGGCTGCAGTAAAAGCATACTCAGGACAGTGAAACAAGGAAGGGCATAAAGAAGCAACAGGAGAGCCTAGGCTGGGCTGCTTTGGCTCACTGGGAAGCAGAGAAAAGGGGCCTTGGAGACAGGGTCAGGGGTTAGCATGGGACAAGCTGCCACTGCCCATTGCTCCCCTGGTTGCAAGTCTTGTGGGGTCTCTTAGAGGGAGGGAGGGGGAAGGGAATGGTGTTGGTGTGCTCCCCTTGGGGAGAGTGTGTGCTGGGTCCTTTGTGTTGAGGGTATTTATCTCTCTCCTGCAGGTGCGACTCTTAGGGGAGATCTCAGGGGGAAGGTTTCAATAGAATATTCATCAGCTTTCCAGGTGTGCTCTTTCAGGGTCATGGTCTCCACTGATTAGTCAGCTCCAGGGCAAGGAGTCATCAGTCAATGCAGCTGGTCCTGAGGCAGCCACAGCATCACTTGTCTGGTTTTGCTGCTTTTCTGGGCCTGGAGCTGAAATACAATTGAGGCCTAGATGTTATCCTTAGGGAGGAAAAGGTTGGGGGCTCTAAACCTCATGACCAGCGATATGAAAGATCAGGGGCCCAAGCTGCATGACTAGTGATATGCTAGGGGAGGAAAGGTCACCCTGGGGGCGAGGTCCCTGTTTTCCCAGTTTTGCCCCTTTCTGCCCCGTGACCTTCTGTACCTCCTGGCCCATTGTCCTTGCTCTGTCCATGTCTGTCTAACTGCCTATTACACTTTCATTTTGTTTTTTACTTCTCTCAGCATTACAATTTTCCTGAAGGTTATTTAAGAAAAAGAGAAGTGGGCTGAGTCCTGAACTGGTTCCTAGTCAAGAGAAGAATGAAAGGACATTCAACCCCTAATCCATGCTGCAACCTGGATGAACCTTGAGGATATTATGCTAAGTGATAAGCCAGTCACAGAAGGACAAATACTGTGTGATTACTTTTATGTGAGGGACTTAGAGCAGTCAAATTCATTGAGACAGAAAGTAGAATGATGTTGGCAGGGGCTTTGAGAGAAGGGAATGAGGAGCTTTTGTTTAATGGGAACAATTTCAGTTTTGCAAGATGCTGGAAGCTAATTCCAGCAGGTCATAAATGCAAGAAGTTCATCAAAAGGTTAATGCACCTTTAGGCTTCAGCAAGGGCTGAAGATACATATTATTGTCTACTGGAATGGCCACAGGCATTGCTCCAAACCTGAATTTACATAAACGATTGCTTGCTGCCAGACAGCTGAGGGCATTTCAATCTACATGTTATTGCCTCCTGCTGAGCAAACACCTGAACAGCCAAAAGCAGTTCCCCCAAACTGACAATGCCTACTGTATACCAAACCTTACCTTTTGATATGTATATCTGCTTTGCTTTAGGGAAATTTGTGTTAATAAAGAGCAAGGGGTCTGGAGATTCAGAGAACTTGGTTACTGAAGCTAAGCCCTCCTCTGGCTCCCCTATGGATTACAAATTTATACTATACTAGAGGCCCAGTGCATGAAAATTCATACACTGGAAGCGGGGTCCCTCAGCCTGATATGCCCCCTCTCACAGTCCAGGAGCCCTCAGGGGCAGGAGGCGACATGGTGATCAGGGGAAGGTGAAAACCCCATCACACCTCTGCTGCTGCCACTGCCAGGTGGCCCTGGGTGGCTGGGAAGCTGCCATCCAAGGCTTGCTTGTGCCTCAGGCTGGCCCTGGGCAGCTGGGGGGCTGAGGGGACTGGGCGCTGCCATCTTTCAGAGTGTGGCAGTCAATTAGCAAATTCCCTCCTTATTGGCTGTGGGTGCCACTATCTTTGAGGGGGTGACAGTCAATTAGCATATTCCCTCCTTATTGGCTGTGGCACTGCCACCTTTGCGATGGCATGAGGGTCAATTAGCATATTGCCTCTTTTTTTTTTAAATAAATCTTTATTGTTCAGATTACTACAGGTGTTCCTCTATTTTTTCCCCCATAGCTCCCCTCCACCTGATTCCCCACCCCACCCCATGCCCTTACCCCCCGCCACTGTCTTCATCCATAGGAGTAAGATTTTTGTCCAATCTCTTCCCGCACCCCTCACACCTGCTTCCCCTGAGAATCGTCAGTCCACTCCCTTTCTATGTCCCTGATTCTATTACATTCACCAGTCCATTCTGTTCTTCAGATTTTTTATTCACTTGATTTTTAGATTCACTTGTTGGTAGGTATGTATTTGATGTCATTTTGTTGTTCATAATTTTTATCTTTACCTTTTTCTTCTTCTTCTTCTTCTTCTTAAAGAATACCCTTCAGCATTTCATGTAATCCTGGTTTGGTGGTGATGAACTCCTTTAGCTTTTTCTTGTCTGTGAAGCTCTTTATCTGACCTTCAACTCTGAATGATAGCTTTGCTGGGTAGAGTAATCTTGGTTGTAGGTTCTTGCTGTTCATCACTTTGAATATTTCTTGCCACTCCCTTCTGGCCTGCATAGTTTCTGTTGAGAAATCAGCTGACAGTCGTATGGGTACTCCCTTGTAGGTAATTAACTGTTTTTCTCTTGCTGCTTTTAATATTCTCTCTTTGTCTTTTGCCCTTGGCATTTTAATTATGATGTGTCTTGGTGTGGTCCTCTTTGGATTCCTCTTGTATGGGGTTCTGTGTGCTTCCTGAACTTGTACGTCTATTTCTTTCACCAGGTAGGGAAAGTTTTCTGTCATTATTTCTTCTAATAGGTTTTCAATATTTTGCTCTCTCCCTTCTTCTGGCACCCCAAAAATTCGGATGTTGGTTCGCTTGAAGTTGTCCCAGAGGCTCCTTACACTATCTTCATATTTTTGGATTCTTTTTTCTTTTTGTTTTTCTGGTTGGATGTTTTTTGTTTCCACATATTTCAGATCTTTGGTTTGATTCTTGGGGTATGTTGATCTACAGTTGAGTTTCTGTATATTCTTTATTTCAGACAGTGTATGCTTCATTTCTGACTGATCCTTTTCCATTTTTTTGGCATTCTCATTAAGCTCCTTGAAGGTCTCATCAAGTTTCTCAGCGGTTTTAAGAAGATTCTTGAGTAACCTTATAAATGTGGTTCTGAACTCTATGTCATCCAGTAGTTTGCTTTCCTCCGTTTCTTTCATTCGTGACATGTTTCTTTGTCTCCACATTTTGGCTGTTTCCCTGTGTTGATGGAGTAGCTTTGTGTGGTAGGTGACCTATAGGGGGCAGTAGCTCAGCCTCCCCAATCACCTGATGTGGACACTCTTGGTACACCCCTTTGTGGGCTGAGTGCAAAGACTTGGTGCAGTTAAGCCTTAATTGCTGTTGGTATTCTGGGAGGAATTGACCTCCAGGCCAATTAGCTGTGAGCACTCACTGTGTCTATAATGGAAGAACTGCTGCGCTGAAGACACACTTATGGGGCAGGACTTGTTTCAGTGGGGCTTTGGTGCTCACTGAGTCTGCCTTTGAATGTGTCACTTATGGATGTGAGGAGTTGAAATCTGGTGTCTCACTCTGACCACTAGGTACACTGGCTTCTGGATCTCCAATGGGGTGCAGGTCAGCTACTGTCTGAGGCCATCCAGCAGGAGCTACAGTGAGAGCTACAGTTTTCTCCTCTTTGCTTGAGGTTTGGAGGTTTTGGAGCTGTCTGACCCGGGCTGCAAGTTTGCTAGGTTAAGCTGCGATAGGGCAGGGCTTTCTTATGCAAAAGTGGCTGCTTAGAGCTTGGGTGGGTTTGTAGGTGGTGCAGGGCGGGGTCTCAGGGTGTCACTAGGCTAGGGCGTGGCAAACAGCAATGGCTGCTAGTTAGCCGGCTCTGTGTCCCAGACGGCGTCCCGGAGTCCCAAGCCCCAGTGCCGTAAACAATTATTCCTGCGCGCAGCTCTGCAAGCAAGCCACCCTCACTGGCAGACAGTCCAGCTTCTCCCCGTAGGAGTTTGGGTCCCCCGCGTCTCCCCGGAAACTGGATTTCAGAGTAGTCAGGGGCTTGTCTCCCTTTGGGTTGAAAAAAGCAATGCCTGCCGCCAGCCTGGATCACGCGCCTCCGTACCTCAGCTTTTCAGTGCTCGTGCACGTCTCAATGCTCTTTTCTCTTTCCTTCTAGTTGTAGAACTTCCACTCAGCCACTTTCCCGTAGTTCTGGGTGATAGACGTTTTGTCTTTTAGTTGAATTTTTGAAATTGTTGCGCGAGGCAGCAGTTTAGGTGTTTACCTATGCCGCCATCTTGGATCTCTCGCATATTGCCTCTTTATTAGCTGTGGTCACTGCCATCTTTGCGATGGTGTGAGGGTCAATTAGCATATTCCTTCTTTATTAGATAGGATTTCTAGTCTCTATATTAATTTACACGCAGCACCTTCTCCAGATTCCTGAACCCTTCTAGATGCTGGGAAAGACCCCCTGCAGCAAGATAAAAAGAGTTTCGAAGATGCATAAGGGTGATGTTTGCACAACAAATGTGAATGTACTTGTTAATGTAAAAAAACCATTGAAACCTGTAAAGAATTTTTGTGAGTTTATTTGAACCAAACTGTTAACATATGTTGGGAAACAGAACCTCAATGAATTGAGATAATGCTCTGGAGAATGGCGGGTTACATCTGTATTTGTACATTGCAATCAAAGGAAAGGGATGTAGATGGGTTAAATGAAATCCACTGGTGATAGACTAGAGAGGTGGGAGAAAGCAAAGTGGGGAAACCCCTGGAATTGGATAAAAAGTAAAAGGATAGACACATACTTAGGTGGGTGTAGGGGCAATTAATGAAGGAATCTGTGGTATCTATCCTGGCCCCCAGCACATTAGGTTGTGCCCCAGGGTCTCCAGTAAAAGGGAAGTTACAAGTTGCCCAGACATTTCAAAGGATATGTTATTATAGATACAAAAAGACAGATAGGCTCAGTTAAGGTAAAGGTTGACCTTGTCAGTGAAGATACCAGCCTAAGATGTAACAGCCCACCATAACTGCTTTCAGGTAAAGTTTAATTTCAGACCATCCTTTGTGGTTACTTTATGTCTCTGAGTTTGCAAGACTGCCATGCAGGCCTTCCCTGAGCTTGTCAAGTTGACATGTGGCCCCTTTCGTCCACATACTTAACACCACTGAACTGCATATTTAAAAATGGTTAAGATAGTGAATTTTATGTTATGTATATTTTACTGCAATTTTATAAATAAATAAACTCCTGGGTCTAGGACACACAAAATACAGGCAACCCCTAAGAGTCAAGGTCCCCGTGGAACTGAACAGTGGTCCAAGATACTCCAGAAAAATATTGGGGTGTCCTTGAGCCCCAGTTTCAGTGGTCCCAGGGCATCATGGGAGGATGTGAGGACATGGCTCTACAGATTGGTTGGTCACTCCCTGTATGGTTTCCAGCCCCAACCCTTTCATTCAGTTCTAGTTGGTGCCTTACAGTGGGAAAGGAAAAGTACCTGTCTTCATGTTCCTATTTTGGGGTGCTGAGTCCAGGAGGGTCTCAATGTCCCCAGGTCATGTGTCAGAGTTGGCAACATGCACAGCATCACCAACTGGGGATTCTTTCTCTGCTCCCCACCTCCCACTCCTACAAATGTTGGTACTCTTGAAGTTGTCCCAGAGGCTCCTTACACTATCATCATATTTTTGGATTATTTTTTCTTTTTGCTCTTCGGATTGGTTGTATTTTGCTTCCTCATATTCCTAATCACTGATTTGATTCTCAGCATCTTCTACCCTACTGTTGAATCCCTGTAAATTATTCTTTTTTTTCTTTTTAAATACACATATTTTTTATTGTTGACAGTATTACAGATGTTCCCTCATTTCCCCACTTCCCCTTTGCCCCCTCCACTGAGCCCCTACCACTCCTCCTTTAGGCTGCCACAGACATCTCCAAATTAAAGGAGTGCAAGTTTGTGGTGGAGGGGGCCAACTGTCCAGCTCCTCCCTATTTGTCTCTAACATTCCCCATCCTTCTCATTTTTAAGTATATGCAAGTGACCGTGAATATGTGTGCAAGCATGTGTGAGTGTGTGTGTGTGTGCTGGGTGTCTTTCCAAGAGGACCTTCAAGCCAATATCCTTCTACCTCTCCTCCCCAAACTGATATATGTTCTTTTCTTCAATGGAAGAACTTCTTTTGCCCCTTTATGACCAAATCCATTTCCCTAGTTTAAAAGAAAAAAATAAACCAGAGCTCTTTTGTTAAACACAGGGCATATATGAAAAGAAGTGCTCATATCACTCCATGCATAAGACCTGTTTTACTAATCATTCCCTCAGCATGACATCTCCCTGGGCCAGACACTTAGTAACCACCCCCAGACATCCCACAAGTGGCCACTGATATCTCAGGATGTCCTCATCAGGGCAGGCCCAGCCTCTGCACAGATACAAAGCAGAAGCAAGAAAAGAATCCATCATTCAGGCACATGTCTCTCAGAGACACTTCATAAAGAAAAATGGAGGCTGACTGAATTGCATAATCCTCCCTCTGAACATCTCACCAGAAAGCACGTACGTTCTTGAAATGAACGCCCCTAAGAAGAAAGTTGTCTAAAATGTGCTCCATGTGTTTTTTCCTTTCCTGAGGGAAAACCTGTTTAACTTTGTGTTTCACCACTCATAAATTATCACATTATTTCTCACTTACAGCGTAAATATCAGTCTGGTTGGTATATGCACCCACACATCAGCTGAGACAGAAGAGAGCTAAATTTACAGAACATTAAATCAATAAGCATGTGTAAATGGGTAAACAGCATGAGATCCTTAACTTAATAAGGCCACAGCACTACTGTCAATCATCTGTTTTGCAATTTCTGGATTTTTTCCCCCCCTAATTTTATAGTGTTGCTAGAAGCCTAGATGAGTGAAGGTCCTATCTATCTATCAAAAGAGAACAATGCTGGTCAAAATAGGAAATGGGAAGTATTCCCTGGGTGATGAAGCCACGGTAATACCTAAAGTGCTGCAGCCGGAGCAAGATGATGTTTATTAAGGAAGAAATAATAACAATAGTGTGTTTTCCTTGTTGTTTCAACTAATGAGAAACCCTGGAATAGACAGGGCTGCCAGATGTCTCAGGAAAGTACCAGTCTTCCAGATGAAAACTGGGGGAAATTGTAGGAACAAATTAATAAAAATAGCATTTCTTCTCCCTCTTCTCTTTCCCGCAAGACAGGCCTCCGAATCCACAAGAACAGATTGACTACCTCTTCACAGTGAAAAATACCCACCCCCACCACGGGCTATCCCTTTACGTCACTAAACAAATATGGTAACAGGCTAGTGTGGAGTATTTGAACTGCATTATTTACAAATGCCCAGAACTTTGCCCAAGGACAATGTACTGGAACGGACCACTAGCAGATGACAGATTTCATCTAGTGGAAGATATTAATTACTACAAATTAATGGAAGCTGCAGTCCTAAACAGTTTTGTGTAAATGTGAAGGACAATAGTGTGGAGAGAGTTGAACTGCCAGTAAAACCCAGAGGGACTCTGGGCTTGGAGTTGGCAGGAATGTGGGAGTGACAGAGAGATGGGAAACACAGCATTAATTAGAAGCACTTCTAAACACATACAAGAACAACAAACTGCCTGAGAGAAGCTGCTGGGCAGACTCTGGCCTCTACTCATTCATCTGACCAGCATATAGACCAACTCTCAACCACTTATCCTAAAACAAATCCTTTGCATTGATACTCTCCACCCTCTTTCTACCACCCTCACCACACATAAACATAGCTCCTAGGCAGCTTTTCCACTCAGGAGTGAGAAAGAGCAAGAAAGTATGCGAACATTTGCAATGGCAGGAAATCCATATTTGCTACCTAGAAAGAGTAATCTATCCATGTTTACAGGTTAATGGACAATAAATCACATGAAGAAAGCCAGAATCATGAGATTGAAAGTCCAAGATAAAAACAGTATCTGATCCCCAATAAATATGAGGTAATTTAGGAAAGAGAAAACAATAGAAAAAAAAGCAAAACTAAAATGATATTTTCAAAGATATTCAAGAATATATTTTAAGGGGAAAACCAAGATGGCAGCATAGGTAAACGCCTGAAATTGCTGCCTCACACAACCACTTCAAAACTACAACTAAAAGACAAAACGGACATCATCCAGAACCACAGGAAGGCTGGCTAAGTGGAAATTCTACAACTAGAAGGGAAGAGAAAAGCACACTGAGACTCAGAGGAGGTGCATAAGTAAAGTGCAGAGGTACGGAGGCATGTGCGTCGAAAGGACTGGCAACTGAGTACGCAGTTGTCTTTTCAATCAGGAGGGAGACACAAGCTCTCAACTGCTCTGAACTCCAGTTCCGGATGGGAATCTGGGGACCCAGACTCATACGGGGGGAGGGGAGGAGGCAGGGGAAACTGGACTGTCTGGCATCAGGCCAGAACACAAGGGCAGCTTTTTCTCAGAGGTGCTTGCAGCAATTACTGTAGGACACTGAGACCGGGGGGCCTCTTAGGGCAGGGCTGAAGGTCAGCCATTTCTGTTTGCTCTGTCCTGGTGATTCCCTGAGACCCCGCCCAACTCAATTTACAAACCCACCCACCCAAGCTGTGCACAGAGGCTTTTGCATATGAATGGCCTGGCCTTTTGCAATCTAAAATTACCTAACAAACTGCAGCTGGGTCAGAGAGCCCCAAAACTTCCAAAAAAAGGCCCAAGGCCCCACAGCAGCTTGCATTGCTTCACAGCTGGGCCTCATCTGGGCACCTCCAAACCCCAAACAAAAAAGAGGAATCTGCAGATCTCTCCATAGCTCCTGCTGGGTGGCCTCAGGCAGAGGCTAAATTTGCACCTCCTTGGGGATCCAAGAGCCAGTGTACCCAGTGGTCAGAGTGGGACCATCCAGATTACAACTCCTCAGATTCACAAGCAACACACTCAGGGGGCAGACTCAGTGAGCACCAAAGCCCCACTGAAGCATGTCTTGCCCCATAAGGGTGTCTCCAGCACAGAAGTTCTCCCAGCATAGACATAGCTAATCCTCACAGCCAATTGGCCTGGAGGTCAATTCCTCCCAGTGATACCAACAACAATCAAGGCTTAACTACAACCAGACTATGCACACAGCCCACAAAGGGGTTTACCAAGAGTGTCCACCTCAGATAACTGGGGAGGCTGAGCCACTGAGTCCTGTAGGACACCTAGCACCAAAGCCACTCTATCAACACAGGGAAGCAGCCAAAATATGGATACAAAGAAATAGGTCACAAATGACAGAAATGGAGGAAAGCAAATGAATGGATATAGAGTTCAAAACAATGGTTATAAGGTTTTTCAAGAATCTTCTAGAAACCGCTGATAAATTTAGTGAGACCCTCAAGGATATGAAAAAGGACCAACTATAAATTAAGCATATATTGACTGAAATAAATAATAATATACAGAGATCCAACAGCAGACTAGAGGATCGCAAGAATCAAGTCAAAGATTTGAAATACGAAGAAGCAAAAAAACACCCAACCAGAAGAGCAAAAAGAAAAAAGAATCCAAAAATATGAAGATAGTGTAAGGGGCCTATGGGACAACTTCAAGCGTACCAACATCAGAATTATGGGGGTGCCAGAAGAAGAGAGAGAGCAAGATACTGAAAACCTATTAGAAGAAATAATGACCAAAAACTTCCCCTACGTGGTGAAAGAAATAGACTTACAAGTCCAGGAAGCACAAAGAACCCCAAACAGGAGGAATGCAAAGAGGACCACACCAAGACACATCGTAATTAAAATGCCAAGGGCAAAAGACAAAGAGAGAATCTTAAAAGCAGCAAGAGAAAAACAGTTAGTTACCTACAATGGAGTGCCCATATGACTGTCAGCTGATTTCTCAACAGAAACTATGCAGGCTAGAAGGGAGTGGCAAGAAATATTTAAAGTGATGAATAGCAAGAACCTACAACCAAGATTACTCTACCCAGCAAAGCTATCATTCAGAATTGAAGGGCAGATAAAGAGCTTCACAGATAAGGAAAAGCAAAAGGAGTTCATCACCACCAAACCAGTATTATATGAAATGCTGAAAGGTATTCTTTAAGAAGAGGAAGAAGAAGAAAAAGGTAAAGATAAAAATTATGAACAACAAATACATATCTATCAACAAGTGAACCTAAAAATCAAGTGAATAAAAAATCTGATAAACAGAATAAATTGGTGAATATAATAGAATCAGGGGCATAGAAAGGGAGTGGACTGACAATTCTTGGGGGAAAGAGGTGTGTGGGGGGGTGTGAGAAGAGACTGGACAAAAATTGTACACCTATGGATGAGGACAGTGGCGGGGGGGTAAGGGCAGAGGGTGGGGTGGGAACCAGGTAGAGGGGAGCTATGGGGGGGAGGAGGAGGAACAACTGTAATAATCTGAAAAATAAAGATTTATTTAAAAAAGAATATATTTTAAGTGTATGTATGTTTTTAAAATTCATGAAATATCTCTGAATGGTTCATAAGAAATTAATAACAAGGTTGTCTCTAGGGCTGGAAACTGGGTGAGCATGAGTTTATTTGTTACTTTACTTTTTATTTTTACCTATTAAATTTTGCCCCAGGAACATGCATTACTATTAACAGATTAGTAATATTTAATATATCCATAAATTAAGAACAAAGTACAATAAAAAAGAAATGACCAGAGAACAAGAAGCCTTTGGAAAGTAAAAACATGATTTTTGAAGTAACTCCATACTACTTTTCACATTGGTTGCACCAATCTGCATTCATACCAACACTGCACAAGGGTTCCCTTTTCTCTACATCCTCACCAACACTCTGACAGGTGTGAAGTGATATCCCATTGTGGTGTTAACTTGTGTTTCTCTGATGATTAGTGATGTTGAGCATATTTTCATGTCTATTGGCCATTTGTGTGTCTTCTTTTGAAAGTAAAAGTGTCATATATATATATATATATATATATATATATATATATATATATATATATCTTACCTAATAATAGACAAACATGTTAATTGACCGTACCTCCACTATGCCCACCAGCCAACCAGGAGTGAGTATGAAAATTAACCTGCCAAATATGGAAGATTAATTTGCATACACAGGCGCCGAGCAACTGGGGATGGGCGGGACACCATGGTGTTGACGCAGGCGTTCTGCTCCACCCCTGGTCTCTCAGGGCCTCTGGGCAACATGGGAAGGCAGGGCCGGAGTGGAAAAAGGCAGCTCTGGGGCCGGAGTGGAAAGGCGGTGCCGGCAGCCAGGGAAAGGAAGGCCCATTCTAGCACGAATCTTTGTGCATCGGGCTTCTAGTATATATAATCTTTGTTGTTGAGATTATTACAGATGTCTCTCTTCCCCAACCCCCCCCCCCCAGCTCCCCTCCACCCGGTTCCCACCCCACCGCAGGCCTTCACCACCCTATTGTCTGTGTCCATAGGTAATGCATACATGCATATAAGATCTTTGTCTAATCTCTTCCAACACCCCCATACACACACTCCCTTCCCTCTGAAAATTGTCAGTCTGTTCCATTTCCATGCCCCTGATTCCATTCCATTCACCAGTTTATTCTGTTCATCAAATTTTTTATTAATTTGATTTTTAGATTCACTTGTTGATAGATATGTATTTGTTGTCACTTTGTTGTTCATAATTTTCTATCTTTATCTTTTTCTTCTTCTCATCTTCTTAGAGAATACCCTTCAGCATTTCATATAATACTGGTTTGGTGGTGATGAACTCCTTAGGTTTTTCTTATCTGTGAAGCTCTTTATCTGACCTTCAATTCTGAATGATAGCTTTGCTGGGTAGAGTAATCTTGGTTGTAAGTTCTTGCTATTCATCACTTTGTAGATTTCTTGCCACTCCCTTCTGGCCTGCATAGTTTCTGTTGAGAAATCAGCTGACAGTCATATGGGCACTCCATTGAGGTAACTAACTGTTTTTCTCTTGCTGCTTTTAATATTATCTCTTTGTCCTTTGCCCTTGGCATTTTAATTACGATGTGTCTTGTTGTGGTCCTATTTGGATTCCTCGTTTGGGGTTCTGTGTGCTTCCTGGACTTGTAAGTCTATTTCTTTCACCAGGTGGGGGAAGTTTTTGGTCATTATTTCTTCTAATAGGTTTTCAGTATCTTGCTCTTTCTCTTCTTCTGGCACCCCAATAATTTGGATGTTTGTATGCTTGAAGTTGTCCCATAGGCTCCTTACACTATCTTCATATTTTTGGATTCTTTTTTCTTTTTGCTCTTCTGGTTGGGTGATTTTTGCTTCCTCATATTTCAAATCATTGGCTTGATTCTTGGGATCCTCTAGTCTACTGGTGAATCCCTGGATATTATTCTTTATTTCGGTCAGTGTATGCTTAATTTTTTTTTTTTTTTACCAGTTAAATGCAAAGACATTTATTTAGCACCTGTTTTAGGTGATGTACCAAATAAGTTTAATCAGACATTTTTTAAAATGTTTTTTCAAATTTCTTCATTGATTAAGGTATTACATATGTGTCCTTATTCCCCCATTACCCCCCACCTCCCATTCATGACCCCACCCCCCTGTTGTCTGTGTCCATTGATTAGGCTTATATGCATGCAAATAAGTCCTTTGGTTGATCTCTCCCCCTTAGCCCCCCCTCTCCCCTACCTTCCCTGAGGTTTGATGTTCTGACTGATGTTTCTCTGTCTCTGGATGTATTTTTGTTCATCAGTTTATATTGTTCGTTATATTCCACAAATGAGTGAGATCATGTGATATTTATCTTTCTCTGCCTGGTTTATTTCACTTAGCATAATGCTCTCCATCTCCATCCATGTTGTTGCAAATGGTAAGAACTCCTTCTTTTTTACTGCAGCGTAGTATTCCATTGTGTAGATGTACCAGTGTTTTTTATTTATTTTTTATTTTTATTTTTTCTCTTATAAATCTTTATTGTTCAGATTATTACAGGTGTTCCACTTTCCCCCCCCCCCCATAGCTCCCCTCCACCTGATTCCCCACCCCACCCCATGCCCTTACCCCCTGCCACTGTCTTCATCCATAGGAGTAAGATTTTTGTCCAATCTCTTCCCGCACCCCTCACACTCGCTTCCCCTGAGAATCGTCAGTCCACTCCCTTTCTATGTCCCTGATTCTATTATATTCACCAGTCCATTCTGTTCTTCAGATTTTTTATTCACTTGATTTTTAGATTCACTTGTTGGTAGGTATGTATTTGATGTCATTTTATTGTTCATAATTTTTATCTTTACTTTTTTCTTCTTCTTCCTCTTCTTAAACAATACCCTTCAGCATTTCATGTAATCCTGGTTTGGTGGCGATGAACTCCTTTAGCTTTTTCTTGTCTGTGAAGCTCTTTATCTGACCTTCAACTCTGAATGATAGCTTTGCTGGGTAGAGTAATCTTGGTTGTAGGTTCTTGCTGTTCATCACTTTGAATATTTCTTGCCACTCCCTTCTGGCCTGCATAGTTTCTGTTGAGAAATCAGCTGACAGTCGTATGGGTACTCCCTTGTAGGTAATTAACTGTTTTTCTCTTGCTGCTTTTAATATTCTCTCTTTGTCTTTTGCCCTTGGCATTTTAATTATGATGTGTCTTGGTGTGGTCCTCTTTGGGTTCCTCTTGTATGGGGTTCTGTGTGCTTCCTGAACTTGTAAGTCTATTTCTTTCACCAGGTAGGGAAAGTTTTCTGTCATTATTTCTTCTAATAGGTTTTCAATATTTTGCTCTCTCCCTTCTTCTGGCACCCCAAAAATTCGGATGTTGGTTCGCTTGAAGTTGTCCCAGAGGCTCCTTACACTATCTTCATATTTTTGGATTCTTTTTTCTTTTTGTTTTTCTGGTTGGATGTTTTTTGTTTCCACATATTTCAGATCTTTGGTTTGATTCTTGGGGTACGTTGATCTACAGTTGAGTTTCTGTATATTTTTTATTTCAGACAGTGTATGCTTCATTTCTGACTGATCCTTTTCCATTTTTTTGGCATTCTCATTAAGGTCCTTGAAGGTCTTACTAAGCTCCTCAGAAGTGTCATCAAGTTTCTCAGCGGTTTTTAGAAGATTCTTGAGTAACCTTATACATGTGGTTCTGAACTCTATGCCATCCAGTAGTTTGCTTTCCTCTGTTTCTTTCATTCGTGACATGTTTCTTTGTTTCTGCATTTTGGCTGCTTCCCTGTGTTGATGGAGTGGCTTTGTGTGGTAGGTGACCTATTAGGGGGCAGTAGCTCAGCCTCCCCAATCACCTGATGTGGACACTCTTGGTACACCCCTTTGTGGGCTGAGTGCAAAGACTTGGTGCAGTTAAGCCTTAATTGCTGTTGGTATTCTGGGAGGAATTGACCTCCAGGCCAATTAGCTGTGAGCACTCGCTGTGTCTATAATGGAAGAACTGCTGTGCTGAAGACACGCAGGACTTGTTTCAGTGGGGCTTCGGTGCTCACTGAGTTTGCCTCTTGAATGTGTCACTTATGGATGTGAGGAGTTGAAATCTGGTGTCTCACACTGACCACTAGGTACACTGGCTTCTGGATCTCCAATGGGGTGCAGGTCAGCTACTGTCTGAGGCCACTCAGCAGGAGCTACAGTGAGAGCTGCAGTTTTCTCCTCTTTGCTTGGGGTTTGGAGGTTTTGGAACTGTCTGACCCAGGCTGCAAGTTTGCTAGGTTAAGCTGCGATAGGGCAGGCTTTTCTTATGCTAACTCGGTTGCTTGGAGCTTGGGTGGGTTTGTAGGTTGTGCAGGGCGGGGCCTCAGGGTGTCACTAGGTTAGGGCGTGGCAAACAGCAATGGCTGCTAGTTAGCCGGCTCTTTGTCCCCAAAGGCATCCGCGAGTCCCGTGCCCCAGTTCAGTAAACAATTATTCTTGCGCGCAGCTCTGCAAGCAAGCTACCCTCACTGGCAGACAGTCCAGCTTCTCCCCGTAGGAGTTTGGGTCCCCCGAGTCTCCCCAGAGACTGGATTTCAGAGTAATCGGGGGCTTGTCTCCTTTTGGGTTGAAAAAGCAACGTACCCAGTCGCCCGCAGCCAGCCCGGATCACGCGCCTCCGTACCTCAGCTTTTCAGTGCTCGTGCACATCTCAAAGCTCTTTTTTCTTTCCTTCTAGTTGTAGAACTTCCACTCAGCCAGCTTTCCCGTGGTTCTGGGTGATAGACGTTTTGTCTTTTAGTTGCAGTTTAAATTGTTGTGGGAGGCAGCAGTTTAGGTGTTTACCTACGCCGCCATCTTGGATTCTCTCAGTGTATGCTTAATTTCAGACTGGTCCTTTTCCATTTTTTTTTTTTTTTTGGCATTCTCACTAAGGTCCTTGAAGGTCTCACAAAGTTCCTTAGAGGTTTCTAGAAGATTTTTGAGTAACCTTATAACTGTGGTTTTGAACTCTATAGCCAGTAGTTTGCTTTCTTCCGTTTCTTTCATTTGTGACATGTTTCTTTCTCTCCACATTTTGGCTGCTTCCCTGTGTTTGTTTATATGTATGGGGTAGCTGCTGAGTCTCCTTGAGTTGATAGAGTGGCCTTGTGTAGTAAGTGTCCTTTAGGACCCAGTGGCTCAGCCTCCCCAATCACCTGAGGTGGACACTCTTGGTGCACCCCTTTGTGGGCTGTGTGCACAGTCTGGTTGTAGTTGAGCCTTGATTGCTGTTGGTGTCACTGTGAGGAATTGACCTCCAGGCCAATTGGCTGTGGGGACCAGCTGCAACTAAAGTGGGAGAGCTGCTGTGCAGGAGACACCCTTATGGAGCAGGACTTGCTTCAGTGGGGCTTTGGTGCTCACTGAATCTGCCCCTTGAGTGCATTACTTATGGATATGAAGAGTTATAATCTGGTATGGGCTCACACTGACCACTGGGTACACTGGCTCTTGGGTATCCAGGGAGGTGCAAAGTCAACTACTGCCTGGGACCACCCAGCAGGAGCTACAGAGAGATATGCAGATTCCTCTTCTTTGTGTCAGTTTTGGAAGTGTCCATACAAGGCCCAGCTGTGAAGCAAGGCAGGCTGCTGCTGGTGCCAGCCTTGTGTCTTTTATTGGAGCTTTGGGGTTTCCTGACCCTGCTGAAGCTTGTTTGACAGGTTTTAGGCTGAAAAAGGACAGGCTATTCAAGCCACTGCACACAGCTTGGGTGGGGTTGTAAATTGGGTGGGGGGGGGGGGTCTCAGGGAATCACCAGGGCAGAGCAAACAGAAATGGCTGCCAGTCATCCCTGAGACTGAGGAGGTCCCAGCATAGGAACAATGATCCCTATGAGCACCTCCGTCTGGGAGAAAGCCACCCCCAAGTTCCTGCCCCGATGCCAGACAATTTAGTTCCTCCTGGTATGTGTCTGTGTTCCCCAGAGCCTCTCCCTGGTGTTGGAGCTCAGAGGAGGTGGGGCCTTAAATTCAGTTTGTGGTGCCAGCCTTTTAAGAAAAACAGCTGGGTCTCCAGCAGCCTCTGTATCAGCAGCCCAATCTGCACTGGTTTTGCAGCCCATAGTTCTTACTGCCCATAGGGACTTCTTTTCCCAGCTCTGGGACCCTGGGCTGGGTGTCTGGTGTGGGGTTGGGACCCCTTGCTCCTCCAGGAGTTCTCTGCAAAGACACTCTCCCTCCCGATTAAAAAAGCGGCACCCATGGGTGCCGGACCAGCCCATTCTGCACTTCCGCACCTCCTACCAGTCTCAATGTGCTTTCTTCTTTACCTCTCTAGTTGTAGTACTTCCACTCAACCAGCTTTCCTGTGGTTCTGGATGATAGTTGTTCTGTATTTTAATTGTAATTTTGATGTGGTTGTGGGAGGCAACAAGTACAGGTGTTTACCTATGCCACCATCTTTGTTCTCTATTCTTTATTTTGGTTAGTGTATGCTTAATTTCTGACTGGTAACTTTTCGTGAATTTTATGTTCTCATTAAGGTTCTTGATATTCTCACTAAGATTATTGAAATTCTCATCCTTATAACCATTGTTTGCAACTCTGTATCTGGTAGTTTGTTTGTTTCCATTTTATTTAGTTTTTTTTCTGGAGATTTCTTCTGTTTTTTTATTTGTGACATGTTTTTTTGTCTCCACATTTTGGCTGCTTCCTTGTGTTTGTTTCGATATAACAGGTAGAGTTTCTATATCTCCTAGAATTGGTAGAGTAGCCTTGTGTAGTAGGTGTCCTGTAGGGTCCAGTGGCTCAGCCTCCCCAGTCACCTGAGCTGGGCCCTGTAAGTGCATCCCTGTGTGGGATGAGTGCACAGTCTTGTAGTTGAGTCTTGATTGCTGTTGGCATTACTGAGAGGAATTGACCTCCAGGCCAACTGAGTGTGAACACCAGTTGCAACTACAGAAGAGCTGCTGTGTAAGACATACTCCCTATGGGGCAGGACTTGCTTCAGTGGGGCTTTGGTGCTCACTGAGTCTGTCCCTTAAGTGTGTTGCTTGTGGATGAGTTGTAATCTGGTATGGTCTGAAGCTGTCCACCAGGTGCACTAGCTCTGGGGCCTCCTGGGAGGTACAAAGTCAGCCACTGCCTGGGGCCACCCAGCAGGAGCTACAGAGCATCTGCAGATGGCTCCCACTTGTGTTGGGCTTGGAAGTGCCCAGGCGAGACCCACCTATGAAGCAAGGCAGGTTGCCGCTAGTGACTGATCTTGGGGCATGTGGTATGGGGCACATGGATGCAAGCTGATGTTTGATTGAGAAATTTTAGAAAAGTTTGAAGCCTGAGCCAGAACAGGCCATTCATATGGAAAAACTGCTGCAAACAGTTTAGGTGGGGCTGAAAATTGGATGGGGTGGGGTCTCATGGAATCATTAGGGCCTACCAAACAGTGTGAGCCAGGTTTATGGAGACTCAGATATGGCTGCCAGTCAGCTCTGTGATAGGGGAGGTCTCAGCATAGGAACAATGAACCCTGTGAGCACCCCTTTCTGGGAGAAAGCTAACCCTGAGTTCCTGCCCCAATGCCAGACATTCCAGTTCCTCTTTGTATGTCCCTGGATTCCCCCAAGCTGCTACCCCAGCACTGGAGCTCAGAGGGAGTAAGTCTGAGTAAGTCTGTGCACTGGCCCTTTAAGAGGAACTGCCTGGGACTCCAACAGCCTCCATGTCACTCAGCCACAATCCCTACTGGATTTTACAGCCAAAACTTATGATTTTAATTTTAATTTTCTTCTTCATTCTTGCTCTATTTTCTAATACTTTTTTTACAATGAACATTGTAAAATTGTCAAGAATTATACTATTTTTCAAATGATAGTGCCAAACAAATTTTTCCATCTTGAGTGAACAGGAGTTGTTAATTGGATGCAAAGTAGGGGGGTGGGGCAGGAAAAATTTATTCTTTACAACTCTATGAGCTCATTGATATTGAGGACCAATTTATTTTCAGTACTCCATTCACATTCAACAATAATCATCAACTTATTTTCTATTTCCTCTATACCATAAGGTGTATTTGGAAGAAAAAACATTTTATGAATTCTGAATTCTGAGGATACCAAGTTTTATGTAAGAACACTTCACCAGCTCATCTAACCCAACTTCATCTCAACTCAGTGTATGGTCACTTTCTAGGCTCTGAAGCAAGGCATCTTGGTCTTGTCCTTCATCTTCATCCCATGCAACCATTTGATCACCTATTAATTCTTCCTTTGAAATGTTCATTGCAGCTGTCTATTCCTCTTTAACTCCCATATCCAATAGTCATGATTCAGACTATCTGCTGCCCCTATTTTTACAGCTGTCTTCTACATTAGACATGTATATGATCTGAACAGAACTACCTGTGTTCAAATATGGGCTCTACTTCTGTATGATGTAGGCAAGTTTCTTAACTTCTCTATGCATTTCTTTCTTCATTTGTAAAATAGAGATGAAAATATCTAATTCATTAATTTGTTGTGAAGAAGTATATGTAAAAGCATTTAAAACAGTAATTAATCACGTAGTTAATAATCAATAAATGGTAGATATTTTGATTATATAATTAACTTAATTATATATGCCTCTACTTTGGGCTTTTGGGCCAGGTCAAAATTCTTAAATTCCATCATGTCACAAGTCTTCATATGACTTTTGCACTAGGCAGTAGCTAACTAGGTTGTTTTGGATAACATATTCTTCCAGGAAAAACTAGAAATGCTGGACATCTCAGGATACTTAGGGACCATGATCTGAAAAAGGAGTAAAGTCAGTAGAGGTGAGTGGAATTTGAATCTAATTCCAAAAGTGAAAGCAGTGAATGAGGAGCTGAAAGTTTTGAACAGAGGTTTCAGCAATATACAGAAGCCTATGGGGATATAATTGAATCTAAGGGCCTATTAGGAAGCAAAGGTTCTGGAAAACATGTTTTTTTCTTTTTTTTTTGAAAGGGTCAACTGAAAAAAACATATTCACAGAGAGTGAAACCCAGTTTAGAATAATCTCAGTTCCTTGTTGCATTAAAGTAATTAGCTACTCTACCTACTGGAAGCAAAAAGGCAAGCAAGCAAACAAACAAAAAGATCCCACAAAACAAAACTAAAAACTAAAAAAGGTAACATGTAGGGCCTCAGAATTTTGGCACCCAATAAAAATAACCAGCCATATAAGAAAACAGGTTTTGACAGAAAACTGTGTAAAGGCAGCCAGTAGAAAGAAATCCACAAAAGATCCTGATCTTGAATAATAAAACATAGACTTTGAAATAACTATTATTAATAGAATGGAATTAAAAATAAAGATGCATAAATTTGGCACAAAAATACTCAAAATTATATAAAATAACCAAATGCAGATTTTTGGCCTGAATAAAACTCATTAAATAAAATTAAGGTTGAAATTTTATGTGTATTGAATAGTACATAGACAAATTTTATTTTTTATTTTCACTTGAAGAGTTACATTTCATATAAAAGTTTACAAATGATGGTTTTTATTTTTATTTTTTTCATTATAAAAAATTGCCTTGATGGCATATTATGATGTAATGCTAATTGCTTGTAGGATAGTTAAATGTCAGTATTGAAACCTAATCCTTAGTGCCATCTAGTAGATATGAACAAATGTTCGCCAAGCATGTATTTTATATTTTGTTGCATTGTGCACTGCAACTAATAAGCCAAGGAATTGATATATATATTAGGTGTGTGTACTGTTTCTAAAACCACAAACTAAGAATGATAAATTATCAATATAGATTAGTATTTGCTAATTTTACTATTCTTTTGTTATGTATATGTAGGGAAGTCATAGGGATTATACCAGTAAATTCAATTTGAGTAAAGTTTAAAACTATGTATTTTACGATAAAGGGCCTTTAACTTAAGATGGCCAAAGTACTGATATTATATATTTGCTGCCCTTGAGAAGGATTATGAGGAAGTTGGTGTGTATTCTGTTGAAGGAGAGGGTGAGGAAGGAGAGGAATACTAAATTTAAAATGTCACAATGATGCTGCTTTTACAAGGGAAACTTACTCTGTTTTAAATATTGAAAAGTTCTGGTCTGATCAGTTCATTTGTATGTAGAGCAGTGTACACTCTCATATACAATTACTGGCCTATGCTTTAAAGCACAATGCTTTGTTACAGATCCAAATTGTCAACTGATGGCTTTGAGTAAAATATTCTCTGTCTTAAATGAAAAACAAATAAATAAATAAAATATAAAGATAAAAATCATGAAAATTATTAAGCCACAGATACAAAAAGTGCTTCAAATCTGAAGCATAATGCAAAGTATATTTTTAAAATATATTTTTATTTCAGAGAGGAAGGGAAAGAGAGATAAAAACATCAATGATGAGAGACACTGCCCCCTACTGAGTGTAAGAAATATGCCTCTGATTTATCTTCATAGAAAAGAAACAGCATGTGGCCAGATGGCTGCTGAATTTTCCCAGAGCAAACAGGATGTGGGATGGGAAGAGAGGATGAGAGCTGTGCATGTGGCTGATAACACATGTCCTAGGAAGATTCCCCTAAACAAAGGGAGGTGGAGGTGACTAGAGAAGGCCCCAGTCCATTTTTTTTTTTTAAATAATCCAATGGAAGACAGCAAGACCTAGGTGACCTATTAGGAAATAGGGGATGAAATAGTACTCAGCCAATGAGGAACTGGAGGAGGGTCTAAATAAATAAGCTATGTTCCTTGTCCTACATGTGATCCTGTGCAATGGATACCCACTCTTGAGAGTGTTATTAAAAGTCTTATTTTTGCCATGCTTCTATTTCCTAGTTTGTCATTTGAAATTTGAACAGGTGAGCCATTTCTCTTATGAGGATCAAGCCCACAACCAGGGCATGTGCCCTGACTGGGAATTGAACCATGACCTCCTGGTTCATAGGTTGATGCTCAACCACAGAGCCACGCCAGCTGGGCCAACGCATGTTTAATCATCTCTATATATAAAAGCCTAAGTGACCATTGTTATGGAATGACCGAAACGACCAAAACGATTGGTTGCTATGACATGCACTGACCACCGGGGGCAGATGTCTGATCAGGACCTGCCAGCCAATCTCCCAGTCCCTCCTCCCAGCCAGCAGGTCCCGATCGCCCAATTGGGGCTGGGCCCTGGGCTGGGATGGTGAACATGGGCAGCGAGGGAAGGAGGAGGCGGGAAGGCAGGGAGGCAGGGAATCTGATTGGCCCTGATTGCTGACCAGGCCTAGGGACCCCACCCATGCACAAATTTCTTGCACCAGGCCTCTAGTCTATAATAATAAAAGCATAATATGCAAATTGACCAAACGGCTGAACAGCAGAACAACCATCTGGATGACCTTTGGATGAAGCCAGGGCTGCGAGGGCCTAGGCAGCCACCGTGGCTGTGAAGGGCTACTCTTACATGAATTTCACGCATTGGGCCTCTAGTATAAAATAAAATAAAGACAAAAGGCAAAGCCTTAACAACAACTACATTTTAAGAAACATATTGCTCTTTTAAAAAGCATAATAATTTCAAAAAAGTGGCATTTAAATTGAAGATGACTTCTCAACAGAAAAAAATTAACAACTAACCTGGAATTCTCTAACTAGTGGAAATATGCTTTGAAAAGGGAGGTAAGTAGGATCATAAAGGATCCTGTATCTTTCTGAATAAGAAAACACTGTTGTTTGAATTTTAGTGTTGTGTAGCCCCAAAGTACATTTTTCTTTCTTCATATTAAATATTTAGATCCAATGGCATGAGAATATAAATTCATCAGAGACAAAAATTGATTTTGTCACCAGTATGTTTAGAGAGATTAAAATTCTTTTGTTATGCATGTGTTGAAATCCTATTACCATACAATACTCAATGCTGTGAATAATAGGAAAATATAAGGAGAGAATCATTTATTTACACTGCAGTGGATGGTATTAAAAATGAAGGCAAAATAGAACCTTTTTAAACAAATAAACACTGAGAGGGTTTATCAGAAGATCCATACTAAAGGAAACGTAAAGGGTGGTTTTTTTGGGGGGGTAAAGAAAAATGATTTCAAATATAAAAATAGAAATGCAGGAAGAAATAAAGAGCATCAGAAAGAGTAAACATGTGTGTAATCCTATCTAACAAAAGATAATATGCAAATTGATTGTACCTCCGCCACAACCATAAGCCACTCGAACCAGCCAATCAGGAGCAAATATGCAAATAAATCCAACCAAGATGACTCCGGCCACAGAGAGAGCAAGAGGGAGGCTTAGGTTTCCCTGGCAATGGAGGAAGCCAAGCTTTCTGCCTGCCCTTGTGTGCCCAGGCCTCCACTCAATGCTACAAAGTTTCAGTGATAGGATATAAATAAATCCCAACAGAAATGGTGTCAGCCACAGAGCTGGAGAGAGCAGGAGGCTAGGGTTGCCCTGGAGATGGAGGAAGCCAAGCTTCTGCAGCCCTGGCCTGCCTTGGCCTCTGCTTAAGGCTACAAAGTTTCAATTATAGAAGATACATAAATCCCAACAGAAATGGTTGCTGCCACAGAGCGAGCAGAAGGCTTGGCTCCACTCCAGGCTACAAAGTTTCAATTGTAGAAGATAAATCAATCTCAGATCCCAAGGCCTCTGCTTGGGTTGCTGGGGGGGCGTGACTGGCCTGAAAACCACCACAGGCCCCTCGCCCAGGCCACTCCATGTCCCAAGGGAACCCCCACCCTGATCCAGGACACTCTTCAGGGCAAACCAGCTGGCCCCCACCATGCACCAGGCCTCTATCCTATCTAATCCTATCTAATAAAAGAATAATATGCAAATTGACCATCACTCCAAAACACAAGATGGCTGCCCCCATGTGGTCAAAGATGACTGCCCCCATGTGGACACAAGATGGCCACCACAAGATGGCCTGCAAGGGAGAGAAGTTGGGGGGGACCAGGACTGCAGGGGAGGGAAGTTAGGGGTTATCAGGCCTGCAGGGGAAGGCAATTAGGGGCAAATAGGCTGGCAGGGGAGCAGTTAGACATCAATCAGGCTGGCAGGGGAGTGGTTAGGGGGTGATCAGGCTGGCAGGCAGAAGCGGTTAGGGGCAATCAGGAAGGCAAGCAGGTGAGCAGTTGGGAGCCAGCAGTCCCAGATTGGAGAGGGTGCAGGCTGGGCTGATGGACACCTCCCCACCCCCTGTGCATGAATTTCGTGCACCGGGCCTCTAGTTATAAATAAAAGTTGACTGAATAAAACAGTAATAGTAAAGCCTTTTGAAATCTTAAATATATGTGGAATTAAAATTCATGACAACAAAATAAAAAAATGGGAGGGACCAAAATGGAGAGGCCTGGTGCATGGTGGGGGCCAGCTGGTTTGCCCTGAAGAGTGTCCTGGATCAGGGTGGGGGTTCCCTTGGGGCATGGAGTGGCCTGGGCGAGGGGCCTGTGGTGGTTTTCAGGCCAGTCACGCCCCCCCAGCAACCCAAGCAGAGGCCTTGGGATCTGAGATTGATTTATCTTCTACAATTGAAACTTTGTAGCCTGGAGTGGAGCCAAGCCTTCTGCTCGCTCTGTGGCAGCAACCATTTATCAGGGATGTGGTAGACTTTAATAATTCAAGGATGGCTTCTTAATCTTTAGGATAATTGCTATAAGAATAAATAACTAATGAAGTAGTAGAGAAAAATGAAATAATAAATTTATTAATCTGGAAGGAAAAAAATAACACTTTTTCTTCTTTGAATAGTGAGTCTAAAAATACCAAGATAATAGATCTAAATAAAAATATATATTACTAATCATATTAAATGCAAATATAAAATAATACTGGAATTAAATGACAAATAGTGTCAGAGTGGAAAAAACACACAGAACTCTACATGCTACTCACAAGAAACACACTTTAAAATAAATAAAATAACACAGAAAAGTTGAAATAAAAGGATGTGAAAGATATAACAGGCAAACACTAAATAAAGCTAAAATGCCTATACAATATTAAAGTAGAACTTAAGGGAAGAAGCATTACTAAAGATAAAAAGGGGTATTTCATAACAATAAAAATGTCAATGTGCTTTTAAAAAATAACAGTTGCAAATATGCATGCCCTAATAACATAGCCTCAAAATATATAAAGCAAAAACAGACACAAATTGAAAAGAAAAATAGATCTTCATTTATCTTTCTCTCAATAACTGATAAAAGAGTCATAAAAAAGATATAGAAGATTTGAACAAGTTAATAACTTAACCTCATACATATAGAGAGAGAACACACTGCATCAAACAACTAAAGAATGCCAATTATTTTCAAGTGAGCAGGGAACATTTACCAAAATTGTATATATGCAAAATTAAGTATAAAGCAAGTCTTAATATATTGATATGATTAAAATGATATAAAGTACACAAACGATATTCTTTGTACATATATAGATGATAGTGTAATTAAGCTAGAAATCAGTAACAAAACGATAATTGGAGCTCTAGCCGGTTTGGCTCGGTGGACAGAGCGTCGGCCTGCAGACTGAAAGGTCCCACGTTTGATTCAGGTCAAGGGCACACGCCTGGGTTGTGGGCTCGATCCCCAGTAGGGGACGTGCAGGAGGCAGCCAATCAATGATGCTCTCTCATCATTGATGTTTCTCTCTCTCTCTCCCTCTCCTTTCCTCTCTGAAATCAATAAAAATATATTTTTTAAAAATGGTAATTGGAAAATCCCCACATATTTGGAAATTAAGCTATCCTATATAATAAAAGGCTAATATGCAAATCGACCAAATGGTGGAACAACCTGTCCCTATGATGTGCACTAACTACCAGGGGAAGACACTCAACACAGGAGCTGCCCCTGGTGGCCACTGTGCTCCCACAAGGGGGAGCGCCACTCAGCCAGAAGCCCTGAGCCGGTGGTGGCGGGAGCCCCTCCCGCCTCCATGGTAGTGCTGAGGATGTCCATCTGACAGCTTCCAGACTGCAAGAGGGCACAGGCTGGGCTGAGGGAACCCCCCACCCGAGTGCACAAATATCATGCATTGAGCCACTGGTATACTTACAGTATAAATTGCCAGTGGGGCAAAAATAAAACATTAGAATAAATATCAGAGAGGAATCCAAGATGGCGGCATAGGTAAACACCTAAACTGCTGCCTCGCACAACAATTTCAAAACTACAACTAAAAGACAAAACGTCTATCACCCAGAACCACGGGAAAGTGGCTGAGTGGAAGTTCTACAACTAGAAGGAAAGAAAAAAGAGCATTGAGACGTGCACGAGCGCTGAAAAGCTGAGGTAAGGAGGCGCATGATCCGGGCTGGTGGCAGGCATTGCTTTTTTCAACCTGAAGGGAGACAAGCCCCCGATTACTCTGAAATCCAGTCTCTGGGGAGACACGGGGGACCCAAACTCCTACGGGGAGAAGCTGGACTGTCTGCCATTGAGGGTGGCTTGAGCTGCGCACAGGAATAATTGTTTACTGCACTGGGGCACAGGACTCAGGGACGCAGTCGGGACGCAGAGCCCGCTAACTAGCAGCCATTGCAGTTTGCCACGCCCTAGCCTAGTGACACCCTGAGGCCCCGCGCTGCACAACCTACAAACCCACCCAAGCTCCAAGCAGCGGATTTAGCATAAGAAAGGCCTGCCCTATCGCAGCTTAACCTAGCCAACTTGCAGCCCGGGTCAGACAGCTCCAAAACCTCCAAACCCCAAGCAAAGAGGAGAAAACTGTAGCTCTCACTGTAGCTCCTGCTGGGTGGCCTCAGACAGTAGCTAACCTGAACCCCATTGGAGATTCAGAAGCCAGTGTACCTAGTGGTCAGTGTGAGACACCAGATTTCAACTCCTCACATCCATAAGTGACACATTCAAGAGGCAGATTCAGTGAGCACCAAAGCCCCACTGAAACAAGTCCTGCCCCATACGCGTGTCTTCAGCGCAGCAGTTCTTCCATTATAGACACAGCTAGTGCTCACAGCTAATTGGCCTGGAGGTCAATTCCTCCCAGTGTACCAACAACAATCAAGGCTTAACTACACCAAGACTTTGCACTCAGCCCACAAAGGGGTGTACCAAGAGCGTCCACATCCGATGATTGGGGAGGCTGAGCTACTGCCCCCTATAGGTCACCTACACACAAAGCCACTCCATCAACACAGGGAAGCAGCCAAAATGTGGAGACAAAGAAACATGTCACGAATGAAAGAAACGGAGGAAAGCAAACTACTGGATGACATAGAGTTCAGAACCACATTTATAAGGTTACTCAAGAATCGTCTAAAAATCGCCGAGAAACTTGATGACACTTCTGAGGAGCTTAGTGAGACCTTCAAGGACCTTAAGGAGAATGCCAAAAAAATGGAAAATGATCGGTCAGAAATGAAGCATACACTGTCTGAAATAAAGAATATACAGAAACTCAACTGTAGATCAACGTACCCTAAGAATCAAACCAAAGATCTGAAATATGTGGAAATAAAAAATATCCAACCAGAAAAACAAAAAGAATCCAAAAATATGAAGATAGTGTAAGGAGCCTCTGGGACAACTTTAAGCGAACTAACATCCGAATTTTTGGGGTGCCAGAAGAAGGGAGAGAGCAAAATATTGAAAACCTATTAGAAGAAATAATGACAGAAAACTTTCCCTACCTGGTGAAAGAAATAAATAGACCTACAAGTTCAGGAAGCACACAGAACCCCATACAAGAGGAATCCAAAGAGGACCACACCAAGACACATAATAATTAAAATGCCAAGGGCAAAAGACAAAGAGAGAATATTAAAAGCAGCAAGAGAAAAATAGTTAATTACCTACAAGGGAGTATCCATACGACTGTCAGCTGATTTCTCAACAGAAACTATGCAGGCCAGAAGGGAGTGGCAAGAAATATTCAAAGTGATGAACAGCAAGAACCTACAACCAAGATTACTCTACCCAGCAAAGCTAGCATTCAGAGTTGAAGGTCAGATAAAGAGCTTCACAGATAAGAAAAAGCTAAAGGAGTTCATCACCACCAAACCAGGATTACATGAAATGCTGAAGGATATTCTTTAAGAAGAGGAAGAAGAAAAAGGTAAAGATAAAAATTATGAACAGCAAAAGGACATCAAATACATACCTACCAACAAGTGAATCTAAAAATCAAGTGAATAAAAAATCTGAAGACAGAATGGACTGGTGAATATAATAGAATCAGGGACATAGAAAGGGAGTGGACTGACGATTCTCAGGGGAAGCAGGTGTGAGGGGTGCGGGAAGAGATTGGACAAAAATCTTACTCCTATGGATGAAGACAGTGGCAGGGGGTAAGGCTATGGGGTAGGGTGGGGTGGGGAATCAGGTGGAAGGGAGCTATGGGGGAAAAAAAAAGAGGAACACCTGTAATAATCTGAACAATAAAGATTTATTTAACAAAATACATTTTAAAAAATATTGTTAAGTGAAAGGAGCCAGATTTTAAAAGTGCATATCTTTTGATTCCATTTATATGAAATGTCCCAAATAGGCAAATCTGTAGGCTAGTGGTTGCCAGGGGCTGAAGGAAGGGAGAATGAGGGAGTGATGGCTAAGGGGTTTCTTTCTGAGGTGATGTGCTAAAATTGATTGTGTCATGGCTTTTCATAACTGAATATACTAAGAGCATTGAATTGTACTCTTTAAATGGGCGATTATAGTTTGTGAATAACATCGCAATAATGCTGTTCAAGTCACTGAAAAAAAAAGAATAAATATCAGAAAATAGATTAATTGAATGATTATTAAAATGTGATACATTAAAATATGTGAGATGCAAGTAAATATATTTATAGTGAAATTGATAACTTCAAATAGATATATTAGAAAAAGAAGAATGATTTAAAAAAAACACAATAATTAGAACTTTTAGAATGGCTAAGTAAAGGAGCTGGATTAGTTTGGAGCCCCAAATACCCTCATTTCTAAAGAATTATTACTATTTGACTTCTCTGTCAGGTCACAGAAAAGCTCCATCTATAGAACTTGTTTTTTTGTGTGTGTTTTTTTTTTAACCTAACTCAATGCCTACTTTGTGCAAATAGCCTTATCTTCAAAGCATTTATTAAAAAATAAAAGGCATCCAAATTGGAAAAGAAGAAGTAAAACTGTCATTATTCACAGATGACATGATATTGTACATGGAAAACTCTATAGACTCCACCAACAAGCTACTAGGTTTAATAAATGAATTCAACAATGTAGCAGGTTACAAAATTAACACAGAGAAATCTATGGAATTTTTATACACCAATAATGAACTCACAGAAAGAGATAATTTTTTAAAATCCCATTTACCATTGCAACAAAAAAATAAAGATAACCAAGAATAAACTTAACTAAGGAGGTAAAAGACCTATACTCGTAAAACTACAGGATGCTGAAAAAAGAGATAGAGGAAGATATAAACAAATGAAAGAATATACCGTGTCCATGGACTGGTAGAATCAACATCATAAAAATGTCCATACTACCCAAAGCAATCTATAGATTCCATGCACTCCCTATTGAAATAGCAACGGCATATTTCACAGACCTTGAATAAACTCTCCAAAAATTCATCTGGAATAAAAAAAGACCCCAAATAGCTGCAGCAATCCTTAGAAAGAAGAGCAAAGTTGGAGGGATCACAATACCAGATATCAAACTATATTACAAAGCCACTGTTCTCAAAACTGCCTGGTACTGGCACAAGAGCAGGCATATAGACCAATGGAATAGAATAAGGAACCCAGATATTGACCCAAACCACTATGCTCAATTAATATTTGACAAAGGAGGCAAGAACATAAAATAGAGTCAAGACTGTCTCTTCAATAAATGGTGTTGGGAAAATTGGACAGATACATGCCAAAAAAAAAAAAATGAAACTAGATCACCAACTTACATCATAAACAAAAATAAAACTTGGGGCGGAGGGGGTGGGGGGAGACAAAATGGTGGCAGAATAGACAGACATGTCCCAAACCTTGTCCTGGAGCAGATAGAATGAACAGCTGAAACAAATAACCTCCAACCCGAATTGGCAAAGGAGACTCAGCGGGTGAGACCGTTTGCTGCGGGGAAGGACATAGGATCCCTGGAAAAAGGTAAAACCAAGGATCTGGGTAGGAGAGTCTGCCAGACCTCTGAGCCCAGAGGGTCAGAGGGAACCTGCACAGCACCAAGCAATGTCCCTGGGGACAGGCACAGCGTCTGACTGGGGAAAGAAGGGTCACAGCACTGCTGGACCACAGGGTATTCTAGAACTGGGTCCACAGTCACAAAAGGATGAACCCAGAGGGTGCAGCCTGAAGGGCTGGCCAGACCACGCAGCACCAGCGGAAGAGGAGCGCACAGTGGCCCAGTCTTTTTCCTCTCTGTGGCCTGAGCCTTTCTTCACTGAGCCTAGTTCACAGGACCTTTCAGATACACTTACCTGTGGCTGAGGTGAGGGAGAAGGTGCAGATTCTTGGAGTCTGGGGAGGGTAGGGGGTCCAGGAGAAGTGGCAGAGAGCCTAGTTCTAAGTCATAACTGAGCCCGGGACCTGGGACACCATTTTGTCCTGAAGAGATAGCTCCTCCCTCCAGTTTCCAGGCAACCAGTACAGCCACACCAACATCCCACCTTGAATGGTATTTAAAAAAAAAAATCTAATTAATCCCTGAGAGTCCAAAGGGACTGGCCTAAAGACAGTACAGAAGACTGGGATCTTGAGCCAGCCAAAGGAATGACACTTCACTTTTTCATTTTTATTTTTTATTATTATTTTATCTCTTTTTTTCCTTCTTTTTTGTTTCCCTGTTTTTATTTGTTGCTTTATTTTCTATTTCTTTTTGCATTATTTTTCCATTACTCTATTTTATTTAATTTCTATTTGCTATTTTTTATTTTTATACCATTTTTGAAATCAATTTTTTTTGTAATTTTATTATTATTATTATTATTTTCATCTCATTCGCTTTCTTCTTATCCACTCATCCCCTTTATACTTCCTCTACATTGAATTGAGGATCTCCCCATATTTATCCAATTCTTAACCTTATTTTCTGTATATAAGCTCAGCCTCTACAGATTCTGCCCCCACCCTCTTTGCTGGGTGTTTTGATGTTCGTATTTTTTTGGTTTATCTATTGGTTCTGTGGTGTTTTCATATATATATATATATATATATATATATATATAGTTTATTGTTTATATTGAATATATATATTGTTTTTCTCCATTTTCTTTTCTCTTATCTTTTTCTCTCTTTCAATATTGTTTATTGAATTATTGTTCATTGTTTATATTGAATATATATATTGTTTTTCTCCTTTTTCTTTTCTCTTATCTTTTTTCTCTCTCTTTGATATCATTTGTGCTCTTTTCTCTCCCCTCATTCTCTTTTCTCAGGTGGTTATTTATAGTGGGATCATTCATGTTATGAGTATATGTGTGCTTTGTTCCCTTTGTATTCTCTTGTCAAGGTGAATTTTATCCTGTCTGGCCAGGAGCTAGAGAGCGAGCCACATTAACCAGACACCCAGAGAGGAAATTCCATCTACGAATGGGTCAATAACACTTCATATGCAACTTCAGAGGCAGTGAGGGAGAGAGTGTGAGTGAGGGAGGGAGCAAAAGAGGAGTGAGTGGTCATGTGGGGGGGTGTGTATATGAGTAAGGTATGGTTAGATCCTGCAGTACCTTCAGGGGCAGGCTAACCAGGCTTGCCTAACTAGGCAGCCTCTGCTACCATTGCAAACAGTACCGGGAGGCTGGCTTGTCCGCAGAGGCCTAGCCTTTTTGACAGGGAGAGCTGCTGTAACTAGAAACCAGCCTCACCTCTACTCAGGATGCCCTCAGAGAACACCTTGGACTCTACAGCCAACCCTGCCAGGGACCTGCTACCTCAGCTGTGGTCTCACAGTCAACGAGTCTCCAGCCACCCTGGGCACAGGCTCTTGTGAGTTCAGAAGCAGGATCCCCTCTGACCAGCCCAACACTTTAGCCCAGGGCACTGCAACCACATGAGCAGCAGGCACATGAGCAGTCCACTCCTGTCCAAGGAGCAGCAGACCCACAAGCAACCCGCCACAGGCCTAAGAGCAGCAGCTTCATGTGGCCTGCCCCTGTCCAAAGAGCAACAGCTGTATAAGTGGCCCACTCCCCCATCTGAGGAGCAGCAACGACAGCCTGCCCCAACTGAGGAGCAGCAGCTGTGCACATCCTGCACCTGTCCGAGGAGCAGCAGCTGCTCCAGTCCAAGAAGCAGCAGCTGCATGAGCAGCCTGACCCCATTCGAGGAGCAGCAGCTGTGTGAGCAGCCTGCTCCCAAACAAGGAACAGCAGCGCCGCAAGCAGCCCACCCCCATTTGAGGAGCAGCAGCCACCTGAGCAGCAGAGCTGCTGCCCTGGACCAAGGAGCAGCAGCCACACGCAACCTGCACCTGTCCAATGAGCAGCAGCTGGGTGAGCAGCCCACCCCCATCCGAGGAGCAGCAGCTGCACATGCAGCTCACTCCACCTGAGGAGCAGCAGCTGTGTAAGCAGCCCTCCCCCATATGAGCAACAGCAGTGCCACAAGCAGACTGCCCCATCCGAGGAGCAGCAGCTGTGCACATCCTGCACCCTGCACCTGTCTGAGGAACAGCAGCTGCAGAGCAACCTGCTCCAGTCTGAGGAGCAGCAGCTGCACGAGCATCCTGCCCCCAAACAAGGAACAGCAGCGCAGCAAGCAGCCCGCCCCCATTCAAGGAGCAGCAGCCGTCTGAACAGCAGAGCTACTGCCCTGGACCAAGGAGCAGCAGCCACACGCCACCTGCACCTGTCTAGTGAGCAGCAGCTGGGTGAGCAGCACACCCCCATCCGAGGAGCAGCAGCTGCACATGCAGCTCACTCCTGCCTGAGGAGCAGCTGCTGTGTAAGCAGCCCACCCCCATATGAGTAACAGCAGTGCCGTGAGCAGACTGCCCCCATTCCAGGAGCAGCTGCCTCCTGAGCAGCATGCCATGAACCAAGGAGCAGCAGCCACATGAGCAGAACATCCACATCCGAGGAGCAGCAGTCCTATGCAGCCTGCACTGGTCTGAGGAGCAGCAGCCACACACAGCATGCACCTATATGATGAGCAGCAGCTGAGTGAGTGGCCCACCTCTGTCCAAGAAGCAACAGCCACACAGGCAGCTCACTCCTGCCTGAGGAACAGCAGCCACGTATGCAGCCTGTCCCCTGTCCAAGGAGCAGCAGCTGGGTGAGGAGCCTGCACCCATACAAGGAGCACCAGCCCGGCAAGCAACCTGCCCCTGTCCCAGAAGCAGCAGCCTCATGACCAGCCCTCCCCATCTGAGGAACAGCAGCAGCATGCAGCCAGCCCCAATCCAAGGAGCAGCAGCCATGTGAGCATTCCACCCTGTCTGAGCAGCAGCAGCCACATGAGCAGTCTGCCCCGTCCAAGGAACAGCAGCTGTGCGAGCAGCATCTCCCAGAGGAGCCACTGCCTACTGAGGAGCAGCCACTTCAGCAACCGCCTGAGGAGCAACCACAGCCCGAGGAGCCACTGCCTCCCAAGGAGCAGCCCCTGCACAACTCGACTTCTAGATCAGTCAGTGAGACCAAAAATGGGTAGACAAAGAAACTCCCAAAGGAAAGAAAAGGAGGAATCACCAGAAAAGCAGCTAAGTGAAACAGAGGCAAGGAATATGTCAGGAAAAAAATTCAGACTAAGGGTCATACAGTTCATAAACCAGAAGGAGGGAAAAAATCAACAACTTATGTAAGAATCAAGAAGAAATGGAAGAAAAAAAACAATAACTTATGTAAGAATCAAGAAGAAATGAAGAGTGATATAGCTGCAATAAAAAACACCCTGGAAAGTTTCGACAATAGACTAAGAGAAGCGGAGGACCGAATTAGCGAATTAGAAGACAGGGAAGCAAAACACACCCAAACTGAACTTCAATTGGAGAAAAAAAATTAAAATACAGGAGGAGAGCCTAAGGGAGCTATGGGACAACATGAAGTGAAGCAACATGTGAATAATAGGGGTTCCAGAACAACAGGAAGAAGAACAAGGGCAAGAAAACCTATTTGAAAAAATAATGTCAGAAAACTTCCCTGATATGTGGAAGAAAAAAGTCACACAGGCACAGAGTATCCAAAACAAGATGAACCTGAAAACACCCACACCAAGAAACATCATAATTACGATGGCAAACATTCAGTACAAAGAGAGAACCTGAAAGGCTGCAAGAGAGAGACAGAAAGTTATATACAAGGGAGCTCCCATTAGATTCAAAAAATTTCTCAACAGAAACACACTGGGCCAGAAAAGAATGGAAGGAAATTTACAAAGTGTTGCAAAGCAAGGGACTGAATCCAAGAATACTCTATCCAGCAAGACTATCAATCAAAATTGAAGGGGAAATAAGCAACTTCACTGACAGAAAAGGATTAAGGGAATTTATGACTACCAAGCCAGCAATGCAAAAGAAGAAATAAGAAGGTAAGAAAGAACACAGGCACAAAAAGTAAAAATAGCTATAAACAATTACCTTCCAATAATAACTTTAAATGTAAATGGACTAAATGGTTCAATCAAAACACATCGAGTGGCTGAATGGAAAAAAAAACAAAACCCATATATATGCTGTCCACAAGAGACCCACTCAGAACAAGGGACTCACACAGACTGAAAGTGAAGAGATGGAAAAATATCCATCATGCAAATGGAAATGAAAAAGCTGGGGTAGCAATACTTATATCTGACAAAATGGACCTCAAAGTGAAGGCCATAACAAGAGATATAGAAGGACATTTCATAATACTAAAGGGATCAGTAAAACAAGAGGATATAACCCTGATAAACATATATCCACCCAATGCAGGGGCACCCAAATACATTAAAAAAAAAAAAAAAAACTCCCAGAAGATATCAAGGGAGAGATCAACAACAATACAATAATAGTAGGGGACTTTAATACACCACTGACATCACTGGATAAATCCTCTAGACAAAAAAAAAAAAAAAATCATCAAAGAAATAGCAATCCTAAATGACTCACTAGATCAGATGGACTTAATTGACATCTTCAGAACATTTCACCCCAAAGTCATGGAATATATGTTCTTCTCAAGTGCACATGGGACATTTTCAAAAATAGACCACATATTGGGTCACAAGTAAAGTCTCCCCAAAATCAAGAAGACTGAAATCATATCAAGCATTTTCTAGGACCACAATGGCATAATATTAGAAATAAACAACAATAAAAACAATCCAAAAAACTCAAACACTTGGAAGCTGAATAGCATGCAATTA
Organism: Corynorhinus townsendii; assembly: GCA_026230045.1. NCBI lineage: Eukaryota > Metazoa > Chordata > Mammalia > Chiroptera > Vespertilionidae > Corynorhinus > Corynorhinus townsendii. The sequence continues at coordinate 94,200,679 of JAPDVU010000003.1, forward strand.
AACAGTGATTGCGTTACCAAGGAGATCAAAGAAGAAATTAAAAACATCCTGGAAACTAATGACAATAAAAACACAACAATCTAAAACCTATGACACAATGAAAGCAGTCCTGAGAGAGAAGTTTAGAGCGCTGCAGGCATACCTCAGAAGAAGAAAAAAAAACAAGAAAAAATGGTAATAAATCATCCAATGCTACAACTCAAAGAATTAGAAACAAAGCAACATGAAAAGCCCAGAGTGAAGACTGAAACCAAGATGGTGGCATAGGTAAACACCTAAACTGCTGCCTCGCAAAACAATTTCAAAACTATGAATGGACACCACCCAGAACCACAGGAAAGCTGGCTGAGTGGAAATTCTACAACCAGAAGGAAAGAGAAAAGCTCACGGAGATTTGGAGGAACAGCAAAGGGTTGAGGTACGGCAAAGGGTCTTTGTGCACACAGCGAGGAAGGGAGACTGAGAGACTGCCTTTCTCTGGAGGGAGGGGGAAGGAAGCCCCCGACTGAACTGAACCCCAGTTCTGACTGTACTGAACCCCAGATCTGGGGGAAACCACGTGGAACCAGGCTCATACAGGGGGAGTCTGGACTGTCAGGTAGAGAGAAAGGCACTCGGACACTCAGAGAGCTGGGGGAGCCCCGGCGGGTAGGGGTCTGGAGGCATGCGTGCCAGTGTGCACAAAGACTGAGGAGGTTGCCACAGGCTTTCCCTAGCGGAAGGGAGTCGGAAGCTCTGACTGCACTGAACCCCAGTTCCAGGCGAGCCCCTGGGGACCCATGCTCTTGCGGGGGGAATCTGGACTCTTGGGATGAGGCTCAGGAGCCAGGAAAGGCAGAGATCTGGAGGCACGCACACGCTCAAGGGCAAGGCTGACGGGAAGCCAAGACTGTCTGCTCTGCCCTGAAACTCCACCCCATCCAAGCTGAGCACAGAGGCTTTTGCAATTTGGCAAGTCTAATCTTGTAAGGCTGTCTCCAGCACTGAACTTCTCCCAGCGTAGACTCAGCTGATTCTCACAGCCAATTGGCCTGGAGGTCAATTCCTCCCAGTGATACCAACAACAATCAAGACTTAACTACAACAAGGCTGTACACACAGTTCAAAAAGGGGTGCACCAAGAGTGTCCACATCAGGTAACTGGGAGGCCGACCCACTGGGCCATATAGGAAACCTAGCACACAAAGCTACCCTACCTACTCAGGGAAGCAATGAAAATGAGGTGACAAAGAAACAGATCAGAAATGAAAGAAATGGAGGAAAACAAATGACTGGATATAGAATTCAAAACCACAGTTATAAGGCTTTTCAAGAATATCCTAGAAAAGGCCGATAAATATAACGAGACACTCGAAGATATGAAAAAGGACCAACTAGAAACTAAATATACACTGACTGAAATAAAAAATATTATACGGACTAGAGGAATATAAGAATCAAGTCAAAGAATTGAAATACAAAGAAGCAAAAAACACTCAACCGAAAAAGCAAAAAGAAAAAAAAATCCAAAAAGTTGAAGATAGTGTAAGAAACCTCTGGGACAACTTCAAGCGTACCAACATCAGAATTATTGGGGTGCCAGAAGAAGAGAGAGAGCAAGATACTGAAAACCTATTTGAAGAAATAATGACTGAAAACTTCCCCCACCTGGTGAAAGTAATAGGCTTACAAGTCCAGGAAGCACACAGAACCCCTAACAAAAGGAATCCAAAGAGGACCACACCAAGACACATCATAATTGAAATGCCAAGAGCAAAAGACAAAGAGAGAATATTAAAAGCAGCAAGAGAAAAACAGTTAATTACCTACAAGGGAGCACCCATATGACTGTCAGCTGATTTCTCAACAGAAACTATGCAGGTCAGACGGGAGTGGCAAGAAATCTACAAAGTGATGAATGGCAAGAACCTACAACCAAGATTACTCTAGCCAGCAAAGCTATCATTCAGAATGGAAGGTCAGATAAAGAGCTTCACAGAGAAGAAAAAGCTAAAGGAGTTCATCACCACCAAACCAGTATTATATGAAATAATGAAAGGTATTCTTTAAGAAGAGAAAGAAGGAAAAAGTAAAGATAAAATTTTGAACAACAAATACATATCTATCAACAAGTGAACGTAAAAATCAAGTGAATTAAAAACCTGAGGAACAGAATAACCTAGTGAATAGAATCAGGGGCATAGAAAGGGAGTGGACTGATAATTCTGAGGGGGAAAGGGGTGTGGGGGGGTGCAGGAAGAGACTAGACAAAAATCGTACACCTATGGATGAGGACAGTGGCGGGGAGGTAAGGACATAAGGTGGGGTGGGAACTGGGTGGAGGGGACCTATGGGGGGAAAAAGGAGAAACAATTGTAATAATCTGAGTAAAGATTTATTAAAAAAGAAAGAAAGAAAAGTCCAGAGTGAGTAGAAGGAAGGAGATAATAAAGATAAGAGCAGAAATAAATGACACAGAGACCAAAAAAAAAAAAAAAATACAAAAGATCAATGAAATCAAGAGCTGGTTCTTTGAAAGAATAAACAAGATTGATGAACCTCTAGCCAGGCTCACCAAGAAGCAAAGAGAGAGGACCCAAATAAACAAAATCAGAAATGAAAGAGGGGAAATAAGAACAGATCCTATAGAAATACAAAAATTGTTTAAAAATACTATGAACAACTCTATTCTAACAAACTAGACAACTTAGAGGAAATGAACATATTCCTACAAAAATACACCTTCTGAAACTCAGTCAGGAAGATTTTAAACATCTCAATAGGCCAATAACTATGGAGGAAATTGAAGCAATCATCAAAAAGCTTCCAGCAAACAAAGCCTGGGCCAGACGGCTTCACAGGGGAGTTTTACCAAACATTCAAGGAAGAACTAAAACCTATCCTCCTCAGACTATTCCAGAAAATTCAAGAGGAAGGAACACTTCCAAGCTCCTTCTATGAAGCCAGTATCACCCTAATACCCAAACCAGATAAAGACAACACATTGAAAGAGAATTACAGGCCAATATACCTCATGAACATAGATGCCAAAATCCTCAACAAAATTCTCGCAAATCGGATCCAGCAGTACATCAGAAAGATCATACACCATGACCAAGTAGGATTTATCCCAGGATGCAAGGATGGTACAATATCCGCAAATCAATAAACATCACATAAACAAATTGAGAGATAAAAATCACATGGTCATATCAATTGATGCAGAAAAAGCATTTGACAAAATCCAACACCCTTTCTTAATAAAAACTCTCAGCAAGGTGGGAATAGAAGGATCATATCTCAACATAATAAAAGCTATATATAACAAACCCACAGCCAACATCATACTCAATGGGCAAATGCTAAAACCATTTCCCCTAAGAATAGGAACAAGACAGGAATGCCCACTCTCATCACTCCTGTTCAACAAAGTACTGGAAGTACTAGCCATTGTAATCAGACAGGAAGAAGAAATAAAAGGCATCCAAACTTGAAAAGAAGAAGTAAAACTGTCCTTATTCACAGATGACATGATGCTGTACATAGAAAACCCTAAAGACTCTATCAAAAAATTATTAGACTTAATAAATGAATTCAGCAATATAGCAGGATACAAAATTAATGCCAAGAAATCTATGGCATTTCTTTACACCAATAATGAACTTACAGAAAGAAAGACTAAAAAAGTAATCCCATTTACCATCACACCCAAAAAATCAAGATATCTAGGAATAAACTTAACTAAGGAGATAAAAGATCTATACGCAGAAAACTACAGGACACTGAAAAAAGAGATAGAGAAAGACACAAACAGATGGAAGAACATACCGTGTTCATGGATTGGTAGAATCAACAATCAACATTGGTAGAATAAAATGTCCATACTACCAAAAGCAATCTATGGATTCAATGCACTCCCCATTAAAATACCAACAGCATATTTCACAGACCTAGAATAAACTCTCCAAAAATTCATCTGGAATAAAATAAGACCCCAAATAGCTGCAGCAATCCTGAAAAGAAGAACAAAGTAGGTGGGATCTCAATACCAGATTTCAAGCTGTATTACAAAGCCACTGTTCTGGAAAATGCCTGGTTCTGGCATAAGAACAGACATATAAATCAATGGAATATAATAGAGAACCCAGAAATCAACCCAAGCCACTATACTCAATTACAGTCTCTTCAATAAATGGTGTTGGGAAAATTGGACAGATACATGTAAAAAAATGAAATTAGACCACCAACTTACACCATACACAAAAATAAACTCAAAATGGATAAAGGACTTAAACATAAGATGGGAAACCATAAATATCTTAGAAGTAGCCAGAGACAGTGAAATTTCAGATATATGCCGAAGGAACTTCTTCACTGATACTGCTCCTAGGGCAATGGAAACTAAAGAGAAAATAAACAAATGGGACTACATCAAAATAAAAAGCTTTTGCACAGCAAAAGAAACCATCAACAAAATAACAAGAAAGCCCACTGCATGGGAGAACATATTTGCCAATGTTATCACCGATAAGGGTTTAATCTCCAACATTTACAGGGAACTCATACAACTTAACAAAAGGAAGATAAACAACCCAATCAAAAAATGGGCAACGGGCCTAAATACATACTTTTCAAAAGAAGACAGAAGGAAGGCCAAGAGGCATATGAAAATATGCTCAAAGTCACTAATCATCCAAGAGATGCAAATCAAAATGACAATGAGGTACCATCTCACACCTGTCAGAATGGCTATTATCAACAAATCAACAATTGACAAGTGCTGGTGAGGATGTGGAGAAAAAGGAACCCTTGTGCACTGCTGGTGGGAATGTAGACTGGTGCAGCCACTGTGGAGAACAGTATGAGTTTCCTCAAATAATTAAAAATGGAACTTACATTTGACCCAGTAATCCCATTTCTAAGAATATATCCCAAGAAACTAGAAATACCAATCAGAAAGGATATATGCTCCCCTATGTTCATAGCACCACAATTCACCATAGCTAAGATTTGGAAACACCCTAAGTGCCCATCAGCACATGAGTGGATTAAAAAACAGTGGTACATCTACACAATGGATACTATGCTGCTGTAAAAAAAGGAAGAACTCTTACCATTTGCAACAGTGTGGATGAGCCTGGAAAGCATTATGCTAAGCGAAATAACCCAGTCAGAGAAAGATAAGTATCACATGATCTCACTCATTTTAGAACATAACAAACAACATAAAGTAATTAACAAAAATAGATCCAGAGACATAGAAACATCAAACAGACCGTCAAACCTCAGAGGGAAAACAGGAGAGACTGGGGGTGTTAAAAGGTCAACCAAGAGACTTATATACATGTATATAAGCATAACCAATGGACAAAGACAATAGGGGGGTGAAGGCCTATGCTGAGGGGCTGGTGCAGGCCGGGAGAGGTCAAAGGTGGAAAAAGAAGACATATGTAATACTTTCAACAATAAAGAATTAATTTTAACAAATAGTAGTAATTGCCTTGGCTGGTGTGATCAATAGTTAGAGCATCAGCCTGTGCACCAAAGGTACCTGAGGTGCAGGTTTGATCCCTAGACATGTGTGGGAGACAACTAATCAATGTTTCTCTATGACATCAATGTCTTTCTCTCTCCCTCCCCGTCTCTCTCTCTCTCTCTGCCCCCTCCCTTCCTTCAACTCTCTCGAAAAATCAATGGTAAAAATATCCTCAGGTCAGTCGGACATCCTTAGTGCTGCTGTAGAGGTGGGAGAGACTCCTGCCACCACCAGTGTGCTTGACAGCCATGAGCCTGGCTTCTGGCTGAGCGGTGCACTGACCACCAGGGGGCAGCTCCTGTGTTGAGCATCTGCCCCCTGGTGGTCAGTATGTGTCATAGTGACCGGTCATTCTGCTGTTCGGTTGATTTGCATATTAGCCTTTTATTATATAGGATAATTGTGTTATTTAATACTATATGGCTTAAAATTATATTATTTTAGTGTCCATTGTCAATAAAACTTTATGAGACAAGAAAAGAAACAAAAAGAAATAATGGCCTATACACAGGGGTAAATATAAGTCAATAGAAACTATTATTCTGAGTTGTTCTCTTTTTGGGTCGAAACTGTCCCTAAAGGATTACAGGTGTTGGACTTACCAAACCAAGATTTTTAAATCAGCTATTATAAATATGGTCAAAGAAGTAAAAGAAACTATACCTAAAGAATTAAAGGAAAGTATGAGAACTAGGCTCACCAAATAGAGACTATCAATAAAAAGAAAAATATTTATATAAATATAAAAGGATGAACTAGAAATCCTTGAGTTGAAAATGAAGAATAGAGGGGCTCAACAAAAGATCTGAACTGGCAGAAGGACCAATGAATTTAAAGTCAGGTCACTTGATATTATCCAGTCTAGGCAACAGATAGATAAAAGAATGAAGAAAAATGAATAAAGCCTCAGAGATGTGTGGTAAATCATTGTTACTAACATATATATAATATGAATCCTCCAAGGAAGAAAGGAAAGAAAGAACATTTGAAGAAATAGCAACCAAAATGTCTAAATTCCAGGGAAAACGGCATCAAATCTGAATATCCAAGAAGCTCAGAAAACTCTAAGTAGCATAAACTCAAAGAGATCCACATCGAGACACATAATAGTCAAACTGTCAAAGACAAAGAGAAACTATTGAGAGCAGCAAGAGAAGTGATTCATCCCTTCTACCATTGAAGCATGATTTCCCAGAAGTCTGTTCCTAGTCACAATCCAGATAGAGTGGTGATGTAACAATCATTTGCCTGTCATCAGTGCTACCCTAAAGGTGAAGTTGGGATGGATAATGGAGAAATCTTTCAAACTTTCTAGTTCTCTCTCCACTCCTTAAAATCTCTTACTGGGGACTCCATCTTGGTCCTCTCCACCCCATGAGTCAAGACTGGGAGGGGACAGAGGGATTCTTGCAAGCATTGCTAGGGGAGTCTGTGAAAACGACATCACTAAGGATCTGACACAACAATGACTGCCTGCCCTCTGAGGGCTACAGGACTTGCCCAGTTGGCAAACAGCTAAGTAGTAAGTAACTGTTGGTTCTAAGAATAGAATAACATGTAACATTTTCCTTAAAATAAGTTCCTATTCTTGAAGTGTAATATTGGAGATTAATGCTTCTTTGATTCTTGATTTTAGATCTATATAGATACAAATTTACCATTTTATATTATACTTTATATATAAATATACAACTACAGATTTTATATTGTACTTATTTTTATCTCTTTCTCAAAGATAATTTCAGCGGTAATGAGGAAAACTTAGAGATGAATTTTTTTCTGACATTCTAACCCAGGAGACTGCCATTTGTTCAGCTGACATTTACTAAACACTTACTATGTGCCAGATATTGTGCTAGATGCTGGGCATAGAGTGTACCTATGGGGCAGGAGGAGTATATGCTCAGTCTGAACTTGTGGGAGAGTGGGAGAGGCTATCTAAAAAATGTTGCTCCTTATCTGAGTCTTAGCTAGGTGATGTGAATTGGGGTTAGGCAAATCTATCCATTGAGAACAGCATGAAATTGAAGTGAGAAAAACTTTCATGCTTAAGGAATTCCAGGGGTGGTGGCTGAAATATAAGGCTAACCTGGTTTGTAGGGGCAGATCATTGTTCTGGCCACCTTAAGATTTAAAATGACACAAAATGGCAATTATAATATTTCTTATTTTCTATTGGTTGAGCACTTACTATGTGCCAGGCATTGTCCTAGGCACTCAACCTATCCAATTTTTTTTACAAGAGCCCTAGAGGTAGGTACTGCTTTATATGGATAAAGTATATTCTGATGGGAACCCACTTCACGTCACCTAGCTAAGTCCACAGACAGACAGAAAGAGCAGTCAGGGAGGTAGGAGGAGAACAAGATAGCCTGGTGTTATACAAGTCAAAGGGGAAGGAATTTCAAAAAGGATTCATGTCAGATATTGTGAAATGCTGCCAAGAGGTCAATGAGGATGAAAACTAAACAACTAGCAGGTCACTGCTGATCTTAACAAGTACAATTTCAGTGGAATGAGGAGGCAAAAGACAGATAGCTATAGGATGTGGGTGCAAATGCAATTCAAAACAGTGACAGTGATTGTCAATTGCTCTTTGATAACACTGTTCAAGGAGGAAAGGGCAAATAGGTAAAGAAAGTTAGAGACTGTTCCTGGTTGGTTGGTTGTTTTTAAGAAAAGAGACACGTGCTGAGAGGCCAGGATGATGAGAGAGAGAGAGAGAGAGAGAGAGAGAGAGAGAGAGAGAGAGAGAGAGAGAGAGAGAGATCTGGCCTGGCCAAGGAGCCTAGAAGAGGGCATTAAAAATGGATGTGGATGTAGGGGACTGGAAACAGCTGTGGGCCTCTGTTTCTCCACAAATAGAAATCCAGATCCTCTAAGAACAAGGAGAGTACCTGAGACTTTGACTTATAATACATTTATTTCTATAATACATTTATTTAACAAGTGCCATAAGCAGATTTCTCCTGCTGTTGCCCATGTAGGGTGTTAGTTTCAGGGGGAAAGTCATTTAGAGTGATCGATTCCCTAGTGCTGACTTACAAATCATAGTTTTTCTGTTCTCAAGTGACAGCTGTCCCCAAATGACTTCCCCACTGAGTTCTGTGGTCTCTCCTCCTCAGAATGCAGCCATTCTGTTCTTTGTAGAGAGTGGCCCTAAATGGAAAGCCCAGTAAGAGCAGTGGCTGGTGCTAGACCTACAGAGGGCGTGAGGCCATACAGAGAGCCCGAACATAACAGCCTGGGATACAGTGGGCAGTGTGAAATGTAGAACAGGGCAATAGCTGGTGTCTATGACAAAAAGGAAAAAGGAGTTTATGAAACTTGAAGTTTCAGTGAGTTCTCTAGGTTGTGCAAACATTGCTCACGGAGTACGAAAGCTTTTGTAATTTGAAGGCGGTTACTTTCAGTGTTGGGACATGTCCAGGAAATACTTCAGAAGAAAATCAGAAACATGCACAAATGTTTCCTTTCCAAACTGGAGATAGACAGTCTCACACATGTACAGGGACTTTTCTAAATCTTTTGTTTTTTGAAAATATATAGTTATTTTTTTGTAATAACTTTCAATGTTTTAAAATTGGCTTTTTAATGTGGTTCTCCATATATTTTCCTTCAGCAGTAGGGTTGTATGAGAGAGCGTTTCATTCAAAAGTAGTGACCAAGTTGCTAAATATTGTTGTTATCAACAGGTCCAAGTGCAAGTGCGTGTGTGTGTGTGTGTGTGTGTAGCCACAGGTAGCATTGAGGAGGTGGTGATGAACTTTGGAGGGCCCAGGTAGCTTTCAGAGGGAAAAGAAAAGCAGGAACTCAAGCCCATAATGAGAAGAAAAGGTCATCCCTACAGAGGACATAGCACGTGCTCTGGTGTGAAGACAGGAAACTGAGGGTTACATCCAAAGAGCTGAATGTAGCTCATTATTACTGAATCTTAGATCTGGAGCTGGGTAGGAAAAGAGACAATCAGCAATCAGGTTGCAGAGGGTCTACTAAGGCATTTGGATCTGATATTTGGGCTATGGGGTTTTAGAAGGTTTGTGAGCAGCTAGCTGTAATGTGATGGGACAACGTTTACAAGCACGTCTGGGCTACAGCGTTGGAGAGGATGGGAGGGTAAAATCAGTACCAGCGAGACCAGTCAGGCTGCTACCAGAATCCTGGCCTGAACTGACTGTGGTTAAGGGGATGGAGCAGGGGGTGTGGTTTCAAGAATTGTTAGGGATCTTAATTGGCAGGGCTGGATGATTAATTAAAAGTCTGATATGGGAGAGGAAGGTGTCAAGGATGAGCTCCAGGTTCTGGCATGTGTGATTGGGTGGATGGTAGTGCCACCAGCTGCCCATAGTGTAGTTATCCTCTCTCCACCACACACCACACACCACACACACACATACATACACACACACATCACACACACACACACACACACACACCACACACACACGCATCACACACATACACACACACACCCCACACACACACATACACACACACACACACACCACACACACACCACACACACACACACACACCAGCTATGTGTTCTTCCTTCTCTCCTACTCCCTGCTCCTAAGACAGGAAATAGAAAAAGGAGAAATCCCGGTAATCTCCTGAAGGGATGCCTGTTGCTCCACAGTGTGGTGCTTGGTGAGGCCTGCAGAGTGGGGCCAGACCCAGGCAGCTGCTTCCAGAAAGCTCAAAATGGAAATCAATGTGCTTACCATGTGTATGCACATACTTTGTCTCCTCCCCTGCACTCTAACCACTTTCCTATGTTCAGTCCTTTTTCTCATCCCTTGACCCACCTTTGTAGATATCAGAATTTTGGGGGTAGTCCTGATATCTGATCTGTCAGATATATGGCAATGTTTGGAGATCTTTCATCTCTTCCTTCTCTTCTTCCCTTCCCTTCTCTTCCTTTGCGTTCCCTTCCCTTCCCTTTTCCTTTGCTAGTTGAAAACCACTGTCCTGTTGACTAAGATCCTGTGATTTTTAGCAGCCTGGAGCTTGAATATATTGACAACCTCTTCAGCCCAAATTCATGACAACTAAGCATGTTTTTATACCAAAGGGGACACAGAAAGATGGTTGAATTTTCCCAAAGCAAATGGTACAGACCCAACGGCTTGTCCTCTGGAATGTGATACTCATGAACATGTTCTTTCTGGTGCCCTGCAGGGTTTGACCAGCTGACCTGGACTTGGCCAACGGCCTGTGATCCATCATGGCCAACCCACCATTCTGGCTGAGTAGGAAGATGTTTCTCTTCAAGGTGTGTAGATGGATGGGGTTTGCTTGTTTCCGGTCACCGGTGGTGTCCTTGCCCAATGTTCGTCAGAAGAAACTAATTCATAAGCTGCAGAAGGAAAAGGCTTTTCGGGAAGAGATAAAAATTTTCCGTGAGAAAATAGAAGACTTCAGGGAAGAGATGTGGAATTTCCAAGGCAAGATCCGTGCTTTCCAGGGCCAGATCTTGGGCTTTTGGGAAGAAGAGAGACCTTTCTGGGAAGAGGAGAAAACCTTCTGGGAAGAGGAAAAAGCCTTCTGGGAAATGGAAAAATCCTTCCGGGAAGAAGAAAAAGCCTTTTGGAAAAAGTACCGTATCTTCTGGAAGGAAGATAAGGCCTTCTGGAAAGAAGACAATGCCTTATGGGAAAGAGATCAGAACCTTCTTCAGGAGGACAGGGCTTTGTGGGAGGAGGAAAAGGCTCTGTGGGTAGAGGAGCGAGCTCTTCTTGAAGAAGAGAAGGCCTTGTGGGAGGATAAAAAGTCCCTCTGGGAGGAAGAGAATGCCCTCTGGGAGGAGGAGAAAGCATTCTGGGGAGATGGTGGGGGCCATGTTGCTGAGGAGCAGATAGTGGAAAATGGGCACCGCAACGTCAATGCAGGGCCACGCTTGCCAGCCTTCTCCCGGAACAGAGCATGAGCACAGGAGATGAAGACCCTTGGGGTCCAAGCTTTGCTAGATTGAGATTCAAGTCTGGGTAACCCCATGTGCTGGAGAAAATATGCACTTATTTGTCTCCCTGCTTCAAAAGATCTAATAAAGTCCAACTTCTTAGAGAGATTTGGAAAACCAACTTCTTCAAGGAAGGCAAGTACATTTTTTCCAGGTTTTATAATTCTTGACGGTCACATTCACATCCTCCAGGCTGTATTGCTGTCCCAGGAAATTTACCATGAGCCTGGCATGTGTGGGTGTTTGTGATAGAGACTATAGCTCTCCTTAAAAGTCAGAATGGGAGGCAAGGAAAAAGAGAGGCTCAGACAATGTCAGCTAGAGTCACGTAGGGACAGAGACATCTCTGCGTCTGTCACTCTGTGGGACATTCATTTCTCTTCCACTCAGGGCAATCTTGGAGGCCAGAAGGGGGCTGACAGCTTTCTAGAAGAGGCCACCATACTGTTAATAATAGATTGATGCCTCATCCTCACTTGTAAGGCCATTTGGGACACAAGCAAAACCCCCTAATGGTCCACCTACTCATAGTTCCAGGCTTCCCCCTGACTTTCTCAACTGCCCTTTCTCTGTAACATGAGAAAGGGGCATGGCATAAAGTTGAGGCTCTAGAGCAATGCCCACATAGGCACTTCCCTTCTCTGATGATTGAGTCAAGTGGACCATGTAGGATGACCTGAGATGTATAAGGGAGTCCTCCCTGTCCCATATACTGCCATTCACACAGGTCTCACTGTACCCGAATTTCTGCATTATCAATTCCTTCCTTGCATTTTCCTCCTTCCATTCATTTAAAATTTAAATGTCCCAGGAAGGTAATACATTAAATGAATGTACATTAATGTGGTCAGTAATTTACATACCCAACTTTTGTTTATTAGATGGTCTACATGGGCACTGGTGAAAATATATGGCATAAATGGAAATGACCAGAAGGTGGGTATTAAGAAATGTCAAGGCAAATATCTTTTGCTTTCCCTTTTCTTAGGCCTGCCCTCATTGTTGTTAACACATCAACTTACCTTGCCTTTGTGTATCCCTTACTACTCAACAAGTTATTTCACATTTGCCAACTCACATAACCTTCACCACAACTCTGGATTTACAGGGAAGGGACATAAACCCATTGTAAGATGAGAAAACAGAGACTTAGTGAAGCAAAGTGATTGCATATGCAAATGGAAGGGCCAGTAGCAAATGGAAGGTCCAGGACTAGAACTTGCAAGTCTGCCTCTTGGTCCCATTTCTTTTCTAATATCGCCCTGGGTACGGAACTTGGCTTTGGAGTAGCTCAGCCAATAATGGCATCAGGGCTGGATGAACCTTTAAGCATTTGGGGATTTCACTGTGGTGTGGGGAAAGCTGGAGAAAGGAGAAAGAATGGGGTCCCCCTAGGTGTGCTGAGCAAACATTCCTAATCACAGGAGAGTGGGGCCACTCCAGGAGCAGGCAGGCCGCCGTGCCTGTGCACACTCTGGGAAAGTGTGGATTCCTTGCAAGGCCTCTGAGTCTCAGGAACCAGGGCCAGAGGAGTATGAGCAGTTTGTTTGTCACATACTCAGCTTTGCCTCCTCAGCTTCCAATGGGCTCTGATCAAAAACATTAGCAAGCTGTGGGAACAAGAAGCTGGTGCAGAGAGTTCAGTTTCAGGGGGAGATGGTGGGGCCCTCACTCACGAAGACTCGTCTAATGAATGCTGCACAGGGTGGCAGGAACCCCAGTGCAGCAGGAGCTAAGATTCAGCATCCTCAGCAATTCCACCCCAAACAAAAGCAAATAGAAGATTTGTTGATATTAAGACCAAAGAAGTAAACCAGGTGGATGCAGGAAGTGGGTGCATGCAGAGAATTGAAAGACTCTCTTTAGCATCCTATAGAAACAATTGGGAGAGACAGCTGTCATCTGGAGGGGGACTGGAGGAGCTGCCAGGAGAGGACAGGCGGGTCCTCTGCATCCCATCCTTTATCCAGCAAACAGCTGTGAACTTTCATTGTCCCAGGCTCTGTCCCCTTAGGTCTATGTGGGGAGATGGGCAGGCAAACAGGCATGTGCCTCCCAAGGCAGGGTGGGTTGTGAGAGACAGGTCCATAGAGTGCTCCTTTGGGTGTCGTTTAACCAGCTCACTGCCCTTGTGCCTTTCCAGCACTGTGCTATGTCTGGGAATAGATGGGATCTGGAAAGGTTTTCTGGAGGAGGTGATGACTGGGGGAAGCCTAACAGTCCAACGGGAATTCACTAAGGGAAGTCAGCTGGGAGGCAGGAGTGCATTCCAGACAGAAGGTACAGCATAGGCACATGAAAGAGGGCAGCAATTTGAGGATCTACAAACATGTCAGTGAACATGGAGGAAATGTAGAACAATGAATTGGACAAGAAGGCAGGTAACTAATGGCATAAGGCCTTGTAAACAACAGGGAGCTACTGAAGAATTTTAAGGAAGGGATGACATATTAAGATTTAAATTTTAAAAATAACATATGGTTACTCAAAGTGTGGTCCATGGACCACCAACATTGGCCTCACTTGGCAGCTTGTTGGAAATACAGAATCTCAGACCCTGATCGCCTTAATCACAGGCTCTGCATTTTAACAAAGTCCCTGGGTGATTTGTATGGGCTTTAGAGTTGGAGGCACTCTTCTGTAGAGGAGCAGGTGGAGGAGGCTGGAGTGGAGAAAGGCAAGATCATCCACAGGTGGTTGAAGCAGTCAGGTAAGAGGTGCTGGTGCCCTGCCCTGGTGGCAGTGGGGTGTGGGTGAAGAGCCACCAGCAACTTGGAGAGCTACTGGGAGGCAGATCAGTATCCACTGGCTGCGGGATGGATTGGGTAGAGGTAGTGCTGGAGAGGCCTGTATTAAGGATGATGCATAGGGTCCTAATTAGGACATTGAGGGTATAGCTATGCCATCACTAAGGGAGGCTGAGGAGGAGCAGGGTAAGTAGGGCTTTTCAGGGTGGGGAGAGCTGAAGAGTGTAGTACATTATGTGCAAGATGGCAGGTTCCTTTACCTGTTATGTAGAGCATTTCTCCAAACCTGGTTAGCTCTTGGGTTAACTCCATCTTTCTCCTTGTTCATACACTCAACAAGAAGTTGTGCAGCCAACATCCTTCATCAGTTAATCCAGCATCCATCCATTCATTTCAATGCCGTTGTGTCTTTCTGGCACTGCGCTACTAGTATGTCTGGGAATGGCGTTATTCTTGCCTACATGAAGCTTTCTGTCTAGTTAGGGAACACATGACCAAGTAATCACAATGTCATTATTTGTAAAATTCAACAAATGCCAGGAAGGAGGAGGGTACCCGGGGCTGCCTCTCTGAAAGCAGCCCAACAGTGCACCCCATGTGGGGATGGTAAACACACTTGGGTGTATGTGAGATCTGCAGAGATATGAAATCAAGTTTTAGTCAAGCTAAAGAAAGCTGTGTTCAGCTAATAACTGGAAATCAGTGGGCCCTCAGATAGGTTCACAGATGAAGGAATGGATGCAGATAATGTCTGTGAAAGCAGCTTCTAACCTCTGGGTTATTATTACTGCTGTTAGCACAACAGAGATAAATCTCCCCCAACCTCAGCAGCAGCCAAAGCTGGCTTCCTCTTTAAGATGACACCCATGACAGCATCACTGAGCTTCTGAGAGATTTCCTGGGTGTTCTGTCACCTAAGGCACAGGCAGACATCTAGGATCTCCTGGCAGGGGGCATGCCAGCCATGCTGTCTCGGGGCCCTGCTCATTCATCTGGGCTCCAGATTCATTATCATGTTTGTTCAGAATTCTAATGTAGACACTTGCAGACCCAGGGTGCCAGGAAGAGCATCTATTGCTATCACTGCTACCTCAACACTGAATTCACTCTGAGGAACTGCCATCTTCTCCACAAAGCATGAGCCCACCCAGAAGCTCTTACCTGAACCTGCCAAAAGGGAAAGAACAGCATTTTTTAAACACAGTGGGTTGTCTGTGGAAGTGTGATCTGCTCATGGGGCCTGTCATTGATACCGTTAGGCTGTGGACAACATTCATCAGACTCACCAAGGGTGCTTGTCAAAAATGCAAATTCTTGGCTCTGCTTACCGAATTTTAATCTCTGGGAACAAAACTCTACACCTGCATTTCTAACATGTTTTCTAGATGGTTTTTATGCAAACTAAATTCTAGAAAACATTTGTGTACAGTAGAAAAAGCACTGGGATAGAAACCAAGGTCCCAATTCTGTTCCCGTTTCTGCCACTCATGGTTAAGAGCTGGAGGGCACAGGTTGAGCCTCTGTTTCCATAGCCACAGAAATAGTGAACTTTTAAACTAAAGAAGTTCCTGATTGGTAATTAGTCTGAAGTATGGAGCCTCTCCTGAGAAGTTAGGATGGGGAAGAATAGTGCAGAGGTCCTGTGTCCTTCCTCTGCAACCCAGGCACAGATTACCTGGGTACAGAGGTGTGACCCCAGAGCATCCAGCTTCTGTTTGCTGGACATGCATCCAAAGGGAAGACCGGGTACCAAAGAGGTGGCACCTGAAGTGAACCAACAAAGTCCTTGCTAACTTCCATCTGTGCATAGGCTTGAATCTCCTCTCAACAGCCTGGACCCACCTCTAGGGGACAAAGTTACACTAAATATAATGTAAGAGCTATAAACTTCAAGTAAGAGAGAAATATTCATCTGGTAAAAATTTGCTGTGGATCACAGACCAATGATACACCAAAAAACCTGCTCTTGTTAAACTGGAATTTTCTAGAACCTTGAAATATCTATATCTATCTATCTATCTATCTATCTATCTATCTATCTATCTATCTATATATATGGCTAATATGCTAAGTGTCTCTCCTACCATCTGACTGGTCGCTATGACATGCACTGACCACCAGGGGGTAGACGCTCAACACAGGAGCTGCCAAACTGCAGTGACTTGGCAGTGGCGGTTCTCGGGTGACACATCCTGAAACCAGAGAGGAGGGAGCCCAATTCCTCACAGGGCAGCATGATCCCACCTTCAGCCAGGGGTTATGTTGTTGCTGGGGCACTGTTGGCCCCAAATCTGGTTTACTGCACACTTGCATTTGCATTCCATGCCCTGTATGACAGCAACTTTGCAGAGTGCCCTCTTGTACTCCAGGACCCCTCAGGGAATGCCAGAGAGCTGGTTTTGGCCTGATCCCCACAGGCCAGGCTGAGGGACCCCACTTGCCTGAGGGACCCCCACTCACTCTGCAGATGCCAGGGAGGGACTGTGGGAGGTTGGCTCCAGGGCATGTCCGGCCCATCTTGCCCAGTCCCACCCTGCAGGCCACCTTCTAATTAATATCCTTTCAATGTGCATGAATCTGTGTACCAGGTCACCAGTCTATCTATAAACTCCCTGAGAGACAGTGAGTGCCTGACATGCTAAACAGAGTTTTCTGTTCTTCCAAGGGTCATCCAGTGTGATGTGTCTAACTCATTTTTGGAACTTCTGACATAGCTTATCATTTTATTCAGACCCAGAAGAACAAAGGTATAACTCATTACTGTTAATAGTCATGAAAGCATTATGAGAAAGTGAATGGATTCAGATTAGGGGTCAGAGGCCATCCTAGGTGCCCGTGGTACCTCCATTGCTTACCAGAGCATGGCTGTATGAGTTTCCTAGTGTTGCTCTAACAAATTACCACAAATCTGGTGGTTCACATTTCTGGAGATAAGATATCTGAAATCAAGGTGTTGTCAGGGCTGGTTCCTGGAGGCTTTGAGGGACAACCCATTCCATGATTCTCTCCTAGCTTCTGTTGGCTGGTTGGTATGAACAGGCATCATTCCAATTTCTGCCTCCACCTTCACAGGTACTCTTTGTGTGTCTCCATGTCTCAAATCTCCAAATCTTTGATAAGAACACCACAAATTGGATTTAGGGCCCACCCTAAGCCCAGGATTATCTCATGGCAAGTTTCTTAACTTAATAGGGTCTGCAAAGATCCTATCCTATACAATAAAAGCCTAATCTGCTAAGTGTCTGACCGTTCATTTGACCATTTGACCAGTCGCTATTATGTACACTGATCACCAGGGGGCAGATGCTCCAACTGGTAGGTTAGCTTGCTGCTGGGGTCTGGTCAATCAGGACTGGGTGAGATGGGCTGGACATGCCTTGGAGCCCTCCCATGGTCCCTCCCTGGCCAGCCGCCAGCCCTGATTGGGACTGGATGAGACGGGCCGGGCATGGCCTGGACAAATCTGTGCACTGGGCCAGTTTTGGCCCAATCCCCCAGGCCAGGCTGAGGGACCCCACCAGTGCATGAATCCATGCACCAGGCCTCTTGTCTATATATATAAAAGCCTAAGCAACCATTTGACCATTCTACTGGTAGCTGTGATGTGCACTGACCACCAAGGGGCAGATGCTCAATGCATAGTCATGAAAACATGGAACAGACTGATGAATCTCAGAGGGAAGTGGGGAGAGGGGAGGGTGGGAAAGATCTTATATGCATACTATGCTTCCCACTTTCAGAAGAGTAAGCTAAAGCCTTCTCTCCTGAAGTCCCCTTGCTGTGTTCTATGGCTAAAGGAATTTTGAAGATGTAATTCAAATCCCCAATTAGTTGACTCTAAATAAATCAAAAGGAATTTATCTTGGATGGAACTGAATTAGTGAGGTGAGGCCTTAATATGGACAAGAAAATCAGCAGGTGCTCTCCCGCTCTCCTGGAAGAAAGCAAAGAGCCTTCTTGCAAACTGTCCATGAAAGAACAATGTAGGGAGGATGAAAGTGGTCTCCAGGGACTGAGAGTGACCCTTGGAAAACAGCCAGCAAGGAAACAGGGACCTCAGTTCTGTAACTGCAAGAAACATAGTTCTGACAACATAGGCTTGAAAGAGGATCCCAAACGCCAGAGAACACAGCCTTGTCCAACATCTTTCAGATTTTGCGGTCCCTGAGCTGAGGACCCAGTTGTGCCATGGCAGACTTCTTCCTCCCAGAAACTGTGAGATAATAAGTGAGTATTGTTTGAAGGCAGTGAGTTTATGGTGATTTGTCATGCAGCAACAGAAAACTCATACATATTTTGGTACCTAGAGGTGAGGTACTAAAATATGTGAATACCGAGAGATTGGAAGATGGCAACTGGCAGGAAGGTAGGGAGGGAGAGAGTGTGAGAGAGTGAGGGAACCATAGAAGAAAGTGTAGACGTGTGTGGTGTGTGTGGATAAGCTAGGGACAGTTAGATTCTGCAGGTCCTCCAAGGGGCTACCAAACCGGACAGTCTTAGATGGCAGAGCCCCACACACAAAGCAGACACTTCTGGGCAGCCAGTGAGGGCACAGAGACCACGCCATCTTGAGAAACAGAGCTGCTTGATACCATGATCCTGGCCTCAGCACCACCCAGTCACATCTTAGACGCAAACCAGGACCCTGCAGCCACTGGGGACAGAGAACTGTGACCACACCTTCAGACCAATAGACACCAAGCATCCAGACATCCCAGCCACAGATTTCTGAGACAAAGAGCTTATCCCCCTCACCTCAGGATCAAGGATAGCACCATAGTAACTGATAGACCCGCCCCTCGCTCAGGCCACACACCCCTATGGGAATTTGAGCTTGGGAGGGCTCACACAAACTGCAGTGCTACTAAGGGAATTTGAGCCCCCCCCACCAATCCTCCCCTCCCCCCCCCCCCCCGCACGCACAGAGACTGGAATCTGCTCCCTGCAACAGCAATCAGGCAACCAAACCCAAAGCCCACGCAGGATGACAGTGCCACCTGACTTCGATTCTGGGCAAGCGCACATGGAAGTCTGTTTTCCGCAGCTCAGGCACGCCACAGTGCTACTGTGCAACCCAGTCCCCCATGGTGACCAGGACCCAGATTCTCCCAGCAAGTGGCAACACTGAGCACCACTGACTTGACTCTGTTTCTTACCATGTGCACCTGGGATCCCTGACTCACAGCGCAGTCACGCTAAGAGCCAGTGACTCCAATTCTTGGTGAATGCGCACACAGGGACCCTGATTCTCAGCTAGAAGCTGCATGAGGCAACAGACTCTGATACTAGATTCTTGGTGCAGACACAAGGAAACTCTGACTCCTGGCATGTGCTAGGGGACTCATTTTCTGCACACGCCAACAGCACAGTGCAGGCAGGGTCCATGATTCTAGGTGGCACATGAGACCACACTGAATGCTGGTAACACCGTCCCTGGGTGAGCCTGGTTCCCACCAACCCATGGTAGCCACATATCTTAGTGTCGGAGCACTTCAGTGACACTCGGGTGGTGCGAAGCTCCCACTACACAAGGCCCAGGTTCACGCAACTCAAAGTTTGAACCTTCTGGTGATAGTCAGAATGAGGAGACGACACAATCCCCAGAGGAAAGAAAATGAGGAGTTGCCAAGAAAGGAAATTAGTGAAATTGAAGCATGCAACATGACAAAAAAATAATTCAGAGTAATGGTATTCATTCATCGGATGGATGAGAAAATCAACAACCTATGCAAGAATAGGAAGAAATGAAAAGTGATATAGCTACAGTCAAAAACACCATGGAAAGTTTCAACAGTAGACTAGAAGAAGCAGAGGACCAAATTAGTGAAGTTAGAAGATCAGGTACAGAAACAAGCCCAATCTGAACAGCAACTGGAGAAAAAAGTTAAAAAGCAGGAGGAAAGCCTAAGAGAGCTTTGGGACAACATGAAACGAAGTAACATACATATAATAGGGCTGCCAGACGGACAAGAAGAGCAGCAAGGATTAGAAAATCTATTTCAAGAAATAATGACAGAAAACTTCCCGGATATGGGGAAGAAAAATGTTACACCAGTACAGAGTCCCAAGCAAGATCAATCCCAAAAGACCCACAACAAGACACGTCATAATTTCAATGGCAAATATTAATAACAAAGAGAGAATCCTAAGGCTGCAAGAGAGAAACAGGGGGTTACCTACAAAGGATCCCCAATCAGATTATCAAATGATTTCTCAACAAAAACACATCAAGCTAGAAGGGAATGGAAGGAGGTATACAAAGTGTTGCAAAGCAAAGGACTGAATCCAAGAATACTCTATCCAGCAAGACTATCAAACAAAATTGAAGGGGAAATCAGGAGCTTCACAGACAAAAAAAGGCTAAAGGAGTTTATCACCACCAAACCAGCAATGCAAGAAATGTTAAAGAGAATACTGTGAAAAGAAGAAATAAAAAGGTAAGAAGAAACACAGACACAAAAATAGATATGACTACAAACAAGTACCTTTCAGTAATAACTTTAAATGTAAACAGACTAAATGCTCCAATCAAAAGACATTGAGTGGCTGAATGGATAAAGAAACATGACCCATATATATGCTGTCTATAAGAGACCCACCTCAGAACAAGGAACTCACACAGATTGAAAGTGAAGGGATGGAACAGACTGTCAAAATACATTGGGAAGACAAGGGAGGTTGGGCGAGGGGGGCTGTAAGAGACCAACCGAAGGACTTGTACGCATGCATATAAGCACAACCAATGGATATAAGACACTGGGGCGGAGGGGAGGGCGGGCAGGTGAAGGCATGTACTGGGGGGTAGGAAAGGTCGGGGGGAGATCAATGGGGGAAAAAAAGGAGACATATGTACTACTATTTGTAATACTTAAAACAATAAAAAATGGTAAAAAAAAATAAATAAAAGAAAGTACAATAAAAAAAAAGAAAGTGAAGGGATGGAAAAATATCTTTCAGGCAAATGGAAATGAAAAAAAAAAAAAGCTGGGGTAGCAATACTTATATCTGACAAAAAAGTGAAGGCCATAACAAGAGATAAGGAAGGCCACTTCATAATACTAAAAAGATCAATACAACAACAGGATATAACGCTGATAAACATATATGCACCCAATGCAGGAGCACCCAAATACATAACAAAACTCCTGGAAGATATCAAGGAGAGATCAACAACAATACAATCATAGTAGGGGACTTTAATACACCACTGACATCACTGGATAAATCCTCTAGACAAAAAATCAGCAAAGACACAGCAATCCTAAATGATTCACTAAATCAGATGGACTTAACTGACATCTTAAGACATCCCAAAGCCACAGAATATACGTTCTTCTCAAGTGCACATGGGACATTTTCAAAAATAGACCACATATTGGGTCACAAGCAAAGTCTCCCCAAATTCAAGAAGACTGAAATCATACCAAGCATCTTCTCAGACAACAATGGCATAATATTAAAAATAAACTACAAAAATTTCAAACACTTGGAAGCTGAATAGCATGCTATTAAATAAAGACTGGGTTACCAATGAGATCAAAGAAGAAATTAAAAGCATCCTGGAAACTAATGACAACAAAAACACAACAACCCAAAATTTATGGGACACAATGAAAGCAGTCCTGAGAGGGAAGTTCATAGCTCTACAAGGCCTACCTCAAAAAGCAAGAAAAAATGGTAGTAAATCATCTAACTCTACAAGTCAAAGAATTAGAAAAAGAGCAACAAGAAAAGCCCAGAGTGAGCAGAAGGAAGGAGGTAATAAAGACCAGAGCAGAAATAAATTATATTGAGACCAAAAACAAACAAACAAACAAAAAAAACCACAATAAAAAAGATCAACAAAACCAAGAGCTGGTTCTTTGAAAGGATAAACAAGATTGATGAACCTCTAGCCAGGCTCACCAGGAAGCAAAGAAAGAGGACTCAAATAAGCAAAATCAGAAATGAGAGAAGTGAAATAACAACAGACCCCACAGAAATATAAAGGATTGTTAAAAAATACTATGAACAACTCTACTCCAACAAACTAGACAATCTGGAGGAAATGGACATATTCCTAGAAAAATGCAACCTTCCAAACTCAATCAGGAAGATTCTAAAGATCTCAATAGGCTGATAACTATGGAAGAAATTGAAGCAGTCATCAAAAAGCTCCCAGCAAACAAAAGCCTGGGGCCAGATGGCTTCACAGGGGCATTATACCAAACATTCAAGGAAAAACTAAAACCTATCCTCCTCAAACTATTCCAAAAAATTCAAGAGGAAGGAACACTTCCAAGCTCCTTCCATGAAGCCAGCATCACCCTAATACCAAAACCAGATAAAGACAACACATTGAAAGAGAATTACAGACCAATATCCCTCATGAACATAGATGCCAAAATCCTCAACAAAATTCTAGCAAATCGGATCCAGCAGTACATCAGAAAGATCATACACCATGACCAAGTAAGATTAATCCCAGGAATGCATGGATGGTACAATATCTGCAAATCAGTAAACGTGATACATCACATAAACAAATTGAGAGATAAAAATCACAGAGTCATATCAATTGACACAGAAAAAGCACTTGACAAAATCCAACATCTCTTCATGATAAAAACTCTCAGCAAGGTGGAAATAGAAGGATCATACTCAACATAATAAAAGCCATATATGAAAAACCCACAGCCAACATCATACTCAATGGACAAAAACTAAAACCATTTCCCCTAAGAACAGGAACAAATCAGGGATGCCCACTCACCACTCCTGTTCAACATAGTACAGGAAGTACTAGCCATTGCTATCAGACAAGAAGAAGAAATAAAAGGCATCCAAATTGGAAAAGAAGAAGTAAAACTGTCTTTATTCGCAGATGACATGATATTGTACATAGAAAACCCTAAAGACTCCATCAAAAATTATTAGACTTAATAAATAAATTTGGCAATGTAGCAGGATACAAAATTAATGCCTAGAAATCTATGGCATTTCTTTACACCAATAGTGAACTTATAGAAAGAGAGACTAAGAAAGCAATCCCAATTACCATCACACCAAAAAATTAAGATAGCTAGGCATAAACTTAACTAAGGAGGTAAATGACCTATATGCGAAAAACTACAGGACACTGAAAAAAGAGATAGAGGAAGACATAAAAAGATGGAAGAATATATCGTGTTCATGCATTGGTAGAATCAACATCATCAAAATGTCCATACTACCCAAAGCAATCTACAGATTCAATGCACTCCCCATTAAAATACCAACAGCATATTTCACAGACCTAGAACGAACTTTCCAAAAATTCATCTGGAATAAAATAAGACCCTGAATAGCTGCAGCAATCCTGAGAAAGAACAACAAAGTAGGTGGGATCTCCATACCAGATATCAAGCTGTACTACAAAGCCACTGTTCTTAAAACAGCCTGTTACTGGCACAAAAACAGATATAAATCAATGGAATAGAATAGAGAACCTAGAAATCGACCCAAGTCACTAAGCCCAATTAGTATTTGACAAAGGAGGCATGAACATAAAATGGAGTCAAGACAGTCTCTTCAATAAATGGTGTTGGGAAAATTGGACAGATAGATGCAAAAAAAATGAAACTAGACCACCAACTTACACCATACACAAAAATAAACTCAAAATGGATAAAGGACTTAAACATAAGATGGGAAACCATAAAAATACTAGAGAAATCCACAGGGAGCAAAATCTCAGACATGTGCCTGAGGAACTTCTTCACCAATACTGTTCCTAGGGCAATGGAAACTAAAGAGAAAATAAACAAATGGGACTACATCAAAATAAAAAGCTTTTGCACAGCAAAAGAAACCATCAACAAAACAACAAGAAAGCCCACTGCATGGGAGAACATATTTGTCAATGTCATCACCAATAAGGGTTTAATCTTCAACATTTATAGGGAACTCATACAACTTAACAAAAGGAAGATAAACAACCCAATCAAAAAATGGGCAAAGGATCTAAATAGACACTTTTCGGAGGACAGAAGGAAGGTCAAGAGACATCTGAAAACATGCTCAAAGTCACTAATTATCTGAGAGATGCAAATCAAAACAACAATGTAGTATCATCTCATACCTGTCAAACTGGCTATCATCAACAAATCAACAACCTACAAGTGTTGGCGAGGATGCGGAGAAAAAGGAACCCTTGTGCAGTGCTGGTGGGAATGCTGACTGGTGTAGCCACTGTGAAGAACAGTATGGAGTTTCCTCAAAATCTAAAAATGGAACTCCCGCCCTGACCGGTTTGGCTCAGTGGATAGAGCATCGGCCTGTGGACTCAAGGGTCACAGGTTCGATTCCGTTCAGGGGCATGTGCCTTGGTTGTGGGCACATCCCCAGTGGGGGGTGTGCAGGAGGCAGCTGATCGGTGTTTCTCTCTCATCGATGTTTCTAACTCTCTATCCCTCTCCCTTCCTCTCTGTAAAAAATCAATAAAATATATTTTAAAAATATAAATAAATAAATAAATAAATAAATAAATAAATAAATAAAAATGGAACTACCATTTGACCCAGTAATCCCACTTCTAGGAATATATCCCAAGAAACTAGAAAAACCAGTCAGAAAGGATATATGCACCCCTATGTTCATAGCAGCACAATTCACCATAGCTAAGATTTGGAAACAATCTAAATGCCCATCAGCAGATGAGTAGATTAGAAAACTGTGGTACATCTATACAATGGAATATTATGCTGCAGTGAAAAAGAAGGAGCTCTTACCATTCACAACAGCATGGATGGAACTGGAGAGCATTATGCTAAGTGAAATAAGCCAGTCAGAGAAAGATAAATACCACATGATCTCACTCATTTATGGAATATAATGAACAACATAAACTGATGAACAGGGACAAATCCAGAGACAGAGAAGCATCAATCAGACTGCCAAACCTCAGAGGGAGGGTATGGGAGGGTGAGAGTAAGAGGGAGAGATCAACCAAAGGACTTATATGCATGAATATAAGCCCAACTAATGGACCAGAGGGGATGAGGGCATGCACTGGGGAGGGGGGAATGGGGGGATAAGCACTCATGTAATACCTTCATCAGTAAAGAAAGAAATAGAATAAAATAAAATGTGTGAGTGCCTTTGGAACTAACCAGTGGGCAGAGGGTGGAAGAATTTTGAGAAACAGGCTGGAGAAAGCCTGGATTGCCTTGATCAGACTGTTAGTAGAAATCTGGACTTAGAGGACACTGCGAGTGAGGGCTCAGAAGAGAATGAGGTATGTGCCATTGGAAGGTAGGGAAGGGAAATCCTTGTTAAGTAGTAGTGGAAAGCTTAGCAAAATTGTTTCCTGAAGCTATGTGGTTATAGAGCTAAGGAGATTTCCAAGCGAAGTGCAGAAGTTGCTGTCTGATGGTGAGATTTCTTTAGGCTGCCGACGGTGAGATACAGTGAAGGAAAAACTCTTAAAAATAAACCAGAACCAGATGATTTTGAAAATTCTTAGCCTCCCCAGATGGCAAAAGATTCTGAAAGAAATAGCTATAGAAAGCTTTCAGTACGAAAAGGCTGCGTGTGTGCCTAGACAACCTTTTACTAAAAACTTCAGAAAGAGAAAATGTTATTCACTCCCACAAAGGTCTCTCTCAAGAGATCAAGGGTGTGATCCTTTCAGGAAGCTTAAGGACTTGCCCTGATCACCTAAGCAGGTGCCAGAGACAGATTTGGGATGATATTGAAAAGATTTGTGGATGTGGCTTTTGTCTAACAGGTTATAATCCCAGGAAATCCACAAAGTTCTTTAGAAAATTGTTTTATCAGAAGCATAGCCATCTTGAACTGCCAGGGACAGAGAGAGGACAAGAAAAAAGAGGGACAGTGGACCCCTAAAATTCTGCTATCAGGAAGCAGACAATTTAATGCTACCTTTCATGAAAAAGCAAGGATGAGTTGAAGGGTGGGGCCAAGAGCCCAGAGGGCAGAATTGAGAGCCAGCGAGATTTATTCCTGGGTCCAAAAATCTAGTCAAAAACTCTTTTTCCCAGCTGAATTTCAGAACTACCATCGAACAGTGAGCTCCTTTCTACCATCCTTTTCCACAAACCTTAATGTCTCCAGCAGCTGTCCTCTGCCTGTCCCACCATTGTATATGGGGGACATAACTTGTCCCAGGAACTATACTTAATGGACTATACACAGGAACCTCATTCAAACTGCATGTAGATAATACAGATGATGAGAATTTGGACTGTTACCTGATGAAATGATGTCTAAGATCAGTTGGTGAGGTTTTGGGTTTCGAGCTGACACTATAATGAGACTCAGCTAACCCTTGCTCAGACTACTGACCTCCAGCAGCTATGAGATATGAAGTTTAAACCCATAAAGTTGGGTATTCTTCTGTGCACACAAAAACCAAGATAAATGCAGACTCAGAGTTTCTTGTGACTTGATGGTTACATTTCGGCGGGGAAGTTATCTTAGTCGGTATATGTGAAATTTTGTGCTCTATTTTCTGCAAAGTTTTCTATAAACTGTACTTTTGTTTTGTTTTGTTTTTAATGATCTTGTGATTAGTATGTAGTATTTCTAGAATATCTTGTATATTGTGGCTTTTTAATCAGACTAGCAAAATCCAAGTACTTTAGCAAGTTACCTTGGCTTGTTTTGGCTTACTTGCCAATGGCAGGTCTTCCTAACATCTTTTTCAGAAATCTGAAAAGAAACATAAAGATGTTAGCAGTGATTATTTTTAAGAAATGGATATTTATTTTAGTAGAATTTTTGTTTATTTGTATTATAAAATTGGACTTCATTGAGCATGCTTTAGTATGCCGGAGTCTGTCATCTTCACTGCAGACTGCCGTCTTCGTCTTTGCTGCAGACACTGGAGTTTGCAGTCTTCATCTTCACTGAGGCCGGAATGCCTCTCCTATAGATCCCTTTGCCCCCCGCCCTCCCTCTCATAGCAGGCATCCTGCCCTGCCTGGCCATTCCTCACCTGGAGCAGCTGGGCGGCCACCAACTTTGTCCTTCTAATTTGCATATTCCCTCCTGATTGGCTGGTGGGTGTAGCGGAGGTATGGTCAATTTACATGTTTGTCTATCATTAGGTAAGATAGAATTTCGAGCATTTTTTCTACACATTTGTTTGAAGTGCTTACATACTAGAGATATTAACTCCTGTCTTATTTGTTGCAAATTCTTTTCCCACTCTGCTGTTTGTTCTGTTATGTAAGTCTTGCTGTATGATTTTCTTTGCTATACTTGTAGTCACTTTTAATTTTTAAAAAACTCTGCCTTTATTTTTTGTTTTGTTTTCCTGGAAAATTTATACATAGAAAGTTCTCCTCTATATACAGATTTGATAAATATTCACTTCAATTTTCTCCTGGTTTTTCTATCTCCAATAGTTTATTTTTAACTACATAACTTTTTAGAATATATGGAATTAAATCAGTATTTGGTATTTAGAAAGAGGTTGGGACCAGAGATAAGTTTCTGAATTTTTAATTAGGAATTCCCTTACAATATATTAACTCTTCATATAAAGCTTTCTTTGCTATATATTACATTTATATGTGATATGATAGTTGTATCCATTTTATTTCACATTTTCCAATAGGACATGATATGAAAATGATAGCTTGGGCTTTCTGGCTTTGTTCTTGGTTCTAATAAAGGGCTGATTTTTATTTACTCAGAGATTCCTAGAATTTAAGACTTACAGCGAACCTCTTTTAGCCCGGCAAGAAAGTCCTCGCCCTGGGCTCCATACATCACAAGTGCCAATAAACAAAAACTATTTTTCTTTAGTTTCAATCTTGTTAGAAAGATTTTTGAGTTTTGCAACCTTTGCAGTCTGTGGGAATTATAGGAGAGGAGCTGGGAGTTGAACTGGGCCTCCAGGGCAGGAAAAGAGACTATAAACTTAGGAGCTGTTAGCAAGGCGCCACTCCTGTTCACAGGGGCTGAGATACAGAGAAAACCGGTCTGCAGCAGCGACAAAGGGACCAACATGCATAAAGAAGCAGAGTGGAGTGAGAGCCAAGGACAGGTCCTCCTGGGCTCCTTGCAGCACTATGCTTCTGGTCCCTGATCTCCCACTGCTTGGCTGCTCTATGAGACACTCTGACTCTGGTGTCCTTATAAAACTTTGTCCTTTCTACTTACATTAGCTCAGGTGGGTTTCTGTTTCCTCAATCTGAAAAAGTCCTAAGGAACATACATAATCAAATATTTTGCAGTCTCCACCATGGACTGGATGCCACTGTTCCCAGAAGCAGTCCATCAGACGAGGAATTGGGAACATTGCTGATGACTTTAAGGTATCCCCTAAGTCATCAGAACCTTCCAACAGAGTGGGGGCGGGAGGGAACAGACACATACTAAACCTGCCAAGCTCTGGGGAGGCCTACATGGCAGGCCTTACAAATTCAGACTGAAAGTAACTACACAGGATGGTCTGAAATTAAAACTTCTTAATTAAAAACAAGTCATGGTGAGTAGTCATGTCCTAGGCTTGTATCTTCCTTGACAAAGGTCAATTTTTATCTTTACTAAGCCTGTCTATTGTCTTTTTGCATCTATTATGACATACCTTGGGAATGTCAGAGTAATCTCCTTGTTTTCCAGACCCCTCAGGGCACAACCTCCCACCCATTGTTATCTTGTTCCCCAATACCATCTCCATGTGCTGTAACTGTAACTGTTAACTATCCTATACCCACCAAAGTGAAAGAAGTATGTGTCTCTTCATTTTAGTCTTCATTTAATCTCAGAGATTTCCCCACTTTGCTTTCTCTCACTTCCCTAATCTGCCACCAATAAATTTCATGTAACCTTCCTTATATCTCCTCCGTTGATTGCAATCTGCACTAATAAAAATAGAAAGATGCAAATTGATTGTACCTCCACGACACACACCAGCCAATCAGGAGTGAGTATGCAAATTAACCCAACAAAGGTGGTAGGTTAATTTGCATACACAGGCAACAAGTGTCCGGGGGGCAGGACGGTGCCAAGCAGCCTGGGTCCCAGACAGGTGCCAGGCCCCGCCCCCAGGGGGAGAGCAGAGTGAGCAGCTTGGAGAACTTTGCAGAGTGGGAGCCCGCCAGAAGGAAAGCAGAGCGAGAGAGCTGGCAGCTTGGAATTAATTCACAGAAGAAAAAAAAAAGATCATGGAAAAGAAATAGGTGTGACCTGTTTAGATTAAAGTAATCATGTACACCTTCTCCGTGATGGTGATGGTGATGGTAACATGTGAGATAGAACAGAGTGTGAAACTACCTGGGGTCAGAAGCAGCATGCGGCCTCCCAGTGAGTGAGAGCAGGCAGGGAGTGGGACATGGGCAGGAAATTAGGTGAAAGAGGGAGCAGAGTCCAGATGTCCACCATGATTTATTCAGATAAATCTTAAAATAATTACCTCGGCATCCCCAGCCTGCATGGCTCAGTGATTGAGCATGGACCTATATACAAGGAATCAAGGTTCAATTCCCTGTCAGGGCACATGCACGGGCTTGATCCCTGGTAGGAGACATGGGCAGGAAGGAGGCAGCCTATCATTCTCTCTCATTATTGATGTTTCCAGCTCTCTCTCTCCCTCTCCCTTCCTCTCTGAAATCAATAAAAAAATACTTTTAAAAAATTACCTTGCAGCCTAAGTTTTCCCTAAGTCATATGTAGTTATGTTAACCATTATCACTGCAGGATTAAGCAGTGTCTGTGAATGGGTTTAACCAGTATTCCACCCAGGTGAACCCCGTAATTTGGTGATAAGAATGTAGTTACAGCCCTGATCGATTTGGCTCAGTGGGTAGAGCATCGGCCTGTGGACTGAAAGGTCCCAGGTTTGATTCCAGTCAAGGGCGTGTACCTTGGTTGCAGGCACACCCCCAGTAGGGGGCATGCAGGAGGCAGCTGATTGATATTTCTCTCTCATCAATGTTTATAACTCTCTATCCTTCTCCCTTCCTCTCTCTGTAAAAAATCAATAAAATATATATTTTTAAAAAGAATGTAGTTACAATAGGTCGTAGTAATCTACATGACCCTTGATGTTTGCTAAGGTATGCCAGAACATTGTACTAGGGCTAAACAGTATAGTTTGCACTAAAAAGAAAGTATTTTCATAATATTCTTTCAGAAAAATGTTTATTAATGTAAGCTGTGCATTTAATAAACCTATACTTTGTTGTCTACATATACACACACATACATACATAAAATTGTTATGTAGGCATAAATGAGTTATGGAAGATAAATTAAGATTACATATGTCATTACCTAGCCCAGTCCTGGACTTATATTTAGTAAACATTAGTTTATTTCCTTCATCTTTTACATGTCAGGCCCTGGATTAGACACTTTTTTGTATCTTACATAAGACAGTAAATTTATTTTATTTTGCCTTCATCCACATAAGAATGGGGAATATAAAATTATTTTATATTTTAAAATAATGTTATTTGTGAGACTTGAAAATAATTTTATATTCCCCATTATTATGTGGATGAAGGCAAAATAAAGTAAATTTACTATCCCTTTGAAAGGAGAGTGTCTAAAATACCCTGGAAATGTAAGCTAAAATGAAATACATAGCAAGAAGATTTTATAACTTTCTATAGGAACGCTATGAACAAATGTATGCCAGTAATTTAGATGACTTCCACAATTGGTGTAAGTTATTATACACAGTGGGCAAAAGTAGGCTTACAGTTGTCCACATGGAAAAAGACATGCAGGCTATGATTATTACAATAGCTTTATTAACTCTGTTTTGCATATTCACAATCGTAAATCTACTTTTGCCCCATCCTATACATAGGAGGTTTGTACAACAGCCTGGTAACAGAGCCAGTTTATCCCTACCTACAACCTCTTGCCTATCACCTGAGGCAAGGGTGCTCAACCTTGGCTGCTTATGAGGATCGCCCAGAGAGCTCTTAAAGTTTCTGTGATCGGGCCTCTTCTGAGATCAAACTCTAATCTCAGGGGCAGGGGCCCGGCATGTCTGCCTTGAAAGCTCCATGAGTGGTTTCAGTTGGCAGGCAAAGTTGAGAATCACTGTGCCAGGGTCCTCTGTATAGCAATGGAGGGCTATCTTCAAAAATGCATGCACTTGGCTTTTCAAAAAATGTCTGTCCCTTTTCAAATCCTACTCTGCTTTCAAGTCTTCAAAGAATTGGCAGCTACATTGTGAAGCCTTCCCATTTGACACAGCCTTTGATATTCAATCTGCTCTGTGCATAGCTTTATTATAGCTCACACAAAAATAGTCATTCCTAATGGGAGGAAAAATGAAATATTAAAATGAAGGTAAGTTCCTTGAGGGCAGGGAGACAGATGGATAGATGATAGATAGATAGACAGATAAAGGTATCCTATATAATAAAACCCTAATATGCAAATCAAATCAACCAAATGATAGAACCACCAGTTGCTATGAGTGGGGCCTAAGCTGGAAGGCAGACATCTCCTGAGGGGTCCTGGACTGAGAGAGGTTTCAGGTCAGGCTGAGGGACCTCTCCTCCTCTCCCCCCAGTGCACAAATGTTGTGCACCGGCCTCTAGTGTATAATATAAACTCAAAACTGTTATTCTCCAGAGTGTTTTCTCAAGCCATTGAGATTTTGCTTCCCAGCAACTGTCATCAGTTTTGCTCAAATAAACTAAAAAAATTCTCTACAGGTTTGAACATTTCTTATGTCAACAAGAGAATGGAACAATCAAAAATTCCTAGCTCTGGTTGGTATGACTCAGTTGGAACGTTGTGCTGTACACCAAAAGGTTTTGGGTTTGATTTCTGGTTAGGGCACACACCTAAGTTGTGGTTTTGATCCTAGGCAACTTATCAGTGTTTCTCTCTCTCTCTCTCTCTCTCTCTCTCTCTCTCTCTCTCTCTCTCTAATAAGAACACAATTCTCTTGGTCATCTGAATGTCCACTTCAGAGAAGTATCTATTTAGGTCCTTTGCTCAGTTTTTAATTGTATTGTCTTCCTTTTGCTAAGTTGTATGAGTTCCTTATATATTTTGAAAATTAACCTCTTATTAGATGTAACATTGGCAAATATGTTCTCCCATACAGTGGGCTCCCTTTTCATTTTGTTAATGGTTTCTTTTGCTGTCCAGAAGCTTATTATTTTGATGTAGTCCCATTTGCTTATTTTTCTTGTAAGTTTCCCTTACCCCGTACGATGTATGGCAAACATATTGCTGTGAGAGACATCTGTGATTTCTTCTAAGATTTTTATGGTTTTACCACTTACATTTAAGTCTTTTATCCATTTTGGGCTTATTCTTGTGTATGGTGTAAGTTGGTGGTCTAGTTTCATTTTTTTGCATGTACTTGTCCAATTTTCCCAACACCATTTATTGAAGAGACTATCTTTCCTCCATTGTATAGTCTTGCCTCCTTTGTCAAATATTGAGCTTAATGGCTTGGGTCAATTTCTGGGGTCTCTGTTCTGTTCCATTGGTCTATATGCCTGTTCTTGTGCTAGTACCAGGCTGCTTTGAATTACAGTGGCTTTGTAATATAACTTGATATCCAGTATTGTGATCCTCCAACTTTTTGTTCTTTCTCAAGATGGCTGGGGCTATTTGGGGGTCTTTTTTTTGGTTTCATATACATTTTTGGAGTGTTTGTTCTAGATCTATGAAATATGCCATTGGTATTGTAATGGGGATTGCATTGAATCTATAGATTGTTTTGGGTAGTATGGACATTTTGGTGATGTTGATTCTACCAATCCATGAACACGGTTTATTCTTCTACTTGTTTATATTTTCCTCTATCTCTTTTTTCAACATCCTGTAGTTTTCTGAATACAGGTATTTTACCTCCTTAGTTAAGTTTATTCCTAAGTATCTTAATATTTTTTAGACTCTTCTCCAAAGGGGACATACAGATGGCCAAGAGATATATGAAAAAATGCTCAAAGTCATTAATCAGCAGAGAGATGCAAATTAAAATGACAATGAGGTGTCACCTCACATCTGCCAGAATGGCTATCAGCAACAAATCAACAAATGACAAGTGCTGGGGAAGATGTGGAGAAACGGAAACCCTCATGCACTGCTGGTGGGAATGCAGACTAGTACAGCCACTGTGGAGAACAGTATGGAGTTTCCTCAAAAAATTAAAAATGGAACTCCCATTTGATCCAGTGATCCCACTTCTAGTAATATATCCCAAGAAATCAGAAACACCAATCAGAAAGGATATATGCACCCCTATGTTCATAGCAGCACAATTTACAATAGCTAAGATTTGGTAACAGCCTAAGTGCCCACCAGCAGAGAGTGGATTAAAAACTGTGGTACATCTACACAATGAAATACTATGCTGTGGTAAAAAAGAAGGAGTTCTTACCATTTGCAACAGCATGGATGGAACTGGAGACCATTATGCTAAGTGAAATAAGCCAGGCAGAGAAAGATAAATATCACATGATCTCACTTATTTGTGGAATATACTGAACAATATAAACTGATGAACAAAAACAGATCCAGAGACAGAGAAGCATCAAACAGACCATCAAACTTCAGAGGGAAGGCGGGTGTGTGTGTGTGGGGTGGGGGGAGGCGGTAAGAGCTCCACCAAAGGACTTGCATGCATGCATATGAGCATAAGCAATGGACACAGACACTAGGGGGGTGAGGGCATGTGCTGGGGGGGATGGTGGTGGCCGGGGAGAGGTCAACGTAGAAAAAAGGAGACATATGTAATACTATATCTAATACTTTAAATAATAAAGAAATAAAAAAATAAAGTCCCTGGCTTTGAGTTTTTCCATTCACATTAATCCAGTACAAATGGAACCTTGGTTATTTTTTTATTATTATTACTGATTTCAGCGAGGAAGGGAGAGGGAGAGAGTGATAGAACCATCAATGATAGGAGAGAGTCATTCATCAGCTGCCTCCTGCACAACACTCCACACTGGGGATTGAGCCCACAATCCAGACATGTGCCCTGACCGGAAATTGAACCATGACCTCCTAGTTCATAGGTCAATGCTCAACCACTGAGCTACACCAGCTGCGCAAATTATCTCCTTTGTTTGTTGCCTGAGAGACTCTTTTTGTCATGCTGAGGTATCAGCATGAAAAGGTTGTCAGGGCAAAATCTAAAGTTTTGTTCCACAACAGAGATATTTTTTCCATGAACAACTTGATTGGGAGTCGAATTGTTAGAGATGGGAGATGTATGAGAACCGAGGTTTGACTGTAATGCATAGCCATATTTGGCTCATTTCTATCCTCGTAATGGAAATTAGAGATATTTGTTTCTATGACCAGACCACAGAATGTGGAAAAAATGTGAGTCTCCTGGGGACAGTAAATTTTGAAAACTCTGTCAACAATTCCTCATCCCCTTATTTCCTTCTCCCATTTTGAAGGCTTTCAGGCCCCTTGGGGAACAAAGGGCTGCTGAGTAGAAAGGTGAGCTGGGCCTGCTAATATGACTGCTGTCCTCCCAGGTATCTCTTAACTCTGTAGTGCCCAGTCATCTCTAGCTTCCTGAGACAGTCCGACTTTATTTCTTTTAATTTTATGTTTAAAACATCTCTAAATACAGACACACCTATATAATTTACATAAATAATAAAATATGATCATATGGTATTTTCACTTGATGCAACTTTTTCAAAATTTATTTTCTCCTGAACTGCTCCCACCTCTGCAACCTCTCCATCCCTCAGCATGCTACATCAGTCCCCTTCCCTACCACCATCTAAGTGACCCATGTGCTTACATATAAGATGTGTTATCAGTGTTTATAACGGTCTTCAGCATACTTTTCTGCATCTTGCTTTTCTCACACAATAGCATTTTATAGGAAGCCCTCCACGTAAATTGGTTCAGCTTCATTTCATTCCTTTTCATGGCTTCATAGCCTCTGGTGATGTGCATCTCATTGTGATTTTTTTAAACTGTTCTCTCACTGATAGGCATTTATGTCACATCCAGGCATAGCTGTTTGTCTTTTACATATTAAAAGAAATTACCAAATTACTTTGCCAAAAGGCTATAATATTCACACTTTTCTTCATATTTGCATTTTTATGGACTAAATTGTTTCCTCCTCAAATTCATACATTGTGAACTTGTATGAATTCCCCCACTGTGACTGCCTTTGGAGATAGGCCTTTAAAGAGTTTATTAAGGTGACATGAGATCATAAGGATGGGGCCCAAATCCAAAACGAAAAGAGGAAAAGATACCAAGGTTATGCACAGAGGGAAGACGATGTGAGGACACAATGAGAAGGAGGCCATCTGCAAGCTCAGGAGAAACCAAACCTGCCAACACCTTGATCTTGGACTTCAGCCTCCAGAACTGTAAGAAAATGAAGTTCTGTTGTTGAGCCTCCCAGTCTGTGATAATTTGTTATGGCAGCCCTAGCAAACCAATATGCCCCTTACCATGCTATGTTCTTCAATATGATTTAACTAGAGGCCCAGTTAAGTCACCAGTGGGGTCCCTCGGCCTGGCCTGCAGGATTGGGCCAAAAGCAGCTCTCTGACATCCCCCGAGGGGTCCTGGATTGCGAGAGGGTGCAGGCCAGGCCAGGGGACCCCAGTTGTGCACAACTGGGGCCAGGAAGGGACACAGGAGGGCTCCAGGATGTGTCCAGCTTGTCTCGCTCAGCAAGCTAATTTACCAGTCAAAGCATCTGCCCCCTGATGGTCAGTGCACATCATAGCAATTGGTTGACCAGTTGACTGTCTGCCCCCTGGTGGTCAGTGCACGTCATAGCAAGTGGTTGAGTTGCTTTAGCATATCATTAGCAATTACGCTTTGATTGGTTGAATGGCTGACCGGCCGACTAGACACTTAGCATATTAGGGTTTTATTATATAGGATCATCTCTTATAAGTCCTTGTATTCATTAAATTTATTTTTAAATATCTTATAGGATTTCTTATGGTATGATCATGGGGGGGGAGGGGTAAGCAGGATTATTTGGAAAATTTACATTTTCCTAGGAAATCATTCTTTTTATCCAAGTTTTTAAAAAACTGGATTTTGCCATTGAGTTGCCCATGATATTAATATAACTATCTGAGGCTTTTTTGATTTTTTTATATTCCCTTTCTCATTATTAATCATATCTGTTTTGGCTCTCTCTGTTCTTTTTATCCTAATCAATACTACAATGGTTTCATATACTTTTCAAATAATTAGCTTTTAAAATCAACTGTTTTCTATTAGATTTTCTTTATTATTTCATAAATTTTGGTATTCATCATGATTAATTCTCTATGAATAGCAATTTAATATTTTGTTTGAGGTTCTAATAAATGCAATGAAAATTAAACAAAAGAACAAATAAAATGGAAATGATATAAAACTTTTTTGCTGATTATATATTATACTAGAGGCCTGGTGCACAAAATTTGTGAACGGGGGCAGGGGGGTGTCACTCAGCCCAGTCTGCACCCTCTCCAATCTGGGACCCCTCGAGATATGTCCGACTGCCCATTTAGGCCCGATCCTACAGGCAGTCGGACATCCCTCTCACAATCCAGGACTGCTGGTTCCCAACTGCTCACCTGCCTGCCTTCCTGATTGCCCCTAACCACTTCTGCCTGCCAGCCTGATCACCCCCTAACCACTCCCCTGCCAACCTGATTGATGCCTAACTGCTCCCCTGACAGCCTGGTTGCCCCTAACTGCCCTCCCCTGCAGGCATTGTCCCCCCCAACTGCTCTCCCCTGCAGGCCTGGGTCCCTCCCCCCAACTGCCCTTCCCTGCAGACCCAGTTGCCCCCAACTTCCTTCCTCTGCTGGCCTGGTCACCCCTAATTGCCCTCCCCTGCAGGCTTGATTGCCCCCAACTGCCCTCCGTTGCAGGCCGGGTCCCTCCCAACTGCCCTCCCCTGCTGTCCTGATCCCTCCCAACTGCCCTCTCCTGCTGGCCATCATGTGGTGGCCATCTTGTGTCCACATGGGGCAGCCATCTTTGACTACATGGGGGTGGCCATCTTGTGTGTTGGAGTGATGGTCAATTTGCATATTGCTCTTTTATTAGATAGGATAGAGGTCTGGTGCACGGGTGGGGGGCAGCTGGTTTGCCCTGAAGGGTGTCCTGGATCAGGGTGGGGGTTCCCTGGGGCATGGGGTGGCCTGGACGAGGGGCCTGTGGTGGTTTGCGGGCCAGCCATGCCCCCTGGCGACCCAAGCGGAGGTCCTGGTATCTGGGATTTATTTATCTTCTATAATTGAAACTTTGTAGCCTTGAGTGGAGGCCTGGGCCAGCCATAGCAGGAGGAAAGCTTGGCTTCCTCCATCACTGGGGAAACCAAAGCCTCCTGCTCGCTCCATGGCTGGCACCATTTTTGTTGGTAGTTATTTATCTTCTATAATTGAAACGTAGCTTTGAGCAGAGGCCTGGGCTGGCCAGGGTGTGCAGGAAGCTTTGCTTCCTCCATTGCCGGGGAAACCCAAGCCTCCTGCTCGCTATGTGGCTGCAGCCATCTTGGTTGGGTTAATTTGCATACTCACTCCTGATTGGCTGGTGGGCGTGGCTTGTGGGTGTGGCAGATATATGGTCAATTTGCATATTACTCTTTTATTAGATAGGATATATAATCATGATTATATATTTAGAAAACCCAAAGACACTAGTTAAAAAACACTTAGAATTAAGATGAGATTTAGCAAGATAGCTGGTTAGAAGACAAATATGGAAAGCAATCTTTTTCTTTGTTCTAGCAGTAAGCAACTATTTCATTTTTTCTTTCTAGCTTATCCTATTTAATCTTACTCTTTTTATAGCATTTTAAAAAATACTTTTTTACTGATTTCAGAGAGGAGGGGAGAGGAAGAGAGATAAAAACATCAATGATGAGAGAGAATCATTGATCTGCTGCCTCCTGCATACCCCGTATTGGGGATTGAGCCCAACCCGGGCTTGGGCCCTGACCAGGAATTGAACCTCAACCTCCTGGTTTATAGGTCAATGCTTAACCACTGAACCATGCAGGCCAGGCTTGTTCTTTATATAACTTCTTTTTATAACTTCTTAAGACCCCATTGCCTCCTCTCCTCACCCACCTTTCTTTTCTGACCTGCTGATGCTACCCTGGAGCCCTCTCTATTGTACTTAAACATGACTGTTCCTTCCTTGATCTGTCATCCTGGCTCACTTACATCCTTTCCCCACCAGCCCTTTACTTCATCTTCCTCTTTCCCACAGCAAAAGCAAGCTAAAATACACCTTTAAAATGCATATTTCCCTTTAATTTCAACTTTACTAAGTCACAAAAAATACCTGGTATAGTTAGTACTTTAAAAAATTAAGCCTATTGTTAAATATGGAGACATGACTCACAAATATTTATTGAGCACCTATCAAGTGCTGCCAATTCTAAGTGGTGCATGGCTCTCCCTTAGTAAATCTTACAGATGAATACAGTGATTTTTTGTGTTTTGTGGAGCTCTGCAGTCTCACAAAGGGCCCAGGGGACATGGAAGAGTGGGGGATCCAAACCTCAGATTTCTACTTTAACCTTAGCAGCTCTGCTTTGATCTCTGTAGATCAAGATGCTATTTAAATATCATCCCATGTCATTTTGCTTCATTGAATTCCTTTTTATCACATGCCCTTTCCAACATAAAAACTGAACCATGAGTCTGAGTCTTTGGCCCTAAGGAAGAGATGAGCCAAAAAATTGTGGATCCTGAGAAAGAGGCTATCTATTAAAAAGGGCTCCCAGTGGCTAACTGGGCAAATTCAAAAAACAACAACAACAGCCTAGCAGCTATTTCTACACCTGGGCCTCTCCTGCATATTGCACTTCAGGAAGAAGCCTGCATTAAATTGCTTACCTGCACAGTGTTCTCTCCAACTGAACCAGTCCTTAAAAAGGAATGAAATAGGAGTTTCTGGAATCATATGCCAACCAATGGGACTGAGGCTTCTTTCCCCATCCAATGAGAGCTGTGCAGCTATATCCCCATCAGCTTCTTCACTGACCAATCAGAGTGGCTTTCTTCTGACCAATCAGGATAGTGCATTTTGGACCAATCAAATTGCCAGGATTTAGAGTCCTCATTTGTATGAAGACTGGCCAATCAGGGAACAGAGGTGGGGACGTCTGTCTATATAAGTCAGCTCTCCTCTGGCTCCAGAGTGCACTTTTCCTTTCCACCAAAGACTATGTTTCCCTCACTGGAACTATTTGGAGCTGAAACACCAAAGATGTCTTGCCAGCAAACTGGCATAGAGCAGAGCACAGCTGTCTAGCCTGATTGGCATGGCCTTGCTGTTTGCACTAAAAAAAGTTTTCTTCTTCACCACACCCTAAATTGTGGATTCCTGTTGGCATTGGTTTGACAGCAACAACCACCAGTCGACAGGTCAAAAGGCCAAAATTTTTATTTTGTGTTCTCAGATAAGCTCTTGAAACTCTAAGCAGAGGCAGGAGTAATGGAGGCCAAAGTGCTTTTGATTTGGAATTACTCTAAAAGAAACAAATATGTATAGATTCTGAAGGATAGCAGAATATGCCACCCCAAAATATGTCTCTATGGTACAATGATTATTCTGGTACTCCAGAAACTGTTTACAAAAATTTGATATCCTTGTTGATCTAGTATTATCTTAAATTGTTTTATGCCATAGAAATAACTGAATTTCTTTATCAAATAAACTTTCATCAGATCTTTAACCATGCCATTCTCTTTAAAACCTTTTTATCATTTACAGATCAATATGGGTTTTCTTTGATAGTTTTGCAAATAGTGCTTTGTCTTCATCAAGATACATGGAAAGGATCCTGACAAGTACTCTAGAACACAGCTTTCTGATAGCTTGAAGATCATACCATTCAACTGGAACGAAGACTGCCCTTGAACCTCACTGGAAGAGACCATACCAGATCCTTCTCACTACCCAAATAACATCAAATTTCGGGGTCTTGAAACTTGTGTCCTCATCTCCCAATTTTAGGGCCCCTGCATACTCTTGGAGCTGCACAGCTGGATCTAAATTTAAAATTGATGAGGGGATTCTCCTCAGAAGCAGGGACTTCCTGAGATGGACAGCTTTCCCAAGATCAGAAACCAAGACCATCATCTCCAATATGAAGCTTTATTCCTTTGCCTTTTCTTCACTTGCTTTGCCTTTTCTTTACTTTCTCTCTGTTAATATATGAGAAGACACTTATTCTTAACTTTGGCCACTATCATTTAATCTATCGCTAAGGCCACAGCTACACAACAAAAAGCTCCAGACTTTCTTGCTTAAGGTAGTTTTAGATAATAGAATTGCTTTATTGGCTGAACAAGGAGGAGTCAGTGCCAGCAAACACCTCCTGCTGTACCTAGAACAGCACTGCTGGTATTTCAGCAAATATAAGAAATTAACAGCCACCTGGCTAAAACATGTTCATGACCCTTCAGGTACATCCTTTGCCTTATTTGACACCAGCTATTCATGGGGGCCCTGAATAAGGAGCAAGTTTCAGTCTCTTGGTATTGTTTTCCTAATAGTCATCACAGTAGCTACGTTCTCTCAAAGATCTTAATTGCATGTTTGAACCATCCGTAGTACATCAGATGGTGTCATTGTGCTTGGAGAAACGGAAACGCATTGGACAACAAGATGAACAGCAAAAGCAATTCCTTCACAGACCTGACATAATTCACGTTTCACAATAAGACCTGAAAAACAATGCTGATGGTGGCTGAGAGTGGCACTAAACTAGATTTTTGGTCAGTCTCTTATGATTGAGGATGACCAAAAGAGGGAAATTGTTAAGTTAATTAGGGAAGCCATCAGACTGAGTTGATTCTAATACTTTAGCAGCTAATGAAAGCAAACCAAAACCTAAACCTGTAAATGTCTTAAGGTTAAGAAATCAAAACCTAAGAATAACCAATCACAAACAGCCAACTAGGTTTTTCCAAATAAGGCAATCCCTTACACTCTAGCCCAGTGGTTGGCAAACCGTGGCTCTCGAACCACATGCAGCTCTTTGGCCCCTTGAGTGTGGCTCTTCCACAAAATACCATGCCTGGGTGCACATGTACAGTGCGATTGAAACTTCGTGGCCCATGCGCAGAAGTCGGTTTTCAGCCTGGGCGAGTCTATTTTGAAGAAGTGGCGTTAGAAGAAGTGGGGGTGATAGTCAGTAGGGCAACGGGAGACACAGCGCAGGCTGACCGTGGGATACGCAGCATAGGGGAAGCTCGCGCAATTCGTGCAAGAGTTGAGTGAGCCAGGCAGTCAGCAGTCTCATTGTGCAATGGTTAGTTCTAGTCGTGTGCACAAACTGTGCGCGGATGACAAAAGTACCTACTCGAAGCATAAAGTTACCTGTATTTTTCCAACCAGCTGCAAATCCTACAGGTATTTTTGTCATCAATTTAAGAATTGTAATTATTTTGTGTTGGTGGCTTTATTATTATAAAATGAAACTTCTTTTTAGGTGCCCTGTTTGACATGGCTACAAAGAAGAAGCAAAGAAAAACGGAAGACAAAAACCGTGAATTTAAAGTTGAATGGACCGAGACTTTCACGTTTATTTCAAAACTTAAATGGCCTTCAGACCTGTCTTATATGTC
The DNA here is from genome assembly GCA_026230045.1 of Corynorhinus townsendii. Classification (NCBI taxonomy): domain Eukaryota; kingdom Metazoa; phylum Chordata; class Mammalia; order Chiroptera; family Vespertilionidae; genus Corynorhinus; species Corynorhinus townsendii. The sequence goes on from JAPDVU010000003.1 coordinate 94,242,457, forward strand.
AGGAAAACTTGGCGCATAACAAGAAATCAAAGTTGGAGAAACACTTTACAACTAAACACATGTCATTTAGTACTAAATATCCTGTCAGTGATGCAAGGAAGAAAGCAGTTGAGGAACTTCAGAAGAGTCAAGAAAAATCAAGTTCTGTATTTAATTACTGGATGCAATCTTCCAACAATATTAATATTGCAAGTTTTGTGGTTAGTCAAGAGATTGCTAAGAGAGGAAAACCATATACAGACAGTGAATACATAAAAAGTTGTTTTATAAATGCATCCGAAGAGCTATTTCGGGATTTTAAGAACAAAGCAGATATTCTAAAAAAAATTAAAGAGTTACCATTGTCTGCTAAAACAGTGAAAGATAGAACAGTCAAAATGTCTTCAAATATAACCGACCAGCAAGTTGAAGATCTTAAATTGATTTCAGCTTTATCAATAGCAGTTGACGAGTCTTGTGACATAAATGATACAGTGCAAGTTTCACTATTTGTACGATTTATTTCATCTACAGGTCCTAAAGAAGAACTTTTAGGATTATCACCACTCAAAGGTCAAACACGTGGAGAGGATATAGCAAATGCTGTAATTGAGAGCATTGAAAAACATCATATTCCATTCGATAAAATTGTCTCAATTTCAACAGATGGGGCGAAAAGTATGACCGGCGTAAGAAACGGGTTTGTTGCTATTTTGAAAGAAAAAATTAATCACGAGATAGTTACTTACCATTGCATCATTCATCAAGAAGCGCTTTGTGAAGAAACCAAGATGGCAGCATAGGTAAACACCTATACTGCTGCCTCGCACAACAATTTCAAAACTGCAACTGGGAGACAGAGCAGACATCGTCTAGAACCACCGGAAAGCTGGCTGAGTTGAAATTCTACAACTAGAAGGAAAGATAAAAGGACACTGAGACCCAGAGGAGCTGTGGAGGACAGAGGTGCGGAGACCCACACTCTGAAAGGGCGGGCGGCTGAATATGGCGGCTGGCTTACTTGCACCATGTGGAGAGGGCAGGCAGCAAGCATGTGGCTAGCTGTCTCCTTCGGGAGGGAAACAAAACCTCCTGACTGCACTGAAATCCAGTTCTGGGTGAGACTTTTGGGTACCCAGACTCATTTGGGGAGAAATTGGACTGTCTGGCAATGGGCAAAACTCAAGGGCAGCCTTCTCTCAGAGGTGCATGCAGCCATTGCCGCGGGACATTGAGACACAGGGGCCTCGTAGGGCAGGGCTGATGGGGAAACAAGGCTGTCTGCTCCACCCTGAGACTCCGCCCCATCCAAGCTGAGCACAGAAGCTCTCCCAGTGGAGACACAGCTGATCCTCACAGCCAATTGGCCTGGAGATCAACTCCCCCCAGTGATACTAACAAAAATCTGGGCTTAACTACAGTAAGACTGCACACACAGCCCACAAAGGGGCACACCAAGAGTATCCACCTCAGGTAACTGGGGAGGCTGAGCCACTGAGCCCTGCTAGGACACCTAGCACACAAAGCCACTCCATCAACTCAGGGAGGCAGCCGAAATGTGGAGACAAAGAGGCAGGTCACAAGTGAAGGAAATGGAGGAAAGTAAACGACTAGATATAGAGTTCAAAACCACGGTTATAAGGTTTTTCAAGAATTTCCTAGAAAAGGCAAATAAATTTAACAAGACCCTCAAGGATATGAAAAATGACCAACTAGAAATTAAGCATACACTGACTGAAATAAAAAATATTATACAGAGACCTAACAGCAGACTAGAGGATTGCAAGAACCAAGTCAAAGATTTGGAATACAAAGAAGCAAAAAACACTCAACCGGAAAAGCAAAAAGAAAAAAGAATCCAAAAAGTTGAAGATAGTGTAAGAAGCCTCTGGGACAACTTCAAACATACCAACATCAGAATTATGGGGGTCCCAGAAGAAGAGAGAGAGCAAGATACTGAAAACCTATTTGAAGAAATAATGACTGAAAACTTCCCCCACCTGGTGAAAGAAATAGACTTACAAGTCCAGGAAGCACAAAGAACCCCTAACAAAAGGAATCCAAAGAGGACCACACCAAGACACATTCTAATTAAAATGCCAAGGGCAAAAGACAAAGAGAGAATATTAAAAGCAGCAAGAGAAAAACAATTAGTTACCTACAAGGGCGCACCCATATGACTGTCAGCTGATTTCTCAACAGACACTATGCAGGCCAGACGGGAATGGCAAAAAATATTCAAAGTGATGAATAGCAAGAAACTACAACCAATATTACTGTACCAGCAAAGCTATCATTCAGAATTGAAGGGCAGATAAAGAGCTTCACAGATAAGAAAAAGCTAAAGGAGTTCATCACCACCAAACCAGTATTATATGAAATGCTGAAAGGTATTCCTTAAGAAGAGGAAGAAGAAGAAAAAGATAAAGATAAAAATTATGAACAACAAATACGTATCTATCAACAAGTGAATCTAAAAACCAAGGGAATAAAAAATCTGATGAACAGAATATACTGGTGAATATAATAGAATCAGGGGCATAGAAAGGGAGTGGACTGACAATTCTCGGGGGGAAAAGGGAGTGGGGGGTTCGGGAAGAGACTGGACAAAAATCGTACACCTATGGATGAGGACAGTGCAGGGGAGGTAAGGGCAGAGGGTGGGGTGGGAACCTGGTGGAGGGGAGCTATGGGGGGAAAAAAGAAGAACAATTGTAATAATCTGAACAATAAAGAATTATAAAAAAAAAGAAGAAGAAGTGCTTTGTGCTCAAACATTTCCAGAAGAAATTTCCAAAGTTATGGAATTGGTAATTAACATTATCAACTCTATTATAGCTAAAGCTCTCTTCATCATTGCCAATTTAAAGAATTTTTAGTTGAAATGGAGAATGAGTATGCAGATCTTCTGCTGCATAACAAGGTACATTGGTTATCAAGAGGAAACGTTTTGAAACTGTTGTGGAGTGAACGCGAGTGAACAACCACTGTAGTCCAGACCAAATTAAAATTTATGAAGCCTTTATTAGCCGGCCTTTCTCCACGCAGGGAGTCTAGAGAGCAGCTCCGACACTTTGTGCAGGACCACTTTTTAAGCACGTTAACCACATCCTGTTTTTGCAGAGCAAGCAACCCAAGACAAAACAGCTTTTCCCAAGCAACATCAGAGTCATGCCATTGATGACCATGTTATTCACAGGGTCATCCTGTTCTTCAGAAAGCTGACAGTGTTCTATGAAAGAAGGCCTATGTGCTGGGAAGGGGCCATGAGACCGTATCTCAAGGCCTGGCCTGGTGTCAGCACTGACAACTCTATCTGGGGCATAGTCCACAGCCTCTCTGGAATGGTAGTAGTAAGCATGCTCAAAAATTCCCACTCTCTAACAAAATGTTTCGCTTCCTTATTAACAGAAATTAAAGCATTTCTCCTTGAGAAGAGTGTTCACTTCTCCAGAACTAACGAATGATCAGTAGAACCAAAAATTTTATTTCATGGTAGACGTTACGTCTCATCTAAATCAGCTTAATCGTAAACTATTAGGGAAAGGAAACACAATTTTTTCGATGTTAGAAGAAGTTATTTCATTCGAAAACAAATTATCTCTTTTTGCTCAAAATTTTGAAAGAGAAACTTTGATTCACTTTCCAAGCCTGTTGAAACATCGCCAAGAAAATAATTCTGATATTGACATTTGCTATTTCAAAACAACACTTTTAAATATGAGGGAAGCTTTTCTCAACAGGTTTCAGGAATTCAGAAACAGCAAAGCGACGTTAGCCTTTGTTAAAAGAAACCTCTTAATGGTACTGTAACAGAATTAAATTTTTCTCCCTTTAATATTGACATTGGCAACTTTGAAATGCAATTGCTGGATTTAAAAAACAAAGAATTGTGGAGCTTGAAATATGAACGTCTTTGTGCTGATATAGAAATATTGGAGAAAAACAAATGTGAACTTAGCTCACAGCACAAGTGGTCTGCTTTGAAAGACCTGGAGAAGGAAGATATGTTGATTTTTAACACCTGGAATAGTATTCCTGACTCATATAATAAACAAAACTAGAGTTTGCTGTTCTTTCCTTATTCGGGTCTGCATATTTATGCGAACAATCATTTTCAAGCATGAACCTTATCAAGAGTAAATTGAGAAGTCGTCTTATTGATGAGAACCTGGAATCGTGCCTAAAATTAAAAACAACAACATACAAACCTGACTTAACCAAACTTTCCAAGGAGATGCAAGGCCATGTTCACATGATTTAATTTTATGGATATTGTAAGGTAAATTGTAAGGAATTTAATTTTATCAATAAATAATATCGTTATTAAGTATGATATCAAGTTTTATTCAACGTACCTACAGTTTAAGACTTAAAACTTTAAGTAAAGTTTATTAAGTTAATTTTAGGAAACGTGTGGAGTGAAAGAAGATGTAGTGTCGAGGATTGAGAAAGGTATGTTGAGATGGTTTGGACTTACGGAGAGGATGAACGAAAGGAGATAGACGAAACAAGTATACAAGACGAGTGTGGATGGGAGAGTTGGAAGGGGTCGACCTCAGCGAACGTACCTCAATCAGATTGAGGACATTTTTAGCAAAGGCCAGCTTAGGAGTACCCTAATTAAGTTACTAACAATGTACCTACCTATATAGTTTAAGTTTAAAAAATTTGGCTCTCAAAAGAAATTTCAGTCGTTGTACTGTTGATATTTGGCTCTGTTGACTAATGAGTTTGCCGACCACTGCTCTAGCCAAATAATTTCCTTGCTTTGCTTCCACCTCTTCTCTGCAAAAGTCTTTCCCTGAGCTCCTGTGGGTGGAACGCTCCTAACCACTTCCAGTTTTACACTCCCCAATTCAAATTGACTTTCATTCAAATAAACTTTTAAAATTTTTCATATGCCTTAGGTTATCTTTTAACAATGTTAGTAAGCTTCTGTTTTGTTTTTCTCTTGTAAATCTATCTTTTATTACAGAGGGTATCAGAGGAAATTTAGAAACAAACAGAAAACAACAAACTACTTCTGGGCCAGAAGGCAGAGCCAAGGGAGAGAAAGCTGGAAAAAGAGCCAAGATTTGGGAAGCATTCTTTCCATTGCTCCACCTGAGTCGTTGTCCCCCATACTGGGGAAGGAGAAAAAATCTTAGGACAGAGAGAAGCCTGCATGAGAAGCCTTGCATCTGGCAAGCTGCCAGAGAGAGAGTAGCAATGATGAACCAGAGGTGCAGGGGGAAGGGCTGCGGCTGTGAGCAATAGCAAGTCCTACAACCCCCTGAAGATGAGTGCACACAGATTCCCTCCCATGAATGTCATGCACAAGTCTCTTGGGGTGACGTTGAGGGCCCAGAGAAGGTGACACTGTGGCCTTGTCTCTTCCAGGAGGGCCGTGATGAGGACAGTGGCCAGGTCGCTGACCAAACATGAGCAGAAGTCACAGGCCTGTGTTTGGGCCTACATGGAATGCATTGGTGCACATAACCCAGTGGCCATTCAGCCAGCTTAAATCAAAGGGCAAGCCTCCATTGTGATGTTTAGTATTGCTTAGATGCTAAAAGCTAATTTCAATGATGTTAAATTTCCTAGATATTCCACTCTAATCCAACATGTGGATGATTTAGTTTTATGCTCTAGAAAATTACTAGACTCCCAAAAGGACACAATTCACCAGTTACAACAGCTAGCCATACAGGAACATGGATATCAAAGAACAAGCTCTGATTCTGTTTACTCCAGGTAAAACACTTTGGGTATCTAATATCTAAAGATGGGCTACTTTTGAACCCCGAAAGACTCAGAGAAATCCTATCTTTCTCTCTCCCAAAACAAGAAAGCAGCTTAAAGGATTCCTGTGTTTGGCTAAATATTGGTACAATTGGGTTCCAAATTTTTCATTAATGGCCCAGCTTCTTTATGTCTTATTAAAATCAAATTAATCTGTTTCAATTCAGTGGAACACAGAAAGGAAACAAGCTATAAAATCTCCAAAGAATTATCTAAAGCTTCCACTCTGGGGCACCTTAATTATAGAAATTTTAACTAAAAAATATAGGTCATCAAAGACCTATAGGCTATTATAGTCAGCAACTAGACTCAGTAGCCAAAGGACTCTCTCACTGCATGACAGCCATTTCTGCTATAGACAGGTTATACACACACACACAAGTTGTGGACTCTGCTTTATGTTCCTCATTCTATTAAATCTCCACTAGATTCTCATCACCTTGCCTCCTGCACCTAGTTTTAAACTCGATGTAATAGTCTTAATTCCGCAACTTTCCTACTTTCTTTACAGGATAAAGACATCCACCATTGTGTTTTGCTTACTGACCACATTCTTATTCCTAGGAATGGTTTATAGGAAACTCCTTAATAATGATGACTTAATTTGGTTTATAGATAGATCTTTAAAAGATAAGCAGGAAAGTTACCAAGCTGTACATGCAACAACTTCCGTGGTGGACATAATTGAAGGTTCTTATTTACCTGAATAAAATCTGCCCAGCAAGCCTAATTGTTCTAATTTGGGCTTGTCAATTGGCCAAAGACCAAATAGCCAATACTTACATTGATGGTAACTATGCCTTTGGTGTCGCTCACAACTTTAGAATGTTGTGGAAGCAGCAAGGCTTCTTAATTTTCTCAGGGTAGCACATAAAGAATGGAAAATAGGTTGCAGAATTATTAGGTGTCATACAGAAATTAAAACAATTGGCAATTATCAAAATTCCAAGACATTCTAAAGATGCCACCATGAAAGCAAACGGAAATTAGCTGACACTGCAGCTAGACCTGTTTTATCATTCCTCAAAGGTGCCCTGGAATACCTCATATATTCGTATATCCAAGCCCTTATGGCTCTGAGGCCATGCTAAGCTATGCGCTCTCTGTAAACTAGAAAAATGTACTCAGATGGAAAGAAACATTCCATAAAAGGGTAATGGATTTGTCAGTCCCTCACCAACATTTGGGTGGCAACCCAATTGTTGAGGTAATAACAACTTAGCCCTATCTGAGCAGATCAATTTAACTTACTTCAGCTATTCCTTTCTAAATTAATAAATATGATAAAAGTTATTGAATATCTAGATATTTTGAAATATCATGAAATACTGAAACATTGATTGCTAAACAAGTCTTAAGTTTGCCTGCTTTTGGCTTTTGTTGCAGAGAGGCTTTAGAGTGGATTTGGAGATGTTAATGAATATCTAGTGCTTTGTTAGAGGTGTATTTTTTAAAGTAAGTATTTGCCAATAATAGGAACCTATGTTTCTAAATGTCATAGAAGGTGTTTATAAAAGTCAGTCTAGGACACAGACAATAGTATGGTGAAGGCCTGGGGAAGTGTGGGGGCTGGATGGAGGAGGGCAAAGGAGAGGGAATCAGGGACACCTGTAACAGTGTCAACAATTTAAAAAATTAAACATACTTTTACCATATGAAAAAAAAGTCAATCTAGGGAATAGTGGTTGCTTAGTTTTTTAGTTATCATTGGAAATGGAGGTTTCTAAAAGTTAGTAATTCTAATTAAGTTGGAAAAAATTATATAGTTTTGATAATAAATAATATAAAGTATGGAAATGCATTGTTAAGAGAAAAGATAGGAAGTGAATAATTCTCAAATTGTGTGTATGGTCTTTAGGTGATATGTATTCATTGTGCATTATTATGTGTGGTGCATTTTCTGCCTCTGAATGGTATTACTAGGGTGTAATCTCTTATTGGCTTAAAAGATTAAATGCTTATACAAATTAATTAGGATCCTGTAGTCTGGACAAAATATTTAATATTGAAACTGTTTTAAGTTTGATTGACATTTTTAATGTAATTAACATAAAATATGTGTTTATTTTACCTGGGTTTACAAAAAGGGTTTATGTATGGCCTTTTGGTTAAGCATATTTGACAACCTTCCCGAAGTTTAAATTTTAAGAGACTTTTTCAACCAAGAGATGATACTGGGTTATTCAAATGGGCTCTGGAATACCTCAAGGATTTACTTTCCTTATAAAAGACAATCTTTTAAACTAATTAGGCCTATTTAATATACTTGAAATTACATGGGAAGCTTTGCCAAATAATAACAATGACAATAATAGTAATTACTATTACTGTGTTATATTTGTATACATATATTTTTTATTAAAATGAATGTCTAGAAATTCCAGCCTGCCCTACGAATGAACTTGTTCAAACACAGAGCTCTCAGGGGGAGCAGGTGTCTTGACAGCGACATCAGGCAAGCCAAGAGTGATGCTTCCCTGTGGGGGCATCTGGCAGTGGTACTCCAGATGTTTGTGGTCCACACATTGGGAGTTTGTGGATTGTTTCCAGTGCTCAATGCACATTTCTGATAAGCCATGCGCAAAGTTTTAAAATCTTGCATATTATTTGTTATTTATATATTAAAATTGTGTATTAAATCTTTAAAAATGGACTATATTGTTCTGTTATTTTATAGTAATTTTTCTTTACCAATGAATTGTTGTCTTGAAATGTTATATCTTACAGAAAAGCCAAGTTTTTTTATCAAATGCATTACAACAAAATCTATAACTATGTCATTTTAAGTTTTGTCATTGAGAAACCATTGTTTTACGCTAATGCACTTGCAAATATGTTACATCTTTAGAAAAATCCATGAAAAGGTTCCTGACTTACTCTAAATTATAGGTTTGTAAGCAGGTCATATCTTTAAACTAGGTGAAAAATTGTAGGACTCTACGCAATAACTAAATTCATAAAAATACTGGCAAATAATCAAAACAAACAAAAAATGGTTATAGGACTGAATAAATTGAGAATAATTATTATTCTTATAATTTTGTTCAAAATATTGCTGATTTTTAAATATTTTCTGTTTTCCAACTATAAGGAAAACTAAAAGGAGACATTCTGCATAATTACCAAGGGCTTATTAACCAGCTTATAGAAACTGACAAATTAGTACCATTCATTTCACAGTATGCTCTTGGGAGACGAAGACTTCAAAGACCACAACTTACAACCAGGAGATTTTTGACCATTCAAAAGACAATAAAGACTCTCTCCAACATTGTTGGAAGGGATCTTACCAGGTGCCTCACAGTAAATGAACATCTGTCCCTGTTTCTGATACTTGCCTCCACCTACAGCAGAAATCAAAGACTTCTGAGAATAAGAAACTGCCACATCAAAGACGGACAACTATCCTGAGACACCAACAAGGACAGTATACCTGCAAATCAATGTTGAACTTTATTTATTTTATTATCTTTACTAATAATAATGATTACTTGTTCTTTAGGCTTTTCTCAAACCTTGTGTATAGAGCCTAACTGCTAATAATTGCTGAAGGTGCATAAGATAATTTTTGTATTATCAGTAATACTCTTTTTATGGTTTCTCTTTTGAAGTCAAAAAAGTGCTCTTGCAAATGTTAGTAGAAAATAAATATTAAGAAAATATTCTATATTTTATAGAATATAAAGGCCAGACCCTGATTATGAAAATGTGCTTACTCCCTAATCCAACAAAAACTACTAACTATATTAATTCAGATAGAAGCTGAAATGGCTGTCAAAACATGGCCCTCTACAACTACTGCTGAGGCACAGGAAATTTACTTATGAAACCCTTACTGTCCTCAGGCCTCTGAAATTTTATATGGTAATTGTAATTTACAACATTATGCTCTTACAGCATTGGCCCCAATGAAAACTTAAGGATACAGCTTCAAATTATACAAATAATGGGAATCAGATCATAACAGTACTTGGGTGCTTCCATTGAGAAGCAAATGGGCCACAGTAAATAGAAACCCATTTTATGATCAATTGCAAAAACTGAAAAGGTGTATGGTGTGCTCTCAAACTGTAAGTAAATGTTATATTAGATGCAATATATAGAAAAATAAGACAGGCAAAAAAACTTGGATCACAATAACTCAAAAATTAGAAATTATTCAGAATATTTTACAAGACATATAGGATCTGACTGCCTCTCATTTACCTGCCTTTTTCTTTCAAATAATAATAATAATTCAACCTTGAATGCCATCTAAGGTTATGATCTTGTCCTATTCAGCAAGACAAATGCTGATTCTGGGACTTCATAGGAATGAGCCTTTCTATCATTATGGGACCTCATTATCCAACCAAAAGGTTGGTCATTAATACATTCTTTGGATTGATTTATAATAAAAAAGGGAACGTATGGATGAAAAGAGGCTACATCCTAAACATGACAAGCTCAGGGGAGGCCTGCATGGTGGCCTTACAAACTCAGAGACCTAAAGTAACCACAAAGGATGGACTGAAATTATAACTTTTTAACTAAAAGCAATTGATAGCAGAGAGTCATGTCCTAGGCCAGAATCTTCCCTGACAAAGGTCAATTTTCACTTTAACCCTGTCAGTTGTCTTTTTGCATCTACAATAACATATGTTCAGAATGTCAACGTCATTTTCTTTTTTTGGACCCCTCAAAGCATAGGTACCACACCAGAGTGGAGACCACAAGTCCCCTCATTGTTATTGAATTAATTGTTGGCTGTTAACTATCCTGCACCCACCTATGTAAAAGATGTATGTGTCTATCATTTTACTTTTTATCCAATCCCGGAGGTTTTCCCACTTTGCTTTCTCCCACCTCCCTAATCAATAACCATGGATTTCATGTAACTCACTTGTCTTCTTTTTTTATTGTAATGTGTAAAATAAGGTACATAACTGCCATCCTCAGGAGTATAATCTCAATCTATTGAGGTTTGGCTTCCTAGCAGTGGTTGTTAGTTGGCTCAAATGCACTCACAAAAATTATCTACAGGCCTGACAGCTTGGTTATTGTTGCTGCCAAGTGGGCCTGGGGAAAGTCTACGGCAGTGGTCGGCAAACCGCGGCTCACGAGCCACATGCGGCTCTTTGGCCCCTTGAGTGTGACTCTTCCACAAAATACTACGGCCTGGGCGAGTCTATTTTGAAGAAGTGGTGTTAAAAGAAGTTTAAGTTTAAAAAATTTGGCTCTCAAAAGAAATTTCAATTGTTGTACTGTTGATATTTGGCTCTGTTGACTAATGAGTTTGCCGACCACTGGTGTATGGAATGGAACTGGAAGTCAAATAAAAACTGTAAGGTCAATGATATTTTTTAGGTTTTTAACTTCTATTTATTTCTTTATTTTTATTGTTGGCACTATTAGAGATGTCTCCATTTCTTTCCCCTTTGCCTGCCTCCAACAAGTGCCCATACCTCTCTTCCCTCTGGCCATCACCACACTGTTATCTGCATCTATGGGTTATGCACATATGTTCTTTAGCTAACACCTTCACCTTCTTTCATCAAGTTCCCCTACCCACCTCCTCTCTGACAACTGTCAGTCTGTTCCATATATCTATGCCTCTGTTTCTATTTTGTCAGTTTATTTTATTCATTAGATTCCACATACAATTAGATCATATGGTATTTGTCTTTCTCTAACTGGCTTATTTCACTTAGCATAATAATCTCCAGGTTTCTCAATTCCAATGGCTGTCACAAAAAGTAAGAGTTCCTTCTTTCTTAAGGCCTTGTAGCATGGGCATGTAAATGTACCACCATTTTTTTATCCATTTATCTATAGATGGGCATTTGGGCTGTTTCCAGATCTTGACTATCTTACCTAATAATAGACAAACATGTAAACTGACTGTACCTCTGCTATGCCACCAGCCAATCAGGAGCAATACGCAAATTAACCCAACAAAGATGGCAGTTAATTTGCATACTCAGCCATCGAGTGACGGGGGCGGGATGCTTGCATCATCGCCATGGCGACGACACCAGAGTTCTGCCCCACCCCTGGTCTCTCAGGGCCTCTGGCAGTGTGGAAAAGAGGGGCTGGAGCAGAAAGAGACAGCTCTGGGGACTGAGCGGAAAGGGGCTGGGCTGGAGTGGAAAGGTGGTGCTGGCAGCCAGGGAAAGGAAAGCCCATTCTAGCACAAATCTTCGTGCATCAGGCTTCTAGTTGTAAATAACACTGCTATGACCAGAGAGCTACATATATTCTTTCGAATTATTGTTTTGGGCTTCTTCATACTTTGCCAGTACCAGGCTGTTTTGATTCCAATGGCCTTGTAGTATATTTTGATATCAGGTATTGTGTTATCTCCAACTTTGTATTCCCAGAATTGAAATAGCTTGGTCATATAGCAGTTCCATTTTTAATTTTTGAGGTAACTTCATACTGCTTTTCATAGTGGCTGCACCAGTCTGCATCCCCTCTAACAGTGCAGGAGGGTTCCCTTTTCTCCACATCCTCTCCAACATTTGTTGTTTGTTGATTTAGTTATGGTAGCCATTCTGGCAGGTGTGAGGTGATATCTCATTGTGGTTTGAATTTGCATCTATCTGATGATTAGTGACATTGAGCCTTTTTTCACATAGACCAGTGGTCGGCAAACTGCGGCTCGTGAGCCACATGTGGCTCTTTGGCCCCTTGAGTGTGGCTCTTCCACAAAATACCACGGCCTGGGTGAGTCTATTTCGAAGAAGTGGTGTTAGAAGAAGTTTAAGTTTAAAATATTTGGCTCTCAAAAGAAATTTCAATTGTTATACTGTTGATATTTGTCTCTGTTGACTAATGAGTTTGCCGACCACTGACATAGACCCATCTGTATGTCTATTCAGATCCTTTGCCCATTTTTTATTTGAATTGTTAGCTTTTTGGGTGTTGAGTTTTGTAAGTTCTTTATAATTTTGGAAATTAACCCCTTATCAAATGTATCATTGGTGAATATATTCTATCATACAGTGGGTTCCCTATTTTTGCGATGCAGAAGCTTTTTAGTTTGATGTAGTCCCGTTTGCTTATTTTCCCTTACCCTGGGAGACATATCAGCAAAAATATTGCTATGAGAAATGTCTAAGATTTTACTGCCCATGTTTTCTTTTTTTTTGTAACAGACAAAATGTTTATTTTAAATATCTATCATGAATATACTCTAACCCATGCTAACATTCCATCTTATCTTTCCTTTTTCTTTTTTTTCTTTTTTAATTTAATTTTATTTTTATTGTTTTAAGTATTACAAATAGTAGTACATATGTCTCCTTTTTTTTCCCCCTTGATCTCCCCCCCCCTTCCCCTACCCCCCAGGACATGCCTTCACCTGCCCACCCTGCCCCCCCGCCCCAGTGTCTTATATCCGTTGGTTGTGCTTATATGCAAGCGTACAAGTCCTTCGGTTGGTCTCTTACAGCCCTCCTCACTACTGCCCATGTTTTCTTCTAGAATTTTTATTGTTTCACAATTTACATTTAAGTCTTTTGTTCATTTTGAATTCATTCTTGTGTATGGTGTAAGTTGGAGGTCTAGTTTCAATTTTTTGCATGTTTGTCTAATTTATAAGTGCCAACACCATTTATTGAATAGATTGTCTTTACCCCCTTGTATGTTCTTGCCTCTTTTTTCAAATAATTTACCATAGAGGCATGAGTTGATTTGGGGACTCTCTGTTCTGTTCCATAGATCTGCATGCTTGTTCCTTTGCCAGTACCAGGCTGTTTTGATTCCAGTGGCCTTGTAGTATATTTTGATATTAGGTATTGTGTTATCTCCAACTTTGTTTTTCTTTCTCAAGATTGATGAAGCTATTCAGGATCTTTTTTGGTTCTATATGAATTTTTGGAGTATTTGTTCTAGATCTGTGCAATATACCATTGGTATTTTAATAGGGATTACATTGAATCTACAGATTGTTTGGGGTAGTATGGACATTTTAATGATGTAAATTCTTCCAATCCATGAACATGGTATATGCTTCCAATTATTTGTATCTTCCTCAATATCTTTCTTCAATGTCTTGTAGTTTTCTGAGTACAGATCTTTTACCTCCTTTGTTGAATTCATTCTTAAGTACCTTATTTTTTCTTGTTGCAATAGTAAATGAGATTGTTTTCTTAGTTTCTCTTTCTGATAGTTCATTATTGGTGCATTGAAATAACACTAATTTCTGAATATTAATTTTGTATCTTGCTATAGTCAAGATACTGAATCCATTTATTAACTCTAGTAGCTTTTCGGTGGAGTCTTTGGGATTTTCTATGTATAATACCATGTCACCTGCGAATAATGAAAGTTTTACCTCCTCCTTTCCGATTTGGATGCTCTTTATTTTTTCTTCTTGTCTGATTGTTGTGTGGCTAGGACTTCCAGTATTATGTTCAAGAACAGTGATAAAAACAGATATCCCTGTTTTATTTATGATTTTAAGGGAATAGCTTTTATTTTTGCTCATTGAGTATGATGTTGTTTGTGGGTTTGACATATATGGCCTTTATTACACTGACGTATGTTACCTCTTTCCTACTTTGCTGAGAGATTTTATCATAAATGGATGCTGGATTTTATCAAATGCTTTTTCTGCATCTATTGATATGATCATGTGGTTTTCACCTTTCATTTTGTTTCTGTCGTGTATCACATTTATTGATTTGCAGATGTTGGACCAACCTTGCATCCCTACAATTAATCTCACTTCATCATAATGTATGACCTTTATAATGTACTAGAGGCCTGGTGCATGAATTCTTGCACCAGTGGGGTCCCTTGGCCTGGCCTGCAGGATCAGGCCAAACCGACTCTCTGATATCCCAGAGGGGTCCCGGATTGTGAGAGGGCACAGGCCAGGTGGAGGGACCCCACCAGTGCACAATTGGGGTCAAGGAGGTACGTGGGAGGTTGGCCAGCCAGGGAGGTACCACGAGAGGGCTCCAGGGCATGTCCAGTCTGTCTCACTCAGTCCCAATCGATTGGCTGGACCCCAGCAGCAGACTAACCTACCAGTCGGAGTATCTGCCCCCTTGTGGTCAGTGCATGTCATAGCAACTGGTCGACTAGTTGACTGTCTGCTCCCCAGTGATCAGTGCATGTCATAGTGAGCGGTTGAGTGACCTTAGCATATCATTAGCATATTACAATTTGATTGGTTGAACAAATGACCGAACACTTAGCATATTAGGCTTTCATTGTAAAGGATTGCTGGATCTGGTTTGCTAATATTTGTTGAGGATTTTAGCATCTATGTTCATCAGGGAAATGGGCCTATAATTTTCTTTCTTTGTAGTGTCTCTATCTAGTTTTGGAATTGGGATTATGCTAGCCTTATAAAATGTGCTTGGGTGTTTTCCCTCTTCTTAAATTTTTTGGAATAGTTTGAGAAGGATAGGCATTATTTCTTCTTCAAGTGTTTGGTAAAATTTACCCATGAAGCCATTTGACCCATGATTTTTATTTGTTGGGAGGTTTTTGATTACTGCTTCAATATCACTAGTTGTAATCTGTCTATTCAGATTCTCTGATTCTTCTTAATTCAATTTTGATAGATCATGTGTTTCTAGTAATTTATGCTTTTTTCCCAGATATTCCAATTCATTGACATATAGTTTTTAGTAAGATTTTCTTACAATTCTTTGTATTTCTTTGGTGTCAATTGTCACTTCTCCTCTTTCATTTCTGATTTTATTTATTTGGATCATCTCTCTTTCCTTCTTTTGTTTTTTATAATATATTTTATTGATTTTTTTTACAGAGAGGAAGGGAGTGGGATAGAGAGCTAGAAACATCAATCAGCTGCCTCTTGCACACCTCCTACTGGGGATGTGCCCACCAGCAAGATACATGCCCTTGACCAGAATCGAACCTGGGACTTTTCAGTCTGCAGGCCAATGCTCTATCCACTGAGCTAGACCAGTTAGGGCTCTCTTTTCTTCTTGATGAGTCTAGTTAAAGGTTTGTCAGTCTTTTCAAAGATACAGCATATTGTTTCATAGCTCTTTTGTATTTTTTAGAATCTTATTTTATTTACTTCTGCTCTGATCTTTATTATTTTCTTCTTCACACTCAATATGGACTTTGTTGTTGTTTTATTTTTTTCTAGTTCCATAAAATGTAAAGTTTATTTGAGATTATTTATTTGAGATTTTTTTTTTGTTCCCTGGGGTAGGCCTATAATGATATATGAATTTTCCTCTTAGGACTGCTTTCGCTGTGTCCCATAGATTTTGGGTTATTGTGTTCTCACTTTCATTTGTTTCAAGGTATCTTTTTATTTCTTCCTTGATCTCATTGTTAATCCATTCATTGTTTAGTAACATGTTATTTAGTCTCTGAGTTTGTGTGGTTTTCAGTTTTTCCTGTGGTTGATTTTTTTTTTTTAAATATCATTATGGTCAGAGAAGGCACTTGATATTATTTCAATCTCCTTAAAGTTATTGAAACTTGTTAGTATCCTAATATGTGGTCTAGCTTAGAACACGTTCCATGTGCACTTGGAAAGAATGTATATTCTTCTGTTTTGGGGTGAAATACTCTGAAGATTTCAATTAAATACATCTGATCTAGTGTGTCATTTAAGGCCATCATTTTCTTGTAGACTTTCTGTCTGGAAGATATATCCATTCATGTCATCGGGGTGTTAAAATCCCCTACTATGACTGGCTTACTGTCAGTCTCTCCCTTTATGTCTATCAAGATTTGCTTTACATATTCAGGTGCTCCTATGTTGGCTGCATAACTATTTACCAGAGTTATGTCCTCTTATTGGATTGTTCCTTTTATCATTGTCTCTTACTATAGCCTTTGTTTTAAAGTTTATTTTGTCAGTTATAAGTATTGCTGCCTCCATTTTTCCCCCCTTTACTTTTAGTCTGTATGTACCTTTAGTTCTGAAGTGTGTCTCTTATAGACAGCAAATATATAGGTCTTGTTTTCTTATTCATTCAGTTACCCTATGTACTTTTTTTGCCATTTACATTTAAAGTGATCATTGATAGGTATGTATTTATTGCCATTTTATTCTTTTAACTCTGTTCATTTTGTTTGTTTTTTTCTTCTTTTTCTTCTACTTCTAAAAGCAGGCCCTTTAACATTTCTTGCAATACTGGTGGTGGTAAAAAACTCCTTTAGCTTTTACTTGTCTTGGAAGCTCTTTACTTCACCTTCAATTTTTAAGTATAGCCTTGCTGGGTAAAGTAGTCTCAGTTTTAGGTCCTTGCTTTTCATCACTTTGAACATTTCATGCCAATCCCTTCTGGCCTGAAATGTTTCTGTTGAGAGATCAGCTGACAATTTTATGGAAACTCCCTTATAAGTAAGTAATTGCTTTTCTATTGCTGCTTTTAAGATTATCTCTTTGTCTTTAACCTTTGTCATTTTAATTATGATGTGTTTGGTGTGGGTCTCTCTGGTTTCCTGGACTTGTGTGTCTTTTTCCTCCACCAGGTTAGGATAGTTTTGGGTCATTATTTCATCAAATAGGTTCTCGATCCCTTGCTCTTGCTCTTCTCTTTCTGCTACCCCTATAATGCAGATGTTGTTATAATTTATGTTGTCCCATAGCTCCCTTAAACTATTCTCATCCTTTTAATTCTTTTTTCTTTTTGCTGCTTTGATTGGGTGTTTTTTCTACCTTGTCTTCCAAATTGCTGATTCAATCTTCTGCTTCCTCCAACCTACTTTTAAAAATATTTTTTTTTATTGATTTCAGAGAGGAAGAGAGAGATAGAAACATCAATGATGAGAGATAATTGATCAGCCACCTCCTGCATGCCCCCCACTGGGGATCAAGCCCACAACCCAGACATATGCCCTTGACTGGAACCAAACCCCAGACCCTTGAGTCCACAGGCCAATGCTCTATCCACTGAGCCAAAACCAGGGTTCCAACCTACTTTTTATTCCTTCCAGTGTACTCTTGATGTCAGATACAGTATTCTCCATTTCCAACGAGTTCTTTTTCATTATTTCTATGTCATTTTTCATGATGCTGTAGTTCTCACTAAGTGCTTTTAACATCCTTATAACCATTACTATATCTGATGGATTGCTTGCTACATTTCATTTTGCTCTTTTTCTGGAGATTCCTCCTGCTCTTTCATTTGTGACTTGTTTCTTTGTCTCCCCATTTTATTTGTATCTTTGTGTGTTTTTTATATGTATTATATTAATCTGTTATGACTCCCAATTTTTGGGGTGTCCTTATAGAGTAGGTGCCCTGTGGGACCCAGTTGTATAGTCTTTTTGATCTCCTGAGCTGGGTGCTCTAAGAATGTCTCTCGTGTGGGTTATGTAGACCTTCCTGTTGTAATTGAGTCTTGATTGCTGTTGGCCCATTTGTGGGTGGGATTGACCCTCAGACTGTCTGACTGTGAGGCTAAACCCTGACCATGATATGTGAGCTGTAGTGTAGGTGCAGGCTCAAAATGGCTTCTGCAAATCCTTGGCTATAAGACTCCTTTTCAGCTACTCTCAGTCGGTTATTCAGGATGATTGTTCCCCAATTTAGTTGTATTTCCAGTTTGTTCCTCAGGGGAGGTGAGTGCAAGATCCACCTACTCCAGCGCTATCTTGAATGTTCTCAGATCAATGATTTTTGAAAAATGTTTGTAAACTTGTGTTAACCAAATCTCTGATATGATCAGGTGGATTAGTAGTGTGATGCAAAGTAATTTTTAGGAATTTTGTTGTTTTTTTTCAGTGGCAGCATGGCCTTTTCTCTTTCTTTCTTTCTTTCTTTCTTTCTTTCTTTCTTTCTTTCTTTCTTTCTTTCTTTCTTTTTCCCTTTTAGACCAATACCATTTTATTTTAATGCCCAGAGATAGAAGCAGAGAAAATTTGGGTGAGGTAGGAGAGCTCCTTTTTCTGCCTCATCTGAGTCCCTGCTGCAGCTACTAGCTGTGAGGAAACTAAGAAAGAGCATGATTAGTCTGAGACTCCTGGAAGATTGGGATCTTTTATTATCATATGTCAGCTAGAAATATGTTGATTTGTGTTCACTGAAGCCTGGAAGCAGGAACATTCATCCTCATGATACTGCGTTTTTCATCACCACCATCATCTCATCTTGACCAGGGACATCTGCTATACCCCCAAAGTACCCCAGACTTGTGTGGCTGGGAAATAGCTGGCACAGATGAGCCTTTCTACTTGCTGCTTTCAGACTCATTCCTCCCTTCCCTGTCTTGCTCAGATTGCTGAAGGCTGGCCCATACAAACCACAGTTCCTAAGTTCCTGTGCCCACTTTCTTTCCAGTCTTGTTTTGGACAGTGGCTATATCTCTAGCAGTGACCACTTTTCCTCCTGGAACCCAAGCCTGTCACTCATCCCCTTCCCTGTTTCTGGCCCTCACCGCCATGGTCTTTCTTCCATGGATGCAGCTCCTGCTCTATAAACCTCTGTCTACATGTAGCCTCTTTCCTGCTCTTCCTGCCTCCAGCCCATTCTGGGCACAGTCCATTCTGCATTAGGTCCCAGAGGGTCCATTCACAGGCTATCCTTACTCGGGAAATATGCATTACTCGATTAGGCCTACTTCATCTAGTCCAAACATACCAGACCTTTCTCATTGCCTGATATTTCAAAATCCAAGAGAGGATAGTTTTAAGGAGAAGCTAGTCACCTAGATCAGGCACCATAGAGAAGTCCTGTAATAAAAGGATTGAAATGAATGTCTTGGGATGTAGAACCTCCTTCTAGGAATGTCTACAGGGAGGAGCCATTTCATTAATGTGGTCAGAACCAGTGATGAAGTCACAAGTCAAAGTGCATTGGATGAAAGAATAATACAAATATACATGGATTCTTGGTCCTATGAAATGCGAGAATCAAGAGAAGCAAATGAGAAAAGCATTGATGTTAAAGATATTTTGCAAATTGCCTTGTTACGTTTTCTATGTGGGATTTAAGGAAAGTGGGGCACTGCTTTAACAGAATCACACCACATTAGCCCTTCCTGTGGCTTGGCAATTGGAAAAAATTAAGGAAATGTGCGGTTGCCATTGTTATTGAAGGCAATAGGTCATTTACCCACATGCCTTTTGAACCAGAATTTTAAACATTTTAGCCCCTGGATGGCTAAAAAATATTGCTAAAGGAAGGTTGAAGATCTGAAAATTGGAGGAAAGTTATCATGTTATCAGATATTTTCGAATATAACTTTTCTAAAGAATGTGTTGGTTTTACAACAGATCCTGTAGAAGCTGAGCTTGAAATAAGGATTCTTATTCAACTGATTTATTAGAGGGTGGCTCTTGGGGTTAGGGGAGAGAAGAAAGCTAGATAAGGAAGGGGGAAAGCTAAGCAAGCAGCTGATCTCAGCTGGAAACTCCCATCAGACTGATCTCACAGAGGAGCTCTGATACGTGATTTGCTCTGCAGAGTTGGTCCCCGTGGTGGTTTTAATATATGTTGTCAAATTTTTTACCTCCTTCCTTCAAAAGTTGGAGCTTAATTCCTCTCTGCTTGATTGTGAGCAGGAGTTAATGACTTGCCTCTAATAATTAAAATAAGGCCTATGTGATTCCATGCAACTTCTGAGGCGAAATCATCAAAAGCTTTGCCACATTGCCCTATTCTCCTGGGTTGCTCACTCTGGGGAAAGCCAGTGGTCAGGTCATGAGGAGTCACAGCATCCATGGATGAGGCCCATGTTAACTGGGCATCCTGACAACAACCAGCACCCTCCTGCCAGCCAGGTGAGTGAGCCAACCTGGAAGAGGTCCTCCCACCTCAGTCAAGCCTTCAGATGACTGCAGCTCCTGAGAGACCCAGGTCAGAAGCATGTAGCCAAGCTGTTCCAGAATTCCTGACCCACAGGAACTATAAGACAATAAATATTTATTATCTTAAGCCACTAAATTTTGGGATAATTTATTTTGAGAAATAGATAACTAATACAGCCCTGATGAAAATCAGTCATTGGTTGTGGGATACTAGGGAGTAGATAAGCTCCTGAACATAATGTTTCTTGTTCTGTCTAGGGCAATTCTTTTAAAAAATATATATATATTTTTTTATTGGTTTCAGAGAGGAAGGGAGAGATAGAAACATCAATGATGACAGAGAATCATTGATTGGCTGCCTCCTGCATGCCCCCAACCGGGGATCAAGAACACAACTTGGACATGTGCCCTTGACCAGAATCAAACCTGGGACCCTTCAGTCCGCAGTCTGACACTCTATCCACCGAGCCAAACCAGCTAGAGCTAGGGCAATTCTTAAAGAAGGGGACAACTGCTATGAGCCAACACTCAAAAAAGCTGGGAGATGAGTGTACCTCCCTAATAAAGAGGACCTGGGCAAGGCACCAACAGCATCTGTTATAGGCGTTGATTATAAACTAAATGTGATTTGTATAGATCTGTATGTACATACATTCAGACACACACACACACACAATTATGAAACTGTTTTGCACTCCTTTTGTGGGTACCAACTCCATAGTTTGGGTAAACAGGAGGCACACAACTAGAACTTTATTCATGAAAAACAACAGCAGTAATGGAGCAGTGGGAGGCACCAAGGTGATCTAGAGGCACTTTATTTATTATTAAGTAGGTCCTAAAAGGTGTTTGCAAACATATAAAGTGCCTCTAAAGGAATTATCAAGAATAACTAACTCACCCTGGCCTGTGTTCTCAGTGGTTAGAGCATTGGCCCGTGCACTGAAGGGTTGAGGATTCCATTCCCAATCAAGAGCACATACCTGGGTTGCAGGTTCAATATACGGCCCCTATCGAGGCATGTGCAGGAGGCAATCAATTGATGTGTCTCTCTCACATCAATGTTTCTTTCTCTCTCCCTCCCTCCCTTCCATTCTCTCTAAAAATCAATGGAAACAATATCCTTAGGTGAGGCTTACAACAACAATAAAAGAATAACTATAGTGTTTTCCTTTCATTATTAGTCAAGTCTTGCTTCCAGCGTGATAGACACTTCATAAGTCATCCCTAAATGTGCTGTGTGGAGGTTGGGAAGGGTTGCACAGGAGGAAGTGGGGGAGGGAAGAGAGATGATACATTGTGGCTGATAGTGCTTCTCTTACCACTTCAGGTACTAGTTACTTTCCCTGCTGGACAGGTCCAGAGAGCCACCAAGCAGAAGGCAAACTATCGGCTAGCTACCCTCCCCTTACCTCCACACACTCCTTATCCCAGTCCCAAGGTATAGAGGCAGGAGACCCTGGACATCTTATTGAGTCAAATGCTAAGTTAAAACACCCAAGAGTCTTACTTTCTGGGGTGCTAGAGGAAGAGGCAATTGCAACACTCTACTAGTGATAACTCAAAAATGAAAAAGACAGAGTACTGTGTGTGTGTTGAAGAGGCTGTTCCAGAATACCCAAACTTTGGCTTTGACAAGCCTATGGTAACCATAATGAGGCAGTGGCAGGGTTAAGCTAGAGGAAACTTTTGCCTTTCATAGGAGCTTTGGCTCTGTCAGAATCACACCTGGTTGGGCAGCCAATGCTTCTTTACCACCTGCCTGCCCTGATGAGCACATTTAGTGACATCCTTTGGGTTTCTCCAAAGGTCTTACCACTCTGTGTGTGTATACATGTGTGTTTAGAAAATTAGGACCTTGTCACCAGAGTTTCAGCTGCCAATAACTCCTAACAAAAATGTGTTTGCACTGGCCAAAGTGAACACCCAAATGTCTGTGGCCTTTGACTGCTAGAAGTGCAGGGGTGCTCTGCAGAGCTACTTCCCGCTCACCACCACCACCACTACCATCATCATCATCATCATCATCATCATGGTAGGTAGTTCTGGGAAAACATTACCTAGTCTCTAGTAGCTAATGGATAGTTTTTTTCTGGGCTTGAATAGGAATTACTAGTATGAACATGGAAAAAAAGGAAGCTCTAAATCAAAAGAAATAAAACAAGCATGGCCCATCTTCAAGGTATTGTGAAAAGTGCTAATGCTGAGGAGGAGACATTTGGACCTTATTTGCTGGGTAAATGGATGCATCATCAGGAGGATTTCTTAATCTTATCATGACTGACATTTGGGACCAGATAATTCTTTGTTGTAAGGAACTGTTCTATGCGCTGTAGGATGTTTAAGCACTGGCCTTTATCTACTTTAACCACAGTGCCCTGTCCAGTTGTGACCATCAAAAATATCTCCAGATACAGCCAAATGTCCTCTGATGGAGGTCAAAATCACCCCTGGTTGAAAACCCTGAGAAGAAAGGCAGACAGCTGCGAAGAAATCAGCAAAGAAGATCTGTAAGCCGGAGAAGAAAGATCAGGCTGAAGGTGGCTTGTGCAGGGAGAAAGACACGGTCCTCTGTAGAAAGGAGCCATCAAGAGAAGCAGGCCCCAGAAGCAGTACTCCAGGGGCACAAGCGTGGACATCCTGGTTTCAGAGCAGTCTCAGCACCTGTTGCCTGTCTGACTGCAGTGGGCCCCGCTCACCATGTGGGCTGCACCTGCACTCACCTTCCCCCAGCCAGGGAGATGCCTTCACCCTCTTGGAACCCTTTCATTTGAAGAGCATCTTCTTCAAAGTGTCCTCTGGAAAGCCTGGATTCCTCCTCAGTAGCTCTCCATGACTTTTTTCTGGTAAGAGGTTTACCTCTGTTCACACAGGATGTGCTGAGAGAGCAGAGGCAAGAGGCAAGTCCTAGTAGCAGAGCCAGCCTCCGAGCTGGAAGTGTAACCCTGAAGTGCAGCCACTGCCACTGAACCTCAACACTCCCCAACCTCCTCTCCCTGTAGGGACTGCAGAAGCCTCTACGTTCCAAGAAATGAAGTGTGATCTTGGGCTCTGCGACTCATCATCCCTGCTTAACTTGCATGCTCATCTGAGTACAGTGGCCCCTGGAGCTGGCAATGACTCAGCCTCCTTCTCCTGGAACTGGATTGATAGGGCAGCCTCACTCATCATTCTGAAGCAGACAACTGGGTGTCTAGCTCAGACTCAAGAGCAGAGCAAATGACTCACCAGGATGAATCCTATCACTGCACTGAGGAGGTAATTTGGGGGCTCAGATTTGACACCAGTTTGGCTTTTCACAGGCTATATGTTCTCCAGAGACTGAAATCATCTCCCAGCCTATGGGCTCCCAGCTGTGGTCCTTGGAGATAGAGCTCCAAGAGCAGTGGGCAGGGCCAGGCTACCTCTGTGGGTGTCAGAGTAGAATTCCCCGGCAGAGGTTAACTCCTTGGTGTGCTGAGGGCACTCTGAAGCATCTGATTCAAAGGGAGAAGTAATCTCTGAATGAGTACAGCCAGACAGATGAGCAGGAAATAGGGGACAGAAGTGATGCACTGAAGCGCCCATAGGAAGTGGGGAGTGATTTCTAAGGTCTGAGAGCCCCAGGGCAGCCCCTAGGGCCCCAAGCCAATTTAGACACCCCAACAAGTCCCTGATACACCACAGCCTCAGTGTCTTCAAATGGAAAACAAGGATGAGGACGTCTACTCCATAGATGTCGTGAAAAAGGGCTTCATGCACCCTAAAGTGTGATATGAATGTTGTTTATTATTGGCCCAATTCCACATGCTTTACAAATGGCACTTTTATGATAAAACATCCATGCTTCTGTAGGAGTACTTACAGGGTTACTTTAACTCCTGATGAGAAAATGCTCAAGCCTGACCCTAAGGCATTCAAACAGTTTGCAAAAAGCCTGGGCTCCTTGCCGAGCAACTGAGCGCCATGCCAACCCTCCCGTGAAAGTTAAAACAGTCCCTATGGGCTCCTAGGCAAACACCCAACTGATCTTCTATGCTGGGACCAACTGTGGCAAGAAAGTTACATCCTGTCTACACACCAACAAAGGCGAATGGGCTGGAAGACCACTTCTTTCTGCCCTTCCTGTTGCACTTGATGGATTCAGAAAGGCCTTGACAACATTCTAGAAGCATGTCTTTTTTTTAAATATTTTTTTTATTGATTTCAGAGAGGAAAGGAGAGGAAGAGAGAGTTAGAAACATCAATAATGAGAGGGAATCATTGGTTGGCTGCCTCCTACACGCCCCCTACGGGGAACCGAGCCCGCAACCCAGGCATGTGCCCTTGAGTCCGCAGGCTGACGCTCTATACACTGAGCCAAACCGGGTAGGGCTAGAAGCATATCTTTTAGCGGTAGATCGTTTGCCAAGATGGCTACAACAACCCTCCCAACGCGCAAGGTAAGCGTTCCTCTCCTCTCATCCTGAGAGAATTGGGGGTGGCTCTGTGAGCCCCGTGACCTGCACAGTGCAGCAGAAGTGGTGTGGCACACCTTCCAAGCTTAGGCCTTTTTTTTTTTTTTTAATTGTTTAAAGTATTACATATATTAGTACATGTATCTCCTTTTTTTCCCCCAATTGACCTTCCCCCAGCCTCCTCCACCCCCTGTCGCATACCCTCATCCCACCCCCCAGTGTCTTGTGTACATTGGTGTGTTTAAATACATGCATACAAGTCCGTCAGTTGATCTCTTTCCCCCCTCCCCAACAATCCCCAGCCTTCCCGCTGTAATCTGACAGTCTGTTCAGTCCTTTACTGCCTCTGTAACTACCTTTTTGTTCACCAGATTACAATGTTCTTTATTTTCCATAAATGAGTGAGATCATGTGGTATTTTTCTTTCATTGCCTGGCTTATTTCACTTAACATAATGCTCTCCAGGTCCATCCATGCTGCTGCAAATGGTAACAATTCCTTCTTTTTTATACCAGTGTAGTATTCCATTGTGTAGATGTACCATAGTTTTCTAATCCACTCATCTGCTGATGGGCATTTAGGCTGTTTCCAAATCTTAGCTATGGTGAATTGTGCTGCTATGAATATAGGGGTGCATATATCCTTTCTGATTGGTGTTTCTAGTTTCTTGGGATATATTCCTAGAAGTGGGATTACTGGGTCAAATGGGAGCTCCACTTTTAGTTTTTGAGGAAACTCCATACTGTTCTCCACAGTGGCTGCACCAGTCTGCACTCCCGCTAGCAGTGCACAAGGGTTCCTTTTTCTCCGCATCCTCACCACCATTTGTCATTTGTTGATTTGTTGATGATAGCCATTCTGACAGGTGTGAGATGGTACCACATTGTCGTTTTGATTTGCATCTCTCAGATAATTAGTGACTTTGAGCATGTTTTCATATGTCTCCTGGGCTTCCTTCTGTCTTCTTTCAAAAAGATTCTATTTAGGTCCATTGCCCATTTTTTTTATTGGATCATTTATCTTCCTTTTATTAAGTAGTATAAGTTCCCTGTAGATGTTGGAGATTAAACCTTTATCAGTGATAACATTTGCAAATATGTTCTCCCATACAGTGGGCTTTCTTGTTGTTTTGTTGATGGTTTCTTTTGCTGTACAAAAGCTTTTTATTTTGATGTAGTCCCATTTGTTTATTTTCTCTTTTGCTTCCATTGCCCTAGGAACAGTATCAGTGAAGAAATTGCTTCAGCATAGGTCTAAGATTTCTCTGCTTGTGGATTCCTCTAGTATTTTTATGGTTTCCCATATTATGTTTAAGTCCTTTATCCATTTTGAGTTTATTTTTGTGTATGGTGTAAGTCGGTGGTCTAGTTTCATTTTTTTGCATGTATCTGTCCAATTTTCCCAACACCATTTATTGAAGAGACTGTCCTGACTCCATTTTATGTTCATGCCTCCTTTGTCAAATATTAAGTGAGCATATCTGGATTCTCTATTCTATTCCATTGGTCTATATGTCTGCTCTAGTGCCAGTACCAAGCTGTTTTGAGAAGAGTGGCTTTGTAATACAGCTTGATATCTGGTATTGAGATCCCACCTACTTTGTTCTTCTTTCTCAGGATTGCTGTGGCTATTCGGGTTCTTTTTTTATTCCAGATGGGTTTTTGGAGAGTTCTTTCTAGGTCTGTGAAATATGCCATTGGTATTTTAATGGGGAGTGCATTGAATCTATAGATTGCTTTGGATACCATGGGCATTTTAATGATGTTGATTCTACCAATCCATGAACATGGTATGTTCTTCCATCTGTTTACATCTTCCTCCATCACTTTTTCAGTGTCCTATAGTTTTCCGCGTATAGGTCTTTTACCTCCTTAGTTAAGTTTATTCCTAGGTATCTTAATTTTATTGGTGCTATGGTAAATGGGATTGCTTTTTGAGTCTCTCTTTCTGTAAGTTTACTATTGGTGTATAGAAATGCCATAGATTTCTTGGCATTAATTTTGTATCCTGCTAAATTGCCAAATTCATTTATTAAGTCTATTAGTTTTTTATGGAGTCTTTCGGGTTTTTTATGTTCAATATCATGTCATCTGCAAATAAGGAAGCTTTACTTCTTCTTTTCCAATTTAGATGCCTTTTATTTCTTCTTCTTGTCTAATTGCAATGGCTAATACTTCCAATAGTATGTCGAACAGGAGTGGTAAGAGTGGGCATCAATGTCTCGTTCCTGTTCTTAGGGGAAATGGTTTTAGTTTTGCCCATTGAGTATGATGTTGGCTGTGGGTTTTTCATATATGGCTTTTATTATGTTGAGGTATGATCCTTCTATTCCCACCTTGTTGAGAGTTTTTATCAAGAAAGGGTGTTGGATTTTGTCAAATGCTTTTTCTGGGTCAATTGAAATGTTTAGGTGATTTTTATCTCTCAATTTGTTTATGTGATGTATCACGTTTATTGATTTGCGGATATTGTACCATCCTTGCATTCCTGGGATTAATCCTACTTGGTCATGGTGTATGATCTTTCTGATGTACTGCTGGATCCGATTTGCTGGAATTTTGTTGAGGATTTTGGCATCTATATTCATGAGGGATATTGGCCTGTAAGTCTCTTTCATTGTGTTGTCTTTATCTGGTTTTGGTATTAGGATGATGCTGGCTTCATGGAAGGAGCTTGGAAGTGTTTCTTCCTCTTGAGTTTTTTGGAATAGTCTGAGGAGGATAGCTTTTAGTTCTTCCTTGAATGTTTGGTAAAACTCTCCTGTGAAGCTGTCTGGCCCTAGGCTTTTGTTTGCTGGAAGCTTTTTGATAACTGCTTCAATTTCTTCCATAGTTATTGGCCTATTGAGATTTCTAGAATCTTCCTGATTGAGTTTTGGAAGGTTGCATTTTTCTAGGAATATGTCAATTTCCTCCAGATTGTCTAGTTTGTTGGAATAGAGTTGTTCATAATATTTTTTAACAATCCTTTGTATTTCTGTGGGGTCTATTGTTATTTCGCCTCTATCATTTCTGATTTTGTTTATTTGGGTCCTCTCTCTTTGCTTCTTGGTGAGCCTGGCTAGAGGTTCATCAATCTTGTTTATTCTTTCAAAGAACCAGCTCTTGGTTTTGTTGATCTTTTTTATTGTTTTTTTGGTCTCAATGTCATTTATCTCCACTCTGATCTTTATTATTTCCTTTCTTCTGCTTACACTGAGCTTTCCTTGTTGCTCTCTTTCTAACTCTTTGAGTTGTAGGGTTAGGTAATTTATTACCATTGTTTCTTGTTTTTTGCAGTAGGCTTGTAGAGCTATGAACTTCCCTCTCAAGACTGCTTTCACTGTGTCCCACAGATTTTGGATTGTTGTGTTTTCATTGTCATTTGTTGCCATTATGTTTTTTATTTCTTCTTTGATCTCTCTGGTAACCCAGTCATTGTTTAATAGCATGCTGTTTAGTCTCCATGTGTTTGATTATTTTTTGGATTGTTTTTATTATAGTTGATTTCTAGTTTTATGCCACTGTGATCTGAGGAGATGCTTGATATGATTTCTATCTTCTTGAATTTGAAGAGACTTTGCCTATGACCCAACATATGGTCTATCTTTGAAAATGACCCATGTCCACTTGAGAAGAATATATATTCTGTGGCTTTGGGGTGAAATGTTCTGAAGATGTCTACTAATTCCATCTGGTCTAGTGAGTCATTTAGGATTGATGTTTCTTTGCTGATTTTTTGTTTAGAGGATTTGTCCAATGGTAATAGTGGGGTATTAAACTCTCCTACTATGACTCTATTGCTGTCAATCTCTCCCTTGATATCTTCCTGGAGTTTTTTTTTTTTTTTATGTATTTGGGCACTCCTGTATTAGGTGCATATATGTTTACCAGAGTTATTTCTTCTTGTTGGATTGCTCCCTTTAGTATTATGAAGTGGCCTTCCTTATCTCTTGTTATGCCCTTCCCTTTGAGATCTAATTTGTCAGATTTAAGTATTGCTACCCCAGCTTTTTTTTTTTTCATTCACCTAAAAAACCTTTTTCCATCTCTTCACCCTCAGTCTGTGTGCGTCTTTTTTTCTGAGGTTGGTTCTTGTAGACAGCAGATATATGGGTCATGTTTTCTTATCCAATCCATTACCCCATGTCTTTTGATTGGGGCATTTAATCCATTTACATTTAAAGTTATTATTGATAGGTACTCATTTGTCACCATTTTTATTCTTTACACCTGTGTTCCTTCTTTGCTTCCTTTTTCTTTTCTTTTTTTTCTTTTTCAGCATACCCCTTTGCATTTCTTGCATTGCTGGTTTGGTGGCAATACATTCCCTTAGTGCTTTTTTGTCTGTGAAGCTCCAGATTTCACCTTCAATTTTGATTGATAGCCTTGCTGGGTACAGTATTCTTGGATTCAGACCCTTCCTTTGCATGACTTTGTATATTTCATTCCATTCCCTTTTGGCCTGATGAGTTTCTGTTGAGAAATCAGTTGCTAGTCTGATGCGGGTTCCTTTGTAGGTAACTTTCTGTCTCTCTGGCCACTTTTAAGATTCTTACTTTGTTGTTGGTATTTGCCAATTTAATTATAATGTGCCTTGGCATTGGTCTTTTGGGGTTCATTTTGCTTGGGACTCTGTGAGCTTCTTGGATTTGTGTGGTTTTTTTCTTCCCTATATCAGGGAAGTTTTCTGTCATTATTTTTTCAAACAGGTTTTCTATTCCTTGCTCAGTTTCCTCTCCTTCTGGAACCCCTATTATGCAGATGTTGTTTTGTTTTGTGTTGTCCCAAAGTTCCTTTAGGCTCTTCTTCTTTTTTAATTTTTTTTCTTAGAAGCTGCTCTACTTGGGTATTTTTTCCTACGTTGTCTTCTAGCTCACTATGCAGTCCTCTGCTTCTTCTAGTCTACTCTTGATATTTTCTATTGAGTTCTTTATAGCAGCAATGTCATTTTTCATTTCTTCTTGGTTCTCCTTCATTTCCTTTTGGTTCTTACACATATTATTTAATTTGTCTTCTATTCTTTTCAGCCACCTTATGACCATTTCTCAGAATTCTTTCTCTGACAGGTTGCTTGCCTCCATTTTGTTTACTTCCTTTTCTGGTGATGCCTGCTTTTCTTTCATATGTGCGCTGTTTCTTTGTCTCCCCATGGTCTCTCTTCTCCGGGTGTCTGGTTATGTAGTTCTCTCTCTCCTTCATTAATTTAAAGGCACAAAAATAGAACACAACCAGGTACAACACACAAGGCACTGAACAGAAATGTATTTACAATATTAGTAACCCCAAACAAAGGTGACCACCAGAGAAAGGCAAATTAGAAGATAGGAGAGAAAGAAGAAGAGATAAAAAAAAAAAAAAAAGAAAGGAGTGCAAAAGTGAAATTGTGGAAAAGGAAGAAAAAAGTAAGAGAGAAAAGAAAGAGAATAAGAAAGAAGAGGGGAACAAACTATGTATGGGGAGAAAACTCCAATAGAACAGCCACTAATCCCAACAAATGCCAGCAACAAGTACCTGGAGATGAATACAAACTACAAACAACAACTAATATCAAGTGAGGCAAGGGAAAACAGAAGCAAAAAACAAACAAAAACAAAACAAACAAAAAAATAAACAAAACAATCTCACAAACATGCATAAAAATTGATATAATCAACAATCAAGCAAACAACAACAAAAGGACAGAAATAAAAACAATTTTTTGGATAGTGAAGACAGTGAAGAGAGAGGTGTGTATGGACTTGGAGCAGGGGATTGGAAATTAGATATATAAATAGGGTGAAATTTTAACAGGGGGGTAAAAAGAAAGAATAGGGAAAATCTAAAGCAGGAAAAGGGTAAGAGAAATAAGACAACAAAAGAGGAAAGGTTAGGAAGAGAGTGATGGCATAAAGGTAAAGTTGAGATAGAGTAAAATGATGCTAAAGGAAAGATAAAAATAGAATGTAGAACACTAATCCCAAAATAAAATAAAGAGAAAAGAAAATGACACTTAAAAAAAAAAAAAAGAAGGTAAAATAGTAGTAGTAATAATACTGAAGGAAAATAAAAATGTAATAATTAAAAAGGTAAAATCAAGTGAGGAAAAAAGAAAAAAAATTGGTTTCTTATGTGAAAGATGAAAAAAATAAAAATAAAAATGTGCAGTAGTGAAGGTCATTCACTTCCTCTACTGTTCTGTTTGGCATGCCTGTTTCCTAGTCAGGACAGTATTGCAGTTCCCTGCACTCCACTGCTCCTCAGTGTTGTAAGCCAGTCCTGATTTTTAAGCAGGCAGGGTGTCTTAATTTCTTGTATTCTTTTATTTGTGTTTATACAAGAGTCAATTTGTGATTCAACCCCTGGGTGGCAGTGTTTCTGGATTGACCTCCAGGTCTATGAGTCCTAGCTAGACAGTGCTTAGATCCTGCTTTCCCTATGGCACTCAATACCAGTTTGTGGGAGTGGGTTGCCCCAGAGCTGGTTCTCTGATGGTTATTCCCCACTCTGATCCCCAGGTACCAGAAAAACAACTTTCCCCTGCAGTCTCTTAGGGTGCCCCCAATTGGGTGATCCTATGTATTGGGCTTAGTAATCAGAAGCAAGGATTTAAAGAGGAAAAAGAAAGAAAAAGAGCCAGTGTAAGTGTGTGAACTCCGGGGCTGCACATAAGTCTGTGCAGTCTTTTCCCTGTTGGGTCTAAACAGCTGGCACACTTTGAAAATTTTTAGGCTGTCCTTTTGCATCAGATCAAAATGGGTTGCTTTTTAGAGTTCCCTTCTGTTAGCAGCTCTGAGGACCCCCTTCCACATTCACAGATCACACTAGTCCCTACATCAATGGATTTTTTTAGGCGCACTTCCCCCAGTCCTCCAGCTCCCTCAGTGCATGTGCTTCTCTCTCCTGCCAGGACCAGAGACCTCACCTTATCCCAGGTGAAATCTGACCTTCTGTGGTGGAGTGTAGAGCTCCTCTGAATCTACGTGTTTGCGCCAACTGGGGACCAGTGCTCTGGGGTTTGCAGCTGTTTGTGGGTGCCACAGTTGTAGATTTTCAGGCTTCCAATAACATCCACTTTCCCCTTCAAGATGGCGCAGTCTCCGCGTCCGAGCCGGTCGCTCCAGGAGGGAACCCAGCAGCAGTGGGGGCTGCCTGGTCAGGGGAGCCCCATCCAGCAGTCCCCCACCTTCTCCTGGAGTATAGCTGTCCCTCAACTCACCAACAAACACTCCCTTTGTGACCCTCAGCTGTTCTTTCTATCTGCTCCAGGACAAGGTTCAGGACACATCTGTCTATTCCACCAGCCTTTTTTTGATCCTCCCAAGCTTAGGCCTTACCAGACTTGTGACTTCTGCTCTTGTTCCATTTAACTGCCCTTGCCATCATTTAAGGAAGGTCACTCTAGAGCCCTTAATGAGACCATGTGGAGAGAGAGGCCTGTATTCACCATGTCTTTTTGTTTTCTGTGTTGACACTCAGGGCTTGCTGGCCCTGAGGGAATGTTTCTCCAGGGCTAGTCAATTCTTAGAGATAGTAAGCAACTTTCCCTTGATGTGCCTTTCATATGCAAAACAAACCAAGCCAGAACCCACACCCCAACCACCTCCTTTACTCAGCCTTCACATTCTGGGCCTCTATTAACCTGCCTTCATCACCCAGCTAAGGAGAGTCTCTATGCTCCAGAGCCTTCTGAAATTCAAACCTGCCCATTTTAAACATGCTTACCCATTCACCCATTTCTTCTGATAAAGCTTCTTGCCCGCCTTTCCCCTTCACTCCCTCAGCTTCCTGACTGACCCTGCTGCCTCCCCTTGTGCATGGCATGGTGTGCCTCCTTCTTTGGGGAACTAGGATGTCACATCCTCTTCACTGGCAATCATCTCCTGATCTGTTGGCTTCACCAAACTTGTTTTAACCATAAAACCTACTTTTAAAACAATGCTGCATGGAGAGAAAGGCCCTGACGACCAAGCATCCCAGCTGGACCCACCCTCAGGCTGACTCCCCTCTGAATGCCTCCACGCCAGTGAGCCCAGACAAGCTTCACAGAAGAACCTCCCATCCATCAGAATCAGGAATAACAAACCTTTGTTTTAAGTCACTGAGTTTTGGCGTCATTTGTTAAGGAACAATAGCTAATGTCACTTTGGTGTTTCTATGTTTGTGGTCTGAAATCATGAATTTGGATGCTTAATTCCTACGGCAAAGCCTGATATATAGTTTTATAAATACAATTCAAATTTTCTTACTGACTTTTGTTTTATTGAAAGATGTTTACTTAGCCCCTCCCAAATAAGATGATTATGCTTTCCAGATTAACTTCTCCAGGAAAGGGCAGATTGGCTCAGCTCTGCCTAACATGGTCCTCAGTATCCTGTGTGCAACCAAAACATGCTCAACTCATCCCAGAAGACCCATGGCACTTAAAAAAGTGCTGGCACCCAGCAAGGGAGCCTCTTGCCTGTTCATGCAAACTGGCCTGCTTGGCTCTATTTCTGAGACACCGCATCTCTTTGAACATGTATGATGTACTGCCCTGCACTGACTTGTCATTCTGTGCTTGCACACATACCCCAGTCACCCAGAGGGCTCACTCCCTCGGGGTAAGTTCCAAACTACCCAGCAAGATGTCTGGCACCTACTAGATGTTCTATAAATATTGTTGCTTAATCAATGTCTGTAGGCCCCTGGATTTGCTAGGCACCAGCTCACTGCACTGACCTGATAGTGGACCATCATATTAAACATGTCATATCATGCCTTTCTTCTGCCGAGGCCTCCACTGGCTCCTCCCCACTGCTCAGGCTCAGAGCCGTGGAAGCCCTCTGGGCAGGGCCCAGCTCCCTCCTCCCCTGCACACTCCCCACACTCCTGCCTCTCCCTGAACACAGCAAGCATATTGCTGCCTCAACTCTTGCACTTAACCATTTCCTCTGTCTGGAAGCTGCTGACTTCAGGAATCCATGTGGTTTACTACCTGAGTGTTTGCTCAAATGTCATGCCCGTGTGCTCCCCAACTCTGCACTTGCTGTCTCATCTTTTTCCTGCGTCTTTCTCCATTGCCATGTGACATACCATGGATTTACTTGTCTGTTGATTGTCCCCTTTCCCCAGCATTACATAAAGGTCCAAACGGGCAGCAACCCAGATGTGTTCATTGCTTGTACTCCAAAACCTAGAACGGGGCACATAGCAGGTATTGAATCAATGCTTATAAGTGACTGAGTGGATGAGAGGGATGCAGGGCTCCTGTGACAGTGTTTTCATGCATTTTCTTGGTGTTTCTGCCTATGACTGCTCTACAAACAGCCTTCTCTGTCTCATATGGGACAGCAGTCTCCCACAGCAGCCTCTGAGGTCACCCATTCCTTTTTTGAGGCCAAAGGTCAGCACATCCTATGCATC
This sequence comes from Corynorhinus townsendii, assembly GCA_026230045.1. NCBI lineage: Eukaryota > Metazoa > Chordata > Mammalia > Chiroptera > Vespertilionidae > Corynorhinus > Corynorhinus townsendii. The sequence continues at coordinate 94,276,751 of JAPDVU010000003.1, forward strand.
CTCAACAGAGCCCCCAGCCCACAGTGTATTCAAGGGAAATGAATCTCTAATTAAAGACGTAGGGAGATTGGAAAGAGGGTTTCCATGTTCCATCAACTAGTTACATTTTAAAAATCTCTTTAAACATCTTTGTTTCTTCTCCAAAGTTTCTTTCTAGGGAGGTCCCCTTATTGATCCAGGTCCCTTCCAGGAAGCCTCGTCTGCCCCATGAGACTAAGTAGGTCCACTCCATGCGCATCTCCCTCCCACACTGACTTATAAGCAACAGGAGGGCAGGACAGTATCCCCTGGCAGCACATAGTTCACATTTAATAGTGCTTGTTGAACAGATGAATGACTACTGCTGGAGGCTAATTCCAGCAGGGCATAATAAAATGCGAGAAGTTTGTCAGAAGGCTAATGGACACCTTCAGCAGGGCTGAAAATCTGCATATATTATTACCTGCTGCCAGACAGCTGTAGGCATTTCCCCTAACCTGATAATTTTTCCTGTTTATCAAACTTTACCTGTTTGCATTCCTAAAGGGCCAATGTGTTTCCCAGCAAATAAAAAGCAGTGGGTATGGACATTCAGAGAGCCCACTTCACTAGAAAGTGGAGCCTCCCCTGGCTCCCCCATGCCTCCCAAATTTATATTTCGTATCTAGTCTCTTTATTCAATTTACACGCAGCCCTTCCACAGATTCCTGAACCCTTGCAGCTGTAGGAAGACACCAGCAGACTACATGAAGGGGCAAATCAGAAGAAATAGTTTGGGCTCCGTAAAAGCAGACTGATGGAAATGATTATGAGAAGGAACTTCAGAGTTATGGAAGTCACCCTCTGAAGCCAGGGTTCTGTCATTCAGTGTTAATAGGTGCCCATTATGCAAAGCTTCCCAAAGGAAGGAACTTCACAGCTCTCCCTCTTCCTCTTTCTGGCCAAAGCCTGTTGCTTCAGACACCAAACTAAGAAATAGATGAATGGGCAACAGTCAGGGCTCAGTCTGAGCTGTTGTTCTGAGGCTGATGCTTCACATGAAGCACAGTTGAGGTCACATCCTCTTTCTACTCTTGGGCTGGGCCAGGGTTTCCAACCATTGCAAAATATTTCTAATGAGATACAAAAAATATGAAGCAAATAACCAAGGAGCTAAGTGAAGCAGTTTGTTTTTACCTGTGGCATTTTGAAATTTACCGTGAGGTTGTTTTTTTCTTCTTAATTGTATTGGCACCAAAGAAATGGGAGCAGTGCCCCTAAAAGGGCAATTCATCAGAGTGAATCTCTTGGAGGGACTGCAATTATATTGTCTGCCTGCTCTCTATGCTAGTGACAGTGTGTGCTTAGCGAGCTGTTCCCTGGTGAGCAAGTCCTGTTTCCTCATTCTCTGGATTTGCAGCTGCATTGCAGGGGCAGCTCAAAATAACCCAGATCCAGGCCAGGCTGCACCCAGACGTGGAAGCTGAACTACAGAGCCTACAGGTCAGGCTACAGAAACTGAGAGAGCACCATCCTGGGTCTGCAGCCATAATGTGCATGTCCTGTGATGAACAAGAGCCTTTCTCCAGAGGGTTGGACGGCTAGGAAATACAGCCTGCCCCCAGCTGTTGGCACTTTCTCCTGAAAAATGTATCCAAAGGACAAATGTCCGAGTCTTTGAAAGACATATTGCTGCACACTCAGAAGACAAATACTCCACTGCTGTAAAAAGGAAGGAACTCCTACCATTTGCAACAGCATGGACGGAGCTGGAGAGCATTACGCTAAGTGAAATAAGCCAGTCAGAGAAAGATAGATATCACATGATTTCACTCATTTGTGGAATATAATGAACAACATAAACTGATGAACAAACAGATCCAGAGACAGAGAAGCATCAATCAGGTGCTCAAATCTTAGAGGGAAGGTAGGGGAGGGTGGGGGGAAGGGGGAGAGATCAACCAAAGGAATTGTATGCATGCATATAAGCCTAACCAATGGACACAGACCCCAGGGGGGTGAGGGCATGAAAGGGGGGGGGGGAAGCAATGGGCCGGGGGGGGGGGGGGATAAGGACACATATGTAACACCTTAATAAAAAAAAAAAAAGACAAAATCACTACCGTGTATTGTCATCAGGTGGGCCTGTGGTGCCTAAGCAGCAGGCCGAGGATTTGAGGTGCATTTGGGAAGAGAATGCCAGAGGCTGTCAGCCTGCAGCACAGCTGCAAACACACCAACAGAGTCAGACAGGCAATGCCAGGGAACAATGCACTGCTGTCAAGGGAACATCTGCCAGGGAACAACGCACTGCTGTCAAGCCCTCAGCCTCTGCTCAGCACTCTGTAATGTTGGAGATGTTTCCAGACGCCCTTTAATGCAGTCTCTTCTTAACACACAGCAGGGAGAAGAAAGCCCGGGATACAGACTGTAAGAAGTATGCACTTAATTGCCAAGGCCAGCTTAGCCCAGAGACAACATGGTGGCTATGGGCCAACGCACGAGTAGTATCATGTAACGTGTCATAATACCTCATTTATTCTCCATAAAACCCCATGAGTTGCATCACATTAAGCCCACTTATGGACAAGGGAACTGACCTCAGTGAGGTTAAGGAACTCCCCCAAAGGTGGAGAAAGCTAGGCAAGTAGAGGTCAGCCACTTCCTATTTGTCACAGTGGAAACTCCAGTGTTCCTCTACTCACCTTGCATCTCTTAAAGCTACATCTAGGGCCAATCCCAAGGCAGAGAGGACCCAGAGGGAGATGAGGTGTGGGCAACTCCATGGAGGGTAGGGGCTGAAGGCAATGCTCTTCTTAAAGACATAGGGCTGAGTCCCCACTCTGCCTACCTGTCACCAGGTAAGTAGAGCTGGAGATGTGAGTTCAACCACTGACCCTGCCACCTCTGGCAAGTCACATGACCTTGCTGAACAGCAATGTTCTTGTCCACAAGATGGAAACATGCCCCCTTATACAGAAAATACTTGGCCCATGGGAAGAACTCCATAAAAGTGTCAGAGGGAAGCTGGTAGTGAAACGCGGTGTTCAAAACACTTCTTTAGGCCAAATATGTCTCAGGCTGGAGTGAGGGAAAGGGAATTGTGAGGAAACCAGGTGAGAGCTACCCTATTCAGGGGAAGTAATTATAGTGACCTAATCACACTGCATGAGAGCTTGCCATTATGAGCAGTTGCACATTAACTCAGAGACCCTGACCCCTCAGGGTGCGGCCCACAAAATAGCAGAGTTGTGCCATCTGGGCCTCAGCCTACATTCATTGAATCAAAATTTGCACTTTAACAAGAGCCCCAGGTGAATGGATGCATGTTAGAGTCTGAGATGCAACGTGAGGTAAGCAAGCACTCAGACTCTGGATTTGAATGCTGGTTGGACCACTTAGTGGCTGTGACTTCAGTTTGTGACTTAACTACTCTTTTGGGGATAGATCCAGGTTTTATGACACCTAAAGCTTATATGGTCGAGTAAATCCTCTTTAAGAAAAAAAGACTATAAAATTAAAAATAAAAATTAGGTATGAAAGTGATGGTTTCAAATGCAAATAATTTCACAACAAATACCACTAATACCAAGAATCCAGAAAGATAAGTTAATGTTTTTATTAATTAATACACTTGTCTAATTCTTTGATCCTATACTAGAGGCCTGGTGCACGAATTTGTGCACGGGTGGGGTCTGACCAGGCCACGGGAGGTTGGCTGTGGGAGCGCACTGACCACCAGGGGACAGCTCCTGCGTTGAGTGTCTGCTCCCTGGTGGTCAGTGCGCATCATAGCCACCAGTCAACCAGTCATTCAGTTGTTCAGTCACTTAGGCTTTTATACATATATAGATATGGGGGTCTCTGATTGCTTCTTCATCTGATAATTTTGTAAAAGACAATTCAATCCTTTCTCTAGCATGCTTGCTTGATGGAAATGTTTTCATTATTGACAGTTGGACTGCATGAAGATGCAACTTCACACAGTTATACTCACCATATGTAGTACTACTGTTGATTCATGCTCTAAAAACATAGCAACTGCAATTAATTATATTTCATACAATTGCCATCAAGAAAGAAAACAATGTGTTATGTGCTTGATCAGGTATATGACCATGTCTATTCCTAACAGGAGAGATCTTCTGTCAATGAGAATCAACTCCTCCGCTAGCAATGTTGCATGTCTGATAGCTGGGAAAATTCTTCACAGAGGAGCTTCAAGCTCCATATGTTTCATATCTGCTTCTCCTCCACTGTCCACGTACCTCCACACACACTCAAAGACAAGCTGACATCACCATGACACTGGGCAAGTCAGAACACTGGCAGTAGAGTAGTCCTGGAAGCCGTTCCTACATTGAACCTTACTCAGAAGTGACTGCAAATCACATAAAAACATTTCACTCCATCCAAACTCAATGTCTGCCCAACTCAGTGTTTCCTTTCCCAGAAATGCACTGTGGTCATCCAATGTCACTTGATACAGGGAATGTGTGCTGCAGGGGGTGTCACACGGGGAAAAACAAAAACAAAAAACTCCAGCCCTAATCAATTGCAAGTAGAATAACTAATTTTGCAAAACTAACAAAACATATGCCCATGAGAATGTGATGCTGGGCCTTTCCAGGGTCTGGCAAGGGCCTGTCCACAAGGAAAGCCTTAAAGTGGAAGCTTCATGGCTCACAGAGAGCTGCCCCTGTACATGTGAAATGGCAAGGACAGCGGTATGTTCCATGTGCGGTTGTGTGGGAATTAAGGATAATAGGCATATAAAGGCTTTATATATAAATGTCATGGTACCTGGCATATAGTAAAGGCTCAGTTAGTGGTTGTTGTTATCAATGAGTATGGGAAGGAGAGGGAAAAAACTCCAAACCCAACTAGGCCCTCAGTCCCTCCTCATGCAGAGATGAGAGCCCTGCCTCCCAAGCCAGGAGGCTCAAGTTGTCATTTTCAGGTGAATTTACTCCCAAATGTGGAATGTAGCCTATATGCATCCATTTGGGTTATAGTTCCAAGTGGGTGTTTGCTTTTTTGCATGCTTCCAAAAGAAGCATCCTCTCGGGTTCTGCGAATGATCTCCGAGTTATGAATAAACATCAGGGGCTTCCTATTCTGCTGGTTTGGAAACCACACCTTCCTCAGCCTGTGAGCCCAGATGAATCCGTTTGTTGTCTTCCCTGCCCTGAGTCACTCTTGCCCATGACTGCCACACACAACTGTCTGAAGATGCAGTTTGGACCTTCCTCCCCATCTTTTAGTTTCTTTTAACAATGCTTCTCTTTCTCTTTCCCTCAGTTCCAAGGGAGGGAGGGCCGAGCCTTTGAGGGATCTTCACAATCCTGGAGTGGGGTTGGGGCCAGGTTGGCACCAGTTATTCTTCCCAGAACCCCCCACCTCTATCCTCTTGGAGACACTGTCAAGGAAAGGGTGGGGAGGGGGAGGAGAAAGAGAACCACCCCCACTGTCCCTGCTTCCCTCTGTCCTGTCTGAGTTATGGCTCTCCAAACAGTGCAGCCCCACTCCACTTATTCAACCCATCCCCTTGTTCCTAGCAACTAGTCCTCTCTCTCCTTCATATGCACCTCCTGGACCAAATGACCTCTCCTGTGAGCAAATCCTCACAGTTCTCCCCTCTCTGAGAAGTGTTTTTAGACGACCCAAGCCGCCAAGATCCCTCCTCTGTTCTTAATGGTTATCATACTATGGGAGGATTCTGTGGGCACATTAGGGGTGTGTGTGTGTGTGTGTGTGTGTGTGTGTGTGTGTGTGTGTGTGTGTGCATTGCATGTTTGCGGTGGAGAGGGGGGAAGAGTAAAGATGGGGACACAATGAGTTGAGGAAGAGGGATGGAGTCATTTGTACTGAATGTCTAGTGGATAAGGGAGCAATAATTGGCAGTGAAAGTGTGTGTACATTAAAACATTACCTAGATAAAGATAAAATTAAACACACACACACACACACACACACACACACACACACACACACTACCTAGAAATGGGTGAAGCTTTAGATGGAAAATAAAGCCTCCATCCTGAGGTGTCCAGTGTGTTTCATCCATTACAAGAAGTCCCACTAGATCCAAATTTAAGTGCATGTCAAGTAAGAAACTGACAGTATAAGCTTCTTTTAGATTTCTAGAAGTAATTTCAAAATTTAGCTGGATTCTAGGGCCATGTGGATTTTAGTCTTAACTCTAATCATTAGTCAGGAAGGAGAAAACAGAAATTTATAAAACACATATATTCCTCAAAAATAAGCAAACAGATACTCACTGCCCTGCTCCCTCCAGTGTACTACCAAGGTCAGGCTATTCTGTGACTAAATCCCCATGATGTCAGGGCCACACCTCTGTGCTGGGTTTATATTGAGCCCCCAAAGCTGAGTCTTCAGAAATAGCAGAGCAAGATGGTTCAATTTTAATAAAATGTAACTACATTCTTTAGGAAACCATATCTGAGATGATACAATTCTACCCTGAAGAGAAGGAAAAGACTTCAAATATAATTGGTGAAAATAATCAGATGCCTAAATATAATGCAGATAGGATGAATGACATAAGAGCCCACCTTCTAAACCAGACTAAAATGACACATTAAAAATAAATTGCTTTATTCACAGCTCTTGTTCACTAGCATCCTTTACACTCATTTTCCAGACTCCCACTCTGCACCAGCATCATTCAAACAGTCATTATTTCCTAGGAGAAAGCATTCCATTGCAACAATCCTGGAACTGCTCAGATTCACCTCACAGGAGGAACGTGACACCAGTGTCATTCTAATGATATTCCTTTTTATCTATCTACTAGAGGCCCGGTGCACAAAATTCATGCACGGGGGGGGGGGGTGTCCCTCAGCCCAGCCTGCACCCTATCCAACCTGAGACCCCTCAAGGGATCGGGCCTAAACAAGCAGCTGGACATTCCTCTCACAATCCAGGACTGCTGGCTCCCAACTACTCACCTGCCTGCCTTCCTGATTGCCCCTAACCACTTCTGCCTGCCAGCACGATCACACCCTAACCACTCCCTTGCCAGCCTGATTGATGTCTAACTGCTCCCCTGCCAGCCTGTTTGCCCCTAACTGCCCTTCCCTGCAGGCATGGTCACCCCTAACTGCCCTCCTCTGCAGGCTTGATTGCCCCCAACTGCTCTTCCCTTGAAGGCCTGGTCCCTCCCAACTGCCCTCCCCTGCTGGCCTGATCACCCACAACTGCCCTCCCTTGCAGGCCTGGTCCCTCCCACCTGCCCTCCCCTGCTGGCCATCTTGTGGTGGCCATCTTGTGTCCACATGGGGGCAGGATCTTTGACAACATGGGGGCAGCCATCTTGTGTGTTGGAGTGATGGTCAATCTGCATATTACTCTTTTATTAGATAGGATAGAGGTCTGGTGCACGGGTGAAGGCCAGCTGGTTTGCCCTGGAGGGTGTCCCGGATCAGGGTGGGGGTTCCCTTGGGGCGTGGGGTGGCCTGGACGAAGGGCCTGTGGTGGTTTGCAGGCCAGTCATGCCCCCCGGCGACCCAAGCAGAGGCCCTGATATCTGGGATTTATTTATCTTCTACAATTGAAACTTTGTAGCCTGGAGTGGAGCCAAGCCTTTTGCTCACTCTGTAGCGGCAGCCATTTCTGTTAGGATTTATTTATCTTCTATAATTGAAAATTTGTAGCCTTAAGCAGAGGCCAAGGCAGGCCAGGGCGGCAGAAGTTTGGCTTCCTCCATCGCCGGGGGCAACCCTAGCCTCCTGCTCTCTCCAGCTCCGTGGCTGCCGCCATTTTTGTTGGGATTTATTTATCTTCTATAATTGAAACTTTGTAGCCTGGAGTGGAGGCCTGGGCAGGCCAAAAGCTTGGCTTCCTCCATTGCTGGGGAAACCCAAGCGTCCCTCATGCTCTCTGTGGCCACAACCATCTTGATTGGGTTTATTTGCATATTCGCTCCTGATTGGCTGGTGGGTGTAGCAGAGGTACGGTCAATTTGCATATTACTCTTTTATTAGATAGGCTCTATCATCTATCTATTATCCTCATGTGAGGATATTTTCCCATTTATCTTTCAGAGAGAGTGAAGAAAGAGGGAAAGACAGAGGAACACTGATGTGAGAGAAACACATCAATTGGTCTGCTAGGCTAAATGCAAACTAGAGGTTAGGAATCCTGGACCACATGTACACAGAGAAGTACATTGCAGCCAACGGCACCGCAGCACAGGGCTAACCTCCAGCCCCCCCTCTGACCCATATCTCCATCACGAGGATGTCTACTTGGATTTCCAGACGCATCAAAATGATCAAGAGAATGTGGGCTCTGGCTGAAGACTACGAGGTTGTTTTGGTCAGAGACACCTGGTGGCTCTCGAGATAAACTAATTGTCCTTTCACAGGACACGACTCTTGTCCCAAGCACAGCACTGAGAGGTGCGAGGATGCCCAGCCTCCTCTGCTAATGTGAGCAGCAGTGTCTCCTTTGCAGGGAGGGAGGGAGCCCCAGGGACACAATGCAAAGGAGCTCTGTGGCCAGTCAAGTGGGCTTTCATACCCGCCTGGCTCTAGGTCCTGGACAAGTCCCTTTGTTATAGGCACCCCCTCAGTCAGTGGGAGAGGGCTGTCCCCAACCTCAATCTTTGTCTTCTCGTATAAATGAATTTATATCAAGAGGCCTTCATTGCACTGTGAAAAGCCAATTTTATTAAAGCAATTAAAGCATGCACCTTTATTGAAAAAGCAAAGGAAGCAAACCTATACTTGTGGCTTATGAAGCACAGATGGGCTCTTGGCTAATGTGAAGAGCAAGTTGGGTGGGGGTCTGAGGCATTATGTACCCTCCTGTTGTAGCTTTCAAAATTCCTCTGCTGGATATTTGGTGCAGATTAATTCTCAAGGTCCCTTTTCACTTTGTTGTGACCGTCCCAGAATTCATGAGAAGCACTTGGAAGCTTTATCTTGTCAAACCTCGAGACTGCTGGCTTTTCTGCTTAGGGAGTAAAAAAACTGCCCTTCTTTTTTCCCTTTCCCCTTCCTCACTCCTTTTTTGCATTCTCTCTTTAGGGAGGCTTTTAACCATTTGTTCTCCAGTGTCCTGGCTAGGGAAGATAATGGCTTGTTATTTACAAGCTGGCTGCAAGTTGCCCACAATGTTTGGTCTTGTTTTAACTTTCCTGTCTCAGCTTCCTTATTCCACTTGCCCTGGAATTTTCCTAGCTCCTTACTGCCCTGTAACACCTTGACTCCCATCAGCTGGGTTCTCCCAGCTGTGGAAATAGGACAGTGAGGCACACAGCTTTTCATGCCATTGTGGGGACCAGCTCAGCAAATGTGGAACCCACTACAGCACCTCTCAAATGGCTGCAGTTTGGTCAGGGAGCTCGGTCCCCTGTGGGCAGGCAGGCTTTGCTCCCAGTGTCCCAATGCAATCCATCCTCAAAAGGTACCCCTCCATGAAATCATCTTCATGGGTTTTCTCCTGGGGGCAGGGTGTGGGGATAACAGCATTTCCCCCCTTTATATAGTTCTTACATATTGTTGCTATAAGCAGTTATTTTTATATTAAGAAAAAACAATAACTATTTCCTTTTCAGAGGAAAAAATGTTAAACTTCCATCAATTCTCATTTTCATCTTAGCCCTTGGATGCTTTTACATCTATATTCATCTTTTTTAACAGAACCAAGGAGACACTGGGATTTTGCAGCATTATTAACATTCTCATAGTCTTGGGTTTCAACTGTTGTAACTGTCTTCACACAAAGGTAAACAGCAGACAAGTAGACATCTATCTCCCTTTAGAATAAACCCAAACAATTGTGTGTTTTTTCTCTGCCCAAGTGGGTCTGAAAGTTGAGGAAAGTAGTGATTTCATTTCTACCAGCTCCACAGTACCTTCCAATACACAATCAGCTTTCCCACCAGCCAAGGTAATCAGGAAAGGAAATAGAGTCAACACGAATGGTTGCTGAAAGCATTTCTTTTGTATATGCATTCCTGACTTCTTTTTAAAGCAATTGCTGCAGTTAAGAAAGGTTCTGTAACAAAAAATATCTCAAGGAGAATTTTATATGCATTATGGAATTTACTGAAATATTGGCATGAATTTTTTAAAGCAAAAAAAAAAAAAAAAAAGTCCTGTAATTCAAATAACCTTTTTCTAATTAACCTCTATGATTGGCTGATTTTGCTATGCTGGATTTTCTTAAAATAAAGGTCATTTATTTATTTATTATTCCTTAGTAAACTAGCAGAAAAACTGGGGGACCTATTTTTTTTTTGACATGTCAATTTCCATTTGTCATTTGAAAAAAAATACTAGAATTATTACACCCACTTATTTAAAAGGTGATCTCAGCATAATTCCTCACTAAGGTTTTAAAGACCAAAATTGTATCAGGAATTGACAGATGCTATGATTTATTCTACTTCATGTGTAATCCTACCAAGAAAATCTGCTCAAGTTTTAGAAAGCATCTATTTTCTAAGGAAATCTAATCTCTTCCTAAGGTGGGATCAATCCCACAGTCCTTTGTAGACGATGACCCTCAACTAGGAAAGTGCATCTAAAGGGTAGTCTGGGCTGTCGGCCAGTGGCACAGACACGTGGGTGACCCTTCAGAGTTCTCTCCACACACAACTGAGGCAGGCAACAGGAGGGGCTCACACAGGGCTGGCAAGAGCCCAAGACAGGGCTCTGGCCACCCTGGAGGCCTCCACTGTTAAAACCCCACCCCCCTGAAAAGGAACCCACAGCAGAGCCAGCCCCTCGAAGTTCTCACTGAAGACAGTGCTGCCCTGGGCCCACCATGCTCCTCGCTCAGACAGGGTCAGCCAAAAGCAGATGTTTTTATGAACAAAGAGAAACTTTATTCTAATATAGCACGGAAAGTTTTTAAGTAGGAATTGTTCTTATCTGACAAAAAAAATCTGACACTTTGAACATCTAAAAGGTTATTTTTGTACAATTATATAAATATTTTTGTGTCTATATAAACATGATGTTTATGATCCTAAAAGCTTTTTGGGGAATCAATACAATTAGAGTCTTTAGAAAATGATTAGCCTAGTTAGGAAATAAGAAACACTCCCCAAACACAGCCAAAAAATAAAGACAATTGGTGACACATGGCAGGAAGGGGCTGAGAGGAAAAGGAAGATTGAAAATAAAAACACCACAAAACTCTGCACTTGGATTTCAGAGGATAAAACCCAGCAAAAACTAAATTTATGTAAAAATAAAAATGAACCATCCATGGGAGGGGAGATGATCTTATGATCAGATTCCATTACAAGACGATACAATGAATACATCATCTGGCAAATTCATTCTTCCAGGAACAAGGGTCTCTTCTTGTTTATTCTTATCAAGCAAAATATTCAAGGTGAAGCATAAATAAAAGATTTCAGAGCCAGCAGACTTGCATTCAGACCCCTGTTCCAGCATGTGTGCTGGCTGTGTGACCCTGAGCAGGTACTTAACCTCTCTGAGCCTATTCCCCTGCCTATGAACGGCGGACAATTAATATCTACTTTGGTGGTTTGTTGGGAGGATTAGAGGTTAACTTATAAAAAGTGCTTACATTGCCTTGGAAAATAACTGACCCTCAATAAATAAAATTATTTTGTGTGTGTGACAAGGGATTCACCTTAGAATTTAGAATAGGCTTTGCTCTGCTTATTCTAAGATTATGATTCTACTAGTCTATTCCCATGTGCTCTGTCAGTCAACAGTAACTCCAAAGTCGAAAACTAGCCACAGTTCTGCCCTTCCAGGGTCAGGCAATCACAAAGAGCCACCGAAAGTTACAAAGGACGTTTCCTTTGGGAAGCTGTGGCCACCCCTTTCCTAAAGCACTACCAACTCAGCATGCAGTAGAAGCTCATGGAGAGGAGCTGGGATGCCCTCTAGTTTGGGAATCTTCGTTTCTAAGAGTTGCACAAGCCAACATGAATTCTACATTTCTCACCATGAAGTAACAGTCACACAGCAGACCATGTAACCGAAGCTTGGGAGCCATGAGGGAGGTTCCTACCTGCACGTGCCTCCCCCCACAGGTCTTCAAGGACCACACGTCTCCCTGGGGCCCAAGCTCCTGGACCCCACCTGGGCAACAACGGTCAAGACTCCATGGAGAAGTGGCTCATAAGCAAGAACAAACTGGCAAGCTCTCTGGCTGGGCATGTGAGTGAGCAGACTCAGGCGGCAGCACACATGGGCACATCACTTGGAGAAGCGCCTGGGAGCAGCAGCAGGGACCAGGAGGATGCCAGTCCTGCCCTGAGGCGAGGGTGTCACCACCAGTGACAAGGACAGAAAAAGAGGCTGTACCAGCAGAAACTAAAGAATGCACTTGAGGTAAACTGTGGTCTTAGATATACGATGCTCACGGGAGTTGTAAAAAAGAGGACAACACCGAGGTTTTTCATGAGTTCGAGGTTTTTCATGAGTTCAAGGAAAAAACCTTTGGTCCTGGTTTTTCTACTCACAAAGAGCCACTGAAAGTTACAAAACCAAGTTTTTGGTCCTGGTAAGATTTTCTTCATATCACATACAGTCACCCCAAATACTAAATAAAGCCAAGGTCTATGGGGGGTGGCTGTCCTCCCGATTCTAGAGTTGGCAAGGTTTCCAACAAGCCCACGCCAGTAGCCTGGATAAGGCTTCACCCTGTGCTGTGGGATCCAGGCAGGGTGGTTCTGCCCAGGAGCCACGTCTGGACAATGCCATCTGCTGCAGGGAGGCATGATCTGAATGTCCAGGGCATGGAAGTGGCTGCGATGTTGCACCTAGGGCTAGAGCTGCTGATCAGCTAGGAGATGGGCCATGGGTCTGCACCAGCCTGGAGCTTTCAGATGAACTGCTCCTCGTCCCTGTCATTCAGGAGCAGAGACCACTTGTCCCCACTGTCATCAGCTGAGGTGCTGTGCCGAGACAGCTTGTCGGACTTCAGAGAGGACAGAGACACCTGGCTGATGTAGCTGACTTGGTCCCAGGGTGTGGCCCTGGGGGAGTCCCGGCGCCGGTCATCCATGCCAATGTGCACGCTGACCTGGGACGCGGTGAGGGACTTCATGCGGCCATGAGCCTGGGCCTCGTACCTCTCCAGGTCGGGCTTCTTATAGCTGCAAAGTAAGATTCCAAGAGCATTTGAACCATTCTGGACACAGGCTTTTGAAAGCCTCTCATCCAAGTCTTTCAATAACACGCACTATCAAACTCCTAGGGTTCACCCAATTTAGAAACTTTATATCCAAATGCTTGGCATGTAGGCTGTCATTAACTTCTTGTTAAATGAAAACATAAGTAAATAAACATCTATTTTGAAAAAGGAAAAATGTTAATACACAGGGATCCTGTGTCTACATACAGCCATGGGCCACATAATGATGTTTCGGTCAACAATGGACCACATATATGACAGAGGTCCCATAAGGTTATAATGGAGCGGAAAACTTCCTATCACTAGAGATGTCAGAGCCACTGTGACACTCATTACTCATGTGTCTGTGGTGATGCTGGCATGAACAAACACACTGCGCTGCCAGCCAATTATGTACAGAACATAACACTTGATGATGATGAACGATTATGTTAGTGGTTTGTATACTTACTATACTACATTTTTTATTATTCTAGAATGTATTCTTTCTACTTATTAAAAATCAGTCTGTGTAAAACACTATTCCATATATACTGGCAGCAACCTCATACATCTCTTGCCCACTGCATCTCTTGATTCCATTATTTTCTCTTGTGATTGAATTATTCTCGTGTTGTTTTGTACTGTAACATGCTGTGCGGGCTTGTAACTAGGAGGAATAGATAATACCATAAAGCCTAGGTATGTAGTAGACTATACCTAATCTAGGTTTGTGCAAGTGCACTGTATGATGTTCCTTTGCAAAAGGATGAAATTGCCTAACGACACTTTTCCCAGACTGAATCCCTGGGGTTAAGCAGCCCTTGAGCAAAATCACTAGAATAGCCCAGCACATGACGGTTAAGTGGTAGGTTACTTGATTGTGGTACCAATCATTATACACTCAGGCTGTCCCTTAGGTCTTTGCCTTAGGTCTGTGGTCGGCAAACTGCGGCTGGCGAGCCACATGAGGTTCTTTGGCCCCTTGAGTGTGGCTCTTCCACAAAATATCATGGCCTGGGCAAGTCTATTTTGAAGAAGTGGCGTTAGAAGAAGTTTAAGTTTAAAAAATTTGGCTCTCAAAAGAAATTTCCATCGTTGTACTGTTGATATTTGGCTCTGTTGACTAATGAGTTTGCTGACCACTGCCTTAGGTGAATGAATCAGGAATCCGAGCATAGTACACACCCACTGCTGGCCCAGGAGGCGCACCAGCCAGCCGAAATCTGCCTTGCGCATGCAGTGCAAAGAGGCCTAGCAAGTATCGCCTCGCCTGCAGTGCACGCTCCTGCCCTGTGGGGACTCACCACTTGAGCTGCAGCGAAGAGAAAACTACAGACACAGAGGAAGCTGCCATGGCTGCCGAGCCCATCCATGGCTGCAGCACGATGCCAAAGGGCATGAAGACACCTGTGTGGGTTGGGGGGAGACACAACATTCACAGTGCAGCCCAGAGAGAGCAAGGAGAGGGTCTACCATGAAGTGCTCAGCATAGTTTGGAAGCCCGCTGCCAGTGAGCACATGCCTATAAGCCTCTGAAGCAGGCTATCTCAGAGCTGGGCAGTGGGGGCGCTGTTGAGGGGACTGGGGTCTCCCACCGCCCTGCCCTCCCTGGGCCTGTCCATAGGCGCCATCACCAGTTTCAGGGGAAACTCTAGGAGAGCAGTGAATCTCAGGAACCAGAGGGGTAGCAGCAGGGCAGGGGAGCCAGCTGTCCTGAGGCACCGCAGGGACTGTGTGAGCACTCAGAGGGCACACTGCTAGTGACCACAGACCTGTCTGCATGAGTTGTCTTCTCTAAGGGCTCAAAACACCTTTTTAAAGGGCAATGTAAGCCAGGACCCAGGACAGAGCCAGGAGACTCAGTCCACGTCTGGGCAAAGGTCTGTGGCAGAGGCACAAACACAGGAGTGAATCAGCACCTGGGCTGGCTCTGGAAGCAGAAGGTACAGCTGCCTGGCCAGGCCCACCCCACCCAGTATGCTCAGGCAGACATGCTAATCATATGTGAGTCACCTTTAATCACTCAGGCACAACAGGGGACTTGAAGTGGGAAAGTTGTGTTTACAAACTTTAGGTGTCAGCCCACATAGAAGCCTTTCCTTACAGAAGAGCTTTGTCCTACTGGGTAACTCAGTACTGAACAGGGAAGAGAGGAGTTATAAGGCAGAAAACTCCATCTCTTTCTGTGAAACAGGGTAAATCTCAGGCAGGATGCATTTTTTAATTAAGGCTCTAAAACACAAATCACGGTACCTAGCATGTAGCAGGGGCCCCATAACTGTTAATAATGCTAGTTTTTCAGACCGTATGTGTAATAAATGGTTCAGAAAACAGGGCCATATTAAATAGATAGTCAAGCATCTTGGCAGCTTTTCAGAGAGAACCATGGTGAATGAAGGTTGGGGTTCTCTCTGTAGTTTCTCATTTACTGTTAGAGAGTTAGCAAGCAGAGAACATAATAAAATCAACACTTTCTAAGATGCTTCTGGCTAGCCAGCCAGCGAGGTGGGCTGCGCACTAAGTCTGGCAGGAACCAGGCACACAGAGAGCTGGAGGCAAAGGTCACAAGCAGGGTGAGCCCTGTTACCTGCTGCGATGGGAATGCCAACCAGGTTATAGATCAACGCCAGCACCAGGTTGAGCCGTATCCTCCAGACAGTCCTCTTGGAGAGGTGAATGGCAGCGACCACATCGAGCAAGTCATTCTGAGGTAGAGGAGTATTTGTAGAGTCAGGAGCTGTGCCCACAGCCTTCACCCCTCCCACTGCCTGGACAACGGGGAAGAGACACAGCGCGCTCACTCTGATGAGAACAACGTCAGCCGCCTCAATGGCGACATCTGTGCCTGTCCCGATGGCGATGCCAACATCAGCCTGGGCTAAGGCCGGGGAGTCATTAATCCCGTCTCCCACCATGGCGACTTTCTTCCCTTCCTTCTGGAGCTCCTGGACCTTGGCCACCTTGTGAGAAGGCAGCACCTCTGCAAAAACTTTGTTAATGCCAACCTAAAAGGAAAGGAAAACAGCAGTAAAAAAATAACTATGTGACAATACCCCGTGTTGGCAAAGGATAGGAATAGTAGCGGAAACCAGGTCATCCTGCCCAACCCCCACCCAGCCTTCAGGTCGTCAATGATGTCAGTCACCAAGCCCCACAGGTTCCAGATCACATGGCAAATTTACTCCCTGATCCCATCCCAAGGCCAGGCAGTGGTTTGGGGCCCTCACTGGTCTTCCGGCCCACATCTCGGCCTCCCCACTCTTTTTTCCATAAGTTGTCCCAGTGTCTTTCCAAAACAAATTATTTGGTCATTTTCCTTTCCTGCGTAAAGTCCTCCAGTGGACCCCAGTCCCCTTAGGACAACATCTAAATTCCTTGGTCTGCCTCCTGAGGTCCCTTTAGATGGTCCCCTAGATCTCTGCTCATTTCCAGCTCCCTGCACCATTCAGCTCCATACGCTCTCCAACTCCCCACTACCTTGTACCCCGGATGGTACTCATGCTGCCTGTTCTGCCCTGGAAGGTCAGCTTGCTTTCCTTCCTCCTGCCCCCTCTTCTTCACCAGACCGCTCCTGACTCAAGCTTCCTCTCCCCTGGGAAGACATCCCCAGCCCCTGCTAGGCTGGAGGGTAAGTTGGCGGCACCCACATGCCCTATGCACTCTTATCTGGAAACACCAAGGACTCAATTTATAGTTGGTCACTGGTCCACCCTCCCTACAGGACTGGGAGCTCCTTAAGGGCAGGTACCCTCTTCACTCCTCTCTGTAGCCTGCTGTCACATGGGAGGTGTTTAGCAAGTGCTTGCTGAATGAATGAACAAGTTTTAACCAGGAAAGGGAGTAACTCAACAAGTCCATTATTAGCAAAATGCCCAGTAAAGAGAGGTACTGTTGCTTCCCTCATAAGGTGCAATTCATTTTCAAAAGCATATCACTGTAAACACATTTTTAGAAGGGGTGTATATTCTTTTCAGGAATTTTCACTGGAGCCATCCCAATGTGGTAGGGCAGGCAAGCATGCAGCGGCACTTTCTGCACAGCCCAAACTCAGAACCCAGGGCTGCAGGGAAACTGCCCGGGATCAGTCACTTATCTGGTGCAACAAGTGGGAAGAGTTGAGCTGGCAAAACATTCCTTCAACATAAAGACTACAAAGTTGTTTATGTCAGCCCTCAAGCCATGGGTTGTTGTTTTTTTTGTTGTTGTTGTTCACTGCAAAGACTGGGGAATGGAGAATGATGGAGTTGCTTTTCCAGGGCTGCAGCCAGTCCTGCATGAATCACAGCTCTCAGGCCCCAGGGTGGGACCTTGGCTGCTACAGCATGGTGGTGGTGGTTTGCGGGGTGGGGTTGGGGGGGGGAAGGTGCTGCATGGCTGAAAGTGATGTTAAGCTTTCAGAAGCAGTTTGAGGGGGAAAAACTAAGCACCAGTGCATCCAGGGGGAAGCAGAAGCAAAACTGAGTGCTGGATGCACTGGTGCTTAGTTTTTCCCCCTCAAACTGCTTCTGAAAGCTTAACATCACTTTAGTTTGAAAAAGGGAAGAGGACCCTGCCCAGACCTGGGTGGCAATGGCTCTGGCTGTCTTGCGATTGTCCCCCGTGATCAACACCACGTCCACGCCCATGCTCTTCAGTGTGTGCACAGCCAGGGCGGCCTCCTGCTTGACAGCATCTGCAATGGCGATCATCCCACAAAGCAGCCCTGAGGGAACACCACAGTGAGTGCATGGGAGAGGGCCCTGGCGGCCCAAGGAGCACAGCCGGTTTCAGTTTCCATAACATCATGTTACCCGCAAGAAGCAAAACACCCAATTATAGACCATAATATGGTTTGATTCTGTTTTTTTTAAATTTACATACGAAAGATGCATACACAGTCTGGAAGGACTATCAAAATGTCAACAGTGGCTCTCTGAGGGGTAGGCTAATGAGCAATTCCATTTTATTCTTTATAGCTCTCAGAATTTTCCAAATTTTCTGCATGGCACATCCACTTGCAGAGTATCTAGCTCATAACTCAATATACCTTAGCTATTAAAACATGACAAATACAGAAAATACTACTTAGGAAGTGATGATTGTCCAAACAGCAAGAAAATCAATACTTCCTTTTTTTTCCTTGTGATAAAAGCCACTTGAATAGAACTTTTTTTTTTTTTTTTTTGAGCAAACCTTTTAGATATTGAGGCAAGGATAGGTTTTTGAGGCCTGAGGTGTGACGGGAGCAGAGTGAGGGTGAGTGATGTATAAGGGGCATGACTCCTTCAGTTGAGCCAATTCTGCTCTGTCGAGTGGAGGGGACTGTGGATTTACAAGGACTTAGGAGGCGGCCTCGTGATGGGAGGAGGAAAACAAAAAATAGGAAAGAGGACCTAAATTAGTTCTTATTTGCATAGTTTTACTTCTGTTAGCAGAAACTAACATTAACAAAGTAAGATTCTAATCTATCTGAGATGTAAAGCCCAAGGTATAACTGGGTCCTCAGATACACTCCATCTTGAGAAGCGGAGGCAAGCTGCAGGGACCTCGTATTTCAGGGCGTGCTAGGGTTAAACCTCTTGGAAAGTGAACTGCTTTGTCTGCAGTGATGAGGAGGAGGACTCCAAGCTGCCAGCTTGGACTGCAGCAAACAATAATGGTGAAGACAGGATTCCAAGCACAAGGAGGCAGGTGCCAGGGCAGAGCTGGCTCTGCAGCAGAGAGGGAGAGCGAGTTGAAAAGGGCCTCGGGACTGGGGATGCCGTGAAAAGACGTCAGTGTAATCTTTTACAAGATGAAACTAAAGTAAAGGGAGATTTGTTTCTTTTTAAATAGGCAAGATCTCTTTTTGCCTGACATCACCAAAAGCTTCATGTCTGAGAGAGCAGGAGGAAGGCAGAGCGGAATAATACCATCAATAGCCACCAAGACGGCCGTGTGGCCCTTCATCTCATGGTCTGTCATAGTGTCGCTGACGTCACTGGAAATGGCTAAGCCATTGCGTCTCATCCATTCTCGATTTCCAATTAGCACAGAGAAAGTCTGGGGAACTACATCTGTTCAAAAGAGTTTGTGGTTATTCCCAAACAGTGTAATTACATTATGAGAAATTACTAAAAACTAGGGAACCCTTTTAAAGGCAAAATATCCATTTGACCATTCTGAGAAATTATCACTTAGCAGTGCCTCTTAAAACACCATCCTTAAAGGACCAGGGGAAAAAGTATAACTAATGTGTAGAACATGTGGGTATGAATTAAAATGGGGCATTAAAAGGTCCATTTTCTATGTATGAAAATGTTACAAGCATATCAAACATTATGTGGTGTCCCTATTTGCCTTTAGAGGAATCTGCTGCTTCTTTTTCAGGGAGTTATTTCTCCAGCATCAAATCCAAGTGGTGCCTAGCGACATCATGCTTGGTACAGATGACCCAATGTGAACCAGCAAGTAACCAGCAAGTAACGTGAACCAGCAGGTCTACTTCTATGAAATGTTTTAAAGCTATACCTCCTAAAAGGCCAGTGAGTCTTTCTCCTGTCACCTTCCATGTGTGCCAGTAACTTAGGCATCACAGCATGAACCAGTCCCTGGACACTAAATGAAATGTCATCCTAGGGCTTTAAGTTGCTAGAAGATGGCTTCCAACAGTGAAATCTAAATCAAGACTTAATTACCAACATACTTAAGAGAAAGCATTAGACACATTTTTTTTGGGGGGGTGGTATGTTTTCACACTCTTACGCTGATGGCTACTAAGCTACCCTTAGAATAAGAAAGGCCATTATTCAAAAGCAGCTCTCACTCCAAACAGTGTCCCTTATTCACGTGGGCAGACCACTCCCATCAGCTTTCCCTGACTGCTGCCAGCTCTGTAAACACAAAACTTCCCATCAGAGTTCTACTAAGCGGGAGATTTCCTATTTTGGAAGAACAAAGCAGAATTCCCAGCTGTCCACTTTGTAGCTCACAAGAAGCCAAGCTAACTTGGGATAAGAAAGTGGAGACTCAAAATTATGAGCAATACTCTATAGATTTATGTAATAGACTACTTTTGTCTGCCATTGGCATCAAGATTCAGAGGAATCAAATACAAGAGGAACTTGAGGCTTTCCTGGGGAAGGAGGCATGCAGTGCACCTGCCATGAGCCCCCTTTCTCCACAGCAGGGGGATCGGGTGGCATGGTGCTCTCTGTTTGGCATGCTGCCACCTGACCCAGCCGGACCCAAGCCCTGACAGGCCAAGCACTAGAGAAAAGGCCAGGGATACCTCTTTCTGTGGGGACACTGCCAACCCCATTCGAGTGAGTGGCCTGTTTGCTCAGGTGCTTGCTGTGGGCCAGGATGCCTTCCACGCTGCTGACTTTACAGCCAATTCCACAGCCTGGCACGGCCTGGAAGTCCATGCAGTATCCCAAGGCCTCAGTTCCAAGTTCCTGTGAAGGAAGGGAGCAGGAAGAAGAAGCAGAAAACAGAGGGGGAGGGAAGAGGGAGCAAGGCAGAGATGGGGGTGAGGGTAGGAGAGAGAGCAGCCCCAACCATGAATTAAGAGGGAAAGGAGGGATGGGAAGTAGAATTGCAGGAAAAGGAAAAGAGATAAACTATTAACTCAGTAATTCCTTTTCTCTGACACAGACATTATAATTATTAAATTGAACAAAATTAAATAGCCTAAACTCTCTCCTTAGGTGGATGCCTCATGATATTGGACATGTTGCAGACTAGGAGAAAGGCTATTAACATCAAACATCTCAAATTAAGGATGGGGAGTTGTAAAGGTGCCAAAGAAAGGAAATATATTATTTTTATGTCACAAGTAATTTCATTAAAATAATGGAATAGGCAAGTGGTAACAAAGCTATTTTGGGGCTATTAAGAGAGAACTGCCCATTTACAGACCCAGTGGAGGAGGGCGATGTGGCAGGAGAAAGAAGTGGGGCACTGTTTTTATTTGGATTAACAAAATAGCAAAGGAAGCATGGCTGAGGTGAGCAGAATTCTTCCTGAAATATCAGAAAGGTGAGGGTGAAATGGCCTGCCTGACCCTACATGAAAGACAGAAACACGAAATGAGATTTCTGGAAGGTTCCCTGTCCAGGAAGAGTTGTCAACTTTTTCAAGGCATCCACGTAACCCTCTACATTTACTGATAATTGTATTTGCCCACACCGTTTACATTTTTTCTGGGCAGTATTCTGGCACATTCTGCTGCTTCTATATTCATATTGAAAGTAGAAAAAATTAAATAGGACCTTCTGTCTGAAAAGATCAAAAGATGAATGCTTCCCCTGTGACTGTGCCAAGAACCCACTGGGCATTCCGCTGCATGGATTTCTACCCCCTCACCCCAAGACCCCATTCATTTTTGTATCCCTTTGCACTAAGGACTGAATTTATACACCATCTGTCCTCCTCACCAACCAGCAAGCAGCTCCGAGAGGCAGAGTTCCCATCTTAATAGTTGTCCTGAGCCCAGGTGCTCAGTAAATGATCAACAAATGACTGTTAACACTGAGCTGCTTTTGCAATGATCTTGAAATGTGACAAGGGACCAGCTACTGCGAGCCACATCTCCACTGGCCTGCTAAGTGGTTTTCCAGATCACACAAGCCAAGGCCTCCTCGAAGGCAGCTGACTGAGGTGCCATGGCAGCTGAGAGGAAAAGCCTGTTAGGAGGAAGGAGCTTGGAGGCTCCAGCCTCACGGGTGAGAAAGGAGGCTGTGGGAGGAGCAGGAGGAGGAGCAATGCCCAGGTCTTCGTACCTCTTTACAGTATTTGGTGACAGCCACACCCAAGGGGTGCTCACTGCTGGCCTCTGCAGTCCCCACCACAGCAAGAACCTTCCTGAGGGGCAGTGTGGCCACATCCACAAGCAAGAGGACCCGCATGACTTTAGGGACCCCATGGGTAATGGTGCCAGTTTTGTCAAACATCACAGTCTTTATCTGTCAAAACAATCACATCTTGATTAGCATAAATACAGATGGAAGGGACTTTAAAATCCCCACAATCTGGAGGCAGAACTTAACTCACACTCCCTCAAGAAGGTAACAGCAGTCCTTCATCCTCCATGACATAATCATCTGCACTCAATCACAAGGTTCAACCACTCCCCCTGCAAAAACTCTTGTTTCCCTCTATGCCCCCCAAAATCCTCATTATGTCTTAATCTTAGCTGGGTTGAGCCAGAAACTCTCACTCCGATGTAGCGAGAGATGGCACATGGTCTCCTGGACAGTAACACTGGCAGATTTCTTGTGGAGGATCAGGAGCCAGGGATCTGGGAGTCGGCTATCTACTGCTATCTGCTGAGTCAATCATGGTTTTCTCTGGCCTGTGTAAGTGCAAAAGCCTACTAACATTAAAGCTCTTACACTCCAAGTTCAAGGAAGGGAGTATTCCTTGGCCATAATAACAGGTAACCATCAGAGCCAGTTTTTAGACCTGCCCCACTTAGCCAATGGCAGCTTTACACCAGTCCCCGTGGGTGGGCTCAGCCAGTCAGTAACAGCCACACTGGTTCCTACTTTCCTATGGCCAGAGTCTATCAATCCCTGGAATCAGACTTCCCCAAGCCCCATATTAGGTCTGCTTGCTGTGTTCAGACTCTGTCCCACAAGCATGGTTCTCCCTTCAATAGCAAATAATAGATTCAGCTTTTTGTTTCTGCTACTGCGTGCTGGCCCCTTCAACACTAACAACTGGTCTTCCTCCAATAATTCTTGCCTCCTTTTAGTCCATCCTTCACTTTGTAACCAGATCTTCACAACAAGTAATCCAGTCACATCACATAGGTGCTTTAAACCCCTCCACAGCTCCCTGTTGTTCTTTGTGTTAATTTCCAAATCCTTTAATAAACCTCCAAGACCCTTCAAGATCCCTCTCTCCCTCACCTTTTCCCTCAACAGCCTGATCTATCGATTTCTCTTTCTCTCACTGAGTTTCTTTCAGTTCCTCATTTATTATTCAGCAAATAACTAATGAGTGTTTTCAATGTGCCAGGCACTGGGCAAGACACTGGGAATACAATGATGGGAATAGTTAACAGTCTTCGATCTTATAGAGTCTATGATATAGCACCCCCTACCCAGGCCCTTATCCCCCAGGTGCTTTCCATGTGCTTTCCCCACTGCCAGAACATGCTTCCCAACCTCCATTTTCTGGCTCACTCTCATTCAACTGTTAGGTCTCAGATACACCACCCCTCATGGCCAGTCCAACACACACAAGTCTATGCTAGGCCCCTGCTAAGCTGATCTTACGGCATTGCACCCCATCTCATAGCATTTGTTCTTTACTTACTCCATGATAGCCAAAGACCATGACTAGGGCCAGCCATAAGACCCACACATAGAACATGCTCAACAAATACTGACTACATTAATGAAAGGTTAAGGATTGGTATGTTTGGCTAAAGGACGATTCTTTATACACTGTTGCCCATTATTCCACTCCCCAAGGTCAGAGGACCCCTCTGCTAATCACACAGGTGCAGAGTTGGTACTTTTTTCCAGGTGTGAAACCTGGCTCTGCCACTTATTAGCTGCAGGCCTTTAGGCAAGTCACCTGGCCTCCTCCTGCTGTAGCTCCCTCATCTGAAAAATGGGAACAGCACCACCTCAAAGCTGTTGATCAGATTAAATCAACGGATATTTATAAAGTGTTTAATTCTATAACTGTTAACTGTTGTTACCATTCCGTCAGTCCTGGCTTCCTGTTGTTTTACTTAATGAACAGTGCTATCCTCAGCCCTCTTTAAGGTTTCTCTCTTAATATGAAATTTAAACAGATACTATTTTCAATAGACCTCAAAGTTTTAAAAAAAATCATATAGTAAACAACTACACAATCATCCTAGTCAAGACCCCAAAAGATGATCAGGAGTGCTGCACTGCTGGGCCAACCTTGTGGGCCATCTCCAGAGGCTTGCCCCCCTTGATGAGGATGCCATTCCGAGCAGCCACGCCGGTGCCCACCATGACTGCTGTGGGTGTGGCCAGGCCCAGGGAGCAGGGGCAGGCAATGCACAGCACTGTGATGGATGTCTGGAATGCAAACCGGATGATCACCTCTGCCTGAGCAATATGCTTGTTGGGGGTCTGAAAAGAGGAAAGAGAGGTAAGTGGAGAGTGAAATGAGAAATCACACAGAATCCTAATCACTGTTGTTTCCTGTGTAAATCTAAAACCAAGTATGGGTCTCTTTTCCACGTATGGTGGCACATATTGGTGTTATTTGCATTGCGACATCTGGAGTTACCTTCGTTTATTTTTTTTCAAGTGGCTAGTGTCTCTGGAGTACAATCAGGAGATACTATATTCACTTAATTATAATAAAAGGTCTGTTTTCTAAATCAAGGATACAGACCACAATCTCATTAGCTTCTATCTACATACTTTTTTTCTTGAAAGGCAAGATTCTAAAATAAGATATATTATTAAAGGGTCACTTAACTTTTATAGAAATAGTTGGAGTTGGGTAGAGGGCCTGTTGTTTAAGACATAATGCATTTCTCAGAGGTAAGATGATTTGTGTGTGTTTTTTTAAAAACACACACACCATAATTCTTATCAAAATAACACCTGGCATTGTGATGGGATTGGATAGACTTCTAGAAGCTGACGTGAACCCTGTCCCTGCAGTGATTTTTACATAGCACAGTGATAACAGTATCTTAAAGGAACATGCAGTACCTCATTTGCCAGCATCCTCCCTGATATTGCAGATAAAACAAAAGAAGCCAAAGTAAGATGAAAGGCAGGGAACAGCAGAAAGCCACATATTCCAACTTGTTTAGGACTGAATTTTCCCATAGGCACATGCCAATGAGCTGCTCTCCCACAAAAGCAGAAATTTTAGGCAGTGAGGTGCCACAGTAGCCAGTGGCAAATTCTGAAATACAGTCATAGGTTACTTAAAAGCATTGAAGTCTCCTTAGATATCAGAAAATGTAAAACTTGGACATTTTTCATTTTAAGATAGGAAATTTGAGAGAGAAAATGACATCTTAGTGAATCACACACACCCCAACAATATGCTATACCTTTAATTATGAGTAAAAACAAGTTTTTTAAAGTATTATCCATTCCATAGTTGCAATTCCTTATTCTATGGCTTTAAGGTAAAATACACATTACACTGGGCTAAGTATGAGATATTTTTGAAAAATAAGGTAAAACATTATTCTACTCACTAGGCAGTTATCAAATACTACTCTAAGTGAGTCATTAGCTTTTTATGTATATCAAGGTATCTCAGCACTATTGATATTTAGGGCCAGATAATTATTTGTGGGGGCTGTCCTGTGCATTGTAGGATGTTAGCAGCATCCCTGGTCTCTACCCACTAGATGCCAGTAGCATCCCTTCCTCAGTCATGAGAACCAAAAATGTCTCCAGACATGGCAAAATGTCCCTGGGGGCAACAAAATCAGTCCCAATTAGAAATCACTAAGTTCTAATTTCTGAAGCATTAAGGTTTTGTTTTGTTTTGTTATTTTCTACCTTCTTAAAAGTTTGATAAAAGTACATTTCTTAAGATAATATCCTTCGTCCAGCCAACGTGGCTCAGCATCGACCTAGGAACCAGGAGGTCACGGTTCGATTCCCGGTTAGGGCACATGCCCAGGTTGTGGGCTCGATCCCCAGTGTGGGGTGTGCAGGAGGCAGCCAATCAGTGATTCTTTCTCATCATTGATGTTTCTATCTCCCTCTCCCCCTCCCTTCCTCTCTGAAATCAATAAAGATATGTTAGTTGTTTAAAAAAAAAAAAGATAATATCCTTCATCCACTTCTTCAACTAAAAAATGTATGTATATACCATTGCCTCATGTTTAATAAATATTTACTAAAAACTCACTAGCATTGCTTGGGAAGCTGTGAGGTTAAAGACGGTATTTATGGACATAGACAGCAAAAATACATTTTTCTTAAAATTTGTTAAATATTATCATGCATGCCATCAAAATCTGAAGTGACCTATCTGCTATGGTGTGTGGTTCATAACTCTCCAAATGGACAATACTGCTTGAAGCATTGCAACTGAGAGCCAATTGATGTTTGTGAAATTATCTAACTAGGAAGCAAAGGACATCCTATATAATAAAAGGCTAATATGTAAATTGACTGACCTGTGGAATGGCCAGTCACTAGGATGCGTACTGACCACCAGGGGGCAGACGCTCAATGCAGGAGCTTCCCCCTGGTGGTCAGTGCGCTCCCACAGAGGGAGCGCTGCTCAGCTAGAAGCTGGGTTCACGGCTGGTGAGTGCAGCAGCGGTGGCAGGAGCCTCTCCAGCCTCCACGGCAGTGCTAAAGTTGTCCAACTGATGGCTTAGGCCCACTCCCCGCCAGCTCCCGGACTGCAAGAGGGCACAGGCTGGGCTGAGGGGCCCCCTCGAGTGCAAGAATTTTGTGCACCAGGCCTCTAGTCTTTAATCAAAACCTGCAGAAGTGACTGATTTCCTACCACGGCTAAGATTTTGCTGCCAATAAGTAAAGCAAGCAAATAAAATGTAATGAGTAACCAAAGCCCACTAAATCTAAGACATGAAATAATAGGGTTAATGGCAATCTAAAACAACAACCATATAGCCCACAGCATTCAACTTACAGGAAAGTACTTCTGAACAACACCAAAATCGATAAAACCGATTATAATCCATACCACCAACGTCAAAGTTGAAATGATGATGATAAATGGGACAAAATATCCACTAAACTGGTCAGCCAGTTGCTGAATGGGTGCCTATAAAAATAAAACACCAAGACCACAGGAAATTATAATCTGCAAAGCAGTCAAATACCACAAGAATGGACAAGGACTGGGATTCTCACCTCCCTCATTAACTTTCTTTTTTTAAAATCTTTATTGTTGAAAGTATGCTCCTTTTCCCGCGCCCCCCCCCCCCCAAGTGACCTCTTCTAGCTCACCCCCATCCCCAGCTCCAGGTCTTCACCCCTTCATTAATTCTTGACTCAATAATATCTGCCTGACTCTTTGGAACTCTTGGGATGATTTCTAAAATGAGAAAGCAGAAGTGATATTGTTCTTTACATTTTTTCATTACCTTTGACATCTGAGCCTCTTCCACCAATTTCACAATCTGAGCCAAAGTGGTATCATTGCCCACATGGGTAGCTTTAACGAGCACAGAGCCATGTGCATTTATAGATCCAGCAATCACTGTGCTTCCGGGTTTCTTAGTGACTGGCATGGCTTCTCCTAGAGGTGGAGAGGAGAGACCAACTTTCATGCACTAAAATCCCATTCAGCATTCATGGGACTTGCCACTGCACTGATACCAAAGGGAATGCAAAACAAGTCACCTAACCTGTGATGAGGGACTCGTCGGCCATGGTATTGCCTTCTAGGACTTTCCCATCCACTGGGAACTTTCCCCCGGGAACAACCTTGATGACATCACCCCGCTGCACCAGCTCCATGGGTACTTGCTCCTCTCTGCAATAAATGCCACTCAAGTTACACACATGGCCACTCATTGCAGCTCATCCTCTTGGTCTGTCACTCAGGCTGAGTTCTACAACTGTTGGACTGGTTACACTATACTTGCTTTACACGGAGCAGCAGTATTCAGTGTATCTGTCAGTTACAGATTGAGTCAGTATTTATTGTGCCACTATAAGTGCCAGGCACTGTACGAGGCACTGGGAGTATAGCTGTGACTGGGATAGCAAAGGCCCTACCCTCATGAAGACAAATTTCATGGAGGAAACAGACAGCAAACAAATCAGTTCGAGATATTAAATAAATGCTGTGATGAAAATGTGACTGAAGGACTTCTTTAGTTGTGGGAGGAGGAAAAGAAATGAGAAGGCCTCACTTGAACAATGACATTTGAGTTGAGAGCTAGATGACAAGAGAGGCCAAAATACCCAGGATAGAACATTCAAGGGAGAAAATCACTGTGCTTCCGGGTTTCTTAGTGACTGGAGGAACTTTTCTGTCTGCCTCAAAGGCCATGAGGCAGACAGAAAGGGTGCCTTTGAAAATGGGAAGCTGGCAAGCATTGCTGGAGGGAAGAAAGTGGGGCGGGAAGAAAGTGGGGCAGGCAGAATGCAGATCACATTGGACCTTGCAGAGCAGAGATGTATGCATGCTTGAATGTAGGGTTTTCAGTAGGAAAGTGACATAATCTGATTCACACTTTTGTCTTTTTGGCTGCTGCAGGAAAATGGGCTGTAGGGACAATAACAGAAGCTGAGATAAGAATTAGGTTGTTGCCATCAACCAAGCAAAAGATATCAATGGCACAAGCTAGAGAAGGAGTGAAGAAATACCCAGGATGTGTTTAGGGCCTGCATCAGTAAGATGAGCAGATGCACTAAATGCACAGGTAAAGAATGAAAGATGAACTCAATTTTCAGTGTGAGCCACTGGGTGGATGAGAAATCACGTAATGAAATGGCAAGAACTATGGAGAAGCAGCTGGGGGAGGGAGAGGAAAGAGGAGATGAACTGAAGATCTCCATTTTAACCTGTCAGTTTGAGATGCCTATATGACTTAATGTTATGTAGGAAGTTGAAAATATGATTGGAGTCCAGGCAGGTCCTGCCAAGTGGTTAGAGCTTCGGCCCGCACCTGGAAGGGTCTCAGGTTTGATTCCAGGTCAAGAGCACGTACTTGGGCCCAGCTGGCGTGGAGCTATGAACCAGGAGGTCACGGTTCAATTCCTAGTCAGGGCACATGCCCAGGTTGTGGGCTCGATCACCACTGTGGGACGTGCAGGAAGCAGCTGATCAGCGATTCTCTCATCATTGATGTTTCTAACTCTCTCCCTTCTTTTCTGAAATCAATTAAAAAAAACAAAACATGTACTTAGGTTGCAGGTTCGCCCCCCGGCCAGGTTAGGGGCATGCAGGAGGCAACCAATCGATGTGTTTCTCTCACATTGATATTTCTTTCTCTCTACCTCCCCCACCTTCCCTCCCTCCCTCCCTACTCAATCTAAAAAACAATGGTAAAATATTCTAGGTGAGGATTAACACACGTATACACAAAAGATTGAAGGTGAAAGAAGAGGTCAAAGCTTGAGTTACAAATATGGGAGCTGACAAAATAGAAATGCATTTAAAACCATGAAATGCTAAGAGCTTACCTAGAAGAGTAAAACAGGAAAAGAGGAGTTCTGGAACTAAGCCCTGGGTCATACCAATATTTGGAGGTTGAGCAGAAATGGATGGGCCAGTGAGGGAGAAGCAAAGGGCCAGCCAGTGAAGCAAAGGAAAAGGAGAGGATCCGAAGGAACTAGAAACCCAACGTCATCAAATATGCAGATGTAGTTACACAGATGCAAAAACATAAAATTCATCATGCTCTATACTAGAATTTGTGTACTTCAATGAATATAAATTATATATTAATAAAAAAGAAAAAACGTAAGAGGCATTAAAGGCTAAAAGTGCTGGTGAGAGATTGAAATATGGATTATGGTTGGATTTGGGTACATGGAAATTACTTGATATCTTTGGCAAAAGCAATTGCAGAAATTGGTGGAGACAGAAGCTCAACTGGAATGGGCTGAAGATAGAAAGTGAAGAAAAATGAAGATAGCAGCTAAAGATAACTTTTAAGTTTTGTTGTGAAAGGGGAGAAAATAACAGAAGCAGAAGAGGGAGTGAATTAAGATAGGAAATCGTGAATTGCACATAAAGTGTAAATTGTATGATGGTGGGATGGTGAGAGACAGAAAGGGTGGAGGACCGGCAGGAGGAGTGTGGAAGTGAGAGGGACCATGCAGGGAACCATGACCAGCTTTGGTAGCACCTCTCTAAAAGCATTGTGTTGCCAAAATATGCAGTACTTACTGGCTCATGAAAAAATGGTGAAAAATCAGAAAATCAGGCCTGTACAACAAGCAGAACTCTGAGTCATGTTATACTTTCCTTTTGTTCTACAAAGACTACATTTACACTACCAGAGAGGATGTACAAAAAGCCACCTTATTTCTGTGAGAAAGAAAAAGACATTTACTGAGTGCAGGTATGGTGCTAGATTTGTATATGTCTTCTCTCACTGAATCTTCCCAAAAGCATATGAGATAGGGGATATTCGCCTATTTGGGCAAAAATCTGAACATTTCTAAGAAAGGTACAAAATTGGACATAGATGCCCATTTCTTGAAATGTCACTGTGTATACATGTATAATACTCAGGGACCAGCTTGTGCAGACAGATTTTACATATTTACATCAACATTTTCTTTTTGAAAAAGTGTTAGGAGTGTAAGTCCCCTGTAGTGAGGACTCAATGTTGCCCGAACCTGAAGGTCCGTATGTACCCACCATGCCTCCGTCTTCCTGCGAGGCTATGAGGGCACACTGCTCCCATGGTGTCACCTGGTGCAGGCTGCCTGAGCACACGAAGCCTACCCTAAGACTAAGTGCATGTGTGCACTGTGTGAACCACGTGCTGGGGACACAGGAGTGAGCAAGGCAGACATGGCCTGACCTGGGGAGCTCAGAGTCCTCGCCAAGGAACAGCAGCGCAATCCAGGTCAAACCCTGGTTCAAAGCCAGAGTCCTCCTTTCCACAATAGCAATTTTGTTCCCAAGATTAACTGAGATGATGGGAGTCCCAGTGCCTGACATATAATAGGTGTCCAGCACTACTGACCAGCCTCTGTGTAACAAGCATCATGCTAGGCTGCGGTAATGAACAGAACAAAGTGGAGCCTTCCTCTCAGGAGGTCTGCAGGCTAGAAGCTAAAAACAGATTCGTATATGTTACCTCAATTATGGCCATCTATATATAAAAGGCTAATATGCAAAGTGTCCCCTCGGGAGTTCAAACTGGAGGCCAGGAGTTCGATCACTCGCTATGACATATGCTGACCACCAGGGGTAGTGCGGAACATGGCAGGCAACTAGTGGCAGCGGGGCGCTGAGGGAGGGAAGGAGGAAAGAAGGAAGCAGGGAAATGGAGAGGTGAGGAAGTGGGAAATCTGATTGGCCCTGATTGCTGGCCAGGCCTAGGGACCTTACCCATGCATGAATTTTGTGCACTGGGCCTCTAGTGATGAAATAAAGGGAGTACTGAAAAGGAGACCTTTCAAGGGAAAGTGGGCAGCAGACTAAAGTCCCGAGTGTCGGATGTGTAAACTGGTGACTGGGCAGTACAGCGAACAAGGAGAGGTGAACAAGGAGAAGGGGAGAATCTCTGCAACTCGAGAATACTCTTTCTTTTGAAGCCTTCTAGCGATGGAGACATCCAGGCTCCAACTCTGCCTTTCTGAGTCCTGTCTGTATGACCTGGAGAAAAGCTTATCATTCCAGAGGTCTCCACTTGGCAAGAGGTGACTGTGTCAGGAAAAGAAAGCCTGCTCACTTCAGAAAAGAGGACTGTGGGGCAGAATCTCTCCCCGCTTTAGCTCCTATTAGGCTTTTGGCTTATATGGTGATACTTGCTTGGCACACGTGTCCAATTAGGTGCCCTTGTATTAGTAATGCTAATCTCTGCTTAATCTCACTCTAAATTTCCACTTTGATCTGAATTAACCAATCTTCCTCACTCTAAACAGCTTAATATGAAGTGAACAGCCCTTTATGGAGGTGAAGGTGGCTCCTTCTGGCGCGTTCCCAGTAGCATTTCTCCTTCAGCAACTAATGGCCTTCAAAATGCTGAGCTGTAGAAATATATTTAATTGAAACAGTTTTTACCCTAGCATTTCTTCAACTTTAAGAGATTCTGCCAGCAGTCTGTTTACCTTGCCTGTCTGCTTACTCGTCTAACACAAGTTTAAAAAAAAAAAAATAGAAAATCCCTGGCTGGTGTTGCTCAGTGGTTAGAATGTCAGTCCAAGCACAGAAAGTTCTTGGGTTTGATTCTCAGTCAAGGGCCCAGTCAAGGTCATGTACCTGGATTGCAGATTCAATCCCCGGCTCCCATTGGGGCGTGTGTGGTAGGCAACCAATTGATGCTCCCCTATCCCCTCCCTCCCTCTTTTCCACTCTCTCTAAAAAATCAATGGAAAAAATAACCTTGGATATGGATTAACGAAACAAAACAAAAAACACACATACACACTCTTAAAATAGATAAAATTTATAATTTTGTTTTCCCAGTTATAGGAAACAAAACACTTCAATGTGGGAGACTGGGGACCAGGCTGTGCAGGCCTTTCAATGTCAAGCAATACGCATGTGGAATTTATTTAACATTTGACAGTGGTTTCATTCAACTAGTCAGTATCTGAGCACCTGCCACGTGTATGTCCGGGGTGACCAAAGGCACCAAGTGCTTGGAGAGCACTGAGCAGTGACCACAGGCCAGGCCTTGGGACAGGAAAGGCTTCTGGGGGACACAACATCTAAAACAAGACCTGAAGGACAGGAGCCAGGTGAAGGGAAAGGAAGAAAGGTGTTCAGAGGCAGAGATGACACATGCAGTTTATAGAGGCCTGGAGACAGGAGAGAGCCTCTTCCTAGGAACTGACAATTCGGAGGAATGGCAGGACAAGAGCTGAGCCCAAGAGGCACACAGGGCAGATGCTAAGTCTCACATGTGTGCTAAGGAATGCCTAAGTACAATAGCAAAATAGCTACAAAATAATGCTATCTGATTTGTGGGAAAATATTTTGGAGACCAAGAGTGTTGTTACAGTGCTTCAGACAAGAGATGGCAGTGGCCTGAACAAGTGTGGTGGCAGTGGGAGGGGGCAGCGTGCGAGGCCACCAGAGGCTGTGGAGCTAGAAGTGAAAGGACAGAGCCTGTAAGTGCAAATGAGAGGAAAAGGAGTCACAGGACACCTAGGCCTCTGCCTGGGAGCTGGTGTGGGATGGTGCCATTCACGGAGACAAACAGGCACAAGGGGAAGAGAGAAGCATCTGGGAGGGAGCACAGAGGGAAGCTGATGGGAAGGACACAGACAGGATGACCGGGTCTTTATGCCCACCCAAGAGAGAGATTCTAACAGGCAGGGGAACACTGACACCTGAGTGGTTTTGAGAATGAAGACACGGAGATAGAAGGTATCCCAGTGACAGTCTGTAACACACTAAGACAACAGACAATGGGGCCAACACTAAAAGCCCAAGATTCATCGATATTTAAGGAATGAGGAGAATGAAGAAATGACTGCCAGATCAACCAGCTATGCAGACATTCCCATCACCCAAGACTTGGGATGGAGAAAAAGGAGAGGTGGCCCTGGCAGAAGGCCTCACTGAACGGAGCCAGCTGAGGCAGGAAACTCCAGTGGCCTTCAGAAGGCACCACAGACCTATCCATACCAGCAGAGGCCCAGATGCAGGAGGCCCTGCAAGAGGCAGAGTCTGACTTAGGGATGGGGAGGCCTGGTACCAAAGCTCCTCAGAAGGGCAGGAGAGCAAGGAGTGCCCCTGGGCCCATCTCCTCCAAGTAGCCCAGAACACCCTGTCAGGAACCCCTCCCCCATTTGACAGAGAGGAACTGTACAAAACAGGCATTAATTGATGTGCTCCAAGCACACAGCCCATCTGAGGCAAAGCCAGAATGGTCTTTGAGCTCCTAACTTAAAAAATGGTGCCACCACATTATGATGGTAGTAGTGAGACCCATAATGTGTCCACCAACAAAAATTAATCACCATCTTTGGAAAAGAACTGAGTTATGACAGGAGTTTAGCCCCACAGTCCTTCAGTATTTCAACTAGCTTTTGCCTTCTGGCAAAGATGCATGTCTCCTGTATTGAAGTCAACGGAGCTGTCCATGCCATGGTAGTCCACACTTTCAGACGCACTTTCAAATGAAAGGCAAACAATAAATGAAGTTGCTCTTGGCTTTATTCCTGACTTGAATATTTTCACTTCTCAGAAACAGTTTGGGGAAGGCCTGGGGAGGGTTGGGAGTGGGGGTGGATGGGTAAGGGGACATCTGTAATATTTTCACCAATAAAGATAAATTAAAAAACAAGAAAAAGGAAAAAAAATAAAGCAGCCAAGAAGATTACTAGTGTAGAAGTAACCAAGTGCACGTGGAAGCCTACAGGTGCCAACAAGCCTACAAGTGACAACAGGGTCCTCCTGTTTGGAGGGTGGCTCCGTGTCTGCAGGGCTCTAGTCCCAGCCCTGCCACTCACCTGTTGTGGACATGTACCTAAGATTCTTCCTAATTAAAGGGGAATCATGAGAGTACCTGCCTCATAGGGCATATCAGGGTTAAATCAGATAATTTATGCCAAGTGCTGAGTAGTGTACCTGGTACATAATAAGTTCTCAAATCTCAGCTATCACCACCATAATTCTGATTAGTATTTAAAAGCCAGCAGCCAGGCAGTATCAGTGCTGCAGTCAGCCTGTGCCTCATTAACTTTTAGTTCTTCAGGTCTCACTGAATGGCTCATATACTCAACACAGGCTCACTGAGAGCCCCACTGGGGAACAAGGGCCTGTGTCAGCCTCAGAAGTTTGTCTCTTGGAGGACACAGCCAGTGAACCGGCCATGGCAAGAGTGTGATGAATGGGCAAGTGCACAGTGGGAGAAGAGCACACATTGGTGTAAACAATAGAGTTTGGAGTATATGTCATACTGGATGGTAAGAATCTGCAAAGATGGAGACACTGAAGATCAACGAGAAATCAACAGAGGAAGCTCCTGAACAGAGGCCCAAGGAGACAGATCCATGTTCCATGGGGCAGGCGGGAGGAGGGTGCAGCAGGGGAAGACAGCTTTGTAATTTGAGTGGTAGGAAAATGGTGGATGTCAGTAGTCACAAGTGAGATCACAGGTTAAATGGGAAAGTGGTGGAGCTGGGGAGATTTCAGGAATGTGAAGAAAGCATATAAAGAACCAGTACCTAGAATTTGAAAATGAGGCTGACCAGAGAAATACAGAAGCAAATTTGTCCCTATTATTAAATATGCTTTAAGAGTCAATATTTGTAAGAGTAAAGAATATGGACTCTGAAATCAACAGCCTGGGTTATATCCCAATTCAGCTCCTTACTACCTGTATGACCATGGGCCATTTGCTTAGCTTCTCTGAATTTGTTTCCTCATCTTTAAAATAACGGTACTATCAGTCCCTTCCTCAAAGTTTTATTATCATTACTAGAGGCCCAGTGCACGAAATTCATGCATGGGGGCAGGGGGTCCCCCTCAGCCCAGCCTGCACCCTCTCACAATCCAGGACTGCTGGCTCCCAACTGCTCACCTGCCTGCCTTCCTGACTGCCCCTAACCGCTGCCTGCCAGCCTGATCACCCCCTAGCCACTCCCCTGCCAGCCTGATTGATGTCTAACTGCTCCCCTGCCAGCCTATTTGCCCCAACTTCCCTCCTCTGCCGGCCTGGTCACCCCTAACTGCCCTCCCCTGCAGGCTTGATCACCCACAACTGCCCTCCCTTGAAGGCCTGGTCCCTCCCGACTGCCCTCCCCTGCAGGCTTAATCGCCCCAACTGCCCTCCCTTGCAGGCCTGGTCCCTCCCAACTGCCCTCCCCTGCTGGCCATCTTGTGTCCACATGGGGGCAGGATCTTTGACCACATGGGGGCAGCCATCTTGTGTGTTGGAGTGATGGTCAATTTGCATATAACTCTTTTATTAGATAGGATAGAGGCTAGGTGCATGGGTGGGGGACAACTGGTTTGCCCTGAAGGGTGTCCCGGATCAGGGTGGGGGTTCCCTTGGGGCGTGGGGCAGCCTGGGCGAGGGGCCTGTGGTGGTTTGCAGGCCGGTCACGCCCCCCGGCCACCCAAGCAGAGGCCCTGGGATCTGGGATTTATCTTTTACAACTGAAACTTTGTAGCCTGAAGCAGAGCCACGCCTTCTGTTCACTCCGTGGCAGCAGCCATTTCTGTTGGGCTTTATGTATCTTCTATAATTGAAATGTTGTAGCCTTAAGCGGAGCCCTGGGCTGGCCAGAGTGTGCAGAAAGCTTGGCTTCCTCCATCGCTGGAGAAACCCAAGCCTCCCTCCTGCTCTCTCTGTGGCCGGAGCCATCTTGGTAGGGTTAATTTGCATACTCGCTCCTGATTGGCTTGTGGGCGTGGCTTGTAGGTGTAGTGGAGTGATGGTTAATTTGCACATTGCTCTTTTATTAGATAGGATATTTTTGTTAGATTAAATAAAAGAGTTTAGAATGGAGTCTGGTAAACAGTAAATGCTATATAAGTTCCAGCAATAATGAAAATAATCATTTTTAATATCTGCCAACCTTGTAAAGAAGAAAAATACTACTTCCTTTTTTATTCTTTGGCAAGTTGAAACCCTTCTCTCTCAGCCTGTCTGAATCCTCTAAATCAGTGGTTCTCAACTTTTCTAATGCCTCAACCCTTTAATACAGTTCCTCATGTTGTGGTGACCCCAACCATAAAATTATTTTCGTTACTACTTCATAACTGTAATTTTGCTACTGTTATGAATCGTAATGTAAATATCTGTGTTTTCTGATGGTCTTAGGCGACCCTGCTAGCGGTTCTCAACCTGTGGGTCACGGGATCGCCTAAGACCATCGGAAAACACAGATATTTACATTACGATTCATAACAGTAGCAAAATTACAGTTATGAAGTAGCAACGAAAATAATTTTATGGTTGGGGGATCACCACAACATGAGGAACTGTATTAAAGGGTCACGGCATTAGGAAGATCGAGAACCACTGCTCTAAATCTTGCAAGGAAGGCCCAGCTCACATTCCATGTTCCCTGGGAAGCTTTCCTTGACCACCACAAGCCTTCCTCTTCTAAATTCGAATCGTCTGTACCTCTAATTTATCATTTAGCAGCATACAGCACTGTGAACTTGTGCTTATCTTTTGGTACTTAAATGCTTGGTGTATATGACTGGATTGAAGGAGGGATCTTATTGTGTATGTCCATGCCCATCTTCATGAGGTTTAGTGTCACATACATGATATGTACGACACAGATTGACATAAATTGACCAAGCACTTTGGATGACAATAACCCACCTGATGATTGAGTTGTCCTCACCAAGGGTCACCACGGTAGCTTCTGTGGCTTGGAGAGACATGAGTTTGGCAAGGGCTTCTGAGGTTTTGCTCTAAGAAATAACCAGAATATAAAACAAGAACTATCATAAACTGACCCCTGCAGGAAAAGTCTGTCTTCCTAACACAGCACACCAAAGGGCTCTCCTGGTCGATGGGACGGACACACTGCGCTTCAACACAGCCATGTCATCGCCACACTGAATGCACAACCACAGTTCAATTAATTACAATTCAGACTGAAAAAATAATACCCATCTACCCACTGATAGTTTTCTTTTAGGTTCAAGCCCATTTCTTTCAGGGCCAGGGCCCCATTCATTTATAAGATACATTAAAATGCTGAGTACAATGTAGGTTACTTAAAATGGCATGACCCATTTTTAATAACTTGCATTTGTGGAAATGCGGATTTCTAGACTAGTAAGTAGTACACTCAGCTATGTACTAAGAGACGGTATGACCTCTGACCTGAAATCCAGGGTTCTTTCCATGACACAATGCACCAAACAAAAGTTTTAGTAATTAACCAGATTAGCTGGGATTTCAGAAGTAGCAACCAATTTGGAGATTAGTGATCAAAGCACCTAATTATATGTAGGTTTCACATTTCTTCTAAGTCTTGCTCTAATTATGTATAGTTAGTAATTCTAAACACGGTGTTCAGATGTATTAAGATTTGTATTACTGAAGGAAGGGTTCTAGTAACATAAAGCTGCACTCACCTTTGCCACGTGTTCCAGCCACCGCCCCAGGGCAATGAACACAAAGAGCATGGGGGGCGTGTCAAAGAATGTCACGGGGCTCCTCTCAGCCTTCTCCGCAATGGCCACCACCAGGATGACCAGAGAGTAGGCGTAGGCAATGCTGGTGGCCAGCACAATGAGCACATCCATGTTGGCTGCTCCATGCCTCAGAGATTTGTAGGCCTGAACGTAGAAGTACCACCCACCAAGGAACTGAAAGACAGATGAAGGGCTAGCTGAAATAAGCAGGGCACAGTGTTCAAGGAGCAAAGGGAGGCCCAGAGGCCCCTTGAGCTGGCAAATACTCTAGGCTCACCCACAATTTTGATGTTATTTTTTTCTCTACAATCAATGTTTTCGAAATATATTTCCTAACTCAGAGAACTAATGGCCACAGGAATGGATAATCAAGGGTATGGGAGACCTTCAAAACTCAGAGTACACAACCTAAATGCCCATGGTGACAATGGTAAGATAAATCACACTTCATTTATGCTGTGGCCAATACTATGTAGTCCCTACGGAGAATGTGTTAGATCTATAAACCACCAGAGTGAAAGATGTACACGATTAAGTGGAAAAGGCAGTTATAAATCACTACATTTAATATGATGGGTCTGCCTTACATGAACATGTATACACACATACATTACATAGGTAAATATTACCTATATGGATAAAAGATACACAACCAACTAGTAATAACAATAAGGTGACCTTGGGGAATGGCACTGGGCTGGAGGCAGGGTGCCAGCAATGAAAATATATCTTCTTCTTTTCTCTTTATACTTCAATGTGGCTTGAATTGTTTACAATAAATGCATATTACATTTGGAATTAAAAAGAAAATACAGGAAAAAATACACAAATTCAGCCTACAAAGACTTGCCCCTTGATAGTCCTAAACATTTTGATATTAAGTCAGCAGTTTTACTTTATAATCCAAAATATATGGAGGCCACACTTCCTAATAGAAACACGGCCAGTTCCTTAATATTGCCCCCTAGAAGTTCCCTGAGGCCCATCTCTTTTAAATTATAATTTCCTCAGAACCACATTTCTGCCTCTCAAGATAAGATGTTAGAGGAGCTTGAGCTACACAGTGATCTAACTGCTGCTTTTAACAACGAAGGTAAATTAAGCTAAACAAAAAGCAAACTGAAGACAACTGGTTCATCAATTCTTGCAGCAAGGTGGTTGCTCTGTCAGTCAGATGTCAATCATCTGCAATCAACAGTGAAACTGACAGAGAAACAAGATTCTTATAAGTCCTCTATGGTAGAGGACACCCGCTGCTGGACACAAGATGGAAAAAAAGCAGCAGTGGGCTGGGGTAGTTCAGGAAAGCTGCAATAAAGTGCTGGTCATGCACAAGCATGAAAGGCAGAGGTTTGACCCTTTTTCTGATACGCACCTGGACAAATGTACACAAGATAAAGAAGACGAGATTTAGAATCGACAATCCTGGAATGATGTTGTGATCCAGGGCCATAGACCCGTGGGGTTCATTGCTGGGTATTAACATATAGATCATTAAACCCATAACAGGGATGCCAAACACCAGGCTGCACAGGAAAGATTTCTTCCACCTGGAAAGCAATGAGCAATACCGACACATCAGGTACCGCGTGCCACTTGGATTATGGCTGGGCCTCTACTGAGAACTCAGCTTACGACTTGCCTTTGTCACATGTGTGGGGCAAAATGAAAGGGCTAAAATGAAAGAAAAGCTCTCTCCCTGACACAGGCCATCTGAGGAGCACCTAAAGGTCTAAACTTCGCTGCAAGGACATTCCTGAGATGTTTAGAACCAACCCATGCCTGCCTTTGGCTGATGACGTGTTACCTCCAACCTACAGGTGAGGCAACCAAGGCCCAGAAGCTGAGAATCCAGCCCAAGAGACTTAACATCTCTGTCTATGGCTGCCTACACTCTTATTCAAAATGTAATCTTATGCAAACTCCCAAGAAAAAATAGATAAAAGTAACCTTTTATTAGTATTAACTTACTTAGACATTTACTTTTAAAACTATCTACACTAATAAAAGAGAAACATTCAAACTGACTGTCCCTCTGCTACGCCGACCAGTCAATCACGAGCAAGTATGCAAATTAACCCAACAAAGATGGAAGCGGCCACGGAGCTGGAGTGAGCAGGAGGCTTGGGTTGCCCCAGTGACAGAGGAAGCCAAACTTTCCACCTACCCTGGCATTGGAAAAAAAAGGGGGGGGCGGGGCTGGGATCCTGAGTCACTGGGGGGCGTGGCCAGCCTGAAAATGGCCCTCAGCTCCTTACCCAGGCTGGCCACAACCCCCATGGGGTAAGGGTCCCTGCTGGTGGGCTTGGCCAGCCTGCAAACGGCCCTTAGCCCCCCACCCAGGCTAGCCAGGCACCCCAGCAGGGACCCTCACCCTGAAGGGAGTGTGGCCAGCTTGAAAACATGGGGGCGTGGCTGGCCCAGGCCTCTGCTCAAGGCTATAAAAGTTTCAATTATAGAAGATAAATAAATCCCAGATACCAGGGCCTCCACTTGGGTCGCCGGGGGGCATGGCTGGCCTGCAAACCACCACAGGCCCTTCGCCCAGGCCGCCCCATGCCCCAAGGGAACCCCCACCCTTATCCGGGACACCCTTCAGGGCAAACTAGCTGGCCCCCACCCGTGCACCAGGCCTCTATCTATACTAATAAAAGGATAATATGCTAATTAGACTGTGAGACCTTCCAGGAGACATTCCAGATGATCTTCTGGACAAGGCCATGGTGGCAGGGCCGAGGTAGAGGCGGTTAGAGACCAAGAGAGGAGGGCAGTTGTGGGTGATCAGGCCAGGATGGGATGGCAGTTGTGGGTGATCAGCTGGTAGGGGGGGCCATTGGGGGTGATCAGTCTGGTAGGGGGGGGGCAGTTGGGAGTGATCAGACCAGTAGGGGGGCCAGTTGAGGGCGAACAGGCCGTCAGTGGGGGTCAGTTGGAGGTGATCAGGACGGGGGGGAGCAGTTTGGAGTGAGTAGGCCAGCAGGGAGGCAGTTGGGGGCAAGAAGGCCAGTGGGGAGAGAAGGTGAGGGTGAGCATGCCAGCAGGGGGGGACAGTTGGGGGTGATCAGGCTGGCGGGGGGGGGCCATTTGAGGGCAAGCAGGCTGGTGGCAGGGGGCAGTTGGGGGCAAGCAGGCCAGCAGGCAGAGTGGTTAGGGGCAATCAGGCAGGCAGGCAGGTGAGCAGTTAGGAGCCAGCAGTCCCGGATTTCGAGAGGGATGTCCGACTGCCCGTTTAGGCCTAATCCCTATCAACCAGCAGTAGGACATCCTTCAAGGGGGCATGCAAGAGGCAGCTGATCAATGATTTTCTCATTATGATATTTCTGTCTCTCTCCCCCTTCTCCCTTCCTCTCTGAAATCAATAAAAAATATTTAAAAAACAAAAAAAGTGTTGTCCCATCTGTTAGCCACCAATCATAGGTGGCTATTTAAATTAAAATTAGTTAAATTAAATGAAATTTAAACTTCGGTTCCCCAGTCAGATTAGTTGCATTCTGAGTACTCAGTAGCTTAGCTAGTGACTACCATAATGGGCAGAGCAGATATAGAACGTTTCTGTCACAGCAGAAAGGTCTAGTGAACAGCAAGCACTAGAGGTTTAACATAATAAGGGTAAAGGCATCCAATCCAAGCGGATAACACTGTGGGAAATCAGGGAAGCAGGGACACTAAGAAGCACAGAATAACACAGGGTCACGCCCAGGGAGAGGGAAGCAAGAGCTTCAGTTGATCTTTTCTGTTCTACCTACTGCTTTATTTCCATCTTGTGGTCCAAGTGATGAGCGTTGGAGTTTCTCTGGGACAGGGAAGCATGAAAGCCGATTTCCTTATTATTAAAAGACATGGGTGGGGGAAACAAAGAGAAAGGCATTTGGTTAAAACATGCATTGGTAGAAAGCATTTTATATCTTTTGATATTAGAAAGCTAATCTAAAATTGCCTTAGAGAAATGTACTGTTTTTTCCTCCCACAACTTTACCCAAATCACTTTATGAATCCTGTCAGAGGACCCACACCATCTATGCTTAGAGGCTGCAGCATCCCAAGGAGATGGCTTCAGATGGCAATTCCTGTTCCTTCTGTCAACAAAGGCAGCAGGCTCTGGAGATTATATCAGTGTGCCCCAAACTGATCAGTGTTGAGTTGTAAACTCAGAATTTCTGAGTTAAGGAATCCCAAATACAGAGTGGTCAGCTGCTTTCATTCTCTGCATGAGGAAACTGAGGGTCAGGGGGGTTAAATACTCTGCCCAAAGGCACAGCATTATCAGAATGCCCAGATCCAGTGCTCACTTCTCCAGGCTCTCAACCTAGGCCTCTTCACTCGGAGCAGACCTTGGCTACTTCAGTATCTGCAAGCTGTCACTTCCATTGAGACCAGAGACCGTACCTCATTCTGATGCTGTCTTCAGGGATTAACCCAAACATTTCCTTTGCTGCCTCTCTTCTTTGCCCTCTCTGCCTTATTTGATCTGATCACTAATGTCTCTATTGTCCTTTAGGAATACAAACAGAAAAAGCTGTCAGGAAATGTTCTGTCAGCTAACACAAAATAAAGAAGGGCTCCACAACTCTGGCACTGGGATTTCATGCAAAAATTAAAGCTATGGTGGGAGAAAGAGCATCTAAGACAGTCTGAACACAAATCCTTACACAACTAATACCACCCGAATTATACTAGGAAAAGATGCCCCAGAATCACAAGAATGGAGGCCAGACATTGGCAGTCTACCTCAAGTAAGGGCAAAGAGGGGGCCATGCCAAACTTAGAGAACACCGTGGAGGCCAGCAAGGGCATTATACAGGAGAAGGATACTGAGCCATGTTCAAAGTACCACCTTGACTCTCCCTTCTACTAAGTATATCAGTCTGACTTCTTAGCCAAATCAATGCCATATCACAGACCTGTAGTGTGGTAGAAATAGAAAGGCTGGTAAGAGCTGGGTTTGAAAGACAGTCCTGCAACCTTTAGCTGGGCATCAGTGAACACAGTACTCAGCCCCTCTTGGGATCTTTCCTCATCTGATAATGAAGCTGTGTTGTCTGTCTCTGACAACAGTGTGAGGCACTGTCCAGCAGTGCAGAGTGACAGTATTATTTGCATGTCAAAAAGCTCTGCCAAGCCATTCAACAGACATCTCTCTTCAAACCCATGCATGCAGCATACACACAGTGAAAAGTATAGACAAAATTAAACCTGCTACAAGATGTTTCATTTCATAAGAAAGTTCCTAAGCAGTAGTTTCTGCTAAACTTCATTTACTTTCACCATTAGTTGTTACAAGTTAATCTTGTTTGGTTTTGAATGTCTTAACCCATTAAGATCACCACTAATGCTCTTCCTCTTATGGTGTGCAGTATAATATAGAACTTAAGAAGGAAATGGTATGTCTGTGGACAAACTGAGTGGAACAGAGAGGTAGGGAGTGTGTGAAAACTATTCTAATTGATTTTCCAAAGGAGAAATTACCAAAATCTCCCATTATAAAGCAGGCCTAGCATAGTGGCAAATGCATATAACTCTTTCAAATATCAACATTTCTTTAATCTATAGATACTTGGTACAGACATAAATCATACCTAAATAGTATACTTAGGTGATTTAACCCCATGTACCAGGTATCTTGGCAATATTGATGTTTCTCAGGGAATATCTGAAATTAAAACAATAACATCTTTTTTCTCCAACATTCTTATCCATTCACTGCTTTTCCTCTTAGAATAGCTGATATTCACTGAACTTCAGTTTATTTTGTAATGATTCACTTTATTTCCATTGGAAAAGTTGAAGGATTTTAAGTGAACTTTTTCTCTTAGCTATATTCTTTCTTTCTCTCTCTCTCTGTTTCTCAATGGGTATAAATTCATTTTTTAAAAGATGGGAATAATTTTTTAAATGACTGACTTACCTCAATAATTCTGACAATATCCCTCGGACCGATAATTTCAGGGTCAAACTTCACATGGGCTTTGCTGGTTGCAAGGGCCACGGAGGCATGGGTGATGCCATTCATCCTCATGAGTTTGGACTCTATGTTATGAACACAGGAAGCGCAGGTCATCCCAGTGATCTGCAGCACAAGATGACAAAAATCCTGCTGATCCAGAATAAAGAGGCACACAGGCAGCCACGAGCTTCTGAGCCTCCCCGCCTCCCACAGCAACCTCCCCAAGACTCTGCACTCCCACCTTCAAACCCTGTGAGCAACATCTTCACCCCGATCCTTCACCCGAGGGCATCAAGAATAGAAACAGTGGTTCTTCCCCAACTCTGGTACAGGAGACATAGCCACTCTACTAAGCAGATGGCAAATGACAGAAGCGGCTCTGACAACTATGGGCTTTCATCAGCCAACTACACTCTGTCTCAGTCATCTCACCAGCAACACCAGAATAATAGCGCATGCACCTTCTCTGCCTCACAGTGATAAGGATATGCAACTCTACAAAATCCTCTGAGCTCTTGAAATACTCTGTATGGTCCCGAGTATTGCTGGCATCTGGTCTGCAGCTGTGGGTAAAAATGTCAATAGCTCATTATCAACAGGAGAAAATGATTTAGAAATTGAGTGATCGAGTTGACGGGATCGAGTTGATGGGATTTGATTGAGTCCCAGAGAATGGATAAGGTATTTCCAGGTGAAAGTAAGAATAACCACAAAGAGAGAAGCATGGGAAAAGACAAAAGGCAGGGCAGCACGTGGTGTTCTGGCAACCATCAGTAGTCAGTGTCGGCAGGGCAAAGGATATGCAATGAAGAGGAAGCC
The DNA here is from genome assembly GCA_026230045.1 of Corynorhinus townsendii. Classification (NCBI taxonomy): domain Eukaryota; kingdom Metazoa; phylum Chordata; class Mammalia; order Chiroptera; family Vespertilionidae; genus Corynorhinus; species Corynorhinus townsendii. The sequence continues at coordinate 94,321,317 of JAPDVU010000003.1, forward strand.
TGCCATGTTGGCTGGGACCACATGAAGATCTCGAGCACCCAACTGAAAAGGGTTGCTAAGCCCAGGCCGGGTGCTCAGTGGTTAGAGCGTCGGCCCTCGGACTGAAGGATCATAGGTTTGATTCTGGTCAAGAGCATATACCTTGGTTACAGGCTCAATCCCCAGCCCCTGTTGGGGCACATGTGGAGGCAACCAATCGATGTATGTCTCTCACATTGATGTTTCTCTCTCTGTGTCTCACCCTTCCCTTCCATTCTAATTAAAAAAATCAATGGGAAAAATAACCTCAGGTGAAGATTAACAAAAAATAAAATAAAAATAAAAGGGTTGCTAAGCCAGCACTTGATGGAAAGTCATGGAAGGATGGGAAGTCATGGAGGGGTAATGAGTACTGGAATGAGACTAGAGCTGCACTTTGAAATCTGGATCAGTAATCCAAGAATCAAGTATTAGAAAAGATGGAAGAGTCCCATGTAGAATCAGGGGAAAAGGAGAAGCAAGCTCATCTGTAATGGGATGGAAGGAAAAGGAGGAAAGGGAGGACCATCATGCAGACAAGAAGCTTACTGGCTGGCAGGTGGCTATGCAAATAGAATTTTATAAAGTCTACAAATATTTCAACATTGCTTCTAAGCTCTTGTTTTACTTTTATAGTAGTAACAGGTAACACTAATTGCACACTTGCAACTTGCCAGGCACTGCCCTAGGCACTATCCTGCTCACATCAACCCTACAAGGTAGAACTCAGTAACCCCAGCACTAGGAAGTTTAGGAATGTGTCCAGTCATACACCAGTGCATGGCAGAGCTGGAGCTTGGCTCTGCACTCTGCAGCAAGCATCAGGAGGTGATCTCACAGACCAGGGAAGACACATCCCTGCAGTGAGAGCCTGAATTCAAGCCCCGTGCAAGCTCTGCTGCTCTGCCACGCCCTGCTGTGTATCTTGACTTGAGAAACAGGAATGAAACATTCCGTCCTTGTAATATGTAGAAGGAAAACCAGATAATTCACTCCTCCAAGTATCAGTGGACAGCATTTCCCAGAATACCATTACATACAAACATAAAATGTCTGAATATGGGATGATAAAAACATTGCTCAAAAAAGTTTCACCTTTCCCAACAATATTCTTGATTCAGATTTTTCCACACCATAGTGGTCTGAGCAGGGTGCCTGCTTGAGCTGTAATCCAGTATCACCCTTTCCCACTCAACACACATGGGAGGCCCATCCAAAGCAAAGACTTCACTCAACAAAGGACACCACTTATCAGCAGATCAAAGTGCCATTTGTGTCCTTAGTACTTATTCTTCAAACATTTACTTACCATTAGGCAGTTACTAAACACAGGAATGAAGTAAAAGATTATTTTACCTAAGTAAAGCAGCATTACTCAATTCCTTGTGCATTTTTTCTATGTCTGCTTTATTTACACAAAACGAGGTTTGTACGTAAGTGCTTGTAAACATAGCATTTTCAAAATAGTAGACATACCTGTTGTTTTCAACCATTTGTTGACACATGCAGCCGGCAACAATGGACAGAAAACACACACCCCCCCCCACCACCACCACCACCCTACCCCTGCCACCATGACCACACTGGGAACAGCAATTATACTTGGCCTTCACCCAGACTGAGCACTTCAGGACAAGCCTGTCACCAGTTACCTTCTGGATGCCTCTGTGCCCACTACAAGCCCCCTCCATCTGTAATGACACTGGCTACAGTGCCAATTCACCTCCTCTAGCTTCAGGACACCACTGATATTCTAGTTTCCCCTATGCAGGCTGTATGGAGTGTTCCTCTTCAACTCCCTCCAACCACCAACTCGGGACAGTCGCCATTTTAATTAAATTCATCTTCCTCCAACACTCCCACCATCTCCTCCTCCTTCTCCTAATAGCCCAATGGGATTCACTCCTGTGACTTTCTGATGTAACAAACATACCTTCACAAAATGAAGAGGTCCTGTTGGCTTCAATACAAAATAATACAAAGGAAACAACAGCAAACTTGATATATGCAAGATGGGGAAAGCTGACTGATGACATTTGCAGGTTGTCAGAGGCCTGCCACCCGCTAGCCCCAGCTCCAGCTCAGTCACTGTACTTACGATCAGCTCAATGTCGCCATCGGAACCCGTGTAATCTTCCATTACTGCTGCCCCAAAGCCCAAGTCCTGGATGAGCTGAGCTATCTCGAGTGGCTGGATGACTTCTGGATTATACTTAACTTCTGCCTTTCCGGCCATCAAGGCAACCAGCACGGAGAGAATACCTGAAACCATCAAGCTACAGCTGTAACACCCTAGGCAAGGTCTCTGGGTGTTCAACATAGCCTAGAAAAACAACAACAAGAAACCATCTGCCCCTGAAGTCTCTGGAACAGTGATTCTCAAACTTGGCCTGCGCATTAAGACCACTTGGGGAGCTTTTAACTACCATCATGCCTGGCTCTTAACCCAGACCAATTAAATCAGAATCTGCAGGTAAGTGTGAGGCATCTTTTTCAAAGCTCCCCAAGTGATTCTAATGTATAGCCAAGAGTGTGAACCACTATTCTAGAACAATATTTTTCACACTTTAATGGGCATATGAATCACTTTGAAGACCTTATTAAACTACAGATTCTGGTTCAATGGGTCTGGGGTAGTGTCTGGGGTTCTGCAGGTCAGCCAGCTCCCAGGTGATACTCGTTCTGCTGGCCCGGGGGGCCACTCAGAGTCAGGCTCTAGAATACACTGATGGGCGCAAGCATCTCAAAGCAAGGGATCTAGTCTGCAGCCAGCAACTACTGTTATAGTAAAGATATACTTTTTCTTCAGTCACTTTCATATAAAGAAAAATAATTTTCAAAACTGGCTTTCCATACATTTTTTCAGATTCTGATCATTCCAAGAAGTGAAAAAGAAATCCCATGGACTATCTTGCTAATAACACTATTGTGTTAGTTTAAGGGGGAAAAGGTTTATTGATATAGATGAAAGCAATGATGCGCTTTAAAAATGCCATAAGGGACCTCACCAGTGTTCCCAGTGGTTAGATCATCAGCCCAAGCACCAAAGGGTCATGGGTTTGATTCCTGGTCAAGGGTAGGTACCTGGGTTGCAGGTTTGCTCCCCACTCGCTGTTGGGGTGCATGTGGGAAGCAAATGATCAATGTGTCTCTCTCAGCAACTATTGATGTGTCTCTCTTACATCAATGTTTCTCCCCCTCCCTCCCTTCCTTCTTCCCTCTTCCCACTCTTGCTCCCTTCCACTCTCTATGAAAAGCAATAGAAAAAAAGTCCTTGGGTAAGGATTAACAACAACAAAGAATGCCATAAAGGATAAAAATAAGAGATTTAAGTCAGGAACAGAAACATAGGCACTGTGAGATCCAGGTTAATTTTATGGGCAGCCTTCCTGTGGATGACAAAGGAAGTCCCTTTAACACCTCAATTTGAACAAGGTCATTCTAAAGCTCCAGGGAGCTAAAAGAGGCTAGACAAAGTGTCATCCTAATTTAGGGTTGATTCTAGGGGCCAGGGAGACACATCAGAGAGACACATGAAACCACTGGAGTGAGGAAAGGGAAAATTTTTCTAACTCTGGTGGCATGGGAAGGTCATGGTTAAAATATTTTCCAAACAAAAACCTGGGACAGGATTTTTGTTGCACTTTCAGGTTTAAGACAATATTGGAAATGTAGTTTGGAAGACAAGACTTTGGCAAATCCACAGCACTCTATAGTTTATAGGGACCAAAAAAAAATGAAATATTTGAAATTGGAACTTCACAAAATACAGGCTATTTATTCACTTGATACTAAGAGGTTGATGGAATTGGAGGAGAAAGATAAGGATACTAGAAGGACAAGCCAATTCAGAGGCTACCAATGGAATGTGACATGACCTCTAAACTGGAATTCCCATAGTTAACTTATTCAGACACATTTATCTCAAACAAATTAAATATCTCTTAAAGAACAGATGCCAACTGCCCACGAACATTAGATAAACATCTATACTATCACATAATGAATTTGCTACCAGATTATCAGGGCCACTGATAAATGCAAACAGTGGAGACTGAATTCAGTGTTGGACAGTCCAGATGCAGCATCCCCAGTGGAACATGGGTGGGCATAGTCTCTTACCGGCTTTTTTCTGCAGGTTTCTCTCTATGTTAGACACACAGGAAGCACATGTCATGCCTGTGATCTGTAAAAAGCACTTTTTTGGTGTCACTGTTGTGGAGGCTTGTGGGGACTTCGCTGAGAGGCCAGAGCTGTGGATTTTAGGGAGGTCCCCAGCATGGCAAGCCACTTCCTGTACAGAAATAGGCATGCCTGTCGTAGTTTGTGCTGTGGAATTCGCCACACTGTGCTCTCCAACATGGTTGCCAGGATAGTCTGCTGGAATAAAATGTCAAAAATCATTCAAATTAGAACAAATAGTTGAGATTTTCTTCACAGCAGGAGGTCAAGCCTGACAATCTACCTAATAATAGAGTAACATGCTAATTGACCATACCTTCGCAACACCCACAAGCCAATCAGGAGTGAGTATGCAAATTAACCCAACAAAGATGGTGGGTTAATTTGCGTACGTGGGTGCTGAGTAGCTGGGGTTCTGAGCAGCGTGGGAAGGCAGAAAGGCAGCTCCAGCCCGGAGCGACACTGGTGCCGGCAACCAGGGAAAGGAAGGCCCATTCTAGCACGAATCTTCGTGCAGCGGGCTTCTAGTATTCAGATAAAAGCTTGGAGAGGTTACATCTGTTGGCCTTTTCATCACTGTTTCTCTCTTAGGCACACAATTACAGACACATGAAATATGCTGATACTTGAAGAATGAAATGGTCTGGCTAGATGAATGCTCTAATTAGATAAGGATAACAATAAGAACTCACCAGGCACTCTGCTAAACACATATGTGACCTCCTTTAATCTTAAAATAGCTGTGTGATAAATACTACTATTATTCCCATTTTATAGATAAAGAAATGAGTTACACGAAATTAAATAATTTGACCCAAACCCCTCAGGTTGTAATAGTGAAGCTAGCTTTGAACCAGGTCTGTTTAACTAAAGGCTCTGTTCCTTTAACTGTTAATACATTCTAGTTAGCAGAGGTTTGCTCACTCCCCATGAGAATCAAAATGATACAAAACATTTTACTGAGTTGTCTTTCTTTTTCTTATTGTTTGCAGAAGTCCTATATATTCTGGACATGAATCCTTTGTCAGTGGATTGAACTACATATATCTGCTCTCAGTCTATAATTTGTGTTTTCACTCTCATCTAATGGTGTCTCTTTTGATAAAAGAAGTCCTTAATTTAATGAAGTCCAACTTATCAATCAATCAGGCCTATGATATACTTCAAATTAACATTTATACATGTATGAGGTGATAGTCAAGGTTAATTTCTTTCCACTAGGATATCCTATTGATCTGGCCCCATATACTGAAAAGACCATCCTTTCCCTGACTAAATTACAAGGATTTGGGGGAGCTATTATTCTTTCTTCCACAAATGTATATACCGATGTAACTGATTTTGTCAGATAAAAATACAGAACGTTTTCATCCAGAAAGTCACATGATTTTGATGACAAAAATAGCTATGATGTAGAAAAGATAATTACATCATCTAATGATGAAATCCCATTTGAAAATCCACTGCTGCAGAAGATGAAAGTTGGCATTAACCTGTATTGACAACAGCCCATGAATTTTAAGTTTCCCTTCTGAATAAATCTCACATCTTAGAATGTTTTGCTCATTTTCTGAAATGTGCTCAAATTATTTATATTCACTTTAACTGAAAGTGTCAGTTGATTGACACTTTCAGCACCTTCATGGAAGACGCTCAGTACTCTGGCCTTCCAGGATCCCTACCATGCTGCAAAGACATCACCTCACCCACCAGCACAATTTACTCTCCTAGACTTCATCATTGTTCAAAATGACTCTACCCCTGCAGTCTCAAACTCACAAATTCTATTCTATGGCCACCTCTTAACACTCCACCTCCCGTACCCATCGACCCTCCTGTCCAACCTCTTCCTATTTTCCCTGTACATCAGCTGTCCTCTGGATTCACCTGCCTTTCTATCCAAATATTGTGGTCAACAACCTCCATAATATTCATGCTATTATAGAGCACATCATACCCTTACTAACCTACAATTTACACATTGTTATTTTCAACACTGAGGTCTGACTCAACTAAATTCTGGGCTTCTGGAGCTTGCTAAAGAAAGTTAAAATAAGTTAACAAAAACCCAAACAAGCTTATGCTACTGGAACTTTTATTAATCTATGTGGACACCACGGGTGAACATATAAATCGAATAGGCTTTCTGGATGATTACTTGGCAATATATATTATTAAGATCAGTTCCTCTAACTGCTTGGTACTTAGTAAAGGTACAATAAATATTTGTGATGGAATTAAATAATGTTTATACCTTGTGATCCAGCACTTGCACTTTCAGGTATTTAATAAAGTATGTATACAAAGATTTAGCCCCAAAGATGCCCATCAGTATTTTTTACAATCACCTGCACACAAAATAGATGGGAACAGTCTAAGAGAACTCTAAGTTATGGTACATCCATATGATGGAACACTATGCAAACGTAAGAATGGAGCTTACAAGGATGATTATGATAAATTGCAGAGAAAAAAAGATATTACAAAACTATGTCTAATACGAACCTACATATTTCTAAATATAAATTATATATGCTTTGGGAACAGTCTACAAGACCATATATGAACTGAAGTGAACCATGTGGACTTTGAGGGAAGAGAATTCCAGACAGAGAGGACAGCAACAACAAGCCAAACATGAGGACTCCAAAGGGGTCAGAAAGGTAATGGGTGAGGAAGGGGGCTTCCAGATCACCATAAGCCTTATGGCATAAGGACCCCTCCTCTTACAATATGAGAAGGGAGAGTTTTGGAGCATCAGCAGAATAATAGAATCTCTGTGAATGCTGAGCAGGGAAAACACTGAAAGGATGAAAATCAGGAAATAGAGGCACCAGTTAAGAGCCTCTTCCAAGATCTGGGAGACAGATAATGGTGGTGTGGACCAGGGTGCTGACCTGTACAACCTTATACCCAAGCTTCATCTAAGCCAGACTGCTTTCAAGACATACCTGGGGACTCCTACCTGTGGGCCTACGCTTGTGTCTCCTCTGCCCAGTGTGCCTGATGAAATCCTATCCATTCTGATATCCTATCTAAGCCCTCCTCCAATACTATCCCTACCATCAAGTCTCTGGGAGCCCCACAACCAGATGCTGGATTTTCTCCTTTACCAATACCTTACTTGTTGCAATTATTCTAAACCTGCCTTGGATGATGGGTCTCTGTGATCTGCTACACGAACCACACACAGGAAAGTGCTAGACTCTGAGTATTTCATGGCAGCTAGCACAGTGTCTGAGACCTAGAAGATCCTCAACACATGCTGGTACGAGAGAACTGTGCCCAAAAAATGGCATTCCATATTTACAACAGTGAGGGGAATATACCTAACAGATGACTTTTCCTCACACTATATTCATATATCCATTCACCTGTCCATCAATTTATTCATTCATTCAAAAAATAGCTACCATGTAAATCAGTGAACAGATGCAGAGCTGCCTTCTAGATAAAAACCAGATCTAAGTGCATTCTTAGCTGTCAAATTATAACGGCAGAAACCTTAATTTCTTTAATCTGGACTTTTATTTCTACTTTTCCCTTGACTCAACTGGCCTCACCCAGCACCCTGACTCAACCACCTCCTTCTCCCTTGCTTAATCATTAAGCCCTCAGGACAATGAGGTTCTGGTCAGCATCCAGTAGTCTTTTTTTTTTTTTTTTTTGAGAAGATAAAGGATCTGTGTTTATTTCCGGGCCTCTGAGCAGGGTGGTCACCCAAAGCATTACTTCTTCTAGGATGCTGCGTCAGAGCACGGGGAACAGAACAAAGAACCAGCCAAGAAGAAAAGGAGAAAAGAAACAAAATGCCTGAGTTAATGTGCACTTTGGGGCTTCTGCTTTCTGTTTACCCGACAAGCAACACTACCCCTTGTCCGACAGCCTGCACCGACGTTGGCCTCTTGGTTCTGAACCCGTTGAAATCGGCTGCACCTTCTGTGACAAGCGGTCCGCCCTGGCAGGGCCTGCTACTGGGAAAGCACAGCCCAAAGCCTGAGTGTGGGCGCCACGCACCCGGTGAGCTCCACGGGAGCAATGCCCGCCTCGGCGGCTACAGGCCAGGCTGGCCTCACCTCTCCAGGGAGCCTTTGGTGAGTTCCAGGACCTGGTAGACATCCAGCACTTCGCCCTGGGGAAACCCGTATCTCCTTTCCATCGCAGTCGGGTTGGAGGGCGTTTTACAATCCATGGTCACTTCCTTCCTGAGACACCAGTCAATGTCGACAGCACTGAAAAAGGCCTGACTGAGGCAGGTCATTGAGGCCCAGCTTGTAGGCAATCATGCACCTGGTCAGCAGGTTGCTGAGCATCCAGTAGTCTTAGGAACAAGGTCCTGGGTCTATTGACTATAGAGACAGAGTTTTCAATCCAACTAAAGACAGTATCTTGGCCTCAGTTGTGTTTTAGTTCCTGACCCAGGAAAGCGGAAAGATCTCACAGAACAAATCCTTGCGAAGTTGGACGGAGCAACTCCATAGCTGACATTAGGACCAAATGCAACGATGAATTACTCTGGCACCAACCAATCAGAAGAGACCATAACTCTAATTCCTTTAGTCACTATGACTAATGATCTTTTCCCTATATAATCCATCCCCTGGAAGCCGTCGGGAGCCAGGTCATTGAGCACGAGCTACCTGTGACTCCGGGCATGGCACTATCTCCTTAATAAATCCTTACTTTCTTGGCTGCAAACTCCTGTTCATGTTTTATTGGCCTTTGATGTGTGCACTTTGATGTGTGCAGGCAAATGGACTCTTTCAGTCTGATAACAAAATAAAATTGTTGAAATTCAAAGCCTGTCACTTGCCTATGTTCTCTCACAGACCTTCCCTTCCTGCCCTCCACTTCATTATCAAGGGTTCTGACCCCTGCAAACCACTTACCCAGGCTTTCTTGTCAACTAGTTTCTGGTTAAATTTGGCACACAGGAGGTAAAAAGTGGGAAATGATAGTACAGAAAGGGGGGAAAATAAAAGTGTTTCCCATCTGTCTATTACGATCCCAGCTCCTGGCTCTGGCCTTTCTTTTTTTGTTGTTAATCCTCACCTTGAGGATATTTTTCCCATTGATTTTTAGAGAGAGTGGAAGGGATGGGGAAAGAGAGAGAAACATCGATGTGAGAGAGACACATTGATTGATTGCCTCCTGCATGTGCCTGGACCAGAGCTGGGGATCAACCCTGCAACTCGGGCACATGCCCTTGACTGGTTATCAAACCGGAGACCCTTCAGTTTGCAGGCTGACACTCTAACCACTTAGCAACACTGGCCAGGGCCTGGCTATAGCCTTTCCCTTCTTAGTTTCAATAGCACGAGTTGCAACCAGGCAACCTCGGCCTTGGGGTCTTATAATGCCCTCTTCCCTCAGACCCACCTGTCTGGAGGTGGTGGCTTCTGCTAGTGATAATCTAGGGTTTCCTTCCTCTTCTGTTTGGTTTTTCAGCTAAAATCTCTGTAAATAATTCCCTGGATTAAAGCCCTCAATTGAGCTACCCTGTGACCCTGCTGATCACAGCCCATTATTTTCTTTCTCTTTCATTTCCCTCACAAATACCTACTCAGTGCTGGGTGCTACTGAGTCAAAGAAGAAACAAATCATATGGTTTGAAAACTGCCCTCAAGGGGTTCCCATTCAATCTAGAATGAATAATCAAATACAAATGATGCCTTTTTAACATTTAAGTGGCTATAAAGGGGTAGTCACAGCACATTTACAGTTTATCCTAAACTAAGATTGACAGGTAAAATACAGAATGTCCAGCTAAATTTGAATTTCAGAATAAACATGAATAATCTTTTAGTATAAGTATGCCCCATGCAGTATTTGGGACATACTTATACTAAAAAAAAAAAAAAAAATGTTATTTATCTGAAAGTCAAATTTAACTAAGTGTCCTATATTTCTTATTTGGTAAATCTGATATCCTAAATACCTCTTGGGATAAACATAACTCTTATAACTCTGGCCAAGAAAAAAAATCACTGGGGTTTTTTTCTTTTAGGTTTAATTTAATCCAAATATTCTGGATTATGTAGTTCAATGCAAATTTCTTTCTACTGTCAATAACCTGATTCCACTGTTGAAAGACCTTAAATTTCACAGAGATATAGCAGATGATGGCTTCATACTACATTGCTTACCTTTTGAGTACAGGATTTACTGTTCTTTTGTGTTTTCCTTATTGATTTTTATTTTAAATAAATAAACAAAAAACCACCTCCTTCCTGAAACTTGGTACAAAGACAAAGTACAGACGGGGCCAAGTAACTCCATCTGACTTACCCACTCGTTTTAAGGTGTGTGTGTGCAGAAAAGTATCACACAGAGCAAACTTTACAGGGAGAAATTCTCTATCTCAGTGGCAGTCAGAAAATGGAGAAAATGGATATGGGAAACTCAAGTGCAGCTGGCCCTGAGTATGGTCAGTGGGCTTTGCCCACAAGTTCTGCTTTGGGATGGGCATGAAGCTCCAGCCAGAGGCTGAGAAACTCCACATCCTAGTTCACCCTGCATTTGCACTGACATACAGGGCATGTATCTTGGAATCTAAACAGTAAAAACATTACCACTCACATAGCTGTCTGTCACAGAATGTCCCACACTCCCTCCTTATCTTCAGCCTCTCTCAACCACCCCTCCCTATCTTCTACTCCACTCTGACCCTTCCAGGCCTAAGCTACTGGAGGTCTGCACCTCCCTACCACCATGCAGGCAGTGAGCAACTCCAGCTGATGGTCTCCTCTTGGTTAAACCTTAGCCTCTCTGGACCCTCTTCCTTTATTTCCAGGACTCTTCCCTCTTCTCATGTCACTCACCAGCAAGATCCTCCTCCTATAGGTGCCATCACCCCATCCCCCTATTCCTTCCACACCAGTGCCATCACGTTCTTCCTCTGCTCCTTCCCTTCTCACACTCACTCTTCCTAGGCCCTCTGTCATGGCTCCAATCACTCAAATCTGCATTTCCAGCCCCACTCTCCCAAAAATTCAGGCCTCATAAACCCAGCCACCCTCCAGCATCTACCTCAGCTGGGGCTCATCCCAGGCTCTCCCTTTCCTCCCTAGCCTGCCCCCATCATACATACCCTTAATCTGACACGAAGCTTGGCAGATCTGACCTGAGTGTCTTCCAAATCCATCTCTTGCTCTCCAGCCCACATCATTTCTCACCCAGCCTCTTATGTGGTCTCACTGCCTCAACCCTCACTGCATCCTGACACTGACTGGTCCCCTAAAACATAATCTGGTCTATACTTCCTCTGATTAAAATCTTCTGGTGACTTCCCTTGCCTTTATAATAAAGTCTAAATTCAACTTGACATGCAGGGCCTATTTGAGGTGGCCCAGCCACCATCCACCACCCTCTGTGAGTCCTCACACTCAGGCTACTCTCCTCTCCTCTGCAGCTTCCCCAACACACTGTGCTGCCTCTCAGGCCTTCGGACCACTGTCTAGGCTGCTTTGTCCCTGATCAGTTCCCCACCCCTCCTGCCCCACCCCAGTCCCCTGCCCCTCACTGGCTCACTCCCACTCACTCTCCCAGAGGAGACCTGCCTAAGCTGGGAGCTTGGCTCAGGTGCCCCTTGCCTGGGCTTGCATAGGACTTGTCCTGTTACACTGCAAGGGTTCCCTCCTCTCAGAACCCTTCTCACTACAACATAAGCTCTCAGGAGAAGCCATGTGGCACTCATCCAGTAGCCTACAACTCACACAATCCTGATGTACGATAGAAATTATGCTATATTTGCTGGGCCCCTATGTAAGGAAAATGAAAAATCGGCAAGTGACCAGTCAATGAGAAGAGGGCGAGAGCAGGGATGCCACAACCCTGGAAACTGTTTAGTGAGGTTGACATCAAGGTATGTGGACCCTTTGTGCTTTTGTGGAAAATTTCACCACACCCATCTTCTCACAGCCATCAAAGGGGGCAAAGGAAGTCATCCTTAAATCCTTCCCTTACTTCCCACTTTCAAGAGAATGGGCTCTGAGTGGTGAGACTAATATTACGTTATTTTTATGATTTTATGCTGTTTAGCAGAGAAATCTTCAGGGAGAATGATGATGATTCCTTTGGTCAGAGAAAGACCTGATATTCCTACTGTACTCTTTTTAAAAGCCAAGGTGCCTCAGTGATTGAGCATCAATTTATGAACCAGGAGGTTACAGTTCAATTCCCAATCAGGCACACACCTGGGTTGTGGGATCGATCCCCAGTGGGGGGCGTGCAGGAGGCAGCCAATCAATGATTACCTCTCATCATTGATGTTTTTATCTCTCTCTCCCTCTCCCTTCCTCTCTGAAATTGATAAAAATATATTTTTAAAAACAAAACAAACAAACAAAAACAGAATCAGGGTTCTGTTCAGAAAAGAAGCCAAGAATCCAAGGACCTCAGCATTTTGGTCCCAGCTACACAAGAGGCAAAAATTTAAATAAACACTTGGAAATTCTATTCCCTCTAGCCTGAAAACCTTAACACACAAGGGAAAGTTGCAGAATTCTGTTACCATGGTTCACATGTGAGGCAGTGAGTGTGGTTTACCTACTCAAACACGCAGGTATGATGCCATAAGACACAAAGAGAAAAGAGACAACCCCAGGGTTAACTACGTACCAGAAGCAATGGAAACCTCAAATCCCATTTCTTCTATAGCAGCTCGGAGCTCTTCTGAGTTAATTATAGAGGGATCATAGAGAATTGTTCCAGTCCCATCAGCCAGAGAGACTGATATTTGCTGCACACCTTCCCTTTGTGAGATCAGGCCTTCGATGGACTGGACACAGGATGCACAGGTCATGCCAGCAATAACAAGCACCATGGTACAGCATGCGTCTTGCACCTGGGTTCTCTGGGCAGGAACAGGGGAGTGACCTGTAGAAGACCTGTTATCTGTCCCACTTCCTTCTGCTCCATCAGGAAGAGAAACTTTAAAGTTCCCTGGTGGAAGAGCCTCAATTGCCTTCTGCAGGGCCCCCGGGGAGACATAAGAAGGATGGTACTGTACTTGGGCAGTTCTGTTCTCCAAGGACACCTGAATATTTTGAACTCCTGGGAGTTTGCTGATATTTTCTTCAATATTCCGGACACAAGACTTACAGTGCATTCCATCTATGCTCAGTTGCAGGGTGACCACATGGCTCCCTTGGTGCTCCAAGGTCTGAGAGTTATTGACATTCTGGTTAAAAGTTGAAGGTGTCTTTGAGTAAGTGCTCTGTAACCGCCCAATATCAATTTGTCCCAGGCTTACAGGAGCCACTTTGTTCTTGATGACAGCTTCAAACCCCATGTCGTTGACATGGTCCCTGAGGTCTTGAGGTTGAATAAGATAAGGCTGATAAATGATGACTGCCTCTTGGTTGCTGAGTGAGACTCTGACTCTCACCACTCCTTGCAGTTTCCCAATCTTGCCTTCTATGGAGCTGACACAGGACTGGCAGGTCATGCCCTCCACTCGAAGCTTGACCACACCCTCCAGGGCTGGCAAGGACCTTAAAGGCCAGGAGTCAGCCTTTCCTTCTGCAATGCTGGCCTCGAAGCCCATGTCCTCAATTTGACAGCAAATCTGTGGCAGGCTCATAACTGATGGCACATATTTTACAATTGCGTTGCCTTGTCCCAGTGAAACCTTAATACTCACAATGCCTTTCAAACTGGAAATCCTGCCCTCAATAGACTTTACACATGACTGGCATGTCATGCCCAAAATGCTGATGGTGCCACTGGTTGTCTGCGAAGGGCACATACTGTCCAGACTATCTTCGTAGCCAACATTGTCAAAGGCGAAATTCTGCTTCATTGTTGGTTCCCAGCCACGAGCAGGCAAAGAAAGTTTAGACAGAATCTAAAAGAAAAAGAAATAACTTTTTTTATTCTTAAAACAACATTTTTTTCTAAATTATCCCACCTTGTCTATCACTGAGAAAATGGAAAACAATGCCACTGGTGTCAAAACATCCCAAGAGTACAAGAGCCTAAAAAGCAGGGAAAGAAAGCTATAGACATCACAGTTGACCCTGAACAATGCAGGGGCTGGGGACGCCAATTCCTACAGTGAAAAATCTGCATATAATTTTGATTCCACAAAAACTTAACACCCGGCCCTCTGCATCCATAAATTTCCAACCTTAGATCTAAAAAGTTGACCCCTGAACAACACAGGTTTGAACTGCACAGGTCCACTTATTCGCATTGTTCAAAAATCAATTGTGTTTATCAAATGAAAGGGTTCAGACAGGTTCCTTTTAGTTCTGACATTCTGTGATTCTGACCTACAAGTCAACTTGCCTACCTCAGTGAAATGTTTTTTCTTACCTAGAAGATGTGGAGATGTCTATGGGAAAGGAGGAGAGCATGACACAGTTTACAAGCACAGAACAAGCATGTAGGCCTGTGACAGAGGCAGTAAGCACAGCAGCCCACAGGTCTGCCAAGAGACCCTCCCCCGGTACTGGATGATACCTGAAACCACCCCCCTAACTTGGTCCTTTCAGCTCTAAGTTAAGGATTCCGCTGCAATGCAAATACAAAGATTAGGTAACACACCTTAATTCCGTATCTCATTCTAGGTGTGTCTATCTCAATCTCTCAGCAGGGCTTAACTATCCTTAACAATCACAGGGTACTCAAGCATGTCAAACTTGCTGCATGTTCCAAATGCAGACCTTCCAGGCCCCATGGGGTCAGACCATATATACCAGTGAAAAAAGATCTGGAAGTATGCTCCGTGAGTCAGAGGAACTGAGCTGGGCCAAGAAGGGCAGGAATGGAAAAGCTGGAAGAATAGGAAGTTGAGTTTAACAAGGAACTTCTCAATTCTGCCTTTGCTGAGTGTCACTGTCCTCCCTAGTGTTCGGGACAGCTGTAGTTATTACATAAAATGACAAGTGTTGCCGAAACCGGTTTGGCTCAGTGGATACAGTGTCAGCCTGCGGACTGAGGGGTCCCGGGTTCGATTCCGGTCAAGGGCATGTACCTGGGTTGCGGGCACATCCCCAGTAGGGGGTGTGCAGGAGGCAGCTGATCGATGTTTCTCTCTCATCGATGTTTCTAACTCTATCTCTCTCCCTTCCTCTCTGTAAAAAATCAATAAAATATATTTTTAAAAATAAATAATAAAATGACAAGTGTGTTACCAAATTAAATGGACCCATTTTCTTAATATACCACAGTACAAATATAATTACCTGATTTCTTCTCATAATGATGAGGCCTCAGCCATTCTATTAACATAACATGATTTTCTTTCACAGGCCCCAGCCTCAGCACTCTCTTAGTTAGATACAGTTTTTATAGCAGTATTATTACATATTTCAGAAATTTGGGTACAGGCCTTTATACATGGTACATGATGAAAAAGCATGTCACTCTCTGCTCCTACACAATCCTACTTATCTTCAGATGAATCTCAGTTACATGGATTGATCTCCATATCGCCATGCATAAAATGCATAATCTTTCTAACTTCAGATTTTGAGCAGCTTAACAAGATAAAGTTTAAGTAACTTTTAAAACCGACTATAAATGTTCATTTGTATAATCCACAAAGGAAATCATAAGCTAGTTTGAGATTAATAATTATAAAGAATTATTTTTAAAAATACTTACTATAGAATTTTCTAAAATAGTATAGAAAAGAGGAAATAATTATGGAAGGGACAGCAACCAAGTAGGGTTGCTGAATTCAGTAAGTAAAGTGAAATTATATATGGTGTAAATATGGAAATGTAGTATATCAGGATGACATGGCTCAATAGTATTAACTGACAATTGGATAGCCACACCTCAGAAATCTATCTGGAAAAATATAAATCTAGAACGTATATATCAAAAGACATTTCAGATAGATTTAAAAGGAAGATATAAAAAGCAGAATAATAAAAACATGGGGGAATATCTATTATAATCACTGAGTGAGGAAAGTCTAAATATGACAAAACAAAAATAAGAAAATCCAGAAGCTATAAAATTACAGATTGATATATCTAACTATAATAAGAGAAGAAATTGCTCAAACCAAGGCAAAAGTAAAGAAGAAACTGAGGGGGGAAAGCTTGACTTCACATTAAGCAAACTAAGAGCTAATTTCTTTAACACATAAAGAGGTCGTTCAAAGAAGAAAAAGGTTAACAACCCAACAGAAAAAAGGAGGGTAGTTCATCAAAAAGAAAATACAAATGGCTGTATAATATATAAAAGACGATTAAAGGAGAAATGTAACATTCCAACCTCACTGTGGCACAGTTTTCACCATTCAGATTGGCACTCATTTTGAGCCTCAGAACTAGTGGGAATGACACTTCTCTGGAAGGCAACTTGGCAATACGTGTTAAAATGACAAATTCACATATTCTTTGACCCAGCAACTTTATATCTAAAAATTTAGCCAGTAAATATATATGTTTATATGCAAAAGGAAGCATACAACAAAAGACTGGAAATAAATGTCCATAAATAAGACAATGATTAATTAGATTATTGCACAGCCATATAATGGAATACTATCCAGCTCGTAAAAAGATTAAAGCAACTTTGTAAGTACTGAAATAGACTGATATCTAATATATTGTTCAGTGAAAAGCAAGGCACAGAAATATATAGTACCTTCTGTTATCTACTGCTGCATGACACCAAATTAAGTGGTTTATAACGAATACACATAGATTTTCAATTTGGACAGGGCTTGATATAGAAAGCTTGCTCTCTGTGCCACATAGCATTTTCTGGAGTGGACTGCTCGGGCTGGAGGTGCCACTTCCAAGATGGTTCATTCATCACAATGACTGGCAAGTTGATGCCAGCTGCTATCTGGAAGCTGGTGGTCGCAGAAACCTCAGTTCTGTTCCATGTATCCTCTAGGCTGGGTTCACCTCACAATTGGTGGTTTGTAGGTTCTAAAAGGGAGTGTCACCATAGTGAGCCTGCCCGGAGAACAGATCCCATGTGCAAGCACTTATCAAGCCTGTCCTCCTGCATTATTCTTACTAGTTCGCCATTGGTCAAATCTAGTCACATGGATTCATCAATATGAAGATAATTACATAAAGACTTAAACACAGGGAGGTATAGTTCATTGGAAGGACCACCAAAATGAATCTATCACAGTATGCTAGCATTATTTGTGTGAGAAAAAGACTATTGTACATATAGATGCTTATATATGCATGGATTATCTCTGGGAGAATATTTAAGAAACTAGTGCAGAATTCGAGAATTGGACAGTTGAAAGGATCAAGTGACTAGGGTATAAGAGGGGGAAGAGTTACTTTTCACTGTACAACTTATATAATACCTAATTGTGTTACCAAATTCTAATAACTAATTGAAAAATTAAAATAAAATAACATGAGTATAAAGGAGATCCAGAACTGTCACTTGATTGTAATTGTAACTGGTATTAATTAAATACTTATTTAACTGAAAAAGATGAAATGAAAACTAAGAAAATATCTAAGGACATTCACTTTAATATGTTAGTAAGCAGAAATTGCCTCCTTATAAAAAGACATAAACCTCAACCACAGTCTGTTGGAAAAATAAATCCCTACCCAACTTCTTTGTTTTGTTTTTTTTGTTTGTTTGTTTGTCTTAGGTCTAGCTACACCTTACCAAACCCCAAATCACAGTACTGGTTCTTAATCCCTGGATTACTGCCAAAAAGGGTTAGCAGAAGTGTTGGAAGCTATTTGTTTGTAGCAAACAATGCTCAGAGGCACCCCCTTCCTGACAGGCAGGTTTCTAAGGACAAGCAGTTAAGGAAGACAAAACTTTGCAAATAATCTACTTTATGAATCACCAGAGCATCTGAAGGTTTACAAACAATCTCCTAACAGTTATTCAGTGTTTGAATAGTTTATAAGTGTACACACATGGTGGGTGGATGCGCATGCTTTTAATTCCACTCTGAAGACAATCCTTGGTGGTGAAAACCTCTCATGTAATGAGTTCAAACAAATAAATTTAGGTTTAAGGGCTCTTCAAGCAATCAAGGGCATTGGAGAGTAGGCCCAGGAGACAAATTCTGTACTCAGGGAAAACCTTGTAGAAGCCCTAAGTGTTGTTTAATTCTCACTAAATTATGTACTCCTTGAAGACAAACATCTGGGACTTCTGTAGGCCCAACACCAGGTAGGGGAAGAATGTTTGCTAACTTTTGAATTTTTAATAAACTACTAGTATGATAAGCATTAGTATTAGAAGGGATTACAAATATAAGAGGAGAGAGGGAATCCACAGAGGGAAATCCAAAATGAATTTCTATTCTTTACTATCTCTCTAGGCACCCAGGTCACATGGAATTTGCTGAGAGTGCCAGGTAAAAACAGGTAAAGGAATATAAAGTGTTGATTCAACAAGATGGAGCGAGGAAAGAAAAAGAAAACTTTCAGATAGGCCAAACTGGTATGAAGAAATTGGAAATCAGGTGGCATGTTTTGATGAAAGTTTTCAAAGCCAGACGAAAATTGAAAAGTTGTAGAAAAGAACCGTGATTACACATCAAAGAGCAATACTATCATATACAGAGTGGAAAAACCACTAGTCACTTTTGAGATCTCTCAATTACATATGGTACCACTTGCCCACTTATCCTTAAGACTTCTCTCACTTTGAAGGGTGTATAATGCCCTTAACCGCTTATAAGCCAAAAATGTCATTCATGTATGCAACTTCTCCAATATATAACCTCCACCTCATACAACTTTATATTCCTAAACTTTCACGAATTCAAAATACAGAAAAGTCCTGATTTTTTTATATGTACACAGACCCAATGGTAGCAAATAGTTAATGATTCTCAGTGTTATTTCATAAGGATGACATTCTATATCCCTAATACTCAAGGTTATTCTATAAGGAGACATTCTTATCACCATTTTACTGTTGAGACAGACTGAGATTTATCCAGTGCCACAAATCCATTTAAATAACAGAGCTGGGATTTAAATCCAGCTCAAAAGTCTAGAAGGCTCTATTTTTTTAAAAACAACTTTTGAGGTTACTTTTTCTTTTTAGCCATGTTAATTACAGAAAGAGACTACAATGCAGAAAAGCAAAATGAAAGAATACAGCTACTGGAGCAGTACAGAGTGAATGTAGTAGGGAGGTAAGGGTGTGGCCAGAACCATTGAGGCCAGCTGCCTGAGGCTGAGCCTGGCCTTAATCCCTTAGTATCTGTCACCTCTAGCTATCTTGGGAACTTCAGAAAATTACAGTAGAACATCAGTACTCTCTCTGCTTTCTTCAATACGTATTTCTAACTCCAAATCACTCAAAGCAACTACATTTAGGAAAGGAGACAGGACACAGGCAGAGGTGGCAATTTTGTACATCCTCCTGAATACATTGTGACTGAGTCCCTGCCTGGCTCTTTTCTTATCTGATAACTAGAGGCCTGGTGCACATGATTCGTGCACTGGTGGGGTGTGTGACCTGTGAGGATCGGACCGCTGTGGGAGTGCCCCACATGTGGCCCTGATTGCCGCCCAGGCCTAGGGACCCTACCCTGTATATTGGAAACAGTCTCAGATTTAAAAATGAAAACCTGGCAAGGCTACTCTAACACTGAAAAAATAGGATGATACAGCAATGACGTGCATGGACTCTGGTTCGCACATTTTGTGGTCAGCCCTGATGCTGACACTTATAATTGTATGACAAAGCCAACTACTTAACTTCTCTCTGCTTCAGTTTTTCCACCCATAAGATGGGGGAAATGGTATTACTGCCTCAGAAGGATCATGTTATGTACTACTTTTTATAACCAGGGCAAAAATATATAGCTGACCATAAAACAGCAAGATGCCTTTCACCTGTATGAAAAGTATGGTCACTGGTGCATGCAGCATCCTGGATTGTGAGAGGGATGTCCGACTGCTGGTTTAGGCATGATACTCCCCAAGGGGTCCCAGATTGCGAGAGGACACAGGCCTGGCTGAGGGACCCCCTCCACAACCTCCCATGCATGCATTCCATGCACCAGGCCACTAGTCTACACTAATAAAAGGAAAACATGCAAATTGACTGTCCCTCCACTATGCCCACCAGCCAATCAGGAGTGAGTATGCAAATTAACCCAACAAAGGTGGAGGTTAATTTGCATATGCAGGCTTGGAATGAAGACTGAAGACAGCGTAGAAGGAAGCCAAGTGCTGTAGAAGGGAGTGAAGGGAGCGAAGTGGTGGAGAAGGTAGTGAGGCAGTGGAGACGGGAGGGAGAGAGACAGCGGACAGGGTGATGGGGGGGGCCCCCACTGGCACCTGCCTTGGCTGGTGATCTGGTGCCACCTGCTGGCTGGCCCCGCCCCCCCAATCGCCACCACTGGTCACCTCCCTCTTGGGGGGCAGATGCTCAATGCAGGAACTGCCCCCTGGTGATCAGTGCACATCATAGAGACCAGTCATTCTGTCATTTGGTCAATTT
Source organism: Corynorhinus townsendii (assembly GCA_026230045.1). Taxonomy (NCBI): domain Eukaryota; kingdom Metazoa; phylum Chordata; class Mammalia; order Chiroptera; family Vespertilionidae; genus Corynorhinus; species Corynorhinus townsendii. Next base: position 94,341,939 of record JAPDVU010000003.1, read on the forward strand.
GCATATTAGAGTTTTATTATATAGGATAGTTTAACAAAACATTTTCTTCCTTGCCTTAGATAAAATGAAAAGCCACATTTGTTTTCTGGTATTGTTACCGGGGAGACGACCAGACCTCGGTTCTTCTCTTCTTGAGGGAAAGATTTCAATCAAGAGACAAAGTGTAGAAAAACAAGCAATAATTTATTGACCACAGCAAAAATATACTTAGGACAGTGAAACAAAGAAGGGCATAGAAGAAGCAACAGGAGAGCCTAGACTAAGTTGCCTTGGATCACTGAAAAGTCAGAGAATAGGGGGCCTTGGAGACAGGTTCAGGGGGTTAGCCTGGGAAGAGCTGCCACTGCCTATTGCTCCCCTGGTCGCAAATCTCACGGGGTCCCTTAGAGCAGTGGTCGGCAAACCACGGCTCGAGAGCCATATGCGGCTCTTTGGCCCCTTGAGTGTGGCTCTTCCACAAAATACCATGTGTGGGTGCACAAGTACAGTGCGATTGAAACTTCGTGGCCCATGCGCAGAAGTTGGTTTTCAGCCTGGACGAGTCTATTTTGAAGAAGTGGTGTTAGAAGAAGTGGGGGATTTCGGTTGGTTGGTTGGTTGGGCGACGGAAGACACGGCGCAGGCGGGCCGCAGGATACGCAGCGCGGGGGTGGCACACGCAATTCGTGCACGAGTTGAGTGAGCCAGGCAGTCAGCAGTCTCATTGTGCAGTGGTTAGTGCTAGCCACGTCCGCAAATTGCACGCAGGTGACAAAAGTACCTACCTGAAGCATAAAGTTACCTGTATTTTTCCAACCAGCTGCAAATCCTACAGGTATTTTTTTTAATATATTTTATTGATTTTTTACAGAGAGGAAGGAAGAGGGATAGAGAGCTAGAAACATCGATGAGAGAGAAACATCGATCAGCTGCCTCCTGCACACCCCCCCCCCCCAGGGATGTGCCCGCAACCAAGGTACATGCCCTTGACCGGAATCGAACCTGGGACCCCTCAGTCCGCAGGCCGACGCTCTATCCACTGAGCCAAACCAGTTCTGGCCGTACAGGTATTTTTGTCATCAATTTAAGAATTGTAATTATTTTGTGTTGGTGGCTTTATTATTATAAAATGAAACTTCTTTTTAGGTGCTCTGTTTGTCATAGCTACAAAGAAGCAAAGAAAAACGGAAGACGAAAACCGTGAATTTAAAGTTGAATGGACCGAGACTTTCACGTTTATTCAAAACTTAAATGGCCTTCCGACCTGTCTTATATGTCAGGAAAAATTGGCACATAACAAGAAATCAAAGTTGGAGAGACACTTTACAACTAAACACGTGTCATTTAGTACTAAATATCCTGTCAGTGATGCAAGGAAGAAAGCAATTGAGGAACTTCAGAAGAGTCAAGAAAAATCAAGTTCTGTATTTAATTACTGGATGCAATCTTCCAACAATATTAATATTGCAAGTTTTGTGGTTAGTCAAGAGATTGCTAAGAGATAAAAACCATATATAGACGGTGAATACATAAAAAGTTGTTTTATAAATGCATCCGAAGAGCTATTTCGGGATTTTAAGAACAAAGTAGATATTCTTTAAAAAATTAACAAGTTACCATTGGCCCTAACCAGTTTGGCTCAGTGGATAGAGCGTCTGCCTGCGGACTGAGGGGTCCCAGGTTCGATTCTGGTCAAGGGCATGTACCTTGGTTATGGGCACATCTCCAGTGGGGAATGTGCAGGAGTCAGCTGATCGATGTTTCTCTCTCATCGATGTTTCTAACTCTCTATCCCTCTCCCTTCCTCTCTGTGAAAAATCAATAAAATATTTTAAAAATAAATAAAGAGTTACCATTGTCTGCTAAAACAGTGAAAGATAGAACAGTCAAAATGTCTTCGAATATAACCGACCAGCAAGTCAAAGATCTTAAATTGGTTTCAGCTTTATCAATAGCAGTTGACGAGTCTTGTGACATAAATGATACAGCGCAAGTTTCACTTTTTGTACGATTTATTTCATCTATAGGTCCTAAAGAACTTTTAGGATTATTGCCACTCAAAGGTCAAACACGTGGAGAAGATATAGCAAATGCTGTAATTGAGTGCATTGAAAAACATCATATTCCACTCGATAAAATTGTCTCAATTTCAATAGATGGGGCGAAAAGTGTGACCGGCGTAAGAAATGGGTTTGTTGCTATTTTGAAAGAAAAAATTAATCACGAGATACGTACTTACTTTTTTCGATGTTAGAAGAAGTTATTTCATTCGAAAACAAATTATCTCTTTTTGCTCAAAATTTTGAAAGAGAAACTTTGATTCACTTTCCAAGCCTGTTGAAACATCGCCAAGAAAATAATTCTGATATTGACATTTGCTATTTCAAAACAACACTTAAATATGAGGGAAGCTTTTCTCAACAGGTTTCAGGAATTCAGAAACAGCAAAGCGACGTTAGCCTTTGTTAAAAGAAACCTCTTAATGGTACTGTAACAGAATTAAATTTTTCTCCCTTTAATATTGACATTGGCAACTTTGAAATGCAATTGCTGGATTTAAAAAACAAAGAATTGTGGAGCTTGAAATATGAACGTCTTTGTGCTGATATAGAAATATTGGAGAAAAACAAATGTGAACTTAGTTCACAGCACAAGTGGTCTGCTTTGAAAGACCTGGAGAAGGAAGATATGTTGATTTTTAACACCTGGAATAGTATTCCTGACTCATATAATCAACTGAAAAAACTGAAGTTTGCTGTTCTTTCCTTATTCTGGTCTGCATATTTATGCAAACAATCATTTTCAAGCATGAACCTTATCAAGAGTAAATTGAGAAGTCGTCTTATTGATGAGAACCTGGAATCGTGCCTAAAATTAAAAACAACAACATACAAACCTGACTTAACCAAACTTTCCAAGGAGATGCAAGGCCGTTGTTCACATTAGTGTTTGTCAGTCATTGTCATGATTTAATTTTATGGATATTGTAAGGAATTTAATTTTATCAATAAATAATATCGTTATTAAGTATGATATCAAGTTTTATTCAACGTACCTACAGTTTAAGACTTAAAACTTTAAGTAAAGTTTATTAAGTTAATTTTAGGAAACGTGTGGAGTGAAAGAAGATGTAGTGTCGAGGATTGAGAAAGGTATGTTGAGATGGTTTGGACTTACGGAGAGGATGAACGAAAGGAGATAGACGAAACAAGTATACAAGACGAGTGTGGATGGGAGAGTTGGAAGGGGTCGACCTCAGCGAACGTACCTCAATCAGATTGAGGACGTTTTTAGCAAAGGCCAGCTTAGGAGTACCCTAATTAAGTTACTAACAATGTACCTACCTACATAGTTTAAGTTTAAAAAATTTGGCTCTCAAAAGAAATTTCAGTCGTTGTACTGTTGATATTTGGCTCTGTTGACTAATGAGTTTGCCGACCACTGCCTTAGAGGTTAGGGGATACACGGGGACAGGAGGAAAGAGACGGGGAAGAGAATGGCATGGGTGTGCTCCCTGGAGGGAGAGCACCCTGGGACCCTCCTTTTCAGTGGTCTTAGGGGCAGATCAATAGAATATTTATCAGCTTTATGCTGATGTATCAAAATGCAATTTATTCCCTTAATTTGTTCCTGGGTATGTTTGACAAATGGCACTTAATTGGATTTCTGTTATCATCTCCCAGAATAGGGTGATTTAAGCTATTTACCCTTTGGTTGAGGAGAAGTGAAAACCATTTATTCTTAAATGTCTTTGGTTTAGGGAAGAAAGGATTTACTAAGTGGCTGAAAACTGCTGTTTAACTCTCTCTTTCCTATTCATCTTGTCCTGGAATTTCCCTAGCTTATTGCTATTCTGTAACAGTATGAAAGTAATACTTGTTTATGTTTTTTAATTTAAATTTTTTAAATTGGAAAACACAGAGTTGGTGGGGAAAAAATAGGTTTACAGTTGTGACTATGTAAGCAGAGTTTATTCTTGTATTATTCTTTATTAATTATTATATTATTCCCCATATGAACAACTGTAAACCTACTTTTGCCCCACCCTTACATATACAGATAGTAAAAACTCAGCTTACCCATAAATAACCTCAATTTTATGTATTAATAAATAAGTATATGCTCTTGTAAGTCTATATGCCTATAGACTTAACATGGGGACATTGATTCCTCCCCAGTGGAGGTTGTAGAAGCTGACATCAACTTCCCTCAGGCCGCAGGAAGCCCTATTCTTGCAGGAATAGGCCCGAGGAAGCCCTATTCTTGCACAAATCTTCCTGCAATGGGCCTCTAGTGTTAATATAAGCAACAATAATATTAATTATTGCGATAAAAGTGACGACAACAACAATGAACTGATGATATACTTGTACATGGCTTTATGCACTACAGAACATTTTCATGTATGTTTGTTTAAATATGTCTTTCCTACTTGTTGATTAGTTGAGGGTATATCTGATAGTCTTGGGTATGAGTGAATCAAAGCCTCAGTTTTCTTAGGGATAAAATGGGATAATAATGCCCTCCTGACAGTTTTGTAGGGAGGCCTGAAAGCTAAGGGGATTTAAAAAGGCTAACATCATAAATGTTTGAAAATGAATGACTATGAAGACAAACATGGCCTCATTTGATCTTCAAAAGTAGCTCAGGAGAATCCAAGATGATGGCATAAGTAAACACCTAAACTGCTGCCTCGCACAACAATTTCAAAACTACAACTAAAAGACAAAACGTCTATCACCCAGAACCACGGGAAAGCTGGCTGAGTGGAAGTTCTACAACTAGAAGGAAAGAGAAAAGAGCATTGAGACGTGCACGAGCGCTGAAAAGCTGAGGTACGGAGGCGAGTGATCCGGGCTGGCGGCAGGCGGTGCTTTTGTCAACCCAAAGGGAGACAAGCCCCCGATTACTCTGAAATACAGTTTCTGGGGAGACGCGGGGGACCCAAACTCCTATGGGGAGAAGCTGGATTGTCTGCCACTTGGTCGGAAACTGAGGGGGGCCTGCTTGCAGAGCTGCATGCAAGAATAATTGTTTACTGCTCTGGGACACAGGACACAGTTGGAGACACAGAGCCAGCTAACTAGAAGCCATCGCTGTTTGCCACACCCTAGCCTAGTGATGCCCTGAGACCCTGCCCCACACAACCTACAAACCCACCCAAACTCCAAGCAGCAGTTTTAGCATAAGAAAGGTCTGACCTATCGCAGCTTAACCTAGCAAACTTGCAGCCTGGGTCAGACAGCTCCAAAACCTCCAAACCTCAAGCAAAGAGGAGAAAACTGTAGCTCTCGCTGTAGCTCCTGCTGGGTGGCCTCAGACAATAGCTGACCTGCATCCCATTGGTGATCCAGAAGCCAGTATATCTAGTGGTCAGTGTGAGAAACCAGATTTCAACTCCTCACATCCATAAGTGAAACATTCAAGAGGCAGAATCAGCGAGCACCAAAGCCCCACTGAAACAAGTCCTGCACCATAAGCATGTCTCCAGCACAGCAGTTCTTCCGTTATAGACACAGCGAGTCCTCACAGCCGATTGGCCTGGAGGTCAATTCCTCCCAGCATACCAACAGCAATTAAGGCTTAACTACACCAAGACTTTGCACTCAGCCCACAAAGGGGTGTACCAAGAGCGTCCACATCCGGTGATTGGGGAAGCTGAGCTACTGCCCCCTATAGGTCACCTACACACAAAGCCACTCCATCAACACAGGGAAGCAGCCAAAATGCGGAGACAAAGAAACATGTCACAAATGAAAGAAACGGAGGAAAGCAAACTACTGGACGACATAGAGTTCAGAACCACATTTATAAGGTTACTCAAGAATCTTCTAAAAACTGCCAAGAAACTTGATGACACTTCTGAGGAGCTTAGTGAGACCTTCAAGGACCTTAATGAGAATGCCAAAAAAATGGAAAAGGACCAGTCAGAAATGAAGCATACACTGTCTAAAATAAAGAATATACAGAAACTCAACTGTAGATCAACGTACTCCAAGAATCAAACCAAAGATCTGAAATATGAGGAAACAAAAAACATCCAACCAGAAAAACAAAAAGAAAAAAGAATCCAAAAATATGAAGATAGTGTAAGGAGCCTCTGGGACAACTTCAAGCATACCAACATTCGAATTTTTGGGGTGCCAGAAGAAGGGAGAGAGCAAAATAGTGAAAACCTATTAGAAGAAATAATGACAGAAAACTTTCCTTACCTGGTGAATGAAATAGACTTACAAGTCCAGGAAGTGCACAGAACCCCAAACAAAAGGAATCCAAAGAGGACCACACCAAGACACACCATAATTAAAATGCCAAGGGCAAAAGACAAAGAGAGAATCTTGAAAGCATCAAGAGAAAAACGGTTAGTTACCTACAAGGGAGTACCCATATGACTGTCAGCTGATTTCTCAGCAGAAACTATGCAGGCCAGAAGAGAGTGGAAAGAAATATTCAAAGTGATGCACAGCAAGAACCTACAACCAAGATTACTCTACCCAGCAAAGCTATCATTCAGAGTTGAAGGTCAGATAAAGAGCTTCACAGACAAGAAAAAGCTAAAGGAGTTCATCGCCACGAAACCAGGATTACATGAAACGCTGAAGGGTATTCTTTAAGAAGAGGAAGAAGAAGAAAAAGGTAAAGATAAAAATTATGAACAACAAAATGACATCAAATACATACCTACCAACAAGTGAATCTAAAAATCAAGTAAATAAAAAATCTGAAGAACAGAATGGACTGGTGAATATAATAGAATCAGGGACATAGAAGGGGAGTGGACTGACAATTCTCAGGGGGAAGCAGGTGTGAGGGGTGCGGGAAGAGATTGGACAAAAATCTTACTCCTGTGGATGAAGACAGTGGCAGGGGGTAAGGGCATGGGGTAGGGTGGGGTGGGGAATCAGGTGGAGGGGAGCTATAGGGGAAAACAAAAAGAGGAACACCTGTAATCTGAACAATAAAGATTTATTTAAAAAAAAAAAAGCAGCTCAGGGAGGTATGCAGGGAACTTATTTTCTACCATTTTACTGACGAAGAAAACTAATAATTAAAACTAGTGCACTTATTCTCCCACCCCCACTTTAACCCATTCAGACTGTCCTTTAACATAGTTTTAACAACAGTCCAAAAAGAGCTTCTGGTGATTATTATTTAAATTTTATCTACTGAAAAAAACAAACTAACCCAAACTCAGGCATTAATCAATGCAGACACTGATGAGGGTCCACTATGTGCCTGGGCTGTGTGTGCAACAACCTGCTCTCTGGCGTCAAGGGCCAGCCCCAGCCCTGGTGCAGACTGCACTTTCTGGAAAATTCCATACAAATGACCCTTGATTGCCTGTTTTCTTCTCTTGACCACAGCAAGAAAGAACTTTAACCCTTATGGATTTAGTATAGCCACTATTTGCCCAGGAGAGTAAGTAGCAGTAATAAAAATAAAATTAACAAGCTTCAATACCTACTTATGAACATATTGTTTTCTACATACAACAAAGTAAAATTTAGAACTTTAGAAACTATAAGACCTCTCCCAAGAAGCACTTCACAATATTACCTCAGAAACCCATTCGCACTCTCATTTTAGTTTTACTATCAATCATTTCAGAGAATTCTACTGCTTTAACCATTTCAGAGAATTCCACTGCTTTTAACATATATGTATTGTAACCATTACTCAGATTTTTATCAACAGTTTTTTTTGTGGGTGTGTTTTATTGGTTTTTTTTTGCTTCAGAATCTTCTCTGATAACACTATTTCAAGCCTCCCCTAAACAAAGAAGTTTTAAATAAAAGGTCTGTCACTATTAAGCAACTGTCAGTATCTTGGAATATTTTTTTACATTTGAAAAAAATAGTTTAAGTCAGCAGCATAGGACCATAATTCCCTTATGTCATTCCCCAGAATTATGATAAGATAATGATCTGAAAGACCTACATTAGATACATGCAATATTATCGCTGGTTAGAAGGAATGTCATACAATGATATTAAGATAATTCAGCTATTTATATTATACTAGAGGCCCAGTGCACGGATTTGCGTACTGGTGGGGTCCCTTGGCCTGGCCTGCCTGCACCCTCTCGCAATCCAGGACCCCTTGGGGGGTGTCAAATAGCCAGTTTGTATGGATCCCTGTAGGCCCAATCTAGACAGAAGGGAGCCCAATCTTGTGTGTTGAACGTCTGTCCCCTGGTGGTCAGTGCGCGTCTCAGCAACCAGTCGACTGGTTGTTTGGTCACTTAGGCATAGATAGATAGATAGATAGATAGATAGATAGATAGATAGATAGATAGATAGATAGATAGATTAGAGGCCCAGTGCACAATATTCTTCCCTGGGGGAGTGGGGGTCCCTCAGCCCGGCCTGCACCCTCTCAAAATCCGGGACCCTTTGGGGGATGTGCGACTGCCAGTTTAGGCCCAATCCCACAGGGACTGCTGGCTCCTAACCACTCACCTGTCTGCCTGATCACCACTAACTGCCTCTGCCTGCCTGCCTGATTGCACCTAACTACTCGCCTGCCTGTCTGATGACCCATAACCACCTCTGCCTGCCTGATGACCCTAACTGCTTGCCTACCTGCCTGATTGCCCCCAACCACTCTATTGACATAGAAAGACATCCATGATAGATTAAAGAGGGAAAATGTGCAGGACTGTATGAGCATACACTATACCCTATTTGTCTAGAAGGGAAACAAATCCACACTTTTATAATCTGTTATTGATACTAATCTTGAAAAAACTAGATTAAAGAAATCTAAAGTGCTCTAGAAAAACAAATAATATTATAGTACTGCTGCTGCTGCTGTAACCACAAAGAATGGTCTAAAATTAAAACTTTAATTAAAAGCAGTTTATAGTGGGTAGTCATGTCCTAGGCCAGTATCTTCCCTGACAAAGGTCAATCTTTACCTTAACTAAGCCGATTGTCTTTCTGCATCTAAGATAACATGCCTGTGAAATGTCAGGATAACTTATAACTTCTTTTTCCGGACCCCTGAGGGCAAAGCCAAATGCGCCTGGGTGTCAGGACAGAGACCATAAATTCCTTCCCTGTTATTGTACCCACCTGGGTAAAAGAACTATGTGTCTATCATTTTACTTTTTATCCAATCCCAGAGGTTACCCCCCTCCTTTGCTTTCTCCTGCCTCCCTAAATCTATCACCAATGGATTTCATGTAACCCACTTACATCTCCTCCTTTGATTGTAATGCATAAAACAAGATGAAAAACTGCCATTCTCTGGAGCATTATCCCAATCTGTTGAATTCTACTTCCTGGCAATTGGTGACAGTTTGGCTCAAATAAACTCACAAAAATTTTTCACAGGTTTGAATGTTTTTACGTTAACAGTAGTGACTTCTTTAAGTGACTGGATCACACCATTACATCTAATTTTCCCCCTTTATTTTAGCAAGGATATGCCTGTGCCATCTGGGCTAGCTTGATTACATCTAGGCAAAAATAAAATCCAATCTATCTGCCCCTCACACAACATACAATGCTGTATCTTGCTTTCTAAAATGGTCAAGTCCTAACAATATAAATCCACTTCTCCTTTATTTGTTCTCTCATTCAACAGCTTGATTACTGAGGACTGATACACTATCAGAGATAGGGACCCTAGAGTCAAATAAAAACAGCCGCCAAGATTAGCCAAGTAGTCAGTGAGGCCATGGGTATGGAGTCCTGGGCAGTTGTTTCTGAGAGGAAGAGGAATTCTGCTTTCCAGCTGGAACCAGTCCCTAGTAACCTTTACCTTCCCATTCCCCCAAAGAGGGATTCTGAGAGGCAGGGGCCTATTCCTTTCCAGTCCATTGTCCTGGGCCTAAGAAGAGACCAGACTCTAAAAAGAGACCAGGTTCAGAAGGTCTGTGGAAGCCAGGACCAGAGCACCCAGGCCAGGCACTGAGGTCCCTTGGGTTAAGTTGCTCCTGTTGTGGGGAGGGGGTAATTCACTAGGAACCTCACCAGGCTTAGCCCAACCTGCAGAACCTGCTAATACACAGGGGGAGGCAGGGATGCCCTCTCCAGACTTCATGTTTTTTCCAGTTAAGCTTTAAAAGACATTTTTCCCCTCCTCCCAGTCCAAAACACAGAAGAAAGTTCATTTTAAAGAAGTTTTCTCAAGCATTTTTTTTTAAATTACTATTTTGCTATCTCAGACACTGAGCTAAAAATATAAAAGCTGGCTGTAAACTGCATAAATGCACATTCATAAATCTCTTTTTATATAAATCTCTTGCATAGTACAATTCAAAAATCTCTTTTCACAAAATTTTAGTTTTGGGGACATTCTAAACAAATAACCCTTAAAAAAAAAAAAAAACAGAAATAACTGCTAAAGGGGCAAAGTAATTATAAAAGTTTTCCTTTGTATCTAACTAGCCTTTTTTCTCTCCACCTAGGGCAATGAAAAAGACCCCCTACAGACCATCAGTCCCACCCAGAATTCCTACTAAAAGACATCATTTTTCAAAATGTTACACTGCCTTACTTTTGAATATTACCAGACCTTTAAGTTAACAAAGTTTTCATTTGTTTAAGAGCAGCTTCTTTTTCCAGAAACATTTTTGAAATGTTTATTGAGTCGAAATGTGGAGGTTAACAAAATAAGGCATACATTTAAAATTTTAAAAAGGGAAAGATCCATTTTTGTCTGACTTGCATTTTGGAAAACGTTTGCTCTACAAAGGCTTATAAAATGTCCTGAAAATAAGAAGCAATAAAACCCAACAAGGTTTATCCACCATAGTCTTAATCTCTGGAGAATTCACCTTGACTTCTGGGTCTCAGTGCTATATTCACTGAGCCAGTTCTGCACTCCTGACCCCTCATATGTAAGACATGGAAGAAACCTCCATCTATAAACCAGGTCCAACACCCTCTTGGCTTTTTAGCCCTTCTGCAATTGCACTGACCTGACTGGAATGGATTTCCTGTGTTCCATTCAAAACCTCCTGGAAAAATTTTCCTTCCTCTGATGGGGGAGAGCCTTTCTCCTCCAAAGGCATCTGCCTGGTGGGACCTCTGTCCCGAGGGCTCCTCCTCAAGGACCACCACTTGTGGACAGACAGCAGCGTCCCCTGTGAGTCATGCAGAGTTGCCAGGAAGGACTGGTCAGGGTTCCCGGGCATCTCACCCCCAGCTTTCTCCATTGCTGTGTCCAGGGTCACACCTTCACCTCCACTAAAGCAGTTCACCTTCACCAGACTATGTGGTCATCTTAGAAGGAAATGATTTAAAAGTATCCCCCTAACTAACAATGGGGAAGGCACTTTCTGTGCTCAGTCCTGCAGGTTCCACTCTGCTCCTGAGCCAGCCCAGGAAAGGCCGAGCAAGTCTTCAGTCTGGCATGCAGCAAGCCTCAGGAATTTGAGCAGATTGCACACTGCTGTACATATATTTGCTCTTTTTTATCTCAGTCATCACACTGCATTCGACACTGGGACTCTGCACACAGCCCGCACATGCCCCTGCCCAGAGCAGTTGGGACACCTGGAGGCAGGTACAGGAGCCCAGCACAATCATCTCCCAAAGCTGAGTAAGGTTTCCTTTTGGCCATGTGCACTTCCAGGAACCCAACCTAGAGGCAGGGGGGAAAAGGCCACTTTTTATTACCAAACTTCCAGCACTTTCTTGGAATAACTTCAGCCTCTTCCATAGCTCCACTGCTGGCGGTGTGCAGAGCGTCAAGGGAGAGAAGTATTTCCTAGGCAACATGACTTGAATTATCAAGGAGTAAGAAAATTCCATGTTTTCTGTAGCTTTGTTTTTCCTTGGATCAATGAATGTCTTGACCTCAGTAAGAACTGACTACAGAAACACACTGGATAACAAAGCTTACCCGTGGCTTATATGTGGCAGAACAGCCAGGAACTAACACACAATTCAGGCTTCTCAGGCTACCATCTGTTCCACAGGAGGATTAAGAGGAGACATTAGACAGTGTGGTAATCCGGCTGCCTCCAGCTCTGTTAGCAGCAGTGCCTCCCTTCCCACGCCCACCCTCACCCTCCACAGACAAGGGGAAGGAGTTACCTCATTCCTCCATGGGAGAAACGGCTCCAACAGCCACTAATCCTGGCAACACCTCCTGGAACAAGTTAGTGTGGAGTGTGCACACTGAAGACTGAATGCAGCTGGTTGGTAAGACAGTCACTCTGTGTCCCCTTCATTACTTTCCCTCTCACCCCAACAATGTGCTGCTGGGGACTGGGGAGTCATAGGGATGTGCACCCAATGAGGACACTTAGAACACATCCCTTTCATCCTAACCGGTTTGGCTCAGTGAATAGAGCCTGGGCCCGAGGACTGAAGAAGGGTCCTGGGTTTGATTCTGGTCTCTCTCCCTCTCCCTTCCTCCCTGTAAAAAATCAATAAAATATATTTTTTAAAAAAGAACACATTCCCTTCTGCTCAAGGTCACTGAGGATCTGCTTCTTAAGGGTTGCTTACAGTGACCCTTCCTCCCCAAGAACTCTTGACCAAGAGATCTGTTCTTCTTCTTCTTCTTCTTTTTTAATATATTTTATTGATTTTTTACAGAGAGGAAGGGAGAGGGATAGAGAGTTAGAAACATCGATGAGAGAGACACATCGATTCGGCTGCCTCCTGCACACTCCTCACTGGGGATGTGCCCGCAACCAAGGTACATGCCCTTGACTGGAATCGAACCTGGGACCCTTCAGTCCGTAGGCAGACGCTCTATCCACTGAGCCAAACCAGTTAGGGCAAGAGATCTGTTCTTTTTGAGGTGAGGTGGCCTCACCACTGGTCCACTCACCACAGGCCCTTGGTGACTCTTCTATTTTCTTCTGTTTTCCATTTGCTCTGTGGGGATGTGGTCATTTGTTTGTTCCACTTTTGGAACACACTGAGGGCAGCCAACTCCAAAATGTGTGTGGGTTGGTTGGCTTCCTATCTTCCATGTTCTCAGCCAAAAAAGAACCTGCCTCCATTTTTAAGAAATGCCATTTAAATCAATGACCCAAAAGGGATATTTAATGCTAATGGCCTCAGCCCCCAATCCCACCCAGAAGCCAACAGAGATGAGCCTAGCGTATGTACAATATCTTTCTGGCGATCTCTCAACTCTTACTTGCTTACCTATGACCTCCCTATTTCCTGATAGGATCTGTTAAGTTTTATGGATTGATGCCTGCTGAGCACCTCACATTTCCTTATTGGACATGATAAGTAGGTCTTCCAGATGCCTGAGTCTTATCCCTTTAAGCACCAGATTTTTAAAAAACTTTTTGCCACTCTAAGTGGAAATCTCCCCAAAGGTATAATTTATCTTTCTACTGCCTTTTAATATATGAGTTACTATCCTTATTTCAACTTTTCCTTAGTGATATGAGATCCTTATAAATAAAAATACTTCTTTTGTGCAGTAGCTGTGAGTAGTTAATAAGGAAAGTGAAGTATGGTAGCAACCATACTTGGGTAAAAACTGCTGTTTGAATTTTTTTTTTAAATAAATGTTTATTGTTCAGATTATAGGTGTTCCTCTTTTTGTTTTCCCCCAAAGCTCCCCTCCACCTGATTCCCCACCCCACCCTACCCCATGCCCTTACCCTCTGCCACTGTCTTCATCCATAGGAGTAAGATTTTTGTTCAATCTCTTCCCGCACCACTCACACCCGCTTCCCCCTGAGAATTGTCAGTCCACTCCCTTTCTATGTCCCTGATTCTATTATATTCACTAGTCCATTCTGTTCTTCAGATTTTTTATTTACTTGATTTTTAGATTCACTTGTTAGTAGGCATGTATTTGATGTCATTTTGTTGTTCATAATTTTTATCTTTACCTTTTTCTTCTTCTTCCTCTTCTTAAAGAATAGCCTTCAGCATTTCATGTAATCCTGGTTTCGTGGCGATGAACTCCTTTAGCTTTTTCTTGTCTGTGAAGCTCTTTATCTGACCTTCAACTCTGAATGATAGCTTTGCTGGGTAGAGTAATCTTGGTTGTAGGTTCTTGCTGTTCATCGCTTTGAATATTTCTTGCCACTCCCTTCTGGCCTGCATAGTTTCTGCTGAGAAATCAGCTGACAGTTGTATGGGTACTCCCTTGTAGGTAACTAACCGTTTTTCTCTTGATGCTTTCAAGATTCTCTCTTTGTCTTTTGCCCTTGGTATTTTAATTATGATGTGTCTTGGTGTGGTCCTCTTTGGATTCCTCTTGTATGGGGTTCTGTGCGCATCCTGAACTTGTAAGTCTATTTCTTTCACCAGGTAGGAAAAGTTTTCTGTCATTATTTCTTCTAATAGGTTTTCACTCTCTCTCTTCTTCTGGCACCACAAAAATTCAGATGTTGGTATGCTTAAAGTTGTCCCAGAGGCTCCTTACACTATCTTCAAATTTTTGGATTCTTTTTTCTTTTTGTTTTTCTGGTTTGGTGTGTTTTGTTTCCACATATTTCAGATCTTTGGTTTGATTCTTGGAGTACGTTGATCTACAGTTGAGTTTCTGTATATTCTTTATTTTAGACAGTGTATGCTTCATTTCTGACTGGTCCTTTTCCATTTTTTGGCATTCTCATTAAGGTCCTTGAAGGTCTCACTAAGCTCCTCAGAAGTGTCATCAAGTTTCTCGGCGGCTTTTAGAAGATACTTGAGTAACCTTATAAATGTGGTTCTGTACTCTATGTCGTCCAGTAGTTTTCTTTCCTCCGTTTCTTTCATTTGTGACATGTTTCTTTGTCTCTTCATTTTGGCTGCTTCCCTGTGTTGATGGAGTGGGTTTGTGTGGTGGGTGACCTATAGGGGGCAGTAGCTCAGCCTCCTCAATCACCTGGTGTGGACACTCTTGGTACACCCCTTTGTGGGCTGAGTGCAAAGTCTTGGTGTAGTTAAGCCTTAATTGCTGTTGGTACGCTGGGAGGAATTGACCTCCAGGCCAATCAGCTGTGAGGACTCGCTGTGTCTATAATGGAAGAACTGCTGTGCTGGAGACACGCTTATGGTGCAGGACTTGTTTCAGTGGGGCTTTGGTGCTCGCTGAGTCTGCCTCTTGAATGTGTCACTTATGGATGTGAGGAGTTGAAATCTGGTTTCTCACACTGACCACTAGGTATACTGGCTTCTGGATCTCCAATGGGGTGCAGGTCAGCTATTGTCTGAGGCCACCCAGCAGGAGCTACAGCGAGAACTACAGTTTTCTCCTCTTTGCTTGGGGTTTGGAGGTTTTAGAGCTGTCTGACCCAGGCTGCAAGTTTGCTAGGTTAAGCTGCGATAGGGCTGGCCTTTCTTATGCTAATGCTGCTGCTTGGAGCTTGGGTGGGTTTGTAGGTTGTGTGGGGCAGGGTCTCAGGGCGTCACTAGGCTAGGGCATGGCAAACAGCGATAGCTGCTAGTTAGCCGGCTCTGTGTCTCCGACTGCGTCCCGTGCCCCAGAGCAGTAAACAATCATTCTTGCACGCAGCTCTGCAAGCAAGTCCCCCTCACTTTCCGACCCAGTGGCAGACAGTCCAGCTTCTCCCCGTAAGAGTTTGAGTCCCCCGCGTCTCCCCAGAAACTGTATTTCAGAGTAATCGGGGGCTTGTCTCCCTTTGGGTTGAAAAAAGCACCACCTGCCGCCAGCCCGGATCACTCGCCTCCGTACCTCAGCTTTTCAGCACTTGTGCACGTCTGAATGCTCTTTTCTCTTTCCTTCTAGTTGTAGAACTTCCACTCAGCCAGCTTTCCCGTGGTTCTGGGTGATAGATGTTTTGTCTTTTAGTTGTAGTTTTGAAATTGTTGTGCGAGGCAGCAGTTTAGGTGTTTACCTATGCCGCCATCTTGGATTCTCTCCGCTGTTTGAATTTTAACCCTGCTATTCTTACTTCTGCACGCACTTACTTGCTTAAACAATAGGGTAGTTACCTCAGCTTCCAGACTGAGACCTGAAACTCACATAAATCCATCCCACATCACAAAGGTAATTTTCCTATTCCTGTGGACCAGAACTACAGGAGACTGATTCCCACTGACTCAGTAGCTCCAGGAGTAGAAACTGTAGATAACTTTTAGAGATTATTAACTTTGCTCAATTCTGCTTCTGTACAATCTACTTTCGCAAGATAGGTCCACATTCCAATCCTATGTCCAGCAGGATGTGGCTGGGAGGGACCCTGCGGGCTGCTCCCAGCCTTTGGAATTTAGAGTTTAGAACAAAGGAAAATTTTTATGGTTTAGACCTTTAAAAGGACTGCCTACACCTGAAACGGCGCGGTCCTGAGGGTGGACTCCACCTGCGTGTGGTGCTCTCGCGGCCGTCCTGGCCAGTTCAATAAATCCTTGCCTGCTTTTTTAATTAATCATCAGCCTCCGGTGGTCTTATTCTGACTCCAGGGTTCGACCCCACAACAGAAAGTACGTTGGCACCATATATCCCAAGTAGCACTGTGAACTATGAAAAATATACTTTACTGTAAAATACTTTTTCTTCTCCTAAATGGTCACTCAAACCCAAAACACAGCCAGAGAAAGGAGGCAGGGGCGAGGTTATAAAGGGCATAAGGTTTAGACTTTGCCCTGTGGACAGTGGAGAATTTTCAGTTTTTAACAGAAGACTTATGTGATTATATTTGTGATTTAGAAACAACAGTTTGGACAGGCAGAGGAATGAAGACCCAGGGGAAGGGAATTATACTAGTAGGGTTATAAGGAGCAAAGAATTAACAGTAGAGTGGGATTACAAATGAGGATGTCCTCCAGGCTCAGCATCAACTAATGACAGCAGGTGACACAAAGAGAGGACCTGAGGATGACAATGCCATTTCCAGTTTGGCCGAAATGAGGAGAAATGAGGGCTAAAGGGAAAGCATGTCTGCGGGTGAAAATGATGGATTCTTCTTTGTTCCCATAGAATCCTATGAAACAGCCAGGGCTCCAGCCACTTTCCCAGGCTAGAGAATCAAGTCCAAACTCCTTTTTCTGGAACTTTCTCCTTTCCTCACACCTGACTGTTAAATTTCCAGCCCCTCCCCATCTAATCTTCCTTATCCTTTAAATCCTGCCTCGCCTTAGAGGCGCCTCCACTCTAGCAGGGCTGTCTCTGAATTCCAGTGTCACTAGTGTGAAGACTACAAACTAGCAGCCTTTATGGATACTGGATGACAAGTCTCCTTCCATTGAGGCTGCACTCAGATCAGGCCCTACTTATCAATGATGCCTAGCACACACTCAGCAGCAGAAAACCCTGTAAGCACCTGGAAGACGAGGTTCTTCCGTCTTATCTGTCCACAAACCTAACAAGGGGGTGAACAAATATCAGATGTTAAATAAATACTTGGTAAGCTAAACCAAGATAAGAATGCTTTCTATCTGCAGTCTCACGGTGCTCTTAGGCCCCTTATGATGATGCAAGGGCAAACTCCACTAGTCTCTCGCATACTACTATTCCTCCTAGAACTATAGGCTTTCAGTGTCTCCCTGACTAAATTAGTTTGTCTCCTACATGTGCAAATTTTATTTTCCAAACTAAATTCATCTTGTTTATCCCCTATCCACCTTCTCAGTTTCTGTGAATCTCTTCTGTATAAAAATAAACATTTCCTTGGTTTCCTAAACAATTCCGCTGTAACGTAAGAAGTCTGGGCCCAAAGGCAGATGGGCAGCTCAGGTTACCAGGAACCTTCAGGACAAAGGACCCTATTTGAGGGGGGACATCTGATTCAAATATTTCAGCACTCACAAAGATTACCTGCTCACCCAGCTAGAGGCTAACACTGGGCAGGACTTCTCAGAAAAAAACACTGGGCCAGTTCTCCCAAGACAGGCAGAGGAGTCCCAGATCCTGTGACAGGACAGAATGACAGAATCTGACACTAAGCTGCATGCTGGGAAGCAATGGCCCAGAAGGTTCCCAGAGAACATGAGTAGTACAAATAGCCTATCCTTTACAACAGGGTATAATATTAATAAATGAATATAATTTAGAGCCTGACAGTCAAATATTTAAGTGCTATGCACAAAAGAAGATACTTTCTGCCTTCAGGAATTTATTAGCAAGTTAGGAGAGAAGAACGGTAGAGTGCAGTATTAAAATACTAAAAAAATCATTCAAACATTAGGTGCTGGGATATGGGAGACTTGCCAGGGAAGAACTGGTGGGCCTGGACTTCTGCGTAGCCGCTCCTAACACCCCCAGGAACTGGTGACTTCAAGATTGAAACTGTTAGCTGTGCATGACTTTTACACCATTGTATTAACAGGAGACCAACAAAGAACACCTGGGCCAGCTCACTAGTGGTAGTGTGCTTAAATAAAACTGCACCTAGCTTAACAGCCTAGAGCAGTGTTCGGCAAACTGCTGCTCGCCAGCCACATGTGTGAGCCACTAATGAGTTTGCCGACCACTGACCTAGACTCTCGATTCCAATAATTACAGGCTGTTGTTGTTCCTTGTGATTAAACCCCTACCCCAGTGGTCGGCAAACTCATTAGTCAACAGAGCGGCAAACCGCGGCTCGCGAGCCGCATGTGGTTCGCGAGCCGCAGTTTGCCAACCACTCTGGCCTAGAGTAAAAAAATCAAAGTGGTTCTAAATTATGAAGAGACTGGACAGGGCCACAAAGAGGCAGATCATCAAAGTATAAAAGTCAATATAGTTAATTATATGCACCTTCAGCCTCCTTGGCTGCCCTCTTCATCTGGCACCCAACCTGGCACAACACCAACACTGATTACCTCCACATTCCAACAGACTCAAAGTCTGTCTTCCTGCAATGGAACAAGGAGGAAACAAAACACACTGTGGACTAAAAGAGCCACATACTTACCTGACAAGCTCAGGGAAGACCTGCATGGCTTTGTCTCCTACATGTGCAGTCTTGCAAAATCTAAGACCTAAAATAACCACAAGGATGGTCTGAAATTAAAACTTTTAACTAAAAGCAGTTATGGTGAGTAGTCACCTTCTAGGCCAGTATCTTCCCTGACAAGGTCAATCTTTACCTTAACTGAGTCCATTGTCTTTTTCTATCTAGGATAACATATCCTTGAAATGTCAGGGTAACTGGTAACTTCCCTTTTTTCTGGAACACTCAGGACCCCACCAAATGCCCTGGGCACCAGGACAGATACCACAAATTCTTTCATTGTTATTGTTATCATGTTAATTGACTGTTAACTATCTTGTACCACCTAAGTAAAAAAAGTATGTGTCTATCATTTTACTTTTTATCTAATACCAGAGGTTTCCCACTTTGCTTTCTCCTGCCTCTCTAATCTATCACCAATTGATTTCATGTAACCCACTTACTGTCTGCTCCATTGATTGTAATGTATAAAAATAGGTGAAAAACCACCATTCTCTGGAGCATTATCCCAATCTGTTGAGATTCTGCTTCCTGGCAATTGTCGACAGTTTGGCTCAAATAAACTCACAAAAATTCTTTACAGGTTTGGATGTTTTTAGATGAACAACACTCAGACTGCCTGGCTGGCCACGCTGATCATGACTACTAATCTGGAGAGGGCCCTGGTGTCACCAGCAGTCCAACTACTTCTGCCTAGTCCTCTTCACTCCCCTGGATGACAACCCAACACCTCTCCGCTCCTTAAACCCTCACTTCTCCCACCTCTCAATCTGCCCTGATGAGCCTGCTCCATGCTGCCCTGAAATAACAGAAGAAATCAGAAAGAACTTGCAAACATCTCAATCACCACCTGAATGTGTGCTTCTCATTGCCCAGGGAGCTGTCCTGAGGAGGAAACTGGTCTTGCAAGGCATGTCAGGCCATAAAAACTGTGAACAATGCACTGCTGGGGGGTGGGGGGGTCGTTATCGCTGGCCCCAGGACAGATCATAGGATATGGCCTGGGGAACCCCAACACCTGGGGGCCTTCCTGTAAGCCCACGAAAGGGGCGGAACCATATCTGCAAGACAAAGACCCCAGAAGGTTATAAAGAATGAAGGCCCTCTGCCTGTTTCTTCACTTTGATTTGGAAATTATTCCTGGAGTCCACTAGTGTCAATAAACGGGGTCCCTCCTTTTCTCTAGGAAGCGAGCTTGGTATTTCTTTGGTCTTCTGCAACAGTCCCTGCTCCCAACGTCAGTCTCTACATACCCATCCCTCTTGGTATACATCCTATCCTCCTGACAGCTCCTTCTTGAGTCCTTCACAAGAGCCTACTTGTCCCCAAAACTCTGGAGTGGCTCTGGCTCAGCACTTGGGTTTAACTCTTCCCTGTCTATACTCATTCTTTGGTGATCTCGTTTAGTCCAGTAGATGAATCACCTAGAGCCAACAATTCCCAGACTCCATACTTTTAAACCCAAATGCTTAAACAACATCCTTTGTTGGATATTTAACATGCATAGCAAAGATTAACTTGTCTACAACTGAGCTCCCAATATTCTACCTCTTCTCTGCTTCTTCATCTTAGTAAATGGCAATTCTTCCCTTGCACTTGCCCAGGAAAAAAAACTTAGATTCATCCTTGGTAAGAATCATCTCCTTTTAAACCACAGGTAAATGTTTAGCAAATCCTGATAGTCCTATCTTCAAAATATATTCAATATTCAATCAATTTTCAGTACCTCTACTATAACAATGGTCCAAGCCACCAGAACATCTCACCTGCATTATTAAAATAATATTCTAAGTGATCCCCGGCTTCTGCTCTTACCCCTAAAGTGTATTCTCAACACAAAAGCCAGAGGAATACCCTTAAAGGGGAAGTCAGATGAGGAGATTCCTCTAAAAGCCTTCCAAGGAATTTCCTTATACTTAGTAAATCCCAAATTCCTTAAAATGACCTAGAGAACTTTATAGAGTCTGACCCACCATTACCTGTCAAACTATCCTCAAACTCCTCATCCTCATTCATTCTGCTAAAACCATTCTGATCCTGCTATTCCTGGGACAAAGTAAGGCATGCTCCTGCCTCAGGGCCTTGCTCTCTGGGTTAGAAATATTCTTGCCCCAACAACCCATATCTAGATGGCTCGATCTCACCTCATTTAGGTCTTTGCTCAAATCTCAGTGGCTTCCCCCTAATTATCCTGTTTACACTTCAAAAATTCCCCACTTCCTAATGTATCCTTTTCTGTTTATTTTTTCCAGAACACTCAACTACCATTTGACACTACATATTTTACTTATTTGCTTATTATCTCCCAACTAGAGGCCCGGTGCACAACATTCATGCACTGCAGGGGACCGGGAGGGAGACCCTCAGCCTGGCCTGCGCCCTCTCACAGTCCAGGACCCCTTGGGGGATGTCCGACTGCCAGCTTAGGCCCGCTCCCTGCAGTTGTACATCCCCCAAGGGGTCCTTAGCACTGCCACAGAGGCAGGAGAGGCTCCCGCCACTGCCACTGCCCTCGCCAGCCATTAGCCTGGCTTTTGGCTGAGCGGCGCTCCCCCTGTGGGAGTGCACTGACCACCAGGGAGCAGCTCCTGCATTGAGCATCTGCCCCCTGATGGACAGTGCGTGTCATGCAACCAATTGTTCTGCTGTTTGGTCTATTTGCATATTAGGGTTTTATTATATAGGATTAGAATGTAAGTTTCACAAGTACAGGAACCCTCTCTATTTTCTTCACTCACAGCTGTATTCCCAGAACTAAAAAAGTGCTTATACTTAAACTTCGCAATAAATATTGGATGAATCAATGACAGAGAATACACAAAAACTTATTTGCTCGCTATGAATACAGACAGATCAGAACATTATCTGTGCTATAAAACTAAACTTTCCGACAAACATTCAACCTTTGGAAGATGCCCCATGCAAAGTTGGCACTGTCCTCCTTTACTTACTCATTCCTTTTTCCCTCCAAGCCAGGAGTCTAAGCTCAAATACTATCAAGAGCAGACACTGCAAACTAAATGATCATAATAGATGAGGACTTATAACAACTTTAATATTGTTAACTTGTGGCCCAACATTTGGATTTTTGCAGCTTGAGCTTTGAAACTGCTTGCAAGGCATGACTGCCCTTTTGGTACTTCTTGCATGATCGACAAATAACAATCCCTGTACTATAATTGTGTGGTAAAACAAACGAACAAACAAAACACCTTTTGTTTTAAAGGCCTAGGCTGAAATTAGGACTTTGCTAAATGCTTAATCATATATTTCCCATTGTTCTCATCTCACAGCCCCACTTTCTTGATCACTGAGTCAACCAAGTGTGTGGTCTTCTTTTCCCTAGAACTCATCTCTTTGATCATCAGTTCCTTACAACTTATGCCTTTAAAAACCTTGCCCTATCCCCTCTATTTTGGAGGGTATTCTCTGTTCTTACCAGGAGTTTATTCCATGGTTTGCAAATCATTATCTGAATAAACTCTCTTTTTCATTTCTTTTTTTTGTTAATCCTCACTCAAAGATTTTTTTCCCCTCCATTGATCTTTAGAGAATGTGGAAGGACAGGAGGGAGTGGGAGAGACACAGAGAGAAAGAGAGACAGAAAAACATTGATGTGAGAGGGATACATCTATTGGTTGCCTCCCACATCCATCTGCAACCCAGGTACATAACCCTTGTCAGGGAATCCAATCCTCAACCGTTCTTGAACAGGCTGATGCTCTAACCACTGCGCTACTGGCCAGGGCTCTTTTCAAAGTTTTAAAAGGATCCCCTGGCTTTTCTTTTACATAGATTGGGGTAAGGTTTGTGGCCACATGAAGAGCTCCTGGTCCACCCAACAGAGACAGCTATTTCTGGGTTCCAGCCACTGTTGTTAAATGGCCTCGAGTCACCAGAGCTTTGTGGATGAAAAAGGGGTCACATACTGATAGGGGTAGAAATAGAATGTTGGGGAACCAGCTAGAATTGTAAGAAATATTAATCATGCTCTGTTAACCGTGATTATTTTGTTCTGATTAAAGAAGGCACATCCTAACCTGGCTGGCAGTTAGTTACACATGGGACCTGGGAGCTCACCTAGAAATGCAGCCCATCCTCCCCATTTGGAGCTGCCTATTATCATGGAAAGATTAACAATTTTGCTGCAGAAACCAGCATCACCAGCCCTTGCATATCACTAAGCCCTCTGAACATCCCCAGTCCACTGCTTACCTGTTAACTATTTGGCATACCCTTTCGCTACTTCCCCATGTAATCTTTTCTCATTGTACCCAATATAAGCAGCTGGCTTATGGTAAGGTGTAGAGCAGAGTTTTGTGGATGACCTGCTGCTCTCCCACATTACTGGCAGTATTGGAATAAATGCTCATAATGATTCAACCCTGTCTCTGCTTAATTGGCTCAAGTAGTGACAGCAGTACCGAACCATTGTTTGTCCGGTTACAATACTAAACCTGACAATTTCAGGAGAGCCCTGCATGGCAGGCCTTACAAACTCAAAGACTTAAAGTAACCACACTGGATGGTCTGAAATTAAAACTTCTTAATGAAAAAACGAGTCATGATGAGTAGTCATGACCTAGGCAATCTTCCTTGACAAAGGTCAATCTTTACCTTAACTGAGCCTGTCTTTTTGCATTTATGATAACATACCTTTGAAATGTCAGAGTAATCCCCTTTTTTTCCAGACCCCTCAGGACATCATTTCCCACCAGACCAAGGAACCCCTTTTGTTATCTTGTTTCCCAAATACCATCTCTCTATGAGCTGTAAATGTTAACTGCTAACTATCCTATACTCACCAATGTAAAAGTATATGTCTCTTCATTTTGCTCTTTATCCAATCTCAGAGATTTCCCTGCTTTGCTTTCTCCTGCCTCCCTAATCTGCACCAATGAATTTCGAATCTCGTGCCTCCTCCTTTGATTGTAACAAAGATAAGCTGGATTTTTACACAATAAAGACCTCCAATTTTAAAATGTTGAAAACTGCTGCAAAGTTCTGGCTCCTCAAAAGAGACTGGATTTGTCCTTACCCCTTCCTCATTTCTGCTCTGTGCAGCAGGCCCTAGCAGCCATCTTAAGGCCATGAGGTATTGAGATGGAGGTGTGTTCTAGCTTGCTAAAGCAGAGAGAGACAGAAGTCTAGGACCTCTGATAAAAGTGGAGATGCCACACCAATCATGGACACACACCTCCAGACTTCACCAACAGACAGATTGTTTTGGGTTTTTTGTTATACACAGCCAAATATAATTCTAAATAATAGAAGTCAAATGTACTGGAGGGGTAGGGACTTCTGGCATGACAACAAGAGTATTTCTGCAGACCAGCTCCCCAGTGAAACTAGTGAAGATTATTCAAAAAAATAAAATGATGGAAGTCTCTGGAAATGGTCCTAAAGGATACAGCAAATGACAAAACATTTATTCATGAAAATCAATGACAGTTTGGTAAGAATGAGGCAAAATAGTATGAAGCCAAGAAAAATTCCTTGGCAAGTAGAATGGGGAAACTGAGACACGATAATTAAATAAGGCCAAACAATCTGATCAATTTACAGCCAGGTAGTGAATTGCAAGATCTTATCTTCCCTATCCAGGGACACTTGAGAGCAAATGGTTTATACCTCCCCTCTAACCAGAGAATTAACATCTTAAATCACCCTGGCATGAAGGCAGGTAGCAGAGACTCCATTAGTGCCGTTTGTACCAGCCAAACCCAAGGACAGATGAAGTCAGGGGAACAAATAAAAAACCTGATTAGAGCCAAACAGACACAAGATAAAAGTACAGTAAAGCAGTGAAACGGACCAAAGAACAATCCAAAACTCCCCTATATTGATGAATCAACATATTGAAGGACACAACAGGAAAGCTAATGAATATTCGCTTTTCATTAGGAGGTTAAGACACTCCTCTGAGACATTCCCTAGGAATCACACCTGCAGAAGAGAAATAAAACCCTCAAGACAATGGATGCCAGCGAGGGCTCTCTCTCTCTCTCTCTCTGGAGCCCACCCACACCTTTCTTCCATCGAAGGCAGGTATCATTACTTTTTTTTTCTTTTACTTTTAAAAGTCAACTTTTTTTTACATGTTCTAAATGTATTTAGATTTAAAAAATCAGTCCCAAAGCTTTTGAATAAAAAATATCAGTCCCTTCCGCATTCCCCAACTCTTGATTACTATTTTCCAGAGGTTACCTCTTTCAACCCTTTTTTTATTCATCTCCATATTTTCATGTATTCTTTTTTTAAAATCTTTATTGTTCAAAGTATTACATATGTCCCCCTTTATCCCACATTGACAACTTCTAGCCCTGACCTGCATCCTGCATGCCAGGCCTTCACCACACTACTGTCTATGTCCATGGGTTATGCATATATGCATAGAAGTTCTTTGGTTAATCTCCACCCGCCCACACTTCCTTCTGAGATTCTACAGTCTATTCCATGTTTCTATGTCTCTGGGTCAATTTTGTTCAACAGTCTATTTCATTCTTTAGATTCCACATATGAGTGAGATCAGGTGATTCTTGTCTTTCTCTGACTGGCTTATTTCGCTTAGCATAATATTCTCGAGGGTGCCATGCTGTCTCAAAGCGTAAGAGATTCTTCTTTTTTTTTTTTTAAAATAAATCTTTATTGTTCAGATTATTACAGGTGTTCCTCTTTTTTTTTCCCCCATAGCTCCCCTCCACCTGATTCCCCACCCCACCCCATGCCCTTACCCCCTGCCACTGTCTTCATCCATAGGAGTAAGATTTTTGTCCAATCTCTTCCTGCACCCCTCACACCTGCTTCCCCTGAGAATCATCAGTCCACTCCCTTTCTATGTCCCTGATTCTATTATATTCACCAGTCTATTCTGTTCTTCAGATTTTTTTATTCACTTGATTTTTAGATTCACTTGTTGGTGGGTAGGTATTTGATGTCATTTTGTTGTTCATAATTTTTATCTTTACCTTTTCCTTTTTCTTCCTCTTCTTAAAGAATACCCTTCAGCATTTCATGTAATCCTGGTTTGGTGGTGATGAACTCCTTTAGCTTTTTCTTGTCTGTGAAGCTCTTTATCTGACCTTCAACTCTGAATGATAGCTTTGCTGGGTAGAGTAATCTTGCTTATAGGTTCTTGCTGTTCATCACTTTGACTATTTCTTGCCACTCCCTTCTGGCCTGCATAGTTTCTGTTGAGAAATCAGCTGACAGTCGTATGGGTACTCCCTTGTAGGTAACTAACCGTTTTTCTCTTGCTGCTTTCAAAATTCTCTCTTAGTCTTTTGCCCTTGGCATTTTAATTATGATGTGTCTTGGTGTGGTCCTCTTTCGATTCCTCTTGTATGGGGTTCTGTGTGCTTCCTGAACTTGTACGTCTATTTCTTTCACCAGGTAGGGAAAGTTTTCTGTCATTATTTCTTCTAATAGGTTTTCAATATTTTGCTCTCTCCCTTCTTCTGGCACCCCAAAAATTCGGATGTTGGTTCGCTTAAAGTTGTCCCAGAGGCTCCTTACACTATCTTCATATTTTTGGATTCTTTTTTCTTTTTGTTTTTCTGGTTGGATGTTTTTTGTTTCCACATATTTCAGATCTTTGGTCTGATTCTTGGAGTACGTTGATCTACAGTTGAGTTTCTGTATATTCTTTATTTCAGACAGTGTATGCTTCATTTCTGACTGATCCTTTTCCATTTTTTTGGCATTCTCATTAAGCTCCTTGAAGGTCTCATCAAGTTTCTCAGTGGTTTTAAGAAGATTCTTGAGTAACCTTATACATGTGGTTCTGAACTCTATGTCATCCAGTAGTTTGCTTTCCTCTGTTTCTTTCATTCGTGACATGTTTCTTTGTCTTCACATTTTGGCTGCTTCCCTGTGTTGATGGAGTAGCTTGTGTGGTAGGTGATCTATAGGGGGCAGTAGCTCAGCCTCCTCAATCACAGAGGTGGATGCTCTTGGTACACCCCTTTGTGGGCTGCGTGCAAAGTCTTGGTGTAGTTAAGCCTTAATTGATGTTGGTACACTGGGAGGAACTGACCTCCAGGCCAATTAGCTGTGAGGACTCGCTGTGTCTATAATGGAAGAACTGCTGCGCTGAAGACACGCTTATGGGGCAGGACTTGTTTCAGTGGGGCTTTGGTGCTCACTGAGTCTGCCTCTTGAATGTGTCACTTATGGATGTGAGGAGTTGAAATCTGGTGTCTCACACTGACCACTAGGTACACTGGCTTCTGGATCTCCAACGGGGTGCAGGTCAGCTACTGTCTGGGGCCACCCAGCAGGGGCTACAGTGAGAGCTACAGTTTTCTCCTCTTTGCTTGGGGTTTGGAGGTTTTGGAGCTGTCTGACCCGGGCTGCAAGTTTGCTAGGTTAAGCTGCGATAGGGCTGACCTTTCTTATGCTAACTCTGCTGCTTGGAGCTTGGGTGGGTTTGTAGTTGTGCAGGGCGGGGTCTCAGGGTGTCACTAGGCTAGGGCGTGGCAAACAGCAATGGCTGCTAGTTAGCCGGCTCTGTGTCCCCGAGGGTATCCGCGAATCCCGTACCCAGTGCAGTAAACAATTATTCCTGCGAGCAGCTCTGCAAGCAAGCCATCCTCACTGGCAGACAGTCCAGCTCCTCCCCGTAGGAGTTTGGGTCCCCCGTGTCTCCCCAGAGACTGGATTTCAGAGTAATCCGGGGCTTGTCTCCCTTCAGGTTGAAAAAAGCACTGCCTACCGCCAGCCCGGATCACGCGCCTCCGTACCTCAGCTTTTCAGCGCTCATGCACGTCTCAATGCTCTTTTCTCTTTCCTTCTAGTTGTAGAACTTCCACTCAGCCAGCTTTCCCGTGGTTCTGGGTGATAGACGTTTTGTCTTTTAGTTGTAGTTTCGAAATTGTTGTGCGAGGCAGCAGTTTAGGTGTTTCCCTACGCCGCCATCTTGGATTCCCCCCGAGATTCTTCTTTTTTACTGCTGTATAGTACTTCATGGTATAAATGTATCACAGCTTTTTTATCCACTCATCTACTGATGGGCACTTGGGCTGTTTCCAGATCTTAGCTATTGTAAATCGTGCTGTGATGAACATAGGGATGCATACGTACTTTCTGACTGGTGTTTCAGGATTCTTAGGAGATATTCCTAGAAGTGGCATCACTGCATCAAATGGCAGTTCCATAATTAATTTTTTTGAGGAAAGTCCATACTGTTTTCCATAGTGGCTACACCATTCTACATTCCCAAGAGCAGTGTACTAGGGTTCCTTTTTTCCACATACTCTCCAGCACTTGTCATTTGTTGATGATAGCCATTTTGACAGGTGTAAGATGATACCTCACTAGTGTTTTAATTTGCATCTCTCTGATGATCAGTGACTTTGAGCATTTTTCATATGTCTCTTGGCAATCGGTATGTCCACTTTGGAGAAGTGTCTATGTCCTTTGCCCATTTTTAATTGATTGTCTTCCTTTTGTTAAGTTATATGAGCTCCTTATATATTTTGGATATTAATCCTTTTTCAGATGTATTATTGCCAAGTATGTTCTCACATACTGTAAGCTCCCTTTATATTTTGTTGATGGTTTCTTTTTCTGTGCAGAAGCTTTTTATTTTGATTTAGTCCCATTTGTTTATTTTCTCCTTAGTTTCCTTTGCACTATGAAATGTATCTGCAAAATTATTGCTATGAGATATGTTTGAGATTTAGCTAACTATGGTTTCTTCTAAGATTTTTATAGTTTCACATTTTACATTTAAGTGTTTTATCCATTTTGAGTTTATTCTTGTGCATGGTGTAAGTTGATGGTCTAGTTTCATTGTTTTACTTGTATCTATCTACTTTTCCCAATAACATTTATTAAAGAGACTGTCTTGACTCCATTGTATGTTCTTGCCTCCTTCGTCAAATACTAATTGTGTATAATGGCTTGGGTTGATTTCTTGAGTCTTTGTTCTGTTCCATTGATCTATATGCCTGTTCTTATGCCAGTACCAGTTTGTTTTGATTACAGTGGCTTTGTAGTATAACTTGATTTCTGGTATTGTGATCTCTCCCACTTTATTCTTTCTCAAGATTTCTGTGACTATTCAGGGTCTTTTTTTGGTACCATATAAATTTTTTGAGTATTTGTTCTAGATATGTGAAATATGCTGTTACACTGAATCTGTAGTTTGCTTTAGGTACAATGGCCATTTTAATGATGTTAATCCTACCAATCTATGAACATGGTATATTCTTCTTGTTTATATTTTCCTCCACCTCTTTTTTCAATGTCCTGTAGTTTTCTAAGCACAAATCTTTTACCTCCTTTGTTAAGTTTATTCCTAATTATCCTATTTTTTAAAATATATTTTTTATTGATTTTAGAAAGGAAGGGAGAGGGAGAGATAGAAACATCAAGGATGAGAGAGAATCATTGATTGGCTGCCTTCTGCATGCCCCTTACTGGGGAATCAAGCCCATAACCTGAGCATGTGCCCTTGACCAGAATAGAACCTGGGACACTTCAGTCTGTAGGCTGACACTCTATCCACTGAGCCAAACCAGCTAAGGTTGTCCTAATTTTCGTTGTTGTTGCTATGGTAAGTGGGATTATTTGTTTAGTTTCTCTTTCTGAGAATTCATTATTGGTATATAAAAATGCCAACGATTCCTGGCTGTTAATTTTGTAACCTGCTACATTTTCACATTCTTTTATTAAATCATGTAGTTTTTTGGTGGAGTCTTTAGGGTTTTCTATGTACAATATCATGTCATCTGTGAATAATGAGAATTTCATTTCCTTCTTTCCAATTTGGATGCCTTTTATTTCTTCTTCTTATCTGGTTGTTGTGGCTAGGAATTCTGGTACTATGTTGAATAAGAGTGATGAAAGCAGACATCCCTCTCTGTTCCTGTTCTTAGGGTAAATGGTTTTAGTTTTTTCCCATTGAGTATGAGGTTCACCATAGGTTTGTTATATATGGCCTTTATCATGTTGAAATATGCTCCCTCTATTCCCACTTTGCTGAGAGTTTTTATCAAAAATGGGTATTGGATTTTGTTGAATGCTTTTTCTGCATCTATTGATACGGTCATGTGGTTTTTATGTTTCAATTTGTTTATGTGATGAACCACATTTATTGATTTGCAAATATTGTACCAGCTTTGCATCCCTGGAATAAATCCCACTTGGTCATGGTGTATGATCATTTTAATATATTGCTGGATCCGATTTGCTAATATTTTGTTGAGGATTTTAGCATCTATGTTCATCAGGGTTATTGGCCTGTAATTCTCTTTCTTTATAGTGTCTTTATCTAGTTTTAGAATTAGGATAATTCTGGCCTCATAAAAAGAGCTTGGAAGTGTTCCTTTGTCTTGGATTTTTTGGAGTATTTTGAGAAGGATAGGTGTTAGTTCTTTGAATTTTTGGTAAAACATCCCTGTGAAGCCATCTAGACCAGGGTTTTTGTTTGCTGGGAGTTATTTGATTACTGCTTCAATTATATCAATTATTATTGGTCTATTCAGGATTTCTGATTCTTCCTGATTCCATTTTGGAAGATTGTATTTTTCTAGGAATTCATCCGTTTTATCCACTTTGTCCAGCTTGTTGGCATATAGTTGCTCATTATATTTTGTTATAATCCTTTGTACTTTTTTGGTGTCAGTTGTTACTTCACCCCTTTTGTTTCCAATTATATTTGTTTGGGTCTTCTTTCTTTATTTCTTAATGAGTCTGGCTAAAGGTTCATCAATCTTATTTATCTTTTCAAAGAACCAGCTCTTGGTTTCATTGGGGTTGTTTGTGTGTGGGGGGGTGGGGAGGAGGGTTGCCTCTATGTCTTTTATTTCTGCCCTAATTTTTATTATTTCCTTCTTTCTACTTACTCTGGGCTTTTCTTATTGTTCTCTTTCTAATTCTTTAAGTTGTAGGGTTAAATAATTTATTATTAATTTTTC